>OU744336.1:62885644-65285644 GCA_916610165.2 Gymnosoma rotundatum
GAGAGCAGTAAGTCCCAATTTTTTACTCGGCAATTCTTATCGGCTTATCCCTTTTGCTTGGTGGTAAGGGCGACAAGGGGAAGAGAAACGAGTACATAAGCTGATGACTCGTTCAATTCGTTTTGCTTTCTTATTCGTAATTTTTAGCTGATTAAATTTTATATACAAATTGAAATTTGCTGCACAAAAGAAGAAGAACCGCCAAAACAATAAGCTAGTAAGCTAAGAATTGTAAAAACGACAAGGCAAGTTCAAAGAAGAATAAGCGATAAGTTAATTAAAAGGAATTGCTTCGTGAAAATTGGAACTTAGAAATCATAGAATGAATAAATTTTATTTTTTCTTTATATCAAATCACAATATGTATGCGGACGTTTCCAAATATAACAGGAATAATTAGACACGAAAAGGTCCGCTTACATACATACGTAAAATAATTTTTCATTCTAAAAAAGATTTTTAGAAATTAAAAAAAAATATTCTTTATCCAATTCAATTTCAATTTGTTTATAATGTTCCATTATATAACAATATAATATTGATCTATTAAATTTTAATTCATTTTTTTTAAGTCTTACAAGTGTATGTTCAACATAGAAGAGTATTTTATATTTGCGAGATTAATATTTTCTTAGAAAATTTAGAAGAACTTATTCAAATCTGCTGCACGGTAACAAAAACTAAAAATATAGTAATGAGTGCATTTTAAAGGTTTTTACGAAATATCATTTAAATAAGAATTGAGTTAAAGCAATGAGGACTTTGAATTAAGGGTTTGTGTGATTTACTGGTCAGTCAACCACAAAGGAGTGCGTTCTTGACTAAGAACGTCTTGCGCGTACGACATTACGATTTTCATGAACAAATTCCCTGATTTTATAAGAGCTCATTCCGTTGTAGTAACGATAAAACAGTTAGTCAATACAGCTGAATAACCTACTGTCACCGATGAGTTTCTTCGCTTTTTGGTCTGATAGAGGTGACATTGATAGCTAGGAGACCGCATAGAGTGAAGTTTTTCTTATAGTGTTTTAGAAAACCTAGGCACTTGAATGCTTCTTTTGTGACTTAAAAGAATTGCTTTTTTTCACCAAGCATCGCATTGAATTTTCATCCCAAGAACGTCGGGACGTCGTCTTTATATATATTTCACCTATAATTACAGATAAGATTGCACATTCAGCCGTACGCCTGTGCGATAGCACACAGCACTGGGGCTTTCGAACATTAAAATCAAACTTGTTCGCAACACCCCATTCGGAAATGGCCAAAAGATCAATCATGTGCTTTCGCATAGCCCCTTTTATACAACTTAGCCGTATCTGCCATACCGTATCTGCCATATCGAAACACACAGATCTACCAACGCAGCCACCGAGGTTGCTCAACTTTTGTTAGTTTAGTAACCTATTGTTCAATACACAAACCGTTTTTGTGGAATTAACTTTATTCACCTCTGTTTTTATCACGCACACAAGGTCAACAACAACGCTGTTATTTTCAGTATGTAGGAGTTGTCAGATCTTATTTTCATAACAATATGATACGTTTCTTAGGACTCAGCATTTTTTTTTTTTTTTTGGTTTTTATAGTAATTAGTTTTTTGTAGTAATCATTAACAGAGGGATTCTGCTCAATATTAAGTACTTTAAGTGCAAACGCACTGCAGCTGCAGTGAACTAGCTCATAGAATTCATAATTATTCTGACTGAGGCAGTGGTTGGGTAATCGAGACAAAAAATGCAACTTCTGGACATTCTATTAAAACTAAAGTCAATCCGCATAGTAATAATCGCCCACTATAATCTGGGTAAAAATAAGGTTCTACTAGGGCTCAAGCTGAAATGCTTCGACTTGCAATGGAACTTATTTCTTAAAAGCAAGAGTTCACAATTTAAAACATCAAAATAATCTATTGAATCTATGAAAAAGTATTGCTCCAAATAAATAAGTAATACTTGATATTACGAGTAATTCTGAAATTATCCACGTATGTTGACACATAAAAACAATTGATATCAAACTAAAATAAAATAGTCTATAATTTCAATTTAAATATTCTACTACATCACATAAGAATATTTCTCTCTTTAATTGTTTAAAATAAAGTCCATTAGAACGGTTTTATAGAATTTTTTTTTAACACTTATTTTTTTACGACTTAAATTTTTAAAATTATTGAGTAATTTTAATGTTTATGATCGTGAAATAAAAATCGTGACAAAGTCACGGTTAATTGTATGAGTTTCGTATTTCTTTTGTTTTCCAAAAATTTTTTTAAACACAAAAATCCTAATAAAATCGCTATAAAAACATGTGTTCAAGACGAAAATTATTACAAAAATATTATTGCTATTATTATTATTATTTTTAAAACTTCAATGATTCAAACGTTTTCTATTGGTGTGCATTAAAGCCACACATACACACACGAGTCTTGAAAATAAAAGCAATCACAAAAAAAACTTATGTTTTTCAAATGAGCAGCTTTAAAAAGAATCTTGTAAAAATTTAGGGCAGAGAGAGAGTATTTAAACCAATTGTTGAAACTAATTTGCTAAAACCGTAGCAGTGTTGTCAAAAAATACACACATATATACATATTCCAAAATTCAATAAATGGCACTCACGTTCAAAAATAAATTCTGACACCGTGACCATGACTGACTTGACAAAAAGAGTTCTGGACGTTCAATTTTTAGACAGATTTTCGAGCATTGATAGACAATATAGGCCCCCAAGCGGTAATTGTTGTTGCTTAACGAGCACAAACCAATGACTTCATGTGGTTTTTCTAGATTTCATAACCTTGTACAGCACTGCCTAGCAAATATTGGGAAAAAGGTACAGCTCTGTACTAAATCCCTCTACGGTTTGAAATCACTTGTTCAGAGTACATGACGGTTAAATGGTGCGCAACTTAATGATGTGCGGGAAGGTTTTACTGACAGTTCTTCTAGCTCACCACCGAGAGACTTTGGGAAAGGACCAAAAAAAGTAGCCCTCTTTAGTAGTCTTCCTACACTTTAATACGATAAATTGCATTAAAAAAATGGCACCTTAAGTCCCATATTGAAGGGGAGACTTAACCTTCTGAGCCTCTATTCACCGTGAGAAGGTTAAAGCCGAATAAACCAGGTATAAAATTCAGTCGTTAGTCTCTCCGGACCACCCGTATTATAGTATACTACGCGAACCACTCTTGAAATACTTAAAATGCAAATTTGGACAATTTTAGCATTAAAGTAGAATAAGGAAACGTACGACCGTCCTTCTGTCTGTTGTTAAAAATAAATATGGAACAACAAATCAAAAAATTTCAATAAAGAAATCTACAGTGACTTATTTAAAGAATAAGATGTGCAAATGTGAAAAAGCTTAATTCTTTATTTTTTTCGAGCTAAACTGTAAAAAAAATTAAGCAAAAATTTATTCACTTACAAATTGTTATTTATATTAAAAAAAATATTAAATAAAATTATTAATAAAGAATTTCAATTGTACTAAACAATTGAGGGGGAGAAAAAAAAAATAAAAAAAAATTATCAAAATCTATAAAACTATTTAATGGCAGCCACCATTCATTTAACAATTAATCCACTAATTTCAAAAACTTTTACTACTTAATTATTATTATTCTACAATTTTAATTTTATTTCAACATTTTGTCTGCTGCTCAAAAGATTTTATTGCTAACGCTTCTGCTGGTGGACAATTTATATTAATAATTCATTCTGTACGTGTGTGTGTGTGTATTTAATAAATTGTTTGTAATTGTTCATTTGTTCAAAATTTTGAAATTTCTAAGACTACATTTTGTACTTGACATATCAAAAAAAAAAAAAAAAAAGTGAAGCATCAACTGTTGTCATATACCTTTTCTTGAAAAGATTTGTCGGTCTGTGTGCGTTTGTCTGTGCTACGGTCTTTTATTCTATTTGTGTAACATTTGGTAGACATAATACCTAAAGCTAAGACATTTATTATTAAGTAAGTAAAACTAAAATACTTAATTTCACCAGTATGAAATAAAATATCTTTTTATTTAAAGAATAAAAATCCTTTTTTCAGCACAACTCACTTTTCTGTCGTAAAATACAACACTTGTCCTGATTGAGTTTATTTTTAAAACGTATCACAAATGAATGTTTGCTTGTGTAGTCCTTCAGTAATGTTGATTTACACTTAAAATATTTTTTAACACCCATAAGGGAATGTGTGTGAAGGTATGATGTTGATAATTCTTATTATTGTTATAAAATTCTTGTGGATAAGTTGGTGTTTTGTTTTTTTGTTGAAAAATATGACACTGATACACTTGTCGCCTGTCAATTTGTTTTTGTTTTCTTGTCCTTCTTTCATATATGTCCTTGTCTTAATTTTGCCCAGTAAGTTTTACCTTTTTTGTACACTCTATTTTGTTTTTAAAGTGTTTGTAACCATGAGCTGGTTTTTAAAAGTTTTCTGGTTGGTGGTATCCTTAGGGATGTCAACTTATTAAAAGAAAGTTTGATTTTTTTATACATATTCTTGCAATTGTACAAGTTTCTTAGAAATTAGCATATTTGGTATAAGTAATGTCTTACTTTGGAGTATAAAGAGTTTCGAGAGGGCCTTGTTATAAGTTTTAAAGGATTCCATTAACCGTCTGAGAATAAAGAATCTTCAAGTCTGGAAACTTTATTTAAATTAGTGCTCAGTTTGGTATTCCATTTTATTTTGAACTTACGAATACCACAACACATCTTGCAATTTTTCGAAATTTGTTCTTAAACTCGTAATCCAGTTCAGTAATGTTATCGTTTGCAAGGTTCCTTTCACTGTCGATACAAGCTTCCATTTGAGCCAATAATTCAAATACCATGTTTCGCTTTTGAACAAAGTCATTGCTGTTGTAGAGCGTAGTACTGAGAGGACAGAAACAGTTAAAATTGCCATCCGTCTAGCGATTGTGATAGTTTTCCTTTAACTGATAGACAAATTCCCAGCCTACCTTTAACTATTGTCAAATGATCATCATAGAGTGAAAGCTAGATGACTGCCGTATTGCAATATTTTCTTCAGTGATGAGACTCGTTTCAATTTTTTCTCTCGAGATATTCCCCTGGCCACAACAAAGCAATGCTGCTTCGTTTTATAGGTCTTTCAGGAGAACCACTGATTTTTTCTGATTTAAAAATGACGGTACAGGACCATATTAATAAAATATTTTCGTCACGACGAATTACCGTTGGCAAGATATTGGAAATAAATTTGCAGTTTCTAAATGAATAGCCCGATTGCATACATACTTATATATAGGAGAACCTTCTGATCTTAGTTTACAATTTTAAGTGCTAAGATCAACGGCGCTATAATGTACTAAAGAATTGATATATGAAAAACTTAATACGTTTTTAATCTCTCCTTAAATAAAAGCATTACCGGCAGCTGTAAGTCAAATGAATTATATATTCGTGTAAAGATTTCGACTTTTAAAATTAAAAATTATATTGTTTATCTTAACCCACGCGCTGAACCAAAATCTTCACGATTTTATTTTTGATTTTCCAAATCAAAATTCATACGAATAAAATTCCTTGTGATTTTTTTTTTTTGCGATATTTAAAAATTTTGTTGTCAAAACTATAATATGTTTATAAATTTCTGAAAGATAATTATGTTTAAAATCAATTCAAAAATTTATTCATTAAATACAAAAACAAACAAAATATTCCCATTTTCGTAAATTATTAAAATAATTTTGGGAATTTAAGGATACCCAACGGTCTGTCTACAACTGTTTAACCGTTTGGCAATATGCATCAAATTACAGACACTATATGGGCACCTTTTAATTTCCAAATTCAAATTTTATACTTGCTCTTGTAGTAGACTTAGACAATCAGGTTCTTTGTAAATTTCAACCGTCTGTCTATAAGGGTTAAACTTTGGCCACACACTTTATATTACATCTACTATTGGGACACCCTTTAATTTCCAAATCCAAATTTTATACTTATTGTTATAGCGAAGTTCGATGTAAATTTCAAGCATCTGCCTACAACTTTTCAAATATATACATCAAATTAAGTGAACTATTGGGGCACCCTTTAATTTACAGGTTTGATTATTAATACTTGTTACTATGACGGTTATAGGAATCAACATTCTGTCCAATTTGCTAGAGTTTGTCTATAATGGTTCAAACGATAGGCCCACACATAGGGCAATTTAAGTCACCTATGGGGGCACCCTTTAATTTGTAGATTTAGATTTTTTTAGATTTTTCAATTTTAATCTGGTACAGGTTTACGGTTCGAAAAACCCGTTAATAAAATGTTTGTTGTATGGGGACACCCTTTAGTTTTTAAGAATATGTTTTTAAAACGGGATGAATCTGAATGCATCACCTTTCCAGTGAAGAAAAATTTTAAAAATCGATCCAGAAATGAACTATGGAGGCACAAATATAAAAAAGAACCATTCATTCGAATTGTTATTTTTTTCAAATCGTAATTTTTTTGAGTCGGTTATAAAGAATTAAAAGCAAAAATTATTTTCAGATATAAATATTTGAATAATAAAATATAATCATGATCATATTTTCATGATTAATAATCATATTATGGTCTTAAATTATATTATTATTATGTTTTAGAGTTAATTATTAAATGATTTAGATGGTCACGATTCAAAATTTTTTTCGCTTTTTGCCAATTTAAATGTCAAAATTTATTACTGCTTATAAACTTAAGCATTTTTGTAAATAAATTAAAAATTTCCTTGTCAGGACTCAGTTCATTTATTTTTTATTATTCATTTTAATTAAAAAAAAAATTATTTTCGAATTAAAAATCTCAATTGGATGGATGCTACATCCTTCGTCAGTCTTTATCCTATCCATCAAAATCCGATAGTTTAAGTTATAGCCATTCATTGAACCAAATAGGATACAAGAAAGATCTAATTATCAACGTCTATTAAGTTGGTTGGGTGAAGTACACATGCCGCTGAAAGCATTTTTCTGGACTTTAAACAATCTACTTTGTTTGTTTTCTTACCCAATCAGCTACGAGTGCAAAACACTGCCGTTATGTTGTTACTAACCCCGCCCTATACAGCTGGTTTTGCCTTGATAAACTTAGCTTTTGTTCTAATAGACGGACATCTCCGCTAACTCATCTATCGTGCTCAAAAAGAATAATTGTTTTCCCTTAATTAATTAATTAATTTTTACTCAGAGATTTTTTATTGTTGTTTTCGCTATATTTGCCCTTTTTTACCCAATCAGCTACGAGTGCAAAACACTGCCGTTATGTTGTTACTAACCCCGCCCTATACAGCTGGTTTTGCCTTGATAAACTTAGCTTTTGTTCTAATAGACGGACATCTCCGCTAACTCATCTATCGTGCTCAAAAAGAATAATTGTTTTCCCTTAATTAATTAATTAATTTTTACTCAGAGATTTTTTATTGTTGTTTTCGCTATATTTGCCCTTTTTTAAATGCATATGATTCCGACTTATTTTTTTTTTTTACTAATATTTATGCCGCCGGTAGGAGTTGAACTCATGATCTATTTTTAAAAACAAACACTTTTCTTTGAATTCTATTCCAACACAACACACTTTGTAAGAGGTAATATAATAGCTTATTTAAAGGGTTGCCAGATTTAAATTTTGTTAGAAAAAATTTAATTTTGTTACAAAAAATAAAAAGCTGTTTTCGTGACCATGCATGTACTGCGCCAAAAAGAAAATCTTACCTAAACTCTTCAAATAATAGATTGTACGTTCATGCTATTGAGGCCGCAGGAAGGGCTCTTACAACCTTTCAACCGTTCTACAATTGGTATGTTAAGCGATAAAGACTTTTGGACGCCACATTAGGATACTTGGAAATTTACATATAATCAAGACATAAACTAAATAACAAAAAATATAAGAATATGAACAATTTAAAAAAAAGAAAAGTTTTAAAATAAAAGAAATGCAATAATAGAAAAGTATAAATAAAAAATCAAAAATGTACAAATTGTACATGAAGATATAATACGTAACACTTACAACTAAATTTCATAACATAAACATCTCATGGCTTAAGCATCAAAGTGCTTATCTAAACAAAACACTCCCGTATAAAGATGAACGAAGGTATGTGTGAACGTTCACTAAAGTGTACAAAGAATTTCAGTTACATTCACATGTAAATTTAACTTATCTTTAACAAATCTAACAACAACGACACATGTGAGGCGACTTTTACATGTGTTGCCTTCAAAACAAAAATAAAAACAAAAGAAGAACCCTTTTCTTACATTTCACTCAGGGTCTTGAAGGACTTTAAATCCTTCAAAATATTTATTTTGAAAAGTTCTTAGGAAAAGCAGTGGAAACATAGAATTGTGTTAAGTGTTCTTTTAGTTTTTCTTTATTGCATTAAGGTGTTTTCTCTAAACGTATGAAGATAAATTTTTATTGTCTTAAAAATAGTCCAACTTAAAAACCTCAAGAGAATTAAAGTTTGTGTGTATCTGTCCTTAATAAGGATAATATTAAGAACAATAATAAAAGAACACAGGGAATATACTCAATCAAACCTTTTATAAAATTCAAAATTCAACATGTTGAAACTTGAATTAATGAAATGTTTCAAATATTCGTAGCTGGGGGTTAATTTTGTCTTTCTTCATTTTATACCAAAAAAGTCTTTTAAAGGGTATTTTATTAAAATTAACCGACTGTAATAAATTTTAATTTCACTTAAAGATTCCTTTGTACTAAAGCAAAGGTGTCCGTTGTTACGTTTGCTGCCTTGAAACACAAACCTGTACAAGTTTTTTGATTAGATCACATGTGGCAGTAAATGGTAGAGAGAGTTTTCTATTAGTTAAAGTTTTCTTATGTGTGACCACATTTATGTTGAAAACTTTTAAAATTAAAATTAATTTTAATTAAGGAGTTTAGTTATTGAAAGGGGAAGAAACGTATTATAAATAAAGGCAAACGTATACGCAAGGAAAATTCACTACTCTTGCAGATGAACGCAAAGAAAAAACATGGCTGAGGTAACCATAATAAAAGAGCAACATACTATGATTGTATAATTGTTAGCAAAACATAGTACTGTTACATTTAGTAATAATATAGCTGGCCTTGCAACCATATTACTGTCTAGCTTAACAAAAACATAGTAAAGTCTAAAAATAATTATGTTTAAATATAAACATTAAATAGTAATTATAAACATTGAATGTTTAAATAAAAATATTAAAATATTGTTGAAAATTTCATGTTTTATAATTGATTATAATTGATTGATCAGATATAAAAGACTTATTATTATTTATTGTTT
Source organism: Gymnosoma rotundatum (assembly GCA_916610165.2). Classification (NCBI taxonomy): domain Eukaryota; kingdom Metazoa; phylum Arthropoda; class Insecta; order Diptera; family Tachinidae; genus Gymnosoma; species Gymnosoma rotundatum. The sequence continues at coordinate 62,894,981 of OU744336.1, forward strand.
CATTTATTAACGAGTTCTCACAAAAATTATTTAAAAATTAAAAATTTGCAAAAAATCATCTATTTGTTTGCTATATATGAGTAATAATTAAAAGGCTTGGACGCATAGGCTATAAGAATCGTTTATACAATAAATATATTTTATAAGCCGAAATAATGGCATCTTGTCTTCATACATGCCGATATAATCACGCAAAGAAAAAACATGGTTGTGATATGATTACAATAAACATAATATGTTCTTGGTAACATTGTAAAGTTGTAGACAACAAATTATAGTTGTTTTCAATAATACTTCAGTCACGATAAACACGTTTTTGTTGATATTTACTGAGCACAAAATATACTACATATTTGGTTTAACTTAAAAAAATTTAAACCACAACCAAAGTTTTTTAACTTGTTAAAAATAATATGATATATTTAACTATAAAATAGTTATATTCATCAGAGTATGATAAAAAGCAAACAAAATAATGTTTGCGCTTGAAAATATTTTGTTCTAGGTCTTGAGAGAATGTTGGAATGGTTTTTATTGTTAGAGAAATTAAAAAAATATAAATTTATGTACAAATAAAACAATTAAAAATAACATACAACCCAGCAAAAAATTAAACATTACCTTAAAAAGTGACTTACTTTTGTGCTTGCCATATTTTGTTACTCGCTTACAAAACACATTACATTAGTTCTCTCTATGTTAAAAGACATAATGGTACTCATTATTTCCTACAATAAAAAATGTAATCGATTCTCAGTAATTGATTATAAAAGTCCCATGCCTTATTAATATCATTAGGTTGGCAATCTAGTTGTTTAAATTTTAACATAAGTATTTTTAGATTTTAACATGTTATTGTTATGCTATGGTTGCAAAACCAGCTTTATTATTATTAAATGTAATAACACTATGTTTTGTTAGCAATATAATGCAACTATAGTATGTTGCTCTTAGATTATGGTTATCTCAACCATATTTTTTCTTTGTGTGTATGAACATCCATTCATAGAGTAAACGTTATATTCTCGTATTGAAAATGTCATACGTTACGTAACGGTAATTCGAAACTGACACCACATTTCTCCGGAACTTCTAATACGTTAATCTGCCATTCGCGGTGATATATTTTGTTGCACAATAGCAATTATTGTTGATGTATAACATGACAGCTTGATTTGAAAAATATGTAAACAGTTTTACAATTGTGCCTAAAACAGAAATACCGGGTGTTTTTTAAGCATGATAGAAATTGAAATTATAAAAAATAACCCGAAAAATTAAATTTAGTTAAAAAATTTTTTCTTATTATTTTCAGTAAACTCTGGCAAATCATTATGACTAAACTCACGCTTGAACAATACATTTCGTATCACATACGAGTACTCTCTAGAGGATTCAATAACACCAACACGTCGAAGAAATGTGCATACTGAAGTGAATATCATTGCTGTAAATGAAAGTGTGGTAGAAGATCCAAATTTATAGATTCGTCGTCGGTCGCAGAAATTGGGGCTCTGTCCGTCTATTACATGCAAAATATTGCTCAAAGATCTTGGCCTAAACCCGTGTAAGTTCAGGTAGTGCTGGAATTAAAGCTACGAGACCATTATATGTGTAGTTCTTTCGCTGATTGGGCTCTAGAGCAGTCAGTAACTGACCCGCTGTTTTATCGTCAAACTGTGTTCAGCGATGAAGATAATTTTTGGTTTGTTGATAAGCAAAATTGCCGCATATGAAGTGAGAAATAATGACTCAAAATTGGACGTCCAGAATGCGCTTCGTCATGATCAGCTACGTTGGTCATATGCCAAAAATCATTTTTAAATATTAATGACATGTACAAAAAAAAATTCTTCATTACAATTTATTTTTTGTGTCATTTTTTACAATCTAAATGTTTATGGATCCTAAAAAAACACCCAATATAAAGTGATAGAAAGGAATTCTGTCAAGACCTATACCAAAACAGTTTTAAACACAAGCAGTATTTTGTTTGCTTTGAATCACACTTTGCTTATTAACCATATATTATGGTTAAATATAGTATATTATTTTTAATAAGTAATAAAACTTTGGTTGTGATTTGAATGTTTCAAAGTTAAAACCAACCATGTTGCATTATTGTGAACAGTAAAATGTTAATGTGGTGAAATGTTAACAAAAAAGTATTTGTCGTGAATAAAATTTGTTAAAAACAACTATTATTTGTTCTCCGCAACTATACATTGTTACAAAGACCATAATATGATTATTAGGACGATACAACAATCATGTTTTTCTCTGCATGAACATTTTATTAATATGTTGATAGATACGCCGTTGTAGTGTTTACTCATACCCCAGTGATGTATGATCATGAAACAAATTTTTTTTTCTAAAATGCTGATTGAATTTTGCATTGTAGGAACATTCACTTTATTTTTATCTGGACTTGCCTTAGAGCATGCCTTAATTGTCGAGTACTCATCTCGTTCATCCTCATTAAAGCAAAATATTGGAATATGACTGTTATCTAAAGCGTTGAATGAGGTGATACTCATACCTGTATTTGTGCTGATGCCTTTAAAAGTCCGACTTAAATAGTTTTAAGATCGCTTTTATATACAAATATTTTTTCAAAAACAACTTTAAAATAGACAGACCCGCCGATTCTCAACAGATATGAAATAAAAATTGCAGTACGCACTTTGTTTTAATAACATCAACTATGTGGACACCCTTTAATTTCTAAATTTAAATACTTAAACTTGCTATAACGGACATACAAGTACACACTCTATATAATTTTCTAATTTTTGGTTGCAAGGGTTTAAAAGATAGAGCAACCATATAAGTCAAATTATGTCAACTATAAGGACACCCTTTAGATTTTTTTTCATACTTTTAATTGTGGACGTAGTATTACACATTTAGCTTAAATTTTAAATGTCTGTCTATAACAGTTCATAAATAAGGCCACCAATGGAAGACCCTGTAATATCCAATTATTTTATTCTATATTATTGTTATAAGAGACTTAGCGTTACACATTTTGTGTAAATTTCTACTATAATAATTTAAATACAAAATTACATTACCCATGGTGACACCCTTTAATTTCTAATTTTATATTTGTTGTTATATGTGTCCACATTTTGCGTAATTGTCAGATGTTTGACTATAAAGTTTCAAAATATAAGTAAAATTAACTCTCCTATGGGGACACCCTTTAATACTTCAGTTTACTTTTTTTTATTATATTCTGCTGTTGTATTCGATACGGTTAAATGGACATGTAATAATCATGTGTGTTTTATGGGGCACCCTTTAACTCTTGCTGCTGCTATCATTTAAAAATTATAATAACTACAGCAACTTTTGTACAAGAACAAGAAAAGCTAGGAATGATATTAGTACAGTTTTCAAAATTTCTAACTTAGTTTTTGAAAAATAAATCAACTTTTAAAATGTTAAATAGTTTTCACTGTGTACAATGACCCCGAGTATAAGAGGTAAACAACCATAAAACATACAGGAAATTGAGTATGTTTGCAAAAATAAAAAATGGCTTCAATTTTGAATAGAACAAACTGCCGAATTGAACTTTGTAAATTACCCCAAAAATTCATATTGTTGTTCATGGTAGAAAAGTCCTGGCATTATTTCAAGTAGCCACTGATTTTAAATATTATTTCCACAACCAACGGTGAAATTCAAAGCTTCACCAGCAAAAATCAATCACATTTACACTAGATGGTAATGAAAAATGTCAACAAACTCAGAAGCCATACATTTTACAATTAATGTCATGAAATAATAATTATTTAAAAAAAAACACCAAGTGCGAGTTGCACTCACACACGAAGGGTTTCATAACCATGTATGCATTACCCTTTAAACATCCATTTCATTTTTTAATTTTTGCTACAGAGTGGATAAATTTAAAAGAAGGTCCTGTGAAAACGTTGTTTCTTTTAGGACTCCTGTTAATTTTAATTTCTCAGAATATCACGGTTCAAAAAATAAGGCCATACATGGTAAAATCACATTACTTTTAGAATACCTTTTTTTTAATTCTTTTTACTTATTCCTATATCAGACATCAAGCATTTGCCACATCAATATTGGAACACCCTTTAATTTAAATTTTTTTTCTACTTGTTGTTTTAACGCATATAATTTTACTGCCACTGACAAATTCTGTCTGTCGTAATTAAAAACTAACAACATTTCTATGAATATTACTTTACTTTTGGAAAACCTTTTAATTTTTACTATTTATTGGTATAGCGGCTATAGCAATTTATAATCTGTGAAAATGTCAAGAGGCTACCTATTGTAGTTCCAGAGACAGAGATCTGTAACAGATGATCACACAGACGGATGGGCAGACATTGTAATGAAAACAATTGGGTGACTTTTGCTTAATAATTGTAAAATTTTTAAGTTTTTAGTTCAATTAAATAAATGTAAAAATAAACAATATAAGAATATTTTTTATATCTTTAATTGGGAAATTAATTTTAGTCGACTATTTTAGTATTAAAACCAAATGAAGAAATTTTATCGGGTATAATTTAATTTTTAAACTCATTTAAAAACAGCTAAAGCTAGACAGCAACTTTTAGAATGACGTTTTTAATATTTAATATAATTAAAATAGTTAAAAAATAAATTGTGTTAATTTCTCTCATATTTTGTCTCAAACTGCACGTATTTTTTTCATACTCCACCAGAAATATTCTAACGATTATTTATTAAATTTCTATTATTTCAAAAATTAATAGTTTTGTTTTGTCAACATCCTATCATATCTTTCTTAAAGTAAAATTAAAAAAAAAACATGCAAAATAAATGTCGATTTGTGAATTTGTTTTAATACCCCCTTCCCTTTCAATATTCCAGCTACAATTGCTTTCTGTACTTTTAAAAGGCAATAAAGAACAAAAAAGGTTGAGTAGCTGCACGCCTTTTTAAGTAAAGAATAAAAACTATTATTTCAATTGATATTCAAAATAAACTTAACTTCTTTTTTTCAAAGTAAATCAACACAGTTTCTTATAAAGAAATTTAGAAGTAAACAAACAAGCTCTCGTTCTTAAGTTTAGTTGTTTAATATATGAATATTTCCGTCGTAAAGGATGCATGGCTTTTTGCATTTAAATAAAAAGTTGTGTTGAGAATGCAAAAGTTTGTCCTTTATCGAAATAAAAATACCAAGAATTTTGTTTTGTTTGTGTGTGTGCGTGTGTTAATAGTTAAAAAAAACTTTTATATAAACTCACATATGAAATAAATTTAAGTAGAGAGAAAAGGATATGAAGTAATCTTTCAAGGACTTTAACTGTAATTTAACATTGTTTTTATTTGAATATCCAAACATGCATGAGGAATTTTGTATGAAAAATCTTAAGACGTATAAATCTTTGAATTGATTTCAATATCAATAAGAGTGTAAATGATATCAACTTTTCTATAATAACATTGAAAATTTGTTGACATTTGTAATAAAAGTGAATGCAGACACATGAAATTTGAATATTTTTGTAAATTTAAGTTCAAATTTTACAAAACACGAAAAAAGAGTTTTTGCGCCTTTTACTTGTTTTCAAATTTTATTTTAATTAAAGATTTAACTGATTCAATTAGTTATTTGATTGAATATTTGTAGTCTATTTCAGTTAATTTGTTAAAGTCCTAAGAAAATAACACTCATGTTGTGTATGAGATTTCTGTAGTTTAAAAAATTTTTTTTATATTTAATTAAACCACAGAAGTGTTTAATAAATATAATTAATTTATAAATAATATCTTGCTACTTTTTTATCCAAATTAAATTATTAAACCGCCGATATTAATTATTGGAAAGCACATCTCAATGGCCCATCGCTACTGCTTACTTAGCCCTTCAGGAAATTTCTCACAAACATTGCAAATAAACTAAAGATTTTTGTCCAAACAATAAAGTTAAAAAAATAAAAAAGACAAAAATCTAAGTTTTAGCAAAAATCAATAATATTTTATTATTCTTTATCCACTGTATACGACTGACTTTATTTCGGCTCTTTATACAGTTGAAAGCTGATGAAAAATTAAATATCACAAAACACTACAATAATTTTTTTGCACGGGCACTTTTCAATTTATTCAACTTAAGTAAATCAAAGGAATCTTTTATTAAATTAAATAATTTTTAAAAACTATTGTGCTATTTTTCTATCTCGTGAAGTTCCTGAAGAGCTAAGTAAGCTGTAGCGAAATGGCCATCGAGTCGTGCTTTCACTCTTTATATTCAATATCAGCGATTTAATAATTAATTCGGGTTAAAAAAATAGCACGATATTTTCTATAAATTAATTTAAAATATTCTTAGCTTTTCTAAACATTTGGATAAACGATTCCTGATAAGCTGACATTAGCAGCCAAAGATAAACATACGTATGGATACCAGCTTTTTTAACCAAAAATTTTTCTTCTAATTTTTTTTAGCTTCAACTTACAATAAGTATTGAAACCTTAAACAAACAAATATATTTTATTAGCTATTTCCGGTGCTCTTCGCTACCCCAATTAGAATAATAGTACCATGACGTCTCTTCCAATCCAGCATACGAATATGGAAATTATTTGTATGAAATTTTGAGACCCTTCCCCTTAAGGGTCTCTAGGCAAACGACAACAACTTGTGTGACAGCTACCACGCCCACTGTCCCAATACATGCAGTATTTCGCTACACTATGCATTTTATTTAGGAAGTCTTAAGGACAAAAATTCAGGTCACTACGTTTTATAATTCTCTAGATACACGATGATAATTTTACACTTTATATGAGAGGTACCACGTCCTACTGCTTCAATTCAGACAATTTTCTTTCTCCAAATATTAACATTAATAGTAATGTTACTCGTGTAAAATTTCAAGACTCTACCTATCGGTGTTGTCTAGGTACAAGAGATCTGCATGAATGCATTCAAAACGCCTTTTTCGCTTTTTTTTTCATATCACGAATTGTTTTGTGCCGAAGTTTTCAAAAATGAATTACGAATCAAATCAAAACATAACATGAATCAAATGCACGCAAAGAAAAAATATGGTTGAGGTAACCATTATCTAAGAGCAACATACTATGGTTGCTAACATACATACATACATACATGCATATTTACTTTTTTTAAATGTTTTGGTTCCCTTTTTATTTGTTTTCACATTTTGCATATTATTTTTGATTATTTATTTTGTACATAAATTTTTATTTTTTTTCACTTCCGTTAACAATAAAAAACAATTTCAAATTTTAGCTACCAGAAAAATTACTAAACTGTCAAGTACTAGAACAAAATATTTTTTAGCGCAAACATTATTCTGTTGCTTTTGACCATACTTTGATTAATAATAATATATTATGGTTAAATAAAAATAAAAATTTTTTAAGATAAAACGAACCATGTTGCATTTTTGGTGCACAGTAACCATATAATCGTTAATATTTAACAAAAAATGCTTATCGTGACTAAAGTTTTGTTGAACACAACTATAATTGGTTCTGCGCAACCATACATTGTTACAAAGAACATAATATGGTTATTGTGACCATATCACAACCATATTTTTTTCTGCGTGTGTGTAAAATCAGTTTTACACGAATCATTTTTAATTCTACGAGTTGGTTTTAATCCGCTTAAAAAGGAACAATGCAATATTTATATTATAATTTATATACATACATACTAGTGCGTTTTGGATAAAACATTATTAGCAATTACATAAAAAATATGTTTTTTAAAGCTTTTGTAAAGATCTAGACCTTTTATTTTGCATTTTAAAATATATTGTTTTTATCAATATGAAAATTTATTATTTGGAATCTTTTTTATTTTAATTTACTTTTAACGTGCTTGATTCCCTCAAATATAAATATTACATGAAGAGCGAAATAAGCGGTAGCGAAATGGGTATCGAGAAGCGCTATCACTTTCAATATTTTTTTTTTTTTTGCTATATAAACTTTCTAGGGGAGAAATATGAAATTGGAGCATTTAAATCAGTTTTTTTTTAATTTCGTTTAAAACATTAGAGGAAAATCTAGTTTAAAGTTAATGTAGCACAAAGAAGGTCTATTCCGGAAGGCTATAACTGTAGAATGAATAAAAAATTTTAATTAAGTATTATTATTAATTAATTAATTTATTTATTTATTTTTTTTTTTTTTTGTTTATAATATTTTATGTAAAATAGCTTGTTTACAACTTGTTGAAAAACTAATAAAAATGGTCTTTTAAACATCAAAAATTTTTTACAATTCAAAAAATATATTCGAGGAAAATCTGAGAGTTTTTGTAAACGGATGTCATTAGTCTAACTAAAAGAGGTTGGCTAGGCACGAGAAAAGCCCAGCAAAAAAAATACAAACTGATAGCAACAAAACACTCAACATGACGGTTGCCTCAAAGCAATGCGAACTTTGTTTTTCACCAATATTCAGTATGTTAACTTCAATATGATTTTACGAAAAAAGTGTTTAGTTTTTACTCGATTCTCAAAGCTTCAAATAGTTTTAGGCATATTTTTTTTTCTATGATTTTTGTTGCCAATAAATATTGAGTTTTCCAAAAAACTAGAGAAAAATGTTCAGACGCAAAATTAAATATTATTTTTGTTTTAAATTTAAACATAAACGGATAATATGTAAATATTTCCTATAAATTGTATTCTCTAATTTTATTCTTGGTACTTTTATTTGTCTAAGTCAGCAGAAAACATTTGTCTGGATATGAAATTTTGTTGAATTATAAAAACAAACATTTATACGAATAATTATTTCGTTTTTTTTTTCTTTTGTGTGTTTCCGATTTTGCTTTGACCACCCAAAAATTATGTTTAATAAAATCATAAAAATAAAAGAAGTGAATTAAATGATGATGTTGGGACCTACTGTACTCTATAGAAATAAATGTATTAAAAAAATAAATGTAAATAGTGAAACTTTGACAGGTACAGGTTTCGAACATTTCCGATATCTACAGTTCCTGCACAAAAGAATAGGTTAAAATTTACTGTCGCTTTCAGAAACATCAAAGTTACTTTTCTACTATGCATTGGAAAAATTTGCTATTCGAAAAGAAAAAATTTAAGTTCACTCCAATGAAGTTGTGCATTGAACTGTAGTAGCTTAACCATTAACCATCAATAAGTTACTCAACTTTAATTTTGGTTGTATATATAATTATACCATAAAAAATATAATTAAAAAAGATGCGCAAGTACATTTTTAGAGTTCCATACAAAAACAGCAAAAAAGTAATCTTACTGCCAGTCCCACGATGTCATTTTTGGCACAATATCTGTCCGTTCGTCTGTCACAGCCATTTATCTATCACTGGAACCTTGATATGTAGACACTTGAAATTTTCACATAAGATGTATTAGTAAAGAGTTTTCCAAAAGTGAAGTAAAAAAAAAACAAATATAAGGTGCGATAGGGAATTAAAATATAAGAAAAAATTATTATGTTAAAAAATTGCCGGTCGTCGATATTTTCCGAGTTATGAGCCGATAAACTTTTTATACAAAAGTACGACTGTACACCATTTTAAAGCTTTTGAAGAGATCTTTCAGGAAATACAAAAATTTAAAAAAAAAAATGCTTAAGCCATTAAGAGTCGATGACTTATTTATTTAAAATTAAAGCACTTAATTAAAGACACGGGAATATTTTTTAATTTATTTAATTTTATAAAAACTTCGTGCTATTTTTAAATTATCCCGATTAAATTAATTACTGATATTGATTATCAAACCATGTCTCGATGACCATTTCGTTACCGCTTACTTAAGTCTTCAGGAAACTTCTGGAATTTTATTTTTTATCCTCCTTCAACTGTATAAAAGAGCCGAAAAAAAGTCAGCCGTATACAGTGGAGACAGAAAAATAGAATTACTGTTGGTTATTGTTATTTTTGCTTAAACTTTGATTTTCGTGTTTGCTTTATTGTTTGGACAAAAATCTTTAGTTTATTTAAAATGTTTGTCAGAAGTTTCCTGAAGAGTTAAGTAAGCGGTAACGAAGTGGCCTTCGAGACGTGCTTTGACGCTCAATAATCATCAATATCGGTAATTAATAATTTTAAAATAGCACGAAGTTTTTAGAAAAATTAAATAAAGCACTTAATATTTTTTAATTCCCTGTCACCCCCAAAATTTGTCTTTTTGATTTAAATTACTTCACTAAACTAGATTTAGATGCATGATGAAGGGTATATAAGATCCGAATAAAGTACTCTTATTTATTTTAACTGCAAAAGGAAGGTAACTCAAATTTGTACAGCCTTAGTAAAATTATGTGCACTATAGCAACAGGAAAATAAAACTTTAAATTAAAGGGTGTCCTAAATTTTCCCTTCTTGGCCTTAGTTTTTTAAACACAGAAGACAGACATTTGGAATTCACACAAAGTATGTAAAAATATGTCCGCTATAAAAATAAATTGAAAACAATAAGTTTAGAAATTAAAGGTGTTTCCATAGAGTCCGTAAATTTGAAGACTATGGCCATTCTTATCTTTTAAGTGAAGCCGTATAATGAGAGGCTTGAAATTTGTACAGAGATTGTACTGCTATATCCGCTATAGGAACAAGTACAAAAATTAATATGAAATGAAAAGTATACCGAAAGTGACTTGATTTTTATATATATATGGCCTTATTTTTTGAACAATTGACTGAAACTATAAATTTAGGCAAACCATGTATTGTAAGTTAAGTATAAAAGCAAGTTCAAACAAATAAGAAGTGTCCCAACAGTAACGTTGTTTTCACATTTTAACACTTTACACCCAAGAGGATAATGATGATGATTGCCAAAACATATTTAATTCCTTCTCTTTTATATGCCTCTTAGATTTTTGGTGGATGCAATATGACTTTGAAACGAAAGCTCAACATAGCGTTTAATAATATTGTTCGATATGTTTTGCTTTGAAAAGATTTGATCATATATCACCGTATTCAATACATGTCCTTGGCATGCACCTCGATTACTACATGAAGCTTAAAAATCTTATTTTTTTACATAAAATAATAACTACAACTACAATCTCTTTATAACAAATTGGTATTCAAATTGGTAAAGACCGAACCATATCCTCCCAAATATTCAACTTACTAGCAAAGCAGCGCGATTCAAAAACTTGTTAAGTAGTTATTGCAGAAATTCATAAAAAATTTTATAACGGTAAACGGTATGTAACTTATCTGATTCTAATGCTGTAATTTATAAGATAATTGATCTTGTTGCATTAGAAAAACATTCATTATAATAAATAAATAAAAAATATAAATAATTTACCAAAAGCATGTTTTTCTATGTCCGCTGTAACAAGTTTAAAAAATTATATTTAAACTTAAAGGATGCGCCATATATGGTATTGAATACTACGTGTGTCAAACTCACACTGATTAATTTATTTTTATTATTTATTAGTTTACTTAAGTTAAAAACGCACTACGCAAAGCTAACAGCCTTCTCAAATATGTCAAAAATTTAATTTTTTTTTTTTTTTTTCAAAAGTTAGAAATAGTTTGTAGATTCCTTGCAATTCACTGTGATCCTTCTAAAATATTTTTTAACTTTTAATCGTCCAAAAGTTTGAAATTTTTTTCTAAAAATGAATATGGTTTTCGCCTTTTTAGTAAGATCTAACGCTGACGGACACAACAGCAGCCGCGATTGGACAACGCCAGCGCACCGCAGCCATTGGTCATCACTAGTATTGCCAGTGCATAGGAACTATTCATCATCACCGCAACCTATGATTTTAGCCCAACGACCTTAACAGTTGATTCCAACAGCCATCGCCATTGCACAGGTACTATCCGCCCTAACCGCAGCCTACGTCTGTTCCCAAGCACTAAGCATACAGAGGTGAAACCCTTGGCATATAAAAATAATATAATCAGTTTTTCTGCAGGTTCTCAAGAAAGAGACAAACATAGAGCTATATTGTTATGAACAAGGCATAATAAACAAAACAAAATCTATATATTTTACAAGAAAACATACAGCACAAAAAGTTTTTGCCACCAAAAAAATATTGTTTATTATCGAAAATAAAGAAATCATTTACGAAATATTTTTAAATTATAAAAAAATGTGATATGCTGTGTTCATTGAAGATAAAAGAAGTGAAAAATGAGGATCATAGCTTATTTTTGGATGATTGCAAAAAGCGACTCTTCAGTAAAGCTTTGCCAAACAAAAAAACTCAACAGATTAGAAATACACACAAATATCAATATTAAAATGTACTTACCTTAAATATAATTGGATTTTGCTACATAAAAAAACATATAAATATTACTTTTGTTTAATTTTATTAATTTTCGCAAAACCCACCCTTATTTTTGCCTATAATAAAACATTTAATTTTTTCTTGCGCCAGAAACACAAATCAAAACAAAATTGAAGTGGATAGGATGTCAAGAAAGAGATGCATAGAAAACACGAGACGACTATAGTGTCGTGACACCTCTGTATACTCGGTGTTCCCAAGCGACCACAACAGCGGATTGTTTTTTTTTTAGATATTTTGATATTAAAAACCAAACCTCTATTTTATGCTCTGTAGGGTGCATAACCTTTTTTTTCGAAATTGCCTTTAAGAGCTCTTGTAAGCTGTGAAATAACTGATCACTAAAATCCAGTTTTTATTTGTCAAATACATTTGAAACAGCAATTCAAAATGCAGCGAGTTCGGCTAAAAAAATATTTTCTGAATTTACAAGTTTTCAATTATTTAGTTCACTTAATAAAAACACTAAATGCGATTTGCTACAAAATAAATATTAAATTTAAAATATTTTCTTTGTTTAAGTAGTGATCACCGAAAATAAAACCTAAAGTGAACAGAACAACAAAAAATTCATTAGGTGGCTGGCATACAACTGAACGTGGTACGTGCTTAACTTTTTCTGCAGTTCTTTCAATAAAATATGGTCAGCAGGTTTGTTTATGTTTATTATTGTTGCTATTTTTTATTGTAACCACAATACAGAACAAGCAACTGCAACAGGTTATTATTTTGGGCCAAAATCATACACAGATGATTTGAAGTCAATCAAAAAAGATGCATTATTTCTAATAACGCCAATTGTGTTTGATATTGTTTTTGCCGATTATTTACCAGGAAAAGTTATTCTCATTCAAATAAATATTTTACTTACATTAATAGAGAGCACAATATTAATATTTGGATTATTATTATTTCATTTTTTTATAGCGCAAATAACAGTCTTGTTAATTTTATTTTCTTTCTACTTTTTGTGCATATTTCATTATTGAAGCATGAAGTCATTTTAAAAACCGCCCACACATTCGCTTTAAAAAGGTACTGTTAATGCAACGGTTGGTTGTTGACTGGTCGACGGTAACAAAACCATAATTATTTTGAAATTTGAAACTCAAACATGTTTTCGGATGGCAAATAATTTCATGGTTTTTAATTTAAACGGAACTTACTTGCATCGTTTTGTTCCACTTAATAGAATCTCCACTTATCCAAAACTGAAAAGAAAATAAAATAATAAAAAATATTAAAAGAAAAAAAACAGGAATCAAATTATGAAAAGAATTAATATTTCATATAAAAAACCTACACAACAACGGATTTAATTTCTCGGAAGTTAACGACTAAAAAATAATATCAAGGTCATGATAGTAAAATTTAAAGAAGCCCAACTTTTCTTTTTTTGTTTCTGTTTGTTTTCTTAAAACCACGACAATCTAAAACAAAAACCAACTTAACTTCTCACAATGGGTTGGAAGATGGTCAAATTAGAGTTAATTCACATTAACGTTTGTTTTGATTTCAGTTTGGAAAAACAATTTGGATTAGGAATGATAAGGTATAAATGGCTTTTCGAATTATCAAGGATGTGTTGATGACTTTATCAATCCAATCTCTGATTAAAATCAGTTCAGGGTTCAGTAAGTCTCCTACATTTACATCTTCCCTTAAAGCATATTCTGATAATTTTACTATCGTGTAAACAGAAGTCTTCTATATAAAACTTACGCACTTATGTCATAAGATATTAAGCAGATTATGCAGAGACGTTTATCCAGTACTACAGGAAAAGTATGACAGAAAGTTCACCCAGTAATTTCGAAGACACACAAAATTGTTCCAATTCATCCATAAGCGCAAAAAGGACACTAGAATATACATAAACATCAGCCTCTTTACCTTTCGAAGCTTTTTAAAAGCTTTCCACTTAACCATAACTGAATATAAGAAAAGTGATGAACTTTTCCAGTTTACGCTTATTTGACGAACTATTGGAACGCCATCATAGGCGCACATTCCCCAAATTGTTGCATGCGATAAACCTTGATTGATAATTTTACTATTATGTATGTTTGTGTAAACATATTAACAATTACCGTATACGGTCTTAGATACTCATTTTTTATTATCCAGAGATGTAACATTTTTTGTCTTCTTTATGCAGATAGATAGCCTATTGATCTTCTTAATATCTCACATATTAATTGGTTTATTTCTTTTACTTGGCTTGAATATTATATGGCCTAGTAAGACCTTGAAGGCATTTTTAGTTAAATATTATTTGTAGTCAGACATTCGTTAAGGAATTAAAACAAATTTTCGTTCCAAAATTATTAAAGTGAGGTGTTAATTTAAAGTGGAAAAGTGTTTCGATAATCTTTAATATTTTTCTATCAAAGTTCCTGAAAGGGGTACAACTAAAAAAGTATGATTATTTAAAATTTGTTTGGGATAAATATTTATCATTTTTAATATCCTTAGGAAAGCCTATGACCCAAATTTGTAGCTTATTTCCATTCTGCAATCGTATAAGAAAATTAACTTAACATTTGCAAATATACCTCGTGCTTAAACAGGTGATCGTTTTAACCTAACCTCACATAATTTTCCATATAGTTTTACGCAATAAATTTATTTTTTTAAATTTAAAATAACCTCACATAACCAGATACGTGTAATTGTATATAATTTGTAATCTAAAATTACATATTCTTATGTAACTTATAATTTACCTTATAATTTATATAATTATTTTTTATAAAGTCAATAATTGGAAATTATATATTTTTATAAATTAATGAAAATTGACTTTATTTTCAGCTTTTTGGTTCTTTTTAATTAATTTCTAAACATTTTTAGAAAGAAAATTTATTTACAAATGTATGCGGACGTTTTCCAAAGAAAACAAGAAAAATTAGACGCAAGCAGAATGAAATGCAGCATTTTCTGGACCGCCACATCCTTCATCAGCATCCTTTGATGAAGGATGTGGTATGCTATTGTCTTAAATATATTTAATTTGTTTTATCGAAATTATGTAAATCATCAAAAAATATAAAATAATTCTTGCAAAAAAAACCGACTTCAAACAGATTTCATCTGTCTGCCTATAACGGTTCAAGAGTATGTCCACATAAATTATATTACATTAACTACTGGGATGGAGATATAAGAATCTCCAAGCCTTATACTTGTTCAACTATTCAATAGTTTGGCAATTTACATCAAATTACAGCAGCTATAGGGTTTAGTCTATAACGGTTCAACGGTTTGGCCATATACATAAAATTATATCAACTACTGTAAAACCCTTTAATTTATAATTTAAAATTTTTATACTTCTTAGTACGAGTATACGACACAAAGTAGTGGACATTCTGTCTAAAATTCAGGTGTTTGTATATAACAGGTCAAAAAAAACTGGCATATAAAACAAATTACATTAATTTTGGGAACACCCTTTAATTACTAAATTATAAGCTTCTTGTTATAGCGTACTTAGCCAAACAGGTCCCTTGTAAATTTCAGCTGTATGTCTATAACTGTTCAAAAGTTCGGCCACATACACCAAATTACATCAACTATTGGGATACCCGTTTATTTCCAAAACCAAATTTTATACTTGTTGTTGTAGCGGTTCTTTGTAAATTTCAATCGTTTGTCTACAACAGTTTAAAATTATGGCCATATACTACATAATTAAAAGAACTATTGGCGCACCCTTTAATTTATAATTTTTAATATTAATACTTATTACTAAAGCGGCCATAGCATTCGACATTCTCTCCAATTTGCAAGCAGTAGTATAAAACAGCTCAAAAGATAGGCTTATATAAGTAAATCTACATCAATTATGGGACACCCTTTAATTTCTAAATTCAAATTATAAACTCATTGATATAGCGGGCTTAATAAAATAGGTCCCTTTTAAGTTTCAACATTCTGCCTATCAAAAGTTCGGTCACATACTTGTAATTACATCAACTATTGGGACACCCTTTAACTTCCAAATTCAAATTTTATATTTGTTGTTATAGCGGACTCAGCAACTCAGGTTCGTTGTAATTTTCAAGCGTCTGTCTACAACTGTTCAAAAGTATGTCCATATACATCAAATTAAATGAACTATTGGCGCTCCCTTTAATATATAATTTTTAATATTAATACTTGTTACTATAACGTCCATAGCGGTTCAAAAGATAGTCCCTTATAAGTAAATCTACATCAATTATGAGGGCACCCTTTAATTTTTAGATTTATTTTTGTATAACCTTTTGTTGTTGGTAGCTATAGTAATGCGCAGTCATTTTAAATTTTACAGAATCGCCCTATACAGTTAATAATACATGTAAAAAATGTGTATGTTGTATGGGGACACCCTTTAATTTTCACCATTATGAACTGTTTTTTAAATAGGACCAATCTGTAAGCATATTCTATCATGTTACCAAAAATTTTCCAAATCGGTTCAGAAATGACTGAGTTTTGCAGGCACAAATATAAAAAAAGCAACATTCAGCCGAATTGTATAAAACCTTCTTTTTTTGAAGTCGGTTAAAAAGTGAAACTTAATTCATGTATTGGCTAAACTATATTTTCGAGTGTAAAAGTATCTAATCTACGTTAAAGTATTCATCATCTAGTAAATATTCCTGCATTGCTGGGCCCACCAACTGAAACCTTTTTTTGAAAACGAAACGAAATGGAGGAAACAACTGTATCCAACATGGCTTAGATCTTGCCATGGTTTATAGAATTTATTTGTTATATATTTTGTATTATAAACATTTGCCTACTTTTTTGGGTAGTTACGTGCGGAATAAAGTGGGATGTGAACCACTACTACTAGGTACAGAGCTACTCGGAAACAAACTTTAATACCACTAAACCTGTTTATGTCAAATGTAGTTTTACTTTATTATTATTAGAATCAGCACATAACAGATTATTTCTACGATATTCATCCTCAAATGTGATTTGCTGCCTACAATAACAGCATTTCTGCCATTTTCTACTGGTAGATTTTTATACTTTTTTGTGAGGATTATGAACTCGGTCCTACGCGGACCTAAAACAAGTATATACTCTTAGTTCGCCTGTATAATTCTATCGGGCAGCTCTAAAATGTCACATAAATTTAATATGTACTTTTCTAAATGCAACTGAATGCCACCTGAGAACAATACTACCGTAAGGGCCTTGAGAAAGCAGATCAATAGGAATGGTGTCGAGAATACGTTTTTCAAAACCGTTAAGATTTGCGGATATTCTAGTCGAGAAAATTCGCCTTTGTACTCCATCCTCACCGGCCTCTAGGGGTGCATTATGTAAAACGCCTAACCAACACCATGGTAACCATGTCATGTAGGAGAGTTTCTGTAGATTTAAGGATATAAAAGAAAGATCTTGGTTGTTTTATAAAATATTAATATTAATAAAACTGTGTATTGCCCTGCGTGTAATCTAAATGATTTCTTTCTGTTCACAACAACTGCTATGGTACGGGATCTGCTGTGATATGAAGGTATGGAAAAAATATATATATATAAAAATAAAAAATATATGTATCGATTAATAAAGAGAACAATAAAAAATTTATGTTGTATATAGATTTCGTCTAACCAAATTAATTTTGATTGATTATAAAAATACCTTGTATTCCTATTTATTAAATTAGTTAGTTGAAGATATGATGTTAAAGACGTTCACAACCTAAAAAAGATAGATGCGAAAAATGCTAATGACGGATATTGCGAACTAGAAAATGCTGCATTACATTCTAAGTCCATATTTTCTAAGTTATGGGAAAAATATTTTTTTAAATATCAATATGGGTATCATTTTAAAGATTTTGAAGATATCTTTAAGGAAATATTAAAATTTTTTTAAAATCTTAACCCATTAAGGGCCGATGACATTTTTAATTAATTTTAATTTTTTTTCTTATTTTTAAATTCTCTGTTATTTTATTTGAGTTACTTCAATAAACTGGATTTATATAGATGGTGAAGAGTGTATAAGATTCAGCATAGCCCGAATACAGCACTCTTACTTGTTTTTTGATTTTTTGAAAACAGCCAAAAAACTTTCAAATCACATGTTTGTTTAAAACGTATTAACGTATCGTTTTAATTTTTCTATACCAGTTTTGCTATTTAATTCCAGTTATTTATTGAATTTATTTAAAAATAATTATTTTTTTTTAATTTTGAACTTATTTATAGGCTGCTATTTTGGGTTCCTTTCGATAACAAAGCGTTCGTCAGCATTTTTCAGTCGTCCTCCTTATATATCAATCTGTAACAATTATTAATATTTATTTCCAAAGTTAGTAATTTCTCTCTTCTGCCTGCCATATTTGCCGATTTATCGGCATTTTGCCGATCTATCGCCTCAAATTTATCAAAGTGCCGATTTGCCGATTTTGGTTCCAAAAATGCCGATTTTTTAGAAACACTGTAACAAGGTAACTTTTTGTTTTAGAATAATTAATTAATTTTGGGCAACACTAGAAAACTTGTAACATTAGAAAGATACAACTGTTAATAAGTCAGCACTTCTACTAAGGGGAAAAAGGGTTTGGATTATTTGCTGTTATCAAAAAGTCGTTTGAAAAAACAATTGTGTACAATTTAATTTTTAATTTATATTTTATTTTATTTTTAATTATTTTATTTTTATTTTGTTTCGTTTGATAAATAGTAGATCTGTGTTATGCCCAAAAATTGTACAAGTTAATTGTAAACTATTTTACACAAAATTACGAAAACTACAAGTCCAAGTTGATAGGATTCGGTGCTGCCCTTATGATAGACACAAATAATTCAAAAATTAAAAACAAAAAAAACCGACATTCCAGATTTATTTATTATATTTATAAAATGTATTTGGCACTTTATTTTATTTATTTATTTGTTTAGTCGCATACATAAGACCATAGGTCTTATATTTCAGAGTGGAACCGAGTATAAAGGAGCATTTATATATAAATTTTATTTCATACATTAATTTAAAGCTTAATATATAATAGACAAATTACAAATATATACGAATAAGAGGAGGAAACAATTGTAAATATTAGCTTAAATGAATAATTAAATAGCAACAAAGCACTCAAAAACAATTTGATAAAATCAACAATTACAAGTAATTAACAGCACTCGCTTGCATTATATGCTTGTCTTAAAAACTCTAATTAGATATGTTTAAAATAACGTATGAAATAGTTTAGAATGTCTTCATCAGTTTCAGAACATTCAAAAATTACTAATAATAAAACTAAAAAAGTATTGCACCCAAGTGAAACCAGATAGCTGTCGCTTGAAGCAGTAGTTGTTTGAATACTAGATTTCTATGACGACTTGAAAATTTACTTTTCCTTTGATGCTACTGTTGATCAAATCAATGCAGCAAAAACAATAATAAAAAATTTAAACGAACCAAATCAAGTGTACACAGTAATTATCCTCTTTAAATATATTCTTGAAATTATTTATAGTATAAACAGAATGTTTTATAGTCAACTGAAATACACAACCAAATAGAAAGGCTTCTAAGAACTGTACTAAGTTATTTTATAAAAATCGATTAACTTTACTTAAAGGAATTTATGAAAAGAAAGCATTTTGTTGGGCCCATTGGCTAAAGAGTTAATATGAGAATTAAAACATAGCAGAAACGAAATATACAAAATTGTACATAACTGCATCAATTTTTATGTAAAACTTTCAATTCAAATATTAACACATTTCCATTTTAAACATATATCTTGTAAATCTTTAAAAATTATAAATTATTTGATACTTTTTGTTAATTAAAATCTGTTTTATTGTATTCAAAATGTGTTTTTTTAACTTGCCGATTTTTTCAGATTTTTGAAAATTTAAGTGCCGATTTTTTTGTGCAAAAGTGCCGATTTCTGGTCAAAATTTTCTGGCACCCCTAAATCGTTAGTGTTGTTATTTAAATGTCGCCCTCTAACAAGCACAACGGACATGCATATTTTTCCCTAAATTTTTAAATCTGTAAAATTATGTTTGAAGCTTCTGTGAACGGCCATCAGCGAAGTTTTCTAGGGCGTCGATTTCTGCGAAGTACTTCTGTCATCTTCATGGCTTAGTATATCTTGAATATTATTCCAGTTTATCCACAATTCTCTATTCTATAGAATCTTTGTATGTTTTGAGAGTCCAGCCCTGGTAATCCTGTAAAAATCCTAAGCAGTTCTTTTGCTACGCTTCTCTACTCGAGTATTTTTCTTCTTCGATTAATTTTTTATTCAATTATTCCAATATAAATTATTTATTTATTTATTTATTTATCCATATGTTCACCCTCTTAGGTAAAAGTATATTCTGGTTTTAAACATTTTAAAATTGAGGGAGGACATTAATGTCGACTAAAACATTCGGTGGGGTTTCAAGGACAAAAGTAACTTTTAAAATTCCATGATTAGTTAGACAGTTACAATAGCAAATTTTGTTTCACTTATCCTCGACTTCAAAATCTCCTTTAAATAGAAAAAAAAATCCCATGCAAAAAAATCTCACGTAAGTCACAACACAAAATAAATAATAAAAGTCAATTTAAATTCTAAACACGCCTGCTACTTTCTAAGCGCCTGCGCTGTACACTTATATAAATGGCGTTATCCTTGAACCCTGATACGCATGCACACAAATAATAAAAATAATAAACACAAAATAATTAAGGAAAAAACAGCAGTTGTAAAGATAATCTGAATGAAAAATTAAACAAACCTGGTTAGAAATTTGAAAACGAAACACACACACCCAAGAGAAAAGGATGATATTTGGCCAAGCTATAAACACATATGTGCATTAGAATGTATGTATACATTTAACTTTAAACACGAATATGAGTGCGATTATTTGTTTAAAATTTTATTGTTTGTTTGTGTAAACCCCAGGACAAACCTTTAAAAGAATGAACGCATACGTAAATCATTAAAGAAAACTATTTGAAATCATATGATTAAAAATAAAAATCAATTCACACCTCTTCAAACTACACACAAACACACATTTAGAAATTGTTATCAGTGCTTAGATGCCATTCATACAAATTCCTGTCTTTCGAACAGCTCAACTAAAAGTCGTTTGAGGTTCAAAAAGATCATTAGGACTCAAGCTATATTCGTATTAACTAACAGCATGTTAAAATATTGTTTTATTTGCTTTTTTTCTTTCTATGTTTTATGTGTTTGCTAAATCACATTTATCAGCCATTTGGCAAACACATGTTCACAAAATGCAAATATGCCTTGCCAGCCAGCAGCACTACCGCCATTCATTCTTGTACAACAAACAATCTCTAATCGGAATCTGGATAAAGAACACGAGGGAATTTTGTTAAAAATTAAAACGTGTGTTTCGCAGACCGTAACTGTCAGTTAGATTTGTTTTTATTTCTTGCATGTTTCACATTTAAAAAGCCTGAGAGTTCTGTTCTTATTTTGTTGTCGGAACATACATTTGACTTTTTGATACCTTGTCTTGGTTTTATGGTGCACGAAAATTTAAATAAAAATCTGTTTTAAATTTTATACTTTTACATGAAGGCAGCAATATACCTTTTGTTAAGAAAAAGCGGCACTAATTACAAAAGCAGAATGCTAAAAATTCCAGATAAACTGTTAAAAGATTGACTTTTGTTTGTATTGTAACGCCACTTCATGCAATTTAACATATTATTTAGTAAAGACTCGAGATTCACTGTTACGCAAGAAAATCTTATAAAATTTTATTCTGCTTAGGAACAACTCTAGAGAATTCGCGCCTAAAAAATATACAAATAAAAATTCAACTCTGATAGCACTTATATTTTAGGGTATTTGCTAAAACTTTGACAACTTTAGCAGATCTGTCAAAATATTTTTTAATTCATTTTTCCAACACAAGTGCAATTGTTGACAGATCTAGCGACTAGACACTAAGGTCTCTGCTTGGCCAAATATTTATATAAAACGCATTCTAGTTCTGACTTAATAGGGTATTTTTTTTTTTATTTAATCACTAATAGCTTCATTGCCTCTTCGTCCGATGTGAAGAAATTGAACACAGAAAAAAAGGTTTTAATTTTATACCTTTCTTCACAAGCGGAAAGAGTATATGTATATAAGTGTATCATTCCGTTTGTAAGTTCAACAATATTCATTTGCGCCCTCAGAAAGCATTTTATTCTTGATTCCTATACATAGTCGAATCGATTTAGCGATGTCAGTCTATTCGTAATCGTATTGAGTTCAGTTTTATCACGTCCCCAGATAAGCTACAGAAAATTTATGAGCTCCATTCTCTAAGGCATAGTTTCGAAGTAGGTGCTATTAAAATTTAGCAACATCGGTCCATATCCTTAGCAGCGGCCAAAACACCACGCCTGCATCTAATTTTTCCATATCTTATGAAACAAATCTAGTTTAGTCAAGTCACTCCAAAAAAAAAAATATATATGGGGCGATTGTGAATTAAAAAATAAGAAAAACACATAAACTGAAAAAATTGGCACTCGCCCATATTTTCCGAGTTATGGGCCTCTGAAATTTTACATAGAAAAGTACGATTGGGCACAAAATTTTTGTAAATATCAATATGGATATCATTTAAAGGCTTCTGAAGAGATCTTTTAGGATATACTAATTTTTTTTTTAAATCCTTAACCCATTAAGAGCCCATGACATTTTTATGTAAAATAATTTATTTGATTAATTATGTTTTTTTTTCTTATTTTGAATTCTGTGTAACCCCAATATATGTTCTTTTTATTGAAGCTACTTCAACAAACTAGATTTACATAGACTTTTATAGGTATATAACATTTGGCATAGGCGAATATAGCATTTTTATTTGTTTCTATTATGAGTGAAGCTGAAAGCAAATAGCTTATATCTTCAGAATATTTCTTTATTTCTTTATTAAGACACCTGCTTTCGCACTTATATTTCAATAGATTCTTTAATGAAGAAGAATGCAGAGCAGAGCCAAGTTAACAAACAGTTCACTCAAGTTCACTCCAAATATCTTTATTATAACAAAGATAGTCACCCCTATCATGAATATATTTTCCCTCGAAATTTTTTTCCTTTTCCCCAAATTGCAATCGTGAATAGTTCACGTGAACAATTTTTCACGTAAACAAAAATTCCCCTTATCATGATTGATTTTTTCCCTCGAAATTTTTTCACTTTTCCCTTAGATTTGTTCACTTAAATTTTGCTGGGGAACTGCATACATTATGCCAGTTTTTATATGTTTTATTTAGAAAATTTACATCAATAACACATTTTTTTGATTCGATATCAGTTACTACAGTACAGACTGACATTATGCTCATCAAGATGCAAAACAAAGAGATCTATTGGTTATAAATTTATAAAGATTTTTTATTAAAACCATTTTTAAGTGAAAAAAATGGAAAAACTCAGATATAAAAATTTATTTTATTGAAATGGGTCAGAAGCAAGGTCTAGGGTAGGTTAGGCAGGCAGCCGTATTGACACAGCCCACTTTGGTCCATTGTTTGGACCTTTTGCGTCTAGGGTAACTATAAGGACTTTTACGCGTGTTGCACGTCACGTTCTTGAAATAAAATTGTTCTCTGTTGTAGTATCTTCTCCTCTTGCAACAATACAATAGCACAAATCACTTAACTTTAAAAAATTTGGAATATTTTTTTCCCTATTTATATTTTCTTCTTTCTGATTTGCATTCAGTACGAATTGATAGCGGGAACAAACGTTCGCATGAAATTCACGATAGCAATTTTCCCTTCATGGGGAATGAAAATTTCATGGGAACAAAAATTTCACATTTTGTTCACGATAGGGGTGAGTATGTATATGCCGCAAAAAAAAATATATTTTCAGAAAATAAATAGACAATTCTTTTGGTGAAGGATATATAAGATTCGGTACAGCCGAATATAGCAGATAGAAATTTAATTAAATTTTTCATTTACTTAATCATATATTTAATTGATAATTAAACACAAAATTTTTTTTATTAAGTAATTAATTAAATCAAATAGCAAATATTTTAAACAAATGTCCTTTTCCCGTGAATATAGTATATTCAAAGAGTTACAACATTCAAGATTAAAATCTTATCCTGCAATTTTCTCTTTCGTGGAGACTAGTTTTTGTTTCAACCAAAAGCTTCCATTA
This sequence comes from Gymnosoma rotundatum, assembly GCA_916610165.2. Taxonomy (NCBI): domain Eukaryota; kingdom Metazoa; phylum Arthropoda; class Insecta; order Diptera; family Tachinidae; genus Gymnosoma; species Gymnosoma rotundatum. The sequence goes on from OU744336.1 coordinate 62,919,483, forward strand.
AGTCGTTGCTTTGCTTAGAGGTTTTATGGAAATGTTAAATTTACCATTAAAATTAAATTTAAATTAAAACAAGTACGAACAAAAGCTTATCCATTTTGAGTTTATAAAGTACTAATAGTCACTGATCTTCTCTTTAGCAATTCTTTATTGAAGTATATAGTTTGAATTAGAAAAAGACTTTGTTTTGCTTTTGTGAGGTTTGTGAAGAGTAAAAAACTGTTTAGTCAGCAAAACTAGAATTCTTAAAATTGTACAATGATCAGACGAATACAACTGAATAGAACCACGCGATGTTAAGAAAATGATATGGATAAATGAAGACCTTATTTAGACTACATTCTAATTTAATGCTGTAAATATATAATAATAAAAAACTACTTTTGGGTTGGTGTAAACAACCTTTGTCGTGGGCCACAAATTTCGTTTCGAATTCTTCATTGATCACTTAAATTAAATTTTTTTTTCGTAAAGCTGTTTCGTTTCCAATTTTGTCATTAGGACCGTACTAAACATTGTCTAAGGTCTGCTATAACATTAGAGCTTGTCTGCTTGTGGCTCATAGACTTATGCGGTGGCATGTCATAACGTAGAGTCATAACGTCCATGGAGGTATATTTTAAGGTATTTTATAAAAGATAGATGCTACGCTTTTATAAATTGGTTTGCAGAAAATCTTTGGTGAGTGAAGACAGTGTTGGGGCTGCTGTAGTCTAGGTGGTAAGCACGTTGACTACAAATCTGGCTGACCTGGGTTCAACCCTTGCGGCAGTCAAAAAATAAAAATGTTTTTTTCTGTTTAATGGTATAAATACATATTCAGAATTAACATAAAAACATGCAGCCTCCTTCGTCGGTACTTCTTCATAGCATATTCGCCGGCGAAGTAAAATAATTAATAAAATGGCTATATCTATCTCCTTTCACCACCTGTCTTCTCTCTCATCTATCCCTTTCCTAAAGAATGTAGCACGGTTGAAAAACTAAGTAGGCATTAATGCCTGAAGTGCTACTTCTCTTTAAAAAAAAAAAAAAAAAAAAAAAAAAAATAGAGGCGCCGACCGAAATCTGTGGTAAAAATTTTTTTTTGCAAGGATATTATGACACTTTCATAAGTGACACTACGTCCGTACTAAAAACGTCACAACGTCCATGGCCATTATAATGTTTTTTCGAAGCGATATAATGTCCATGGACTTTATGTCACACTCAAAATTGGACACTGGGATTCGCAACCGTCTTCTGCTAGTCAGTGCTGCTACGCCGCCCTCTACTGATCACTGTAGATAAACTACCTTTATTTTAATCCCATCCAGATAACATTTAAAGTTGTCCCGATCTGCATATAAATATTATCGAAAAAACTGTCTAATGGCTGATGAATTAAGGCTAGGGCAAAAGTAAAGTTTCTGTTTACTGCAACTTTATCACATTAGGAGAGAACTAATTTTTGTGAAGTCTTAGCTTTTACAATACCGTAGAAAGTGCATGTCTAAGTCCATAGGCCTTTCCGGTTCTTAGTTTCAAGGTACGTAGCTCCTACAATTTTTCCCTTTATTCTCTGGACGTATGGAAAAAATAATACCTCCACCTCTAACGAGGCGAAAAAGTTTTTTCTGTTTGGTTTACTTAAGTCCAAGTTTTACGATAGAAGAAGTACAACGCAGGTGAGCTCTATATCTCCATAATACTAGAATAAGTATGTCTTAAAAATTGAGAATAAGTGGTAAATAAATTCAGATTCCAACTTTAGAAGTTTATTGCTATGAATCTGTATAATATTTTTTTAACATTTAAAAAAAACATGAAAAACTGTGAGTTCATTGTTTTCCCAGGCATTTTAATAAATAGTTGTCAAACCATTTAATTTAAAATTAACTAACACGACGCCAAATGACAAGAATTCATCCCCACCTCCTACCATTCTTTCATTCGTAAAAATTGCCCCGCAATTTAAATACATAAAAATAACGACATTAAAAATAAGCTGTGATCGCATGCAGCAAATTCACACTTTTTTTTACAATAGATTATATGGCAAAAAAGAATTATTATTCACCAAAGAACAAAATAAAAACAAAAAACGCATTAAAAAATGCGTGTATAATTTTTTTTTTCAAACGGGATCAGTTAGAAAAAGCGTTGTTCTCTCAATTACCAGCAACACTGAGAAACCAACAGCAAATGAGTCATTTACAAAAATGTTTAGCAAAAAAATACATAAAAATTTATATTAACTTTAATTGTCTGTGTCGTTGTATTGGATACTTTTTTTTTGTTTATTTTTTTTTGTTTATTTTCAAACGACAAAAAACAATTTACATACATATGTACATATACAATGACGAAAAGTAAACCACGAGTATTTAAATTAACAAAATAAAAAATATGAAATTTTGTGTATCGTCATTATAATCACCAGCCATATGAAACAAAGACCTCTGCTTAACTCAAATGAATTAAGCTCGACTGCTTAGGTTTGCTTCAAGTCAACGTCCTTCTCCAGTTTAACTTTTTTTTATTTTATTTTATTTACTTTTTGTACCGCAAATTTTAATTAAAACAAACATTTGACACTTTTTGGCCGTGCAGAATTTATGCTGCAAGAAATTAATTGGGTTTCAAAAAAAAATATTTCGTTGAATACCTTTTAAAAATCAAAATTTTCCATTGGGGTGTATTTATTCTATTAATATCCGAAGAATATGAGTATAATAAGAATTAAACGCCGACATCAATTTAAATCGGTTTAATTTTTTTTTTTTTTTTCTTAAAAAGGTATATTTCAGTTAAGTTTCAGATATACAAGTAATTTATAAAACTCTTCAACGATTTCGCGTTCATGCTTCTATACCTTCAATATGCTAAACTATTAATACTGTATCGCCAGTACTGCACTCTTTAAATTACCGTCTTACTATAGTTTTGGAATCCAACAAGTGAACGCTAGCGCACAGTTACTACATTTATCTTCTTGGTGTCATTATAATACTTTCTAAGCACACCAATTTTTTTATTCCTAACTCCTATTTTGAGGCTTTGGATACTATCCCACCCACGATCTTGCTCTTTAACTATCCGAACTGATATTGTGACTGTGGTGGAATTCGAACTCTATATAGCGTGTATAGCAAATGTGCATCTTAATCAACAACAAAAACGCTTATTTCTATTAAAGGTTTCATTTTTTTAATTAAAATTTAATTAAACTTTTAATTCTCTTAATAATATATTTTATTTAAAAATTATTCCAAATTTTCTAATTAACTCTATCAATTACATATTTCATTAAAAAAATAGTTTCCCAATAACATAAATAATTGAATCAATTAAAATTTTTATTAAATTTTTATCTGAAAACAAATAAAACTTTAATAGGTGCAAAAAACTTGTTTCTGTGTTTGTATTTTACTAAACATGAGTCTTAACCAATGCAACCAATTGCAATTTTAGTTCCCTAAGATTTCCGTGAGATTCGAAGTATCGATCTTTTATTTATCAGTTCTTTGATATTGGTGAGATATCTTTCCTTACAACTTTTTAAACAACATGTCTCCAAAACGCAATCCAACTGTTTCGCTTTGTTGTTTTTATCGTGCTTTTTTAAAACAATTTTGAACGAAATCTTTCAAACTTGATCGAATTTAACGCCTGAAAGACCCAGTAATATACATAATCTTACATTACGAGCTAAGGTCCGGTTTTTTCTTTTTAATAACAGAAGTATGAAATAGAAAACCAAAAGCTATCGAGTGCTTTTTGGCATGAAAACCCCATTTTAACATGAAGCCCTGGATTTTTTGCAAACCGTGCAAAAAATAGTCCTCGCGTAAATATAGGCTGATAGGATTGCCACAATCGGAGCACTTATACAGAACTTAGATTTATGCCACATAAGTTTTACAAGCGCCTTACTCAGGTTACCATCTACGATCATATTAGATTAAGGCCGAAATCGGTTTAGTTTTAATCATATACAAGATAATGATGGGCATCAGTGTTGCCGTTTGGTTAAATTTTTTGTAACTTTTGAAGACTCCACGTAATATGTATAATTCTGTAATATTTGCTCAAATTTTCATTAATTTTAGTACAGAAACAAAATAAAGTCATATTACTGAGAAAGTACTTATTTCCTTCTTTGCGGTAAGAACCTCTTCTACAGCTGTTTTTCTTAAGACATCAATTCGATATTAAATGTAATTAAAATTCCACATAAAATTTAGTTCGAAATAAACCAAAACTCATGTTGCTGTAGTTGCAGTCTTAGAAAAATTTAAAACTTTCAAGAGGTACCGTACCAATACCTCGATCAATAAGAAAGTTGTGTTTTTATTTCCTTGAAGAAGTACCGAATTTTACTACCGAAAAATTGACAGCAATTTTACAATAAAATTTTAATGAAATAGGACTCATCGAAACTCAATCTTTTTAAGAAAATCTTTAACGGATTTATTGAAAATATTCTATTCTAAATAATGTTAGTGTAAGGCGAGAAAGTGCAATTATTAATCACAGAATATAATTTAAATACTTATGAGAATCATCAATTGAAATTTTTTATTTAATTTTAGTTTTGTTTTTGTTCAGTAAATGAATTTTTTGCCCCGTTATTTTCTCGGAGTAATGAAATAAAACTTTTTACTATATTTTAAATTAATTACTATTTAATTAAAGAAAATTTCACTGAAACGCAACTTTTCTGAAAGAAAAGCATAACTTTCTTCTATCTTACCCTGGCAACACTAGTGGGCATAACTCTAGGATGATGGGTATACCATCAAATGATTATTACACAAGTTTTAATGCCTCTGTCTCTGCTTAACAGCCATATCAAGCAGTGCTAGTCGATCTGCGTCTATTGCTTTGGTTAATCAACTTTCCCTAGATGTCGCACACGCAGCTCTTTAAGCACCCACTTTTTACGCACTGATTTTTAATATCTTACGTTCTCTCCCTCTTTATATACCGTTTTGTATTTCTTTACCTGTAATAGCAACCGAATTCACTTGCACGTTAGCCGACACCTGCTTTGCTTCTTCTAGCTTACTGCAGTCATAGCCTTATCAATTGCAGACCATCTGATTTTTGTACTGTACTATAGTGTACAGTACTGTATCTAAATTTGATAGGCATACAATACATTTTTATTGCATGATATGCTACTTTCAAGTTTATTTTGCATTAACTCAACAGGGTCACACGAGTGCAGAAACGTCATTGGGGACAGTTATTTTGACAGAATTATATTACACCATATTTCTCATTAAAGGCTTATCCATTTACGTCGCTTAGTTAGGAAGTCGCACAAAATGTTGCTGATAATTTACTTTTGACCCCTGTCTATTTGACATTTATGGTCAGTATAACCCCGCAAATAATAATAAATAGATAGACCCTTTAAATAACGCTGCTCAATTTTCCAGATGCAATGACTAAACGACGTCTTAACTTTTATTGCTCACGACATTGTCGATCTGTGTAAAGGAATGTACAAAGTAAGGTACAAATTGCCACAGTAAACGAAAGTATGTAAGAAGATCCAAATTTATCGCTTGATCGTCGAACGCTGGAATTTGGGGTTTCTTCGACCACTATGTAGAAATTTTTGCAAAAAGATCTTAACAGTCACATTTCAGCTGGTGCAGAAATTAAAATAAGAGACCTTCATATGCCATGTTCTTTCGACGATTGTATTGTTTATTCTGTTCAGCAGTGGGGCTAATTTTTGGCACATCTGATTTATTAATAAACAAAATTCCAACATATACAGTGAAACCAACGCATAACAAATCCTACAGACTCTATTATATCCAAAAAAAAGTACACCTTTTGGTACGGTTTACAGGCTGGTGTCAACTTCAGTGGTGGAACTTTAGTGGTAGAGATCGATACCGCTCAATGATCAATGATTTTTGTTGCAGCGCTGCAACATCGACTCATTGAAATCGAGATTTGATATAAATTGATATTGAGAAATGGTTCCGCCAATTGATCTTCAAGGTCAAGAACCACCTGAAGTCACTGGTTGCAGGCACATGTTACTGCTATTCCTAATATCAGCAATTCCTCAAAAAAGTGAACCAAAATTTGACGTAAGGAAAGCGATGCATTCATTGTTCTTAAAATTTAACTATATTTTTAAAATGTATAAGAACTTTAGTTTCTTTAGTTTCATACCACAATAGACTGTAAAATTGAAAGACAGCTTTGAGTGATGATTCTATTACAAAACAAAACATCTAAGATAAGTTCCACTTAAGATTAGTTAAGCTTTTTTTTGTACGAAAAGCGCTCACTTATTTGATTTTTTTTTTTTTAGACGAATTTATAGTTTTTAGCACAAAGGCAGATAAGTACGTAAAGAAAAAACTTAAGACCCCTCACCTAATAATCTTTGTTACTTTTTTAATATCATGCAAGATTGCATGCTTGTACGTAGCATAATTTTTATCTGTCTGTTTGTATGATTGATAAAAGTGTTGTTTGAATGAAGTTAGTAAAGTGGAATGAATGCAATTTTTATTGTTAAGGAATTTAGTTGTTGTCTATTAATGTTTACTCGCTATAAAGTTGTTGATGATGAAGATGATTATACCACAGGCTAAAAATAGACAAACAGTAAAGGTTCATTAAAAATAAACATTTTTTTTTATAGAAATAAATTTTTATTTGCGTATGTGTCATTAATAAATGTAACTTAAGTAAAAGTTAAATAGACATATAAACAAATTTATTTTCCCAATAAAAAGCGATCATTCACACAAGTGTCATGTCGTTTAGTTAATTTGTGAACAATTGTTAGAAGAAGAGTTGGTGGGTTGGATGAAGTTCAGTTTCAATTATTTTAAATGCGTCGTTCACACATTTGCTTATTGACTTATGGAATTAAGGAAATGAATTTTATATTATTTTCTTAATTATTTAACTAATTATAATTGCGCTTGTTACCAGACAGTGGCGACACATGACTCTTATGTGCTGCTTCTATGTTAAAATCACTCAGTTTTTAGAAATATTTCTATACGAATTTTTCACGCGAGTTGTTTGCTTGTATTATACGGGGGCTGCTCTATATATTTCTGGCCTAATAGCGAAAATGCGAATATTTATAATCAAAAATGGCTTTATTGGTTTTCCAAGTATTCTCAGGCATGATTTACACACTTTTGCTTGCGCTCAAACCAGTTGTCGAAGCACTTTTTCCACTCCGATTGAGACACCTCTAAAACATGGTTCTTGAACACTTCAACAGCTTCTTCTGGCGACGATAATCGTTGACCACGCATTTTTTTTCTTGATGTGTGGAAACAAGAAGAAGTCATTAGGTGCCAAGTCAGGGCTGTACGGCGGATGACCCATTAATTTAACGGTTTGGCCGGTCAAAAACGCTCTGGTTTGAGCCGATGTGTGAGAGCTCGCATTGTCATGGTGAACAATGATTCGTCTTCTCTTGTTGGTTTTTCGAATTTCTCCGATGACTTCAGGCAAATTGTAGTGTATCACTCAGAAGTGACCGTCCTACGTTGCTCAAGCGGAACAGTCGCCACATGACCAGTTTTGCCGAAAAAACAGGCGACCATTTGCTTCGAAGTGCTTTTTCCACGAACAACTTTCGTTGTATTTTGCTCGTCTTTGAAGACCCACACGGTCGATTGTTGTTTCGTTTCGGGCTCATACGCATAGATCCATGATTCGTCACCTGTGACGATCTTATAAACGTCTTTTGAAGCACCGCAATCGTATTTTTGCAACATTTGTTTGCACCAATCGACACGAGCCTTTTTTTGAGCGACTTTCAAATTGTGCGGGATCCAACGAGAACAAACCTTTTTTACGGCCAGGTGTTCATGCAGTATCGAATGTATGCTGGTGAAGAAATGTCCAAGGATGTCTCTATCTCTCGGTATGTCGCATGTCGATCTTGCATTATAAGTTCACGCACGGCATCAGTGTTCTCTGGCACAACAGCCGTTTTTGGACGACCTTCACGAAATTCGTCTTTGAGCGAGCTTCGGCCACGATTAAATTCATTATACCAATTTTTCACAGTGCTACAGGATGGTGCTTCATCGCCATACAAAGATTTAAGTTCATCAATGCACTCTTGTCGTGATAATCCACGTCGAAAGTTGTGAAAAATGATGGCAACTAAATGTTCACGAGTTAATTCCATTTTTTCTATATTAATTTTTTCAAGTCACTGTAAACAACACAAATAATGGTCGTACGTCAAAACGTTTTGAGTACGATTATGCTTAAAAATGACAAACTTTCCAATGGAAATGTCAGATTGCACTTGGCAGCACTCAGTGTTGCCAGGCCAGAAATATATATAGCAGCCCTCGTAGAAACAATATATTCATTTTACTTCTGCATGGCGAGGTTTAAATATAAACGTATTACGAATTTTATTAGTATATTTTCAGAAATTCTAAATGTTAAGTACAAATTGCATTGAACTAAAAAGTAAAAAATATATAATATATAATAGAGCCTTTGAATATTTTGCTTCAATTTTTTTTACTATAATTTTAAATATTTTCTAGATTTAATTTTTAAGTTACATTTCCCACACTTACTCATCAACACCTTCAAATAAACTACATTTTGATGATATTCTATCAACAATGTCATCATTTTCAATATGAGAGTACTTAAGCTAAAGACAACAACAACAGTGCATTCAAGAGAGGAAGCTAAATATTTACACTTCATTTAACTAATTCCCCGATTATTCACACCTTAAATAAATGAGATTTTAAAATTGTAACGAGCTGAAGTGAATGATGGAAATGAAAAATGCGATGACATTCATTCATTTGAAATATCTGTTTTCAAAAACCATTACGGATATACAAAAAATGACAAAGTAATAAAAATAAAACTTCAACACTATTTTACACCACCAAACAGTTTGTTCGTCATCATCACCATCATCATCATCGGCGTTCTACAACATCATAAACAAAGACAAAAAAAAAGTAGAAGAAAAAACCAATCCTCAGATTATGAACAGTAGCTGTCTAAATTGTGTTGTAAAAAGAATTAATAACAGGAACCACTGACGGACTACCTTTTAGAAAATGTCACTCATCACAAACCAAGAAAAAAACGAAAAAATATACCGCATAAAATCAGGGTGTTGATGACGATCATCAAGTACCGCACAACATTGCTGCAAGACAAAAATCCACCAAAAAATTCATCCTGACTCGAATACTGACTGTATGAACAGTGTTACTACAACTTACTTACTCTCAAGCATTTCAATCAATTAATCTAATTTAAATTTGCATTTTTTTTCTCTCTATTTATTTTCAATGCCACTTCTGGTAACAAAATTTTCAAAATATAAAAAACAAATTTTTTGAAAAAAATTTCATTCATCATTTTTTCATTAGCGCAAGCAAGTAAAAACCCTCGTAATCATCTGAATGATGCAACAACTGGGAGATTTAATTTTTTTTTCTCAATTTCAGTTTTACGTTTTCTGCTCACACTCTGCTTTATAATACTGTGTTCCTGTAAATCCTGTAATCTCATCATCAGGTTATTTTGCCATTGTAACGTTTACTTTGTCTACTGCTACTCTACCACTTCTCTGTACGAGCACAAGTGGAAACGATTATGCATAATCACTTTTATGCCATTTCCATAGAATCTTTGCATTTCTTTCTTTCCAGGTTGATCAAGCGTTCTTAAGTATTATTAAATGTACAATGGTTGAATGGCATAAATACTTTACTTAAAAAAAAAAAATCAGGGTGAATTTAAATTAAGCTGTTAAAAGTAACGTATTAAAGCACATATTTCGAACAACCCTTTCTTTGTTATTGCAAGAATAAAAATTCAAAATAACTTTATTATTCGTGCTGCAAACTCACTTTTGAATTAAAGGCAATTTCAAACAGAAATCATAAAAATGTAAAAAAAAAATTAATTTTTCTCTTGCTATTGAAACTCAAGCTGTATTTTCTACAATTAGTTTATTATAAAGAACTAAAATGTTAACTAAAAAAATTAATACATGCTTTCTGGTTCTAAAACATAATAAGGTCTGCCTTAGTTCTGAACCGTTGTCTCTTTGTTACTGATATTTTTAACTAATGGAGATGGCATACCGAAGCAGATCACTAAAATGATGTACCTCTCTCTTACACTTTTCGTTCCTTAATGATTATCGGTCATCGTCGAGTGATCCTAAGCGTGTAAAAATTTATTTATTTAAATAAAAGCGGTATTAATTTTAACAAGAACAGTATTAAGATTTAATAAACTGTGGGGAAAATTGAAAACTGGAAAATATCAACAGGAGTTTAACCTTTTTTTCGAAGGACCTTAGTTACCGGATAGTTTTGTCCAAAATCCTCACAACAAATTATTTATTCCCAATGTGGAGTTTTTTTGACAAACACATATGGATTCTCTAAACCCCATTTAAATATTTATTAAGACGAAAATATGTATGTTTCATGGTTAAGGATGATTTAAGTTCCAAGGATTAAAGGTTTTTCTAAATAAAAATAATTATTTCATATTCCTTCTTTTATCCTGGCGATATAACTAATAAATATGAATCGCTATTTTAAAAATTCTTAAATAAACTTTTAATTTCTATATAAAATTTGAATTTGAACTGTGGGTATTAAGGTACCTTTATCCAACCGTAGAAATGGTAAATGTAAAGTAAATGTAGCTGTACAGTAAATGTAAATGTATTTGTGCTTATAGAATATGTAAAAACGTGTCATGTATTTTTGACATATTTCTGTTTATTTAAAAATAACGCACAGCTGTTCAAACCAATGATGGCCATTTTGTGCCAAAAGTACGTAAATATTTCAATGGTACTAAAAATTATGTTGTTTTGTAATAATGAAAAAGTTTTAATACGTACACATTTTGCTTACAAACACACTCATACTTTTAAAATTGAAACGAACTTGCTTTCAATATTTCTTTCAAGTTGAGTGTTTCAAGTTACTTTTGAACGTAATAGCTGTTCATAATTCTCTGGAATTATTCATGGCGAATTCATTAATTTCGCTGTAAGCTCTAAATGTCAAACTCAATATATAAAAAATTCTCCATATATAAAAATATGACAGTTAGCGCTTACGGCGAAAATAATTAATTCGCCATCAAGATCACCTGTATTATTTTGCCATTGAAGTATTCTTTGTTTTTGTTTCTGCAAATATTATGCCGCCATAAATTTTTACCATCTTAAAAGCAATTTTCTTTCAAGTTGCGTACAGTCTATGTCACAGCAGTGAATTTAAACAAATTTTCACGAGCAGTATGTGTGAAAAACGTCATAATTTCTTTAAAGTTATATTGTGTGTGAGTCAAATTTAACAACTTCAAAGTTTAAGTAGAAAAGGACAAAAAAGTACTTGAAAAGTTGTTTGTACTTCAATTCAATTTATGATAATATTTATCATCACTGGCTACATGTGTTACGTAACCTTATATTGAAACTTTATTTTCCGCAGGTTGAAACGTTACGACTAAGTGACATTTCAGTCGGCTAAGCATTTGCATAGCTTTTCGTATAACAAAAATGATCAGCTGATACATCTACATTTACATTTCTAAATTTACGGTCGGCTAAATGTACCTTTACAAACGCATCGAAAGTTCCCAGCAAAAAATGTTTGAAAAGATAATCGAGTGTGGAATCAAGCATTTTTGGCAGAAGTACTTCCAAACTAGATTGCCAACTTAATGATTTTAACAAGGAATCAGACTTTTATAATCAATTACTGAGAATCGATTATATAAGTTATTGTAGGAAATAATGAGTACCATTAGTACGGTAGTCGTTTTTAACATAAAGAACTAGTTCCGTTACTATTTTCTTTTTTTTGGAAACTAATGAAATGTGTTTTGCAAGCGATTAACAAAATATAGCAATCACAAAAGTAAGTCATTATACGGCAAGTACTTTAAAAGGTAATGTCTAATTTTTTGCTGGGTGATTTTGGCTTTAGTTCTAAAAACTTTTTTTTAGAAAGAAAAATTGTTTTACATATTTCTGCGGACGTTTTCCAAAGAAAACAGGAAAAATTAGACGAAGCCAACAGAATGTAATGCTGCATTTTCTGGACCGCTACATCCTTCATCAGCATTCTTAGCGTCTATCTACCTTAGTTGTGTAATTTTAAACATCATCTATTTAACCAGCTATCTTTGTAAATAAGAATACGAGTAGTATTCCGATAAACGTTAATTTGGTTAGACGAAGTTTACACACAAACCAAAGTTTTTCTTCACTTTGTATTTCGTCTTGTACATTTATTTTTTTTTTTTTTTCTCCTTAATTTAATATCAATAAATGGGTGAATAACTTAAGTTCAAGTTATTTCAATATCTGGAAAAATTATACACTAGCCGATGTAATGCAGTATTTTTCCATTTGAAGATACCATATATTTAAACACATAATTTAAAAAAAAAACAAGTAAGAGTGACCATATAGTATAACCACATGTACAAATATTAATCGGCCTAAAAAATTATTTTCTGATTTTCTGTTTAATATAAGCGTCAAAAATTGTAAGTTGTGCTTAGGGTTCTTGAACCATTAACTTTTGTTTGTACTCCTGTAGGTTGGCATCTTTACTAAGTTCTAAAAAGTAAAGACAATCACCTGCAGGAAAATAAACGAAATTTAAAAAAAGAGATATGGAAAATTAGAAGCAGACGTGGTATTTTACCCGCTGGACCGATCTTGCTGATTTCCAATAGCATCTCTTTTGCCACTATGTCTGATCGATTGGCATATTTAAATTTTCTCTAGCCCATCTAGTGCCTTGAAAAAGTTAATTTTAACACTAACATGGACGGACAGACAAATATCGCTTAATCGACATCGCTATGCATATGAACTTAGAATATATACACTTTATGGGGTCGAAAATGAATATTGCTTGCTGCAAAACAGAAGATCGTGAGTTCGAGCCCATCTTCGGACATGCGTACAAGGGAAAATAATGATTTTTATAATGCAATGAAAAATTAAGAAGCAGCAGTAAAAACCTCCCGAGACGCAAAAGACAATTATTGTGTGTGTGAAACAATGTCAGAAATTTAGTGGATACGTTTAATTTATTATAAAAATAACAGATAATCAAGACGCTATTTATAATAAAAAGTAAGAGTGGTAGCGGTTAGCGCAGGGAAGTGTAGCATCATAACAACATAAAGGGTGTTACAATAGTTGATGTAATTTGATGTATATGGCCTAACTCTTGAGCAGGTTTAAATAGACGTTTGAAATGTACAAAGAACCTGTATTGCAGGTTTAAAATTTGTATATGGAAATTAAAGAGTGTTGCAATAGTTAATGTAATTTAACGCATGTGGCCAAGCTCTTGGGAAGTCGTTATTTTCAAGAATTATTGCTTGTGCTTTTTTAATTTTGCGTACAAAATGTTTGTTTTTGAATAATTCTGAAACTATTCAACAGTTAAAAAAGGAATTGTGTTATGTTAAATACTTGAGGGTTATGTTTTACCGCACCCTTTGGTATTCAGTTACAACGTTTTTGAAATTATGTTGAAATATATGAATATCAACGCTTTACACAGGTTGATATTTCTGAAACAAACGGGTTTGTATTCAGCTTATTTTCTTAAACGAGATTTTTTGGCTCAACAGTGTTATTATAAGCGAACTGGAATAAATATTAAGTATGAAAACGAAACCATTTCTAATCAACAAGAATATGTAATTTATAGAGAATATCGTCGTTGGTAGGTACTTTTTAGCCATTCAAAATATACATTTTTTATAACTGAATCAATACTGACATAAACCAAATCCCTTTGTATGTTCTGCTCTTCTAGCAGTCACACATTTGAAAAAAAATGTTCTTTTCAATTGTTAACATCCAAAAGTTATTCGCGGTGTGCTTTGCTACCCCTATGGAAATAAAACTACCACCGACTTAATTTTGAAAACAGCCAGTTTATTATTTAACTAATATAGCCGTTACTAATAAGAAATTCGAAGGCCTTTCTCAAGACACTTTTCTAGGAAAACGACAACAGCCTTTTACTTTATATGGAAGTTACCACATTCACTATCCAACAATCCATCCAGTATTTTGCTAGACTATGCATATTTAAAAGAAAGCTTTTTTAGTCAAAAAATTCAGGGCTCCACGTTTTATAATTCTCTAGATACACGACGATATTTTGTCACTTTGTATGCGTGGTACTAAGCTACACGCATCCAAGCAGCAGAGTTATTTATGCAAAATTTTAAGATTCTACCTATTATAGGTCCCTAGGTACACGATGGTATTTTTCACTTTGTATGGAGGGTACTACGCCCCCCATTTCAAACCAATCCAGTCTATGTTCTGCTAAGCCATGTATACTATTTGGGAATTACTTGTGCATAATTTTAAGAGTCTACCTATTATTGTGATCTAGCTATACGGTAATAGTTTTTCAATTTGTATGGGAAGTACCACGCCCATTATTTCAATACAGCTAGTCTTTAGCTACATTATACTTATTATTAAGGGAGTTATTTAAATAAAATTCCGAAATGTTACCTATTACACTGACCCAGTAACACGATGATAAGTATTTACTTTGTATTTCAAGTGCAACGCCTTTGTGAAATTTAAAAAATAAGTAGTTTATTTTACCAATCTGATAGCGGTATAATTCCAGGAAGATCGGTTCACTGGTGTGGGCATCTGTAGCAAATAACAAATAAATAAACACATTTTGTGCTTTAGATATGAGTCGTTTATTTTGAAAGTGGTTTAAGTCCATTACAAAAAATAAGTTAATGATACCATTAATCACAGTCCTATATAATCTTTGTGTTATAAACGTTTTAAGTTTAGTATCATTAAAATTGCTATGATTTTGGGCACTTAAAAATTAGTTAGTTTACGAAATTCAAAAAATATTATTTTGAAACTGGTTTAAGTCCACTAAAATACCTTAAAAAAAACTTAAAAATCATAAACATATCATAGCTTACAGCGATATGTGCACTGGACAAAACAGGAATATAAAATTGGCATTAACATGGTTGAAAATTGTGCAATCGGCAGAAAATAGTGCAGATTTTATTATTAACCATAAGTTTTTACTATCAGGACATTCATTTTATACCAAATGATAGTGATTTTGGAGTGGTAGAAAAAGCTTTGAGGAAAAATAATTTAATGTATGGATCACGATGAAACCATAAAAAAATGTCAAAGGAGTAACAAATTTATATTAACTAACATGAAAGGAGAAGATTTTTTTTTAATAAACCTTTGGAAGAAGTAATTCATAAAAGATTAAAAAACACCAGCGAACCTGTAAATTGTCTAAGGATATGTTGGATGCGATTTATAAGAAGTGAAAACGAATCTATGGAAGTGGATAAAGAGTTCAAAATTCTTGATTTATTACCTTGTCGGGGAAGACCAAGGAACTTCAACAAAATAAAATTTACACCATTAAAGAACAATGTATGTCCCATTTCAACTCCTAAGTATAGCGTTATGATGGAGTTACTAAGGTATATACCACCTATGCACCATGAATATTTTAACAACCTCAGACATAATCTAAATGAAGAGAAATAATACGGCAAAATCTTTCGTTAATAATATTATCCTTAATAAAAGAATGTAAATTTAATTTTTTAATGCATGAATTAATATTTATTTGAAAAAATAGCTTTAATTACATAAATAAAAATCTGCATTCATCTACTGCAAACATAAAATATTTTTAATCTCTATTTTATTCATTCAAATAAGTGGACTTCTTCCTTTTCACAAGCAAAAAAGTAATTTTCTTAATTTTGAAAGTGGTTTAAGTCCATTTTAGGTTCTGAAAAACAGCTTATTTTTCTGGTAAAGTTTACAAAACATATATTTAACGTCACAAAGCCATAAAAAAATTTAATACCACTTAACAATATTTTTGAAACAAATCAAACACAAACCATTAAATATCTCAAAATAAGAAAAAATGGACTTAAAACACTTTCAAAATAAACGATTAATATATATATAAATATATATCGCCAAAATATATTACCAATTCTAAAAATATATAGATACATAACATAATACGCTATCGCTTGTGCAAAGTTCTGGTATAACTTGCCATTTTGGGCTTTTACTAAAATTCTCATTCCGATTATAGAAGTTTTAGTTCTTAAGGTAATTGAATTGAGGAAAATATTTTATGATAATCTAGATTGAGCTACCAGTGAAATACGTACTTAAACATTTAGACATTAGAAAAAAAAGTATCTCTTCCAAACCCATTTAATAAGTTTGAATACTAAAATAAATTTACTCAATTATTTGAAACAATCCACAATCTACTGCTAATAAACAGGCACTTTAAATATTATTTTCATCTGGAAGTTATTTGTATGTTTTGAAGTTTAATCAAAAAAACAGACACACAAACCAAAACTATCAAATTTAATATTTGTTGGCGCAAGCTAAAAAACTTGTAATACTGAAACTTGTAATACGATATTTTTTCACAGAATGTTTATTTAACGGCAGTAACCACCAAAAAAGGGGAACAACAAAAACCGTTTGTTTTGAGACTTAAAAACTGAAACACAATTTTTTTGTTATTTTGTAGATTTTTTTCATGAACTATTAAACAGCTGAATAAATAAAATGAAGAATTTGTGTATATTTTTGTATTTTTGTTGAAAATAAGTAGGATATTTATACAAAGGAGTATATAGAAAGTAATTAAGAAAAATAAAATGCATTAAAGGATGTTAAAGATATTTATTTGCTAATAATTTTCGAATAGAGTTAAAGCAAAGGAAAACTTGTCACGAACCATATGTTCGCGTAGTGTTTTAATTGCCATAAGTAAAATCATAAATGATGTAATCAAGAAAAAATTTTTTCCACTACGGCGTATTGCTTTGAAAATGCAACATACATTTTCATTACTAATGATTTTAAAGAGCCATTGCGAATGTTTACTGCTTTCCAGCATTTCAGTTCCTTCAGTTTAAGGCCCCAAACAAAATTCAAGGGCTGGTTTTTCAAGTTGTCGAAATAGAGGTATATCAAGGCATCAGTAATTGAGTTTTTAGTCAGGGCGTCTTATAGTACCCATAAATTAAATCTTGTGTTCAACAGCCCAAAAAACTATTAGGTACTTAAAATTAACCATCTTACTTGCTAATTGAATTGGGATAATAGGCGTGGTACTTTCCATGCAAATAAAAAAATATTACTGTGTATCTAGAAAACGACAAGACGTAGACTCTTTAAATTATAATAATTGAAAAGTGATCATCATGTTTCTAAAAAATAACACGTAGCGTACTGTTTTTGTACTACAAACTTTCCTGTTAATATTCATAGTCTAGCGATTTAACGGATGGATTGGGAAAGTGGGATAGTACCTCGCATACAAAGTGAAAAAGTTTACCTAGGAAACCGTTAGTGAAAGGTTCCGAAATTAGCGTACAAAATACTTCCATATTCCATACCTTTAAGAAATGTCTTCTTTCTGCCATTTCCGACCAAAGTGTTTTAGGTTTCTAAGAATAAGAAAGTAAAATCTTTAGTAGTGTCATACATTTAGATTCGAAAATGCTGCATTTATTCTGGTCACTGCAAAGCAATGTAGGCGCAATTTACCTAACACGTTGTTACTTACTTTTAGGAGAAAACAATTGACACTATTAGTGGCGGTACAAACTAAAGACAGATGTGTAGAGGTGCTCGTGTTGTAAAAATTTTCCTATGCTACAATTACACAAAAATATCTTGATATGAAAAAAAAACTTAAAACACAACCACTTTATAATGTTTTATAACAACAAAAATATTTTCTATGCTACACACATATATAAAAAAGCATTTATCGACAAACGCAGTTGATTTGCTTAGTTGTTGTTGCAAAATTCTATTGATTGGATCATACCTACTCGCACATAAATAAGCATATATAAGAAACAACTAAAAGTAGTTGCCAGATCTCTACATATTAGAACAATCTAGACGTTTTAACTCGCCTATAAATAGAAATCGCAGTTGCGATCGCTATAACATGATTAAACAAATCGTTGAGAGCATAGTAAAAAAGTTTGTGCTGATGTAAATAAATATTTCCCTCCACCACTAGCAAGTGTGGCGAGCGCGAACTGAATCCAACTTTCGGACGAATTAATAAACTCCTTCTTTTTTGTAGTCAGTTAAAAAATAATTATCCTTGAGGAACCGTGCTGGATAAACTGTTTTAATAAAGCAAAGAAATTAAAAAAAGTAGTTTAGTCTTCCCAGAGTCTCGGATGAAAACGGAAATTAGAAAAGGCAAGAACATAATATAATTTAATAATTAAAAAGTCAGCGACGTATTTTACCCCAGGGACGCCAACTTTTCAAAGGCAATACGCGTCGTCTAAGCGCTCTTTCATTTTTTTTACTAATTTATTTATAAAAATATTGTAGGAACTTGTTAGTTGGTTGGTAAAGGTAATATCTATATATTAAGTCTTTAACAAAAATCACCAACAAGCACACCACGTTTTAAATTTTTCATACATTCCTTTCTGACTGTAAAAATTTATCTAAGTGTATTACGTGATACCGATTAACGTCAGAGTCTGCCACGATGACGAAGTTCTTACCACTGAGTGAAATACAATGCATCGGGTAGCGTCTTTACTGGCGTAGCCAACGAAGTTGCAAATCTAAGAACATGACGAAGTTGCAAATCAGGACCATGAACTAATCCTTGCTTGAGGGATGGGAGACTATTCAACACCGTCTGTTAAGAGTGCAACAGCACACTTTGGTCGGCAACGCACCTTCCCTGCAGACCTTAACCAACAGCCGCCAAGTAGGGACCTTACAAATAACCGCCTGCAGAGATGTACAGCTCTCAGTATGGGCTATCGGCACCCGTGGCTCCAGTCAAGAAATGTCCGGCTCAGAAATACTTGAAATTAATTTCCAATGCATTTGCATGTTCTCAGATGGAATAAAAAACTTCTCACGGTAAAACCCGAAGAGTGTAAAACATCCTAAAAACCTAAAACTTTTTTAAGGAAAATTAAAGCGTTTCTTTAAAAATGTGAAAAAAATCAAATTTTTTAAAGTTTCTAATTCATATCAAATGTCCGACTGTCTAGCTGTCGCATAAAACTATCTGTTTATCTGTCATTCAAATTAACACTGTACAGCCAGTTAGTTCTATTTCTTTCTAATTCAACCCTTTGATTTATATCATTTTTTTTTTTTCGTCCATCAAAATACTCATAAAATCTCCGGTATTAAAGTGCGAATATCCTGTGGCAATTTCAATACTGACAGCTGGCATGTCTGAGGCTTGAACTTGAAATACCAGTTTTCAGTTTTCATATGATGAGAATGAAATACAAAAAAAAGAAGAACAAAAAACAGCACCACAATCAAACCAATTTGGCACACGTTGCATTAAATGTTGGCTGTTTTTGTTGCCTCTACCTTGACTGGTTGAATACGGATTTTTTAGTTAAAGTTTGCAATATTTTTTTTTTGCTTTTGGTTGTTGCAAATTTAATAGGATAATGGCTGGTAAAGATTGGTTTTCATAGTCATGCAAACAAGTCAAATAAAAATAAGAGAAACTGTGAACTGTTACCAGAAAAAATTGTTCCTGTAAATGGAGCAAAAAAGTGCAATAAAAATTGTTGATATGAAAGAAATACACTTTTTGCAGTTCTTATTTTGTTAATATTTTTTTTGTCGAAAAAAAAATCTAAAATTACATTTCGTTGCTAAACGTTTAGTTATTTTTATTGTCAGTAGACCTATGAAGGTGGTTTTGAAACGTTGGCTTTTGTTTATTTTTATGAATTTTGTTTTTGCTCATAAATGTTTATACTGGGTAATCACGCATCCGTTATAAGTTTTTTTTTTAAGATTTGCTAAAACAATTTCCAATCTTAAAGTCTTTAATGATTGAATTCTATATAGTTTTTTTTCGGAATGAACTCATGTTTTAATTATTGAAATTGTTAGTCGTACCATTTAAGTATTATAAGAAGTTAATTTTAGTTTGGCTTAAATTACAGTTATTTTGATTTCTAAATTTACTTAAAAAGAAAGTGTGTCAAATTTTTTATATGAAATTTCAAGTAACAGCGATTATTTCATCATGTCTAATACAATCACCTGCTACGAAACAGAGTTCCAGGTTACTGTATTTGAATGTACCGACAGACTAACGATAGTCGGCACATTCGATAGTTTGCTTAACAACTATCGATACTATAGAGTCGATGGTTTTTTTTTAAGAACAATCGATATTATCGATAATATCGAACTTTTCTAGTGCTAATTCTGCCAACTATCGTTATTCAATGCTATCGTTATCGAAAAAAAGCTATCGATAGTACATTCGATTTTTTTGCAGCTCTACTTTGAAATCTCCTTATAGCCAAGTTTAAGGTGCAAAGTATTTTAAAAAGCAAGTAACAATGCTATATTCGGCTATGCCGAATCTTACATACACTTCACCATATATGTGAATCTAATTTAGCGAAGTAATTCTAATCAAAATAAGAAAAAAAATATCTGGATGACAGAGAATTAAAAATGAGAAAAAAACTAATTATTATTATTTTACATTAAAATATCATCGGGTCTAAATGGGTTAAGCAATGATACCCATATTGATATTTTAAAAAATTTGAAAATTTCAGAGGCTCGTAACTCGGGCGAGCGCCAATTTTTTTACTTGATTTCTTTTCTCATTTTCTTATTCTCTGTCGCCACATATATTCGTTTTTTTTATTCGTTATTTTATCGCCACATATATTCGTTGCTTTATTGTTCCAAATGATATGAAAAATTAGACACAGGCGTAAGGTGTTTCCCGCTGTCTCGAAGGACATGGATGTTGTTGATTTTCAATAGCAATTATGGGCGTTCGCCCATATTTTCAGAGATACATGGCTCAATATTTTTTAATTTTTTAAAATACTAAGATGGGTTTCATTTAATGCGTTTGAAGAAAATACTAAAATTTTTTTTTATTTTTTAATTCTCTGTCACCCCATTATTTGGTTTTTTGGTTGGAATTACTTTACTAAACTAGATTTATATAGATGGTGATGGGTATATAAGATTAGACATAAGCGAATATAGATAGCTCTCTTACTTGTATTTTTTGAAGTTTTTAAATAAAATAAATTTTAATTAATTTGATTAAATGAGAACTCCATTGAATCATTGAGTTGTTATTGTCTTCTGTCTTATTGATTCAATGGAGTTCTCATTTAATCAATTTGGCTTTTGATATAAGACTTTCTGTTTTTCTATACAAAATTTCGTTAAAATCCACTGATGAGCTATTTGAGCAGTAGTGAAATGGCCATATGGATATGCTTTCCCCGCAGTAATACATTTCATTTTTTAGTTTAGTTTAAAATAATAAATATTTCATGAAAATGTCTTTTGTTTTCTTAAATATTTTGATACTTTTCTTGTTTAGAAATTTTTTTAGGTATCAGGAAAAATATATAGTAACCCTAGTTTTCTAACTTAATTGATATTGATTGATTATGAATTTTCCTTATACTCTTATTATACGCGTAGAAAAAGGTATTTCTAAGCTTGACATTCCATTTGTACCATTTGGGTAAAATCTACTGAAGAGCTATATGAGCAGAAGCGAAATGGCCATATGGATATGCTTTCCCCGCAGTAATAATTTTTCTTTTTTTACTTTTAAAAAATAAATATTTAATGAATGAATACTATATTTAAAGGAATCAAGCAAAATTAAAGAAATGAACACTTAATGATCAATGTTATCTGCCTTCTGATTAAAAACTAATATTTAAGTTGAGACGTTTGCAGTTAAATATCTCACTGCGTAATCATTCTAAATGCCATCTAAGAAGCACTAGAAACATAACAACGAAAAACAGTTTTTTCTTACGATATGATATTGCCATATTTTTAGAATGCTAAAAATTTGCAACAATCTTACGGACTTCAAAAAAAGAATATTACTTTTGTATATTTCTGCTTCTCTAACTCAGTCATTTCTGAATCGATCTTGAAATCGGAATGTGTTGCTTACAGATTAGTCCTGTTTTAAAAACAGTTCATAATCCTAAAAATTACTGGGTGTCCCATTCCCTATACTTTATGCGTGTAACCAGTATTAATTATAAATTAAAGGGTGACCCAATAGCTCTTTTCATTTGATGTATATGGTCATACTTTTAAACAGTTGTCTACAGACGCTTGCAATTACTTACTCCGCTATTTTAAGTATAAAATATGGATTTAAAAATTTAAGGGTGTCCTAATAGTTGATGTAATTTGATGTATGTGGCCTTTATAGACAGACCCTTATAGGCAGACAGGTGGAACTTACAAGGACCTGTATTGTCAAGTCCGCTATAGCAACAAGTATACAGTTTTAATTACAATTTTAAAATAAGAAATTAAAGGGTGTTCCCAAAATTAATGAAATTTGACTTATATTTAATGTTTATACTTCTCATTACGCCAGACAAAGTATTGGTCATTTTGTCAAATTTTCAAGTGTTTCTATATAACGGTTCAAAATATAGAGCCATATTGGTCAAATTGCATCAATTAAGGGAACACCCTTTACTTGTTCTCATTGCGGGCTTAGTCTATAAGTTCCTTTAAAATTTCAGCAGCCCGTCTATAAAGATTCAAGAGTTTTGTCACATACATCAAATTACATCAACCGTTTGGACACCCTTTAAGTTCCAATTTCAAATTTTATGCTTGCTGTTATAGCGGACTTAGCAATACATATTATTTGTAAATTTCAACCAACAGTTTACAACTGTTCAAAACATTTAATTAAATGAAGTATTGGAGCACCCTTTAATTTTTAATTTTGAATATTTATACTTGTTATTTTAACAATTATGGTAATCAATTCAATTTTCAGGCGTTTGTTAATAACTGTCCAAAAGATAGGCATATATAGGTAAATTTACGTACCCTATGGGGACACCCCATAAATTTTGAATTTATTTTTGTATTACTTTTTGCTATTGGGAGCTAAAGTGATACGCAGTGTTCTTTAATTTTTAAAGAGGTGCCCTTAGGGCTCATAATACACACAGAAAAAATTTATGTCGTATGGGGACACCCTTTAATCTTATAAATTATTAACTGTAGAATACAAATCTTAAAAAAATCAAAATTCAGACGAATTTATAACCTACTTCTCTTTCTGAAGTCGGTTATAAACAATCGCTTTAAACTAAAACTGCATTGGAATACAGTTCTTACAAACGAACAATATTAATTGACATTGATGTAATTTTCATCAAGTCTGTTTGATTTCAAATGAATCTTAAATAAATATGTAAGGAAACCTTAAAGCCTCTCATTTGCCCAGCAATATCACCTTCAGAAATACTAGGCATTTATTGATCATCAGGGTCGGAATCTTTACATTCGTGAACGTACAACACGTCTCGTAAAAATGCTTTTTTTCTGATTACGACTTACGGTAACTGATGATAATTCAATATATTGAAGAATATAACATCCATGAACGAAATTTAGTTCGACCAACTTGAAGCGTGCAACAAATTCGCTAAAAAAAATGGGAATTAAACAAAATTAATTTAAGTTAATGATAAAATTATTATTACAATAAGTTTATTCTAGCTGCCATATCTAAATTAGCGCGTAAAGCGCAACGCCCTTTTACGTCGGGCTTTTACGCTGCAATGACATACCTAAATAAGAGCGTCAACTTTGTGTCTTTAACAGTAATTTTAACTCATTTTATTTTATAGAACCCGCTGTATAAGAATAAAGAAGAGATAAAACCGATAGATTGCCTTGAAAATAACTAAAGTGTCATTACTTTTCAAATATAACAAAACAAACCAACAAGCAGCCAACTTCACTTCCTAACGCACTGTCAAAATTGGATTTTCCAACTGCTAAGCGTTGACGCCATGCTATTCAGGGATGCTTCATACATTTTGTATGTACATGAGAAATTTTGACAGATATCTTGCGCTTAATTTAGGGATGTCAGTAAGGTTCACAATTGAACACAAAAATTTGTCAAAAAAAACCTGCTCCCTGCCTTCTAAGCGTATGAACGCACTAGTACCATCAGTTTATAATGTAAAGATTTCAAAACATGACATTTATATTTATAATTTTGTGCTGATCAATAATATCAAGCGAAGAAAGAAGGTCCGTATGAAGAAAAGCTGCAAGTGCCCAGTGAAGAACTGTTAATTAAAGCAGCAGTCCTTGAATCAAACGTTACAGGCAAAGAAAAAAAGCCTGAATACTCTAGCTCTAGAATTTTTTAAGTTGAAAACTACTGTGAATCAATCCAAATATTGCGTATCGTTTGCAATCATATGCCATAATGCCATTTAATTCATACGATTAACGTATCACGTAATTTTTTTTTCATACGATTTTCGATATGATTCCACACCAGGGAATGATGATCAATTAATAGCAAGGCAAAAATGCCTTGTTGCCGTCAAGCACCCATTGTTCGCTAAAATCCAAGCCAGTTTGCTGCTCATTTGATGGCTGAAGTTTTTACGTTGAGCGCACTTCATCTATTGGCAAGTTTGAAAGGAAAACTTTATTCGTCTTTCAGAAATGAAGCAGGTGACTACTATGAAATTTCTTCTTAAGCATCTTAATAACGAAATACGCCATTCGAAATTGCAATTACCATATTTCCAATCAAGGTTTTTCCTTTCTAGAAACTCTCTGTATAAAAAATGAATTCATATTTCTTCTTTGCACATTCGCAATCTACTTTTGCAAAAAACATAATTAAAAAGCACTGATGAGTGTGACGGGTGCAATTTCAACCCAAAAAAAGGTGGTTAGTCCTATTAACCTGATGTATTGTGGGCTAAAATCAGTAGAATGAGGAAGGTGCTGCAACATCATTCCGCACTCCGTCCCATGATGATGATTACGATGATGAATGTACGATATAGATTATTTGCACAAAAATAAAATTAGAAATAAAACTGATGCTGATTACACA
Source organism: Gymnosoma rotundatum (assembly GCA_916610165.2). Lineage (NCBI taxonomy): Eukaryota > Metazoa > Arthropoda > Insecta > Diptera > Tachinidae > Gymnosoma > Gymnosoma rotundatum. The sequence goes on from OU744336.1 coordinate 62,944,523, forward strand.
TTTATAAAAGATCTAATGAGATCTTAAATGTAACAACAAAGTACGGGTAAATAAAAGGCACCGGATAAAAACCAGAAACAAAGACAAAAAACTACCCCAGTATTGGGAAAGCAAAGGTTCCTTCTTTCATTCATATAAATTTTAAGGGGTTGAGAAATGCAATTGAGGTGAGTTTGGAATGTTAATAGATGTGTTGTGTATGTGTGTGCAAATTAAGAATAAGGGTTTAAGTTTTTATATTTTTTTTTTTTTGTTTGTCAAAATGTGTGCAAATCTCTAAAAGGTGTACAAAGCCGCGTACGTCTCATATGTGTGATTTGTTTTGTTGTTCGTAAAGGTTTTATGGATTATTAAGGTTTTTTCTTCATGAGATTTGATATGAATTTGTGCCACCGTTATAAATCCAAAGTGAAACACCGGAGAATAAAAGATTGTAGTATGATGATGGCAAATGATGATTTTGCAATTTTTGCCTTTTGTTTTTTATATAGTGGCTGCGGAATGGCACATGTTCATTTCATCTACACTCGATTGCATTTTTTTAATCGTCTGTAAAAGAAATAAATAATAACAACAAGCACATGCACGTACATAAACACATACACATACACACACACACACACAAAGCAAATTGAAACAAAGGTATGAGAGAGGTAGGTCGTGTTGTCGCGTGCCATTATAAAAATATTGAAGTTTTACTATGATTTGGTTTTTTCTTCTATTTATTTGCTTTTATCTCAAAAGGTATATCCGCTAGCGCTTTGTATTCCTGAAGTATTCATAGAATTATTATGAAATGTAATAGCGTTTGTTAAAATTTTGCTTATTGTTGTTTTTTTTTTATTTCTTGTTTTTTTACACAAGTTTGCACAAGTTTTGTTATTATTATTCTTTTAAAAATTTATGTGTTATTGTGCCCTCAGGATGAAGATCTATTAATGTTTTTTTTTTTTTTTTTTTTTTTTTTTTTTAATTTGGATAAATTTTTCGTGCTGTTTCTGTTTATTTAGGTCGCGCTTGAAAAAGTCTATTAAATACCAGGCTAAAAGTCAATACGTCTTAAGAGATTCATATACGAAGTGTAAAGGAAAACCTCCTGTTTTTCTTTAAGAATTACTGATGAAGAAAAGTTACTGAAAAAAATTGAGAATAATACTTGCGAAAACCCGACTTCAAAACAGATGTCAGATTGTAACAACCTTTAATTTATAATTTTAAATATTTATACTTCTTATTATACCAGACAAAGTAGAAGACAGCTTGTCTTATTATAAAGTGTTTCTATATAACGATTCAAACTACATTGCCATATAATTATTAGAACACCCTATAATTATTAAAACCTGTTGTTTTAGCGAACTTAGCAATATAAAGCTCTTGTAAATTTCAGCTTCTATCTAGAAGGGTTTAAAAGTTTGGCCCCGTACACCAATTTACTTTAACTACAGGCGCACCCTTTAATTTTCAAATCCTCCTTTTATACTTGTTGTTATATCGGATTTAGAAATACAGTTTCTTTGACAATTTAACCATCTGTATACAACTTTTTAACAGTGTGTCCATATAAATCATATTACATCAGCTATAGGGCCACTCTTTAAATTCCAAATTGAAATTTTGTACTTTGTATTGAAGAGGACTAAGCAATAAAGGTTTTTTGTATCTTTTAGCCGTCTGTTCAACAGTTTGGCCATATACATCAAATTACATTAACTATCGGAACACCATTTAATTTCCAAATCTAAACTTTATGCATGTTGTTATACCGGACTAAGAAATATACGCTCTTTGTGAATTTAATTCGATTATCTACTACTGTTCAATATTATGGCCGTAAACATCAAATTAAATAAACTACTGGGACACCCTCTAATCTACAATTTTCAATATTTATACTTGGTATTATAATGATCAAAGTAATTTTCAAGCGTTTTTCTATAAGGGTTTAAAGGAAAGGCCCATATAGATCAATTTACGTCACCTATGGGAACACCCTTTAATTTTAAGATTTATTTTTATATTACTTGTTCTTTAGGATCTATTGTGATACGCAGTTTTTAAAATTTTTAAAATGGCACCTTTTGCAATTCATAATACATACACGTATAAAACATATATGTTGTATGGGATACCCTTTAACTTTGAAAATTATGAACTATTTTATAAACGGGACCAATCTGTAAGCATGACCTTTTAAATTAAAAATAAAAAATAATTTCAAAATCGAACCAGAAATGACTGAGGTACAGATATCAATAAAAAGCAATATGCATCCGAAGTGATAACCTCCTTTTTTTAAAACCGGTTAAAACGATCTTCTTTTTACCAACAAACATTTACGAAACTAAAAGAACAAAAAACATCAAATATCGAAAATCGAAAATGGTAGAAAATGCTCTCTGAGACATAGTTGTGAATGGTAGACAATTTAAAAATACGCTCTTAACTGAGTTAAAGCCAGAACTCGTTATACAAAACTGAATGCAATACTATCACTGTGTTGACAACTTTCTGCTGATAGAATATTGATAGATAAGACCCAGAGCAAAGGAGTCCGTCCTCCTAAGAAAAATCCAAGACAGTAAAACTATTTACATTGACCATCTTAGAAAATCGATAAAGCAGAAACAAAAACAGTGCAGCCAACCTGGCGGGCTAAAGTTTTGCAATCCTAACCAATATTGTTACGTTTTTTTCATTTTAGACAAAAAACAGATCTCATTGCCAGATCTTACTTTACTACTTCTACTCACCCCATTCTTACCACGGAAAAACAAATTGGAGAAATTAGGACATACCAAGTAATGTGCTATCGATGCTACTCTCTTCTGTGCTTTTTCCGCATCTTTGCCCAGATTTAGTTTCCTAAGAATATCTCTGTTTCTAAATTTAAAGGAAAAATACAAGTGGTATGAGGAGATTTGCTCATTAATGAAAGTTTATTTTGAAGAATTTATGAATTCTTAGTATATAGAAGGCATTAGAATTATGATGTATCCCTAGGCGAATTAATTATAAGGTGATAGCTATGGCGAATTCATTTATTTTCGCCTGTATTCTGACTGTCAAACTCCATATATAAAAAAAATCTGTATAACAGTTAGATAAATTTTTTATATATGGAGTTTGACAGTTAGAATACAGGCGAAAATAAATGAATTCGCCACCGCTATCACCTTATAATTAATTCGCCTTGATGTATCCATAACTGGGAGAATTATAAACTGTTTGTACATCCTATCTACATCTCGCTGCAAGATGAACTTGCAAAAGTTCTATACACCTGTAAGGTATTTCAACAAAGTTTGTTGTTTCACGGTATCTGATACTATTCCACAGATAACTTTAAAGTCTTAATTCCCGACAGGAAATAAAATTTCCGACATTAAAGGTCTAACCAGTTTTGGTTCACTGACGTCTGCAAACAGTATAATAGGGAGGAAAACAATGAGTGTTACTGCCTATATAGGAAATGAGAGAATCGACTGTCTAACTGGTATCAAGCCTGCATTTATCCACTTTATAATAAACAGTTGAGTGGTATTTATGTAGAGTTGAAGCTTTTTTGTTATTTGCAATCCCGGGTTCAAAGATGTAAACCGTTTTATTACGCTCTTTTGCGGTCAATTCGAAAAGCTACAGATCCTTAATAAGAGAGACCTTAAAGTACTTGATAAATGGTTAATCAATCAGCAACTCTAAAAATAGGAAGTGAAGAGTGCTTGAGAGATCACAATGTGAAATTCCTCGGTGACAATTAGCTGACTCAGAGGGTTGTATTTGGACTCTCTCAAAAAGCAGGTTGATTAGCTTTATACGTAGCCAACAATTTTAGCTACGAAATGAAGGGCGATATAAACGATCCGATTGGCTTGAGTTGAAAATATTAAAAGCTTTTCACTGTATTGGGACAAATATAATAATATAAGGGATATTATGAAATAGACTTTTATATCTTTATGATTTTCGGATTGTTATTGTCAATCCCATACAATCATCACAAATTTCATCAACACTAGCACTTGATTTTCTGGTTTATGTTGGTCTGTGGCGTAAAAGGTAGCATTTGCATTGAACTCAAGATCCTTAATAGCGTAAGACTTTACCGGAGGAAATTGGGCGGCACTCGTTGGCTGCACTGAAAACCAGATAAATCACATCTGTATGAACTGTTAATGGCTACAGTGAATCTAAAATATCCACAACAAGTGAAAGACTGGAATAGCTTCTGATTACCTTGTAAGAGCTAAAATGAGAATGACAAAATAATAGAAAAGTTGTAAATAAAAACAAGTAAGAGAGTACTTTATTCGGCTATGCCGAATCTTTCATACTCTTCACCAGGTATATTAAATTTAGTTTAGTGAAGTAACTCCAAACAAAAATTAATACCATATTTTCTTTTCTAATTTTTTAAGCACTAGGTCAGTTTATAAATATTTTTTATTTATTTTTTAAAATTTGCGCCACATCGTTGGGTGGCATCTTCAGGAAACAGGAAACAAAAAATATCAATAATTAGATTTTCTTTCAAAAACAAAATTACGTTTAAAAATATTATTTCGAACAAACACAGAATTTTCTTGAAAAAATAAAAAATAATAACCAATATTTTTATTTATAAACTGACCTACGAGTAGTGCTCAAAAAAAATAGAAAAGAAAATTAATTATAAAGGTCAAAAAACAAGTATATACAACTAGTACCATAATTAATTTTACATAAAAATGTCATCGGCTCTTAATAGGTTAAGTATTTTTTAAAAATTTTAGTATTTCATTTAAATATCTTCAAAAGCTTTTAAATGATACCTTTATTGATATTAAAAAAATATGTTGCGCAATCGTACTCTTCTACGTTCTAAGTTCAGAGGCCTATAACTCGGAAAGTGTGGGCGAGCGCCAACTTTTTACTACAGATTTTTTTTCTTTATTTGTTTAAATCTCTACCGCGTCATATATTTGTTTTTTAATTGTAGTTACTTCATTGTTCCAAATGATATGGAAAAACTAGAGGCAGACGTGGTGTTTTGCCCGTTGCCTCGAAGGACATGAACGAACCTTTCTGATTTTCAATAGCAACTCTTTCGAAACTCTGTGTGAACGTTTGAGGTTTTTTATATTATCGGTAGCTAATCTAGTGCTTTGGCAAACTTGATTTCATCACTAACACGAACAGACGAATAAACGGTCATCGCTCAATCCACTTCGCTTTGCAAAAAACTCAGAATATTTATACTTTATGGGGTCGGAAATGGATATTGTAATAATTAGAAACGGAATGACAAACTTAGATATGCCCTTTTCTCACTTTTTGTGGTGAAGGGTATAATAGAAAGAAAATGCATAGTGTTTACATGCAGGCAGCAAAAACCGTGCAAATATTGTTGCTACGTAATTCTTCCTGGAAAAGTGTAAATATATAATAAATTGAGATATCAGCACTCTTGTTTATTAAGGTGAGAACTGCATTCAGCTCGAAAACAGGTTAAGTATGTTATGACATCCTATGAATATAGACTAGAATTATGCCAAAATCATAAGCTCTCAAAAGAAAAAGCAAATATAGGAAATGACTCGTCCTTCTATCGATTTAAGCATTAGAAATATTTAATGCTTTGAAATAAATAAGGACGATGAGATGCACCATTAATAGACATTTAAAAAGATCAACAACAAAATTTATTAATGCCTTGGTCAACTTATATTATCGAGCTGCTTTAAGGTGACAGAAAGGATCAAACTTCGCATATTTTGATCTTATGCGCTATAATATTTTGTGTGCTGAGAAGTATAAATGGTACCAAAAGACTTGCTGTCGAACATTTAAATTCACACGTAGTCCAATAAAAAGACCATTTATATAGAGCTCGAAAGGAATAAAAGGATTGAAAATGCCATCCAAAAATATGCACAAAGTTGCAACTTTTCTGGAAAATCACTTAAAAGGACCTTAAAGAGGATCAGAACGAAAAAAGTAATTTACCATCATTATATAAATAGCCAAGGACAAAGTTTTGGAATCTTTTTACTCCTCTATTTGCCAACCGATTTTCTTTAATCTTTCACATATTTGTAGATATTCTCAAGCTTTAGCTTTATCTCATTTTAATCAGTTCTCAGTATTTAAGAAATATATGACCTAAGTGGCCATGCTACCACTGCACATGCAAAAAATACACATTTATTAAAAATCGAGTTTTCACATAAAAAATAAGCAAACTGTCCTGAAAGTAAAATGACTTAAACTGGAATAAAACCAAAGAAATAGAACGCAGAAAACTCATTTGTGTTCGAAAAAATTATCGCAAAAACCGTTAAGGCAATTTGATATTAAGTTAAGGGTAAAATATACCTTTATATTCATTACATTTCAATATCCTTTGATTTTAACGCAACCACTTTACTTTTACATTCATTATCACTACCACAGCAGCACAAAAAATTGTTAACTTTGCTTCTATTATCGTGCTTGTGTGCATGTGGTTGTGTGCGAAAAAACGAATATATTAAACCCAATTCATTTCTACACCTTTATTACAGTTCTATAACTGACTACAGATACGATGATTAATGCTACAATAAAGTAAACGCATACGTGTATACAATCCTCAGCCCAAAAACAGATCCTGACATACGGCCACTAGAATCAAGGTAAATTTTCATTATAATTTAAGGGATGCAATTGTGAGGAATTCACCAACACAAAGCAAAAATTAAAATTAAAAAACAAAAGCCGTTTTATTTGAAATTATATTGTGATAAAAGGTGGAAACAAAGAAATCAAAGCTAAAACTGTATGTAGACAAAGAGAGCACGAGTGATTGCTGATTATTAAGAGAGGGGGTACAGAAATTACGATGATTTATAGTAAAATATAATCAAACAAACAGAATAAAAGCAAACGTAGATTTACAACAAAAATGTGCAAATTGTTTGCGTTGGGTTGAACAGGCACGAGCCAACAAGGTGAAATTGTTCAGAAAGGTAAGATTAACCATAAAAGCAGGGCAGGGAGAGAAAGAGAATGAAAAATAGAAAAAAAAAGTATATAAACAAACAAAAAACCTGTATGACATTGAATTCAAATGATACACACAGCTGATGCTGTAATTAAAATAAAAACAACTACTCACAATGTAAGTTACAAGAATAAAAAAAATTTAACTATACCCAACAAACATTTTTTACTGAATTCAACGGAACAGAAAAATATTAAGTTTTATAAACCTTTTTAAATTTTTTAGACTAAATTTTGTAAGAACTCGAGAATATTTCCAAAATATTTTCAAGCAATTTTCAAGTAACTCTCCAACATGCCTGAAAGAGGAAGGGTAAGTTCTAGAAGAACACTAAGAAATATTTTTGCTTTCTAAAGCTCTTTACGACTGCAAAATGACTTAAGGTATTTTATAAAATCGTTAAAAAAAATCACTATACCACTCTGGCAAATTCTTAACACAATTCTTTGAAAAAAAAAACCAAAATTTTTCAAAAAGGCCTCTCAATAATTTTTCTAGAAACAGAGCAGAATTTTTCGAAAAATATTAAAAAAATCGGAATAATTTAAAAAATTTGCACACCAGACTCTGATTCCACAAAATGTGCACATAAAGCGTCGCGACCTTTATGTGTTCCAGAGAGAGAGAGATAACAATAAAATCTGAATTTATTTCTGACATCATGTGAATATAAAAATGTTTTCTGGGTGAACATGATGCATATGATATCCTTTTCTAGTTTCTATATTCAACTACCAATTTGCATTTGTAGTTGTAGTTGTTGGACAACAATAGGAATTGTATAAGGGTGTAAATCGGTTTATACATTAATGTATGACTGCTTTTTACGCTTGTGTCCTTTAACGTAAGGAAAAACTTGTCATTGAGCTACAATTTCTATTCAAGTTGGTTGACTTTCTGTTTTTTAATTTTATTCACAACACACAACAAAAAAAGATGTGGATTATTTTTATTATAAATGCAATAAATACAATGAAAATAATGTTGACTTTTAGCATTAAAAATAAAAATAAATTTTTTAAGGTGTTTGATGATTGAAAATTTTTTTTTAATAAATAAAAACCGGTTAAATTTTGTTGTTTTAAGTTTTACTACATAATTATTTATGCATATGGGAAATGAAAGCAAAACAAAAAAGGTAGATCAAGTACTAACTCTTGAATGACAAAATAATAAAGGAAATGCAGTACCTTTATTATTATTTTTGTAATTTCTACAATATCTATTTCCGACACCATAAATATTTCTTCTGAAATCCTATACATAGGGAAGTCGGTTGAGCGATGTCCGTTCGTGTTGATGAGCTAGAGAAAACTTAAATACGCCAACCGATTGAACATAGTTTAGAAAATCTTTCTGTTGAAAATTAGCAAGATCGTTCCATGTCTTGTGAGGCAGAGAGCAAAACATCACGTCTGCTTCTAATTTTTCCATATCATTTGGAACAAATCAAGTTTATTAAAGTAATTCCTATAAAAAAAAACAGATATATGAGGCGATAGAGAAATAAAAAATAAAAAAACCATATGAAGCAGAAAAATTTATGTTTCCCCATATTTTCCGAGTTATGGGCCTGTGAACTTTTCATAGGAAAGTAGGGTTGTGCACCATATTCTTTAAACTATCAATATAGGTATCATTTGAATATTTGCAAACAGATTGAAATATTTTTAGCGGTAAATTTTCAAATTTAAGTATTCGAATGTCAAGTTTTGTTTAACAAGAAAACGAATAATTTATTCGACATCCAAACAATCAACTGTAAGACCGGTTAATAAAACGAGGCAATCTCCGTGCAAAAAAAAACCGAATTCAAAACAAATTTCATCTGTCTGCCTAGAACGGTTCAAGAGTATGGCCAATAAATAAGATTACATTAACTATTGGGACACTCTTATATCTCCAAACTTTATACTTGTTCAACTGTTCAATAGTATGGCAATATACATCAAATTGCAGCAACTATTGGGACACCTTTTAATTTCCAAATTCAAATTTTCATACTTACTGTTGTAGTAGAAGAGTACAAGATTATGGCCATATTCATCAAATTAAATGAACTATTGCAACGTTCTGTCCAATTTACAAGTATTTGTCCACAACGGTTAAAAAAAAGGCCCATATAGGTCAATTTCCTTAAATTAAGGGAACACCCTTTTATTTCTAAATTGTTATAGCCGACTTATCAATGCAGGTCCCTTATGAGTTTTAGCTGTCTGTCTATAACGGTTCAAAATTTTGGCCACATACATCAAATTGCATGAACTATTGGTGCACCCTTTAATTTCCAAAATCAAATTTTGTACTTTTTATAGTGAAGTTAGCAATACAGGTTGGCTATATATTTCAAGCGGCTATCTACAACTGCTCAAAAGTATGGCCATACACATACATCAAAATAAGTAACTTTTTGGGGCACCCTTTAATTTATAATTTTGAATACTAATACTTGTTGCGGTCACAGCAATCCACATTCTGTTTAATTTGCAATCGTTTGTCCATAACGGCTCAAAAAATAGGATCATATAGGTCAAATTACGTCACCTATGGGGACACCATTTAGTTTTTAGATTTTTTTTATTACTTTTTCGATTGGAAGCTATAGTGATACACAGTTTTCTAATTTTAAAATGGTTTCCTTTACGATTTTTAATACATCAAAAAAACATGAATGTTGTATGGGAACACCCTTTAATTTTAAATGTTATGAACTTTTTTAAAAACGGGACCAATTTTTAATCATAAGCATGAATTAAAAAAATTCAAAATCGATCCAGAAATGACTGACTTATGGAGGCACAACCATAAAAAAGCAGCATTCAGCCGAATTGATAACCTTCTTCTTTTTCTGAAGTCTGTTAAAAAACGTAAATGGATTTTTAAATCTTCAATTGTTGGCTACGTACTTCAAAGAGGACTTGACAGGCTCGTGGTTAATACAGGATACATTTTTTATTGCTCCAGTTTTTGTCTGCTTAATTTCAAAATTTTGTGAGAATATCTCGATGCCTTTTGATTTTTCAAAACCCTCCTTAAAGTGTTCTTTTCAGTTTTGAGGTAAATTTATTTATAAATCTACAAGTCATAAGCTTTTTTTGATACCACTTACATGTGTGTATACAGAGCATATATTTAGACTATAGGAGCTTCCAAAACACGTTTTCTGTGCAAAAATGAAAATTCATAGTAACTATTTGCTAAAAATATATAAGGCAAAAAACATAGCAACCCTGTCGTTTTAGCAAAAACATAAGATCAAACAATCTGGAATATTTTTGAATAAGAATAGGCTGGTTGCAAGCATCGATTTATTTTATACTTTGAGAACATTTTTTTTTCTAATTTTTAAGTGCTAATTTTATTTGTAGTCTTTTGATCAACATGACTAAAGCTTTTAGTCCTCATATCCATATAAAATACAGGAGCTTAAATGAACTAAAACATCTAAGATTGGTATTATTAGAAAAAATAAAATTAATTTCTGTAAGCGGAAAAAAATTCCCTGTATTTTTTTCACTTTCATTGCCATCAAATATTTTCTATTTAGTGTTTTAATTTTTTTATGAGTTATAGACTCTTGCTTTAAATAATTCTTGCGAAAAAAAAAACGACTTCAAAACAGATTTCATTTGTCTGCCTTTAACAGCTGAAGTGTGTGGCCACATAAATTAGGTTACATTAACTATACACTATACACTTATATCTCCAAATTTTATACTTTTTCAACTGTTCAATGGTTTGGCAATATACATCACATTGCAGCACCTATAGGGTCACTCTTCAATTTCCAAATTCAAATTATATACTTGCTGTTGTAGTAGATTTAGCAATCAGTTTCTGTGTAAATTTCAACCGTATGTCTGTAATGGTTCAACAGTTTGCCGATATACATCAGATTGTATCAACTATTTAATTTATAATATAACATTTTTATAATTCTTATTATACCAAAAAATTAAGGTGTTTGTGATAACGGTTCAGAAAATACGGCCATATAGAACAAATTACATAAATTTTGGGAACACCCTTTAGTTACTTAATTCGCGGTTTACCGGACTTAGCAAAACATGTCCCTTGTAAATTTCAGCTGTCTGTGTACAACGGTTTAAAAGTCCGGCCACATACACCATATTATATCAACTATTGGGACACAAATTATAAACTCGTTGATATAGCGAACTTAGCAATACAGGTTCGTTGTAAATTTCAAGCGTCTGTCTACAACTGTTCAAAAGTATGGCCATATACATCAAGTTTAATGAACTATTGCCGCACCCTTTAATTTAAAATTTGTAATATTAATACTTGTTATTATAACGGCCATAGCAATCGACATTCTGTCCAATTTGCAAGAGTTTGTCTATAACGGTTCAAAAAATAGACCCATATAAGTAAATTTACATCAATTATGGGGGCACCCTTTAATTTTTAGATTTATTTTTGTATAACTTTTTGTTATTGGGTCCTATAGTAAAACGCAGTCATTTTAAATTTTACAGAATCGCCCTTTAAAGTTTATAATACACGTAAAAAATATGTATGTTGTATGGGGACACCCTTTAATTTTCAAGGTTATGAACTGTTTTTAAAACGGGACCAATCTGTAAGCATAAGCTATCATATTACCAAAAATTTTCAAAATCGGATCAGAAATGACTGAGTTCTGGAGGCACAAATATTAAAAAAAAAGCAAAATTCAGCCGAATTGTATAACCTCCTTCTTTTTTTGAAGTCGGTTAAAAAATTAGTTACTTTTTGGACCAAATGCAGCTTCGCAAAGTCTAATTGAAAGCTGTTAGGGGTGTACTAAAGACCAGAGACGGTAAACGAAATTTTAAAATTGTACCTAAATGCCTTCCATAAATGTAATTTTTGGGTTTAAGTTTTATTAAACACAATTTTATTGGGAATCAAAAATTTATTTAAAGAAAAAATTATTTGTGAATATTTATAAATTTATTTGTATCAGAATATTTTATTAAAAAGAAACTATTGTAAAATTTTTTTAATTACACATTTATCTAAATCAACTAAAACTTTAATTAATGTACACTCGGAAAACATTCAATAAGTGCAAAATTCCTGTGTTCCTATATTGAAACGCTTATTTTCAACTATTTTAAAGCCGACTTCAATTTTAAGTAAAACAATTATTATAGAATATGTTTCAAAAAATAGTTGAAGTTCTAGTTGTCAGCACTATCAAAACTATAACAACCAAAAATAAAAGTTACTAATCAAATTAAAATTTTGCCACGATTTGTTATTTTTATCCTGTAATATGCAACGCTCCGTTAATGCTCCTCAGCAGAAAATGATAATAATAGAAATCATTTTGGCAGTTAACAAAAAACATCAAGGTTAAAAAAAGCTTTATTATTAAAACTGTGCGCCAAGCTATCATTGTTCTTGAAAAAATGTTCATTGTTCTCTCACGAAGTGCTCAATTTTTTTTTTTCTGTAATTAAAAAAAAATTAACCTTATTTTATATCAAAGAACAACAACAAACAAATCTTCAAAATTCTTATAGCAATTTCTGATATGAAGAACATTTTTAATACCCTTATAACGGCACATGGTGCCCGTATGTTAAGTTTTACTCATAAATATCCTACACACACATAGAAATTAAAAAATAAAACAACTCCTAATTCGACACGCTTTTCTGCTTCATCTACTGCCACAAACACTTCATAAGAAGACAGACTGAAATACCAGACCAGAAACTCTCAACCACTTTTCCTAACTAAAAGTAGCTCTGCTTGTTTTGTTTTACCTTACCGTTATACTCACAACGAAGATTTATTTATTACTTTTAGTGTAGAGAGAAAAAAAGTATCATTTACCTGTGTATTTTTCATTTGACTAAATAACAGTAAATCGGGCGTTTTGCCTGCTGCTTTTTGTTCGAATAATCACCACAAAGTCCTGTTACGAAAACAACCAACACATGGAAAATGCTTTGTCTGCATTCATTGATTCATTCATGGTTTTCGATTTGATATGTATTTTGTTCAGGATTAAGTCCTTAAATGCGCTCCTATGAATGTGTCTGCATGTGAATTGTGGAAACATCACGTGCTATTGTTTTGTTTTCTTTTTTTTTTTTTTTTTTGTTTCAACATACGGAGAATGCGCACACCTTTGTAGGAGTATTAATGTGTGACTTGGTGTGTGTGTATGTGTAAGTATGTTTGATTTGTATGCATGTATGTCCGTCCTTTAATTTTGAATGAAATGCAATTTGGGGTTGAAACATTTTTTGTTTTTGTTTATAGTTTTATGTCTGATGCAGTTATAATATTTGTTGAAGGTTTTTCATAACAACACCTTCCAACAGCTAGATTAAGCATTATAAAAACGTTTGAAAAGGTAAGCGCCAGTTTGTCTTATGCCGCTAAATAATGTTTTCGTATTTAATTAATTGTTGTTTTGGTAAAATATGTAATAAAAAATTATTTACATTAATTGACAACCAAGGACGATGAATATTTTAGATTTAAAAGAAGAGATTAGCTGTTAAAAAATATAATTGAGTCATCATATCCTCAAAAAAAAGGTTGAGTTTCATCCTATTTGAGTACTAAAACAGATCATAAATATTTTGAGATTCTTTATTGAGTCTTCTTCTTTAGACTTACTGTCTGTATGGTTTGTTTAAGTAGCTTCTCAAGAAGGTAGAACAGTTGAAGAAGATCTTCTCCTTATACAGACATTGCTACTTTAAGTATGGACAAAGATGAACAATTTCAAACCCACCATATCAAATTCAAATATCTGTTTCGGGAAAATTAGATAGAAATCTGTGTATCGAAGCTATTTGTTGGGCATTCAGACTTTACGTGGAAGACAGCATGACCTATCAACACCGCCAGAAACCGACAAAAGTTTCTCCTATTTCTGTTTACGGAAGTCGGGCTAGCGCATCCCTACTTTAACCCACAATAATTAAAGAGATAGCGTGCGAGATCAAAGAGAGTAGAGCGGCCTGACTATCAACAAAAATGCCTCCGTCAGTACCTCTCCTATTTTTATCATTAAGAATTCTTCAAACCTCTCTGATATCCAAAATAGGATAGGAAGGCGCTACACAACCACTGTACGCCAAATTCCAAAAAAAAAAAATATTGTTTTTTTTTAAACTTTATTGCACTTAATTAACTGAAACAAACTAAAATTTATGAAGCTCATAATTTTTTTTTTTTTTTTTATTAAATTAAAATTGACTTTTTTCGACTTTGGTGCATTTTTCAATTTACTTTCTAAAAGTTATTAGAAATAAAAGTTATTTACAAATATAAGCGGAAGTATTCCACAGAAAACAAGAAAAATTAGACACTTGCAGGATGTAATGCCGCATTTTCTGGATCGCTACATCTTTCATTGGCATTCTTCTCATCTATTTACCTTAGGTTGTGTACGTTGTAAACATCATCTATTTAACCAATCAATCTTCATATTAATTTGGTAAGACAAAGTCCACACACAACTTAAAGCATTTTTCTCTCTGTAGCTCGTCTTGTACATTTGTTATTGCTTCATAGCAACCCACGGTTTGGCCAGGAAATGCAATTTTTATTTTTAATCATTCATACATACTTGTTTGCCCACAACATTATTGATGCTGTGCCAGTATCATTCTAAAAACTTTTAGAAATTAAATAAAAAAAAATGAACCGAAGAGGGAAAAAAGTCAATTTTATTTCATTTGTAATCCACGGTTCAAGTCCTAATTTGAAAAAAATTAAAAATTATTTTTTTTTGCGAGATTTAATTTTGTGTCCGTTGAAAATAGAGGGAGGTAGGTTTATACTCATTAATGAGATTTACATATGCGTTCGACGAAAAATAATCATAATGAAGATGTGCCACAATTATTCAATCTATTAATTCTGCATTTAAATTGATGCTAAAAAGTGTGAGGAATATGCTGTAAAGACGGCCAGAAAACTTGTTAAGGAATATTCCTGCACTAACTCCGTTTATCGGTACACAAAACACTGATCCATGGAGATGAGGTGATAAAGCATGCATAAGTGTAAATAGGTGAATTATCGGAAGAAGAAGCTAAAGCGAAAAATAAAATAAATACATACAATAGATATGTTTGCAAGTTTGTTCGTTTATTTGTTAGTTTGTGCATGCGTGAATCAATGAAAGTTGAAAAACGGGTAGATATTTGTCCTCATAGCGAAACAGGGTACTTCTATTTTCAAATATCCGGACAGGAGGAGAGAAAAAGGAGAAGCGAGTATTTTTATGCATCTTAATAAATATTTTTTTTTTTTATAAATAAAAAGGCAATTAAAGAGAGGGGTGTGGAAGAGAGGACAAACATGAAATTACATGAATGCTAACCAATCTTAATAAAATCAGAATCTAAAGATATTTGACATATAGTTACAAGATCGAAACTGATTTGATTTATTTCTTACCCGTTCGCAGTAGAGTTTTATAGCAAACAAGGCTATAATATATTATACAGTGCTTAGAAAGGCCCTTAAATTAGACCTCGGCAACGCCGGGTACAATAAGCTAGTATATATTATAAATATCTTTTGAGAAGCGGTCCAGGAGGGTTGATGAAAGGGAAGTGAGCATTTTTATGCACCTGAATCAATTTTAACTAATGAATTTTAATAAAATTTGAAACGTAGATAAGTCCTCTTCATTTTGAGATATAGATTTTTGACCGCTTGTCCATATAAGGAAAACCACCGTGCGATATAAGATTCCAAAAATAAACATAGCAAATAAAAAAAAACCCCCAGTACATACATCACTAATCTTTTTGGATAATTGATCGTAATATCTGGTGCTACAGCCATTACAAAATTTCCCCTTCTCCACACCCGCTTGGAATGTAAAAATACTTTAAAAGAGCAATTAAAGCTCATTAGAGGTATTTGAGGTCTGTAAACGAAAGGCCGAAAAATTTGTTAACTGGGAATAAATGAAACTTTTTACTCTCAATATCATTTTAAAAAAAACATATTGATGAAATTTCTGGATAGCATTTCTTTAGACATCTTTGTGAATGTCAGTTAACTTTATCAATAACAAAGGACTACGACAGAATAATTCCACAATGAGAGGAAATCAATAATACTATACTTTAATATTTCCTATCTCAAAAAAAAACAAAGATTAAATTTGGCAAAATAAAATTAAAATTTTTAAAATATTAACAAGTCAATAAGAGACCACGTGGAAATTATTAATGTAACTTGGGGTTAGCTTGAGATAGAATTGTTGAATATTTTTACAGATAAATAAGGCATCATGCACTACTTTCTCTTAAAATTAATAATGCAGTGCTATTTATTACAAATGAAGTAAAACAATTTGACTTGACGTGTACTGTTAGCATAATCCACATATTTAATGTAATGTAATTTTGGATCACAAAAAAAGGATTATGATTTAAAATTACCTAAAAATTTTATTAATATTTTTTGCTAAATCACTTACAGTCTTATTCAAAATAATTTTAAACGGCTTAACGAGAGGTTAATAAGAAAAAATCGTAGTATTTACAAATACTTAATAGCACTATTACGCTGTTATTAGTCATTTATAAATTTCAAATATTTAAAATTCAAAAAAATTGAATTTTTTCCCCAAAAATTAATTTTTTTATTTGGAAAACTTAAAACTCATTTATCTCAGTAACTATGCATCCTAGGAGGAAAAGTTCTTCACTCTGTGACCAAAAAAATAAAAAAATCAATTTGTAAAATTATTTTGGGAGTTTTATAATATTATTTATTAAATTAATTGACTATAATTGTGCTTGATTCCTTCAAATATAAATATTTCATGATATTCTCATGAAATATTTATTTTTTTAAACTAAACTAATAAATGAAATGTATTACTGCGGGGAAAGCATATCCATATGGCCATTTCGCTACTGCTTATATATAGCACATCAGTGGATTCTACCCAAATTTTGTAAGCAAAACATAACATAACATTTTCAAATAAAAATGCAATTTATTTGTTGGTTTGGAATAGCTGATATCTATACGTATTTCGCCGGTTGCTAAAGCCAGCTCGTCAGGAAACTTTTATCCAAATTTTTAGAAAAGCCAAAACCATTTCCTTTAAGTATAAAAACTTCAAAAACAACATCAGAGTTATTTTAGAAGCCAATACAGAAATGTTAAGGCTTTAACAAAAATTCCCAAAAAAACAAACCACGTTTTTATTTTTGCTTACATTCTCTTCTGCGTTAGGCGAAATACGTAAAGATATCAGCTATTCCAAACCAACAAATAAATTGCATTTTTATTTGAAAATGGTATGGGATATTAGCATAATATAATAAATAAAAAAATTCAATGTTATCTCGGTAACTATGCGTCCTAGGAGGAAAAGGCATTTTGCCGTTAAATTTGTTACTGAAGAAGTGTGAAAAATATATTAATAAAAAATACAACGAATGCAATAAATTTCATTTCTTAAATAGGTAAGTTTTTAAAATATACTTAAACATAAATGCAAATGTTTTATAAAATGTCAAAACGTCCTAAAACTTTCAAGGGCGAGATAGAATTAGATAAAAGAGGCTGTTGTACTTCAGCCAAGTTACAGGTTTTGGTGGCTTTGTGTTGTTGGGGCGGGAAGTATGCGTGGCGATTTCAATAGTTTTAGTTTCAAATAAAAAATAAAAAAAAAACTGGTGGTGATATGGCACAATATTTAACTAATGGAAAGGGATACTATTCCATGAACGTGCAGGTGATTTTTATTAAATATTGATTTACTCTATTTGAAAATTACGCTATTAATAAAGGTGATTTGTGACGTAAAGCTTGTTATAAGGGATGTAGTGGCAAGATGGAGAGGCAGTACGCATGATTGTTGAATCTTTAATGAGTCACTTATCAAGTAACGTTTTGAAAATGGCGATTTTAGAGGACGCTTTAGGTGACTCCGGGTATAAATTAAAACCATACGTATTTATTTACATCATTATTAAGACCACAAAATACCAAAGAAATCAAATACAATAACGCCTAGATTGCTACGATAAGTCCAGTGGAATGTTGCTTTGGCTTTTGTAAGCAGCGTTGACGTTGTTTACAGATAAAATTATGATTAGTTTTCCAAATGCAAAAAAAATTATTTATCGCCTTATCTGTTTTGCCCAATATTGCAATTGAAGAAAATAATACATTTCCAAGTAATAATTATTAAATTTTCTATTAATATTTGCGAAATCTATGTTTAGCACAGAGAAAATATAATAATTTAATTAACTGTTCTTTCATAATTAAAGCATTGTTTCTTATTGAAAATCATCACCCTTATTCTAGTTCTCGACGTCGTCACATATCAACGTTGATATGTGTCGACGCAATCGATTTGTTACTTTGTCGTTATTGACACTTATCGATTTCTGCTCACAGATTTTTTGTATTCTGTAACAAATGTGACGGCGATATTGTATTGACGTGACTCTGTATTTTGTCGACGCCTTTTTGCATAACGACTGGAAATGATTTAAACCAAACATAACATTGAAAATGTAAAAAAGTGAAGGTAACAAATGCAAATCAATTTGAAACATTGGTGGAAAAATTGCTGAAGAATCCATCTCTTGCACTGGGTTTTCGCAGAGGGACTGCTCCATGCAATTTTAAAGAAAAATGGGAAGAAATTGGAAAAATTTGAAATTCTCTTGATCCGCCTAGATAGATGACAAAAGGTAACAAAATAAAGAATCAAATAGGGATTTATAAAAAAGTTTGTAAAAATTAATTTTAAGGTGTGGCGAAATTTATAATTCAAAGTGAAAAAAGGTGGTTGCTAATAAAGCGGAGTGTAAAGCCACTGGCAGCGGAATGTTTAAGCAGTTTTCACTGAGTCCACTTGAAGAAGCTGTAGCAAACCCTCTTGAAGGAAATGGTCATACAACAATCAAACTGATTTACTGCAGAAGCACAGCCAGGAACAGGCAAAACATATGTGCATACTTGCGATCCGGCAAATTAAAATTATTGCAATTCTGCCTAAAAAGTTTTCTTTTAAACACAAATTTATGTTTATTCGAGTCTTCATCACCAATTAAATCAAAATTTTCTTAACCTATAGAAAACATTTTACCTTAAAAGTATCAAACACAAACAAAATTTAACAAAAAACTTGGGAATATGCATTTTCATTTTATAAAACAGATCGTCGTAAACCGTCGACGTCGTCCAAGAATGTTATAGAATGCAAAATTTTTATTGAATTGACGCCGACATTGATACGAAGTGATATTGATACTAAAACTACGACGACGCCGACAACTAGAATAAGGGTGCATAAATAAAAAATTCACAAATTTTTATTATAAATAAACAAAATAATATAGTGAAGTACAAACAGTAAAGCCAAGCTCGGTATTTGGATAATTTTTTGTACTCGTTCAGTAATTCATTTTATAAAAAAGTTTTAACACCATTTTTTATATTAATTTAAGTGTTTTCTGATAATAAACAATAAATAATGATAATTTAAATTATGTCAAATAACAATATTGCTTATTTAATTATTCTTTTTTAATTATAAGAACATTATTTAAATATTTGGTTCATTGTTGTATGCATCACTAAACGTAAATTGACAAAAATGTGACATCATGTTGCCAACATAAAACATTACTATTAAAATCGTTTAATAGTTAATTTTGCTAATGTACACTTTAAGCATAAAATAAGAATTTTTTTGTAAATATTACCTTTTCGCATAAAACTTTATGGTAAAATTTTTAATAAAATTTTCCCAAAAAGTTTTTAGTATAAATAATTCATTTTACATTAATTCTCTCTGGAATAATTAAACCATAATAAAAATACTTCTCTTTCTTTACAAAATAAATTTAAATTTCTACAAATCCTGCTTTATCTTGATAAACCCGTAGTGAATTTGAAGAAATGTTTGTTTAAATTCTAACACATTTAATCAAACTGACATGACAATTGCCTTCACTGTTTGAACAAGACGATCACTTGAAAATTTCTACCATTTCCTTGTCTTTAGGAAGTAATAAAATAAAATGAAACAAGTTGTTAGCATTTTATTTCTTACAAAACCCCACTTTTTAAGTGCTCCCTCCCTATCAAATGCCATCATTTATTTTTTTCTCTTTTTTTTGAGACAAAAGAAAAAACCACAAAAAATCTTCCCACACTTGTAACTCTTTAAAAACAATTTTCTATTTTTTTCCGACATACGGAAAAACAACAAGTTTTTAATTGAAAATCATATATCTTTTGCCACTTGATAAAAACTCCACCATCAAAACCACTAAAAACCAATGAAAATAATATTGTAAAAACGGCATAAAGTGTTAAAATTTCCACACAAAAAAAAAATTAAAACAAAACAAAAAAATTATCCCACAATATAAAAATTATATATTCAAACAAACACACACAAACTTATACATTGAAATGCACACATGTAACAACAGCTTATTTGGGGCATCAATTTTGGGATGGGATTAAAACAGAAGGAAAATAAAAGCACTTGAATTTGAATCCCATCACTAATTTGGAAATGAAACATACAAATGAAGTCAAAGAAACCTCTTTGAAATAAACAAACAAAAAAAACAAAAATTAACTTAAACAAAGTATTGCATTGAATCAATGACGGACTGGACGAATGTGAATGTAAATGTTTGAAAATATTTAAATGGTGACATTAACAAAAGTTTACTGCTAATTAAAAAATGTTTTGGAAATTATGAGAAAAATAAAACAACAACAATAATAGAGAGCATATTAACCAAATTTACTGGGGAAGACGACTTGTTATCATGAATAAAATATCCGTTGGGAAGGTATACTACTTTGTTTATTTATAATTTTTGACTTAATGCAAGAAAATAGTTTTTTTTATTGATAAATGTTTTATTTAATCTCGGCAATCATGTATGGAATACAATATCAGATAAATGTCTGCTTGTGTTGCTTTTCAGATATCCTTACAAAAAGAAGTCCAGAGCAGTCAAATCAGGCGATCGTGGAGGCCAATCAACGTCACCATTTCCTTAATCAACTTGTTGTAGAAAAAAGTATCACAGCAATTCCATTATAATCCTGGATGTAAGCAATGTTAATCAAGCCCAAAGCATGCAGTTATCGCGTTAGAAGGTTTTAATCATATCACTATATCGCTCCCTATTCACAATGGATCAATGATTCCCCCTGACCAAATTGCACACCAGACTGTCACTTTTAATGGTGACTGATGAATAATTTGATAGCTTTCCATTGCCCAGAACGGACTAATATTCACATATCCATCCAATTGAACATGTGCCTCGTCACTCATGATTTTTTCGCGAAAATCGGGGTTTTCAGGGGCGAGCTGTAACATCCTCTTGACATATGTACGGCAAAGTAAATGGTCTTTTGGATAAAGCTCTTGTGTCAACTGAATCTTAAAGGGAAACAAATGAAAATCCTTGCACAAAATTGTGGCCAAAGTTGCTCTTTGAAGACCAAACTCCTGATCACGGTGTCGAATCGAGGTTGATGGATTCTTTTGAACACTTTCTTGAGCAGCAGTAATGTTTTCAGCCGATCTTGCAGCACGTTGTGGTCCATGCTTGGGCCTATCATCTACAGACCCTCTATTTTGAAAATCATTCACTACCCGATAAATAGTGCGTTTTATTGTTATTTGTTGTTGTATCCACTTTACGACTGCCATATATGAACAGTCAAGACTAATGTTTACCAAAGTGGCGGCAAAACAAAATAGTATACCTTCCTGGCGACATCCTGTATCTATGAGAAAAAATATGGATAAAGAAATTATCATTTGGCTACGAAAATAAAAATAAAAAAGCGCAGCGCAGGATCTTGCAATAAATTGTATGAGAAATGACCATCGTGTCATCAACTAAATGGAATGTACCAACGTATTGTTGAAAAACATGTATTTCATATCCATATTAATACATCTGACGGCTTGGTTGCGGCGCAAATTTGACGGCATTGGAGTCTTATGCACACTGTTGCAAAAACCGAAAATATTTTCGACACTAATTGACTGATGACGTAGCAACCAAATCAAAACTTGACTAGTAAACACCTATAGTTGATTCTAGAAAATTATCGAGTCATTTTATTAAAAACCATTCATTTTAACCAAAAGTTTGTAAGTTGCAAATGGCGAACCTACCAATTTTTTTTTTTTCAAGAAATCAATTAGTCAAGACAACTTCTAATATCCAAAGTAATGCTGTCACAAAATAATGCTGTCCCCAAATAATGTATGTAAACGAAAAAAGTTTTACAAATTTAATTGTATTGCGACCTTACAAAGTAGTAGAACAAAAGAAAGGGTACTTTTAAATTACTTTTTAGTGAAAAAAATGGGTGACACATTTTCACTCGTAAGTCATATTTTATCGCATAAAATACAAAATTTGAAAAACGAAGAAAATATATTCGGAACTTCTTTAGTTTTATGTGCGACAAAACGCACAAAAACGGAAAAGAAAATGCCAATGTAGCTGGACAACGCTGTATTACATTCTGCGAGTGCCTGATCTAAACTGTTTCCTTTAAAAACTAACCCAAATATTTATAAACAATTTTTCTATCTTAATGAATTGAGCAATTAAAATATATACACAACGCTCCGAGATTTTTTTTATTTAATAATAGTAAAACTACAATAAAACCCCAGAGCGCAAAATATATCCTTAAAGAAATTCTCAATCACCAAATGAAATTTTTATTCCCATTTTGAAAATAAAATTCTCGATTTGGGAATAAATTCTATAATCTGACAACCCTGTATGTACTTGAAATTTAGCCGAATTAAATTAATCCATTTTTTGTTATACTAGCACGGTTCTTAATCACTTTGGCGAAGACACAAAGTAAAATTAACGCTTTATAGACTAAAGTAAATTCTGTGTCTCCTGCAATTTTGAAGCTTAAAAAATAATTTAACTGGTTTGAACTCAACAAGACTAGAGATTTATCACACAAACAATTCTTTACAAATTAAAGAAAAATAAATCGACTTTTAGCTCTCCCTATTAGAAGAGCAATAAATAACGTATAGTCACACAGCACAAATTATGAATAGTTTTTAGTTTAACAAACATTTGTTTAAAGTTAACTTTTAGTTTTATTACTATTTTAATTGATTTTATTAATATTGTGATTAAAAATTGTTTTTCAATTTAAATATTTACGAATTTGCTAATAAATTTTAAATTAACAAAATTACTTGAGCTTACGAGTATAAGTTTTGCAATTAAATATAAGTTTTATTTTTTTCTGTGTACTAAGTGCCTTCTATTCATCGCCCCTTTCAATCTTGGTGCTAAAAGAGACAATAGATAAATAATCATTGCCAGCGCTCAGTGTTGCCAAAACGGCGTTTTTTCCGCTAGAACTGGTGGTTCTTTGCTATTTAAAAAAAAGTGTTTTTTCAGCTGGGAAAAGTTTAGTTGGCGGGTTTCTAGCGTTTTGTAAGCTGCAATAATATATATATATATATTATTTTTTTTTTATTAAAGTTACTTTATTGTTCCAAACGACATGAAGTAGGCCTCGAAGGACATTGACCGATCATACTGATTGCCAATAGCACATCTTTCCACACTATATCTGATCGATTGATATATTTATTTTTTTGTTGAACCAAGTTTGCCTCGTTGAAGGGTATAAAAATAAATTGTTCAAGAAATTTTTTAGTGGTTTATGTCAGCGTTTTTTTTTCAACTAGTTAGCGGTTTCTAGCGTTTTTAAAGTAAAATCTAGCGGGAATTGGTTCAATAGTTTTGGCAACACTGCCAGCGCTCGTCGATGAAAGTAATTGGTCTCATTATTGTGACTACTAAATACACTCGCTTGTATTCTTAATACAGTCGATCCCGAATTCACACTAAACTGTCTGGTGGTCTGGTTCCATATACAGCAAAAATTAACGAAATTAATTTTGGTTAAAAATAATTTTATCATTTGCAATCAGTAAATGAATTAAAAAGAACAAGTTGGCCAACACATAGAGGATGTATCGACCCGTCTTAATTACAAAATCCAATATAATAAATATACATTTAAAACAAAATTTCTCAATATAAAACTTCGGCAACTTCCCTTTTTGTATTTTTGACAAACTCTTAAATATGCAAGCAGAGACAGAAGAGCTAGCAAACTATTATTTTAATACACTTTATTTAAAAATATACATTTTCAAAATTTTAATCACCGACCGCAACACATGATACGAAAAATATTTTCTTTTAAATTGTGTTTTTACATTTTACAGATTCTATAAAAAAATTTTTTTTTTCAAACTCTCTCCATTTTGTGAAGAAGTTTAAAATTTATGTGTGAAAAATTATTTGAACCAAAAAAAAAAGTAAAATATTTAAAAGAAAACAAACATGAAATTTTTAAATTGTAACTAAATCCTCACTTAAACTCATGTGATTGTATGTTTGATGGCATCATTTAAAAGTGTAAATTACAAGGATGTGTCAAAGAGTTGGTAGGGAAGAGGGGAGGGAAGGCTAGTTAGGTAAAGCATTTTAACAATATATGCTGGTGTTTTCTTAAAATCAACTAAGACTGCACAGTTTGTTATTTCAATTAAATTTTTATATTTGGTGGAAAAACAACACATTGAAACCCCTTTTTTCACAATTTTCACACGAAACCTTATAAAAATGTTTTTAAATAGACACACGAGGGCTTTAAATGTATAAGAGAGAGTGTGTGTGTGTGTGGCTGGCTTAATTATTTGATTTAAAACAGTTTTCTAAAAGAAAAAGTAAAAGGAAATAGAAACGAATTAATAAAATTAGATTGACTTCTTTCTTAATGTTTTATTTCTTGTAGTTATAGTTGTAGTTGTTTTTGTTTCGATGATGATGCTGATGATGGACTATTGACTTACGTTTATTAGGTTGCACATTTTGGTTTGTATGCCGGTACCAGCATTAATTTGTTAAGATTAATGAACGGTAAGAGTGATCAACAATAACAGCAACAACTACAGTATTTGCTAATATTATTTGAAAAATGTGCCCCTGTCATTTTAAGTGCTCTACTTTGCTCTTAACAAAAACATCAGCAATTTGAAATTAAATTTAACGTTTTATTGCACAATATTTAAGTGGGAGTGAACGTGGGAAAGTTGTATTGTAAGTGCTTCAAAACATTGGTCTCATTCTTCATTTCATTTATTTAATTTTAGCAATTGAATTGTTTAGACTTGAATAGTTTTTGGGAATATCTTCTCATACCTTTTGCACACAATCCTAGATATTTTGAAGTTAAAATTTTTTTTATTTTTAAGTTATTTTTGTTATCACGATTAAAAAAAACTCACATTCTTTAAATTCTATATTAAAATGATGGAATTAAGATCTAAAATTGGGAGCCTAGGACAGAGTAAAATACTTTGCTACAGACATTGGCGTAGATAGGTCTGTCACCAAACGGCTAAGTAAACCTCAGCACAAATTAAGCGCCCCAGATTTGTTTCCTTCCATTGTACTTGATACAGGCATTTTTTATATATTGTTAATTCCTAGTCAAATTCGTTAAAATTAAATATGGTCTTAGAAGCCCTTATAAAGTATCTCGTATAATAACTAAATATACGCATCGAAAAATCAAAACTTCAGAATCTTTCTTGGTATTTTTTATAACTTTAAATAAAGTTATTGAAAAATAATCCTTTATGTTGTATCCTTCTTCCTTTTTTTCTTTCGTCCACGTTTAATGTTTTCAAAGGTTTTTTTAGCCACTTTTTACTAGAATGCTTCTAAAGGAGAAATGGGTAAAATTTGTTATTTTTTAGACCCAGTTGTCTCAAAATGTATGAATACATAACTAGTGGCTCCCGGCGTGCTTCGCTACGCATTAATACTAACATTTAATACCGCGTTTGTGAAGTCAGCACACAGCCTACGCTCATAGGCGCCTACGTATTTGTTGTTTTTTATATAGACAAAATTTTCGTGAAAAGTCATAACTCAGAAAAGCGTCGACCGATTTCGTTCAAACTTTAGATAACCTATCGTGGTCGTGTAGACCTTACAAAGAAACGCTAAAAATGTAATCGAATTCGGTTTGACTGATCGAGAATTATAAAGTCACAACTCACCTGCAACAGTTTTTTATATATGTACAGATGTTTAATTATGTCGACTGTATTTACTTAATACTCGAAGCTGAGCTGAGAAATATAACACTTGTTAAAAAAATGCTATTTGCTCTTTAAAAATCCCTGAAAAGATTTCATGAGCTTTCTGCCATATGCGGATTTTAGGGGCCAATAATAATAATCAACACTCCAGCGAATATTATAGCTTGATGTTCCATAAATTAAAAAAAAACAAACGTAGATTATGCAGACAATAAAAATAGTTGTAATATGGAAACAATAACTATATTATGTTTTCTTTAACAATGCATAGTTCAAACCTGGAGGATGTCAATTACATTTTGTAATTAATTACACATGCAATTACTTAATTACAAGTAATTGTAATTGAATTTTTCAATTACAGTTATATTTCATATTTTCAATTATACATTACATCTAATTGTTGAATTACAAATTACAAGTAATTGTAATTAAAATTTTTTCAATCACAATTACATTTAATTGTAATTGATTTTAGTGCCTGATTTCAATTACAATAACTTGTAATTTGGAATCGAAAATATTCAATTACACATTACGTTTAATTAAGTAATTGCATGTGTAATTAATTACAAAATGTAATTGACATCCTCCAAATCTAAACTATGCATTGTTAAAGAAAACATAATATAGTTATTGTTTCCATATTACAACTATATATATTGTCTGCATAATCTTTTATATGTATTATTAATAACACATACGAAATCTTGGTCTTATAGCATTCAAAACACACATACATACAAAACATACAAATGTAATTGAATCCCCCCAAGTCTCATATAGTTGCGGCGAACAAATTATTGTTTTTTTACAATACTTTTGTCAAAATAAACACAAAATTGTAAGATGGTTGGTTTTAACTAAAAAAAAAAAAATTTAAATAGAAAACTCAAATGTCTAATATCAAAAATTAATTATGATAATAAATTTGCATTTTAATAACAATATATTTTTAATCAAAGTATGATTAAAAGCAAAAAAAATAATATTTGCTTTTAAAAATATTTTATTTTAAGACTTACGAGACCATATTATGATTCAATAATTATTATGATTCAATTGAACAATATTATGATATTCAATTTATCAATTTAATGTTTACATTCAAACATAATATTTTTACATATAATTATAACATTTTTACATTTAAAACACAATTATGTTTATAATTTACCATGTTGTTATGCTAGACAACAATATTATTTCAAAACCGATGAAATTACAATTAAAAGTAACAATACTACGTTTTGTCTACAACCATAATGTGTCGCTCTTATTTTTCTTTCATATTTTTTCTTTGTATGTAGAATGTAATGTTACAATAGTAAAGCAAAAATATAATGCAGTTTTCAAGTTAAAATACAAAAATTGGCTTTTCAGATTTATCTTCAAAAAAAAAAAAAGTGTAAAAGAGTTTAATCTAAGAAGAAGATTCGGATCAGCAACGCTTAAGCTTCTTAAAAGCTTAGCAACAGTTCCTTTCTATATTGAATTAGATGTCTTTCGAATATAAGTTACAGAACCTAACTAAATTATGTTGAAATTAAAAAAACGAGAATCAACTAAAGAAATTATGTTTTATTTTCTTTTCCCCCCAAATTTAATAATTTAAAAAATATCACATGAGTTGTTAGATTAATAATAATTTAAGAACTTAATTTTCAATTTTTTTTTTTTTTGTTATTTCATTTGCAGATTTCTACGTCCACTTCCTTCAAAAACGGACTCTTGATATTAAGAAACCATTAGGCCGGAAAACTATTGCTGTATCTACTACGGATTTATGAGGTTAATCCAGAAAATAGTGCTCAAGGACGTTTCATTGTGTGAATCAAGTTCAAAGAAGTCTTTTCGATAGAGTATAAATTTTAAAAGAGTTTGTATGTTAAAAAAGAAAGAAAGCCTGTCTAAATCCAATAACACAAACAAATGTTAAATAACAGTATAATTCTAAATGCTCTGTGAGACAGAATTTCTCGCAGATCTAGTTGCAATGTTATGAAGTGTTGCAGCTTAAATTTCACAATAAAAACATTTAATTTTCACAAACAATTTAAGCAACAATAACTACACAACTGATTAGAATAATCAAAAATACTTTATGTGCGCAAGTTTTCACAAAATAAATTTTTTGCATCTATTAACGATTTTAATTGTTTTCAGATATATGTTTAATTTAATTTTTTATTGACTCAATTATATATTTAATTGAAAAGTATTATAAAATTTGCTCACTAAATAATCGTTTCAATCAAGTATATATATATTAATTTAGAAAGGAAGAAAATAATTTTATGGAAAATAAAATTATGTAAAAAACCCTGTTAAACTATCTGGTCTGATAATTCATTTTAATATTCCGGTTTTATTTCTTAAGCTCATTTTGTTATTTATAAAAATATCATATTATTTATCTATTATTTTTAGGAAATATATTTCTTTCCAATATTTCATAATAAATTTTCACAATATGACGCCGGCCCTGTTGCAAATTTTTATTCCCCTCAAAGTATGGAAAATTGCATGAAAATAAATTTTTCTGATGAAAAACAAGAAATTCTTCGATACTAATGATTGGGAAAGTAAGGAATGTTGTAATTTATTAAAGTACGTACTTTTGGATTAAATAAAACAAAGCCTACTCCATGGCATATTTCCCCCCACGCAGTCGGACACCTTTTAAATAAAATGTCTCGTGCCATATGTTTTCATTTTCAAACAGGACAGAAAGGCAATACTTTAAACAAACAAAAAATTAAAATCCTTTTTTTTTCAGGAATTAACACTTAAACACAAATAGAAAATTTATTTTAAAATAAATAAAATCAAAAGGTGCATAATTTCAGTTCCTCTTACTAAAAATCATTCTTTCGAAAGCGTGTCAATAATTCTTTGGTAAAGTCTACGGTTTAAAAGACCGTTCAACAAACATCATCTGTTTTATGCTCCCTTAAATTAAAAAAAAAAACAATAAAAATATAAAAGAAACAGGAATGTCTTTGAAAGAAATATTTGTGTCAATTCGTTGATTGTCAACTTCATCTGCATTTTTATTTACCGCATAAATGTTGTTATCCTTGCGTTTGACATTTACATTTTATTCATATTATTCACATCACTTCAATCACTCATTCATAACCATGGAAAAAATTGCTTACAAATGCACACACACACTCGCACACATGTATGCACACATGCATTTTGCTAGAAAGAAGAACAGTTAAAGAGTGATATTAGTAAATTATTAATAAGAAAAGGGCACTTAAAGGGATCAACCCCTGTAAATTGGGTGACGCCAGTCAATGTGCGTTGTTGTTTAAATGAACAACTAAAATAATAAAATATTTCTTATAAACAAATATTTAAATAATATGAATAGATTTTTAGGTAAATCATCTTACATTGAAACTATTGAACTTAAGATTATTAAAGAAATATTATCAAAGAAGATCTTTCACCTTTAAGAAAAAGCCTTCGAATTTTTATAGTTAAGAATCTAATAATCACTTAAGAAACAGCCTTATTAATTGAATTTTAATTTTTTAATTGCATAAATTTTCAAGGAATAAAATAAATAAAATTTATTTGGAGCCACCAAATAACTAGTGATGACACCAAAAAAATTATGGTAAAAGTATCATACATTGCAGTGCTATAATATAAACGCACATCTTTTTATTACACATATTCGCACAAAAATTAAAACAAAAAAACTGCTTATATGCAGTTACGAACTTAAAAATCTAAAATTTAGGAACACAAATTTTATAACAACTGGACTCGTGAGCATAAAATACTATCAGCGGTTTGTTTAATTCCTTCAGCGAGAAAATAAAATGAAATATTTTTCATTAATTATAAATTTGAAACCATTACAAAGGAATTGAAAACAAATAATGTGTTTTATATTGTTACGAATAATAAGATCTGGCAACCCCTGTTGTTGTTACCGTATGAGCGAGGTGAATAAGTTAATTTAACTAATAGTGTGTGTGTTTAGAATAATAACACAATTAGCCAAGAAAAGCTGAGCAACCTCGATGGTTGCGTTGGTAGAGCTGCGTGCTGTAAAACAGAAAATTGTTGGTTCGATCCCCGCCGTCGGACATGCGCACAACGTAAAATTAAAAATTAAGAAGCAGCAGTACACACCTCCCGAGAGGCAAAAGACGATTATTGTGTAAAGCCATGGCAGATAATTAAGTGGAGACGTCTAATTTAATGTACGAGGGCTGCTCTATATATTTCTGGCCTAATAGTGGAAATGCGAATATTCATAATCAAAAATGGTTTTATTGTTTTTCAAAGTATTCTCCAGCATGATTTATACACTTTTGCATGCGCTCAAACCAGTTGTCGAAGCACTTTTTCCACTCCGATTGAGACACCTCTAAAACATGGTTTTTGAACACTTCAACAGCTTCTTTTGGCGACGAAAATCGCTGAGCACGCATTTTTTCTTCATGTGCGGAAATAAGAAGAAGTCATTAGGTAACAAGTCAGGGCTGTACGGCGGATGACCTATTAATTCGACGTTTTGGCCGTTCAAAAACGCTCTGGTTTGAGCCGATGTGTGAGAGCTCGCATTGTCATGGTGAACAATGAATCGTATTCTCTTGTTGGTTTTTCGAATTTCTGCGATGACTTCAGGCAAACAAATTGTAGTGTTGCTCAAGCGGAGCAGTCGCCACATGACCAGTTTTGCCGAAAAAACAGGCGACCATTTGCTTCGAAGTGCTTCTTCCACGAACAACTTTCGTTGGATTTTGCTCGTCTTTGAAGACCCACACGGTCGATTGTTGTTTCGTTTCGGGCTCATACGCATAGATCCATGATTCGTCACCTGTGACGATCTTATAAACGTCTTTTGAAGCACCGCAATCGTACTTTTGCAACATTTCTTTGCACCAATCGACACGAGCCTTTTTTTGAGCGACTTTTTTATGCTGGTGGAAGAAATGTCCAAGGATGTCTCTATCTCTTGGTATGTCGCATATCGATCTTGCATTATGAGTTCTCGCACGGCATCAATGTTCTCTGGCACAACAGCCGTTTTTGGACGACCTTCACGGAATGCGTCTTTGAGCGAGCTTCGGCCACGATTAAATTCATTATACCAATTTTTCACAGTGCTATAGGATGATGCTTCATCGCCATACAAAGATTTAAGTTCATCAATGCACTCTTGTCGTGATAATCCACGTCGAAAGTTGTGAAAAGTGATGGCACGAAAATGTTCACAAGTTAATTCCATTTTTTTCTATATTAATTTTTTCAAGTCACTGCAAACAACACAAATAATGGTCGTACGTCAAAACGTTTTGAGTACGATTATGCTTAAAAATGACAAACTTTCCAATGGAAATGTCAGATTGCACTTGGCAGCACTCAATGTTGCCAGGCCAGAAATATATATAGCAGCCCTCGTAAAAGTAAAAGATAATTGTCAAGACGCCCTTTATAATAAAAAGTAAGAACGGTAGCGGTAAGCGCAGGGAAGTATCACAGGATAACAACAGACTTGTGTTGTGGCTATTGGATTAAGAGAATGTTTGGCTTGGATAATAGGAGTAGTGGAGATGCCTGTGAATGGTTAAGGTTACTAAACATGGCACCGAGTAGTTCATGTTTCGCCGGAGTAACACAGTAGTGTAGTGTGGATGGCTGCGTTTGTAGTAATAACGCATGTTTAGTAAATACGAGACCAAGGGTTCACAAGACCGGTAGGATCAAAAGCCAGAGAAAGCCATAAAGTTTGAACAAAGAATTTATAATGAGCCACAGTGGTATTTACAAGGAACAAAAGTAAGACTACGGAAGGAAAACACATATTGAAGATGGTTACAAAAGAAGCGTTGAAACCCACAAACACTTCAATATCATGAATAATCCTTATATCCAGACCGAATTATAATATCACCGATATTGATTATTGAGGGTGAAAGCACGCTTCGCTGGTCATTTTGCTACCGCTAAATTAGCTTCTCAGGAAACTTTTCACAATTATTTTTAATAAACTAAAGATTTTTTCCAAACAAAACAGTAAAGAAAAAAAAGTTAAGCCAAAAAACAACACTAATCAACAATGGTCTTATTTTTCTTTATCCGCTGTATACGGCAGACTTTTCTGCGGCTCTTTTTATACGGTTAAAAAATCATGAAAAATAAAATAGTATTTTTAAAGATAAATTGTTTAAATTTAATATTCCCATGGTTAATTTTAATTAACTTGTATCTTATTTTTCATGGAATTATAATTCGTGGCTTGATAAATTAAAAGTAATAATCACAGAAATTTGTTTAAAATTTTTTGAACAAAAAAGTAAAACTCGTGATTGAAGTTTAATTTTGGACGACTAAAATATGAATTCTTACAAATGATTTTAAATTGATTTTAGCCCTATTTTTATTTCTAAAAATGTTTAAAAAACAAAAATTGTTTACAAATGTATTCGGAAATTTTCCAAAGAAAGCAGGAAAAATAAGACACCAGCAGAATGTAAAGATGCAGTTTCTGGATCGCTACATCCTTCATCACAATTCTTCGCATTTACATATCTACCTTAGGTTGTGTAGATTGTTAACATTATCTATTAAACAAACTAACTTTGCAAATAAGAAAATGAGGAGTATTCATAACAATATTAATTTGACTAGACGAAGTCCACACAGAAACCAAAGTATTTCCTCGCTGTTCTCTGTGTAACTAGTCTTGAACATTTATTTTTGCTTTGTATCAACCTTGGGTATGGTGCGAATGCATTTTTAATTTATGTTTTTAATCATCCATACTTGTTTTTTTGGAAAATGTCCGCATACATTTTTAAATAATTTTTCTTTCCTAAAATTTTAAGAAAGTCAAATAAAAAATAAAACTTTAGCCAAAATCAATTTTATTTCATTTGTGATAATATCAAACAGTTCAACTAATAATTTCATAAAAATTTAAAATTTTTTTTTATATTCTTAAGTTGAGAATATAAAATATGAAACTCCCGTACAAGGATTGAGAAATTCTTTTTCAAGGTCGTAAATAAAATTCGCTGCAATTTAATTTGTTCGTGAACGAGTTTAATTCGAGCACTTACCTTAATCGAATAAAGATACACATTTCATGTATATTATTGTAAAAAGCAAATTTTTTATTGAAACAGAGTAAAAAAAAAATACCATGACATTAAATCAGGCATGAAAACTTTGTTTTGTTTTGCAGTTAGCAGTTGTTTCAAAGCGGGGTCGGAGTGTCTTGTAAATGTTTAAATGTTGACTCTCATAGATTTTGAAATTTTCGGTGGCGAATATACTGAGGACATGACCAAACTCCGTTGAAAGTCTTCAAGAAAAATGTTTGTTACTTAAAGTAACCTTAACATAAAACCGCTCCACAATTGGTGGTTAATTTGAGTCGTAACGATCCTTCCTTCACGGGGATCCTTTGTATAATAAACAAGTTAAAGTGTTATATTCGGCTATACCGAATCTTATATACACTTCACCATCTATGTAAATCTAGTTTAGCAAAGTAACTCCATTAAAAATAGCAAATATTTGTTTGACAGAAAATAAAAAAATAAAAAAAATTTTGGTACTGCATATATAAAATTTTACATCAAAATGACATCGGCTCTTAATGAGCTAAACATTTTTTAAACATTTTATTATTTTCTTAATATTATTTCCGCTGCCCCGAAGACATGGACTAATCATGCTGATTTTCAATAGCAACTCTTTTGGTGCTGCAATAGCACCGGTTTCGATACTATATCTGATCAATTGACACATTTATTTCTTTTTGTGAAATCAAGTTTGCCGAGACACGAAGACGGACATCGCTATACATAAGAACTCAGAATATATATACTTTATGGGGTGGGAAATCGATATTGTAGAAATTACAAACGGAATGACAAACTTAGTTCCACTTTTTGCGGTGACGGGTATAAAAACGTACCTATTTATTTTCAGTGAGCTTGTTTGTGTGTTAGATGAATCTCAGAGATCAGCATTGTACCAACTTGTTGATTAGCAAAAAAGCATTGAAGTTTACTTTTAATGTTGACGTATGCCGTTCGCTTGTTAAAAACATATTTTAATACAGTTCGTGGTTTATTTAATATTCCTCGCAGTAACATAGCAAAAAATGTAAATTTTAAGATTTCAGGTTCAGGGTTTTGTACCCCTAGTCCTCAGCGAAAAGTTTGGTAAGCATCTTAAATGCTGTAATCTTCTTCCTTTAAGTATTGCCGTAATCGAATATAAATGAAAACACTTAGCAGAGAAGATTTAACATCGGATAAAAGTAGATTACTACCAGCAAGTGGAAATTCTCCCTAGTTTTTACATAGTTAAGCGAATAAAATATTAATTATTTACAAAATATATTAGACTTGCTTTCGAATGGGAAGCACCTCCTATAATTAAACACAACTCTTTAACACCTAAAAATTAATTGAGAAGCCACCTTTACATTTACATATATATCATTGTTACTCATATGCACTCACACTTGCTCACGTACTCTTTAGGTGTATAATGTGTTCATCTACAACCTGTGTAATATTACAAACAAAAAAACTTGAAAATAATAGAGAAATAAAACAAAAAACCAAAACAATTTAAAACCAACCAAAATTAGTATGTAAAATATGTATTTTGTATAAATGTTTAAATAAATGATATTCTCCTAAAAACATAAATGGCTGTGTTTGTGTGTTGGTTATTATATCATTTGTGCGAATGAAGCTCCACCTACCTCCACAAACCAACAATAACAAAAACAACAGCAACAACTTATTATAAAAATTTTTTTTCTTAAATACTCATTAATGTGTGGTTTTGTTTTTTTATTTTTTTTTTAAGTTTGTGCGGCAGTTGTTGTTATTGTTTTTTCATATTTATTTGGTTTAATTTGTTTTACCCATTTTTTATTTAATATTTATAAAAAAGTACTGATATGCTTCCTTCTCTTAATACACATCACTAGGTATGATTATATATGTATGTATGTGTGTGTGTATTTGTAAGTACATTAATTTTTTGTGCTTTTTGTTATAGCTATTGTTGTTGTTTGACTTAGTTAAATATCTGTTTTTTTTATTATTATTGTTTTAATAAGTTGATATGTAACACATTGTTGTTGATCAGCAGAACTTTAAAAGATGAAATATAATTAAAGAAAAATTAAACAAACACCGCCATTCTTAAATATTCAACAAGTTTAGCATAAGAAAAAATATTTATTTGGAAAAATTGCTACATATATTTGTCAAAATATAATAAAGATTTTAATTGGATCTTCTTGTGTTTCAAACGGTATTTTATAACACCTACGAAATTACGTAGATCACAAAAAATACATCTTATTATTTTCTAATTTGTCTGTGAAAAGTTATACCTTTTTTTTATTAAAACAATCAAATGTTTAATTTAATTAATTAATGATACTGACAAAAAATTTCATTCTTTATTTTTTTATACTGACGATTTTTTGCCACTGAAAAAGAGCAAACGAACTCTGCTTCTACTTCTGCAAATTGTTTTTAGTTTGCTGACATCATTTGTTACGGTTCCGAACAGAAAATGTAGAAACGTTGCACTACTGTTTTCGTCACAATATCTGTCCATCTGTCATAGTCCTCTATCTCTCGAACCGTAACAGGTAGTCTAACTAAAAGGGTGGTCCAAAAGTGACGTGATATTCATAAAAGCATATTTTACTCTAGCCTCTGTAAAAAGTATGAAAAATTAATATTAAAGATTGACCTGGTGCTGAACCATTCGTATATGAGTCAAAATCACACTTGGCGCATTTATTTTTTATTTATTACTTTAATGTAAACAAGTAAAAGTGCTATATTTGGCTATGCCAAATCTTAAATTTTCTAGTTTAGTTTTTTCTTGATATTTTAAAAAATTTTTAAATTTCAAAGCTCCGTAACTCGGAAATTATGGGCTTGCGGCAAAATTTTCACCTGGAATTTTTTCTTATTTTTTTATTCTCTATCACTCCATATATTTATGTTTGTTTTATTGGCGTTACTTTATTATTCCGAATGGTTTAAAATAGTGTGGAGTTTTGCCCACTGCATCTAAGGACATGGACCGATCTTGCTGATTTCCAATAGCACTCTTTCGACACCATGTCTGATCGATTGGCGTATTTAAATTTTCGTTGAAATCATGTTTGCCTTTGCAACACTAACTCGGATGGACAGACGGACTTTGCTATACATAAAAATTCAGAATATATATACTCTATGATGCCGGAAATGGATATTGTAGAAATTACTTAAAAATACCCTTTTTCTACTTTTTGTGGTGAAGGGTATAAAAATTAAAAAAAAAAAAAACAATTGGTACTGAATATATATTATTTTAAGTAAAAATGTCATTGGCTCTTAATGGATTAAGAGATCTTTAGTATTTCTTTAAAGATCTCTTCAAAAGCTTTAAAATGAAACCCTTATTGATATTTAAAAAAATCTGAAAATTTCAGAGCCCCGTAAGATGGAAACTATGGGTGAGCGCAAATTTTTTCACTTGATGCTTTTTTCTTATTTTTTAATTCTTTATCGCCCATATATTTATTTATTTGATTGAAGATACTTTATTGTTGCAAATGACCTGAAAAAATTAGAGGGAGGCGTAGTGTTTTGTCTGCTGCCTGTAAGGAGATGGACCGATCATGTTGATTTCTAATAGCACCTCTTTTGACACTACATCTGATCGAGTGACATATTTATTTTTTGTGTGAATTTAAGTTTTCCGAGGCACTACACTAACACTGACAAACAGACGGACATTGCTCAATTGACTTCGCTATGCAGAAGAACTCAGAATATATATACTTTATGGGGTCGGAAATGAATATTGTAAAATTTGCACACGGAATGACAAACTTAAATATACACCTTTTCCACTTTTTGTGGTGAAGGGTAAAAAAATAAATTGTAAAAAAACAACTTAGTAATTAAAGAGTAAACTAACGTGAAGATTTTTATAATAATTTTCTTCAACGATATTGTGCGTCTTACACGAGTGCTGGCTATATAAATATGTAAGTGGTATTTGTCGCGTAAGAAACTGCATACCATATTGTCATTTTTAAAACCCTCATCAAGAGAGGTTATTTGTATTTCATCTGTAATTTTTATATTATTTACTTCCGACGCCGTTAAGTATAAATACAAAAACGACGAGCACCTCTATATTCCTTACATGTTATCCTTGCTGTGATGTCTTTGTTTTTTAACGCAATTATTATTGTTTCTTTATTCTCTTATAAACCATACAGGCATGTTCTGAAAATCACAAGATTTCAAATCACTTGTGATTTTAAAATCACAATTGTGGTTCGATGGTGTTCTGAAAACCACAAAAGTTTTAACTTTTCGTTGTGGTTTCACCTCTTCGAAAACACAAGAAAACAGCTGGTATTTTGTTTTAGTTTGACGAAATTTTTTATGTATTAAAAATTATAAGTGTCTTTCTTAAAATATAAAGTGAAAATAAATTAAAAGTATTGTTTTTATAAAAAACTAAAAAAAACTGATAAAAAAGTAAATGCAAAATCACAAAGCAAATAACAATATTTCTTGCAATAGAAAGTGTCTTTAATTTTTTCATAATTTTATAAATTCTTTGGTGCCAATTGCTAATTTTTCTATAAAAATCAATAAAAAACATTTTAAGGTATTCATATTATTAATTTACTGCGAAGTTCAAAATAAAGTGGTTAAAAAAATAACCAAGTGATACTAAATCGGCAGGCATTTAGCTGACTGGTTTAAAATCACAAAAATTTTAAAAGTTTTGTATGCAGAACAGCTTTCTTGTGATTTTAAATCACTTTCACAAAAAGTGATTTTCAGAACATGCCTGATAATTCAACTATAGATTATAAAAAAATTAAAATTTCACCAACAAAATTTTGTTAAAAAAAATTGGTTTGAAATAAAAAAAATTAAATTTTAATTTACCCTGGAGTTAATGTCGACGTCGTTGACGGCGTCAAATGTCAAAAAAAAAGTTGAATCGTATGAAATTGTATAAGAGCAGTTAATCTCAACGCGTTGCAACGCCGTAAAAGTTCAATCTGTTTCAACTTTTTCGGCGTTGAAACGCCGTCAACGACGTCGACATTAACTCCAGGGTTAGACAGAAAATAAAAAAAGAGAAAAAATAACATCATGCCGAAATAATACAAGGTGGTCTCGATAGCGAATTCACTAATTTCGCCGTAAACTCTAAATGTCAAAATCCATATATAAAAAATATGTATAACAGTTACTGCCATCCCTAAATTAGCGCGTAAGACGCAAAGCAATGTAATTCATAGCTTTTGCGCTGGAATGCCATCCCTAAATAACAGCGTTAACTTCGTGTCGTTAAAAGTAATGTTAACTCATTTTATTTCATAAAACCCGCTGTATAAGAATAAAGAATAACAAAACAAAACAAACCAACAAACAGCAAACTTCACTTCCTAACGCACTGTCAAAATTGGATTTTCCAATTGCTAAGCGTTGACGCCATGCAATTTAGGGATGCTTCATACATTTTGTATGTACATGAGAAATTTTGACAGTTATCTTGCGCTTTACGCGCTAATTTAGGGATGGCAGTTAGTTAAATTTTTTATATATGGAGTTTGACATTTAGAGTTTATGGCGAAATTAATGAATTCGCTATCGAGACCACCTGTATTATTTCGCCATGAATAACATAATAAAACAATAAATTTTCAACAAAAAAATACTTATAAAAAGCCAAAAATTCAGACATTTCACTAAAATGTCATATCTTACCAAATTTACATAAAAAATAAATTTTATCTAAAATAAAATTGGAATTTAAATGTGATTAAAATAAAACAAAAATCACATTAATTCAACAGTTTGCAAAAAAAATTAATTTTCGCCAACAAAAAAAATACACATACCTATAAGCAAAAAAATACATTAAGAACATAACTTTTTTACATTATAAAAATTGAATTAAAAAGTTTAGCTTAAGTTCATGTTATTAAGAAAAAAATGTACACCTTTTGCGGTTGTTCTTTTTTAACAGACGCTAGCAGGCTCCACTGGTGCCACTGCTTGTTGCCTGGCGAATTACTGCTGAGGGCACGAGGGTATTGTTGCATATTTTTATTAGTATAATCCTATTGCGAGCTATATAATATTAAGACGATAATGATCATGTTTTCGTGTTAATTGTGATTGTCGTGTTTTTGCTATTCGTCCCGTCCTTGTTGATATACCAAACTCAAGGCAAAGTGTCGGTCGGTTGTGAAGCACCCACTTGATATTTATGCGTTCTTGTGCCTTAATATTCATCATATTCTATTTGCAGATCAGTGTTAATTCAAAACGTCATTATTTAACACCTCTGCATTTATATTTTATTGATAGGTTGCATTTTCTGAAATGAAGATAAAATATACACAAGAACATAAGAATGTTTCCGTATGATTTTTAATTTTAATATTGTTTCTACATACATACATATTTATATACATCATACACTCATGTATTTCTATACATATGTATTAAAATGTATTTACATACATACATACATATGTATATTCAACCTCTTAAAAGTAAAACAAAAAAAAAAACAATAAACCAAACAAAAATACTCCAAATACTTTAAGAGTTAATTTCGTACCAAAGATGAACAACAACAAAATCAAAGTGTATTCAAGGCAATTACAAAAATAAAACACATCGACAGAAAACACACGAAATTAACTGTATAAAAAATAAAATTAAGAAAAACAAAATAATTGATTGACGGTTCTTAGGAATGAAAGCTCTTCAAATGAAATATTATTTCTTTTTTAATTGAAATTAAATTCATTTTGAAAAACTCGCACAAAATTTAAATAATTTTCTTAGTTTTCCAAGAAAATAAAAATGAATTGAAAATTAAATTTGTATGTTATGAATTGATATACATATAAAATTTGTATTTCTTTAAATTTTAATACAGGATATCTGATGTTGTATCGAAAAGAACCAATGTTGTAGCATGGAGATTTCTAGCCGTAGAGTTTACCCATTGGTTATTTTCTGAAAGCGTGGAGATCGGCTTTCGTGGTTCCTATACTGAAACACACATCGGATATTAGTACGTATGAAAGCCATTTCCCTGCTGTCTGCCTTTGGAAAGTTGTTTGAGCTCTTGCTCCTGGCAAAGATTAATAACATTATAATTGACAGGGATATTTTAAAAGACTTCCAATTTGGATTTAGAAGTGGACTTTCGACAATGACTTCATTGCTTGGACTTCGCAAAGGCTTTTGACACGGTTTGGCATGATGGCCTTATATTCCAAATGATGAGCATGGGATTTGCTATGGGCATTTGCCATATAGTGGACAAATTCTTAAGGTACCGATCTTTTAGGGTACATGCCGGTGTACATCACCGGTCTGCTGTGCTCGTTACTAGATCATGTACTATACAATATATTTTTTTTCGACATACAACAACCGCCAGGGGGGAGGAGAACTTTTACTTATGTATGCCGATGATATTTTGATTGCTTCAGCAGGTGCTAGAGCAAGGAATATTAATGAACGACTGAACCGATATTTGACGGTACATTCGGACTATTTTACAAAGTAGCTCTTATCTTGAACATTTCGAAGATTGTCGCCATAATGTTACAGGGTAGACGCAAACGTATTTACCCAAATTGTAGACCATACATACATGTTTGACTATCGGACAAGAACTGACTGGAACTTCGGACAGGCCTTGATGTCACCTTCCTTGAGAATTATGAGGGCTATCGCCACATTGACGACATTCTGGAGAGAAGCAAGAGGATTTAATCCGCATATTAGGGAGCTCTTAAACTTAGGGGGTCTTGATGGGAGAGTGCGCCTTCTAGTGAACCTACGCCTTTCTGGGTTAGTTCGGGATTTCTTCGCACCAAATAGAGAGTCTACGGAGATGGATTAGATTGGTTTTGGTAGCTTGTCTGGGGCTTAAGCCTTATATAGGACCAAATGGCGAGATTCTCAGGCCATTATGTGGATCAATCTACACCGCAATTAATTTTGGTGTGAAATGGTTGTGAAATTTTTGGAGGGTGCACAATTCTTATAGAACTCTTTGGAGAGGGAATATTTCTCTGCTTCGGGATATCCTTCTCTTGTAAATTTACTGACCTTGAGGAGAGCGGGCATTATTTACGACAAAGCAGACCCCTTATTTTATCACAGAAGGCGACACTCTCTCAGTATTCAGAGCACTGTCTACAACACTGCCCAATAGCTCTAAGGTTTTAGTTTGAAAGTTACTTTAAGTGTTTTATTTTTTAAGTAAATTTTGAATGCCCCCTTTTTTGGGGAATTATCTGAATTATCCCTTTGTTGAGGTTTTTGACAATTAAAACAAAATATTTTTTTTATAAAAATATTAAAACTAAGGTTCTATTTATTTGAAGTAAAAAAACAAGAAACATTTTTATTTATTGCCATTGACAATATTTCAATGATATTGTGATTATTTATGACAAGTAGTTTATTTTGCAAATGACTTTAACACCCTTTTTTGTGGAACTAACATTTTTTTCCTGTTAAATTAAAAAGTCTTTGTAATATACTAAGATATGCAAAGAATTGAAATAATTTTAAAACTTTACTTGTTTGTAAAATTTTTTTGGATATTACGTTCTAAATTATGATTGAAATACTTCATCAACAATATTTCTTTAACCACCGAAAATAAAGTTCGTATTCAAGCTATGACTTAATAAATAAATGAAAAATGTATTTTTTGCATTTTGTTATTATTGCATTTGTTTGTATTAATATATGTAGATATGCTTCTTTTTCTTCGTTTTTAAACATGCATAATTTGTTTATTATTAATATAATTTAATTTACACATCTCTCCATATGGTCATAAAATTAACAACTCAAACTCGTATTAATTTTCACATTCAATTCTTTTTCGGTTGGCTTTTCTTAACAAAAATTGTGTGTTCAACCCTCATCTTTTAATGACTGTTTTATTTACAAGAATTTTTACATGGAATTTTACAATGCTATAATAACGTAATGTTAACAGTTTCATGTCGAATAACATGAATGTTAAGTTAACTTTATAATGTTAAAATAATCCTAAAGAGAAAGCATTTCCCCTGTTTTCTCCGAAACTTTTTTATGAAAATATGTGACTGTTGAAAAAAATGTTTCTATTTAATTTAAAATTAAATAAAAATATTTTTTTCAGTACATTAGTAATTTAAAATTTACTACATAACGAACGTGCACTGTACGATTCATGCGTAACTGTTATGCATTTTTGAAACCCAATACTCCTACCAACTAAATAGTATTTTTGTTTTCTTGGATTAAAAAAATATTTTTTTTAATAACTTTTTTTTATTTAAATAATATAACTTTAATGTTTCTTAAAAATAAAACCGGCGCTCGCGTCACCATGATGAATAATATTTTGTTTGAAAATATGGATGAGATGGCGAGAAGGCGCTATGTGCCGTACGGCGACCGCAACCCTCAATATACTAAAATCAAAATTTGGCGAAAAGTT
Organism: Gymnosoma rotundatum; assembly: GCA_916610165.2. NCBI lineage: Eukaryota > Metazoa > Arthropoda > Insecta > Diptera > Tachinidae > Gymnosoma > Gymnosoma rotundatum. The sequence continues at coordinate 62,987,299 of OU744336.1, forward strand.
TATTTCAGTTGCCCTCCAAGAAATTTTTACAAAAAAAAAACACCTTAAAAAATACCCTTGACACCTCTCAATTGTTTTCTGTAGGACCATATGGAGTCACTATTTAATGCTGATAAACCGAGTCGAGTTGGTGGCCAACATTGTTAGTGTTATTCTTGACATAAGGCCTTAAGATTTTTTATTAATATCATGTATTGATCGATGAAGTTTAAAAAATCTCATGAAAATTTAGGGAAAGCTAAAAGGGATCCAATTGTGACGATGCCGATGAACGATAACACTGGGGAGCTCTTAATATCGAAAAATCAATAAAAAAAAACCCTTAAAAATTTAGCCGTATAGGCGTGATTTTGACCGATATGGCCCTATCGCTACAATCATAATAAATAGCGAAATAAAACTTACACAGGATATATATAAAATATGGTTACTACCACAAGTATAAAAAATAAATATTAGAGGACGTTCCATAGAAGTCGTGGTATTGGCGCACGTGCAGCAGCTACTTAAAATAATAAATTAGAATTTAAAGGAAGTTCCATAAACGACGCACAGTGACGTGAAATACAAAAAAATGGAATAAAAGTCTGGAAATTCTAAACTAATAACCTGATTCTCATGAAACAAACTGCGAATTATAGAGGAGGTCATAAGCTTTTCGCACACTGCATTTGGATACACCCTGTTTCAGTACAGAGTAGTACCACAGGGCGTCAAAGTAGGTAACGTCGAATTTGAAAAATGTTTCAGAGCTTATAACTTTATCACAAGAAAACCGATTTAATATAAAATTTTATTTTTAAGCAAAAAATTTTTGAAGTTTGCATTGGATCTTTAATACTTTTAGAGAAATTCGACTTTTAAATTTAAAATACAAAATTTTTACCCTGCCACTTTTTAGTTTTTCACCTGTAGTTTTTTTTTAACACATAACATAGAGTTATTTTAAAAATAGATTTATAAAGCTAATAGTATAACTAATAGCTTGTAAAAAATAATATCTGTGACTTAATTATGTTACTGGTAATATTTTTTTCTATTTGAAATTTAAAAAAATTGAAATTTTCGTCAAAAAGTACTTTCAGTTTTTTAAGAAGTTTTTTTTAACGTTTTTTAGTAAAATTTTAAAATTTTTAACTTTTTCTTTAAGATAAGGCCTTGTGTAATCCATCTTATGTGTTTTTATGGAATTTTAGTGAAAGTCTGATATTGTTCGAAACTGTAAAAATTTGCACGTTGATTTTTATTATTTTTATAGCCCTATTCTAGTATGATTGGTTTTCAATAGTTTCCCAAATTTTGTAGACATCCAGCGCATAAATGGAGTCTAGGGAGGCGATTGACAAAAAATAACATATTTATATATTGTTTGCCAATCTTTTTATTGATTTTATTTACGTACATATAAGTCTTTAATGAGATGAAAACCTGATTTAATATATTTTATATATTCGGAGATATTAAAGGTAAAATTTCATTCACAAAATCTCACTTTTGATCTTTTTTTTTTGTGTTATTAGCGGTATTTTTTATAGCTTTTTTCAATTTGAATAACCACTGCAAAATCTGATATAATTTTAATTTTATTAAAACAGGTCATCCTTCTCTACTTTCAGACTAATGCTGGACTAACTACCTAAAATATCTGGTATAAGAAAAATTCCTCTTAAAAATTTGTTTAAAAATAAATTTAAAACTTAAATATTTTTAATAAAAATTTTGTAAACGAAATGCTTCCATGAAATACTAAAACAATAAATGAAACTTCAAAATGTTAACTAGGTGTGGAAGTCGTCACGTCCTTTGTCTCAGTTCTAATTTTTATAGCTCAAGTGTGCATCTTAGCATTAAGGTTTCTCAAACATGGTCTTAAGAAAATTTCCAATTCTAAAGGACTTTTTAAGAGTTTCTAGTTTCATCTCACGAATGGCTCGGATGGTGTGGATATGATTTTAAAGACTATTGTAAAGGAAAAACATAAAGACGGCTAATTCATATCGTCGAGACAGATAACACGGGTCATCTTAAAGTGTAAAATACCGTTTGTTTGATGAGAATTGTGGTATGGTGTGTCTGTAATCGTGGCTCTTTAGCCACTGACTTTTCCAGCACCCAAAATGGGCCAATGATGCGAACACTCCAAAATTCAGACGACACTGTAAATCTCTGTGCATGCATTGGCTTCTTGACAATACGTTCAGGTCCAGATCACAGGCTGCGGCAGTTTTGTTTATTAATAATACCACAGAGATGAAAATGCTTTCCGAAAAAGATGAGTATTCGACCAAATTCGATGTTCGATGGGAGTTAATGTGAGGCCCAAAATGAGAAACCGTAAATAAGGCGATGATCGTTTACTTTTAATGATTAAAGAAATTTCAACATTGTTAGCAAATACACTGAAATCCTTGTTCAAAATTATGATCATAATTTTGCACTATCTTGGATTGACATCGATCACAGCAGCCACATTCCGTTCGGTACGCACCACACGACGACGGTTATCATGGGTGCTATTCACTAGCAACCCAGTCGAATAAATTTTTTGCACATCTTGGAGCACACAGCTTTGCGTTTGGAAATAAGTCTTCAATATTAGCCCTTCATGGTTCAAGCCCAAAGAAACTGATTTAGTTCCTCGTAGGCACGATACTATTTGGACCACCCGAAAGACTGAATGCAAATATTTACCACAAATAAAAGATAGAAAGAAAAAGCTCTTAGTTTTACACATGACTTCATTATCTAAATTGCTGTAGTCTTCGATGTATACATTAGAACGGAGCAGTAAAAGTTAGTGTTCCTGACACCGGATTTTTCTAAAACAAATTTTTACCGTCTGTGGTCTCTTAGTTTTTTATAACTCCTTGTTCCAGAGGCTGACAAAATGACTTTGTGTTTGAAAAGTTAGTTGGTTACAGTTATTTACTAAATATTTGGTTAAACAGATGATGTTTACAATGTATACAACTTCAGATAGATAGATGCGAATAATGTTTATGAAGAATGTAGCGATCCAGAAAATGCAGAATTACATTCTGCTGGTGTCTAATATTTCCTGTTATCTTTGGAAAACGTCCGAATACATTTGTAAATAATTTTGAAATTGAAGCTTATGGATAAAGATCTGCGACGTGTCAAATTGCAGGTCATCTATAGTTTATACACGTTACCCGTGCCAGAAATATCTTTAGTCGGATGAAAGATCACCCTGTCTAAAAATGGCAGGGCGTTTCGTCTATGAAGTTGCATTTTCTTCTTCGAACTGCTCCTTAAATGGGACATGATCCAAGCGTTTTTATTTGATCGCCACCTAAGCGGTAAATTATTCAAATTAATGTTGTAAAATGTTTAAAGGCTTTTGCAGTAACAAATAGTGTTCCTTTTCTTATGCCATATGGAAGTTGTGAGTCTATCTTAAACCATTTTGCGGCCAGTGCAATTTTAATCTTTTAATGTAAATGTTTCAAAGGGTAATTAACGAAGAATTAAGCACGTCTCATCTCATTATAAATATCTCGTGAATTTTACCACCCACTCAATCAAAGTTCACACATTTTCAGTTAAACCTTATTTTGGTTTACACTTGCGGGTTCTCCAGAAATACTCAGAAGTTTTTCTAATGTCATAGCTTGAACCCTTTTCGACAGCCATATGATACCCTAAAATCGACGCAATTTCTCTAGTCTTGTTCCTTCTAAGTGTGCCCGATAGAGCACGCCTTATTTATTACATTTAAGGCAACAAACTCTTCATACTTAGAGGGAATCGCCTTTATACATACACACATAGTATTGAATAAGCAACAGATGTACGAATATAGAAAAAGAGTAAGCTGTATAATAAATTGTCCGAAAAAAGCTGTCCACACCTGTTATGGAGGGATTGTCCGTTTAAGAGGGTAAATTTGAGCAACTTAAGAAAACATCCCGATCCAAAGCCATGTCTTTTATATTAACAAGTGATATTTTTTCCAGCAGGTAGAACTACGTTCAAAAATAGCACTCAGGGCCACACCAATATTTATGTATTATCTGACATAGTTTCAAGAATATTGGTATTGAAAATCAGCAAGATCTGTTCATGCCTGTTCATGGCAGCGGGAAAAACACCACTGCTACCTCTAGATTTTCCATAGCATTTGGAACAGTGAAGACTCAAATCAAAAATCGACTATATCGAGCCATAACCGCCAAAAGGGCTGTAGCGACATGATGGACTATTTTAGTTTTATTAGTAAAATTTATTATTCATGATCATATGCATCGTCTCACAAAATATCAGGGTTGTAGAATTTACCGTTACGATTTTACAGCAAAAATAATAAAGACTTAAGTACAATTCACTTTTTGTTTACAAATTTTGTTACCACGACTGTCGCTTGCGTCTTTATTCGTTTTTAAAAATTTATTTTTTATTACTGTCAAAATAGAAAATGTAAAGAAATATTTTTAGAGGATCAAAAACAAAGTAAACCCAATTCGTCAATATTGTGTGCTAGCTTTGACCTCCAAAAAGTTTTATATACGCCCCATGAGAAGAGCGTAACATTGTATTATTCCCGAAAGTGTGCATACTACAATGAAAGCGTATACGAAAATGGCACCAGGAATGGTTATTGCTTTTTGTGGGGAGAAACGGACGGAAAAAGAGGTTGTAATGAAATTTGCACTGTGGTTTTGAGTATTTAAAAGTTGTGGACGAAAGATTAATAATTCTATACTGTGACAGTTGTGCTGGTCAAAATCGCAACAAAGCAATGCTGGCTAAACTAGTGTATTTTCTTATAATTTCCAATTTTATAAGCGATATCAAAATAACGTATCTATTGCCTGGACATACTATGATGCCTGTGGACTCTGTACACAGCACTATTGAGTCATTTACTCGCGACAAAATTATTTGGGCTCCTAGTGAATGGTATACTATGATTTCAACTGCAAATCCCAATCCTGAAAATTATAAATGCATTTTAATAAATAACTCAGATTTTAAAGATTGGAAAAAATTTTTCCAATCAATGTTTCCGACTTCAATAAAATTTAATTTTACAACATTACGTTCTGCCGCTTTTAATAAAAATAGTTCTATAATGAAACTTAAGTATGGATATTGTGATGACTCCGAAATTAAAGAATATGATATCAACTCTATTTCTCGATCAAGACATAACGCTGCTTTGATAGGAAATGGACCCATCCATTTATATGATGACTTTTTAAAAATTTCTTCAAAAAAATTCAAGGATTTAAAAACACTTTGTGATAAAAACATAATTCCTGCAAAATTTCATAACGAATTTTTAAATTTCAAATACGATGCAACTATTAAAGATTCGCTACCTGAAACTGATCAAGAAGACATATAATACTTACTTCAAAGTTATTTCTTTTAAAACTTTTTTACCTACATACTTTTAATTCGAATCCTGAAGTAATTTTCAATTTATTAATTTTGAAAACAAAAACCATACAATTTTTATATTTAATAAAAAGCAATGGATTTAAGGTTTGTTTAACGTTATGTTTAATTTTATATACAAAAATAATTTAAAAAAATAAAAAATAGTACTAAAAGCAGTGTTTTAATAAAATCATAAGGACTTAACCGCCTTAACATTGGTAAAGACCTATTCAGCGTGACAGCAAAAAAGACTTTAGCGCCATAAATAGCCGTTATCTTAGAGATATACACAAACAATCAAATACAATATATTGCTTAGAAGTAGCAATGTTTATAAACCAAATTTCACAGTAATTCTTAAACATGATCCAAAGATATTTAAAAAAATGCTTCTCCTGTAAATTTTAGTTTTTGGCGTTTGAGTCTTTTTGGCGGTTAGGGCTCGATATATAAGGTGATAGAGAATTAAAAAATAATTAAAAAATACAAATAAAAATTGTCGCTCGCCTGTATTTTTCGAGTTGTAGGCCTCTGAACTTTTCATACAAAAGTACGATTGTGCACCATATTTTTAAGGACATCAATATAGATATCAACTTAAAGCTTTTGAGAGAGATCTTTAAGGAAATACTAAATTTAAAAAAAATGCTCAACCCATTAAGAGCCGATGACATTTTCATGTAAAATTAGTACTTAATTCTGTTTCTTATTTTTTAATTCTTTTTCACCCCAATATTTATTTTTTTGATTGGAATTATTGCACAAAACTAGATTTACATATGTATATGGTGAAGGGTAACTATATAGGATTCGGCATAGCCGAGTATAGCACTCTTACTTGTTACAAATGTAATTATTTCAGACACACATGATTGAAATAAGGAAAACATTAATGCGAAATCAGAACATCTTCTATTACATCTATGTGAAAAGTTTTATTGAAATACATTACAAAATACTGTTAACAACCTAAAAAGAAACAATATTTGAAATACACACTAAAAAAAAAGTGAAATTAATATTATTTTGTAGGGTCTTTGTTAATAACGAAGGCGAAGCCATCTGGCATGGAGTCAATCAAGTTTTTTCATCTTTTTTGTGAGTTCTTTTTCACGATTAAATGTTTTAAGTTGTTGTTTTGTTGGAAGACTTAAAGCAAAATGTTTGTCTGTTTTAAAAAGTAGCTCCAGATTTTATAAAATGTCAACGTAAAATGAATTGGTCCTTCTCTGCAATATGAAACGTATGCCCACAACATTATGCTTGTCCTTCATGCTTTGTGATGTTGGATGAAACTCTTGGATCATATTCTGCTTTCGGAGAACATCTAACATATGATCGAAAATATTTTTTTTTTTTTGTTTTTATTTTTTTATTTATTTATTTCAAATAACAATGTCGCAAGCCCCTAGGGCCTAATGGACTAGTCTACAATATACTATAGAATTAATATTAAAAAAATACTTACGTAAGTAGATAGATAAATTTACATTCATAAATTTTAATTAATGCATTATTTCCCAATAAAACTTGTTTTATTTGCACACACTTAAAGACCGTTAAAATAATTATTAGTAACACTATTCGATTTGTGAAATGGCGAAATTTTAGTAGCCTATTATAAAAAAGTTAAGCAGCTGTTCACGTAAATACGGAACAGAAATTTATTAGCACGAACGTAAAGTAACAAAACTCAATACGTATCCAGTAACTTGAACATTAAATTTTAATTTGTATAGGCGCAAGTTAACATAAATATTATAAATTAGTTAGTTAAATTTGTTGGGAAAATATTTTTAAAAGTAGATATGGTAAGGGAGAATCGACGATGTTGATATGGTATAACCGTATTCCATAATCTTGAAATCTTAACACTAAACGATCTTTCCATAATTAGTGATGAATATGGTGGACATACTAAAGAATGAGTTCTATTGGATACATCAAAGATGAACTTTTCTAATAAATAATCAGGACGCCTATATTTAAAGATTTTGTAAAAAAATAGTATCATTCTTAGTTTAATATATTGATTAAAACTACATCCAAGTAATTCTGTTTCATGACATGAAACATGTTCCCTAAAACCTGATTTAAAAATAAAGCGAATGACTCTATTAAAACAGATTCTTAATTTTTCAATATTTAGGGAAGAAGTACAAGAGAAGACTTCCACACCATAATTAAACAACGGCAAGCATAGGGACAATGCAACTTAAAGTCTGATAGAAAATGGTAAGAAATAGGCTATATTATATAATCTTCATAATGTCCATGAAACACGAGAAATTACCATGTTAATTTGGTAATAATAGTTAAACGTAAGTTTAACATCTAGAATAAGACCGAGAGTTTTATAATAAGAAACAATTTCCAACAATTCATTTTCAATTATAACATTTAATTCAATATGTTGCCTAGAAAATGTCATTACTTTACATTTACCTAATTTGAATATTATCAGGACCAACAGCTTGTGATTTTATTAAAGACATTGCATTAAAAACATCAATTTCAGTAACATTGCTAAATGAAAACCCCTCCAAAGTAGGTATATCAGTCAATTTTGTATAACTTTGATCGCATCCAAAATATTGATCTCTACAAAATATTGTCTACTTACTAATAACAGTGCTATTATTTTTGCCGGCATGTAATATTCGAACGAATTGCATAAAATCTATATTGTTTTGAATATAACAATCAGGAGGATTGATAAGATAATAAATATTTTTACAACGCTTGACATGAGTTTGAAAGTCCAGACCAATACAATTTAGAAATGTGTCCTTTTATTAAAAAAATTTCTTTTCAAATCAACTTTTTATTAACATAAGCTTTAAAAATCTCTCACTGTAAAACTTTCCCCTCTGTTAAAGGTACCGTTATAATAACGTAAAACTGCTTAAAATCAACACACGTACACCTACAATCAAAATATTTTACAGTTAAACGCATTAATGCAAAAAAATACAATTCTCTTGTTCTCTTCCTATCTCTCTTACACCAACTAACACAATGATATAAAATTATCAAAACAGAGAATAAATAACAAAGGCACACGTTCAAACAAACACCACCAATAGCTAATGATAATTAACGTAAACATATCAACAATTTTGAAATTAGGCAAGAGAGCAAAACGTTTGTATGTAAATATTGTATACAAAGAGTTGCAAAAGTAAATAAAATATCTCTGTAAAATACACCGTTATAAGAACCGTAAACAAGAGTAGCACTAGTCTTTTCTAATAAAATTACGTTTCTAAGAAATTTCGTTTGATGCTGTGTGTGGTTGGTGGTGTGTGAGTGAGTGAGTGAGAATTCATGTTTAAATGAACTCTGTGAAGCGAGTTTTGACGATGATGATGATGTATGTATGTAATACATAGTTGCCGTTACTTTTGGTACTCTTGGGTGAGATAATACTTTTCGTGTGTTTATTTTAATGTGTGTTTAAGAAGAGTTGTGATGTTTTAGTTTGAGCATATGAACAACAACCCATATACTACTTGAATCTATTCATCCATCCAGTCAACCAGCCACCAGAGAACAATAGAGTAAAATTTTATCCGTGGATGTGTACTATATGTATGTATGTTTGTATGCGTATCAATACACATACACAGAGGGCCGTTTTTATTTTCATCTTTAGTGTTTTTTTTTTCTTTATTGCGTTATACCGTATGTTACACGGCCATACACACGCACACAAATACCCACAGCGATACCTTACAACCCAACAAGAGTTTTTTTTTCATTTTCTATTTTGAAATCGTTTTATATTGAGTTTTTGTCAGAGTTTCTTTCAGTCACAAATGCAACGGTAAAAATTGGAATTATTTTGTCGCGCACAAACGTGTTTTAACAGTAGCGAACTGAACGTCGCGGCGAAAAGACACGCGCTGTTCCTTTTCATATTAGACAAAATTTCACACACAAACAAAAAAAAAAGAAAGAATTAATTGGAATTAAACAAATATAAACACAACAAAATAAATATAAAAGAGCAAAATAAAAAAATTTTTGAAAAGAAAAACATTTTTGAAGTCTTCAACAAGTAACGGAAAAAATCTTAAGTTTAAGTCAAAAACAAAGATTTTACCTTAAAAAAGCGAAACAAAAAAATGTAAATAAAAAAAAAATTTTTTTAATTTGCCCAAATAAAATCAAAAAGTATTTCAACAAATAAATACATATATACATACATAAGTATATTGTGTTAGAAAAAAAAAAATAACTTAAAAAACATATTTATTTATAAAATTTGGATTATTAACACATAAAATTAAAACTAGTTTCAAAGTGTTTAACATGCTGTCTGCAAATATACAGATAATGGGTTTAAAATAAGCTGGAGCTTAATAATTTGAAAATTTTCGTTTTTGAAAACAAAATTAAATTTTCAATTAAAAAAAAATTGTGCAGTTAAGAAAGGAAGCAGTCTAGAGTGTAAAGTTAAACAAATTTTTTCTTTGTGGAATTTGTTTTAATAATTAATAAAAAAAAAATATTTAAAAACATAATTCTAAACACCATTCCAATGTTGTCCTGTTTGGTGCCGTCGTCGACATCACGTTTTGGTCAAGAGGATAATATTATCAATCAAAGTATGCCCTCATCGCCAGCATTCACCATGCAGTGTAAGTAATAAAAAATTATTATTTTCAATTACTTAAGTTTTGGATAAAGACAAATGTGTAGATTTTGAATTTTTGTTTAGGAAATTTCGTTCGAGAGTTTTTGTTAAATTTTTAAGTTTTTCCTAAAAGCAAAGCAATGCTTTAATATTTGAAGTTTAGTTTTCCAATCTAAATAGCTAATTTTAAATACATGCTCCTAATCCTTGTTCCTTTTTTATATTATTTTAGCTTTACTTTTAAAATTTTTAAACTGGGGAAATAGAAGTTTACATTAGGCATCCTTTACATACATGGTCGTTTTAAAAAAAAATTGTGGAGAATATTTTAAAGTGGCCAAGATTTAGCTTAAACTAGTTTAACCATACCGTGCCGAAAATAATTAAGTTTTAAAGTTTTGAAAACTTAACTGAAACTTTTTGTTTGCATCAGGCCTGGAAATCAAAAATATTGAAATATTTTCGACCCTAGAGTACTGAGTTAAATGATAATCTTTTTACATAATAACTAATTTTAGAAGGCCGATTTACTGATTGAAATATTCATAGGTTCGATAATGAAGTACTGAAATGTTGTAATTGCAGAAAAATGTTGTTATAAAAAAGTTACTATTTTTGTTTTTTTAATTTGGAATACTATTTTTGCCTTCAAAGTGCATGTATCTAGAAGTAAAGATATTTTTTGCAATATATTCTTGAGTCAAAAATTATATAGTGCTAAATTTTCCATCTCTGGCCGAAAGGATTTTAATAAAAAATTTCTTCACTGTTCATTTCTGATCTTAGCAAGATAATTAACTTATAGAAATTTATTTAAATTGTCTAGTTTAAGGAACTAAAAAATTTCTTAAAGTTTCTTTCAATTATACAAATAAAGCAACAACTTGCTAAAGAAATAAAATTCGTATTATTGAAATAAGCCTTCACATTCAGCAATTTCGAACAACTGTAATTCAAAGTTATATAATATATAAAATATAACATTTGAGTTAATTATTCAAAACTATAATTTCTTTATGAAATAAAATATTAATTAAAGAAAAAAATTTTCGTTATAAGAAAAAAATATCGCTTTAAGCAAAATGTTAATGTCCTTTACAATTTGTTTCCTTTAAATAAGATTTGATTTTTGGTCTTAATTATAAGATTTAAAAATAATTATTGTGTCTTAAACGTTTTCTATTTATCATATTCAACAAATATTTTAATTCATTTAATAAAATGCATTTGATTTTATGAAAGAAATGTAAAATTTTTTTATTGTCGCCACTAGAAAAATGAGGCGTTACTAAAACAAAAACTTAATATTTTAAAATTTATGCAATAAAAAAAATTTTTTCTTTCTCTTTATAAGATAATCGTTCATTCATTCATTTATTCAACAAATAACATTTTCAACATAAAAGAATTTGTCAAAAATTCAGCCAATTAGATTATGAAAAAAAACATAAGAATGGCGCTAAATAAAATAAATTTCATAGCAACAAAATTAAAAATTTTTTTTTTAATTATTATTTTAAAATAGTAAAATTCAAATTGACTTACTTTGTACAAAATAAAAATTAAATATTTTCCCTTTATTTTATTTAAAATATATTCGCTCTGTTAAAAAGGCAATAAAATCTTACATTTCTGCTAAAAAGCTTTCACTTACTTTAAGCTGCTGTTAAAAGAAACCGATCACCTGTAAAGGAATGAAAATAAAAAAGTGACCGTGAACACAAGCTCGATAAAGAGAAGATTAAAAAGTTAATTGACACAGATTTAAGAAATGCATAAAAATATTTAAAAGAATTTGTATTTATTAGATGTTGCTGTCAACACACTGAACGAAATTTCATAGGTAAATATTAACGAATAAATTGAGTAAAACCTTAACGTTAAAAATAATTAAATCAAGTTAGTTTTTATTCAAATCTATACACAATTTATTACAATTAACAAATTTCATTCAAATTAAAACTCCTTTAAATTAAATTAAATAACGGGAATTTTTTATTAAATTAATTAATTTTCAAAATAAAGTCTTTTTTTCGCGCTATTTTCTATAATCTCGTTTAATTATTTAAATTACCGATATTGATTATTGAGGATCAAAGCACGTCTCGATGGCCATTTCGTTACCGCTTACTTAACTCTTCAGGAAAGTTCTGACAAACATTTTAAATAAACTAGAGATTTTTGTCCAAACAATAAAGCAAAGACAAAAATCAAAGTTTAAGCAAAAACAACAATAACCAACAGTAATTGTATTTTTCTTTCTCCACTGTATACGGCTGACTTTTTTTCAGCTCTTTTATACAGTTGAAGGAGGATGAAAAATAAAATATCACAAAACACTACGATAATTCATTTATATGCTCGGGCACTTTGCAAATATTAAATTAAATTTTTTATTATGTTAATTAATTAATTAATTAAAACTCGTTTTTTTGAAATCTTGTTTAATAAAATCTTTTGATTTAACTTAAAAATATTAAAAAAAAATTCAGAAAAATTTTATTAGGAACAAAATTTCGTTAAGACCGCCCTCAAAATATGCAATTAGCTAATGTTACATCCATTTAAGACATGGGAATATTTTTTTAAAATTTAATTTTCACAAAAACTTCGTGCTATTTATACATTCTTCAAGCAAGTTAAAGTGAATAATTTATCTATTGCTAATTTTCCTAATTTAGCTGAAATTGAAAATGTGGATTTTAAAACTGAAATAAGGCATGTGGAATAAAAAGAAAAATCCTGTAAAGATGAAGCGTTAGATTTAATTTATTTACTTCAAGAAATAATTCAAAGAGATATAGTTTTTCTTTTACATTATTTTAAAAGTTTTATAATTCAAAGCCCTTAATGTTGGATAAAAACTTAAATAATTTTGCTTTTAATTTTGGCGTGTTTTCTGAAACTTTAAAAGCACATATAAATTGTTTGCAATAATTTAACTAAAAAACTTAAGAAACGGAAAATGTTTCCCAAGTCCATTGCAGCAAAATCTTGTTATAATGACCACAAGTGAATTCGAGAGGTAATAATCACCCCTATCATGAATATATTTTCACTCAAAATTTTTTCCCTTTTCCCCAAATTGCAATCGTGAGTAATTACCGTGAACAATTTTTCACGTAAACAAAATTCCCCTTATCGGGATTGATTTTTTCCCTGGAAATTTTATCTCTTATCCCTTAGATTTGTTTACTTAAATTTTGCTGGGGAACTGCATACATTTTGCGCCAGTTTTTATATGTTTTAATTAGAATATTTAAATCAATAACACAATTTTTTTAATTCAATATCAGTTACTGCAGTGCAGACTGACAAAGAGATCTATCTATTGGTTATAAATTTATTAATAAAAATATTTTTTAAATGATCAGATACAAAAAAATGATTTTATTGAAATGGGTCAGTAGCAATGTCTAGGGTAGGTTAGGCAGGCAGCCGTGTTGCCACAGCCCACTTGGGTCCAATGATTGGACGTTTTCTGTCTAGGGTAACTTCCAGGGCTCTTAAGCGTCTTACACGTCACGTTTTTAAAATAAAAATGTTCTCTGTTGTAGTATCTCCTCCTCTTGCAACACCACAACAGCATTAATCATTGATATTTCTAAATTTTTTTTAACTTTAAAAAATTTGGAATATTTTTTTCCTTTTTATATTTTCTTCTTTCTAATTTTAATTCAGTACGAATTGATAGCATGATAGTTTTCATCATATTCATCACCTTTTCAGTAAGAAAGCGGGAACCAATTTCTTCACTATTATAACTTTTTTAAGATTATTTTGTTTCACGGATATTATCTGTAGAATTCAACAAAAAGTTTATTGGTTGTTTAATAACCGACTGGCCCTTAATCGTACACCACACTTTAACGTTTTTAAGAAATTTTTCATTTAACGCAGGTGTGAGATTTTAACCCAAATTTAAGCCGATTTTCAGGATGTATTTATCTTAATTTTTCTATATATTTCGTTGAAATCGGCAAAACTTCAAATTAAATAATAAACATGCAGATATTTTTACTTACGAAACCACTTCTTTTCAAGAGGAATCTGTCATTTAGGAAATATCCTGAAAAGATAAAAGCTAAATGCAAAAGATACAAAAGCAACCCACATTTAATTTTAATATAGAAGAATTTTTTTGCTGTTGTGTTTGCAATTGTTGTAGAATTGCTGCTAGCAAAAAATTTAACATTAAACGAATTATATCGGTCATACAACTCTAGATTAAATTATGGTATAATCCATTCATTATTATTAATTATTATTATTATTTCACAAAAAGTGAAATTTCCTCAATATCCATTTCCGACCCCATAAAGTGTATATATTCTGTCTTACGCGTTGAGCGATGTTTGTCTGTCCGTCCGTGTTAGTGTTTGATTTCACAAAAAAATAAGTTTGTCAATCGATCGGATATAGTGTCCAAAGAGGTGTTATTGGAAATCAGCATGATCGGTCCATGTCCTTCGAGACAGCAGGCAATATTCCACGCCTACCTGTAAATATTTCATGTCGTTTGAACAATAAAGTAATTTAAAAAAATATTATATGGAGCAATAGAGAATTAAAAAATAAAATAAAAACATCAAGTAAAAAAAAATTGTCACTCACCCATATTTTCCGAGTTTCGTACGGGGCTTTGAAATTTTCAAATTTTATTAAATATCAATATGGATATCATTTTAAAGCTTTTGAAGAGATCTTTAAGGAAATACAAAATTTTTTTAAAAATGCTTAACCCATTAAGAGCCGATGTCATTTTTATGTAAAATTATTTGTATGCAGTAGCAAATTTTTTTTTAATTTTTAATGCTCTGCCGCCCCAATATTTGCTTTTTTGATTGGAGTTACGTCCCTAAACTAGATTTATATAGATCGTGAATGGTATAGAACTCTTACTTGTTTTTTTTTTTGGTTTTAGCTAAAATATAACAATATTCTTTCCATCTTATTTTATTAAAATTTTAATTTCATCATAAAATTTATCAGCAGTACAGAGCAGTTTTTATTGAAAAATTAAAATTAATACAAAAATTGAAAAAAAAATATTTTTCACAGTATCAAAAGATATACCTAAAAATGAAATGAAGAAATGCATAAAAATTATTTAAAACAATAACAAAGTCCTTACTTAATTTAAAACAAATATTTGTTAAAATAAAAATAGAATTCCACTAATGTCTTACTTTTTCTAGTTTTCTTTAAAAATTATCACAAAAATTTTATTAATAATTTTTGTTTATTAATAAATTTAGAAATCAAAAAATACATCAACCTAAGCAGGATTAAAATTATTCATTTGGTTATAATAATAAAATTGTTCAATAAAAATTACTTGTACTAAAATCATTCATAAAATTTTTGGCATAAAAATATTAAAAAAAACCAGAGATTTTAGTTTTAAAATCCATTAAATTTATTAAAAAAAAGTTCTCTGAAAGTCAAATCTTTTAATATTATTTTTAATAAACTGACTTTTTAGAATTTAAGCAAATGCATCTCTTAACAAATGGTTAAATAGTTTTCCAAGCAACTGGTCACGTAGAGTGCAGAAGAAACTTTTCCCTTTCTGAGAAGACAATCTTCTTTGTAAATCTACAAAATACTTTTTTAAATTTCACAACAAATAAGATCGTTACATTCGGTTTTGCCAAATCTTATACACCCTGTACTATTAATTTAAAATATAGTTAAGACAAATATTGTGGTGACAGACAATTAAATAATAAAAAGAAATATTAAATACTATAAATAATTTTACATAAAAATGACATCGGCTTTTAATGGGTTAAAGCATTTTTAAAAATTATATTTTCTTAAAGATCTCCTCCAAAGCTTTTAAATGATACCCAAATTGATATCTTAAAAAATATGGTGCACAATCGTACTTTTCTATAAAAAGTTCAGAGGCCCATAACTCGGAAAATATGGGCGAGCGCCAATTATTTCACTGGATGTTTTTTTTTATTTTTTTTTTTTTTTATTATTAGAGTAACTTCATTGTTTTAAATGATAGGGAAAATTAGAGGCAGGCGTGGTGCCCGCTGCCTTGAAGCACATGGACCGATCTTGCTGATTTTCAATAGCAAAATTTTCAAAACTATGTCTGCTCGATTGGCGTATTTAAATTTTCTCCAGCTTATCCAGTGTTTTTGGCAAAGTTAATTTTAAGCCGAACACATAAGGACAGACAAACATCGCTCAAGCGACATCGCTATATATAAGAACTCAGAATTATGTACTTTGTGGGGTTGGGAATGGATATTGTAGAAATAAAAAACGCAAGGAAAAACTTAGATATACCTTTTTTCTACTTTTTATAGTGAAGGGTATAATAAAACTAAAAATGTCGTAAGCAAAAGAAAAAAATCTATTCTAAAGTTCGTCGCGTATTGAAAATTCGACAGAGGTCATAATTGTGTGTATTTCTGATATATAATTTATTTTTGATATGCATATATTTTATTTTTGGCAGCGAATATCCTTTCGTCGTTCGTCCCAGTTGTGTTCTTAGGATTAAGTGCAATTTTAAACTAAAATAAACACTCCCGCGATAAATGCTACAAAAAAATTTAATTGCTACAAAAAAATTGTAATTGAAACAAGTACCTGCCTCTTCTGAAGTGGGTGCTGATCGATTTTCAACTTTCAATAATTTTATTGACATTTGTATAATTACGTACATGCAATTTAATTAACGTGTGTTATGGCATTAGGAAGATTTAAACAAAAACATTACAAGCAAATAACGATTATACAAAAAATGTTAACCAAAAAAATAATAATGAAATCGAAATGCTACAATATGAAGAATTATACCAACGTAATCGTTGTTAGTCCTTTGCCAGCGTTAATTTTTATTTACATTTTTATTTAAATAATTAAATTTTAAAGTTATTTTCCAAATTTTACTTTTTGTTTAAAAAATAGTGGTTACTTTTCAAGTTTAAGGTTTTACGTAACAAATAAAAATTATTGTTCAAGTTTTGTTTTTTGCCTGAAAAATTGCTACAGTAACTTTTAGCGTTTTGCGCTCTAAAACTAATATTGACTGATTTACGGTCAATATAATCTCTAGAATCCGCACATATTATGTGTTAAATAAAAAATATATTTTTTTAATTTCCAAGTGAAATATAAAACTTGAAAAATAACTTTTATTTCTTAACAAAAAAAAAAACAAAAAAAAAAATAAAACTCGAAAAATAATTGTTTTTTTCCAAACGACAATACAACTTGAAAAATAACAATTTTTTGTCAAACAAAAAATAAAAATTTTAAAATATTACTTAAAAACAATTTTTTTAATAAAACTTGTAACTGCTACGATCCCTGATTATAAGTAAAAACTAAGTAGAATTTGATGCTGATGACAGTGTGTTGATGGCGGAGAACGTTGTTCAATCCTTGTTTAAGCACTCTCAACATCAGTGCCTACAGTTAATGCTTAAATTTAGCTATAAAATATTTTATGTAAATGCACTTTGAATATTATTTTATATCCTTTAAAATTTTATTTTTTTACTCAAATTTACTTAATGAACCTTCAATTATAATTGCAATAAAAATAAAAGTTCTAATCTTACTTTTAGCAATTTTACGTTTTAAGTCTTTATTAGTGCTACACAAAAACTAATTTTGCATACTTGTTAATAATATTTATAAACATTTTTCTAATGTTCGACGAAGTAAACGAAATTTCTCCTTGCATATCTCGCAATATCTGCTGTAACCAAAAAAGAGATGTTTAAGACTTTATGACTGTTAAAATTTTTTATTTAACAGGGGGCTGCTGTAAATACTCGTAGTATTTTGTTTTAGCGGCTTTGAATTTGTTCTAAACTTGACAGGGAGGCAATGCCCAATAACTGCATTACAAAGTACCATACGGCCTTAAATTGCATATTAAAAAATAGTTTCAGTCAAGTCTTAGCGCAGAGTTTTTACCAATCAACCAATTCATCTGATTTTTTTTTTTTTTTAATTTTTACTTTTGCTTCTACATATACGGCTTTTCCACATCAAGCGTATATCAAGATATATAACGAGATATTTGCCTTCCGTCATTTAAGGTCCAATTTGGTTATTTATTTTTCTAGGAGGACAAAAGTCCTTACGTAGGTGAATACATTTTGTCTATTGTCCTTAATTCTCCATTTCTTGAGCCAACTCCCTATATGATCCTACAAATATCCGAATGCTACTTTCATGCTTTCATGAATGCATAACAAAGCTGTGTTATCAGCAAATTTCGATGTGTTTAAACGAACGCTATTTAGCTTGTCAAAGCAAGTTAAACTTTGGACCCAAGATCCTTTAAAAATAATTGAAATAAATGTGATAAAAGACGGACATTAAATTAAAGTAAGTCTCTCCGTTTTATTTTCTCAATTGTACCGATTTTTTTAAAGTTGGACTGTAATTTAAAATAACTGTCCTGAAATACGCTGTAAAGATAGATGACTTTTGCAGTTAAATGAATTTGTCAATGAAGTATAAAATTATAAATTTTTTTGTTTTTACTGAAAATATTAAAGTATTCAACCTCTCAGTACTCCATACCTCGTTTCTGTAACTTAAAAGAGAAAAGTTTCACATGTAAATATTATAATCATTTTAACTTATACAGCGTTCATTAGTTTTTA
Organism: Gymnosoma rotundatum; assembly: GCA_916610165.2. Taxonomy (NCBI): domain Eukaryota; kingdom Metazoa; phylum Arthropoda; class Insecta; order Diptera; family Tachinidae; genus Gymnosoma; species Gymnosoma rotundatum. The sequence goes on from OU744336.1 coordinate 63,005,989, forward strand.
TAATAAAGTTCTTTATTTAATAAATATACTAAAATATATGCATATGGAAAATTTTTCATCCAGAAAACGAAGCCACATTTATTTATTTATTGCTATTATTATTTTTTTTTTATTTTTTTAATTTTTGCAAACATTACGTTTTCACCACAGGTGAGAATGTGAGTAATTTTCACCAATTTTCACCGACTGCATATAACAAGAAAAATTATTTTTAGCTGACTTCAAAAAAAAGGCGGCCATCGATTCGACTGAGTGTTGCTTTTTTATGTTTGTGAACGCAGAACTCAGTCATTTTTTTCTTTATTTAAAATCTGATGCTTACGATATTGATCCCGACTATAATACAAAAATAAATTTAAGAATTAGAGGGTGTCTCATACGTGACGTAATTGTCTTTTAAACCGTTATAGTTCAATGATTAAAAATTGGACAGACAAAGTTTGCAGATGATGTATGAGACCACAACCGTTATAAACCGATATATTTAAATATTTAAAAACTGAGAGCTCATTAACGCTCCCTCTCACAAGCAGATTCAAGTTATTAAAAAATAAAGAAATAAACAACTCTCTACAATTTCACGCACAAACCTGCACACACAAACCAACTTATCAACTTGGGGTGCTTGATAAGCGGGTTTTATGAATGTAATTTCTGTTATCTTTAAACCGTGTTTTCAAAAAATTTCTCTAAAAAAAATACACAGGTTTTTCTGCGTTGTTTTGCTGGCCAAATTCATTATAAAGAATTAGTTTTTTAAATAAAACTTAATTTTTAAATTCATAAATAAAAATAATACATATTTTTTTAATAATTCACGAATCCTTGGGTAGCATCATTAGGAATTAAATTGGATATATGTATGTACATACATAAGTATTTTGTTTTTATTATATATACCTTCTGGCAAATTACAAAATGTGAAATGTTTTTTTTTTAAAGCAAAAAATGTATGGACATATATTAAGTTCCGTCTAAGCTTTGGAATCTGCCAAAGCTTGCTTTTAAATTCGTCACAAAATACATACATATGTACATATGTTTGTACGTACCTATGTATGTAAGTGCGTTCATTTAAACTCTAGTTACTTTTATACAACAATATAAAATTTGTTTATTTGCCTTAAAAAATTTTTAAACCTTTTTAATTTCGGTTTAACATTCTGAAATTTAACGTATTTTACAGTAAATAACCCATTACTTTTGTTTATTTGCTTATCAACGCTAACAAAAAAAATATATCAGCTCAAGTAAACTCTTTATTCCTATCTCTCTCTCACACACACTCTTTAACATTCATTTAAATGAAATTTGATGCCATATTTTTGTTATTGTTTAAAAAGGAAAACAAAGAAACGGTATATTTTTGATCTTGAGTTGAAAATAAAAGTGTGTTGGTGGTGAATTAATGATGATTATAAAGATGATGGTGGTTTAAGGTGAATTTCAGTTCATATTTCTTGTTTTTACTTACAGTAAATAAAGCAGCAACAATAGATTTTAAAATTACTTGAAACGTAATTTGTATCGTGGTGTAGGTGTTCTTTAGGTTTGCAATTTCAGCAGGTTGTTGGTTAAAGAGAAAGGACAGACCACCCTTGATGATAATAATAAAAATACATGCATACATATGTATGTTTATACATACATTCATATTTTCATTTTAATTCCGTTTAAAACCTTTTTCTAAATAATTTCGTTGTTTGTTATTTGTTTTTATGAATGAAATATATATATATTTTTTTTTGTTATTAATTAATTTTAATCAGTTTATTTGAATATTTGAAAAATAATATAAAGTTAAAGCAGACTTGCTGATGATTGTTTTTATGAATTTTTATTATTTGAGATAACACAGCCCGTGAATTATTAAGAAATTAAATTACAAATAAAAAAGTATATTTCTTATTATTAATATTAATAAATATACAAAAATTTAGGTTGAGTTATTGGAAATTTAAAATGCCTAAAATTTATTTGAGAAAACGAAAATTCTTTGGAAATTTGTATTTGTAAGGATAAACATAATTAATTTTGTTATCTAACAAAACCAAATAACTTTGTTAAACAAAATACCTGTGTCTTATCTTAAACCCTTAAACAAACCCACAAAATACAATTAGCTACAATAATCTCAGCTTAAGTTGGTCATGCGCACACGAACAGGTTTTCTTTGTTTAATAACAATAAATATGAATGGCTACTGTTACACCTTCTTAATCTGTTTTCAAACACAACAGGTGAGATATTCAGTCAGGTAAATAAATAATGGCAGTAGAGTAAGTTAGTAAGTATGTGGTTGAAAATCTGTTAGTCTTTTTAGTAATGAGTGTTTTGTTGCTTTTATACTGGCAAGCAAATGGCTGAAACTCTTTACCAAAAAGGTGTGTCTTAATTTAAGTGGTTAAAAATGAAAAAGAGTCAATGTTTATAAAGAATTATTAATTAAATATTTTTATTAGTAAGGCTTGAGTTCGTTTCTATGTATTATAAAGAGAGATAATGTAAAAGCAAACTTAAGCTTAATACGACATAAAAATATTAAAGTTTTAATTTATGCAATCGTATATTTAACAAAAATAACAAACAATTTTCTAATGAAATAAATAATTAAATCAATTAAAAACTTATGTAATTGTTTATCATTATGACATAAAACTAAACTAGATTTGTGTAGTTCGTGAACGACCTAGTTTAATTGAACTATGCATTCAATTGAACTATATGGAGCGCTCTTTTTACTGAGTCCTTTTGCTCAGTTACTGAGAGCCTTTTATAGTTCATCATAATTTATATGTAAACAAATATAAAATTACAACTGGAGTGAAACCTTAAAACTTATTTTGGCACAAATTAAGGAACAACATCCTTTTGTAATCAGAAAAAATATTATTATGAACCAATATTCTTTTTAGTTTTTAAGGTTTACAAAAATAAAGTCAGATAAAAGTGCATACTTACATATAGTTAATCTCTAGATTGTTTTTCAGTTGCACAATTTTTCATCAGTATGTGTGTATATGTTTTTAATTTCTGATAAATTTATCACAGGATACTAAAAATAGTTGAGCTAAACAAATCAACTGGACCGCTCAATTGTTTTCTGCTTACTGATTGAGCAATTGTTTGAGCTCACTACGTAAGCTTTGACCTAAATAAACGAACTAGATCGTTCTAATGAGCTGAGCAGAAAAGAGCGCTCGCCTGTTTTTTAGACGTCGAAAAGTGATAATTGCATTTTGTTATAGAGATAAACAACTAATTCGACTCGATTTTATTTTAGCTTTAAGTGAATCCTCTTTTTTAATTTGAAAACTCAATAAACATATTTGTCCATAAAACCTATGACTGAAACAATCCATCTTTTTGACAAAAAAAGAAGGACAAGTTTTTCTTGAATCCTTGTTTAAATGACTCAATAATAATAAAGAATATATTCTAGTTAGTGGTCTTCACTGTCTGCCACTAGACCATGACAATGAATATTTTTTGCTGGTAAAACCAATTGCATTGACTGTTGCTTCTTTTTTTTTTTTTTTGCTGATAATTAAAGTTTTATTTGAAGTTACGAACTTTGATGAACAAATTTATAAAATGGATGATAAATACTCAAATCTTTCCAATAAAAATTCTGGGAGTGTGTGCATTATTATCACCCGCATATATTTCTTATATGTGAAATAAGCACACATTCGCAGAATTTGATTCAAACACTTGAGTATTTTTCACCCACAACCATGAACCCATTAAGGAAGAGGTCCTTAATTGGTTCATGTCCAGCTGTTTTACAAATTATTTATCCTTTTGTCCTGAGTTAGCTTTCGTGAAAAAATATGTCGATTCAGTGTACGTAACTGAATAGATGAGTCCCTTCTGGACTAAATACTTGTTAAAATAAATAAGTTGAAGGCCATTAAAAAAAAATTATTTGTTTTATTTGATTTCATATTTGCCATTAAAAGCAGTTTTAAATGCCCCTTTTATACCCTTCACCACAAAAAGTTGAAAAAGATCATTTCATGTGTAATTTCTACAATATTCATTTTCAACCCATTAATTATATATATATATATATTCTGACTTCTTATGCATAGCGAAGTCGGTTAAGCGATGTCCGCCTGTCTGTTTGTCTGTCCGTGTTTGTATTAAAATTAAGTTTGCTTTTGCCTTTATGCCAATCGCTTAGACATAGTGTCGAAAGAGATGCTATTGAAAATCCATCCATCCAATCGGTCCATGTCCTTAGATGCAGCGAGCAAAACACCACGCCTACTTCTAATTTTTCCATATTATTTGGTATAATAAAGTCACTGCAATCAAAAAACAAATATATAGGGCAATAGATAAGTAAAAAAAATAAGTAAAAAACATCAAGTGAAAAAATTGGCGCACGCCCATATTTTCTGAGTTACGGGACTCTGAAATTTAAAATTTTTTTTTTAACTCAATATGGGTATCATTTTAAAGCTTTTAAAGAGATCTTTAAAAAAACACTAATTTTTTTTAAAAATGCTTAACCCATTATGTAAAATTATATACATGCAGTACTAAATTTTTTTATTTTTTAATTCTCTGTCACCCCAATATCAGCTTTTTTTGATTGGAGCTACTTCACTAAACTAGATTTAAATAGATGGTAAAGGGTATATAAGATTCGGCATAGCCGTATAAAGCACACTTACTTGGTTTTTTTTAAATTTCATTAGGATTTCTTAAAAATAATTTTTACATCCAAATATTTTGCGTTCAGAAAACTTAAAAATGTGTCTTTAAAACAAAAACCAACTCAATATTCTTTTGTTCAAAATTATGATCATTAATTACCTTTCATTTATCAAATTTTTACTTTTTATTTTTTTAAATTTCACAACTTTCTGTCCACCTTTTTCTAATATTTTTAATAATATGTAATTTCGTTGTAGTTGCTGTAAAACAATTCTTGCGGTTATTTATTAAGTTCTTTTTTTTATATTCTCGTGTTTTGTTTTTCATATTTTACAAATTATTATTTGCTTGTTAAAAGTCATAAACACTACATCATTTTAAAAATTCTACAGCAGCAAGAACAACAACAACTGTGTATTTACTACAGCAATATACACTTTGCTATAGTAGAACAACATACCTACCTACACTATACAATTGGCCAAAGATGCTCTGCTCTGTATATCAGTTGTGCGTGAACTGATAGATAGTACTCGTAAATATTATTTGTTCACGCCTGAATTTAATTTTTCTTAGTTTTTCAACAAGAAAAAAAAAATCACTTAGTTTTTAATTAAAAAAATAATAAAAAAAAAACAAAAATCAATTGAATAAGGTACAGGGCCGGGGCAATCAAAGTAAACAATACATAAATGTGTCAGTGATGAAAACTCATCATCATTTTTAACATGTTGAAAAAACACTTTCAATTCAAACGGCTAAATGGAAGGTGTGAAAAAGATTTTTTCCTTAAAAGTAAACTTAATTCAATTGAAGGTAAATTTATTAAAATGCTTCACAGGGAGGGGATACGAGGGCAGCTCGTTCCCACGATAATTGGATCTACGCTCCGGAACAACCCGAGTCTATCTCTGCCAAAGATTGTCAACCCAGCAACAGCTGTACAAACCGAAAGTTTTTTCCTCAGGGAAAAATGCTCGACAGCAGCAGAGCTGTTACAACAACAACAACGAGGGCAGCTATATAATTGCTCTATTTACCAAGAAAGAACGACTAATAATTTAAGGATTCAAAATTTTATTTACCATCTCTGCAAGTGGAGGCGAGAAAAAATCGCCAAAAATAAAATTTTCGACTTAAAAAACGCTAATATTCAAAACTAGTAAAGATTAAGTTTCGCGAAGGTGAACAGAGAAGCATTCGAAAACTAGCGATTTAACAACACAAGATTTTAAATATGAAAAAAATATATATTTTCATTTAGTTTTTAGTTTTTTTAATTGTTACAAGTGTGTGAGATTTAATAAGATTAATTGTAAATGTCCACGCTTTGGAAGCTGTCAAGACACAAAACAAAGAAAAATATTAAAAAATAAATCTCTAATAATGGAATTTTGTTACCTTAAAACATTTGTGTATTTTAAAGACTCTATAAAATGAAATTTGACTGAGTGTGGCCAGTAAGTTGTCAAGTTGTGTATTTTGGTTTTTATTTTGTGTCAACCAAAAAATTTTATAATTAATGGGCGTTTTAGTAGGTGTCTAACAAAAGCAAACACACAATATTTTTTTACTAAACATTTTAAATTAAAGCAGAGGTACCCTTAAAAAGAAAATAAAATTAAATAAAATGAAATGAAATGAAAAACAGATCACCTCATATGTAATCGATCAAAACCATTACGAACCGCCCCCTCTACTCACTAAAAAAGAAAACTAAACAGCAACAAAAAAAAACAACAACAGAAATTTAATTGACTATTTTGTTTTACAGGTTTTTCTTTCATTATTCTGATGTGATTTTTCTTTGTGTGTTTTACTTAAACGAATGCTAATTTTTTGTTGTGTTCATTTAATTTATTTTTTTCAAAAACTATTTTTTTAAAAAAAATTTTGTCTGTTCCTAACGTGTTTTTAGTGTCAATGGGCAGCTGTTTGTAAAATAGATCGCAACACTTTCACTCAAATATATTTATACACTTATAAAACTCAAAAATAAACAGAACCAAAAATTTGAAATTTGAAATATTGAGACACACACAAAGGTACTAATTGTTTTGTGCTTAATGCACAATAAATGTTTTTTTCTTGTCTCTACTGGATGGATGCTTTAGGACGAAATCTTGATTTTTTATTTAAAAAAATTTTTTGTTCTTGTCATAAATCAAAAGTGTAGCAACAACTAAAATATTGATAATTTACCTCAAAAATAATTTTTTGTTATTTGTTTGCAAAAGAGTTACGCATTATTAAATCTATTTAGCTCTGCTTTGATGGAAATGTTTTGTTTTATTTCTATTTTATTTAAAATGCATCGTTTCATGTCTTAAATGTTACGTTTTAGCAAATATTTTGTCAAATGAAAATCGTTTTAACAACAAGAAGGAGGAGCGACAATTAATGTCATTTTAAAGTAAAATAAAATTAATGTTTTTTTTCTATATATTTAATAATAAGAAAATCCGAAAATAATCAGAAAAAAAATAAATTAAACTAATACGAATGAATCTCCCAAGATATTCTTAAATGAGATTGGCCTTTTTCCAAAGGTTTTCAAACTACAGAAATGAAACCAAAACAAAAACACTTTTTACCTATTTTGTTACTTTGAGTGGGCGTGGCAAGCATGATATTTATTTATATATATATTTTTTTATTTTTTTAATTTACTTAATGCCAACATTCAATTGCAAATCGCATTATAACATTATTTAGCGAGCACGAAGACGAACACACTTTTCAGTTTTTGCCTAGTGCCATGACCATCAAAACACAATGCTCACTCGCCAGAAAATAAATGAATTTGAAAATGTATACAATGTAACTTTATTTAAAATAATAATATTACATTATTTTTAATTAACCTTTAATAGAAATTTCGAAATAAGAGTTATTATTCGAACTAAAGTTATTCGAATATTCGAAAAATTTACTTTTTTCGTATTAATAACATTTTTTACATTATATATAAAAATAACTCGATAATTTTTTGAAGAATAATCGAATATTTTAATAAATTTTTTATTTTTTACATTACTTTTAAAAATTATTCGATTAATTTTTGAAGAATATTCGAATAAATTTTTTAAACTTATTGCTTCAACTATTTATAAAGGATAATACAATACTTTTAAAAGTTGTATCATAGACGTTTTAGCATGAAGATGTTCAAAGAAAACTTAAAATCGTTTAAATTTAAAATTAATTAGCCAAAAATCTTGTTCAACCAAAGTAAATGAATTTTATTTTATAATTTAAAAAGTATAAAAAATTACAAAATCTCCAGCAAAATGTATAGATTAAAAATAACATTTTATTGGAAAAAAGTTAAACAAGTTGTTTTCATTTTTTCTGGTGTTTGTCATACACATGGAAATCTACATTCGTTATCCTGTTAATAGTGAACTTAACTGTTCAGACAGGACAACCTTTAGAACGCTAATATTTTACTCACACAGCAGCATTTTCAAATAAATATATTTTTCAATCGTTTTGTGTTTTTCTTACTAAATATTTTATTCGAATAACAATATTCGAATAATCGATTAATAAATATTGGTTTTCTGTGGGCTTTTGGATAAAAAATCAACTAATCAATAACCATATAATAAACATTTTAAGGTAAATTTATTTCAAAATATCAGATAAACCAGTTTAATTCGAGTATTGAAGTAAAAACAATTAAACTTAAGCATACATTTAGGGTTCTAGAGTTTTATTTAATTATTTACTTTATAATTGCAATATAATTTGCTATTAGTGTTAAGATTGAAAAAAAACATAAAATGGAATTAAGCACTCGAACTATAAAAAATTTTAAGTTTTTAATCGATTAAAAAAATTCGAATTAGGATTGGCACACTCCTAATGGAATGGCTGCAGAAATAAGAAAATACAGTAACGCTGTTCTAAATATAACCACAACGCTGACATAATTGTTTAATTGAAATGATTTATATCTTACTTTTTCTAACAGAACATTCTTTCAACTTTAAAGGTGGTAGTTGCCAGATTGTTACAACTTAGCTTCTCTCTTCCTTCAATTTGGTTTTCCTCTATGTGCTTAATGACTTATTTAAAAGAATCTTGTTCTAAAGCAGCTTCTAGTTGGGGAGTGCTCATATCATGATTTTTTTTCGTGCTAAGCGTTATTAATACATCACTCTGATATCAATGAAAAATTTTATGCGTGACTGTTTGAGCGTGACAAATAAATAAATCCACTTTCGTAATTTAATGTTATTACTTTTACAAAAAAAAAACTAGGTTTCTTTAAATAACATGTTTTGCATTTTGTTAAATTTTTTTTAACGAAAAATTGTAAAATTACGATTTCAAGTGATTCTTTTTCGTGAGCATTCATGATCGTGAAAATATATATTTTACCAATCGTGATTCTGAGTGTAACCATCGTGTTTACGAACGTCCTAAAATTTGTAATAGTAATCGCGCATAAGCATGGTTTATTAAACAAATGTTGTTCATCGCATGCTAAGAATCCCTCACGCGGTCATCTCTAATTTTTTAATACATATTAAGAATTTTAAACATTTTTTTTAATATTATCTAGTTTTTTAAACACACTTTCGTTATATGTCGTTTTACATTTATTTTTTTTAATTTTCTTAAAATTTTTAAATTTTTAATATTTGGTTTTTTATGAAAACGAAATTTATAGTTTTCCATTTCAAAAGGTGTTAATGTTGCTTCATTTTTCCTCGTTAGCTAAAATTTTGGCACATTTTTCGCTTGTTTTTATAAAAAAAAACGTTTTTTTAATAAATTGCTGTGAAATTTATGGGATTTTATTTAATGTTTTTTATTCAAATAAATCATTATTTATTTAAATATATTTAAATAAATTTTAAGTGTTTTTGGTTGTTAAATATTGATTTCTTTTAAATATTTGAAAAAAGTTTCAAAAATTTTTAAAAACATTAATTTGCTTTTAACACAAAATTTAAAATCGTTTTTAAAGAGCTTCTATATTATTCTACAACTGTTGTACGAGTCATGAATATTGATTTATATTAAAATTTATCCTTTAAAGTTGGATTTCAGCCACAGTTTAATTTTTTATACGGCACTTCCGATCTAAGAAAAAAAATTTTCCGATTAGTAAAGCTGTTGGTAAAGATCGGGTCATTCCGAAGAGAGAAATTAATTGACTTGAAAATAATTTAACTACTTTGAGGAGCCTGGTTATTCAAATATTTTAAATAAACTCTGCGCCCCCATGGTTTTTTTTTTTGTTGTTTTGCGTCTACTTAAAAACAAATAAAATTATTTTTATATTCATTTAAATTTATGTTCCCTTCGTTTCAATTTTATGACTGGAACACCAGGTTATTATTATTTTTATTTCAATTTCCTTTTCATTTGTTATTAAATATTTTCTTCAAATATTTTCAAGTTTTATAGCAATTGTCATAAAAATTAAACAATATCACCTGTCTTTAAAAGACAAATATAAATTGTCATAAAGATTCATACATGTATTAAAAAGACCCACCCACCCACGTTTAAATAATTGAGTCCACAAGTCTTTTTCAGAAAATAGCAATAGACATAGACGAAGAGGAAGAGGAAGAGAGCAAATTTATAATAAAATTTGCTTTCGTCTATAATCAAACACCTTTATGAGGTTATAAAAATGATTATAATAAATTGAAATAAACAAAAATTAACAAGAAATCTCAAAAGAAATTTGCTTGAGAAATAAAAAGCTGTCATAAATTATAAGTCAAGAAAACGCGGGAAAGCGTTTGCAACGACAACATTTTTTACAAGAAATATGAGCCTGCAAAATAAACGAACATCTTTTAGTCGTAAATAACAAATATTTAGTTAATAAGCCATTTGATAAATAATAAACTTAAAAACAAACAACACAATAATAAACAATCAGCAAATAAATAATAAAATTAATTAAAAATAAACATTCTCACAGGTATCTTTTGGATCAGGGAATAATTAAGCAGTTGGAAAAATAATCATATTTCACTGCCAGCCATTTAACTTGAAGATTATATTTGACATTTAGCTGTCATTAAATTATTAACAAAAAATTAAATTTTAAAAAACTTTTAAATGACAAATAACAAAAAAAAAAAAAAAAAACATTGACATTATTTTGTCAATAGGTACAAATTAGCAGCTGAACTGACACTAAATAGAACATATACAAAAAAAAAACATTTTTAAACACTTTAGTTGCTTTCATGGAAAAGAAAAACAAAATCTAGGGGTAAGTGTTATAATTTTGAATATTTTAAATATTTCTTAAATAGCAACTAGTTGGCAAAAAGAGTGAAATGTGTGGACAAAAGAATTTCAGAAAAATATATAAATCAACACGAGGGATTTTTAAAACATTAATTTTGAATATTAGCAATTTTATACCAAACAAAATATTAATTTTTTATTGTCGCCATTAAAAAAAAAAATTGACGCAAAAAGAACATTAAAAATGTTTTAAATAATAAACAACTGTTCTGTTTTTGGAAGACATAATGATGAAGACGTTTTGAGGTTTGAATGTAGGTTAGACAATAAGACTTTAGGTGGCATGTGCACAGGTGAAGGAGAACAATGACAAAGAAGCTATTTTTTTTAATATAAAAAAAATTGTAAAATCATAAAAAATATTTGGTTTTAATATCGAAACTCTTGTGGCAAAGAGCATGAATAAGTAGAATCGAAATTTATTTATCAAAAGTATTTGCTCGCTAGCAAAAACTATCATGACTTAGACAAAACACATTTGCAAATGATTTTTTTTTATATCCTTCACCACAAAAGGTGGAAAAAGGGTATCACTAAGTTTGTCATTTCATTTGTAATTTCTAGAATATCCATTTCCGACCCCATTACGTATGTACATATATTTTGACATCTGATGCATAGCGAAGCCGATTGAAATAGTGTTGAAATCAAGTTTGCCTTTGATCGGTCCATGTCCTTAGATGCAGCGAGCAAAACACCACGCCTACCTCTAATTTTTCCATATTATTATGAATAATAAAGACAATACAATCAAAAAACAAATATATAGGGCAATAGAAAATTAAAAAAATAAGTAAAAAACATCAAGTGAAAAAACTGGCGCTCGCCCATATTTTCGGAGTTACGGGACTCTGAAATTTTAAAATTTTTTTAAATATCAATATGGGTATCATTTTAAAACTTTTGAAGAGGTCGTGAAGGAAATACTAAAATTTTTTAAAAATTCTTAACTCATTAAGAGCCGGTATTATTTTTATGTAAAATTAAATATATACTATAACAACATTTTTTAACTCTCTGTCTGTCCAATATTTGCTATTTTGATTTGAATTACTTCACTAAACTAGATTTACATAGATGGTAAAGGATACACAAGATTCGGCATAGCCGAATATAACACTCTTACTTGTTCTTAATAATTTTAGAAATTAAAAAAAAATCTGAACTCAAGTCGTATTGAAATAATTCATTTGGTTCTAATAGTAAACTAATTCGTTTAATAATTAAATTCATAAATTAATTAATAAAAGAAAAGAAAATAAAAGACAACTCTCCGTTCCACTTTCTCTTGCTCTCAATAATATTTTCTATTATACAACTCTCATTTGTGCTGATTTCCCTTTTAATTTGAAATACTTCAAACAAATTTTTGCTTTAAAATACCTAGATTTTTAAAAAGTAATTTCTTATAATACACCTTTTCAAAAAAGTAGCAACAACAAAAATTAAACCACTAACATATTGAAAACACATGTTTCCACTTACAATTTATCAAGGAAGGAAAAGTATTAAAAAACACACACACACACACACACACACACACACACAGCCAAATAAAGACACATTTCCATACAACTAATAATTGTGTATTTACTTAATAATATTTGTTTGTGTAATTTTTGCCTGTCTTAAATGATTTGTAATAAAATCTGTAGCTAAAATTATTTATAGTTTTTTTTTTCTTCTATAACATTCAACACTTAAGAGAATTCCATTAATTTACAATGCACCTTTATTACTTTTGACTTTTGTGTAAAAATAATTATTTGTAAAGTGTGTGTGTGTGTGTAGGTGGTGGAGGGCTTGATTTACACATGAAATACTTTAGTAGGTAAAATGAGCAGTATTACTCACTCACTGTCTTGCTATAGTCAGTCAAATCTAAAGGAAATCACCACCAACATATGTGGTCTTCTTGTTTCGTTGTTTTTCTTCTTTTTTTTTTTTTTTTTGTTTTGCTTTTTAGTGTTTCTTTCATTTCCATTTTAGTTTTTAAGTCTTTGAAAAGTGATTCATTTAGAAATAGTGCTGCCTCTAAAGAATTTCCTTTTTTTGGGCCTAAGAATTGTATACGGGGAATGCAAGAAGTGGTTTAAAATAACTATTTAATGTTTTTTAAAGGTGCAAAGTATAAAATAAAAAGAAATTGTTGTTTGTTTGTTGTCACAGGTCTGGTTGCAGTTGCCTTTGTTGGAGGAGCAATTGCAGCAATTGTAGCAAATGCAATAAGACTAATTTTAGCTTCAGTATTTTTTGTTTTTTTTTTTTTTTTGTTGTTGGTTTTTGTAGTTGCATTTGTAATGTTTATTTTACATTTCCAAGACAGGCATGTCAAGGCATCATGATGTATTATGCATAGCATGAACATTTAAGCATATTGATGGCAACAGCGAATGAAAATTTATTTGTAAGACCAAAGGATTGTTTGATATGCACAGGTTCATCTAAATACATCAAAAGTTTAATCACAAAAAAAAATAATTTCTTTAGTTTAATGGATTATTGTCGAAAATTATGGCTAAAAACTTGACCACAAAGAGTTTTTTATGACTAGAATTTGGAATAAAAATGCTTCAGTGAGTTTAGGCAGACTGGCAGTAGAAATTTATATACTTTATAAAAATAGTTGCAGGCGAATTCCATTAAATTTTTAGGGTTTGTTCGTATGATCGTGTAATTGGTTTATCACGAAATCAGTCAATGCGTTCGTGAGTTATGAGTTTTCGTGACAACATATGAATTTGAAAAACAACAACAAATACGTAGGCGCCTATGAGCCTATGCGGTATGTATACTGTGTGATGACTTCAATGTTAATATTCATGCATAGCGAAGCACCCTGGGATCCGCTAGTATTTTTAAAAGATGAACTTATACCTAAAATATTTAAAAATATCTAACTATTGAAATTTCTATTAAATACACAGAAAAAAGTTTTTTAAACCTATTAAAAATTTTGTTTGTTTTTAGATTAAGGTTTAATTAAATTTTTAATTGATTCAATACAATGTTTAATTAGAATTTTTTTTTTTTTTAATATGTAGTTGAGTTAATTAAAAATTTAATTAAATTTTAATTTGACAACAAATATAATTTTGAAAAGGTAGACAGACTTTTATCTGTGTATAACAAAAATTTTATCACAAATTAAGAAATTAAAAGCAGCTGTAGTTTTTTTATACTGAATAATGCATTCTACTGTTCATTGGCCAAACGACCATATGAAGTGAGAAGTGAACTGGAATTTACTTTTCTTCTCTCCGGTAAGATCGTTCATATGAACCTTTATTTAATACTTGAATTCAATATAAAAAATAAATTCCTTTTCATCCTAATTACTTATGATTTCCACTGTCATTACCAGAGGTCCGCATTCTGTTAGTATTCACCAATAGTAAACACTATAATTTGAGTTTGAACGTCATGTAGTTCTTATACCCTTAAAATCAAGTGAATCGATTTCGATAAAGTAAACTAAAACAATCTTATCAAAACTAACAATTCCCTCTATAACATTGTGCCTTGATGACGTAAAAATCTTTACATTACACTGCTCTACTATCACGGTATGAATTTGGTGAAGCACAAGAAAAAAAGGAAAATTTATTTATTTCTAAAGAATCTGTAGACAGGCATAAATATATTCGGAATAAAATTTAAATTCGTTTTTTATAAGTTATCAATTCGTTTTCAATTAAAGTTTAATGATTAAATTTTTTATCTTTGCAAAAAATTTGTTAAACAATTTTTGTTGTTTTACCTTTTGAAAATCTGTATTAATTTTCAAAAGAAATATTAAAACAAATAATATTCGATTTTATTTTTAACATTTTAACAATTATTCGGCAATTGTCTGAAATTTATAACTATTGTACAAATGAAAATGAATAGATTGTATTTACATAAATGAGCTTTTTTCGATCCAGTAGTCCTGTTGAAGCAATTTGAATAACAAAAAATTTATAAATTTTTTTTTTTTTTTTTTTGTTTAATTTGTTGCGCGTTGTTTAATGCAGGCGTTGGATTGCAGCCTTTGGCAAATGCTTTTGTTTTTTTACCAAATATAAAAAATTAAAATTAATACCATAAAAAGTAAAAACATACAAAATATTTATTTCTTTCCACTGGTTTGAAAATTGTACAGCTTAAAATCTTTTGTTAAGGCCCGAAAAATGTCATTTTTTTATTATTTTTGTTTTTGTGATTTTTTTTTTGCCCAAAAAAGCATTTTTTTATGTATTTTATTTTATTTCCTGTGAAAGATATTTTGGGGTTTTTTTGCTGTGTGTTTGCAAGATTTTAACCCAAAAGGTATTTTTGCATATGTTTGGCGTATGTTTTAACTGAACAACTGAAGTTGAAAGTACAATAAAAAAAAACAAAAAACATTCCATGCAATTTTCAGTTTTACAACTGTTTCAAAATGTTATTTTTTTTTCATTAGTACCCGTGCAGTCCGGGAAAGAGATGTATATAATTTACAACAAGAACAACACATAATATTGGCAAACAATTTATTTATTTATTTTTTTTTTTTTTTTTTTGGTATTACAGCCGAAATTTTTTAAGCAAATACAGCAACATCGAAAAAAAAATGTTGCACATGAAACAATACAAAAATAATTTTCACAAAGAACTTGACACTCTCTCTGTCTCTGTTTCTGTCTCCTGGCCCAATGACTATTGTGTTTTATAACAAAAAAAAACTAAAATTTGGAATGGAGTCATTTGTTTGTTTGTTTGAGGCTTGACTGATTCAAGAGTAGGCAGGCCGGCAGTATTCGTTTGTTGCCGTAAAACAGTCACTTAGTTCGTTCATTTTTTATAGATTTGTAAAAGAACTGCAAATATTTAAATACTGAACAGTGAAATGAATTTTATACTATAAAGATCTACCAGATTCTTGTCATGATTTATGAGTTTTGAGGCAGAGCAGCAAAAAAAATGTTCAAACGAAAATACCTTTAATGAAAGAATAAATAAAAATATAAAAAATTGAAAATTTTAAACATGAAATAATACACCATTTTTTTTTTATTAATTTGTTTTTTAAATCTCTTTAGAAAAAGAAACCACATCAATTAGTTTTGATTAATTTGTTTATAAAAATGACACGAATTTTATAGTTAAAAAAAATTTATTGACTACATAATTTACTTTTAGAGATGGGATCCAGTGTCCAAAAAAATACACGTAATTTTTGTTTTGAAAAATATACCCACATAAATATCGATAAATTAATTTCTTAATTATTATTAATAACGATCAAATGAAAGAAATAAAATATCAGACTCTAACGAAAGAAAATTTACTTTTCTGAACCATAAGCTAAATATGTCCCTTTTAAAACTTTACAAATTTCTAATTCTATTTTGAAATTAATATTTATTTGCAGGTTTCTGCATAACAAGCGAGCGACTCGTCTAGAAAATTTCTACAAAAAGCACTCAATGTTTTTAATGATTCCTATACAAATTTTCTAGACGCGTCGCTCGCTTGCAATACAGAAACCGCACATTAAATCAAATTTGTGTAATCAGGTTTTCAAAAAAAACTCTGCCTTTAACAGTTCCAATGAAACGATCACCATTTTTATATTTAGAAAGATCACAATTAAAAATAAAATGCAAAGCTGAAAATAAATATTTAATAATACAGTAGCACTGTAAAGCTGGATTCACCCACTGTTTCCGAACAAAATTTTTGTCCCGAAACAATTTTAGTTTTTTGAGAGTTTGTTCTGAAACGATTCATCCACTTCGATAAATTTTTCTGGAAAAACAAAGCTACCATATGAAACATATGTGTAAGCGAGATGTGTTACTTTACAAGCAGGCAGCACTGTGACAGAAGATTGAATTCACAGAATGCCGTTTTTTTGCATTTTTTGTGTCACAGACATAGTTTTGGTTTTTTCGTAAATAAATTCTATATTAAAAAAAAACTTTCATAATTAAATAAAAAATGAATAAAATTAAAGTGCTTTTTCTAATAGCTATTGAAATAATTTTCAATTTTTTTACTTTTTAAGAAATTGTTTACTACAAATTTGTTAAAATTTTTAAAGAAAAAATTATTCAGGAAAGAGGTCAGTAAATTTATATGCACATATACATATATTTAATATGTACATATAATATGATGTGGCAGCTCAGTTAAATTTTCTTTGAAAAACAAAATAGTTGGCAGCACAGTTTCATTGTTTCGGAACAAAAATTAAAATTAAACCAATTCTAGCTGAAACTATTCCGAAGTGAGTTTACTCTTTTTCTCTCTCTCTCAAAAAAAAAAACACGTCAAAATACATATAAAAAAATGCTTCGGAACACGAATTTTGTTCGGAAACAGTGGGTAAATCCAGCTTAAGGCCTCATTACACTGATACAGAATACTAGTACAAAAATATCAGTCAGTTTAAAAATATAAAAATTATAGGATCTGCTACGAACAGGCTTTTATATAGAATACAAAATAATAATTTTTAGAGACCTATAAAGTTTATTAAATTCCTCGACAGCATAAAATCGCGAAACAGTGTGAAATCATTTTTTAGATCCCAAATTAATTAAATTAAAAAAATGTTCAATAATTTTTTAATTATTTATTTATTTATTACCTATTTCCTTAAATTGTAAGAGCATAATAAATTAATACTTTGAGCCCGCATTTTAACAACGTTGCATTTAATACGTAGCGTATTTTCTCAACGTTTATTCAACTTTATTAATTGTTATACATATTTATCTTTTATTATTCTTTTTAATGTTCTTTCTTGAGTTTAAAAAAAACAGTTTAATAAATTTGTTTTCTTTTGTTTGCAATTCTTTTTGAAGGCAAGTGAACAGTGCACAACAAAACTTTTCAAACAACTTCTATTTTTGTTATTTAACAAGTTAGGGTCATAATGAACAGAAATTGTAATAAAATTGATTTTATAAATTTAAGAATCAAAAATATATTGACAAAAATGCCATATTTAAATGAATACACAAAAAAAGGTTTCATTAGTTAACAGTTTATTTGTTGTTCTTATTTAAAATTAATTAAATTTTTAATTAATTAAAGACACGGGAATATTTTTTTAAAATTTAATTTTCACAAAAACTTCGTGCTATTTTTTATTTAATTATCCCGATTAAATTAATTACCGATATTGATTATTGAGGGTCAAAGCACGTCTCGATGGCCATTTCGTTATCGCTTACTTAACTTACTTAATTTTTTGTCTTTGCTTTATTGCTTAGACAAAATTCTTTAGATTATTGGAAATGTTTGTCAGAAGTTTCCTGAAGAGTTAAGTAAGCGATAACGAAATGGCCATCGAGACGTGCTTTGACCCTCAATAATCAATATCGGTAATTAATTTAATCGGGATAATTAAATAAAAAATAGCACGAAGTTTTTGTGAAAATTAAATTTTTAATTATTTTTTTTTTTTTTTAATTATTTAAATTCTTAATTGACTCTATTATATATTTAATTATATTTTTAAATATGTACACAAAAAATTCTTTAAATGAAACATATTAATTGAATCAATCAAAAATTTTAATGGAGTCAATTATTTTTTTAATTAAAAACATAGAAAATCATTTTCCGATTAAATAAATCGGAAGTTGATACTGTTACATGCGCTTTGAGTTTTAAGATTGCCGGTGTAAGTAGCCGAGAAGCTGACATTTATTTGATCGTTAATTCAAAATACTGTTTAGTAAAATTTTTGAAAACATACTAACATTATGGATTACCAGGCCAGCGGCATGAACACAAAACCTATAGAAATTAAGACAATAAAATTTTACCAAATTTAAACTAGAAAATTCCTACTGCCTTAATTCTGGAAGAGAATCTGCAAAAACTAAACAAAATATTGTTTAAACTACAGACAACGACTCGAAACGGTACCGTGTTTAGATAAATTATTAATAAAATTAAATAAATGCTTTAGTTCAATATCTCTGTCTGTAACTTATCAGGTTGCAAAAATAGGGGTCACACGCAAACTATAGTCAGTGACTGTAGGTATTGTTGTATACAAACGAAACGCTTGCGTGTTGCTTTCAATCAAAGGTACACAAAAGTTTAAATGAATCAATCGTTATGCCCAGACCTCAAGCAACAATTGCTGGGCAGTGCAAAATAAAAAAAATAATTCTCCCCTCGACTGTTTTAGAAATACGAGTAAAACATACATACATATGTATGTTTGTACGTAAGTGTGCTTGCCCGCATGCAACTTTATGCTGTAAGTAAATGAACTCCATGCAGCAGCAATAGTCATCATTGTTTTCGTCCGTAATGTATTGTTAATTGAGGTAAATTAAGGTACATGTGAGCAGCAGCAGCAACAAAACATAAAACACAAAGCGATCAAATGACAGTTGATGAAACTAAAGTATAATAAATAATTTAATACATTCTTTTTCTGTCGTGGGTTAATAAAAATATACAAATAACACAAGGTTCGGTGACTGGCATAATAAAATACGAGCATTTACTGATCACATCATTATCACCATCATGATGATCATTTTTATTAAAACAAAAATTTCACTTTCAATTGAAATTAATGTTTTATACTCTTAACACATAGGACCAGTTTTACGATACGAAAGAATTACTCCTTATAACTGTACTAGTTTGTAAAAAGCGCGAGAGGAAAAGATAACATCATTAAACTCCATTTTTTTTTCTTTTGTTTTTTATAACAGGCAACCATCTTGAGGTTATTTTCTTAGGAACAAGTGTGCATGTGCATGTGTGTATGTTTTTTTTTTAATGACTTTTCATGCCTTTTTCTCTTGACTTGACTTAAAGTCATTCATTGTTATTGTTGTTTAGAGTCTTGTTTATTTATTTCTGTCTCACCTTCAGTTTGCAATTTATGGCTGCGTTCATAAGCTCACATGGTGTGTGTCTTCGTTAAAGTTCGTTTTTTGTCTTCTTGTATTTTAAACGGTTTGTTGTTTTTTTTTCTATAAAGTACAAACAAGGGGTATTGTTGTGAAGTAAATGATGGAAGAATAAAAAACGTTGATCTTTGCAGACCTCTGCTAAAGTCAAGAAGTCATTTTTTGTTCATGATTTTTATGAATAAATAGCTGAGTGTTTATCAAGAAAGAAAAAAAATAAGATGCTTAAGTTTTTGTGCCTTCTCGCGTTTGTCTAAAACTTTAAGCGATGACATCATCAGTCTTTTAATACCTTCTTTAAAAAAATAATGCCCTTAAAAAAACATCACACACTGAAGCACAGGCTTTCATTTTTTTTTTTTTTAATGGACACTCTTCTACCCAGTTTACAGTTAATTAATAGCCAGCGATTCTTAGTATTTTCACATGTGTGGGTCTATAAATTCATTTATTCTTCCAATATACTTACACATGCTTATGTTTACATTAAAAAAAAAAATAAAGAATGCTATGCCAACCAAGTGTTCTGTTGAAAAGATTTCAACTTTAAAGCTTATCTCTGGCTATATACATAAGTATGTACATGCATACAGACATAGACTTATAATAAACATATTAAACTCAACTCATTGCCATCTAGAGATGTTACTTTAAAAAGGTACTGAAACAACAAAGTACCGTTTTGATACTTTAAGTTAATTCAATCTTCCTATACATACATATACGAGGGAAGGTTAATGGGCGCGAAAAAATATATTATCTCTGTTGAGGTAGAAATACGATACTTTATTCAGCGATTCGTTAACTTTTTTTTTGCTCTCCGCAAGGGTCTGCGGCAAATCTCGAGAATAAAAGAGGTCTGTAACACATCGAACCTCAAAGCTACACGAGGGTGCATCCGGTCAATGTATTCAGTGCGTTTGTTTCTTCATTCCTTATCTTAATCTATACATATAACAAAACTGTAACGAATCCATTTTTGTACATGAAATATTTTTTTTTGGAAATTGTAGATAGTAATCGATCAAGGCGAATTAAATACAAGGTGAGAGCGGTGGCGAATTCAATTCTTTTCCCTGGTATTCTAACTGTCAAACTCCATATATAAAAAATCTGTATAACAGTTAGATAAATTTTTTATATATGGAGTTTGACAGTTAGAATACCCGGGAAAAGAATTGAATTCGCCACCGCTATCACCTTGTATTTAATTCGCCTTGGTAATCGATATTAAACAACAAAACATCTATTTTGGAATTTTTGTATGTCTGTCTGTCTGTGTTAGCATCATGTAAAATCTTCGAAATTTATTTGAAGTTTAGTGAGGAGGCCCCTATAATAAGTTATTTCGTAGGGAAAATGGAGATGCAAATGTGAAAGCACCCAATTTTACAGTTATTAAGCTACTAAAATAGTTGTCAGCATATTTTATTTCCTTCAATAGAAAATATTTAATAACACTGTCTGCATAACTCTGAAATAAATAGTTAAAAACATGTTTTTTTTTTAAATTTGAATTTTAAGAAAATTAAAAATGACACGCAAACGAATGTTTATAAAATAAATCTGTGTTAATAGTTATTTGTCTTTTGTCCGTACCTTAAAAGAATCCAAATCGTAAGACCAATCGTTTTATTCCATTTTATTTAATAGAGGCATCACTGTTATACCTCAATATCTGTAGAGGTATAATTGTGACACTGTTTGAATTTGACATAAGCTTCTGTAAAAGGTACATGCGTT
Source organism: Gymnosoma rotundatum (assembly GCA_916610165.2). Lineage (NCBI taxonomy): Eukaryota > Metazoa > Arthropoda > Insecta > Diptera > Tachinidae > Gymnosoma > Gymnosoma rotundatum. Next base: position 63,027,594 of record OU744336.1, read on the forward strand.
TTTAGGTTAAACCTACAAGGAGTAGCATTGGGGACTAGTATTTCTATTGAAGTCACTCTGAGAATAAAGTGAGTTCTTAAGTAAAGTAAAGGGGTAGCGAAGCTCACCGGGTGTGGCTAATGATTATTTTTGTGACTGGTTTCACCTGGTAAAATCCGTAGCTTTGTCTTTTATTTCTTCTCTGGTATATGCAGCAGTGAAGCAAGGCTCTATAAAATGTAATAAAGCGGTAAATAAATGTAATTTTTTTTAACTTTTCATGACCAATTTCCATTTGATAAAAATACGAAAATTGAAATTTTTCATTAAATAAATCCAATACTTGTTCCAGCTAATCAATTGCAAAAAAAAAATAATAAAAGAACTTTCCTTTATCACTTTGTTTAAAATTATTTAGATTATATTACCTCCCGTGCTTCTCGTTACCCGTAGTTTTAATGTTTAAAAAAACACTTAAAGTTGTAACGACATAAATCTTTTGGTTTTTGTTAATGCACTTAATTTGTCCCGTAAATACAAAAATATTTTCAAACAATGTTAAATTGAATAAATACTTCGAGGTTTTTTTTTGTTTCACAAAATGCCTGTATTCTTTTCAGACTTGTATTTAGGAAGAGTGTTTTGACTAAAATAATTCTTTGTTTGCTTACAAAAATACAAATTTACAAATAAAGATACGATTGAAATCTTTGCTAAATAGGTACTTCACCAGTAATTTCGAAATCTAAAATATTTATAACCACACATATACATACATTCATATATTAATTAAATTGCTTATATTCCATTTTGTTATTGTGTTTACAGTTCCTTCTTTGGCCTCAACATTACACCATCATCAGCCCAAAAGCGGAAGTAGTGCAACAGTCGATGATGAAAATTCTTCGGGTATGCCTTCCTCTTTGGTGGGTGCTTCGTCGCCACAGCCACAACAAACAGATTTTATGGTCTCATGTCCACAATGTCATGTTGGACTATCGGGTTTCGAGGTTTGTATAGATTTAAGTGTAAAAAGTGTTTTTTTTTACGGCAAAGGAAACATTTTAAATTGAAATTAATTATTTAAATGATTATATCGTAAGATAATGTGTGTAGATGTGCATTTTGGATCTGAAGAAAATTGGGCTATGTTCGAGACAATGAATTTCAGGATGTTAGCTTTAAAGCGTTGGCGCAGTTAGGCCTGTTCGGAGGAGAGGGTGAAAAAATTCATAAAAACAAATCGGTTAACCGCTTCATTTCCTATTATCAATCTTTTGTTGTTGCGCGAAAACATTAATAATCCTGTGCGTGTTCTGAATTTTATAATTTTTGAACATACGTGGCGCTAAAAAACCAAACCACACAGCGAACTAAAAGATAATTTTTTGTGGATGCAAAGATGTTTTGACAATAGTCAGAGGAAATTTCCTCTGAGCTTTATTTTATTTTCACTCAATTAAAAGTACATAAAACTGAACCGTGTTTTTAATTTTCTAAATTTTGAACAAATTTCATATGTTGTTCTATTAATAGTAATTTATAAAAATTTCACAGAAAACACTAGGGCCAACCGAAATTTCTTTGCCATAAAAAACAAACAGGAAAATACTCATTTGAAAAATTGTCGCCTCAAGTTTTTGTTTTAACAGCAAAAAATTATGTTTTTTCTTACTTTCAGACTTTACGCAATCACATAGCTTCAGCACATCCACACGATAAATTAAATATTGAACCATCATTTCCCAGTCCACAGACTGGATCTGAACATCACAATCACCACCAGCACGCTATACATCATAATTCATCTGTGGTCACCACAGCCATGGAGGAGAGCGATGATAATGAGAGTAACATTAGTTCGGCAGAAAATAAATCATACAATAATAACAATAATAATAGTCAAGAGAAAAACAATAATAGTATTATGGCACAAATATCCGCATCCAATTCGCCTACACACACATCATCACCCAAAATAGCAACAGCAACAAATAATAGAAATGCAACAACAGATCTCTTAACAGCGGCAACACCTTTTGGTACAGCTGCAGGACATTTACCACACAATCTGCATCCAGCTGCTGCTGCACAATTTATGGCGGCCTTAGCTATGCAACAACAACAACAGCAGCAGCTTCAACAACAACAACAACAACAACATAATAATAATAATAACAATGAAACCTCACCCACATCACATTTAATAAATTTTAATGGTCATCATAATCATGGAAATTCTCATTTACTGCAACATCATCAACAGCAACAACAGCAACAACATCAACAAAATCAACATCATTCATTTGGTGGTGATATGGATACAATGCGTTCAACCTCCAGTCCTGGTTCTTGCGGAGGTAGCGATAATAATTCAGCCGCTAGCAGTATAAGTGGTCCCTATCAGTGTCTACACTGTACGGCTATATTTCAAAATCGTCTTGAACTCGAAAAGCATGAACTAATGCATTCACCGAATGCGCAATCGCCACAGTTACAACAGAATGGTGTTAATCAAGTAAGTTAATATTGCTTGTTATTTACATACATACAAACATACTTTTTCTTTTTTTTTCATATAACGTCCATCATATCAATTTGTGTGAGTTGAAAACTCATAAATTGTATAATGGCTGCAAGTGTTAATGATACGTTAAATAAGAAAAAAAAAACGACAAAGAAATTCTTAAAGTCATATAAAATTTGAAGGGAATTTTTATTTCCCTAAAGAGGATCTTTTACTTGTTCAGTTAACTGCAATACCATACAAAGAGTTTACATTGTTATCATTTAATAAAAAGACAACAAGTGTTGTAAATTGAGTAAGAGAGAGTGAGAGAGAGAGTTAAAGCTGTAAAACGATAAGCCCACTTTTTTAAACAGTTTATTTTCTCCTTTTTCTTTTTCTTAATTACAAAATGAAATTTGTTTACGTGTTAATGAATCGTTAACCATTAATTCTTGCAAGTTGAGTGTATTTCTGCGTTCATATGAATCATATGGCCACCATTATAAAAAGAAATACTTAACGATCACTATCTTTTAATTTAATTTTTTTCTCTTTTTCTTCAAACCACAGCTTTTGTATGTAAATACGAGTGTGCATACATACATATGTACATTTGTAGATATTTTTTTTATTTATTTTTAATTATAATCAGCAACCACAAAGGTTGGAATTTAATTTCAATGCACCTTATTCTTTTATTCAAGAAATTATTATTTCTTATTATAATTTATTTATATGAAAAACGAACAAAATAGCTATATTTCTTAACTGATCTTTGTACCCTTCATTTATACATTTGTAGTACAGTCAATAGTTTAAAGTAAAATCAAAACAAGACTTGGCTTTGTGTTTTGCGTTGCGTATTCTTTTTACTTTTTTTGCTTGTCTTGCCTTATGATCGAAATGATTTTATTTGTACCTCAACGTTCATCATTTTTCAGCAGAACTTGCTATCAGTGTTAAATAGTTTTCTTATTTATAGTTCTGACTAAAGAATGCTGATTAAGTTAAAACTTAATGTTTTGTGTGTATTTAATAGATTTTTATTTGAAAGTCATATTGAAGAAACTTTGAAGCATTTCCGGTTAAAATAAAATTTCTTAAGTTTTTGATTTGAAATTGCGTATGTGTGTTGTGTGTGAAAAAATATTTTAATTTGTGTGTTAAATTAAAGAATATTAAAAAGTATTTTGCTTATTTCTTATTTATAAAACAGTAGTCATTGATTAAATATGACTCAGTGCCTGCAAAAGTAATTGGATAATGTGGTTCATTGAGCTAAAATATAATTTGATATAACGGATAAGAGAGTTTCCTTAAATATGTTTATAGTATGGATTTATAAAATGAAAGTCTATTTTTTAGGAAATACTGGCTTAAATATTAATTGTCAATAAGGCATCAATAAAATTGGTTTGCAGGTAGTCATTCAAGAAAAAGACGAGCCTGGGTCCAGATTTGGTATCTTTATGTTACCTGAAGGAAAAAAATAGAGAGTTAGTTAACACAGGAAGAGGAAATGCAAAATAAAGAAAAAAAGATGGCACGTTGATAGCTTCAGCTTGTTTGATTGCTTGTTCCACTCAGTAAACCAAGATATTCACTCTCCTACAAGCGCAAGCAACGGAACGGGGCCCTTACAATCTAAGAAGCCATTTTTAGATAGTTAAGAGTAGATCTTCTAGCCAAGAAGATAATACTTAAAAAAAATAATCAGATTGAAGGCATCTAATAAAAATTCACGAATATCTGACAGAGATATTTGTATTTAATCGGACAGAAATGCTTTAAAAGAGATAGTAAACGTGTTAAGAGCACGCTACTTATATGAGCAGCAGGGTTGCAGATAGTCTGACATAGAGATGCGCTCCTTAGATCCTTAGTGACACCTTTATTTCAGCAAATTATAAATTTATATAATTGACGCTTTTTTACTTTTTTAATATATAAGAACAAACTTTAACAATGAATTTGTCAAGTTATTAGGAATTGTGGACTAAAGCCCAATCAACTTCTGAAGCTGGTAACCATGTAATTAAAAAAATAAGCAATAATTGAATATAAAAAAATTATTTAAAATTAAATATCTTGTAGAAAATTAATATATTTTTCATAAATGTGCTGTAAATAAAAAACAAAAAAGTCTGTAAATAAAAAATAATAAGAAAACAAGTAAGATTGTTATATTCGAGTAAGCCCAATCTTATGTACCCTTCACCATCAATTTAAATCCAGTTTAGTGACAGCGAATTAAAAAAATTCGGCACTGCATATATTTTATAAAAAAATACCATCGGCTCTTAAAGGGTTAAGCATTTTTCAAAAATTTTAGTATCTCCTTAAAGGTCTCTTCAAAAGCTTGAAAATGAAACCCATATTTATATTTTCAGAAATTGGAAAATTTCAGAGCTCCGTAACTCGGAAAATATGGGCGAGCACCAATTTTTTCACTTGACGTTTTTTTTTTTCTAATTTTTAATTCTCTATCGCCCATATATTTGCTATTTTTTTTTTTTTTTGTTTGCCTTGGCAAACTTGATTTTCACTCAATTAATCAAATCAACGGACGTACAGACGGACATAGCTCAATCGACTTCGCTACACACAAGAAGTCAGAATATATACACTTTTTGAGGTCGGAAATGGATATTGTAGAAATTACACATGGAATGACAAACTTCCACTTCTTGTAGTGAAGGGTATAATAATAAATAGAGAAAGGGGCACTCTATACCAAGATATTCGTTCGTGCTAAAAGTTTGTTACGCATTAGACTTTTCGTTTGACGCACTAATTGCGTATGCGTTCACATTAAAAAATATTTTTAACTTCTAATGACGAATATTCACAACACTAAACCAATAAATCTTAAATCGACTTTCCCTAAAATTTAAATTTCTCATTTAATTCAGTAATAAATTGTATACATTAATAAACAAGTAATAAAACATAAAAACATATGTTGTTATTTGCATTTCATTAAAAGTTAAAAAATTATAATACATAAAAAAATTTTTAAATATTATATAAAATATTGCAATTAAACACCTTTTTATGGGGCAACATTCAAACAAACAAAATAATCCAGCGTTAAATAGGAGCAGTGGTGAGGCCTTCACTAATGCCTTATTAATTCATCACATTTACTATTGGCGCTACATATTAACTACTCATACTCATACTTTTAAACTCAATAAAAATGTCAACTGAGGTCTTTCACCGTCTTTAACAAGACAGCAATAAAAAAGCTAAATTAAAAAATTTATTCGATTGAAAAGGTTTTTATCATTTTAAATCAATCCAAGAAAATCGAATAAAGTTCTGAATTTTGTAAACAAGCTTAATTAAATCTAAAATTCAGAAATTAGAGCTTGATGAGTTCGTTCTTAAATTACACAGAGAAAAGAAATTCGTTATAAGAACCGAATTTGTTGCCAATCGAATTTTGTCGGTTGTGTGTATTATCTTGAATTCGGTTGTAGTAACTGAATTAATATAGTAGTCACAACTATTTTAAAAAATGATTCTTGGGGGATTGTAAAATATTATTGTGAATTAAACAAAACAAAATAATTTTTTAATATTTACTTTTATTTTAATAATAAATTATACGAAGAAGATTATACATTATAAATTTCATGATTCGGACCATTGAATGCAGCTTTCTTCTTCCTTTACATCATGATTTCTTCTTTTCCACATAGTTTCTTCAATTTGCTATCCCATACCGCACGTTTTGCGCTGCGAAATAAATTAAATATTATTAAATCATTTTTATATATAAATGTCTTTCTGAGATTTTAATAAATCTTTTTATTTTTGAACTAAGATATTTTTGATTTTTGTAATGTGTAAAAATTTTAATTATATTGCATCAAACATTTTTCGACTTCAGAATATACAATCGATTTTTATGATTCTTACTTCCAAAATTTGGTTTTCAGTATCAATGTACTGAATAAGTTTAGTTGCATCTTCCATTTAATAGAATAGATTTTAGGAAAGACACAAATCGGTCATGTTAACTTTTCTAAGAGGTGTTACAACTAACATTTAGAAGCAAATATCATTTGTTAGCTTTTAATATAAAAAAATCAAGACTATAAATTATTAATAATAAAAATCAAATTATTATATTATAATTGAATTTTTAACGTATCAAGCGAATTGTTACCAATCTTTTTTCTATGTGTAGGAGCTTTTAACTTGATTTTTTGCTGTTGTTGCTATAAATACGAAATGTAAAAGAAATAACTTGTATGACTTTTCTGAAAGAAGGGACTCAATAATGTGTATCAGAGCTTTTCGAAAGACTTGTAAAGTGCCTTTCGAATGTTTTTCCTTGAGAAAGAATAAATAGTCAATCTAACAAAAAACGAAGTAGGCTTTCAAAAAAGGCCCTTTTTGCATACGCCTTGTGATTTTTACGGTTGAGAATTTTGTTAAAAATATTTATTAAATACACACGCACCTCAAATATGTATCTGTGAGCAAATGTAGAAATAAAAACAATAATAATAATAATTAATTTGCTACAAATAGCAATAAAAGTCATCATAAATGGACCAGGCAACAACCTGCAGCACATACGTAGATATACAATAATCTCGTTAAATACGCCAATATTATGTGTGAAAACCAATTAATTATGCAAAATAGTGACATATGAAATATTTTTTTTTTTTAATTCAGTGAAACGTATTGACCACTTTAATTTCTATAAAAGCCCATACTTTAGTTGCTTAAAAGTAAATAATTTGCTTTTTGTACTTATGTATGTAAATTATATTTGTTTGTGTGCCTTATTTTAAATCTAGTTAAACATATGCAATATAAGTATTTTACTATTATGTATTTTGTACATTTTTACATACATTACATATTTTGTATGTAACAAAAATTACACTATAAACTGTATGGCCAACCGCTATGTGGTGACATTTAAGCAAAAAAAAAAAAAGAATACGCCAAGTACACCAAAGCCAACATTCATGGGTCAAACAAATGAATTGTACGTTTATAAGGCCGTTTTTCGCTTATTTTTAATGCTCTGAAAATCATTTCGGCATCACCCACTTGACCACAGTGTAATAAAAGGGAAGAAAAAATCGGTTATAAAATACTGTGAGGGATATAATGTTAACTGTTTAAATGCTCATTTCTGTTTGTTATAGCGAAAGAGAAAGAGAGAGAACAACAGTTTGTTGTTGTTTACAGTTAAATATATACAAACAAACCATTTTTTAACTGTTGATGCCTGATGTCTGCCATTAAAATTGTAAATACAAAACAATTGTAAATAACAATGTATTGTATTGATGGTCGGTCAGACATCTGGACAGACAGATAGTCAAACATCTGCACTGTATTGAAATATAACTTACAATACAAAACCTACACACTTACTTACATTCATATAAATTTGCACTACAAAGTGATGATATTAAAGCTGATTTTTTTAAACACACTTTAAAACTTGATTGAACTTGTACAGTAGAGAATTTTATAGTCTTTTCATCATTATCACTTGCTATTTGAAATGTTTTATAAACACTTAACGTTGTAAACGTACTGTAAAATTTAATCCGCAAAATACACTCAAATAAAAATGTTAGTAAAATTGAAAAGAAATAATTCTCGTTAATTTTTGTATAGAGTAAACAATTTAAACCAAAGCTGTTTAAAGGTACCGTCAATAGCGTGAAACACTCAGGATATGTACTACACAAACCAGTGTTAGAACTTTTTGCCAACATTAAGTGAACTTGACTTACAATTTTGTGATCGTGACTAATTTTCTTATATCGAGAGTGAACAGAAGCGAAAGGAAAATCAGGACAAAGATCACACTCTGTGAACATTATAATAAACCGACTTTTTCTGGTTTTAAATTAGGCTTATTCATATATTTAAATATGTTTTCTTGTATGGGTCACCCTTTGATTTTATATTTTTAAAGCTTGCTGCCATAGCGACTTATTTAATTTATACTCTGTGTAGCTTTCAAGTGTCCATCACAGTTCAAGTAATAAGTTCCATATTACGCTTATATAGGCACACCCTTTAATGTTATTTTCTATAATGTTTGCTACATCAGATATTGTTGTACAAATCCTCTTTAAACTTTAAGATTCTATCTGTTAGGGTTCAAAAATATTGTACATCAAAATCATATTTTGATGGGGAACCCTTTTGATATTGATTGATTTTGATATTTTGTATTTATCTAGTTTGTTGCTGCAAAGGTAGTAAAAATATATATGTTCTCTGTTTATTCTGTCGGTTTATTATGGTTTAAGGATAAGGCCATATACGTTTTAATCACGTCTCTATAGGCACACCCTTTAATTTTTATTTTTTTTTTTAATTTCCGTTTTATATCGAAGGCCTTGGCGGTGCACACTCTATTATTTTTGAATTTTCTGTCAATTTCGCCTCAAAAAATGTATGAAGGTGATGTATGAGGGCACCCTTTAATTTATAACTAAGATAATTGTTTTCTATATTTTTTAATTTTTTAGTTTTTAAAGCTTCCTGCCTTCTTAAACCGTTCATCTAAAAACAATTAAGACATATTTTAAGTCATAAGAAAAATCATCGTATAAATGCCGTCCTTCTGCTTTTTTTAAGTCGCTTAAAAAGTCACGCTATTTTATAAATGCGAAATGCCTTTTAATACGAATAAAGTTTGAATTATTTTTATTACTTTACTTCTTTGAGAGTATTTTGATGTTTAACGTCATCGTAATGACCAGTGGCAAAAACAAAGCAGTCGGAAAAAAAAGGTCAAATACTCATATACAATATAATTGTTGACCAAATGACTGCCCATAAATTATTGGTCAACTCACTTTATACACCAGTTCAGCAAACAAACAAACAAACAAACCTTCGTTCATTCATTCATTTATCCATTTAAAAATTTTTATACAATTTTTTAACATCAACAACAAAGTTGGAATGGAATGTTTTTTTTTCCTGTAACTTGCAACAATTAAATATTTGTTTAACTGTGTGCATTTGTTTGTTGCTGTTGTTTTGTTTGATTTTTTATCTCTTATTTAAACAATTTTTTAACTTTTCTGTGGCTTTACATACATATTAAAGCCATTTGTTACCTTTGTACACAAACAAATAGCACAATATGAAAAAAAGATGAAATACAATAAACGATTATTCACTTTGAAAAACTCTCTAAAGGACATTGAAGTAAAAATGGACATGTACACACACACAAACAATTTAGCAAACCAGAGAGAAAAGTCAAAATCAACATCATCAAGAGCAAAAAAGAGCAGCTGAATATGGAGTCAAAATAATATAAAAAGAAGTAGTAAATACAATTGAAAAATTGCATGCACTTTAGGTAGAGCCAGCAAGCAATTCATACAAATGAAAGCTCATAATATACAGACAAACAATTACAAGTGTTTAACAAAAACACAGCAATATCTACTGTTCAACTCTCAAAAGGTCAACATTTTTTTCTTTGGGTTTTTTTTTTTGCAAAGAACCACCCTGCCTGCATTTGGTTGCTACAGCTACAAAGTTTTTTTTTTTTCACGGCAAAAGTAAAGTGAAAAATTAAAAGCAATTTATTTTACGCATCTAGTAGTTAAAAAAATAAATTTTGTAGAAAAAAAGAATTAATTTTTATGTAGTACGTACATACATATTTCCATTGCTGTATGAGTACTCGTATGTGTGTTTGATTGTGTGAAGTTTATTTAAAATTATTAAAAAAAAAATGTTTAAAAAACATTATTGCAATTAAGTGAATTTGCAAAAGTTTAAAATTTATGTTTCAAATAAGTTTTTAATTATAAAATTTGTTAAAAAGTTTTTTTTCATTTCACATGTCATAAATTATAATTCAAGGTTTAATGTAAAGATAACCTTAACTTTTTGCTAAAATTGTAATTATTATAATTACAGGACTATAAATATTTCAGTAAATTTTACAGACGTTTTGCATAAAAAATAATTTTAGAAAATTATTGAAATTCGTTATGACTATTCTCGCGCCTTTCTTGAATAATAATAAAATTAGCTACTGATTTTAATTAGTTTTGATTTAGAATATTACTATTGAAATGAAACATATCTTTATAGTACAAAAAGCTTAAACAACATCCATGACTTTCTGGAATATTCCTGGGTCTGGTTGAAGTATTGCAAACAATTTATTTGCGTCTTTAGAACTAAAAAATACATGGCATAGATGATGTTTACAATGTATACAACCTACAGAAGATAGATAAGAAGAATGATGCTAATGGCTGTAGTGATCCAGCAAATGCTGTAATTCTATGTTATATTCTAGCGTTATTTGGAAAACGTCGGCATACATTTGTAAGAAATTTTTGTTATTTAAAAATTTTTAGAAATTAGATTACTGTTTTTTTTTTAAGTGGTATAAGTCTAGTTTTTCAAAAAATTAAGTTAACGGCAATTTTAATGAACTATAAACTCCTTCTCTCCATAGTTAATCAATTTCAATTGACATAAAATAAAAAAACAGTTTTACTTTATAATTTTATCGCACAAATATTTCTGTTGAAAATGGAATAAGGCCATTCTTTACCAGTTTAATTGAAACAACTTTTGAACTTTAAAACTATCGTGCTAATATCTCGACTTAATTATTAAAACCACCAGTATTGATTATTGAAGTTGAAAGCACGTCACTACTTTCATTAATTTCTTCCATAAGAAAGATATTTTGCAATTGTGGGAACAGCGTTAAAGGAAAAGAACAATTATAAACTGCCCAAGATCATAATAATGCAATAAAGGCTTGCGAAAAAACGCTTTTCTAAATGAGGCAGTACAAAACAGAAAAAAATAGGACAGAGAAATGTTAAACTGCCTTAAAATATTTTGGATGAGGTTTAAAAAGAATGAACCTTAAAACTTTTTATAAAACTAGTGTGGAAGATAATGCTCCAATTAAAACAATTTTTTGGTTTGGAAAAAAGGGAATACCAAAAAACCTCAGCAAAATTCATTTTAAAACTTGACGGAGCATAACAAAAGAAAAATATAATGATATGATAAGTGAAATACTTCAATATGATAATATTAAAGGAAAACAAAAGAATCGTTTGCTTATTTAAACACGAAGTGTATATAAATGTCTGTTACTATAAAAATTTATTTAAGTGTAAAGCTTATGTCTATAAAAATATGGACTTAAATTTGCTCTTGTTTTTATTATATTTTATAGTGGTACAAATCCATGTGGCGCCACAAAACTCGGTTATTGTTTCAAATAATTTTAGTATTTTTTTTCATAATGAAATTTAAAAGGTATAAAGTGTAAACAAAATCACTCGAATTCATTAAAGTTGGTAAATCCTTAAATATCTTAATATATGAAAACTGGACTTATATTACCTTTAAAGAACAGCTGAATTAATTAATTCATTTTAACTATATAAATTTCATAAAAAATTAAAAATTATTGTCCAACTTCAAAAGCTTTGAATTAAAATAATGACAAAGAAGAAATGAAAAGAAAAATTTAACATATCGGATTAAATATTATTTTGCAATAAAAACTAAACTTTCAGGCAAATTTTTAACTTTATATGAGTTTTCTTAAATTTACGTGCTTTTATTTGATTAACAAATTTTATCAATTTTACTTAAATAAATTAGTTCAGTTTTACAAAATTTCTTAAGGTCTACAGGCCTTCAGTAAAATAGAAAAATACGAAGTACAATTATGTCAAATCAGCGGAAAAATTATTCACTATAACTTCCCTTAAAGATGTTAATTGCAATATATTTTATATGTTCACCATAATTTTTCTTTAATCTTAAACTGTTTTTAAGTCAAATTAGCAAAAAACTTTTTTATTTTTTTCTTACAAAAAATGAGTGTTAATTTGAATAAATTGTGTGTATAGATTTAAATAAAAATATGTAAGAGTGATATATTCGGCTATGCCGAATCTTATATACTTTTTACCATCTATGTAAATCTAGTTTAGTGAATTAACTCCAATAAAATAAGCAAATATTGGGGTGGCAGAAAATTAAAAAATAAAAAAAATTTAGTACTGCGTATATATTATTTGCCATAAAAACGCCATTGGCTCTCAATAGGTTAAGCGTTTTTAAAAAATCTTAGCATTTCCTTCAAATTATCTTCAAAAGCTTTCAAATGATACCCATATTGATATTTTAAAAAATTTGAAAATTTCAGAGCCCGGTAACTCGGAAAATATGGGTGAGCGCCAACTTTTTCACTCGATGTTTTTTTTATTATTTCTTAATTCTCTATCGCCTCGTATATTTATTTTTTTATTGGAGTTACTTTATTGTTCTTGATTGACATGAATAATTTTTGCCTGAAAAAATCAGCGCTCACCCGTATTTTCCAAATTATGGGCTTCTGAACTTTTCACAGAAAAATACGATTGTGCACCTTATTTTTTAAGATATCAATATGGATATCATTTAAAAGATTTTAAAGAGATCTTTAAGAAAATACTAAATTTTTTTAAAAATGCTTAACCCATTAAGTGACGACAAAATTATTATGTAAAATTATATATAGTACTCCATTTTTCTTCTAATTTTTTAATTTTCTGTCGCAACAATATTTGCTCTTATTTATTTTTATTAAAAATCTCTTCTTTTCTTGTCTACATTTGTTAAACGAAGAGTACAACTTAAAAACGTCCGCCATTAAAAAGAAACTAATCTCAAAATTGCCATTTTAAAACGTGTAAAGCGCCCCGGTATTCATTGTATTTGCAATATTTTTTAATAAATCATAAAGTTCAGGAAATTAAAAAAAAAACAAAATGTTTAAAAAATATTACAAAATACATTAAATAAAAACAAAACTATTATTTAGACTTTTAAAAATTTTTTACAAATTAAAAAAAAACAAAATTTCCTACAACTTTTATTTAGACTTTACTTACTTTTTAAGTAGTTCTTTGGCTTTAGAAACTTTTTACATTAACACTCTGATTTACAATAAATTGCCTTAGAAAAAAACATTTTGAACACAAAAAAAAAACAATAAAAAACATTTAAGCAAAATTAGTTTCTAGAAATAAGAGTTTTGTTTTTTTTTGGCAACTTCCTTTTATTATGACGCTTAAGGTCATACTTTGCATAAACTCAAACTTAACTTAGTTGTATAAATATGAATTGAAAACCCTCGAGAATTTCCAAAAAAAAAAAAAAAACAAAAAAATAAATAACACAAGCAATAACGATTATTCATGCATAGGTACGTATAACTTTTTATTAAACATGTTATCTATCATACACACACATACACATACTTACAAACACCCACATGTGCCATATAAAATTTGAGTTTTTTCTACATGAAAATTAATACTTATCGTCATCTAAAACGAAAAATGCACAAGACTCAATTTTAAAAAATTTGCAGTAGAAGCCAAAAAAATTATTTTGTCAAGCAAAAAGGGAAATTTTTTTTTTAATCGAAAAAAATACAGCAAATATGAATTCGAAATTTATTAAAATGTCAATTATATTTAATTTTGTTAGTTTTCGCATTGTCTATTTAATTTTTTTGCTTCTGTAAAGAAAAAATTGCAGGGCTAATGGCTTAGTAGTGGTACACCGAAACAAATGCATAGATTTTTTGAAAAAATGAATTGGAAAATTTAAAAAAATAAATTTTTTTTAGCTCAAAGTTTGTAAAAATCAAAAATAAATCCATTTTTTTTCATTGACAAAAAATTACAAACTTTCTTAAATGAAATTTATTTTGTATCAGTCGAAAATGGGGTTTATCGTTTTTATCCCCAGTTCTAAAACGGCTTAGGCTGATGTCAAAATGTGCGTTGTAAGCGAAGCGATGCTAGAAGCTATAATATTCATGCTATACTTATACTACAGGATGTCAGAGTGGATACTATATTAAACAAAGCGACTTGTTGTGTTTTTAAAATAGCTCTTTTATTCCGTCAATATTTTTTGTTAAAAATGGATTCAGATGAAGAAATTTTTATTTCAAATTATGCATTTAATTTGTTTTCTAGTAAAAAGGAATGGAAAATTTAAACATGCACAAATAAAATAAACAAATGAAAAATGTTAAACTACAATTTAAACAAACAACAAAAAGAATAACGAATCGATACCATGCTATAAATCATTTTACAACCTGCTTTGTCGCTTTGGCTCTCTTGTAGCTTCGCTTTGACTCTGAGGTCTTTTGAGCATTGACGTAAGAAAACACAAGCAGAGGTTTGTAGCGCATTGTAGTGCGATATTATAGCATCGCTTATAGCGCGCACTCTGACATCAGCCTTAGTTTGTAGACATAGATAATATTATTTAAGAACAAGTAAAGGTGCTATATACGACCATGCCGAATCTTACATGCCCTTTACTATTTATTTAAGTATATCTATTTTAGTGATTTAACTCCAATTAAAAAAACAAATATAGGGGTAACAGAAAGTTAAAAAATAAGAAAAAGAAAGTACATAAAAATGACACCGGCTCTTAATGGGTAAGGGTTTTTTTTTTTAATTTTAGTATTTCTTAAAAGACCTCTTCAAAAGCTTTCAAATGATACCCATATTGATATTTTTTAAAATTGTAAAATTTCAGAGGCTTGGCAAAGTTACTTTCCTCCAAAACAACGCAAAGGGGAGCAGACGGACAGATGGATATCCCTTAATCGACTATGCATAAGAATTCAGAATAAATATACTTTATTAATCTAATAAAAAAGATAATTTAGATTTGCTGGCTAGTTAGCCCATTTACATTTAAGATGACGATATGTATGTTAAATGCCAACAGCATATTAGATGACCATCTAACAGTAAAAAAAACGATAAAGAGTAACAAAAAATTCATGCAAAATTTTAATTTGCATCCAGTGCGCTGTATGTAGCCCTAAAAAATAATGAGTTGAGGCAGGTGAGCAATTGCTCGCAAGTCGAGTTCGATCACTCAGCAACAGCTTTTGCTCAATATCTTATGCATAAAAATTAATTCAAACCAATTGCAGTTACTTGAGCAAAGGTAGATTAAACGTCTGTTATTAAAGTGCAAGCATGTAGTCAAGTGAAAGTTAAGTACGAGATCAAATAATAATAATAAAATAGAAACTGAAGACATTTTTAAATTTTTAGTAGAAAAATTAAAACAAAATAAATATTTACTACAAAGGGGTCGATTACCAAGCATTAAAAATAAATGTTTCAATTGGCCAAAACAACGTTCTATAATGACACGTTCCCTTGTAAAAAGTTTTTTGAAATTTTTTATTTCTATGTCAGTTCTTGGGTTCCGGATTGGTGTCATTAGCCATAGGCGTATTCCATAGCCCTTATCCCCGAGAAGTAATGCATCGTTCGTTGCATTTTGCATTATTCTACATACCTCGCTGTTTCGTTCGTGTTTTCCGTTTATAGAATGGAAGCCTTTTCTACGAAAATTCTCATCGCTTTGATTTGTGGGTTTTTATTTTTATATAAGTACAATCAATCACACCAATTGCAAATGGAAAGCAATAATTTGCTTCATACTTCCTTTGAGCATCTTTTATTTTATCTGCATCTTTCGGGAATTTTATCCACTTGCTTGCTTTGGCAGATATAAGTTCCACAAATTCCGCAATTGTTCGCGACATAGTTGATTGATGGGGTCCAATATCTGTCAGTTGAGGATCAGTAAAGCTGAAGCATGAAGCGAGGTAGCAACGCGATTTCCAAAAAAATAATTAAAGTTTGTATGCTGCAAAATCAACTTCGGCAATAAAGTATCACCAGTAATAATTTAGAGAAAACCACTGACCCACATTTCTTTGAAAATGAGATAAACCGGTAAAAATGAATTAAAAAAAATATAACCGCGTCTTCGAAATTCAGCCATGAAAAGGTTGTCGCAAACACAAGTATCCCTTTTTAATTAAATAAAATGAGCTAAACTTTATGGCTTCATTAAAAATGCCAAATATTTCTATTATTTATGGAATACGATTTTATTTACTTCGATTTAGTACCGGATCTAGCCAGTCCAATTTTCCAAGACTTTTATCACGGTTTCGGTTATTATCGCACTATTGGTTTGGACGATAATAGCCTTAATAATCGTGTTAAGATTGTGATAATCCATAAATAAAATCCTTAAGTCGTAGCAATGAGGTGGCGAATTGAAATCGCCAAGATGACTGATAACACGTTTATCGAACTTAGTGAGCAAAATATCGACTGCCTGATGAGCTTTGAAACATAGTTCGCATTCAGCTAAAACCAAAGATTTATAAATTCCATTTCAGGTGTTAAAAGTTCCGCAATCACGGCTTTGCAGAGCTCGCCGTTATGTGAAATGGCGTTTGCAGAAGTATTTCTAAAAACAAAAACAAAAAAGGCCACTGATGTAATTACTCCAAAACCCACACGAAACTGTCACTCTCTGTGGATGCAATGACTTGCGGGCAATTTTGTTTGCGAAATGAAAATGCGCCTCATCAGAAAGTACGATGTTTTATTGGAGCCTTGTGTAAGGCGCAAACTGACAAGACGTAACGAAATGGATGATCGTTTGCCTTCAATTGCTGAATCAATTGGCAAACTGCTCATCATACTGGTGTATAAAATGCCAAATGGTTAAAATCGATGACCAGTTGATGTTCTTGGATTGAGTTGCATAGTTTGACCACAGCAGCAACATAGGTACGCACCGTACTACCATGCATACAGCACTTGCAACGGGAGATTCATAGTCGTATCGACCAAAATTTGTTTTCAAATAATTTTAAAATGTTCCCAACGACTCGTTTTGATCTGCAGTGCTATCATACTAATTAATAGCCAATATTGCGGACAGAAAAAATTTAACAGCGTCAAAATAACTAATAGGTTCAGCCTCACCATTTTAGCTCTTTCGGTGCTAGATTCAGCACTTCTTTTGTTGATTTAGCAGCAAAATTACCAATTTAGCACTTAGCACTATTTTTAGCACCTTCCAACTCTTTATTTAGAATTTTTTAGCACTTTTAAGTAATTCAATTTACAAAATTTTCCACAAAGTAATTAATGCACTTTTCTGCAAAACACTACTTTTCGCGTGTAACAATTGCAATAATAGCACTTTTTGATATCTCCGAATTAAAAAGTTGTATGTTCAAATCTTACTGCGGATACCTAGAATAAATTTGCCACATGTGTATGTCAGGGTTTAAATTGTTTGCTTAAAAATAGTAACAGTACTAAAATCTTTGCTATGCTTACATGTTTTTCAGCAAATAAAAAAACTAAATGTCCCAGCATTTACAAAACATTTCATTACAAACGAAGCAAAAATTAAATGCAAAAAAAAAGGAAGAAACGCATATGCTTAAGCTGACTAAGAGTTTCTTTCTGCAGCAAAGCAATCAGCAAAGCATTTATTTTGAAAACGTTTGCTGTTGCTTAAGCAATAAGTTGATGATTGTTTCTTCTTTTGCTGTTGCTTTTGAAGAAAAAAAAAACACCATTTAATGGTGTAATAAAAACAACGTTGTTGAAATGTTTTTTTTTTTTCTTAGGATTGTAAGTAATAAATACATTTCCAATGTTAAAAGGGATGAAAAGCAGCGAGTTCAGCAAGTTCGAGCAAGAAAAAGCAATCGTAGTCAGCCTAAACTTCATAGTAAAGAGTAAGCAATAGCAAAAAAAAATAAAGAACAACTGACTGCTTAAGCAACAGCAGACGTTTTTGCTGCAGAAAGAAACACATAGACAGCTGAAGCAAATGCAATTCTTTCTTTTTCTTTTTGCATTTGCTGTACATTTTTCCACAGCAACATTTAAGAAACTACATATGCATTAAAAATAGTCAAGTATTTTTAATCCCTGTTGTAGGTGATATTTAATTTATTGACTGAAATTTTATTTTTATTGTGTTTTTAGGACTCTTTTAATAAATGATTTATTGTTTAAAGAAATTTGTTTTTTTTTTTAATGCAAATAAATATTTCTAAGGCAACATAAGAATAAATGATAAAACTTTGAACTCTCCAAGAAAATATTTGCTTAAAACTAAGCCATTTAAATTTTGGCACTATGTTTTAACACTTAAAACCAATTTTTAGCACTTTTTAGCAATTTTTTGGTACCAATTTAGCTCCAAAATTTTTTTGGATCTGGTCACACTGAATGGGTTGAAGAGATACCTGTCTTCGGGCCATCCGGTACAAAAGTATTTGCCAAACGGTTATTGAAAATTTCAATAAAAAAAATTCTTTAATTCTTAAAGATCTCTTTTTCATATTCAATTGTATTCGTATTTCAATTTTGGGACACTCTTTACAATGCTTTTAGGTAAAAATCACTGTTTCAGTGTTAAGATTATTTTATCAGTTTTATAAAAAAAAAATGCCTTACAGTTATAAACATCAAAAACTAAGATTTTTCTCGTCATATATTGAATTTATTTATGAACTTTCTTTAAGGGTACACTCCCGTCATTTTATGTTTGTATGTAAAAATAAAATGACCCATACATTTCTTAAGTGAGAATGTATTTACTGTGATAGAAAGTTAACAAGCGTGTGCGTTTGAATGTTTGTGTGCGCAAGTAAATTATAATTTATGTTTTAGCGATAGTGTCTGTCATATGTATTTACAGCAAGCACCTTTAAAAAAAAAATTCTTCTAGAAATGAGGGTAAAAAATTTTGGTTTTCTTTCATTATTCTTGAAAGTAGTTTTTATTAAGGCTTAAGACGCCATTTTTCATTGTTTTTTTATCTGTTGTTTTTTTTTATTTCAGCCTTCTTATCACTGAAATGTGTACGTACGACAGTATCAGAATTATAAAAGAAAGAAAAACTACTATTAAATGGTGTTTACTTGGAGGTACGATGTTGTAAAAAAAAGAGAAACTTATCTCTGTTATGGCTGTTATTGTTGTTGTTGCTTTATTATTAAGTATATTTTTCTACAAGGCTTTATCAACAAGACAACAACAATTGAAAGTTATGACTGACAGATAAAAAACAACGTCATACTTATCAAGAGAAAAAGTTATTTTATGATAAGTCTGCAAACCCAATGCCCCTTTTGCTCTCAGCACCTCCATTGTTTTTTACTAGCCGGTTATGGTTATTACTTTATTGTTGTTGTTTTTTTTTTTATTTAGTTTACGCCTACGTTTTTGTAAATGTAAAGGAGTCATTTTAATTTTCAGTTTTATTATTTTGTAGTTGATATAAAATACACTGATTTGTAGAGCGGTACCAAGGGCAGGCAGGCTTTCTCTAAAAAATAATTCATGTTTAGTACAATTACCAAAAATGTTATCAAAGTTTTTTTATCTTAGCAATGATTTTTGTACTTTCAAAATAAAAATATACAAACACAATGAAAAAATATGTTTGAGGAAACCATAATTTAGGTCAACATATAATGGTTGACTTATATGGTTATAAGCAAAACATACCAGTTTTATATTTAATAATAATAATTTATCTTAGAACCATATTGTTGTCTAGCATAACAATTCTATGGTTAAGTATTAACATACCTGCGTTTTAAATGTTGATATGTTGTAATTAAACGTAATAATAATATGTTCAAATATTACAAAAATATTAAAAATGCCATTTAATGAATGTGAATCATATTATGGTCGCGTGAGTGCAAACATTTTCTGAAATAACAGTCTTAGTTATACATACATTGGTTTAATGATTTGTTATAAAAATTATTTAAAATCATAAATTAAAAAAATTATAAATTATTTTTCACAAAAAACTTCGTGCTATTTTTTATTTAATTATCCCGATTATATTAATTACCGATATTGATTATTGAGGGTCAAAGAACGTCTCGATGGCCATTTCGTTACCGCTTATATAACTCTTCAGGAAACTTCTGACAAACATTTTAAATAAACTAGAGATTTTTGTCCAAACAATAAAGCAAAGACAAAAATCAAAGTTTAATCAAAAACAACAATAACCAACAGTAATTCTATTTTTCTTTCTCTACTGTATACGGTAGACTTTTTTCGACTCTTTTATACAGTTGAAAGAGGATGAACATAAAAATATCAAAACACTACGATAATTTACTTATATGCACAGGCACTGTGCAAATTATTTAATTAAGGACACGGGAATATTTTTTTTAAATTTAATTTTCACAAAAAACTTCGTGCTATTTTTTATTTAATTATCCCGATTATATTAATTACCAATATTGATTATTGAGGGTCAAAGCACGTCTTCTCTAACAATAAATAACTATTTAAATTTTTAGTGTCTTTATATGAACCGATAGGAAGCAATTAAATCACTAAACTGTTAGAAAGCCATTCTATCAAGTCCCTTAATAAAATGGTTTTAAAATCAATCATTTTGTATTTGCTTTTAATCATACTTTGATTAATACTATATAAGGCTTTAATATATTTTATAATTTTTAATAAGTTATAAAACTTTGGTTATGGTTCGATTTTTTTTTTTTTTTTTTTTTAGTTCAAACCAACCATGTTGCATTTTTGTTCACATTAATTATATAATGTCAAAAAAATTTTTTAAAAACAACTATAATTTGTTTGCCGCAACTATACATTATTTCAGAGAACATGATATTGTTATTGTGATCATACCACAACCATATAATTCGTTGCGTGTTCATGATTACCAAATACATATGTCAAGTATTATTTAAGGCATAAGATAAATATGATAGTTCTTGAGTTGGAAAAAAAGTTTAATCTGTTTTTTTTTTTTTTGTCGAAATTGCCCACTGTATAAGCGTTGCTGGTTTGTTAGAGTTGTAAGAATAAATCTACCTGGTGATATATCTAATGGCCATATCTTACGGCGAATTTACTGTCTTAAGTTACGAGGACGGGTCAATAAGCCCTTGAATTTCTGAACGAAACAAAAGTTTAAAAAAAAATATTTAATTTTTAAAATACAGTCTCCTTTGAGCTCGTTGCTTCTTTGATCACGTTGCTTCACTTATTTCATCCTTTCCAAAAAAATAAGATTTATTGGTCTTTTAATAATGATTTTATCATTGGAGTCAAATCACATTCCGTCGAGCTTTTCTTTCAGGTTTGGAAACATTAAATAGTTACTCGGGGCTAAGTCCAAAAAATAGCGCTTCGTAGCTTTATTCATAGAGTGTTGCCATAGTAACAGCAAATGTGTAGAATTTTGCATTTTCATGCTTGAAAGAACGACTTTTCTTAGTCTGATGCGTTCACCTTTTTTCAGATCCTCATTTAATCCATTCAAAATTTTGGTTTGTTTAACGTTTTTAAAGCAAACCCGTCTTCTTTGGCGACGATATACAACGAAATCTACAACTACCACTGCAACTACAGAACGGTGCAAAAATTCTTCCCTATTGCCATTGAACAACGCTAGACGCTTCTGCGCAGTTGTCACATGATTGCGCTTGTGGTCGATTGTAAACAAACATGGCACCTATTTAAAATTAAAACCACTAGGCCATGTCAGATGCATATGGGTTCCACAATCTCTGACACTTTGAATAACCGATCGCCCTTACCATATCGTAAATTTTTTTTTATTGTTTCGCCTATTTAAAAAATTTTTAATTTAATTTTTATTAAATTAGGATTTGAACTGTGGATATTATAAATAAATTAAAATTAATTTTGGCTTAAGTTCATTTTTTTGTTTTTAAATTTCTTGAAACCTGTTTTAAAAATGTATGTAAATATTTTCAAGAAAAACCAGAAAAATTAAACATGATTTTTACACTAAAACTATAATTTACTCCAACACCTCTGTTGAGTACTTTTTTCACTAAAAACATTTGAAAATTTTAGCTGTTGCACCTGCTTTTACACTAAAAATGAACTGTTTCGAAAATAAAATTAAAATATCAACAAAAAAAAACACACCAAAGCCCATAAATAATTTTAAAATACTTTTTCCCGTTTTATTGGAAACAAACATTGTTCACATGTTTATTATGATTTCTGTCCCAGGAGAGCTAATTTAACAACAACAGCAACAACAACAATTAAATTATATCATATATGTATTTTAACAAATATTTTCCGAATAATGATTAGTTGCGGTTAATAAATATTGAAAAACAAAAACCACAACAAATAAAATATGAGTTTTTGCTTTTAAAAGTAAAAGGAAAATTTATAAGAAAATTCAACTCTTGAGACAGCAAAAAAAGCATGAAAATGTATAAAATTTTTTGGTTAAAACCCCATAAATATTAAAAAAATAATATATGAGTTTTTGTTTTATTTTCTTGCTTTAAATATTAAATTTAAATTAAGCATAAAACTGTAGACATTAAATTAATTTAAAAAAAGTGCACACAAAAAATTAAATGTTAAATATTTCTTAATTAATAAATTTGTTGAAATACAACAAATGAGGGGTTAATTAATGAAGATATTTTTTAATATTGAAATTCCATTTTATTACTGTACTGTAAACAATATTTCATATGATAATCCCAGTTTGTTAAAAAAGAAAAGTTTTTTTTTTTTATTTTATTTAAATAAAAAAAAGGTGATATATTTTGTTAACAGAAGTTATTGACCTTAAGTGGTATAAATATATTTCCATTTAGCTTTACTTTGTTTTTTTTAATCATAATTTTTATAATTGAAATAAGCGTGTAGTGTGGAAATGTTTTTTTTTTTTTTTTTTGTTTTAATTATACTTTATGTTTGGTTAGAGAGTGGACCGATAACCTTTGCGTGTACATTTTCATCATTTGCTGCTGAGTGAGATTGGTTCAATTCAAATTTACGTTTAAATATAAATTTTCATTTTTATAAAAAGGTAGATAACACTACAAATTTCATTCACTTTTTAAATTTTACAATAAAAAATAAAAATATTTTAATTAGAGATAAGAACTAAAAAGCTATTCTTAGCTTATAATAAATTAAATGTAAATTAGGTCGCTGTGTTTTAATATTAAATTTAATATGAATAGAAACATACAATTTCGAAATTAGAAAATAACTTAGGAAAACCTTTGTGTATATTTTTGGATTGATAAGGTTAACAGTATAAGCTTGTTGCTGGAAATCAAAATAAAAAATAAAGAAATAAGGAATGTCTCATATATTAAAAAGGTTTATTTAAATCATGCACGTCACCTCATCAGCAAATACTGCTACAACAACACACAAATTGCAAACCATAAACAAATTTCTGTAAAAAAAATTCGGCCGCAATTGGGCCATTGAGAATAAACCTGCAGAACCTTTACTAAACGATACTAGGTAATTCAGACCTATAAAAAACACTAATTTACTGAAGCATAAATTAATTGTTTAATTCTTAAAAGCTTAAATTAATTAGTCCCGTTTTAACAAGAAAACGAAGATTTTTTGTCCGTCAAAATCATAATCTTATGAGCAAAAAGATGAATAAAATAGCAACAGGTTAACTGTAGATCAGCCGAGGATGCTCTAGCCTGAATGGTTAGCAAGTTTGCGCAGACAAAAAACATAATTTTTATATATGGTCACAATAACTATATTATGTTCTCTGTAACAATGTATAGTTTCGGCGAAGAAATTAAAGTTTTTATTAACAACACTTCATTTACAGTAAACAATTTTTGTTAAAATTTAATCAAAGTATAATTACTACACACAAAAAATGTCAAAACTAAAGTTTTATTATTATTTTTTATAATTTAATAAAAATTTAATTTACTTTATTCGTGCTTGATTCCTTTAAATATAAATATTTCATGATATTCTCATGAAATATTTATTATTTTAAACTAAACTAAAAAATGAAATGTATTACTGCGGAGAAACCATATCCATATGGCCATTTCACTACTGTTCAAATAGCTCATCAGTAGTAAAATGGGCTTATGAAGGAATCAAGCACGAATAAAGTAAATTAAATTTTAAAATATTCCGAATAATAAATTTTTATATTGATTTAATAAAAATAATATAATACATTTAAGAAAAAAGTATTTTTTAATCCCAGTATGATTAGCAGCAAACAAAATATGTTTGCTTTTAAAAATATTTTGTTCTAGGTCTGAGAGAATGCCTTTCTAATAGTTTATAGATTCGGCTTATGGGAAAACGCTTAAAATTGAATTAGTTTTTATTGTTGGAGAAAATGAAAAAAAAAAAATAAAAATTAATATACAAAATAAATAAATAAATAAATAAAAATAATATACGAAATATTAAAACAAATAAAATAAATAAAAAATAATTGGTTTTTTGTGAATTTATGTTTTTAGATCATTTTTGTAACAAATCATTAATAAATAAAACAATAAAAAACTAAGTATTTCATTTCAGAAAATTTTTGCACTTACGCGACCTTATTATGATTCAATTTCATTACATGACATTTTTAACCATATTATGATATTTTAATTTAACCATTCAATTTTTATATTATTAATTTTAATTATAACATGCTAAAATTTAAAACATAATTATGTTTATACTTTACCATGCTATTGTTATGCTAGACAACAATTGCCGTATTCACAAGCTCTGCTAAGGTGTAGGTAGTATTGCATACTACCTTTTGTTTACTTCTTTGTGAACAACCATTGTATCAGTGTGCCATTGTACATTGTACTTCATACGTCAAAAAGTAAATAAGAAGAAGAAAAATGCTATTCATCATTTGTTATTTATAAGCCAAATGGGGGAGAAAACAGAAAAAAGTAAATTAATAAATTTTTGGTGTGAGGATGAAATTCAAGACATTTTTAGGATGAACCTGATGTGCTTGCTCTCCAGTCGCAGAATTATACATTTAGGGCTACCAAAATCATCATTATGGCATAATCGGGTTTTAAGATATTTTGATGAAAACAGATTTCTTCATATGATACGACTACGGCCAGAGGAGTTTGCCTATATATTCAACCTTATAAAAAATGACGATGTTTTTCACACAATTGGCGAAAGGCTCCAACTACGCATTGACTTGCAGCTTAAAATTGTACTTTACTGCTTGGGATCTTCAGGAAATGGTGCTTGTGTTCGTAAGGTAGCATCTGTTTTTGGTATAGGTGATGGCGGTACCATACTAAATATTAGAAACTTTCAACTTCAACTTTCTAATAAATCAGTCAAATCATTAAATTAAATAAATAAAACTAATAAAAATATCTTTTAATTCAATTTAATTTAATATAATTCACACATGAACACAAAAATAATAATTCATTTAAACATAAAACATTTAAACAAATACAACGTTTGAAAAACATATGAAAAAAATTACTAAGTGTTGTATCGCATGTTTGCATGAAAATTACCAACAACACAGCTAGCAGCGTTGTATTTTGTTAGCACTTAGCTCGTACTAGGGGGCTTGTGAATAGGGCAAATATGTTTTCAACAGCAACTTTATTATAAGTAAATAAAATAAATGTTGCTCTTAGATTAACCATAATCAACGATATTTTTTCGTTGCGTGTTACCTAATAATTATGTAATGGCGTTAATAACCTGCGTTCATATCCTAGTGGCGCTGTCAAATTAACAATATCAATTTTTCTGATATGTATATAGATTCTTCTTTATTCTGGTATTTATCACGGCGCCCTTTTTTTGGTGGTTATTTCGTACAGCATCAATTAGCGAGCGAATTAAAAATATAAGTTTAATGGTGTTGTTGTTATACCTTCTGGTGCAGACATGGCTTAATAATAATGTGTTCACATCGAAAGCGAACTCGACAACCTTGTTCAGCAAATAGCCAGTGATGACAATATTATTTCATTTACTGGCGAAATAAATCCCATTAATTTAATTCTAAATAAATTGCTTTTAAAATATAATTCACTTACCTAACACCAGAGGTGCTTTAAAATGCTGTTGGAAAAAAAGTTAAATTTCTAAGTTGTAAAAAATGTAGCATTCTATCTTCTCTCTGTCAATAGATTCTTAAAAAAATAGACCTAATTCGAGCACGTTTTTTTTTTTTTTGTTTAAAAATACAAATAATTTGCACTTTAATTTAAACAAATAATACTTTTAACTATTTGAAATAAGTACGTATGCATGCATGTATGCATGAATGTATGTATATAAAAATAAGACAAAAACAAAATCATAAAAATTTATAACAAATAACAGGTGCCTTTTAAAGAATATTAAACAAAAGTCACAAAATGTCTGTTTTTTAAGATCTGAATAAAAAAAACTGACAGGTCGTTTTAATTTTAGTCTTTTGCTGAAAATATCAAATATATTTCAAAACAATGTACGACGCATTAATTAAAATTTTAAACAAATAAACACTGATAATTATTAATAATTTAACCAATTTGCTTAAAAATTTGTATTTAAATTGAAATAATTTTTTAAGCAAAATGACATTTTTATACTTTCGTCGAAAGAAACCAAAAGAAATTAGAAGAAAGAAAATAAACAAGCCAAAAAAAAAACAACATGTTCTTTCAGATTGTATAGCTCAGTGTTTTATGTCGTAATCAATTATAACAACATAATTTGCAAACGTGTTTTCCTATAATAATATTTTTTAAATATAATATTAAATAACGTCTGTAAAACATTTGCTTGCAGTGATGCTTTTAGGGTTATCTGTCAGCCCTCTATCTCCGCAACCATGATAAGTAGACTTTTGATTTGTGCACAAAAGGTGTACTACAGCCGCCATAACAATAAAATGGTATCCCAATAGTCACATGATATCCATAAAAATATTGTTATTTTTTTCAATTCTGATAGGCAGTCACGTTAAATTTGCTGATCGTATGTAAAAAAACTATGTCAAACAAATGCAAAAACTAAAACTTTAAATTAAAAGGTGTACCAATAGTGACGAACCGCAATAGACAGCCACTTTAAGTTCAAATTTTTTATTTTCACTATAAGAACAAGTAAAAAAATTAAAAATAAAACCAAAATATAAAGTGTATTCGAGTAGTGGGGTATTTTATAGTTTTAAATGTTTAAACCTATTAAGTAGATATTTAGAATTTACACAGAAAATGTACAAATATGACAGCTAAAAAAATAGGTGGGAACTATAAAGTTAAAAGTAAAGGGTTTTTCCATAGAGGCCGTATAATAAACGAAAATGGCCTTATCTTTTAAACCGTTTAACTTGAAATTTTTACATATTATGTATTGCTATAAAAAGGACAATGAAAATAAAATAAAATTTAATAATGGGTGGCCCGATAGTAACGTGATTTTGACGTTTATTGTATTATCTTTCAAACTCTTATAGGCAGACGCTTGAAATTTGCACGAATTATATTTGCACGGATCATATGTCTGCTAAAAAAATAAGGAGATAAAAATAAAATTAAATGAATGGTGGCCCGATAGTAGCGTGATTTCGTCGTATAAGTTCTTATCTTCTAAAAATTAAGAAACCAGGTATTCACTTTTAAATACATATAATGAACAGATAAAACTAATAATTATGTATCACATAATTTGTATAAGAAAATTGCTTTTTCTATACAACTTTTTCTTATTTTTGGTATTTTTCTACGCTAAACCCTTTACTGCTTTAGGTTCACCCTGTAGCTCCACACCAAATTTTTGAATTCAATACCAATCTAGCAAGTTTGTGACTAAGGTTAAACAAAGAAAATTTGGACTGAAACTTATCTGTCAAAGATGAGTTTTTCCCAACATCGTTTGCTCTTGGGGGTTGCCATATAATGAGAGAGCGAGTAACTGAAATAAACCGTAGTTTCAACTGGTACAAATTCTTTCAAATAACTTATCGTTCTTTAGTTAGGCTTAAGTTCATTCACAATTGTGATAAATTCTTAAAAAAGAAATAATAAAAGAATAATATGATTTACTACAAACTTCATCAGCAATAATCGTTTTCCTATAAAAGATTTTGTTAAAAATAACATTTTATATTGCAAATTTCGGAACATTTTTTAAGAAATTAAGGAAATCGAAGAAAGCAATTTTTAACCTTTCTTTATAATATATTCAGTAGAATACAACTTAAGTAGCGATTTACGGTAGTTTATACTTTCTATATGAAAGTATAAATCAGCTTC
Organism: Gymnosoma rotundatum; assembly: GCA_916610165.2. Classification (NCBI taxonomy): domain Eukaryota; kingdom Metazoa; phylum Arthropoda; class Insecta; order Diptera; family Tachinidae; genus Gymnosoma; species Gymnosoma rotundatum. Next base: position 63,056,093 of record OU744336.1, read on the forward strand.
CTTACGCTTTAAAATAACCTGGCGATAAAACTTCGTGTAAATCATTTTTTCTATCGTATTGCAAGAAAGCATATTGAACATATTAACGTCATTGAACACATTTTGCACTTTCTTGATTTTTTTTTTTTTTTTTTTTTTTTTTTTAAGGTTTTTTCAATAACTTAATAACATCATAATATCACTCACTAACCCAAAGTTCACGGAAATAACAATTGAAGCTAATAAAACCTTGATTAATATGGCATCATTTAACCTCTCTGCTTGACTGATTGTTTATTTTAGTTAACATAAAAATGGTTACTTTTCAAGTCATTAGCTAAGGAGGGCGTATGATAAAACTGTTTAATACCAATAAAATAAAACCTGTATTAGACACAAGGTAAACGGCCATTTTTATTAACACACGGAAAACACAAAAAAAATTGTCACGTTAACAGGTTTATTCTACATTTAACCAATAACAAAACAGCTACACATAAGAACGAATAAGGGGAAATTTTAAAAACATAACAACAAAAACCACACTGACACACGGAGGTTTTTACTTAAGGTGCTCTTAACGGAAATGGATATTTATTATAACATTAGTCAACATTGTTTTCTTAAGCATTTTAAGTTTTTTTTTTATTTTTCCATCAAAAAAAATTAAAATAATTTCCTGTGTCTAAATATTTGAAAGAAAAGAAAAAGAAAACAAAATTACCACAAAAATGAAAAAATAAAAGCAATTTTGATATCGAAAAACCGGTGTCGTGTTTGTTTTTGTTTTTATAGCCATAAAAGATCTATACGAGATAAAAACTACAAAAATCCAAAAAATCTTCTATTTAAAATGAAAACAAAAACAAACAAAATAAATGATCAAGTTTTTTTCTTTCTCGATCAAATGTGCATTTAAAATTCAGATGCATTGATCTCTTGATTTAAAATATAGAATTTTAAGTGTTACGAAAGTACAAATAAGAATATACATATTTATATGTATAAATACATTTGTTATACACATTATAACACTTGAATTTCTTCTGCAATTTTCGCCGTAAACGCTAAAATGTGTATATTTTTGTGTATATGCTGTTTGCCATTTAGCGTTTGTGGCGAAAATTAATGAGTTCGCTATCGAGATCACTTAGTATTATTTTGCCATGATAACAATTATACTATGGCGAAATCATGTACCAGGTGGTGGCGGTGGTAAATTTATAATTTTTTTTTTAAGAGAAGTAGCACTTCAGGCATTAATACCTACTTAGTTTGTAACCGTGCTACATTCTTTTAGGAACGGGATAGATGAGAGAGAAGACAGGTGGAGAAAGGAGATAGATATAGACATTTTATTAAGTATTTTACTTCGCCGGCGAATATGCTATAAATAAGTACCGACGAAGAAGGCTGCGTGCTTACCACCTTGACTACAGCAGCCTCTAATTTTCGCTGTTGCTGGAAATTTTAAACTTAATGAAAAAAAAATTGATGAATTCGCCATTGCCACTACCTGGTACATGATTTCGCAATGTTGAGCAGACAAAAAATAAATATTAAAAAATGAAAAAGGGAAACAAGCGTTTATAATCAACTTTTTCTACTGTTTTCAACTTCTTATAGGAGGGACGCTGCCATGTTTATTCCATGATGATGATTCTGTAATGAAATGCTCAGTATGTAAACCAGAAAAGAAAAAAAAGAGATGTTTTGACTTTTGCAATAAATTACAAAAATAATCAATTGAAATTGAGTCGCCTTGAAAATGACTCAAGAATGAAAAACGGTTAAGCGAATTCACGGCAAATTGCGTTATATAAACAGACTGTAAACATGGCGAAATAATACAAGGTGGTCGCGATGGCGAATTCATTAAATTAGCCGTAAACTCTAAATGTCAAACTCCATATATAAAAAATATGTATAACTGTAAATATAATTGCCGGCAATAAGGAATAGTTTTATCTCATTCTATTCTTTCTTAAAGAAGACCAAGGCGAATTCATAGCAAGTGACTGCATGAGCTTTCAAACCCTTGTAAAATTCGGTTCAGTTGTCAAAACAAAACTATATAATTTTGACATCTGCAAATTAAAAAAAGCAATCATTTGTACGCCGCACGAGCTTATGCATTCACCTAATATCCATTCGCCTCGAAGTAGACATTCACTAGATTGATAGCACCAAATGTAATACAATATTAATAAAACAAAAAAAAAATGTTATGTTGTATCCAAGATATCTTTACCAGAATATACTTTGAATATACTATCATAGTAAATACAACAACAAAATAACCAGCAGTGTGCTTAGGTTAATTCGCCTTGATTTTTATGGATATTACAGCCAAAAAGAAACAATTTTCTTGAATTGTAACACAAAGAAACGTAATTGTAAAGAAAAGATCCAGTACATCAGCTGATAGAAATTATTATTTTCTTTAAACATATAAACACCGTGTAATCCATGATATTTTCATTTTAAGACTGGATACGCCATCCATCGATGCTGCCATATTGCGAAATAATTTTGTTCAAAGTTTTGTCCGTAAAATATACATAAATAAATGTTGAGTTAAGAATTTTAAAACCTTTTATTTTTTGTTTTGACCCAGAGTCGCTGTAAATTAACACACATCGGAATTTTAAAAGAACACCTCGTTGACAACAAAGGAATGATATCATAGTTTAAATAAAAGCCGGTGTTTAAATTTATGTTACACAAAAACAAAAAGAGGAACAATATTAACAAACATTTAAGAGGTTTCATATGACTAAACGTAAAAATTAATAAATAATATTACTCATTTTTAATCATAAATGAATGTTAAATGGAAAACGGCACACAAATAAAGTGAAGACCTAAAAAAATAATTGAAATTATACATTAGGACATGTACATATGCATGTGTAAAAACAATCATACACAAAGATAAAAAAAAAAATTTTTTTCATACTTTTTTCACACACACTGCCTGCCTTTCCAATTATTTGCAAAAACAAAAGAACATATGCAAAAACGAAATTTACATTAAACTGAACTTTGTGCTTAAAATAATACTCTAGTATATTCATACATATCTTCGCTTACGCGACAAACTGTCGCAGTAACATTTTTTTATTTAGAATATTGAGTCAAGATCAGTTGTCGACTTCCCCTTATGACATCTTTAAGCAAAAATATTCATATACAAAAAATAGCTACTCACGACCTGCCCTCACCTGACAAATTATTGCACCATGATTTATTACCTTTTTTCGAAAAAGAAACGATAAAACAAACGGTTTACGTTTAAGCCCAAAATTAAAGTAACAGCTTCAGTAAATTTATAAAATGATTTTGATGCCAAATAGCCACGCAAGCGACGATATTTAAAATAAAATTCTACACATCTTGTGAATACTACAAAATAGTGATTCATGGTTTCTTATTACTGTCTTTAATTGAAGCAAATTAATTAAGATCATTTTGTGAAAAATGATGTTTTCTTACACTCTCTAATATTAAATGCGGTAGCTGCACAGCTACAAAAAAGTAAATAATACTTTATAAAATAGGCGCCAATTTTTAATTGAAATTATTAATTTAAACACTTAAGAATTTAGGTTGTTTGGTTTTCTTTATTAATTTCAAAGTTAAATAAACAATATTTAAACTGAAAATCAAGGTATAAACGTACACATACACATGTTTTAGTGATTATACATATTTGTAGAACATCTGCAAACATTTTGTTTGATAAATAACAATTTGTATTGTGATCAATATTATTTACTTTTTTAAATTTTTACTATAATATTTTCAGAGATTTGTTTTTTTTTGTTACAACAAATAAATAGATTTTCTTGCTTTTCTAGACATCGTTTATTAAGAAGCCTTATGCATAGAAATGTGGTTGGAAAGCTTTTTTTGAGCAGATTACTTTCATAGTTTTATTATTTTATTTTATTATATAATATTTAAAGGAAAGTTAAGAACTTTTATTGAACATATTATTAATTTAAACAAGAATGTGAAGGTATTTTATTATGTAGTAAAGAATTTGTTGTCTTAAAATCTGAATACTAAACAAGTTTCTGTTTACAAATTTTGTTTGTAATATTAATTTTAAATAATACTTGCGTAAACGTAAAGTAAAATGTAATTCAGTTCTTTTTTGTGGTGCATTGGTTTTAATTTCATTTTCAATTTGGATCTATTACGCATTACTTCATTAGTGACATTCTGTCAAGATTCATTTACCAGCTGGCAGCATTGGTGAATTTATTAATTTTCGCCGTAAATATAACTGTCAAATTCCATGTATAAAAAATCTATACAGGTGGTCTTGATAGCGAATTCCTTATTTTCGCCATTAAAGCTAACTGTCAAACTCCATATAATAAACTTTTATACATATTTTTTATGTATGAAGTTTGACATTTAGCGTTTACGGCGAAATTAATGAATTCGCCATCGCGACCACCTTGTATATGTGAACTTTGACAGCAATAGTTTCCAGCAAAAAATAATAAATTCGCCACGCTGCCACCTGATAATTGATTCGCCTTGCATTGCGTCTTGCAATAAGTGTTGCCGTTTGGTAACATTTGTGTAACTTTTAAGGGCTTCACGTAATATGTATAATTCTGTTATATATGGCAAATATTTCGTAACTTTTGTTACAGACACGAAATAAAGTAATATTACTGAAAAATTACTTTTTTCAGTATTTGAGGTAAGAACCTTTCTGATGCAAATGCTATAAAAATCCCACATAAACAAAAAATAAGGTTACTGAAGTTGTACCCTATTCAATTAGTGAGAAATCACTAAATGTTTTTTGTTTCAAGTTTATAAACAGCAAAATGTTTCTGGCAACAATATTTACCAACTGTGAAAACATATGAGCTGCACTTACATATATCGTGCGAAAAACTAAGTAGTCTGTTCAAACTTATGAAAATTGTTAGCAACTTTAAAAAATTTGATTTAGAAAAAATTTTTCATTTAATTGCCTTGAAGAAGTACTGGATTATATTATGGAAAAATTGTCAGTAATTTAATATTGACGTTTTTAGCAAGTGAGACTCCAATTTGTCTTTAATAACGGCTAAACGGATTTATTAAAAAAATTCTACTTTACTTATTTTATAGTTTTCTTCAATACTGATTTAAATTGTCATAAGAATCATCGGGCAGAAAAAGCCTAACTTTTTACTGTCTTCCCATGGCAACACTGGTATGAATTTTCTTAAATATCAAAATTCTCCTGTCACTACATACATACAGATACATACGTATATGTGTATGTAACTACAGTTCATAGCTTGCGATTGATCTTGTTTTCTTTCTTTAACTTGCGTTCTATAACAACGTATTGTTGTTGTTTTATTTTTTCTTTTACATATTTCTTAAGCATTTTTTCTGTATGTTCCCATACACCTTTAAAAGTATTCTTGTTGTGTTTTTCAATTCCCCTCTTTCAAGTCATTGAACACTTTATTTTTTCTACAGCTGTGGTATTTTTTTTAAGTTAAACTAAAATCCCAGCAAACCTAAAGTTAAATGATTAAGATTAATATGCGATTTCTGTTTTACAGGCGTTCAACTCTTCTGAAAAATTTGTATGGAAATTACTCAAAAAAAAAACTGAATGTGTTTCATAAAATTTTTTCAAACGAATTGATCGCTTAGAATATAGAAAGAGCACTTAAATATTTTGATTTAATAAAAATAACGGCAATCTGAAAGCAATTTAAATAACGCTCAAAGTTTTGAATTTAATATTAATTTAATAAAAAATATTTCACAAATAATATTTTACTTTATTCACAGCAATTTTTATTTCATCAAGACGTATTTGATGATTCAGGTTATTATGCGACTTATTCTGTCTACAGCTAAATTCAATAAACCAACTACAAATATAATTTTATTTTTAAATAGTTTTTGTAAGCCAACATACATAAATACTTGCTTTACCTTTTACATTTCTTCTAAATTATTAGTTCTTATAACTTCATTTTTATTTAATTACTATTTTCCGGTTTTTATTATTTTTAATATGGTTTAATATTTCTCAATAATATCAAACATTGATGCTTTATTTTCATTTGGAATTAATAAAAAATATTTCTATCTAAATTATTCGCCTGATGAATCAAAATACATATGTTGTTTAACAACAAATTTTCAAGTATTAACATTAATGTTATATGTTAACAAATTAACAAAGAATTTACAAAGAAAATTAATTTATTGCAAGTTCTGTTTTTGTATTCTAAATGAAAATTTTAAACGAAATAGAAAGCTTTCTTGAAATAATAAAGGTCCTCGGTTCATGCCCTATAAATCTGTTTGCAGGAATTAAAAAAAATGCCTTTAAAATGTGTGTGGGTATAAGTATGTATGTATTGTGACTTTCAATATAGTACTCTCATATGTAAAGGCCGTGTCAGATAAAACTTTATCGCTTTGCGTGACGTTTCAAACTTTGAACAAAAAGCGTATAACGCAAGAGGTATGTCACAATAAAAACTTTAACAGCGCCTAATTATTGTTTGTTTTTATAAGTTTTTCTTCCATAATTTTCTAAAAAAAATAATAAAGGAAGAATATATAATAAAAAAAATAATATTTTAAAATTCTTAGCTCTTTTACGTTCGATTTTGCCAAAAATAATATACAAATGTATAGCAGCTAATTGTCAAAGCGCGCAAAAAGATGAGTGTTGCCCAACTTTGCGCTTTGCTTTGCGTTAAAAGTGCTTTATGTGACATACTTCATATAAGTTCGTGCATTTTATCTCAGATGTCAAAGCGAATTTGCAACGCAACGCAAAGCAAAAGTTTTATCTGACACGGCCTTAAACGTTACGTAAATTTAAATGCAATATATGGATGTGTACAACTTTAAGAACAACTTAAAAGTTTGTAAATATCATTAAGTAATTTATTAATTAGAGAAAAAACATTGTTTTGAAAAATTTATACTCTTGAATAATTCAAATTCAAAGTTTGATTCAAAGTCATTTTCAATTTGCGTGTTTGCTGGGTTTAACCAACAGTTACACTTGCTTTTGCTGTTGGCATGAACGCCTTGTATCTTTCATTTCGCTCTGTTGTTTTTTTTTTTTGTTCTTGTATTTACCTTTTGCTTTAGCACATTTAATCATTATTATGATGTTATTGTTGTCGTTGTATGTTATTATTCCCCACCTTTATGTTGTTTAGAACTAAATTTGTTGTTGCTGTTATTCCTTTAGTTTCATACTGGTTATATTTTGTTTTTATTGCTTTTTTACCTCCAACAAAGCTTAATTGACAATTAAGGGGAAAAAAATAAAACGGTACTACAATGATGATCATTGTCTTCATAATGATGCTGGCGGTTGTTTGTAGTAATTGTTTATTGTTGACAATTTGATATGATTTTTTCTGTTTCTCGTCTACCTTTAACAGTTTGAAATTGTATTTACAATGAATAAGATCAATTTAAGGAGAGAAATGAGAGACAAGTGAAAATATTTTTTTTAAGGTTTTGGTGTGTAGATAGTAATTGAAGCCGGCCCGTTAATTGAAAAAAAAATATTTATTTCAGTTTTATATCAAGCAATATCATACATTTCATAAGTAAACTAAACACTTTGTGTATTAAAATATGAAAACTAAAATATCGAATAGCTACAATTTGGTAAATACATTTAGAATATTAATTAAAGTTATTATTTAAAAAAAGTTTCCCATATACCTACTACATAGATATGTACATAATATATATGTATATATGCATACATACATATGTATGTATGTATGTATGGTACCTAAACAAACTTATTTAGATATACATAGGTACCCTTTTTCCACCTGCGGTGAAGAGTACAAAAATAAAAATATATACAGAGCTGGACAAAATTATTCACAACTTCTTTAAACAAGATACCTAATGACCACAATTACTCTGCTAATGATGTTAGAATATGAACTACATACATATGTACATATATATTATGTTTCCCGCATTCTACATCGTAAAGCCCAATTGCCTAGCTTTGGGATAAGTGGGCTGACAAGAGTAAAAGTGTGATATTTTAGGTGCGGATCAGCTCAAGGAAAGCCTGATACAAGACGGTATAAAAGTGGGAGTAAGTAAAGTCGAAGAAAACTAGTTCGCTAATTGCTAACAAGAAAGGATACGTTAAAAAGTATTAAAAATTTTAAATAAGATTTTACATCCAAACCAAGTTTACTGCGGGAATAATTTTGTCCACTTGCATTCGCACATAGAATTAAATTTCGCACTGTATATCGCTATGCCGCATAATTATTACAAGTTTTTTTATTTTTAAATAAAAGACATGTTAATTAATTATCTTGTTAGAAACTAATCTTTCTGTGCCTTATTAATTAAAAAGAAAAAAATATGGAAGATTAAGTATAAAGTTAGTGACTGTGTGAATAATTTTGTCCAACTCTGTACATACCTTTGATTATAATCATCAGCATCTTAACTTAGTTCTACAATTTTTCTTATCTTTGCAGAGCTGTAAAATTTGCCACAAGGCCTTCGCCAATGTATATCGTTTGCAACGTCATATGATTAGTCATGATGAATCGGCACTGTTACGTAAATTCAAGTGCAATCAGTGTGATAAGGCCTTTAAATTTAAGCATCATTTGAAGGAACATATACGCATACATTCCGGTGAAAAACCATTTGGTTGCGATAACTGTGGCAAAAGATTTTCACATTCCGGTTCGTTTTCATCGCACATGACCTCGAAGAAGTGTATAAGCATGGGTCTTAAGCTAAATAATAATCGTAATTTAATGAAGTCCTTGGAAAAAAATTCAGGCTTAACATCACCGCCCTCCATCAAAAGAAATTCACCAAATTCGAAATTAGATTCGTCAGCGACTCAAAATAGTTTAACCAATCCTATGAACTATTTTGCGGGTGATACAAATTCAAGTACTAACAATCCTAATCCATTTTATACGAATCTTTTGCCAAAATATGGTGATTACACGGCCATGAACGCAGCTTTACTGGCATCATTTCCCAATCCCTTCTATAGTATGGCGTTAGATCCGCGCATCCATCCCTATAGCATACAGCGGCTTTTAGAATTAACTGCTGCTGGCCAGCAGCAAAATCATGAACAGCTAACACAAAAGTCAGAAAGAAATACACCAACTCCGCTCATTAATGAAGGGGAAGGTGGTGAAAAAGATATAAATATTTCAAATGGGGATGTAGAGTATGAAGAATCGTCAGAGGCCTTAGAACTTAATGACGAAGATAATCCTGATGAACCAAAATTGGTAATGGATTTAGATGAATCCGAACACAAAGAGGAAGAACCATCTATTACAAGTATAAATGTAGCACAGAACTATAAGCAACAACAGGAACAAGCCGAAGAAGAAAATTTTGTAGAAGAATCCTCCAAAATATTGGCCAGCTCACCCATTAAACAAGAACAAATTACAAGAAAATCACCAACTTTTGAATCGAATAATCTTGAAGAAGGTCCTCGAGAAATCAATAAATCTCCTTCACTTATTAAGCAAGAGCAGCAAGAGGTGAATGAAAACCAACCCGAAGAAGAAGAAGAACAAGTCGATAACAATTCAAATGTTTCTATAGGAAAAACTGATCATGAATCTATAGCTCTCTTAAGGTGCAGACGTTGCGACAAACAATTCAATCATCCATTAGAGTTGGTACAGCATGAAAAGGTTTTGTGTGGTCTAATTAAACAAGAATTGGAACAACAATTTCAACAGCAGCAACAACAGTTAATGGAACAATCAAACAACTCAAATTCCTTTATAAATTCGAGTGATGTTGAAGATGAACAGGACGAAAGGGACTCAATATCTCGCAATGATTGTTCAAGCGGTGGAGAAAGTAATGCCGAGCGGAAGGTTAGAGTAAGGACAGCTATAACAGAGGAACAGCAACAACAGCTAAAGCAACATTATACACTTAATTCCCGTCCCAGTCGCGAAGAATTTCGCATGATTGCCTCCCGTTTGCAATTGGACGCTCGAGTAGTACAAGTGTGGTTTCAAAATAATCGCTCCCGCGAACGTAAATTACAATACAACAGCAATAAAATGACATTCCCTATGCAAATTCCAGTCGCCCCAATTCAGGCTGTTTCTCAAAGTTTTGATACTTCAGTAGAGGCGGTGAACAAATCAGCGATCTCCGATGATTTACCTTTAGATTTATCGGTTAAGCCACAAAATGCTAACGGTAATCAAGCACAGCATTCTCCCTTGTATGGAATAGCGCCTATGCAAAATGCTTCGAATAATTCATCAGGAGAAATTCAAGAAGCCATGAATCTAAGCCGCAAAGTGACACCCGCTACAATATCACCTTCTTCAGGCGCTTCTGTGCCGTCGGCTTTTAAACAACACGCTGCAGTCGCCGCCGCTGCTCTATATTTTGCTGCACCTTCCCAAGCAAATGGTGCCCCAAATATGCCGCATAACATACGACAAACACCCTCTCCTATTGAGGCTCCTTTAATGGGACCTCAACAGACATCAACACCCCGAGGCGCTGCAGCATTTCCTACATTTTCCCAATTACCACCTTACATGATGCCAGCTGCTATGGCTGCTGCTCATAGGTCTCTAATGCCGATGGAAGCTCTCTTCCAAATGACTCCAGGTTCGGTTGACTACGGGCGCCAACATCCCTTAATAAACAGTATTAAACTGGGTGGTCCTGCCATAGATTTTAGAGGTAATAGCTTAAGTCCTGCTTCTGAAAAAAGATGTTGGCGTGATGATGATTCCAGGGTATCGCATGAAGATGACTTTGTAGTAGCCCATCAACAACAGGTAGCCGCTGCCGCCTTAATGCCACCTAAACCCAAACGGGCTAAAGCTGAAACCCATGGCCATGCTGGAGATCCTGATTTGCCGTTTGTTTGTGATCAATGTGATAAAGCTTTTGCCAAACAAAGCTCATTGGCGAGGCATAAATATGAGCATTCCGGTATGTTGTTTTTGAATTTTTCTTTTTTTTTATTCTATTTTGAGTAATATTTTATTTATAGGTCAACGTCCTTACCAGTGTATGGATTGTCCCAAAGCTTTCAAGCACAAACATCACTTAACCGAGCACAAACGCCTGCATAGTGGCGAAAAACCCTTTCAATGCTCCAAGTGCCTAAAACGTTTCTCACATTCCGGCTCTTACTCTCAGCACATGAACCACCGGTACTCTTATTGCAAACCCTACAGGGAATAGGTAAGCGACAATGCACAACCAACTTCCTGCGCTTCAAATACTACAAACACCACAACTAGAACGAGTGGTGCTTGCGGTAGAACGTCCACACGACGTAATCCAGCCAATCTACTAAATATGCAAGATTTTCGCAAAAAACTTAATGTAGCGGCTGCATTACGTCAGCAGCAACAACAACAGCATCAACAGCAACATCATAACCAAACGTTGGCGGCCTTTGCACACCAACAACCTGTAAGACCCCATCACTTGCTCAACAATTGGAATTTATTAAATACAGCTGGTTTTGCCGCGCGACCAGGTCCTCATTTGCCACCACCACTAATGCATAGTCCACATGCTTTGGCACAAATGCCAAGAAATCCAGCATTATTTAGTGGTTCTCTTATGGCGCCCCGATTTCAAGCACCACCATTACATAAAAATCTACCGTCCCAACAATTTAATACAACAACATCATCTTCACCATTTGACTTGTACAGCAACAAAATGCTCTTGAATTAAAAAAAAAAAAAAAAACTTTAAAACAAAAGATGTTCGTTTAGCTAAATAAATATAAATGCCAAAGAGTTCAACTAATTTCGTGGAAGGTAAACTTAATTTATAAATTTTTTTATAATTCTTTTTTATAACTACTAAACTAAATTTAGATTTGTTTGCTTTAAAAATTGTATTTTTTTTCATCGGTCATGACTAAAGTTGTCAAAAGCTTAAAGCCAAAAATATTAAGCAAAATAATCGCACTTAAAAGCGTACTTAAACTTAAAATAACAAAATTCATGTTCAATGCCAACAAAAAGATAAAAAAGTATTTTTATGTAAAATATATATCAGCGTATTCTTTCTATTAATTTGTGCAGGCACATTTTCATTTTTGTTGAAATCTTAGTTTCGCTCGTAAAGAAACATTTTCATCAAATTTCGTTTAAATTAAAATTGTTTTTATTATTGTGAATAAAAACCTGTCATTTCGAATTTATAATTTCATAATTTATTTTGTATCACTTTTTTATATTTTAAGTTTTGTATATTTTTTATAAAAATTTATCCTTTAGAGCTTCCTTTGTTTTTAATAAATAAACATGTGTGGAAGGCCATATATTAAGAAAAGGGCCAGTACCTTGTTTAAATACTCAATAATATTAATTTAATACGATTTATTAAAAGAATATTTTTTATTTTTATAAAAAATTTTTTATTAGTTTTAACTTGTAATTTTATTTATTTTTTTATCACAAAAATACAAAACCAAAAGAAATTGCAATAAAAATAAATGTATTATTTTTTAGAGTAAATAAAATTTTCAATGAAATATATTTAAATAAAAACAAAAAACAAAAACCGAAGCTGAATAGTAAAATTAGCAATACTTTTTTAAAAAAATAAAAATCAGTTCTTCAATTCAGTTAAAAGAGGTTTAATTTTTGTTCTGTTAAAAATTTCAGTTATTGTTATTTTTTATTTTATTTTATTATTTTTTTTTTTTACTAAAATTCTTTTCTTAAAATAAAATAAAAAATAAAAAAAAAATTTCTTGTAAAAAATAATCATTTTTTATGTTTTTAGAATTCTAATTCTTTTTTAATTCTAATTTTTTCTTTATTAATTTTTTTTATTTATTTAAAATTTTGTTTATTTGGTTTTTATATTTTATTCAAACACTTTGTAACTGGTTTTCTGTTGGTTTTTAATAGATTTTTAGCTGAATTGCATTAAAAAAAATTCAGTTAAAAAAATATTTGTTTTTCCTACGCAGCTTTTGTTTTGTTTTTTTTTTTTTTTTTCTTTTTTAAATTTCACATACATAAATTTGTTTTAAAAATTTGTTTAGGGCTGGGATGATTTAATGCAATTTAGTTTATTTTTTTTTTCATAAATCAGGCTGGGTTTTTAAGGCAATTTTTTATACTTCTTACGCTGAGAATGTTTTATTTTTCTTATTTTTAATAATCATAAAAATTATTCTTAAAATTTTTTGGACCATTTTACTAAGTATCAAAAGGAGACAATATTGCAGAAATATTTTAAATAAAATAAAAATTACACCAAAAATTAATTTTAAATTTCCTTCTTCATACAACAGTATGAATAATTATTCAATTATTTTAAATATTTTTATAAATAAAACAGTTATTATTTAACAGAAAATAATAAAAACAAAAGCCCACCGCTTAAACAAATAGTGTTTAAATGCAATAAATTTTGGTGTAATTTAAAAATTATGAAAAACAAATAATAAAAGAAATTTCGCTTAATATTTTCAAAATTTTTTTTAGGAATTTACAAAACAAAAAAAAACAACTATACCAACCATTCCATAAAACTTTCATTATAGCAAACCAAATTTGTTGATGTGTAAAAATATAAGAAACGAAAAATAATGAAAGTTTTTGTTAAATAATACAAATAAATGTCTGTAAAAATATTATTAAAATAAATTTAAAAAATATATACTTAATTAAAAAAAAAAAAAAGTTAATAATAACTTAAACTTATTCATTTGGCCTTATACATATATTTAATTAAGAAAGAATTAATTTAATTAACTGATAAATAACAAAAATTTAATTATTAATTTAGTAATTTAAAAAGAAGAGTTAAAATAGTGGATATTTATAAAACAAAAAATAAATTTAAATTTTTCTTAAACTTAAAAAATAAGCAAAAATAAAATATACAAGTTGTGTTGTAAAAAAAACTAAATTTAAAAATAAAAATATATATTGCAAACAAAAATAATCTAAAGGACAATAAAAACAATTACACAAATTTATTAAAAAAAAAAACAAATTTCACAAAAAATATTAACACATATAATTTCAATAATATTTAAACAATTCTGTTAAAATTATTAATACTTATTTTTTTTTCCTAAATATTATTTAATTTATTAAGAAAAAATTGCCAAACAACGAATGCCATAAAACTATTTTCAAAATATATTCACAAACTCCTTTTAAATAAAAAGAAACAAAATACTCAAAACAAGGTTTCCAATACAACGAAGAATTACAATTGCAAAAACTTCAATAATTTTTTTGATCTTTTACACAAAAAAAAAAAAAAAATAAAATGCATTTACATATTTCAACATTTCTTTTTACAGATAATTATTTAAAATTAACAAAATACTTGCTCTTAATTATAATTAAGGTCTACTTTTAAGTTTTAGTTTTTATCACAATCCAGTTAAAACAGAATTAGTGCCGCAACTAGTTCTAGGGCACAGAAAAAAAAGAAAACTTGTATCTATATGTCAATATGATATTTGCACCCTTATTTTTATTATGGTTGGAGAGCCAGTTCTATAATATCTTCTAGAATTACAAATTAAAAGTAATTTAAAAAAGTAAAAGTAATTTAAAAATTTGGTATTAAAAAAATCCGAGTGACCTTGTCCGATAAATTGGCTGAGTAACCACTTTTTTCCGACATAATTCTTCTCATTCAGCCTATTGTTTTCATTGTTTAAACTCAAAGTCATCAGAGAATCTTAATAAAGAGAATCTTAATGCAGAGAATCTTATCAAGTATTTAAGCTTCAAAGACAGAATGAGAATTTTTTTAAAAGCTCCACCGTTAAATCTCAGCTATGTGGTCTGCTACATTTTTAAAAAAAATTTTACGCATATTATTTTGTTCATGTTTTAAATACAAATAAAACTTTTTCAAGCCCATTGCCTCTATAAGGTCCATCTCCTTTAAAAAAGTCTTGTAAAGACGGTACGACTTTACGTACGCAAAAGAGAAAATAATATATTTGCTCTCAATTTGTGCAGATTCATTACGTATTTTGTTTAGACGATCCCATTGGTACTATTCCGCACAAAAATTTGACATGTCGTAACACTTCTGTGACCATGTAAACCGCCCTTAAGTTTGTATGTGAATTAATAGCGACATTATCAATTTACCACTTGCGTTCACTTTAACCTCACTTTTGGAATCAGCTGTTAAAAAAAAAATTTTATTAAAAAAGTAAACCAGACCACTGATGCCGTTACTTAGGGACATCAACTTATTTTTATTAAAGCTAATTTTTATTTAATTATTAAGAAAAACAAAACACTGGTTCTTCAATAACTTCACATCAAAGGTGTCAAATTAGTTGTGCCAGAACAAGTCACACGAATACTGCACTAATTCTGGAGCTTATTATTTTAGAATAAGTTCTAAAAATTTTTTTCTGGGAAGTTTTATTTATTTTCTTTAAAAATATATGTTTATAAAAATATTCTACACAAAAGCTAGAAAAATCCAAAGACACACTTGTACTATAAACCACTTACACTTAATAAAAAAAACTAACTTTATTAAAAATTAAATCCTTAATTTAGCTATAAAAAAAAGTAAACTTAAACTTTAAACTTAACAAATAAAAAATATTTAGCATAATTTTTGCTTTAAAACCTACAACTTAACTTTAAATTTAAAATAAAAAAGTGTTAATAAATTAAATAATTTTTAAGCTTTCTTTTACACAATGGACTTTCCTTAAATAGAAATACTTATAAAAAAAGGAAAACTTTGTGTTTTTTCTAGGGCCTTACTTCATAAACTACAAAAAAATATAACTGTTAATATTTTCTTATACTATTGTTTGATATTTAAAAACATTTGTTTTTTTTTTTACTTTTCTTTTTGTTACTTTTTTGTACATAAAAAATGTATTATTTTTTTTAAATAATTTTATTACTTTTTTATATTTTTAATAATAAACTTAAGTTATGTCTTATATTTTTATTCTGTAAAAGTTATTTGCGAAAAAAGTAATCTTTAACTGTTTAAGGTGTTATATATTATGAAAATTATAAAATAAAAATAATTAATTATAAAAAAATACCAGAGAAAAATAAACGAATATTATTCTATACATATTTCTATGTATTTTAATCAAAATTGTAAGAATTTTTTTGTCATTCATATTAAATAAAAAAATTTACAAAATTATTATAATTATAAAATTTACACTTATAAAAACTACACAAAAAATATATTAAAAAATGATTACAAAAGTAATTAATAAAAATCTTTATTGAAAATATAAAATTAATGAGTTTTTATTTTCTTATTTTAAAAATGATTTTTTCCCATTAAAATTAAATAATGACCGTTAAAACTCTTCCTACTTATCATGCCAGTCAGCATTTTTCGATAAAAGCAACTTCTTTCTTCGTTACTTTTTTAGATTAAAAACTTAATTTTATAAAAACAAAATACAATATTGTCAAACTAAGATCTTCTATCAAACACTATTTTGTCTCTACCATTAGTTAATTGGTTAACAGGGCCCGTTATATTATTAGGTCAGTTCAGAAACTGAAATTTATTACTAATCGTTACTAAAACGTGTTCACGTACACGAAAAACTTGCAAGGAGAGAGAGGAAAAGAAAAAAAGAGCGTAAAAATGTGAGAGAAAAAATTTATTGCAAGCAACTTTCAATGCATAGGTAGTTGCTGAACTGTTGCTGTGCAAATGTGTTGCAAATGCAAAAAAAAAGAAATAAACGCATTTGCTTCAGCTAACTATACTCGGTGGCTAACTACGCGTATATGTATCTTTCGGCAGCAAAGCATTTATTTTGAAAACGTTTGCTGTTGCTTAAGCAATCAGTTGTTCTTTATTTTTGCTATTGCTTAACTCTTTACTATGGAGTTGTGGTTGACTACCAGGCATGTTCTGACACTCCCATGTTTTTGAAATTGCATGTGATTTCAAAAAAGCCAACTTTTGTTTTACATGATCTGAAACTCACGGGTTTTGCTTGCGATTTGCTCTTTTTCAAACTTAAAGGGAAAACATGATTTTACGGTGCAAAACATAAATAAACAAGAGGAAACTACAACAAAATGCCTGCAGCTGCCTTGCTTAGTTTCATTTCTTAAAAAAACATGCAATTAAAAAAAAAAGAAAGAATTGAAAAACGGACCCTTAGAGATTGTGACAATTCAATGGATACTTCAATCCAATGTATATTTATAATTTAAAAAAAATAACGCAAGCCTAGAAATATCTTGGCGACAAATGGATTTTCTATTAGTGATATTGCATTTAGCATATTTAATGTAAAAGGTTACTTATGTTGTAAGTGATCAGTCCTTAAAAAGTATTTTTGTTTATTTTGTTAATTATAAAATGCACGTTCGGAACTCATGTCGTCCAAAAAGTAATTTAAATAAATTTTATAAGAATTGAAAATTAAAATATCCACATGTTTTTTTGACTACCGACTATACGTTCAACCGCACTAATACTAGTATATTTTCGAACATCAATTAGAACAGCTATTTCTATGAAAGCGCCAGTACTCAAGAAAACAATTAAAACAAACAATTGATAGAACAAATAACATGCCTATTTTAGATTAATTATTTGCGACTTAAATTGTCTAAAAATTAAAATAAATTTTGTTAAAAATAAAAGAGAACATATTAATTTTTATTTGTGTATAATTTTATTGTTGCTTTAAAGTTTATTTTAAGTAAAATTCGTAACTTCACTTCAGTATGTGCTTGCGATTTGAAAACGCCAAATTTCTTGCGATTGTGAACTACAGAAGACCTTTCATGCGATTTCAACTCGTATCGCCAGTTTTAAGCGATTTGCGATTGTCAGAACATGCCTGTTAGATTGCTTTTTCTTGCTGTAACTCGCTGCTTTTTATCCCTTTTAACGGTTGCTTGCTGATTGCTTTGCCGCAGTTTCAGCATATGAGTTTCTTTCTCTTTTTTTGCATTTGCTTTTTGCTGTTGCTTAATTAATAATGAAATAATTTGTAAATGCTGAAACATTTAGTTTTTTTTTATTTGCTAAAGAACATGTAAGCAAAACAAGGATTTTAGTGCTGTTGCTATTTTTAAGCAATCAATTTAAACCCTGATTTTTACTAGCAAGAATTAGTCAAACAGCTGTTTTTCACTTTTGTTTACAAAATAATTTCCTTAAAAAAGTCTGAAAAAGGAAATTTTTGTAGCATTAAAGAAAATGCAAGTTTTTGGCAATTAAAAGATATTAAATTTAATATTATTTTGCTGTTTTGTTATTTTTCTTTAATCAAGCTAGGGGAGCATACAGCAAAAAAGTTTAAAATAACAGAAATTTGGTTTAGAATCTTCTAGCTTTGCAAAAAAAAACAGTAAACGAGCCAGCGATGAAACATTTAAAGCAGTGTAGCTTTTTCGGTACAATTTCAATAAGAATAGTTCAATTTATATGTACAATTTAAAAATTTATTTATACAGGGTACAGACCAGAAATAGCAAACTTGGTTTATTCTTACAGCAAGACATTCGATAAATTCACTCGTATGTGTGTGTGTGTTTATCCAGCAATCTGTAAATTGGAGTTACCATCAGAGCACATAAAACTCTTATTACTAATGAATGAAAATTATATTGCAAAAAATCGACTTTTTATTGTTGCTTTTAATATAAATTTCCAAACGTTTGGAAATTATTTTTTACAGAATAGTGCCTAGGAACAAAACCAAAAGCCTTATATAGCGCGGGATAGACTAAGCTCGCACAAAGAGTTATGATTAATATGAAACCATGCAAGTCTAAAATTACTCCTTACCCACTATGCCCTTCCAAAAATTTAAATTTGTTCTAACACCAACAACAAGTATCAGCACGCAAATCTATGTATAATCATCTACTCTCAGTAGCTTTGTTTAACTTTTTTTTTACTTTTTAATTTATATCTTTACTATTTACTATATATTCAGCTCAGACCTCTAAACGACCCATTATCAACTTAACACTTCAGATCTATAAGTGAATAGATCTTAATGTTACAAAACTATTTGCCTTTGATCAGTTATAGTCATATACAATTTCTTCGCGTTTCCTTGTAATTGTTATTAAAACTCACAATATTGAACCTTTGACATGATGGTTGTTTAAATAAGGTGACGACAAGTGTTTAATTTGCTGTTTTCAGGCTACCTTCATGGGCATAGATAACCCATTATTCCCTCAAATTACCTTTCCAATTATACCCACATTCTCTCATTCCGCTATTAAATAATCGATATATGCCATATCTATACATAAATAAAACTGTAACGGGGTCATTGCTGTACATGAAATTTGTTTAAAAATTTTTATGTTGTTGGAATACAAAACACTTATTTTTGGAATTTTTGTCTGTCTGTCTGTGTTCGCATCACGTAGATGGATTTGAACAAAATTTTGTGAGGAGGTCCTATAGAACCTTGATTCCAATATAGAATATTTTTTTTAATAAGTCATTCCGTAGACAAAATAGAGATAAAAATGTGAAACCACCTAATTTTACCGGTATAATAGTACTAAAACAGCTGTCTGCACATTTTATTTTTCAATGGAGCTGTGAAATAAATATTTAAAAACACATTTTTCTAAATTTGAATTTTAAGACAATTAGAAATGACACGCTGCCGAAGTCGCGGGCACTTGCTTAGAATTGCATTTTACACATCATTGGCAATTTTTTTTGTTTTGGAAGGGGTACCCGTAAACTAGATTTAAGCCAAAAATATTTATACCAAATTGGTCCTTTTTATGGAATTTATAATGCATGACACAACTTTCCTCTTCGTTGAAGGACATAACCCTCTCCAGACATTTTATGTAGCTACGCTTATGGCGTACGATATAACTTGCCATAGATGAACTGTGAACCTCTTGGTGTTATCCACTTAGACGATTGTGCAGTTTTCTGGATGTAATTATAATATTAAAATTGATGTACACTTTACATATTATATAATCAAGCAAAACTTTAAAAAAAATGTTCAAATTTTTCCCTAAATGAGAACGGTTGTAGTGTTGGAAAACACATTATTAACACAGAGTTATATTTTGGTAGTCGGTAATAACGTGTGAGCACTGCATTAGCATATCGTAATCATATGTTTAAAAACGTCATAGCCAGCTGCCAAACAAAAAATTTTCAACAATTTCAATTCAATACCACAAGACGTTTTTGTTTGTTTTACTCATTTTGCCAAAAATCAACAAATTTAACGATTTAATACTTTTATAAACAAGTTTTCCTAAAAAATGTTAAGCTTACAAAATTATTGCAGTTCTTCAGAAGGAGAACAATCCGACACTGATGACAAAAATCAAACTGAAAAGAAAGTGGAAGAAAAAGCATTAGAAATGCCCGAATACTTAAAGCCTATTGATCCTAACATGTCAGTGGCTAAATCATTAGCAATTTGTGCAGCACCTGAGGTAGTGCCTGTAGGTGCTGTTGCTGTTCCACGTGCTATCGATCCAACCGTCAAAGAAATTGAATACAACCCAAAATATGAAGAGCTGTACGCACCTGTAAAAGGACCTGAAAATCCTTATTTAACAGAACAAGCAAGAGCATCACGAAATACGTTGGCGGGTTATGTGGAAAAAGCCCACATAAATGCATTTGAATTTGAAAACCAACGTCGAACATTTCATACCTACGGTTACGCTTTAGACCCCTCTGTCGATGAAGCGGTAGATAATTCTTCATTTGTGGGTGACTTGCAATCAGCCTATAATGATGATGGCAAGACAGTATTTGAAGGGCCAAAACCAAAAAAGAAGCGAAAACAAGAGAAAAATGATACACCCGATGATATAGAAGGTTTCTTGGGGCCTTGGGGTAGGTACGAAAATGAGCAAACCGTAGCCAAGCCTAACGAACAAGAAAAAGCCGAACTTGATGAGATATTGGCAAAACGGCATAGACGCGGTCGTATACCAGAAGATAAACCTTTAGAAGAAAAGTCTATTTTACACAGTAAGTATTTTTTAGTTATAAAAATATTAAATTTATTATATATTTGTTTTGTTGCAGTAAAAGATGCTTACGATTATCAGGGACGTTCATACCTACATGCACCTCATGATTTGGGTGTCAATTTGCGCGCAAGCGCTCCGCCGCCAAAGTGTTTTCTGCCCAAAGCACATATACATACATGGACTGGGCATACGAAAGGCATATCGGCAATACGATGGTTCCCTCAAACTGCCCACCTATTATTGTCAGGTTCTATGGATTGTCGAGTTAAATTGTGGGAAGTATATGGGGAACGCCGTTGTATTCGTACTTTTAATGGTCATAGACAAGCCATAAAGGATATTGCTTGGAATAATAAAGGCACTAAGTTTTTGTCTGCTTCCTACGATCGTTATATTAAACTGTGGGATGCTGAAACGGGTGATGTAGTATCTCGTTTTACAGCACGTAAAATGCCTTTCTGTGTTAAATTTCATCCTGATAACAATAAGCAGCATTTGTTTGTGGCCGGTACTTCGGATAAGAAAATAATATGTGTAAG
Organism: Gymnosoma rotundatum; assembly: GCA_916610165.2. Classification (NCBI taxonomy): domain Eukaryota; kingdom Metazoa; phylum Arthropoda; class Insecta; order Diptera; family Tachinidae; genus Gymnosoma; species Gymnosoma rotundatum. Next base: position 63,077,640 of record OU744336.1, read on the forward strand.
TATTTATTATTATTGCAAAAGTTCAAGTGAACCGATTTAATAAGTGATTTAAGGCATAAAATATTTTGTGAAAAATCTTGTGTTAAAATAGTCCGTGTATGGTCCATACTTAGGATTTTTTTCCGAATAATAATTTCCTTAGGTTGAAGCTAATGTAATTTCTTTTCAATCAAATATAATTGTTATATTTGTTTTGGTTTAAATTTTATTAAAAGATTTAGAACAAATCTAGTTTACGGACGCAGCTTAAAAATTAAAAAAAAGTTTCCTACGGGGTGTAAAATTTAATTTTAAGCAAAAAATGTAAAGTGACAAATTTGGGGCTGACCCTTGATTTCCGAGTTACGGGCCTCCAAAGTTTGCATGTACAATATGGAATACATCGAGTATTTTTTGGTGGAATAAGACAATATGGGTATCATTAGAAAGTTAATTTCAATATATATTCAATTTAAAATGAAAATAGTAAAAAAAATAAAAAGAAGTTTTTTATATGAAAGTTTTTTGGGCAGCTCTTAGTTTTATCTTCGCTTACTAAACATTTTCTGCGTAGCCGGCTTTCTACTCTATGGTATGACCAACACCGGCTTCGCTTACTAAAGATTATCTGCGTAGCCGGGCTTCGGCCGAGCACAAGAATTTTCTCCTCTATGGTATGACCAACAACGGCTTCGCTTGCTATAGTTTTTTTTATTTTTTTTTTTTCAATATTTAAGCCAAAGATTTAATAGATCGCGATTTTTTATTTTAATAAGTTTTATTGTTTAATGCTGTTAATTAGAATTTTCAGAGATTACTGATAAAAGAGTTAATAAATCGATTTTTTTATCGGTTAGAACTCTTAGGGCCAGTTTTTGACTTCGAGCTATTGGAGAAAGCAAAATACTAATGAAGTTGAATTTTATTTCTGTGATTGAGGAAAACTTATTTTATATGATGCATATAAATCATCCCAATATTTATGAAACAAAAATATAATTTAACTTTTTCTTATTGGTGTTTATTCTTCGATATGCCACGACGAAAACAAGAATTTAGGAATCGCAAAAAAATGTTGTTTTTATATAGTTTTTAAACTAAGCGATGCAAACAACACTGCACAATATTGCACTAAGAATCGCTACCGGATGTGTTAAGATGACGAGCATAGGATATATCATCTCCATGGGAGACTATAATGCTTCCGGTCAAATGACACAGTAAACTACTGACTAAGCAATTCCTAGTGGCTTGTCACCCTAACTCGGGATCCGTCTCCTCGACACATTCGGCAGGACTTCCGGAGCTATAGCTATGAAATTAGGGATATCATTCCATCTACGATAAACCGGATGACCATTGCGGAAACCCAAAAACTATTGCATCAGCAGGCGGTCTCAGGAGCGAGGCTTTTACCCAGGCAAACGGGATCAGTTCTAGAAAAATTAAGAGCCGGTTGGTGCAGCATACTTAACTGCTACCGTAAGCGAATAGTTCCGGAACTTTAAACCGCTGCCCAGCCTGCTTCAAAGCCCTGACGACTCAGTGCATTTATTTAACTGTCCCAATAGGGTAACAAATTTACGCCCTATAGACCTATGCGCAATTTCTCCACACCAAGTACCACCTGGTGACGCACGCATGACTAAGTTTTTTATATCTTTTCAGGCAAAAACTCTCGACAGCAGCAGAGCTGTTACAATAACAACAACAATACTGAACACACATCGTTTATTATTACTTCATTTAGTAATAAAAAAAATCGAGATTTTTATTTTTTTAAGGAACTAATCTTTCTGTTGATGAAAGCCTTCCAGAATATGCTCCTTTTTTTGCAGTATTATTTCTATTCAGTACGTGTCTGGAAATATAGTTTTTAAAGTGAAGTTTCTTTTAGGCGAATATATTTGTTGACAATTAAAATTTCCCCTTGTTCAAAATTTCACTTTTCTCTACTGAATATTCTGTCTCCGCTTTGAAAATACATAATTTTTATATCTAATTTAAAATGTTGGTATATTTTTAAAAGTTAATAAAAATGTTCTGATACCTCCTTCTTTTTTTTAACCAAATTATACACCCACAAAAATATAAAGATATAACCATGAGAAAACAAAAACTTTCCACTTTTATGTTTCAATAGAATAAACGATTTTCATATTGAATTAATAATTAATTTTATTTCTTTTTTTATTTCAGTGGGATACTCGCAGTGGCGATATCGTTCAAGAATATGACCGGCATTTAGGCGCTGTCAATACTATTACTTTTGTTGATGAGAATCGCCGTTTTGTAACTACCTCTGATGACAAATCGATGCGTATTTGGGAATGGGATATACCAGTCGATATGAAATATATTGCCGATCCTACTATGCATTCAATGCCGGCTGTAACTTTGGCTCCCAATGGGAAATGGCTGGCCTGTCAATCGCTTGACAACAAAGTCGTCATATTTTCTGCACTAAATCGTTTTAAAATGAATCGCAAAAAATCGTTTAGTGGCCATATGGTTTCGGGTTATGCTTGTCAATTGGACTTTTCACCTGATATGTCATATCTGGTGTCGGGAGATGGTGATGGTAAATGTTATATATGGGATTGGAAAACAACAAAACTGTATAAAAAGTGGCAGGCTCATGAAGGTGTTTGCATTAGTTCGCTTTGGCATCCACACGAATCAAGTAAGGTGGTGACGGCTGGTTGGGATGGTTTAATCAAGTTTTGGGATTAATTTAAATTAAGCTGGGAAATAGATAATTTTTATTTTTTGCATTTGAGTTATAATTTTTTCTTTTTTTTTAATTTTTATAAAGAATAAAACAAAAAAAAAAAACAAATTCGTTTATAAAGGAATTGTTGTTTTAAAATCCGGATAAGAATTTTACGGCATTTGCCATTATGTGACAAAAGTTCCAGCTGATTTGATGTGAAATTGAAAGAAATATACCTGATGAAAAAAATTTGTTCCTTAATTCTAATCGAGACCTTTTCTCCTTTATCCATTCTGTTGTGAATAACACAAAGGTATGCCTTTATGTACCCAAATTTTCAAAGAACTTTAAAATATTTTTAGCATCGTCTGATGTTAACTTCCGCATATAAAATCATTTTATATTTAAAGCCTTATAGGATGATTAGAATTTTAATGCTAAAAAGAATCCAAATAAAAATCTATCTCTCAGCCAAATGAGATAGAAAATTATAGATCTTGTTAATTTATACTTGTTAAAACAGAAAATTGTTTAAAATTAATATCTCTCTTGTCTATAGTTGTTAAGTATAATAAAGAATTTACGAATCTAAATATTAAATAACAAACTTGCCGAAATGATAATTGCTAAACAAACCTTTTGGGCTGAAGATTGGAGGAAACTGTGTGTTACAATTGACTTTGTTTCAAATGACAACTCAACATCACTTAGCAGGCAATGCAGGACAATTTTATAGCAGACTAAAACATATGAACGTCAAAACTTAATTTCTGATGCAAAAAACTCGCAATTTCATGACTTATATTCGAAACTACATTATTCTTGTCTGCAAATCAAAACTTCATCTCACGCTATAAGCTTAATCATAAGAGCTAGAGGTGACCTCTTGGATATAAACGCTTGAGCTTTCACAGGCTTGTCTGTGGGGCTTTGCACACTGTGCAACTTAGATGTTCCGGAGAATACTTTACATTTTATTGGTATTTGTCCTATTTTCAACGTATTCAGAATTAAATTTTTCAAACAAAGGCAATTAAACCTGACAGAAACTTTAAAAATACTCAACCTGAATTGGCTTAGCTTCATAACTCCTTTTAGTGGAATAATATAAATATTTCTTGCTGTTTTATAACTACATATTTATAACTACATATGTACACTAGATCATTATTTGATATTTAAATCTAATTTTGTTAACATAATTGTACAGATCTATTAATTAAATAAAATAATAAATAACATTGTATTAGTATCTGAGTTTGCAAATCTTTACAATTTATTACAAACTAAGAGTGCCCACGATTTCGTCAGCGTGTGTCTAATTTTCTTAAATTTCAGTTTTATTTTACAGTGTTAAAAATTTTCCATCTACATAAATAAAATGTGCTGACACCGGTTTTAATAACCATTATACCGGTAAAATTGGGTGCTTCACATTTGTATTTCTATTTTCTGTACGAAATGACTTACTTTTGCGATATATATTTGTTTATAACAATCGCCTAATTTTAGACATAATTCTTTACCACAAAACATGGAAAAAATATTAATTTAACCCTTTCTTTAACTAAAACTATTAAAATAAAAATTATTATTTATAAAACTTTTACGAAAATATTATCATAAATATGTGGTTCCCTAATATTTGCATTTCTTATCTATCAATTCCAAAGGGAATATAATGTTTTGTAAACAAATAAGCAACAGTTTGTGCTTTTTCTCATCAGTTCTCTGTAATATAATATATTTTGTTTACAAAAATATTTAACTTTCTCCCATTTGAGAACTTAAAAGTAAAAGTACCGGAAAAATACCGGCAGAGAACAAAAATAATTGAAAATGCATACTTTTTTTTTAGAAAAAACTCAAATTGTCAGGGAATGCTATAAAATGATAAGAAACTAACTAACATGCGCCTTAAAGTATGCAAGCATTTGTCAAAACAAGTCACCCCTATAAATATAACTAAGAAATAAAAAAACAACAAGCTCTAAAATAACATATGCGAGTCTTATGTTACAAAGAAGAAAATAAAATCAATACTTGGAATTTTTGGCAACGAAAACAAGAAATTTTTTGGTAAAATCACATAAAAAGTTAAGAAATTTATAGAAGAAAAAAAAAACGTATTTGTGTAAATAAAAAAGAAAAGAAATTACAACGATTTGTTAATACAGTTTATAAACAAAAAGTTATTGTAAATAAAACCTTGAAAATGTAGAAAATTAAGTGAAAATTGTTAAAACGGCAATGAACCATTGTTTTATGTACGTTTGATGAATTTTTTGTGGAAAATATACAAAAGCCTTGAAACAGCTCCATTTCTGTGGTTAGATAATTCCTTTTTAAGTACATTCTATAGTTTAGGGAAAAACCAACTACAAAAAGTAAAATAAAATTGAAAGACAAAAATATTTAACATAAGATGACCAAGCCACCCTCTGACACTAACGGTTTGGGCTATGCCTATCATTTGCCTTCAGGAGGCCTGCTGTTGCGTTTGAAAAACTCTTTGTCACAATTTAGCGATTTGTTTAGTGAATTTAATAAATATATAGCACCAGCATATCATCACGATCGTTGTGAAAGATCGGTACACATGCGTTTGTATTCGATGCATAAAAGGGAATTCGTTATGGTATTTCTGGGATTTTTTACATGCTTTGGTTTGGGCATTATTATAGGTCTAACTGGGCCACCCATTACAAGTACCTCAGAAATAACCGCCAAAACTATACTCAATCATACTTCGCTGGCAAATTCTTCAAATGTTTTGGCGACAGGACCCTTTGCCATGAAATCACCTCTAATGACTACATATTCCCAACAGCTATGGCTGATAGCCAAACTAGTTACCAACAATAATGATGGTGAGTTATGGAATTTAACATTTAACTCTTAAAACGAGCTAATATTTAATTTTTTGTTTCTTTAGATGAACAGTATGATAAACGTTTTTATGTCAGCGTGGCCATTGATGGCATTACGGAGCAACACAAGCCCCAAAGTATTTTAACTTCTGCTAATTTACACAATAGGACACGCCATTTGTCCTGTAATCGTAATGACTGTGAAGAGTTTACCATAATGCATTTGGGTTTTTTGGAATATGCTCATTATATCATAACAGTGAGATTCTTGGGCTTGGAGTCATTTCATCAGAAATACAATATAACGGGTATAACATTTTATGTAAGTTTAAGAAACTATTTTAAACCATTCAAATAATTCTAAAGAATTTTTTAATTTAATATTAAAAAAAGAAAATACTGTATTTCGTTGTAATAATTTCATTTTGCAGTTCAAAACTTATAGTCCGGAATTTACTCAAATTGAAATTTGGTTTCGTTTCATATTTCTGCTGTTTACATTTATTGTTATTGTAAGTTTTATATAAAATTATTCTTGATATTTGTTGTAATATTTTTTTTATTTTAGTGCTGGTACGCTCATACCTTACGCAAATATCCAATTTATGATTGGTCTATAGAACAGAAATGGATATCGGTATTGTTGCCTTTGTTGTTATTATATGATAGTAAGTACAAGATTCAAATGACCACAAAATACTTTTTTTTTAAATCTGAATTTGCAAGGGTACATAGCCAGGGTATCCCACAAGTTTCAGATATAAACAGTCTCTCTAGGAACTGCACATAGACCTATACCTTCGTATAGCAAGTGGTAAATCCTGAACAGGATATTGAAGTATTACTGATTAAATATATGTATATTTTTTAATATTTGTTAAAACGATGGCGTTTTTATAAAAGCCAGTTGAGAAAAAACGTGCGCGTTGCATCTTTAATTATAACCTCACTTTTTTGAAAAAGGAAAATCTGCTCGCACGCAGATGTTCCCCCTTTGAGATAAAGTAATAAATTCGAAACACTTTTTATTATAAAATTGTAAACACTACCATCGAAACATGTCAGCAAGTTCGAATTTTTTCTGCTACAGTGGTTCTGTTCTATCTATTTTTTACATTCAATTAAACATTTTCTTTCGGTTATTATTTTTTTTAAGTATTCCACCTCAATTGTCGCAAAATTAGCAGATCATTCAATTTCGCTTGCACAAGACATATTTTTTTTTATTATTAATTTCAAACTTTCGATTCAATTGTTTTTTTTCTTCAATGTGACATTTAAAATAAATGTTGCCATTTTGTTGTGTTTCTGTATGGCGGCACTACAAGGTTTAAATTGTCCGTTTGGCTTAACTTTTTATTATTACTGCATTTAAGGCTTACTGCATTAAGGCTCTCCTGATTAAACCCTTTCCTTACAAAAATATCTTTGTCTAACAGGAATAACTTACGATTTTTCACTTCTCAAAACATTTCATTCTAGACACTTCAGGCTAAGTTATCATGTTTAAAGGACTGTCCTGTAGGAATCACCTTTATGTCGACTTTGCCTGCAAGAGTATTAAGAGAATTATATTGTTCCTTTTTGCAATATGAGAAGGTTTTCGAAGGGGATCTTTTAAATCTCAGAGAGATTAGAAAGGTTTCTGCACTTCTGCCATTAACTTTAAAGGGGTGTATTGCACGTTAAGGTAGAATAAAGGAGTTTGCGTCTAAGACTCTGGAAATTGACTATTATTAGACAGCCAAAAAATGTAAAAATGCTCAAAAATCTTTTAAGGCAATAACTTCCTTAAGCCCGGAAATTAACGACTTTAAGTATAGATTTGTCCGCAAAGGCGCGACTTTTCCTTAAAATTAGAGTTTATTACAGGAAAAAAGTAACAGGAACAAATAAAAAAATAGTTGACGGATATGATTTGAAAATAGAGAACGTGACTATTTTACTAATAATTTTTATAATTTATTTTGAAACTCCAATGTTAGAATTAACAAACACGACGTGGTTTCAGGCATCTGTTTTCGCAGTTTTGCCCACTTTATAGATCGTGCTTAAATCTTTTGAAAAATCATGCCAAGAAATTAAAAACTTGGAAATGCGAATTACGCCGTTTATAATTTACTATCTTCTTCTCGAAACTTCGTCTGCATTATCCAATATGATAAATTGAACGAAAGTTTTCTCTTATGATCATTTTATTTTTTAAACATTTATTTGAAATGTTAAACACAGCAATTGAAACAATTCAATTTAAACGCCCAAAAGTATGCAAAATTATATTAATCGCTGTAAAGATCTATTTGTTATCGAAATTCAATCAGATTCGGTTCTACCATTCAAACATGATTGAGCAACAAACATCCAAATAAATATATTTTTTTATTCATCGTACATCTTCAAATATATTAAATATATCTTTGTCACTATAATTTTGTAAAGAAAAAATTCTCCTTTAAGTATCAGAAGATCCGATTTTTGGATTTTGTGGTTTTGCTTTCTGAATTTAATTATATTTTCATTTAGTCAATCAGGTTCAAAGAATTTGGATTTTCTATTAAAAATTTAGAAAAATTCACTGATGAGAGAGGCAAATAAGGCGTATCATTTCCAAATATTCGCTTTATTGTATTGCAATCGCATCGGGGAATTGGGGAGGGCTTGATATGCAGCTATCGCTGGTCGCAATAAAGCAGCCACTCTCTTTGACAGAAAGTAAAATACGCTTTAGGTTGTTATACTGGATGGGTCAGATACCAAATGTCCATCAAAGCTTTTAAATTATGTTTTAACATGATCTCATGTATCGGTCCCACAAAATCCTGTCTTTAACAAACCGCAAGTTGTAATAATGGTCCTGAGTCTTCAAATTTAACATTTTTTTTATCTTTTTCAGATCCATTTTTTCCTTTAATATTTCTTATGAACTCCTGGCTGCCGGGTATGTTGGATGCTGTATTGCAGGCTACATTTTTATGTGCTTTATTAATGTTTTGGTTGTGTATCTATCATGGTCTGAGACAAAATGAAAGAAGATTTGTTCGATTTTATTTGCCAAAAATTATAGTAGTTTTACCGATATGGCTGTGTGCCATTGTATTGGCCACTTGGGAGAAATGCAATGAGCTGAAAGATCCCACCTATAGCCATTTTGTGGATACCAAAAATTACAATGTAAGTAAATGGCGATATAAAAAAATTATCAAAAATAAATGGTAAATTTATTAATAATATTTTTAGGGTTTTAAGCTGTTTTTCTATATTGCGGGATTAATGTACATTTTGTACTTGGCCATGCTGATATTGAGGGCGTATACAGAATTGAGATCAATGCCATTTTTCGGTAAATATTATTTAAACAAATTTCTAATATGTATAAACCTAATTTTTTTAATATTTGCAGATATGCGTTTAAAATTTTTAACTTTATTAATGTTATTCGTTATTTCCATTACCATAACGGTAACTACTTGTCGTTTTGGTTTTGGCATACTGGAAGACAATTTTGTGGCCTCTTTAAATACCACCTACAAAAGTTCAGCACAATTTATGTGCTTCTATGGTTTATTAAATTTTTATTTGTTCACTATGGCTTACGTTTATGCTCCTAATGGTAGATTTTCTCAAGGTACTACAATTCTTATAGTTCAACAAACCAATATAAATTTTAAATGATATTTTTATTCCATTGCAGCTGAAATATCTGTTACTAAAGATAATCCTGCTTTTTCTATGATTAATGACTCTGACGAAGAGGTGGTTTATGGCTCAGAAGATGAATCTAGGCGTCCCCTTACCGTATCTGGTAAAAACGATTACGATAGCGATTAGTTAGTTAGTTAAGGGAAAACAAAAATTCTATTTGTTTTATTTTATGTATGTTTTTTTTATTTATTTATTGTACGAACTTTTATCATATTTTTAACCTATTCATATTGTACAGTTATTTCAAAAACTATTTCGAATACTATTTTTGATCTCATATTCCTATAAATATTTAAGTATCACGTTATTAAAATATTGTTTAAAATAATAAATATGCCATTGTATCTATTAACAGTAAAAATTTGTATTAAATTACAAGCAAAACATCTAAAACTACAAGTTTTTTAGGTTTTGAGTAAATATCAAAACCAAGAAGAGTTATTTCTATTAGCATAATATATATGAAAGCTGCGTGTAATGGAATAAGGTATACGTTAAATCAACTGTGGTGCCATATTATTAAACACATTTTGTTATTGAAAATATTTATTAAACATGTCAAATTTTTGGTTCTTTTTATAACATTTTGATTAAAATGAAAATTTTATTCTAGTAAATAACAATAGAAACTCTCTTGTATGAAGGTATCGGTAGGCTGTATGTTTCTTATGTTCCCTTTTAAAACTATAAAAAGAGTTTTAAGATATACATTTGATTTTATGAAAAAGAAATAAATTGAAAATTGTCATGGTCAAAAAAATCAAATAAACATTACATTTATTTTTACACTATTACATTTCATTTCAAAGTTATGCGTGGCAAAACAAGCCTGATAAAATAAAAAATCAAAGTGGTTTAAAAAAATTACAAAAATAATTTTTATTATGAGACTATAACACTTTTTCATAATACCTAGGCAATTGATAAATCGCAAAACCCAATATTAAATCAGCCCAAATAATATTTCAATTCATGGCTTTTTATTCAACTCATTTTGAAAAGCATTGAATGAGGAAGCCGAATAACAAAATTAAGTCCGCTTTGACACTTTTGACTTTTATCTTTATATTTAAACGGAGAAAAGAAAAAAAAATAATTTTAAAAATTTTATATTTTATTTTTAACTTCAATATTTTAATTAAATATAACATACAACTAAGTATTTTTAAATTTATTTACTTCTGTAGGGATAAGCATCGAAGGATAGGTCACTAAAATACAAATATTTTTCTTGAGTTTTTATTGTTTTTCAAACCAACTGTTGCTTTGCTGTATCCGTTATTATGTTGAGATGTTAATTACTTAAAAAGTATTTTTTCCGGTTAATTTCGATCGGATTGTAATTCATGCATTACTTCGATAGATAGAATTTTAAATGAATTATGTTATATTTAGCAGATTTAATTGCTTCTAACATTTTTCATTAGCTTAGAAAATATTGTGTTCTATAAAGTTTAGGCCCATAATTTTCTTTAATGATGCTAATCATCTTGTTTTAAATTACCCTTTATTAGTTAAATTTTATGTTATTTACCAAACCTCTATATAAAATTTTTTAGGAATTTTTGAACAAAACAATTTTTTCAGTTATTCTGCTTTGCATCTTTTTGGTTCTATTAAAAAGAAAACATTTTCATAAATCAGTTTCGATTGAGTGGTAGGAACTATAAACTTTATTAGCTTGTATGTTTGCAAAGAAAAAACGGTATTCAGCAAATATTTTATGTTCTAATAAAAATGTTTTTGATCAATATTTTATTGATTACCTTTCGTTTTCTGAAATTTTGCTTTCAAATAACGTGATTATTTTGGCGTTTTATTCAGTCTCGACTTGTTAATTGTTCCTGTAATAATTTGGTAACACTAAACATATAGCAGCAGTTGCGCTTGCTCCCTCTTTATTTTTCCATTGACAACTACGAGCAATGCTTCTGTAACTATAAATATTTTCAATATAAAACTTGTTTTGGTTAAATTTTTTCTTTTTATTTTTACGTGTATTTTTTTTGCAACAAATTAAATTAAAATACAAAAGCAAACTAATCAGTTGTAGAAGAACTAGCAGCGGGAAAACGTTAAAAGTTGCTTGGTGTTCGGGTACACTTAGTAAACGCGTTATAAAAAAGAGGTTTAAAGAAAATTAGCCAATTTTTTTTGTGGTGTTAAAAAATAAGTTCAAGTTTTCTATCCGAAAGGATAGAAAAGAAACATAAATAATCATAGATTAACTAAAGTGAGAAACAGCAACGTTGTTTTTGTAATAAGTAATAAATTGCTATAAATTGTGTTTGTATGTGCATTCCTTAGTGCAAAAAATTGTTTGATCAAAAGTTTTTGTTTCTTAAATAAACAAACGAATAATAATATTTTACAAATTGAATGATAAAGATTTCAAGTGTTTTAAAATTTAATAAACGTGTTAAAAAATATTTATTGCAGGTAAAAGTGTGTGAAAAAAATTCTAAGCTTCAGTTAAGAGCATACCTAAGCATTTCTGTTTAAATATTATAATTCCACACTTAGTGGACGTCATCAGAATTTAAAGCCAGTCATTCATTTTAAAATTGTTATCGTCTTCCAACCATTTAACTATCATTCGTATTCTCCTTGGTTTTAACTGGTCTTGGCAACAACAGGTAAGTCAGGTTGCATTTCTTTTGTTGTTTTATTTTTCTGTTTTTGTATTTCCCGTTTTTCCTTTTTATGCTCTTTCATAAAAATTTTGATGTTCTTTTTATTATTCTGTTACATTTTCTTTTCTTAGCTATTTAAGATGTTATGCGCTTTTTAAACAATTGTTTAATGAATCTAGTAGTGTAGTGTAAATTTTGTTTATTTGGAAGATACTTTTGTTTATGTTTCGCATTTCGAATAAGAATTCCCGAAACAGTTGCAGAAGCATTAAGTATTGTCTCTTTCGATTTCAAAGCCATCTAAGATCGATTAATGAAAATATCGAAAAAAATTATCAGGAATAGTAATTGCAAAATTAAAATCTACAAATTTCACTCAATTGTTGGTTAAGAAAAAAATAATATTTTGCCTGTAGATTTTTATTTTCGTTTTAAAAGTAATATAAATAAAGCACTTGATCAACAAGAGAACGCCTAGATATGTGTTAACTCAAAATTAAAATAAATTTTCAGTAGTAGATTTCTTGCAAAAGGTGAAATTTTGAAAATTTTGAGTTAATGTCCTTTTGTTGATCAAGTGCGATATGAAGCTTAAAAGCTAAACATACATATAATTATTTTTTAATTTTTGTATGGGTTTTAAAATAATTAGTTATAATTTTTAATGGAAAAAATATTTTTTATCGCTCTGTTCTAAATAACTCCGAAATCTTTATGTACATATGAGCTGGTTTTTTTAAAGTCCACTTTTTCACAAAACTAAATTTACGGTAATATTAATGAGCTATAGATACCTTCTCTCCATAGTTGCAATCACAATTTCAATAGAGTTATATCTTGACGAATAAAGTAAATTAATTAAATTTTAAAAGATTGCGAATAATAAATTTTCATTATGATATATTTGCATGTGCACATTGCTTATTAATAAAAATTTTTTTCAATTTTTATTTTTATTTTTTCATTGAATCTTTCAAATACATATGAATGGTTCCCAATGGGATCCCTTATGTAGAAAAATGAAGGAAAAAATAAAAATAGTTACTAAATGTTTGCTGTGTTTTTGTGTAGAACATTTTTGAGTTGTTATTGTCTTCTGTCTTATTGATTCAATGGAGTTCTAATTTAATCAATTTGGCTTTTGATATAAGACTTTCTGTTTTTCTATACAAAATTTGGGTAAAATCCACTGATGAGCTATTTGAGCAGTAGTGAAATGGCCATATGGATATGTTTTCCCCGCAGTAATACATTTCATTTTGTAGTTTAGTTTAAAATAATAAATATATCATGAGAATAATATGAACTATTTATATTTGAAGGAATCAAGCACGAATAAAGTAAATTAATTAAATTTTAAAGGATTCCGAATAAGAAATTTTCATTTTGATAAACAAAAACAGTTTTCCTGTACAATACTATCGCACAAATATTTATTTTGAAAGTGGAACAAGTCCATTCCTAATTCAAAAAACTTATATTAATTTCTCCAAACGACAGATATTTTTTTTAGTTGTAGAAACAGTATTAAAGAAAAAACCAATTATACATTGCCCAAGAATATTATAATGCAAAGGCTTGCCGAAAAAAGCTTTATATTTTATTTTGTAGTAAAGGTTATGTCTCAATTCTATCTCTAGAAGAGGCAATACTTAACAGAACGGAATAGAGGAATTTTAAATTGTTTTAAAATTTGTTGCATGAGGTTTAAAAAGAATTAACCATACAAAATTTTTTATACATTTTTTTGATTGGAAAAACTTCATGAAGCATTACAAGAAAAAAACATAACGATATGATAAGTTTATTACTTTATGCACTTCCTACCAATTCACTATAAATACTTTAATAAATTTAATAAATAATAAATTTGGTTATTCGTGTATGTAAATGTCTTCATTTTAACTGTTATTTTTTACAAAAAAATTTATTTTTGTTAAGCTTATAACTATAAAAATATGGACTTAAATTTGCTCATGTTTTTATTTCTTTAAAAAAGTTATTTTTGAAAGTGGTGTAAGTCATTGCGGAGCCAAAAAAAAAAAAATCGGTTATTTTTTCAAATAATTTTAGTATTTATTATTTCATAATAAAATTGGAAAGGTATATCGCTGGTCTCATGTAGAAAGGCCCTAACTCGGTTTTTTACGAAATCGAAATTTTTCGTGATTCCAATATATATCACACAGATACACCTTGTCACAAAATTTGAATGCAATAGTATAAAAAATAACGGTTTTCTAAGCATTTGCATTTTTAATATTACATTGTACAGTTTCTATTATGTTTTTACCTTCTCCTGTAAAGTTACTAATATGCGAGTTAGCGCCTTTCTACATGAGACCAGCGATATATAATGTAAAAAACATCAATCGAATTCATTAAAGGTTGCCAATACTTTTAAATTGATTCAAACGCAAACCCCTAATACCTCAGTATGTGAAAAAATAGACTTATACCAAAAAAAAAAAAAAAAAAAAAACAACTCATGTTTGAAGAACTAGCAATGCTCACGACTTCATCTGTTTGTCGTCCCTAATTTTCCTAAAATTTAAGTCTAGAAAAATGTGTTTTTAAATATTAATTCCAGAGTTCTATAAACAGTGCTAAAAGTTAAAAAAAAAATGTGTAGACAACTGTTTTAGTACCATTATTCCTGTACAGTTGGTTGCTTTCACACTTGTACCTCCTTTTTATTTACGAAAAGGTTTACTTTTACCAAAAAAAAAGTATTTTATATTGAAATGAAGGTTCTACGGGACCTCCTCACTAAATTTTGTTCAAATCCATCCAGTTGTTTTAACGTGATGCGAACACAGGCAGACAGATGGACAGACAAATAAAAATAGATGTTTTATTTTTTATATTAACAAGATTGATAACACCAATGTCGCCAAGAATAAATTTCAGATCACTCAGATAAGATCAGACTGCTCGAAATCACTCAAACATAAAACCATACTTGGGATTTTTTCATTACTATTGTAATGTCAATGGTATTGTTTGAAAAGATAGCAATGAAAATTTTTTTATTACAATGTAATACAAATGAATTTATGTTAAATTTAATGTTTTCTACTATTTATAGTAAAATCTTAATGAAACTGATTAGTTACTAATTACAATTGAAAAAAAAAAAATATATATATATTTATAATAGCAGAATCTTCGTAAAACTATGCATAATACAGATAAATCTTAAACCCCTTTTGTAGATAAATCTGTATCTGCGAATTATATTTAAAATTTTTTAATAATTTATAAATTTAAGGTTAGTTAGGTGTAAAACCTGATGTCTGAGATTTAAATTCACCTAAGTCACCTCCAGCTAGCAAGCAGTTTGTATTACTTACACAAAAACAAGAAGATTCTTCCTATAGCATCTCATTTGTCCAAAGATTATTAAAACCTATATTTCACCAAATTTTTGTGATAAAAAATCCATTTTAAAATAATGCCATTTTATACTTTATGGTGTTTATTTAGTGTACAAGGACAAGGAGTGACTTTTTTATATTTTATGGTGTTTACTTAGTGTACAAAGACAAGGAGTGACATTTATTAATAGTAATGCTTTGAAACAATTTAATCATAAGTCAATGATAATGACTTTGTATTTTTACTTACTAGCTGGGCCCGGTCCGCCTGGTTGTTGCTATCCGTCGGACAATCTCCAATCCACACAGAAACATTCCTCACGAACAGTACATACATATAAATTTTAGTCGCAATCGGTGATAAAGGTCTTAAGTTATCGCGCACAAACACCAAAAAAAGGAAATTTTGCGCCATCTTTTGGGCGATCACTAAATTACATAGAAGCACTGCTGGCGAAGTATAGAGAATAAGTACAAATTTTGTTCAAAATCGGCGCTGTAGTTCTTGAGTTACGGCGCAAAAGCAACAAAAAAAATAATGTGTGGACGAACTTCAAACTATACAGAAACACTCCTCACGGCCCATAGAGCATGCATATAAAATTTGGCTAAAATCGGTCCAGTAGCTTTTGTGTTTATCGATCACAAACATACAAGTAATTTTTATATATATAGAGATTATCAATAAAAAAAATTTTCATTATTAGTAAAAATAATGGTAATGCGAAAAAATAATTAGCATTATTTATCATTAAATGTCAATGCTAAATTGTCACTTCATTAGTCTATCTAAATAATTACTCCCATGCATGCACAAAACCTGACATTTTCAACGTTTTGATAATACACCTTTCTTCTCTTTTCTATATGAAATCATGGTTATTTCTTAAACGTACAAAGAATGTCAATTAACTCAATTGATCAAAATCAATGATATCAATGATATCAATAAAATTGTCTTTAAATTGTAAGAAGAATAAAATAAAATCAATGTTACGTTTCTCCATCGCATTCTGCATAATAATAATTGGTACCCCTTCCTTCCTTCGATCATTAAAATATTGTAGCAGCAGAAAGTTTAAATAAAAGAAAAACGAAACGCATAAAAAGCAACTTTTTAAATTAAACCAACCATAAAAATTTATTAAAAAAAAAAACAAAATAAACGGAAGTTGTATTGACAGATAGATGGATGTATGTACGTACATACATACAGACAGTCATTCATATAAACAATTGAATATATAAATGCCCTTGTATGTAAAAAGTTCTTGGAATATGTATTATCAACTGAAACCAACTTATATTTATATAACAAAAATGATCATTTTAACAATAATTTGTTGGTTGTATTTTAAACTTTAAACCAAGTTAATGACGCTGACGTTATTAATAAAACAACAACAAAAATAGAGAAACATGTCAAGGGAAGATTTTTTATGGCGATAAAATATGCATTCACTCACACTGTGTACTAATTTGTTTGGATGTCAGTCTCATACTTGTTTGTTCAACTTTCTTGTTACCGCTAGAAATTAAACGTTTCAAATAAAACAAATACCGGCCGGCTGGCATTTATGACGAAATGTTTTGTTGTGCTCGCAAGTATTTAGCTCTCGTGATAATTTTTAATAACACATCATTTGTTTATTTACTTTTTGTAAGAAAAATCATGTTGAAAAATTTAAGTTGCGTGTTTTTAAGACTTAAGTGTACACATGTAGTGATTTGTATGTAATTTGTTTTTGTTTTTGAAAACTACATAATTATAATTTTTTTGTTTGCGTAAAATAAGAACAAATATCAATAACACGATGTGTTTACTAATCAGTGATGCCGTTTAATTACATTTTTTAAATTCTTTTGTCATTTTTAGATCCTCTACGTAACATTTATAATATTTTTATATGTATTTGGCCAAATTTTGGTAAGTTTTGAGAACAGATACGAATTAAAGTAATAATACTGAAAAAATACTTGTTTTATTATTTAAGGCAAGAATCTCTCTGGTAGCCGTCTTTCCTTACTTATCAGAAATGTTCAGACATGTTTTCTTAATTGAGTTAATTTAGTTTTAATTGCGCAATTAAATTTGGTGTTCACACAAGCTAAATTAAGCTTAATTAATTAGCACAACGCATATTTGTTTTACTAGGTAGTGCGGTCCACCCAGCTGATTTCTCTTTTTATTACAAAAACAACATGTTTTTTTTTGGTGCTTTGAAGTGTCAAAAGCTATTTTCGTATGACCCGCCATTTTATTTTTTTTTGTTTATATTTTTTACTTGCGGCCAGCGTTGCCGCTTTGGTCCAATCGGACCAAAGTTGGTAGTTTTTCGTTTTTAAAAAACAGTTGGGTAGTTTGGTTGGTTTGTTGCATTTTTTTAAGTTTTTGGTAGGTTTTCCTCCTTTAGCAATTTTTAAGCAATAGTAAATTTTTCACCTTAAAAATTCAGAACATAAAATAAAAAATGTAACTTTGAATTAAATAAACAATAACTTTGAATAGTGTTACCACTGTTTTCAAAAACTGTCTTAGATGTAATAAAAAACATCTCAGCTATTTTGCATAGAGATGATTAAAGCTATAACCATCTCTGGTTTAAGAAACGCAAACAATATTATGAAATTGAAAATAAAAATATTTTTGAGTGAAGGTTTATTTTCAAGTGTATGTATTAAAAAAATTAACAGACAAAATGGAAAAGTAAAATACTTTTTTAATTGTAAATATATACCTATTAATTACATAAATATTGACTAATATTGCATGTATTTTTTTCAGATTTTTATCAAAAACTCCAAAATTAAATGAAATAATATAATTTCAGAAGACGATATTCCATCAACCAGGTAGAACCACTCTTAAAGTTCTTGTTTTTAAACATTTTTAAATAATATAATACTATTACTGAACAATGTAAAGAAACAGTCAAAAGAAAATTTAGAACCGAATGGTTGAGCGAATTTGATTAGCTCCAGGAAAGGGATGGGTGTTCATTCTGCATAGTATGCTCTAAAACTATTTTAAATCATAACACCCATTTTAAAATCACTAAAAGACAAACTTTTATCTCAACAATTACGGGAAAAAAACCAAGTGAGTATAACAGGGTTTATGTGAACGAAATGCATTTTTAAATTTTTGGTAGGCTGTGAACGATTTTGGTAGGATTTTTGAAAATTATTGGTAGGAAGTCAATTTCTTGTGTGGCAACGCTGCTTGCGGCTGTTAATTTTATGAATTTATTCTTCTCACTGAACATAGTTCCCAGAGTAAACATACTTGTTGGCAAGGGTTGCATTTCGCATCTTATTCAATTAGTGATGCAATTAAGTACTAATTGCCTTCTTATTATATGCCTTCTTATAATTGACTTCTTATATGGTAAATTGAGCTCAATTAAGGCCTTAGTTCCGTAAATTCCTTAATTGCGCAATTAAAGCGTATGTCTGAACAGGGTATTAATAACAAAGGTTACACACTTGCAAGTACTATAAAAATCCCACATAAAAAATAGTTCGAAATAAGCAAAAAAATATGTTGCAGAAGTTGTACGAGTACTCTGTACAATTTGTACCTGACAATAAGAAATATTTCACATCTAAATAAGAGTACCAAACCAATTCCTCGATTTAAAAGAAAGTTGTCTTTTTATTGCCATAAAGAAGGGTCGGGTTATATATGTTATGTATTACGGAAAAATGAGACTCAAATTTTACTTTTATAACGTTATTTTTAAAATGATTAAAATAGTAAAATCTACCGAAGTTCAATCTTTCAAATAACAAGCAAGAGTGCTGTATTCAGCTATGCCAAATCTTATATACCATTCAACTCCAATCAAAAAAGCAAATATTGCGGTAACACAGATCTTTTCAAAAGCTTTAAATTGACACCCATATTGATATTTAAAAAAAATTAATATTTTAAAGTCCTGTTACTCGGAAAATATGGGCGAGCGCCAATTTTTTTACTTGATGTTTTTTTTCCAATTTTTTAATTCTCTATCGCCCAATATATTTATTTTATTGATTGGAGTTACACTATTGTTCCAAATGATATGAAAAACTTAGAGGCAGGCGCAGTGTTTTGCCTACTGCCTCGAAGGACATAGACCGATCATGCTGATTTCCAATAGCACCTCTTTCGACACTATATATGATCGGTTGATATATTTATATATACTCCAATCAAACAAATATATATATATATATAGAAAAAAAAACGTCAAACAAATAATGGCATTCGCCCATATTTTTCGAGTTATAGGGCTCTGAAATTTAAAATTTTTTTAAAATATCAAGCATTTTAAAGCTTTTGACGAGATCTTTTAGTAAATACTAAATTTTTTTTAAAATGCTTAACCCATTAAGCGCCAATGGCATTTTTATCTAAAATTATATATATGCAGTACAAATTTATTTTTTATTTTTTAATTCTCTGTCACCCCAATATTTGGTTTTATAAAAGGAGTTATTTCATTAAACTAGACTTACATTAATTCTGAAGGGTATATAAGATTCGCCATATCCGAATATAGAGTTCTTACCTGATTATTTATTCGAAAACTATATTACCTCTTGCATATCTTTAATTCTAATTAGAGCATTTCTGTAATTAAAAAAATCTCGTTCAAAAGCACGTTTCATTGTATGTAGCTATTTTTAAAACCATGTTATTTTTAACAAGAGTTCTCTAATTCCATAAATTTTTGTATTTTTTGTAGACAATAAATTTTATAACAATTCAAATATTTTATTGCGGAGTAATCTACTGAAGTGTCGTTTTCATTTTTATGACATTTTCGAATAAACAACCAAAAAAGATAAATAAAAAGATAAAAGAGTAAGAGAATATTTCTGCTGATTAAGTATTTTTTTTTATATTTTCGAAGAGAGAAACCACTCTTCTTTTTTATTTTATTTTTTTTTCATATGACCTTTTTTATTTAACGCTAATTTTGACCTTCAACAGTGTTTCTTTGTCAATGTAACCATTGATTGGCACACGCCAGAGATATTTAAATCCAGTTTTATTTGAAGAGAATAAAAATTTGCATTCTTTTGCAGCTGTCGCTTTTTAAGGATAAAAAAGTTTGTATTGTTTTCAAATTCATTTTAGTCGTCGTACACACGTTTATAAAATCAAAATGCTGAAGAAAAAATACAATCATATTGAAAACACACATTCGTTTCATTCGTTCATAACGTAAAGCTTTTAAACATGCTGTGGTTTTTTAAATCAAAAATGTTTATTGTAGTTTTTTATTTAATCAAAACATAAAAAACCATTAAGAAATTTGTTCTATGTTTTTAATAGTTCGAAATTTATTTCCTTTTATAAGTTTAGGTCGGTACTTTTAGAAGAGAATTAACATAAAGAAAAAGACACGGTGAAAGTGATTTATATTAATGGGTTTTATTGTTTCAAAAAATGTAACTACTTTTTATTTTTTAAAGATTTACATTTGCTATCACAAATGTATTCTTCTGTGTTTTGAGACTAATGCGCTGGTTGTGCGTTACAAACGATCAACTCGTCCTAAAAGTTGTATAGAAAGTAACTGAGTATTCTTTTAACTATTTTGTAATATACATATGTATGTTAAAAACGCTTAGTGATTTTAAAGCCATTTTAAATCATTTCGTGAAGCAGAGAAACGGCTTTAGTAAAAATTTTAGAATAAAAATATTAATTCATTAATATTAATTTACCTTAATCGTGCTTGATTCCTTCAAACATAAATGTTAAAGAAATATTTATTAATAAAAACTACAAAATGAAATAAAAATGCGGGGAAAGCATGTCCATATGGTAATTTCGCTACTGCTCATATAGCTTGTGGATTCTACCCAAATTTTGTGTAGAAAAACTAAGAGTCTTATATTAAGAGCTACATTGATTAAATGAGAACTCCATTAAATCAATAAAGCAAAAATACAATAAAAACTCCAAAATGTTTTATACAAAAACACAGCAAACATTAATTTTAGAATAAATCTTAAAGATTTATAGTTTAAATATTAGTCCAAATTGCGAAAGTAAACAATTAAGCCATTTAAGTTTATTTTAATACCCTTTCAGCTCGATAGACTTCAGCCAGTGAATCTCCTTTAACTTTTTTAGAGACTTGGCAAATTGTGTATTGTGGAACCAGATTTCATTTTTCTGTATATAACGGTTCAAAAGTTTGCTCATATACATTAGAACATCCTTATATTCCATCTCCAAATTTATGCTTGTTGATATAGCGGATAAGCAATACAGGTTTATTGTACATGTCAAGCGTCTGTGTTCAACTGTTCAAAAGTATTGTCATATACATAAAGTTAAATGAACAATTGGGGCACCCCTTAGTTTATAATTGGATGTTCATACTTATTACTATAACGTGCATAGCAATCGACATTCTGTCCAATTTGTAAACGTTTGTCTATAACGGTTCATATACCGGCCCTAATAGGGTAATTTACATCAACTATAGGAATACCCTTTCGATTCTAAATTCAAATTATAAGCTTGTTGTTATAGCGGGGTTAGCAATACAGGTCCCTTGTAAGTTTCAGTTGTCTGTCTATAACGATTAAAAAGTTTGGCCACGTACATAAAATTACATCAACTATTGAGACAGCCTTTAATTTCCAAATCCAAATTTTATACTTGTTCTTATAGCAAACATAGGTTCTTTGTAAATTTCAACCGTCTATTCTGTTAAAAAGTAAGACCGTTTACATCAAATTAAATTAGCTATTGGAACACCCTTTAATTTATAATTTTGAATATTAATACTTGCTCTATAACGCTCATAGCAATCGACATGCTGTTTATTTACCAAGCGATTGGCTATAATGGTTTAAAAGATAGGCTTATTGAGATCAATTTACGTCGTCTATGGGACACCCTTTAATTTTTAGATTTATTTGTGTGTTATTTTTTTCCATTGGAAGCTGTAGTGACTTTTAAAGTGGTGTCCTTCACGCTTCATAATACAAGTAAAAAGAAAAGATTATGAACTGTTTTTAAAACGGGATGGGAGCATTACTTTTCAAGTAACAATAAAATTTCAAAAATCGATCTAGAAATGAATAAGATATGGAGACACAAACATAAAAAATGCACCATTTAGTCTAATGGATAACCTCCTTCTTTTTGAAGTAGGTTAAAAAGCCTGTTTCTGCAGGATGATTTGATTTTAAGTTAAGATATGCAACAATCTATTTTGGCTTAGCCACAACTTTTAATAAACTTTTCCAGAAGTATCAGTTCAAACTGCAAAGTTTTATTTAAAAACCAAAAAAGTTTAATAAATACAACTTAAGTATCAATTATCTTCAATTCAAGTCATGTTCCAGTTTGTAATCTTTTTTGTTTTGGCCCTAAAATTAAAAAGTACACCTTCTCTAGATTCTTTTCAAAATCAAAAAAATCTGTTTAATTTTCTTAACTTAATTTTATTATTCTACTTTTAAAAAATTTTGCTATTGGAACTTATGAGCAACGAAAAAACAACACATTTTTTTTTATTTTAAAGGTTTTTAGTACTTTTGGATGCTTTGATATGAATGTCCGATCATTAAAGCAGACGAAGGACCTCAGAGGGCATATAACAGACTCTAGAGACGTCACTGGCCTGAAAGTATCTCCATGCGGGCGTGCAGTGAAATACACTGGTGATCAATAATCTCAATGTGGCCGACGTAACTTATGAAACCCCTAAAGAGGGCCATAATAGTGATTAATAGAGTTTACAGTGCACCTCATGAACTTTAAATAGCTCCGTTCGTTCAGCTTGTTTTGCTTTGATATATGAAAAATCCTATAATACTCTGCAGTCGAGGAGACGTGCAATGAGCCTTAAAACTGATAATGAACTTTTAGGCTGCCACCGCAGCCGTAAATGGAGACCCGCTGGAGACCTTGGATGCGGTGGGAGCATGAAATCCTTGACTGGACCTTACCACTAAGATAAAAAAATAAAAAATCAAAGACTCTACAAAAAGTTGACATTGTATTTAAGAAATATTCCGCCAATTAATATTCTAAGAAAATGGATACCTTTTCTGTATTGGAAAGTGTATAAGATTTGGCAAAGCCAAATATGGTACTTTTGTTTAAGTTTACTTTGTGTCTCAACTATCGGAATCTATGTCCTGTTTTTCTTTTAATTTTATTTACAATATGCGAAAGCGCTTTGAACATCGGAATTATTTATTTAAAGACTTGTTATACCCGGTGGGCAAAATAACGTTTCACTTTTTATGAGAGAAAAACTTCCACTGTCTCAATTTAGCCAGTGTTTTGCTGGACTATGCATAAAAAAGGGAAATTACCTGTACAAAAGTTTAAGGATCTGTGTTATAGTTCTGTAGACATACAATATTTTACTTTATATGGGCGGTACCACTCCCACTCTGCCAACTTTGCTAGTTTTTGAGCTTAACTATGTAAGTTAATATGAAGTTACTTGAGCTGAATTTCAGGGCTCTGGGATGATTGATATTTACTTTGTATGGGAGGTAATAAACTCTGAAAATTTTAAGGAGGAGCCACAAACACTTTTTGTTTGTTATACAAGGCCGACAGGAAGCTACTACTATTATGTTCTGCTGCCATTTATATTTAGCAGTCGTGAAGTAGACAAATTTATTATGGAAAAATATTCGATAAATCAACGTGTTTTAATCGTTAAAACCTTTTTCAAAATCAATCATCGATTACTGTGACGATAAGAAAGTTACGTAAGATTTTTGGGAGAAACAACGTGCAAACACAACCCACTATTTATCGTGTAGTAAATGATTTCGAAAAGGGTCTTTAGGTGATAGGCCCAGGCATGGACCACAACTTACTGCAAGATCGGCTGAAACTATCACTGCTGCTCAAAAAAAGTGTTCAAAACAATCCATCATCCTCTACTTTGGGTACAATTTTGCACAAGAACTTGCATTTGTTTCCATTTAAGATTCGGCTGACAAGGGATCTTCTTCCACAAGACCATTTGCACCGCCATACTGTACACATGATATATCACACATGTAACATCACAGCTGGCCCATGACAACCCCGATTTTAATGAAATAATCATAGTGAGAGACCAGGCACATTTTGATGTTTATGTGAATAAACAGAATAGTAGGTTCTGGGCAATGGAAAACCTCAAATCATCAGTCACTTTTGCATCCATTAAATAAATTAGTTCTTTTTGATGTTAATATGAAGAGATGACACTTTGAAAACTTTCGAGTTGCCAATATTTAAATAAAAAAATAGCCATTTAACTGGTTGAGTAATAAACTTTTTTTGGATATGTACATATCAGCCAACAACTATAGAAGCTTTTTCAAGCGAACGGCACAACTTTGAATAGTGATTACATGCATATATATGTATTCGTGTGATGCAAGTTTGTACTTTGTACGTTATTTTTTTCTTTAAAATTAAATGCGCCGTTAACAGCGTAAACAAGAAATTGCAATAAATGCGAATGAACTAATTTTTCAAGCTGAAGAAGCAAAAATTAAAGAAAAGTGGTTGAACTTGCTATTGAATTTCAGCAAAAAAACAAAAATAAAAAAGAACACACAAAAAACTAACAAAGCAAGATATTTGTTCTAAAGGTTTTTCCACAATTTGCACACGATTTTAATTTTCTTCTATTTTTCGAATTAAGTCTCACACAGGGGGATAATTAATTAGATAGACTGACTAAGTGACAATTTAATAAGCATTGAATAATAATAAATGGTAATGCTTCTAATAAGAGGTTTCATTAAGAATTCGCTAAAAAACAAAGCCATTACCATTGACTAATAACTAAATGGTTTAAAGGCATTACCATTAGTTAACGCCATTCTTTTGTGAACTAATAAACACCTTGAAGTATAGCATAGCATTATATATTGTAAAATAGCATTTCTATCATAAAAAGAAATATTTTTTCCTAATTTTTATTAGTAATCGAAAAATTTAATTATAATTTCATAATCATTAGCAAAAAGAATGATAATTAAAATAAAATCATTAGCATTAAATGTTAATTAAATGTTTTTGTTGTCATTTCAAATAACGCTAATGAAATTTCAGATAAGTAAAAAGCAAACACGCATTGTTTGTAAATAAGCGTGAAACTGAATCACTTTTCGTAGCATATCTGCGATAGAGAATTAAAAAATAAGAAAAAATCAAGTAAAAAAATTGACATTCGCCCATATTTTCCGAGTTACGGGCCTCTGAAATTTTCAAATTTTTAAAAATAGCAATATGGGTATCATTTAAAAGCTTTTGAAGAGATCTTTAAGGAAATACTAAAATTTAAAAAAAAAAAATGCTTAACCCATTAAGAGCCGATGCCATTTTTATGTAAAATTATATAATTTTTTAATTATGAATTTTTTTCTTATTTTTTTAATTTTATGTCAATTTTTGCTTTTTAGATTGGAGTTACTTCACTGAACTAGATTTACATATATGGTGAAGGGTATAAAAGATTCGGCATAGTCGAATGTAGTTCTCTTTCTTGTTAAAATAAAATTGCTTTTATAGTTAAAATTATTTTTGCTCCCCCTAAAAGATTTGAAGCCATTTTATTAAACTTTCAACTATAAATAATATCAGCACAGCATAGTTCTTATCAAAAAAATATTATTTTTTACACAAGCTTCCCAAGGTCATTAAGGGGTATGAAGATGTATAAATTCATGTATTTTTATATCTCAATCTGTTAAAAAATTTTTTGTTGCTGATATAAGGGTCACCTAAATGGTTTTACTTATAATCCTCTATCGCGTTTAGACCCACAATCGGCCAAGTAAATCTTAGTAACAAGTACTATATGTTTTTTTTTAGTGCAGTCATTTGGGAAAAAATACCAAATTCATTGCTGCATCAAGAAAATTCAACTACATTAATGTAAAATGGTCTTAACAGTGTGTTTCGAAACATGACTATGTGCCGTGATCGTTTGTTCAAAATAAAGTTCTGTACCAAACTCTATTCTTAATATGCATTATTTAAAAAAAAGGAAACGTTTTTTGTTTAATTTAAATTTTTCTACTTATATACATTTTGGAACACCTTTTATGAGAATCAACTAAATTTTACATTGTACAAGTAGTCTGCTTTGGAAACATAAAAACCACTTTTTATTAAAACTTGGCTTAATGGGAGGAAAGAGTACAACTATAGTTTGTTCTGTTTGTGTTTAAATTGTAACCAAACAACTCCAATTAAATTTTAAACTTAGATATATACTCAGAAAGTAGTACGACAACCAAACTAAAGGTACAATTATGCGAACGTCCACGTAAGCTAACCTAACGGCCGTTTGTTTTTAAATATACTAAAACAATGCAATCGCTTACCGAAATTAACTGTCACGTTTCCGGAACGCTTCAAACTGTATAAAATAGGTTTTGACGGCATTGTTACGTGACATTCGTAAGATAGTGCTGGAATTATATGTGATAAGTACCATTGCGGCACATTTGCCCTTTTTAGGTACTTTTTAAGTATTGATAATAATTGTATCATTCATCAGTTTTTATCATTTTGCTTAATAAAAGTATAATAAATAAATAGTTATATTAAATACATAATAATATTTTTTAAAACAGATAATTAAATTTGTCAATACATTGCACATATTGCAATGTAAAATATTTTTCGAAGCGAAATTAGTACTTTTTCTTAGTTTACATGTACGGAACAGTGCCCGTAACTATGCCACAAATCTCAACACTGTTCTGAACAGCTGCAGCAAATTGAAAATTGTGTTAGGTTTTGTAATTTAATATTTTGGCTTTATAGTTTTTTTGTTGCAAAACAATTGTACTTATTTCATGGACATCAGTAAATTAATCCTCAATATCCATTTTTAAATTCTTTTCGGGCTTTTGAAATTTATATTACAAACACATTGTGCTGCACAATGTTTTGTTTTTGTTTATTTTATTGACATTCGTCACATTTGTAAAGTTTCTATAAGTACATAAACGACCGTACGTTAAAATACGTTAAGTTTTTCTTACATCAACGTTCGCATAACGAGGCCTTAATTGTGGCAATTAAATGTAGAAATACAGATTGTCACCAAAATGAGAATTACTGCAAGTGTTGTTGATTTTAGTTGAGGCCAATGTAATATTTATACTGGTATTTTGTTCAGTTTTTTTTAATTTATTAAGTAAAATAATAAAAAAAATTTTACACTTCTTATATTAACTTCTTTGAAGAAATGGATGTTGTAATCTTATCAAAGAAAATATTCGCTATTGGCTGCTTAGTGAATTTAAAAAGAAGTTTTTCATTTTTAATAATGATTAACTTTGGAGTTTAGAGTCATGTGCCTTTACAGAAGAGTGGTCTCTTCTTTGATTCGTTCCCCGTTAACGCATAGATTTACCATCTGAAAATAGTAAATTTTTACTGATGAGGGAAACTAAATCAGTGAACTTTTGCTGATTACTGAAAAATTCACTCATCAGTAAATAACTACTGATACTGAAACTTAATTTTCATTACCAGTAAATTTTTACTGATAACTGCAATATAAACAGCGTTTCCTTTTAAATCTTACTGTTACAATTATTGTCATTAAAGCTGGCCATACACGACATGTTTTTTACGTCTGACACGTCAAATATGCCTCTGTTAAACACATACATGTCGTGTAGGGCTGTTAAAGCATTCCTTCTGTAAAATACATGGGAAAAGTCATTTGACAAAATTTTTTTTAACGTAATCTGTTTTATTATATTATATTTACAGACTCAAAGTATTTTGACTGTTTTAATAAAAAAATTAATTTCAATAAATTAACAAAAAGTAATAATACGAGGGCTGCTCTATATATTTCTGGCCTAATAGTGAAAATGCGAATATTTATAATCAAAAATGGTTTTATTGTTTTTCAAAGTGTTCTCCAGCATGATTTATACACTTTTGCATGCGCTCAAACCAGTTGAAGCATTTTTTCCACTCCGATTGAAACACCTCTAAAACATGGTTTTTGAACACTTTAACAGCTTCTTCTGGCTGTGCCAAGTCAGGGCTGTACGGCGGCTGACCCATTAATTCCACGTTTTGGCCGGTCAAAAACGCTCTGGTTTGAGCCGATGTGTGAGAGCTCGCATTATCATGGTGAACAATGATTCGTCTTCTCTTGTTGATTTTTCGAATTTTTCCGATGACTTCAGGCAAACAAATTGTAGTGTACCACTCAGAAGTGACCGTCCTACGTTGCTCAAGCGGAACAGTCGCCACATGACCAGTTTTGCCGAAGAAACAGGCGACCATTTGCTTCGAAGTGCTTCTTCCACGAACAACTTTCGTTGGATTTTGCTCGTCTTTGAAGACCCACACGGTCGATTGTTGTTTCGTTTCGGGCTCATACGCACAGATCCATGATTCGTCACCTGTGACGATCTTATAAACGTCTTTTGAAGCACCGCAATCGTATTTTTGCAACATTTCTTTGCACCAATCGACACGAGCCTTTTTTTGAGCGACTTTCAAATTGTGCGGGGTCCAACGAGAACAAACTTTTTTTACGGCTAGGTGTTCATGCAGTATCGAATGTATGCTGGTGGAAGAAATGTCCAAGGATGTCTCTATCTCTCGGTATGTCGCATGTCGATCTTGCATTATGAGTTCACGCACGGCATCAATGTTCCTTGGCACAACAGCCGTTTTTGGACGACCTTCACGGAATTCGTCTTTGAGCGAGCTTCGGCCACGATTAAATTCATTATACTAATTTTTCACAGTTCTATAGGATGGTGCTTCATCGCCATACAAAGATTTAAGTTCATCAATGCACTCTTGTCGTGATAATCCACCTCGAAAGTTGTGAAAAATGATGGCACAAAAATGTTCACGAGTTAATTCCATTTTTTTCTATATTAATTTTTTCAAGTCACTGTAAACAACACAAATAATGGTCGTACGTCAAAACGTTTTGAATACGATTATGCTTAAAAATGACAAACTTTCCAATGGAAATGTCAGATTGCACTTGGCAGCACTCAGTGTTGTCAGGCCAGAAATATATATAGCAGCCCTCGTAATTTATTTTGTATTTTGTTTGTGTTTTAAGGCTGTTCCACAAGTTTAAATAACTTGCACGAAGAAAATGTTTTGGGCTGTTTCGTGCAAGAAGAAGAAGAACTTTATTCTCTCAAACGCGCTCTAATTTACCCAATTTTGACGTAAGAAAACATTTTCGTGCAAACTGGGATCCCACGGGATCCCAAAGTGGAGTAAATAAACAGACCTATTGTATTGCCAAAAACCTATGCCGTATGAAAACAATCAACGGCGGTTGACCATTGGCGGTAGCATTAGCCGGCTAATGGTAATATTTTATAAGACCAAAATTTGAATTTGCATTTAACAATTTGATAACAATTATATAAATTCTGTATCACTATTCAATGCAAACTGATCTTGTTATATCATATATTTAGAGTAAAAAGAAAATAATTAAAATTGACAAGTCTTCAGTAATTCCGTAACGCACAAAAATATTTTAAGACGACGCTTGGATATCTGTACAGTGAAAGAAGCGAACTTGATCAGCTGTTTTAAACAAATAATAATTATGTCAGACGTAGTTATACATGTATGTTTGTGACCAATTATTAAAAGTCTGCTCTTAAAGCTTTTTAAGTTTTTGTCTGCACGCCTTACTCAGAAATTTAAATTTTGAGTTATGAATCTCTTGCGGCAATGGCTCGATATCTGTAACATCAAACGCTTATTTGTTGTTGTCAGTCCTGTGTGTATGGTAGAGAGTATTAAACAAGTTGTTACTTCTTTAATTTCGTATTTAATTTTACGAATATGACAAAGTGTTAATTTCTGCTATTTTCAATTTATATAAATTTTTAAAAACCTAAAATCTTTATAAATGATAGAGAAAAATATAGTTATATCGTCACCGCTTTTAAAGAGGGTCAAAACTCTTAAATTAACGTGTACACAATAAATGAAACTGAAAATGAGATTTTCTCTACAGAATAGTGTTGGTTTTTTGTTTAGACTTTGATGTTGTGTGTTTTAAATTCTTTGTCCATATTTCTTATTCAGTTAATTAAAAACATCATAAGCTTAACAAAAATTTGGGTTCTATGATAATTTGGGTTTAGTAATTAAGGAAATAGATAAAATAAAATAAAAAAAAATAGATATTTATATTGCTGCCAATAATGATTCAAAATTTAATAAATTTTAATATGAAACAAGTAAGAGTGCTATATTCGGCTATGCCGAATCTTATATACCCTTCACCATCAATGTAAATCTAGTTAAGTGAAGTAATCCAATCAAAAAAGTAAATATTAAAGTGACAGAGAATTAAAAAATAAAAAAAAAAATTGTACTGCATATCGCTCCTTTATTGCAACATAGTCATATCTCAAAAAAACTTGAACTTGGCAAAATGCGATTCAAGTTTTCACAACATAAGTCCTATGATATAATTGCCGCAATTGCAATTGCTATAACTTCAGTTCAGCTTGGAATATAAAACTGATTTTTTTTCAACATGTACAGAAGGTCTAAAAGAGCAGTTTTGCTTAAGTAACTACAAATTTTTAATTTTTTTTATTGATACGTTGCAAAAAAGGAGCAATATATGTAATATTACATAAAAATGACATCGGCTCTTAATGGGTTAAGCATTTTTAAATATATTTAGTATTTCCTTAAAGATCTCTTCAAAAGCTTTAAAATGATACCCATATTCATATTTTAAAAAATTTGAAAACTTCGGGCCCCGTAACTCGGAAAATATTGGCGAGCACCAATTTTTTCACTTGTTGTTGTTTTCTTATTTTTCAATGAGTTATACCCTTTTCCACTTTTTGTGGTGAAGGGTATAAAAAAAACAAATATAAAAAAGTTTGCAAGCAGAATGTGAGAATAAGTTGATAATGAATATATTTCTCAATTTGAGACGCTTTTGTTCTCAAATTTTTTAAAAATAAATTTTTAAAATTTGTTATTTCTGAAAGAGTTTATTTAAAGTTTAAAGATTTTTTTTTCTACATTTCATACAGTTATTAAATATTTGGTTATGCTATTAATTATTGTTTGTTTAATAATAGCAAGGTGGTTCGAAGGTGTGTGTAAATAAACCATTTAACTGCTTGTAGTAATTTAACACAAAAAAAAATAAGTTTTTGATATTGGTCTGACCGGAGTGCATCTGGGTTAAGTTTCGGAATATAATCAAAATCTGTAAAGGAAATAATGTGACGCTTGCCTGGATCTGGGACTTATGGGACTAGATGGAAATAAAAGAGCGGACGAGTTGGCAAAAATTGTTTCGGCCACGTCTTTATCTGATATATCTGGCTAAGCTATTCAAGGTTACTGCAGTCCAAACTGCTAACTAAATTCTTTAATAGTAATATGGAGAGCATCTAGATCCCAGTAAGACCGGACAGGCTTCTTTATCATCTATAATTGCAATACAATGTCGTTGGCGGGCTCGAAGAATACATGGCACAAAAGAACCTAGAATGTCGAGTGCATGTGCAAATTTATACATCTGCTTATCTATTTAAGCTTATGTCAAAGCTTGTTTGTTTGTTTTTCCAGAATTTTACAAAGTCTGCCAATATTTTTTCCCTATAATGATTTGTTAATGTAGAATATTTTTAAACAATATTTCTTTATAATCTCTTATATGAAATATAATTTCTTTTGAATTTATAAAAATGAAATGTATGCAAAAAATTATGTTTTTTTCATTTTGTACTCATATTTTTGATAGCAAGCGTATGTTTACACAATGCAAAAAAAATTTTTTTCTAAACACTACAAACATTTCACAGACTTTTAGTGAACTTAAAAGTATTAAAATAACATCAACTTGTGTTTGCTATTTTGCCTATTTATTTTAATACTCATTTTAATATCATATTTCATAAGAAGCTTAAACGATATTTATTCACCTTTTTGCAAAAAGAAAAACAGAAACGTAAAAGAAAAAAGTCAAATATCGACTTTGACATTGTGACAAGTACAGCACAATGACATTTACACGTGTATAATTGAAAAAAAAAAAAAAACAAAAATGTTTAGAGCACACAAGCTAAGACATATTTGTTTTCCTCATATACTTTTTGATTACATTGAAGCGGGTAGGCCAACAGACAAAAAGAGTGAAGGTCATCGTCGATTTTGAAATTGTGCAAAAATAAAGATTTTCTAGGGTCGAAGAATTCTTCAATAGTTATAAAACTAATTATATCAGGATTTGGATTTTGAACAATTGACTTAAACGTCTTATTAAGGGTTTCCCAACATTTATTTCAGATTTGACATTATTTTCACAAGAAGAAGACTAGGGAAAAGCAAATCGGACAAGTCGCCAATATCAGACAAGTCGTTAAAATCAGCTATACACAATCAGTCCTACACAACCGTACGATTCATTTATAAGAAAGTGTAATGGAATTCTTTTTTAATTGTAGAAAAAACGCAGGAAAAATTAGTACTTAAGAGTCACATTGTCACACAAGAAATAATGGAGCTGAAAATGCATCTCTGATTGTAAAGAAACTATTAATTAATGAATTTTGTTTTAAAGATAAGCGAATCAGACAGACCTGTCAAAAAATATAAAAACAGTAAGAACTCGTTTCGCAATATTGACTACCATTTACCATCACTGCTTAACCAGCGTAATGTTTAATGAAGTACGATCCAACGATGTTTGCAAGTTCTGCGATAAACAAAGTGTTCTCGGCGAAAATGTACTATTTCGCTTAGGATAATTTTAGTCGCCATTCAATGTTTTCTTGTTTCCCTGGAACACGGTTACCATGATTCTCGGAAAGTATCTGGAAATGAAATGAAATGGAAATCAAAATAACAAAAATAATAACAACAAAGATAATTAAAAAGTTTAAACAGCATATGATAGATAACAGCCTATGAAATGAGCGTTTGGAAAGGGGGCTACGCTTTGTAGGGGCCTACTTATGGGTTATCAAAGTTAAAATTAGTAGAAAAATCAATTTTATGTTAACTAAAAAAAATTTTTTTTTGCATTTTTAAATAGTTTTTATTTTTTTTTCTTAACGGTTTTATTTTTTAAATTATTACCCAACAAATTAAAAAAAAATAATTTTTTTAAAATTAATTTTTTCAATTTTCTGTAAAATATTCATCACAAATCGTAAGAGAAGGTATATCTAAAAGACTAAGCATTTCTAAACTATAATTATTTTCTAACTCTTTTCGTAACTTCACATGCCGCAGGGAAGAAATAAGTGGATCGGAAGATGCTGCCAACATGTTGAAGAGGTCCTCATTTTGCCTTACCCTTGATGTTTTGAATGTGTTCTGTGCTTCTTCAGAAAGCTCTCCAATTGGCAAAGACTGGAATTCAATTTTATCTTTGCCATGGGCCAATATTTTATGGACGGTCGGGGTCAACTTCTTCTGTGGATACATTTCTGCTAAAAGAGATGCAGTTTTCGACGTATATTCTCCATATTTTGTAGAATTGACATTTTATTTGCAGTTTAAAACATCCAAGATCGTTCCCCATCTTTTCACAATTTGATTGTCAATTCCAGTGATTTTAGTTACTGCCTCATCATTTTCAAAAAATCTCCTAGAAGTGTTTCCATCGTTTGAGTTACCATATCCGTGCTTGGGACAGTCTACTTTTAGTCCAACTTGTTTAAAAAAAGCATCCTGTATTTTCTTCTTTCTGATCTTTTCCTTATTCTTTACTGATGTATTTTCATCGAAGTTTTCCTCCTCTTGTGGTAGGGTATACGCCAGTTTTAGCAAGAACTCCATACACCTAATCCTTGCGTGCAATGATGACATTCCATATTCGTAATTCTCTTCATTTGTAAAATCGTTTAAATTACCAAAGGTCTTCTAACTCTTTTTGCAAATCGGGCATGACATTGTTGATTTTGTTCCTGTCAGTTCGTTTACGACTTTTCCGTCAACCATGGTCAGGTGGAACTCGTAATTGCATTCAATATATTTTCCTTCTCCAATTTGCAGCTTTGTAGGCTTAATCTTGCTTATTTGTTCTTCAATGTCCTTCACCGTGGTCCTTATGAGTTCTGCCGATTTCCTTGCAAACTGAAACATTATTGGTCGGCAATAATGCACTGATGACGGATTTTAGCCGCAAAGGAACAACAGATGCCATAAACATATTTCCGTCCGATATTGTAGCGTCATCAGAAGATATCCTTTGCTTATAAACCATTTGTCCGGATCATCCATCGCAGCCCCATTTGCTGATCAATGTCAACTTCTCAAGGCTAAGGCTTCTTCGGAACCATACTTTTTAATGTGTGCATTTGTGGGCGTGGGAATGCTTTCCTTAATCCTTTTTAGTCGCAGTGGGCTTGCATCAGCAATAGCTAGCGCGTCCGATAAATGCTTCGAGGTCAAGTCATTGGTGGCATCGGCAAGTTTCCTCTTTCTTGTGAAAATTGAACACTCCTCAATACTTTTTTTTGGCCTTCCTTTTGCTCCTCTGGTTGATGTGGTGGGTTTATCTACTGCCATTATAGCCTGGATGGTGTCTTTAATAAGCCAGTCCTCGTATTTGGAGTTGAAGTTCGGAATGGTTCGATTAGATTTCACCTATTTTGCCTTAATATTTGCATATATCAGATAAGAATTATTTTTTATAATTTCGCTTCTCTCAATATTTCCGTATAAGCTATCAAGTTCTTCTAAAGCAGCTTCCGTGAAAAACTTTGGTGTGGTTGACTTTCTAAACAGTTCAAATAATTTTAAATTGTTCAACGCCATGTTTTCAGTACTTAAATTCTTTAATGGTTTCAGTAATTGTTGTGCCAACTTTCAGTCGTAGACTAATCCAGGCATTGTGCTTATTTTGCAATATATAGGCTTATGCTACCATGCCTAAAAATTTACTACTACAAAAAAAATTTAAACAAAAATTTACTACTAAAAAAAACTACTGTCAGTCAAAACATATAAGGGATGGACGCCATACAATTTCTGCAACCATGTCTTTTTAACCTTTTTTACCTCTAGAAGCCAAACGGGCACGTACGGGCAGATAAAACCTTTTGAATTATGTAAAGAATTAATCAAAGAACAGGTTTTGCAAATATGGCAAATATAGAAAAATATAGATTTTTTTATTTTCCGTCAAAGTTGAAAAATGGTGAAAAAACGGATAGTTTTTAAATAATGATTTACCAGGAGAAACACAAAGCAAACATGTAATTTTTTTTATTATTATACATTTAATAAATACATCAATCAATACAAACAAAAAGTATGGCGATTCGTTACCTATTTTTCGTGATATTATACCTGAAATCCCAAAAATTGACTAAAAATTGTGTTTTTTTGAAAAACGAAAGTCGTTCACCTTTGAACGGTTTTATCTTCTAAACTAAAAATGTGATATTAATAAGAGTGGCATATTTGAAATCGTTGAAAAGTTTCCTAGAACATGGGTTTATTCAAAACTTCGTGGGCGCTCATAAAAATTTTGGTTTTTGCAACCTCGTTTGCTCTACGGGCGCAACTGTGCGCCGGCGAACGACAAACAAACCAGTATAATGTGAACATGTTTTGAGCAGGAAGTATTTTATAAAAATTAAATGTTTGATTTTAGTTTCGAAGTAGTTTTGTAATAATTGATTAGTTTTTATTTTATAACATTTAAAATAAGTTGACAAATTAGTAGGTAAAAATTATTA
This sequence comes from Gymnosoma rotundatum, assembly GCA_916610165.2. Taxonomy (NCBI): domain Eukaryota; kingdom Metazoa; phylum Arthropoda; class Insecta; order Diptera; family Tachinidae; genus Gymnosoma; species Gymnosoma rotundatum. Next base: position 63,113,641 of record OU744336.1, read on the forward strand.
TTGTTTTTAGTTGTGTTTTTCTTAATATTTTATAATTTTTATTTTCATATATTCGCTATTGAAAATAATAACAGCTAGGTTTTTTCGCCGTTATCAAGCTTTATACGACGGATTTGTCATGTTCATTAATGCCTTTGTTTTGTTAAAATCAAACTACTTATTAGAGCGCTATTTTTTACAAATTCCTTTTTCATTTGATTTAAATTTATTATTTTTACACTTTGATTACCTTTTCGATTTCCTTCCGATAAAAATAAGAGAAAACAAAAGTTTGTTCGTAATTAAATGAAAGTAAATTGAAAATGAAATTTAAAGAGCGAATTGCTTAATACGGCTGTAGTGGAAACAAGACTAAAAATTTTTTGTAAATAAATTAAAGTTAACGGAACATTAATAGAAAGATATGTTAAAATTAAAATATAAAATGGTCACATTAATGTTATTTTTTGCAAGTCATGCTTTCGAAAAAAAAAAATATAAAAAATTTCAAAATTTTTTTTTTCATAAAAATCTTATTTTTGATTTATATAACGTTAATTACACACATTTTGTATGGAAATTTGTTTATAACCCGTTAAAAAATAAAAAAAAAAACATTTTTTTTTTCATAAAAAAGACTGCATCAACGAGATCAACAAAATATCTAAATTAACAAAATTTTAATAAGAAAACAAAAGTTTTTTGTTTACTAAACCTACATTTAAATTTAAATTATGTAGTGGAAGTGCAACAAACCGTAAATGTACACTCGTTAAAATAACAATATTTACAACAAAATGTAACCTGTGTTACAAAACAACAAACACTTGTAGCAATAAAAGTACGTAAATTTAAACAGCCGTGATACACAACTCGCAACAATTTGAACATAAATTTAGAATTTACAGGTGGCACAAAAACCGACTGCACTTTATCATTTTTTAATTTTTTTTTTTGTTTTTTTGTTTATTTTTTGTGTTGTTGTTTGAAGAGTAACAAAACATTAAATTATATTCCACAACAGATTTATCAGTTTTAGGTTGTTTAATTAAAAAAAAAAACGCTAAACACTAAAAGTTTAATGACATTAAACATTATTTATGTTTTAAGTATTCGTTCATAAATTAAACTAACGGAAGTTTGTAAATTGTATAAATTTGATCCAATTAAATTATTGGTTGACTGAGTGCTGTTGCAACTTGCAAACATCTGTTTGTTGTTGCGGGTTATTAATCAAATCAATATGTTGAAAAGATTTGTTCGTTCAAATAAAAAAAATATATTAAGAAAATAAAATAAAACAAAAAAAAAAGAAAAAAAATTGTAAGTGATTGTTTTATACGTTTCTACTATTTCTTTTTATATTTACAATTGCCCCTTCGCTATTTGATGCTGGTTTGGTATATTTTAAAAGAAATACAGTGTGCTAAAATATCGAGAAGAATTATAATAATCTTGTAGGGACGATAAAGAGGCAGACCGCTAGCTTTTTTATTTTCTTCGCTCCTCTGTATTTAACAACAATATCGACATTTCATTCGTTGGTAGAATTGCGACGTGGTTTTTTCGCTTTCCTTTTGTAGTCTGCTTCTGGAGCAGCTCCGTAAATAGTCCAGCAATAATTCGCTAACATTGAAATGTTCCACTTGCCCTGATATAGTTATTTCATTTAAGCGATGTCCTGGTGGTAGCGCTCCCAGTGTTCATCGTTGAAGGCCTCACAGTTATACGGAAAGAAATCTAAATGAAAATGTTAAAAGTGGATTTTCATTGACATGTCACAATCCAGTTATCGGTAAGATGGTACAGAAAGATGTTCTAGCCACACTCCTTTTTAAAAGGTTCCATTGCGGCAGTCTAAAATCTCTACTTTATTTTTCCACAATTCTAAGTGACTGTGATGGTGTACTATGTACCTCGTATTCTTACATTGACAAAATTGACTGTGAACATTTTCGTTGTCACCGCTGTTAGGACGTTTCGAGATCGGATGAAGATTGCTGTGCGCTAGTGGACGAGTAGCCGATGGTGTATTTGGATTTGTTATGACACTCTTCTGGTTTTTAAAACCACAGAAAAAGGGAAGAAAAAGCAATCACTTACGAGATTAATCGAATCCCGCCACTGCATTGGAACTGCAAAACGAAATATGTTTTTTTGTCATACAGCCAATTTCTGAAACCTTTGGCACATGGATTGCAGCTTCAAGTTATTGTTTGATGTTTTCGTTAAAGTAGTAATAATAGGCTTTTTTAGGAGGTATGCGACAAAGTTTTTTTTTGACTAAATATCACCTAACCGCAAATATTACAAAAATTGTCAGGACTATAAACACGTTTTCAAGACATTTTGCTATAAAATATTATTATAGTTTTTACTTCTAACACTTTTATCGCTTAATAATAAAGAAAAGAGCACTTAAACGAAATATTTTAGATATTTGATACCAACTAACTAAGTATGTCCAGATTTACACTATGCAATTTTTTGGGGCATTTTTTCCCTTCAATTTTCGATTTAAGTTACAGCGTTATGCGTTATCTAAAAGTAAACATTAGCAACAGTAAAATCCCCTCAAAATTCAACCAATACCATATTGCTTACCCCTCCTGCTTCACAAACAAACATAAATTGCATGCTAGTTTCATGAAAAATTGCATAGTGTGAATGCCGTATAAACATCAATACTTTAAAGTTGAATGTAGGTAGTCTCGTTAAATTCGAAAGATGTCAGGTATCGTAAGAACTTCAATTTTGCTTATCAATTCGTGTTATTCATGGACAGAGAAGCGGAAATTAGTTAAAATTATTTCGAATACTTTTTCTTGTATGTGTAATAGTGTATAAATAAAATAGGTAAGTAAACTTGTTGTAAAATATAAAAATAACCAACAAGATATTTTCTTTTTTCTTATTTTACAAAAAGGAAATATTTATTTTTTATTTAAAGCAATAGATCTTTCACAATATTCATAATGCAACTTACTGTAGCCACAATAACAAGTAATGAGTGACTACAATTGCCACATAAATAAACACATCAACGAAAAAAAACAAAGTAGCATAAATATTTTCAATACTTCACAAACTTAAAAAAACGAACGGTAACATAACCGGAAAAACAGCAACTGATTTTTTGTTTTAATTGTAAAAAAATATTTTTCCTATTTACATTAATTTTCTTTTCATGTCTTATAAAAATATTTTAGTATGAATATCGTGTGTTATTTAATTTTTATTATTAATAATAATAAATAAAAAAAACTTTTTTTGTCAGGTGTGGGGTTCGAACCCACGCTCCCTCTCGGGAACCAGAGCTTAAATCTGGCGCCTTAGACCGCTCGGCCAACCTGACTATATAGCGTTTACAGTCAAATGTGTATTGTAAACATTTTACCTTGGTTTTTTATTTTATGCATAGTCAGAACAATCTAAAAGTAGATTTTCTTTAATTTAACGATAATAAAAAAGCATTCTTCTTGGACAATAATAATGTTTTTATATGTATATTAAATTGCTGTTGTTTTATTAGAGTACTCGGTATATACTGCCTCAAAAAATATGTATATACATATGTGTAGGTATGTAAAATATATATTCAGAAATATTTCTCAAGCAATTTAATGTGTCTGAAGATAAATACATTATTAAATAGTGAAGACAAAAATCATTTTTTTAACATTGCAGTTTTTACAGTAACAGTGTACTGTTAGCAACTTAACAGTCATTGTGATTTTGGCAATCTTTGCTCTGAAGGATAATTTAAGTAAGAAAAAAACACAAGTCCAGAAAACATCCCAGTAAAAAATTTTTGAAAAGGTAATCGAGTGTGGAATTAAGCGTTTTTGGCGGAAGTACTTCCTAACTAGATTGCCAACTTAATGATTTTAACAAGGCATGAGACTTTTATAATCATTTCCTGAGAATCGATTATATTAAATGGAAATGGAAATAATCACTACCATTAGTACGGTATTCTCTTTTAACATAAGGAACTAGTTCCATTACTACTTCCTTTTTTGGTAACTTATGTAATGTGTTTTGTAAGCGAGTAACAAAATATGGCAATCACAAAACTAAGTCATTATATGGCAAGTACTTTTTAAGGTAATGTCTAATTTTTTGCTGGGATAATTTATGGAAATATTGCTTCAAGAGGTATACGGAACTATAATAGTTTGATATCAGAAACATGTTGCGAAAAGCATAAAATTGAGTTATAATAAAACACTCATTATACATCATCTCTTGAGGTGATAAATGACCATTTTGGATAAATATGGATTAGCACATATACTACACCCTATACACATGTTAGTCTGAAGGGTTCTTAATAAGGCCCTATCAGTTCAATATCTGAAATAATTTTTGCATTTGAGAAAATGAGCTATTAAAAATATGCTTTTTCAGCGAAATTTATTGAGAAGATAAGTAGATTATGGACCAATTATGAAAAAGTGGCATAATCATTAAGGGTGCTCTTTATTACATATTTATTACACTGTTTATTTACATATAATTTTTCCTTATTAATTTTTAACACCTGCTTTTCTACCCGAATTTTGTTCACTTTCCGCAGAAAAGGGAAAAGTGAAAAAAACGGCTGTATATTTTTGGTAACATTGGTAGTTATGCTTTCCCATAAGTACTCATGTTGACAAGAATAACTAAAATTTTAATTAATTAAACAACAAAGCTAATCTAAATAATGGCACATAATAAAAGTAAATTTGAAAATCGTTAGTCACAAACCTTCAAAGAATCTTAATTCCACTTAGAAATTTAAAAGTGGTTTCATTCCGAAGAAATTTTTCGTTTTTCGTTTTTTAAAGAACCAATATACAGAATTGAAACCACTTTCAATCAGAATTGAGTTCTGTGTCATGCCTGATTATTTAATTATACAGTAAAGTATGTTTTTTAAAATACCCTTAATTACTTTTTAAAAAAATAAAATACACAAGATATTAAAATAAATTTTCGTAACTTTCTCACAACAAAAACATTTTCCACATTTTATATAATAGAATTTAAATTTCGATAAAAGAATACTTTCTCCTTATTTATAGAAATTTGTTTAGCTCCCAATTATTTTATCTCTAATTATTTTTTTTTTTATTTTTCTTTTTATAGGCTTAATTACAAATACTGTTGATCAACCAAAAGCTTTAAAATAAAGGATGTAAGTAAATAACTTTTTTTTAATATGAAATCAATAAAAATTTTTAATTCAAAATAATTTTGAATTATTAAAAATATGAAGTTGTACATAAAGAATTGGCGTTCGATTCATCATTCGTGTTTTCAAAAGTCTACCTTTAAAATTGGTGCGATATAAGAATTTCTTATTAAGAAAGAAAACCTGTTGTGTTCAGTTTATTTTGTTAAAAGAAATGAAAATGATTCTGGCAGCATGTTTTTTCAACAGCAGAATGTATCTGCAACATTTTAACCTGTGAAATAATAAGAGCTACACTTATTTCGCGCGGAATTGTCCTAACTGCAAAACAAAAACCAACAATTTTCTTCTAAATCATAGTGTTTCCATTACTTTAAAGTTGTGAAATTTGTTAAGAGGAAGAAGTTACTAAACAGTTCTTGCGATTCTTCTTAGAAAGGTACAACACACACAACACAATATTGTAAATATGTACATAATTGTTTGATTATTATTGGTTCTAATAAAATTTGCGGAGCAGAGCGAAGTCAAGCATCAAGCCGAATTCCGAGATAATTGGAAGCACCTTGCTATGGCCCTATGCTCTCTCGAGGAGTATTATGTATAAATTAGCGGTTTGTTATGATGATGCTTTTCAGTATCGAATTGTCAAAAAATAGATACAAATTTATCAACTTTGCCTTTTTTGTCATAGGCATATATAAATAATTTAGATTTTCTATTTTTTTTTTTTCGTACATCATCAAAAACTGCAGATTGTAAGCATAAAATACTCTGTTTAAATTAAAAAAAATTGTTTAGCAACTTTATTTATTCTGTTAAAAAAAAAAAAAATTAGCAATTAGCTAGTGGTGCTTATACCACAATTTAGAAAAAATTTGCTATTTTCATTGCATTTAAGTATGCAACAATGTTACTGTTGCTTATAATTCTTTACGAAATAAGTAAAACTTTCATTATTTTGCAGTTAGAAAACATTGTTGCCAGAAACATGCAGCTAGAAACGTGAACAGAATACAACCAGCACCCTATTTTTTATTATTTACAGCGAACTATTTTTTATGCATGGGATTTTGAAAGCAATTCAGAATATCGTGAAGAAAAATAAATAAAAGACCCTGAATCTCTTAATTTTTAACCTTACCCCTAGAAATTTTGTGTTTAGTTTTTCCCCTCACACCTTCTTGTATTCGTATTCATATCGCTAAATATTTAATGCTTTTTTATTTCACACCTATTAACTGAAATGCTTACAAACTGCAAAATCTAATCTTTCATACCGGAAGTTATGATGCTTTTTAATACTTTATGAATAGACTTTTATGGGGATAAAGATTCTACTCCAAACAACAAAATACAATTACACAAAAATACAAAAAGAAGGAGTCATTTTGTAAAAATGATTTCCTTTTGTTTTATTTTAATAATATTTTTTTTTTTAATTGTTACTGCAACAAAAGATTTTTCTCGTTGCATTTTTTAACACGAATTAGAGCAGAAACTTGTAACTTTACGGAGTCAATTGTTGTCTTTATGTATATAAATATATACAAACCTGAACTTACTTTGGGCGTGCTCCTTCAAAAAAAATGTTTTTTGTTTAAGCTCAGACTTATATTCTTTAATTTGCTTGTAATACTCTTTAAAAAACAAAACAAACAAAATCAAATGATGGAACGAACTTATTAAAAAAAATTTCTACACACAAAACTTAAAACGAATCTGTGTTTTTATGTTTGTAAGATTAAATTCTTTTTTATACCTTATTACATTCTAAACGGCAAGACAGATTGTTTTTAAAACAATGTTTTTGAAATTGTTTTAGATTCTTCATGATGACGAGAAATTAAAAAAACCACACTCTTGACTCTCTTGATTTTATTTGCTTTAGGTTACTCTAAGAAAAAAGTGCGTTTTTAAACAAGATTCTTAAAGCAGTAAAGTATGAGGAAGGGAACAGCCCACACAAAGTAATTAATAATAACACAGTAGCTCATCTTTCAACTTTAAAATCTTGAACCAATTGAGAACCCAAAACTGAAAGCTTATGATAGTAGAACAAAAAACCCAAGCTGGGTTTTGAATTATTAGCTAAGGGTTTTTTAAATTCATTTTTGAGTTTTCGACTGGGGAGTGGGTTTTAATAAAATTAAAAGAAAAATATGTACTGATTTTTAAGTTTATATCTCGTAAACTATTCGAAATATTGCTTGGGTCTCTTTGGCAAAATTTTTAGCTCTTAATCAGATCTAAAAATTTCACGTTAAAATACAATCGAAAAACAATATCTTACTCAAAACAGCAAAACTCTCAAAAAACGTAAAATTTCATCACAGATTTTTATTGTTGATAATGGAAAATATAAGGTCACTTTAAAAGCATGCGGCTTGTTTCTTCGGGCTCGAACGGTGGATTAGCCAGCACATTTTCAAACCTTTCTGCAGTCCATACAATTGTTATATCAGGACTTAATGGTCTTAGGGGTGAGTTGGCTTCAGAATTTACTTGCGGAAGAGAAGCATAAGAATCAGAAATGTACACATTTGACATTTTTGTTTTTGATTCAATACAATTTTAAAATTTATGCATTCCAAGCATGTGTTTTCATCGTTTCGCTTTGGGTCTGGTGCTCCATAGAGCAGTGGTCTGTGTTTTCTGAATATGTAACAAAAACCAAGGTGTGCATATTACATCTGGTGTCCACGTTCCTAAATTCAGCTGTAAAATTTGTTTTTGAGTTTTTATTGAATGTTTGGGTACATAAATATACAAACGTAGCAAAACAAATTCAGCTTCCAACACTTTCCCATTTCAACTTTCTACAATGTATGCCGTAATATTTAAATTCCCCAAATTAATTTAATTCAAAAATGCAATCAAAACAACGCAATTTTTTTGACATGTCGTTATTTTGCAGGAAACAATCATCAAACGGACGGTGTTCGGTGCATATGTCGCTGCGACATTTTTTCAATAAAAAATTCAGAGGGCCCCAAGCATTTTCATTATTAATTTCTATTTTGCACCTATTTCAATTAATAGAGCATAGCAGTTTTAATTTCAATAGACATACAATTGAAGGTAATTTCGTAGTACTTTATTGAATTTTTGATTACTTTGTGGGACTATAACTTTAAGAAGGAGTCATTAAATGAAATCGGCTTCTTAAGAAGAGTTGTTAGTTTTACTTTTGGAAATCTTTTTGTCATATATTGCCTGGTCTAGTTCGCAGCAATTTTTGAAATAAGTGTGAAAAACCATAAAAAATTATGACAAAATTTTACGTTTTTTTTTGACAATTTTGCTGTTTTGAGTAAGATGCTTTTTTATTTTATATCAGGGTTTAACTTTTAGATCTGATTAAGAGCTAAAATGTGCCGAAGAGAAACAAGCAATTTTTCGAATAGTTCACGAGATATATACTTAAGAATCAGTACATATTGCTTAAAAATTGTACTAAAACCCACCCCCCAGTCGAAACCCAAAAATGAAATAAAAAACCTAGGCTAATAATTCAAAACCCAACTAGGGTTTTTGTTCTATTATCATAAGCTTTCAGATTTAGGCAGCCTAAATTGGTTCAAGATTTTAGTGTTGCACTGTATAATATCATATCTGAAGAGTTGCGAAACTGAGTCGTCAAATTCTGTGAGATTATCTGATGACGAAAGTTTGTTTATTATGCCAAGTGTGGAGTCCAGAGTTGCCGTTTTTGGTAGTTTCCTACCAAATTTGGTAGTTTTGAAATGGGTTGGTAGGTTGTGTCCGGAATTTGGTAGTTCTTTTAATTTCAGTTTTATTTTTTTTCACGCTAATCAGCTTTCATCCATGCATGCTTTTTAGTAATCAGCTTTCATCTATGATTGCTTTTTGATTGCTTCTTGTATGCATTATAGAGGCAACAGTAATAACAAGTGGCAACTTTTCGATCTTAATGGCCATCTTTTTGATTTTATAACAACTTTTATTTTAACTTTAAGTAACTATGTCCAAAAGAAATATATTGACAAACATTTTAATAACAATAAACTTTTAGAAACTGGTAGCATATTTATCGGAGCAAAAGCAACATTTTTTTTAAAAAATATAATTTTGATAATGATGAAAAACCTGCAGTTAAAACAAATATAGTGCAGTATTACATTGAATTTTTAAATCAGCTTAAAAAAAGATTTGACTTTAACTGATCTGACTTGCAATTTTTTGAAATTAATAACACCTCCAGAAACTTTATCTAAACCTGACAAGTCAATTCTGCCTTTGTTATTAGAGTTCGATAAATTATTAGATAAAATTGTATCGCAGTGGAATTTACTAAGAGTTAGTGACTACAACTTGTATGATGAAATGGAGATTAATGTTATTTTGGAAAAGGTTGGCAAAATTAATGAAAATATGTTTAGCGATCTAGTTAATTTTGTTTTCATTTTATTGTCTTTACCACATAGTTCAGCAGCAGCAGAATGAAAATTTTCAACACTTGCGTGTTTCTTAAATAATATTATGATATGCAAAGAAATGATAAATAAGACTGATTCGCACTATATATGGTCAGCAAAAAGAGACCAAATGAAGTCTTATTTATAATTTACCTAAGATTTTGTTTCTTTTACAAATAAATTGTTATTTATTTTTGTAAAGATACGCATTAACAATGTTATGTACAAACTTGTTTTTCTTTTTTTTAATAAATCTATTTTTTTATAACTGTTTTTTTATTTTTTGGTAGGTTAACAAGCCATTTGGTAGTTTTTGAAATTAAATTTGGTTGGAAAAAAAGAATTTTGAGCGTTAACCCTGGTGGAGTCTAGACAATAGTGAGGGTCCTTAAATTTAATTTTATATTTTTCTCTTAGCGTATAGTTCTGAAGTAATAAAAATAAATCTGTAGTTAGAAATGTGTGACTATTTGATTTCAACAATAAAGAATAAATAAAATTTGTCAGGTGTGGGGTTCGAACCCACGCTCCCTCTCGGGAACCAGAGCTTAAATCTGGCGCCTTAGACCGCTCGGCCAACCTGACCTTAAACGTGGTGCTTATAAATGCTTCATATGTACTACTTATATTTAAAGTTATTAAAAATATAAATGAATTGCTAGTCAGATAATTCTCAATCGTTTTACCAAAAACATTTATTATAGATATATATAATATAACTGTAAGACGGGCTAAATTCGTTACCCACTTATTCGCTTTCCAAATACCGTTATTTTTTTTTTTTTTTTTTGCATTTTGTCTAATTCGGAGAAGTCCAAAAATTGCTTTTAATATATTATTATATATTTTGAACTCATATTTTTAACTTGTGGTGGCATCTTGGGTAGCTAACACGATCGTTTAAATTTAGAAAGTTGTGAAATGCGGACGAAAAATTTGGGTACTAGAGGGTTATCTAAAAATGTTATTTAAAGTTATTTTCCTTTATGGTTTTGATTCCTAAAAAATTATACATAACCAAGACATCATAATTTTTTGATGATAGTTAAATTATTTTGTAAGAATATCATAAAATACGTTAGAACTTTAAATTATTGAAGTGATCAATAAGGATTGGGATAAATAAAATAAGTTATGATATTAAACAAATTCGCCAAGTGTGAGTTTGACTCACACACAAAGGGTCTGTACCATGTATAGCACACCCTTTAATTTTTAATTTTATTTTTAAACTTGTTACAGCGGACATAGTAAAAGATAATTTGGGTAAATTTTAAATAATGCCCCGCCTGTTACTGTTTAAAAGATAAGGCCAAATTCACGGCCTTTTGGAAGTACTCTTTAATTTATAAATTTATTGTTTACTCTTTATTTCTACAGCGGACATATTTGTACATACTCTGTGTAAATTCGAAATGTCTGCCTACTACGGGTGAAAATTTAAAGCCATATATGAAAGTGAAAATCTAGTTACTACTGGGGCGTGTTTTAATTTAAAATTTTATTTTGTCTAGTTGTTGCTATAGCGCACCGGAAAATTTGACATGTCTGTCCTTCAAAGTTAAAAAACTAACAATACTTTAATGAACATCACATCACTTTCGGCTCACCTTTTAATTTTTATTATTTGTTCATATAACGGCTACAGTAATTCATATGCCGCCAAAATTTCAAGATTCTACCTTTTACGGTTTTAAAGTTACTAAAAATAGCAATGTGTTGCCGTTTTACCGCATACATTTGATAAACATACAATGTAACTGTAATTTTTATAAGTTCTTAAGTTATTTAGAAATGTTTTCTCAGACTTTTTATATTAATTGCGTTGTTTCATATAAGTAATATAAATTATACAATTTTTTAAACTGTAATTCCTGTAAACAAAATTATTTAAGATCTTATAAACAAAATGAATTGACAACGACTTGTATTCTTGTATTCAATTCCTAAGAGTGGGGTTCGAGAACATACGCTCCTTCTCGTGAACCAGAGCTTAAATCGGGCTCCTTAGACCACTCGGCCAACCCAACATTATGTTTGAAAGTGCCCAATATGTTACCTGCATTATTTATGTTTAAAATTACTACGAGGGCTGCTATATATATTTCTGGCCTGGCAACACTGAGTGCTGCCAAGTGCAATCTGACATTTCCATTGGAAAGTTTGTCATTTTTAAGCATAATCGTACTCAAAACGTTTTGACGTACGACCATTATTTGTGTTGTTTACAGTGACTTGAAAAAATTAATATAGAAATAAATGGAATTAACTCGTGAACATTTTTGTGCCATCATTTTTCACAACTTTCGAGGTGGATTATCACGACAAGAGTGCATTGATGAACTTAAATCTTTGTATGGCGATGAAGCACCATCCTATAGAACTGTGAAAAATTGGTATAATGAATTTAATCGTGGCCGAAGCTCGCTCAAAGACGAATTCCGTGAAGGTCGTCCAAAAACGGCTGTTGTGCCAGAGAACATTGATGCCGTGCGTGAACTCTTAATGCAAGATCGACAAGCGACATACCGAGAGATAGAGACATCCTTGGACATTTCTTCCACCAGCATACATTCGATACTGCATGAACACCTGGCCGTAAAAAAGGTTTGTTCTCGTTGGATCCCGCACAATTTGAAAGTCGCTCAAAAAAAGGCTCGTGTCCATTGGTGCAAAGATACGATTGCGGTGCTTCAAAAGACGTTTATAAGATCGTCACAGGTGACGAATCATGGATCTATGCGTATGAGCCCTAAACGAAACAACAATCGACCGTGTGGGTCTTCAAAGACGAGCAAAATCCAACGAAAGTTGTTCGTGGAAGAAGCACTTCGAGGCAGATGGTCGCCTGTTTCTTCGGCAAAACTGGTCATGTGGCGACTGTTCCGCTTGAGCAACGTAGGACGGTCACTTCTGAGTGGTACACTACAATTTGTTTGCCTGAAGTCATCGGACAAATTCGAAAAACCAACAAGAGAAGACGAATCATTGTTCACCATGACAATGCGAGCTCTCACACATCGGCCCAAACCAGAGCGTTTTTGACCGAATAAAACGTCGAATTAATGGGTCATCCGCCGCACAGCCTTGACTTGGCACCTAATGACTTCTTCTTGTTTCCGCACATCAAGAAAAAAAATGCGTGGTCAACGATTTTCGTCGCCAGAAGAAGCTGTTGAAGTGTTCAAAAACCATGTTTTAAAGGTTTCTCAATCGGAGTGGAAAAAGTGCTTCGACAACTGGTTTGAGCGCATGCAAAAGTGTATAAATCATGCTGAAGAATACTTTGAAAAACAATAAAATCATTTTTGATTATAAACATTCGCATTTTCACTATTAGGCCAGAAATATATAGAGCAGCCCTCGTAAAAATAGCAATGTGCTACCAATTAAACAATAATTCTAAATTGTTTCACCGAATATATTTATTAAAGTCACAAGTTAACTCTTATAATACCTATCGCCGCAAAAAGTGAAAAAAGATTGTCATTCCGTTTGTAATTTCTACAATATCCATTTCCGACCCGATAAAGTATATATGCACATAATCTGAGTTTTGCAAAGGCAAACTTGATTTAAATTTTAAATAAGCCAATCGATCAGACATAGTATCGAAATCAGCAAGATCGGTCCATGTCTTTAGACGCAGCAAGCAAAACACCACCCCTACCTCTAACTTTTTCGTATCATTTGGAACATTGAAAAACTCCAATAGAGAATTAAAAAATAAGAAAAAAAAATAAAGTGAAACGGCCCCTGAAATTTATAAAAATATCAATATGGGTATAATTTAAAAGCTTTTGATAAAATCTTTAATAAAATACTAATAATTTTCAAAAATGTTTAACCCATTAAGAGCCGATGACATTTTTATGTTAAGTTATGTATATGGAGTACTTAATTTTTTTTCTTATTTTTTTAATTTTCCGTCACCCCAATATTTGCTTTTTTGATTGGAGCTATTTCACTTAACTACATTTACATAGATGGTAAAGGGTGTGATATAAGATTCGGCATAGCCGAATATAGCACCTCTTTGTTAATAATGAGAGTAAACTGAAATTCCTGTTTTCAAAATCCTTAAGACCTTAAAAAACAAATGAATTGACGATTAAATTCCTAAAGGATTTTTTAATAGTTAAAAAAATGTCAATATTGTGTCAGGTGTGGGGTTCGAACCCACGCTCCCTCTCGGGAACCAGAGCTTAAATCTGGCGCCTTAGACCGCTCGGCCAACCTGACTCTTGCATCTTTCTGGTTTAAGTAATGTTTTTAACGAATCAGTGCAATTAGTTTTAGTGCTTTTAATGATTTTTTGAAGATAAGATTTGACACATAAAAATGTTTATTTGTAAAGTTTGTTATTATGATGAATAGAACTGGGTAATAATAAATAAATCCACACGTTAAGAATGATCAAATATGCAAGATTAAGTCGATGAATAGTTTCACTCAGTCTTAAACTCATATACATATATGTATACCGCTGGTCTCATGTTGAAAGGCCCTAACTCGATTTTTTACGAAATTGAAATTTTTCGTGATTCCAATACATTTCACACAGACACACCTTGTCACAAAATTTGAATGCAATAGTATCAAAAATAACGGTTTTCTAAGCATTTGCATTTTTAATATTACGTTGTGATAAATACAGTTTCTATTATGTTTTTACCTTCTCCTGTAAAGTCGCATATTTACGAGTTAGGGCATTTCTACATGAGACCAGCGGTACATAATATTAAATTTTATTTCGATTTCAGGTAATTTTTTCAGCTACGTGATCTTTTAATTTATTAGTATTTTTCTGACAATCCGTGTATGAACACATGCTATAAACGTATTTACTTTCTGTAGGGGGTGCGCCAATTTCCGCTGCATTCACTTTGAATTTTTAAAACCCATCTGCTTCTTAAATATCAATCGACGATCGATCTGTATTGTTGATCAGCTAATATAACTTTTCATTAAATAAAACCACCGAAATATTTAATTAAATTAATTTTTAACAAATATCGTGATATATAGTGTAGCAATTCTAACTGCTTATTATTTTTTTATATTTTCGTGCCAGTGGCGTTTTTAAGCGCCGGCACACAACCACTAGGTAGCAAAATTTTTCAACAATTACATAAGGATTACGCATAAAACCCTAATTAATTACAGCTACTTTTTATCCCGATTAATTTATTAAATCACCAATATTGATTATTGATGGTATAAACACGTCTCGATGGCCATTGCGCTACTGCTTTATTTTGAGATGCTTTTTTCTTACTGTTTTTTTGATTTAAAATTTTTTTATTGATAACATTTATTTACTCTTTTTTTACTTTTAATTTTTCGATTTTTAATTTTTGAACATGATTGTCGAAAAGATAAAAAAGAGTTCAGCCAAAACATTTTTAAAAACCCAAAATTACTTGTTCAAACTTAAAATATTATTTTTACAAATAAAATATTTTGGTTATAAATACTATATTATATATTAGACAGTTAGACAACTTTGGTGGTGGTAACCATTTTTGCAAAGCTTATGTTGCCCTTCTTGTGCGTAATTGCCATTAAATACATAATAAAATGTTGACAAAATCTTGTTTATTGTTCCAAACCTTCAATATACAACAGGATGTAAAATGAATTAATATGTGTATAGTTATAAAATGCTTTTCATTAAATAATCGACTAATATTTATTCGATTGCTACAACTTTTTTCCCTTTTTAGGGTTTCATACTTAAAGGATAAAAACGTTGCCTTATCAGCAAATTAAAAAAAAATTAAATTGCAGGGTGTTTCTATAGACGTAATTTTATACCACAATAGACAGAGACTTGCTATCGTGTGTGCTCTTTGTAATGAATCGATTATAAAAAAATGAAAGGCTGTGAGTTACTATAGAAAAATTAATTTTGACATTTGTTATCTTTTGAACCGTAACAGGCAGACACAACTAATAATATAAAAATAAAAGTTAATATTAAAAAAAGTGACCCATACGTGGCACTTAACTGATTTATTTTTATTGAGATGTTTGTTCTACAATTCGAGAACAAACACGCTACTCGTACCAACACTATAATGTGTCGAATAATCCAACTTAAAGCTTCAACATATACACCTCGGTTCACTTATTTAATAGCACAAAAGATCCCACATTCAGGAGCCGGTATCTTTTGCAATTTTTAACCGATTCCAGAATTTTAAAATAGTATTTTTTTTGGTTCACTTGAATAAAGGCACTTTAACTAACTTTTATAAAAACAGCTTTTCTTGTTTTTTAGGTTATTATTACTTTATTTGCTTTATTAAAGAACTATTAGTAATGGGTACAATCCCCTTTGTTAATAATAACTTCAAATATACGGGTTTTCATTGACAGATAAAGAGAATTGATGTAATCCAAGCATCCTTAATGGCCTGAATTAGTGATTGCTTGTCATCAAATTGTCTACCTCCTTCATAGACCTTACGAGATAACCAACCCCACACATTTTTGATAATGTTTAGATCTGGCGAATAGGGTGGCCAGTCAAGAATATTAACATTTTGGCTTGCAATTTACTCCTTCACTACTCTGGCGTTGTGTATAGCGGCATTATCCTGTTGCAATATCCAAGGTATTGGACCAAATAGTTCATTGAACTTCGCAAAAGCCGACTCCAATAACGTTCTATAGGTTGCACCAGTCATTTTTGCACTTTGAAATTTAAGATCGATGACGCCATAGCACGTAATAGCACCCCACACCAAAACGCCGCCCTCTCGGCTGTGATGTCGTTTAAAAAATCGCTTTTATTTACGCAGGTCATGGAAATAATAGTTGTAGCCATCAGGCCCATCCAAATTCAACTTCTGTTCATCCGTAAATACGACGGTTTTCCAGTCATTTACATGGCCTCTTTGCTGCACATCCAATACCACGTAGGCTTTTGCAAATTGAAGACGCTTTTCCTTACGAGGACCATTAAGTGGCGGCTTTTTTTGTAATTTCTGGTATTTAAGATACTGATGACTTGCCCACTGCACTCCAGCTTGAGCTCTTATTTTTGACAAGGATAAGGCAGAATTAGAAGCAATTCTGATGATTTTTCTTTTCTCATAAGTAGATAAAGACAACGAAACCCTTCCTTTAAAATTTTTTCCATACCCCTCGGGGTCATTGATGTAATTGTCGACAACTGTTGGGCTCCGTCCAATTTTTTTTTAGCAATTGCGCGGTTAGAATATTCTTCCTTTAGCCCTTTCCGATAGAATTAAAATTTTTTGTTTTACCATTTTGACTCGTAAATCGACTAAGATATAATAAATTGCAATGAACAAACGCCCCCAACAAAAAATCACCGCTTACTTTAAAAATAATACAAAAAAAAAAAAAAAAAAACAAAGTGCCTCTATTTAAGTGAACAAAAAAAATACCACATTTTTAGATTTTTTTTCTAAGTTTCTCAAAAAAAATGTTCCTTAGTTAAGAAACCACCATTGTCAATATTTTGTTTATATCTCAAGATGTCTAGCTTCCATTTCTATTTTAAAATTCTGCAATCGGTTAAAAATTGCAAAAGATACCGGCTCCTAAATATGGGATCTTTTGTGCCTTTAAATAAGTGAACCGGAGTGTATACGTAGGGCTTGCGCTGTTCAAATATCTTTCTCTCTTTGAATATCGTAAACGATATTTAACTCAGTTTTATTGCACAACAACTAACAAACAAATAAACAAATAGTGAACACACACAAACTACCCCAATGTAAAAATCCTTAAACGCTGGGTATTTTGAAAGCCAAAGCCGTAGATGCATCTTCTCATATTAGTGCAACTCGTGACGTCCAATAAGAAACAAGCGCCAAATAGCAGAGTTCGCTCACGTTTAACATTTTAAACTTTGACTTGTTACAATAGACATCTATAAAACGCACAAAATATCAAGAGAGGAGTGTTGCAAATAATAATGGGTTGTTTTTAAGTCGGTTACTAGGTGAAACGAAAAGGAAACATTGCCAAATAACAAGCGAATCACAAAAACAAAAAAGAAAAAATCAAATAGGGAATACACCCAGTAACACAGTTTTATCTGTATCTGTATCTGCATTTAAATTTAATTATTAAATTATCTGTGTTTGCAACAAGCAATTATTTCAAATATAATTTTAACTATGAATGCTGCTCGAAATAAATAAAACTTATAAAATTTAATTTCACTTGAAAAATGTAAAACATATGTCGGTCGGTCATTAAAATAACACAGTTTCAGTTTCGGGTTTCTGTTAATTAAAGTAACAATGATGATTAGAAAATAGATGTGCAAAGTTTTTGTTAAATCCCAAAGAAACAACAACAAAAAATTTTATTTTTAATAAAAAATGAAAAACTGAAGCAAAAAATATTCTCAACTCTTTAGACGTGTTTGAAGATTTTGATGAATGAATAAATTAATTTCTAAATATTACGTTTTGTTATTAACATACGTTAAAAATTATTTGCAATCAACAACACAAAAACAGACAAAAAAACGAAAAAGAGCTTTTCCATAACAAAAACTCACAAAATATAAAATTACAACAAAAAAAAAGTGAAGTGAATTTTCTTTAAAAAACTAAATAAATTGAAAATAAAAAAATATATAAATTAAACAAACATCCCTTGCCTCCCGGAGATTATTGTTTATTTTTTAATTGTTAAGCAACGCAACCCTCCCTCACACAATATTTTGTTGTTGTAGCAACTTATTGAATGCATTATTGATTTTTTTCAACTCAACTGCTTTCGTATGTGTTTGTTAGTGCGTAGTTTTGCCATTAAAATACGTCATTTGTAAAATTATTTATTTCACTTACAACACACATACATTCATACATACTTATTGAACAACAATTGAAATTCAGGGTTTTTAATTTAAATTTTATCGAGTCAATTTATTAAAATTAAAACATTAATAAAACTAAATAAAACAACAGCGAGATCATTTTCAAAATGGATTTTTATACCAACAACACGAAAAAAGTTGACGGTAAGTTCAATAACCTTAAAGTACAATATAATTGTTTTGTTTAACATACTGTCTTGTAAATTTTGTGAGAAATAAATGAAATCAGAAGATAATTAGTTTAAGACCAACTTTATCCGATTGCATGTTCATTTTAAAAAATATCTGCATAAAAGTTCTTGCTGTACTGAAATAAAAAAAGGTCTTTTAAAAAAGTTTCTCAAGCAACATGAACAATAAATACCTAAAGGATTGTTAGAAAAAAATAAGTTATATATATTTAACGGTTTTTTATACTCGACGTTGCATCTCTGGGGTTTTTCCTAGGCACTACCCTAAGAAAAGCTTAGGTTATGTTAAGTGGGCATGCAGAGAGTTCTCTCAAACGTAATACGGCTCATTTTTAATCCCCGACGACCAATTATACTCGCAGTTACCTTAAGAACTCTAGATTCCCCAGTTCGTAAGAACCTACTGGAGCTCTTCATAAAAATATTTAGGCCAATCAGTGTCGCATTCCTAAGACAGCTGGGTCTTGAAAAAAACTTTGGCCCATATATTTTAGTCTGCGATCTCGCAGAGCCGAACAGCCGCAGAGAAGGAGTGGAACTGTCTCTTTCTCCTCATTCAGACAACGGGAGATTTCCATATGCTGCGACATACATCCAATCATAAAGTGCTCTGTTATGATGACCACTAAAGGCGATATCGAATTTTTCCCACGGTGAGAAAAACTCGGCCGATCATAATGGAATAAAGGCCAGACGGTTTTGTACAATCTACAATTGATTATTAAAGACTGAGAGCCGTTTTATTTAGCGTTCATATTTAAAAGTTCGGCCCGGGGGTTTTAAAGCCCCCTTGGCATCAGCCAAATTATGATTCTACCCGTTCCTCGCTAAATGATCGGCCACGAATGCTCTTATGGCCCGCAATCAAAGCCACCATCATGCGGTGTCTTGCAAGTAGTGCCGAATATTGAATGCACACCAAAACACATCTTGTCTTTAACACTTTTAAATCAAGCGCTTTAATGGCAGCTAGACCTTGGGACTACTATTAAGGAAATAAATTTAAACAGAATTGCAAAAAAATATAAAACAACTTACTTGTTTGTTTTGTATTGTTTGACGGTTGCTGTTGTTAATTCCAGGGTTTAAATTGCTTGCTTAAAAATAGCAACAGCACTAAAATCTTTTCTTCGCTTACATGTTTTTCAGCAAATAAAAAAAAACTAAATGTCTCAGCATTTACAAAAATATTTCATTATAAACGAAGCAACAGCAAAAAGCAAATGCAAAAAAGAGAAAGAAACGCATATGCTTAAGCTTACTATGTGTTTCTTTCTGCAGCAAAGCAATCATCAAAGCATTTAGTTTGAAAACGTTTGTTCTTACTTAAGCAATTAGTTGATGTTTGTTTCTTATTTTGCTGTTGCTTAAAAAAAACGTCATTTAATGGTGTAATCAAAACAACGTTTTTAATATGTCTTAGGTACTGTAAGAAATAAATACATAAAAACGTTTCCAATGTTAAAAGGGATAAAATGCAGCGAATTACAGCAAGAAAAAGCAATCGTAGTCAGCCACAACTAATAGTAACAATTAAGCAAAAATAAAAATAAAGAAGAACTGATTGCCTAAGCAACAGCAAACGTTTTTAAAATAATTGCTTTGCTGCAGACAGAAACTCATAGTCAGCTAAAGCATATGCGTTTCTTTCTTTTTATTTTCATTTGCTTTTTGCTGCACATTTTTCCACAGCAACTGTTAAGCAACTATATATGAATTGAAAATAATCAAGCATTTTTAATCACTGGTTAATTCTCATTACGTTTGAAGAAGTTTCACTATTTATTATTTCGACCTTTTTTCTCATGTGGTTTGTTTTTTTGTGGTAAGTAGACCGAACAACCATTCAAATGTGTAACGAAACTCATATTTTAAATCAAGAAAAAGTTAAAAAAAATTTCCATTTTTAATATCTTTATAGAAATTATTCCTTTAAAATGCTGCTTTTAAAGAATTTCTTATTGCCAGGTTTTTACAATTTTAACAACAGCACATTTTGAGTAGTTTTCGTAAAATGAAATTAAACATGTAAGAATGCTATATTCGCCTGCGCCGAATCTTATATATTCACCTAAAAATTGTGTATTTATTTTCCTTAAATATGCTTTCTGTCGCCGGAATATGTATATCTTTGATATCATAAAGATACTTGGAGTAAACCTGAGTTGTACATTTGTCACTGCTTTGCCCTCTCACTTCATTAAAGAATCTATTAAGTTTTTAGCTATTTTTTGTGTATATTCGATTTAAAAAAAATAACCACACCCAGCAAAAAACTAGACATTACCTTAAAAAATACATGCCATATAATGACTTACTTTTGTGATTACCATATTTTGTTACTCACTAAAGGCCAGGATTCACTATCATACTCAGTCGTACGATCTGTCAAAAATTTCATGTGTGTTCAAAAAGTATGATAGTGTGGATTAAAATTGTATGTGTGTGACAGAGTTTTTGACAGATCTGTACGATTTTATAATCTTTTAAAATAATTCATAAAATATTTTTCTCTATGCGATCAGGGTTGATTTTTTTAAGATGATGAGGAGAAAAAACAACAAAATATTAAAACCATATGTTTTTGCATCTTTTTTGTATAATAGTGTGGCACATACGACGCCATTTTGGAACGATTTTTAAAGTAGGACAGAATTCTGTCAGATTTTTGTGTGATTAAATCGTACGATTGTGTATGATAGTGAATCCTGGCCTTAACAAAATACATTACATTAGTTCGCAAAAAAGGAAGTAGAAATTGAACTAGTTCTTTAAGTTTAAAGAGAATACCTTAAAATGCGTACTTTATCATTATTTCCGCCAATAATCAATGTAATTAATTCCAGTTAATGATTTTAAAAATTTCATGCCTTGTTAAAATCATTAGGATGGTAATCTAGTTGGAAAGTCCTTCCCCCAGAAAACGTAATTTTACACCCGATTACCATATCTAACTATTTTTTGCTGGTCAGTTATCCCAGTAAGTGCTAAGGATGTAAGGAACTATATCTGATATAATGAGCCTTTTGCGGTCTCACTTTTAATTTTTGAGACAAGCATATAACTTCTGACAGGATCAATCAGAATGTTTTAAAATTTTCAATTTCCTTCATAATAATGAAAAGAAAAATCAGCCTTTTTATAATGCGTCATTATCATCATTTTTATATTCAATATTTACATATTTATTATTCTTTCGAATAATTATTTTATTATCACATTGTTTCAAGTACATTTTTTTTTTAAATAAATAAAATAAAATTTTTTAAATGAATGAAAATTGACTTATTTTCGGCTTTTTGGTTCATTGTAATTTAATTTCTAAATATTTTTAGAAATAAAAATTATTTATAAATGTATGCGGACGTTTTCCAAAGAAAACAAGAAAAATTAGACGCTAGCAGAATGATAAATTTGTTGGTGAATTTTTAACCGCTGAATTTTCGATTTTAATTACATTTTTTTTTATTGCAAAAACATTTTTAAGCAAAGTTTAATATTTTTTTGGTAAAATGTAGGTGAAAATGTACTAGCTTAGTATAATTTAGATGGTTTAGTGATATTCCAATTTCCATATATATATAGTTTGGTAACTTCAATCAAAAAAACATATATCGGGGTGACAGAAAATTAAAAAGTAAGAAAAGAAATTAAGTGCTATATATAATTTTACGTAAAGAATTCATTGGCTCTTCATGGGTAAAGCATTTTTAAAAAGTTTTAGTACTTCCTTAAACATCTCTTCAAAACTCTTTAAATGATACCCATATTGATGATGGTGCACAATCGTACTTTTCTAGTTCAGAGGCCCAGAACTCGGAAAATGTGGGCGATCGCAAATTTATTCACTTGACGTTTTTTTTTCTTGTTTTTGAATTCTCTATCGCCCTAATTTTTTTTATTGAAGTTACTTCACTAAACTAGGTTTGTTCCAAATGATATGGAAAAATTAGAAGCAGACATGTCGTTTTGCGCGCTGCCTCGGGGACATACACCGATCTTGCTGATAGCAAAATTTTTGAAACTATGTCTAATCGATTGGCGTATTTAAATTTTCTCTACATCATCTAGTGCCTTGGTAAAGTTGATTTCAACCCGAACACGGACGGACAGGCGGACAGACGGAATATATATACTTTATGGGGTCGGAAATGGACATTGTAGAATTACACACGCAATGGCAAATTTAGATATACCCTTTTTTCACCTGTGCTGAAGGGTATAAAAAGCATAAATAAATCTCAAAGGCGTAAGAAAAATAGAGGCTCGAAACGATGTTTTTAAGAATGCCGGTCATAACTGATTTCAACCTGACAACGGATAGACAGGTCGGAAATGAATATTGTAGGAATGGAATGAAAAACTTATAAATACCCTCCCTTTCCACCTGTAGTGATGAGTATTAAAGTAACGACAATAAGCACATCTTATGTTGCCTGGCTTCGCATTAAGTTGTATTAATCGCTTACGTTTAAAATTAGCTACAGCACTTGCAAAAAAAAAAAAAAAAAAAAAAAAAACAATTAAAAAGAAATATTTTTACAGGCAATTTAACAAAATCTTGATTATTTTGCATGATGCTGATGCATCATCATCTTCCACATCATCTTCATTAACAGCAGCAACATTTTATGGAAGACTTAAAAAATGAAAAAAAAAATGGGTAGAAAAAAATATTGTATAATTTTCTTTGTATTTGAAAGACTTGGTGGCCTGAAGCTCTAGAAAAAAAAAACAACGTTAAATACGAGTACAGATTGCAATAAGTGTAATAATTATTCGCACACTTTGTATGCCGAGCATATGAATTACATAAATGCTGTAAGACACATATTGTACTCACACATATTTCATAACAAAAATTCATCATACTGATGATTAGTCGCTGCAGCAATAGTAACGTCTTGGAACATGAAAATTTTATTATACGTTATATTCGTGCATGCCATCGGTATATAAACAGAAGTATAGAGGAAGGAAATGGCATGTTGCGTGTGTCATATTGTCTGCAACAACTTGTAATTATTATGATGACTTACACTCTCTTCCTCTGTGGGAAAAGGGTTTTAATATTAGGTTATCACTCGCTTCGTTTTTGACTTCTGAAATATTTATTTGTGAGAGAAATGTAATAAGAACCTCTATAGGCTGGGTCAGTTAACAAAATGAAAATCTTCAAAAAAATACTAGTAAATATTTTATCAAAAGTTATCAAACTAAGCAAATAGAATAAAGAATCAGAATTTGACCAGAAATTGCAAAATATAAAAATGAAAAGAAATTAACCTATTGGCAAAATATAAGCGTCAAAAATTCACAAAACAAAATTTGATAAAGCAGCCATGGTACTACATATTGTGGCTAAATTTCAAGGTCCTTCCTATAGCACTTTGAAAGATATGGCCATAATTTTTTTGCTTTATTTTAGTATTGGTTGTAGCGGTCATAATAATGCAGCTTCTGTCTGCAGCTGTTAAGGCTCCAGAGATGAAATTGAGGCTTGTGGCAGACAGACAGGTAACAATAGGGTTAAGATTTAAGGTTTTAGGTAAGGTAACTTAAAGTTTTATTTAAAAAACACAATTTTACCAAAAAACTGAGAAAAGTACAAAATTCAATTATTCATAAATATTTAAATTTCAACTAAAGAATGAACATTTTTTAAAAGATGAGTGAAAATTCGAAAAAAAAAATTATAAAGTTGGAAAACATAATTGGTGGGAAAATTAAAATTCATAAAAAAATCTGAAAATTTATCAAAAAGATTAATAAATACAAATTTTACCTAATTTTTTAAATAACCAAAATGAGTCGAAAAAGTCTAATTTAAAAATTTCACTTGAAATGATTTAAGTGAAATTTTATAAAAAAAGGCAAAGTAAACAAATAAAAGTGCCGAATATTACATACCCTTGACTATATATTTTTACCCCTTCACTATAAATGTTTACTCTAGCCTACCTAGAGACTTGACAAAGTTGATTTCAATACGAACAAGGACGGACAGACGGAAAGCTAAAAATGCCTTTTTTAAAAATGCTTTGCAACCATTTAATCAGTAGTCAGTGAGAGTTTTTTTAACTAATTATCAATGAAAACTTTTTATTAAAAAACATTACCATTAGTGAATTTAATGATCATCATTATCTTTATTTATCATTCAATGCTAGTAACATTGGCAATTAATTAGTCCATCTAATTAATAACTCACATATATGGACCTTAAAACTCGGTATCTTGGAAGAAGATATTTTAATAAAAAAGCAAGAATAATAATAATAATTGTAATTTCAAATAATGTTACTTAATACTGAAACCATTGTGTACCTTTTTTCCCTTTAACACTTACCCTTCTTATTTTCTAATGCCTTTTCATGTTCGTGTTTAAAATATTGCATAAATTTTATGCGTTTTAAGGAGTCTGTATGAAATTTTATAAAAATTGCATTCTTCTTTATTTACGCCTTTTTTATTGCCAGTATTTTCCCCCTTCAAGAATCAAAGAATATTAGTTAAGGAAAAGTACTGAAAAACTATATTTGAGTTTTTTTTGGAAAGAGAAGAATACATTTTATATTTGTATGTTTATAATTAAAGTATATAAATTGATTACTAAAAAGTACCAAATTTTTGGTTTAATCTATTTTACTCCTTACGGGAAAAGATATAGACAATCACCCCTATCGTGATCAAAATGTGAAATTTTTGTTAACATGAAATTTTTATTCCCCATGTTCCTTAATGCTATCGTGAGTTTCATGGGAACGTTTGTTCCTACTACCAATTCGTACTGAATACAAATTAGATAGAAGAAAATATAAATAGGGGGAAAAAATATTGCAAATTTTTTAAGGTTATAAAAAATTTAGAAATGTTAATAATTGGTGCCATTGTGTTTTTGCAAGAGGATGAGATAATACAACAGAGAACAATTTTATTTCAAGAACGTGACGTGCAAGAGGCTCAAAATACCTTGAAGTTACCCTAGACACAAAAAGGTCCAATCAATGGACCCAAGTGGGGGCTGTGGCAACACGGCTGCCTGGCTAACCTACCCTAGAAATTGCTACTGACCCATTTCAATAAAATAAATTTTTGTATCTGATCATTTAAAAAATATTTTTAATAAAAAATCTTCATAAATTTATAACCAATAGATAGATCTTTTTGTTTTGCATGTTGACGAGAATAATGTCAGTCTACACTGCAGTAACTGATATTGAATTAAAAAAATGTGCTATTGATTTAAATATTCTAATTAAATTATATAAAAACTGGCATAATGTATGCAGTTCCCCAGCAAAATTTAAGTGAACAAATCTAAGGAAAAAGTGAACAAATTTCGAGGGAAAAAATCAATCCCGATAAGGGGAATTTTTGTTTGCGTGAAAAATTGTTCACGTTTGGGGAAAAGGGAAAAAATTTCGAGTGAAAATATATTCATGATAGGGGTGAATATAAAAAGCAGACTATAAGAAGCAGGAAGAATTTGAATTTACTTTTTTATTCTTTTAATTTTTATCTGTATTAGTTAGTTAAATAAGGTTAACGAACATTCGAATTCCAGAAACTCTATTTGTACTGAAATTGGAGTTACAGAATTAAGAGGCTCTACTTTTAAGCAACAGCATTGGACGCAATTTCTGTTATGTAGTTGGTTTATGTAGAAAAAGTACCACAAAATGGTACGTTCTATAACCCTGTACATACCTGAATTTCCAAAAATTCTCAAACAATATTCTACTTACAAAAAACAGAATAATACAATTTAAATTGAATTATTATTTTAAAATACAATTTTGGTTTTATCCGTTTTAAGTCCCTAAACGATACAAATATCGCAAAACTACTCAACGCCTGTCCCCTTCTTTTTAATCTTATTTTGTATTTAAATAAAATCTGATTTTTACGGCCAGTTTTATTTACTCTTTGTTAGACTATTAACATGTTAATTTTCAAAAATTCCTTCTACGAGGGCTGCTATATATATTTCTGGCTTAATAGTGAAAATGCGAATATTTATAATCAAAAATGGTTTTATTGTTTTTCAAAGTATTCTCCAGCATGATTTATACACTTTTGCATGCGGCCAAACCAGTTGTCGAAGCACTTTTTCCACTCCGATTGAGACACCTCAAAAACATGGTTTTTAAACACTTCAACAGCTTCTTCTGGCGACGAAAATCGTTGACCACGCATTTTTTTCTTGATGTGCGGAAACAAGAAGAAGTCATTAGGTGCCAAGTCAGGGCTGTACGGAGGATGACCCATTAATTCGACGTTTTGGCCGGTCAAAAACGCTCTGGTTTGAGCCGATGTGTGAGAGCTCTCATTGTCATGGTGAACAATGATTCGTCTTCTCTTGTTGGTTTTTCGAATTTCTCCGATGACTTCTGGCAAACATATTGTAGTGTACCACTCAGAAGTGACCGTCCTACGTTGCTCAAGCGGAACAGTCGCCACATGACCAGTTTTGCCGAAGAAACAGGCGACCATTTGCTTCGAAGTGCTTCTTCCACGAATACCTTTCGTTGGATTTTGCTCGTCTTTGAAGACCCACACGGTCGATTGTTGTTTCGTTTCGGGCTCATACGCATAGATCCATGATTCGTCACCTGTGACGATCTTATAAACGTCTTTTGAAGCACCGCAATCGTATTTTTGCAACATTTCTTTGCACCAATCGACACGAGCCTTTTTTTGAGCGACTTTCAAATTGTGCGGGATACAACGAGAACAAACCTTTTTAACGGCCAGGTGTTCATGCAGTATCGAATGTATGCTGGTGGAAGGATGTCCAAGGATGTCTCTATCTCTCGGTATGTCGCATGTCGATCTTGCATTATGAGTTCACGCACGGCATCAATGTTCTCTGGCACAACAGCCGTTCTTGGACGACCTTCACGGAATTCGTCTTTGAGCGAGCTTCGGCCACGATTAAATTCATTATACCAATTTTTCACAGTTCTATAGGATGGTGCTTCATCGCCATACAAAGATTTAAGTTCATCAATGCACTCTTGTCGTGATAATCCACGTCGAAACTTGTGAAAAATGATGGCACGAAAATGTTCACGAGTTAATTCCATTTTTT
The DNA here is from genome assembly GCA_916610165.2 of Gymnosoma rotundatum. Classification (NCBI taxonomy): domain Eukaryota; kingdom Metazoa; phylum Arthropoda; class Insecta; order Diptera; family Tachinidae; genus Gymnosoma; species Gymnosoma rotundatum. The sequence continues at coordinate 63,141,389 of OU744336.1, forward strand.
TCTATATTAATTTTTTCAAGTCACTGTAAAGAACACAAATAATGGTCGTACGTCAAAACGTTTTGAGTACGATTATGCTTAAAAATGACAAACTTTCCAATGGAAATGTCAGTGTTGCCAGAAATATATATAGCAGCTCTCGTATTTCAAATTTAAATAAAATCTGATTTTTACGGCCAGTGTTATTTATATTTAAACATTTTTAGACTATTTACATTTGAATTTTCATAAATTCCTTCTAAGTGGAATTTAAGTTACAGAATTTTAAGCCTTTGGCTTCTTCATACGTTTCAGATAGGCAATGAGGTTTCAGTCAGTAGGTCAGTTAGAGGTCTTCGCTTATATATGTATATAAAGATTTGTGTAGCGTATTCAAAATTTGTGGTAAGGATCAAAACTATTGTTTTAATGCATTCCATCTTGAACATGTTAAAAATTAAAAAAAAAAATAAAAATAAAAAAAAATACAAACTGTACATATAAAAATTAACTTTCTCTCCGAACTTGCAACGTCACTAAGTTTTACATATATATTTTTAATGAGCCAGAGCATAAGATGAATAAAATTGTACTTGAAATAAAGGGTTTTTTAATAAGGATTGATAATTGTTTTATCATACAATTTTATTGTTTTTGTGTTTTTCAAGTAGACTTAAACCAATTTTGAAAGTTACAGCGTCAAACAACAATTAGTAAAATTTTATTATTAAAAGGTATCTTGCATCAAAATGGTCATTGACCGTTAACGTTCGGCGGTCCAACATTAATGGAAATCACGATCTCTGTCGAATAAAACGCTCCCTCTACAAAAACTCGATGTTCTTTAGACGAGTATTTACTGAACAATATGAGGCTTTAACAGGACAGTGTATGGTGCTACAATAGAGTTTTTGGAGCGCATCATGTGTTGTGTGAAGGCAGCGAATGAACCAATGACTAATGATTTGAAAATCTGGTCTTAGCTGCAGTCATGGAACATATTACCAGGCGCATTTAATAAAATAAAGTCGCAGCAACAATTAATGTTTTTATTACATGAAAAACTCGTAATAATCACAGCCCTATTAGATAACTCTTAAAAGCCTTCAGCTTTAAATTATGGATGTACAAGTTCTTGACTGCTTTGAGTGAAGTGGTGAAGAAAACGACTTTTCATTTTTTGTGTATTTATTATACTTTGCTTTCATTATTGTTATGTTGTTTTTAATAAACGTGTTTCATCAAATCCATATGCAGCTTATATTTGGTTGAATTTATGTGAATGAACTTGAAATAATCTGTTTTTTATGTCATGCATCATCATAAACACAAGCATCAACGATTAAGATTTCTGGATATAAAACGGTCATAAAAAATTTAGAACTACAAAATGGACTAAAAACACTACCATGCAATACAAAAGATAAGACAATTCTATGAAAGTAATGAAATTGAAAAGCTTTCAAAAACATATTCTTAAAGCATCTAGAAAAAGAATATTATATGCAGAACAAGATTTGAATATAAATCTAGTTTTCTTCTTCACACATGCAGGGTACAAAATATTCATATTCATTATGAAGCTTTGTATGTAAAAAACTCGGCATTTATGCATAATAAATGTAAAATGTCACTTCCTATAACTTTCAAGAGTTGTGGGTTGGTTGCACGATGCTTTGTACTTCAAGACGTCATCTTGGCGACATTGGCAATGACACAATGTTGTCTTGTTGTTGTTTAATAATTAATTCTTACAAACTGTCTCTGTTATATTTAAATTTTATGAAATGCAAAGGCAATATTAAAGTTACCAGTTCATTCAGAAAGTTCTATTTCTATGTAGATACTAAAAGCATTTTATGTATTCTATTGTATGAAAGAAATAGGAGGTTGTAAGTAAAAAATTTTACTTGTATAAATTTAAATGGAAATTTCGCTAAAAATTAAAAAAAGTATTGTAAATGGAAAGAAAGATGAAAGGCTTTTTTATGAAGTATTTTTTTTTTTAATTTGAACTATTTTTTAATTGAAGTAACATAATACTAAGTCCATCGTGGTCATCATTCGTATTGCTGGAATTACAAAGTTGAACGCTAAAGCGTAGGTACATTTATACATCGTAATTAATTAGAATTATAAACAAAAGAATACCAAAAATTCCATTGTGTGTATACACATCCTCTTGTACACTGATAAGTTCTTAATGTTTTCAATTTTATGTTTAACATTAAAAACACCTGACAATTTTCGTTCATTTTTGCAATAATTCATTCATTTCTTCAATCATCTACTCATTAAGTTATGGACTATTTTACAATAGCAAACGAGTAGCAAACGATAGTAGAATGTTCTTTTTGTTTATTTTGCTTTGCAAACGAAATGGGCCATTATTTGCTTATTAATTCAACACGTGTTCTAATTGTCATTTCGTGAAACATTAAGAAACTTTAATTTATATCATTGATGTTCACATCCATATCACAATTGTTTTTTTTGTGCCATGTCATAACGTCCAAGGACGTAAAGTCCATTGACAAAAAGTGACATAAAGTCCATAATGCTAAAGGCCGGCTGTACAGAAAATCTTTGGTAAGCAAAGTTGTTGTTGTTTTAAGTGCGGACACTTTCATAAGTGACACTATGTCCATGGACATTATGTCACTTTTGAGTGCGGTAGCGTGTTTTCACCTTCAATAATCAATACCGGGAAAGTAGCACAATAAATTTAAAGTTTAATTTATTTAATTTAACATTCCCGTGTTTCTAATTTTCAAAATCATTATCATTGACTAACGATTTAATGTCAAAGCATTCAATTATTAAATGTCATTTCTTATCTTTTCAAACTATGTAAATCAACCACCCTAAAATATATTATAGAAATATTTTAAAATACTCGTAGCACTCTTATTACAAATATGAAAATATATTTTCCTGTAAGTAATAATAACTGCTAGATTGGGTTTTAGGTGACTGCAGATTTCAGACATGGAGTCTTACACCTGTGTCATTTAAAATTTGTATATTATTAAAATGTCGAAGTATAAATCCATCTATAAGAAAGTTAACATTTCTTTATTATATGCATTATGATCAATAATTTATACTTATTTCATAAAAAACAAATATTTTTTTATTTAATTAACCGACTTCAAAAAATTAAGGAGGTTATACCATTCGACTGAATGTTGCTTTTTTATGTTTGTGCCTCTAGAACTCAGGTATTTCTGAACATGTTTTGAAAGTTTTTGGTAATATGATAGATTACGCTTACAGATTGGTCCCGTTTTAAAAACAGTTCATAATCTTAAAAATTAAAGGGTGTCCCCATACAACAAACACATTTTTTACGTGAATTATGAACTGTAAAGGGCGATTCTGTAAAATTTAAAATGACTGCGTATTACTATGGCTCCAAATAACAAAAAATTATACAAAAATAAATTTAAAAATTAAAGGGTGCCCCCATAACTGATGTAAATTAACTTATAAGGGCCTATCTCTTGAACCGTTATATACAAATTGGACAGAATGTCGATTGCTATGGCCGTTTTAGTAACAAGTATTAATACTAAAAATTATAAATTAAAGGGTGCGCCAATAGTTCATTAAATTTGATTTATATGGCCACTCTTTTGAACAGCTGTAGACAGACGCTTGAAATTTACAACGAACCTGCATTGCTAAGTCCGCTATAACAACTAATATAAAATTTGGATTTGGAAATTGAAGGGTGTTCCAATAGTTAATGTAATTTTGTGTATGTGACCAAACTTTTAAACCGTTATAGACAGAACGCTGAAACTTAAAAGGGACCTGTATTGCTAAGCCCGATATATCAACGAGTTTATAATCTGAATTTAGAAATTAAAGGGTGTCCCATAATTGATGATGATTTACTTATATGAGCCTACCTTTAGAACGGTTTTAGACAAACGATTGCAAATTGGACAGAATGTCGATTGCTATGGCCGTTATAGTAACAAGTATTAATATTAAAAATTATAAATAAAAGGGTGCGCCAATAGTTCATTTAATTTGATGTATATTGCTATACTTTTCAACAGTTATAGACAGACGCTTGGAATTTACAACGAACCTGTATTGCTAAGTCCGCTATAACAACAAGTATAAAATTTGGATTTGGTTGTTAAAGGGTGTCCCAATAGTTGATGTAATTTCAAGTATGAGACCAAATTTTTGAACGGAACGCTGAAACTTTAAAGGACCTGTATTGCTAAGCCCGCTATATCAACGAGTTTATAATCTAAATTTAGAAATTAAAGGGTGTCCCATATGGATGTAAATTAACTTATATGGGCCTATCTTTGAAGCATTATAGACAAACGCTTGTAAATTTGACATTATGTCGATTGATATGGTCGTTATAGTAACAAGTATTAATATTAAAATTAAAGGGTTCCCCAATAGTTAATTTATGTGGCCAAACCTTTGAACCGTTATAGACAGACAGCTGAACTTTACAAGGGTCCTGTTTTGCTAAGTCCGCTATAAGAAGAAGCTTAGAATTTCTATTTAGAAATTAAAGGGTGTTCTTAAAATTAATGTAATTTGTTCTATATGGTCATATTTTTTGACCCGTTGTATACAAACACCTTAATTTTAGACAGAATGTCCACTACTTTGTTTCGTATAATAAGAAGTATAAAAACTTTAAATTATAAATTAAAGGGTTTCACAATAGTTAATATAATCTGATGTTTATGGCCTAACGGTTTTGGCCGTTCTAGACAGACGGTTGAAATTTACACAGAACCTGATTGATAAATCTACTACAACAGCAAGTATATAATTTGAATTTGAAAATAAAGGGTGACTCTATAGTTGCTGTAATTTGATGTATATTGCCAAACTATTGAACAGTTGAACAAGTATAAGGCTTGGAGATATAAGGATGTCCCAATAGTTAATGTTATCTAATTTATTTGGCCATACTCTTGAACCTTTTTAGGCAGACAGATGAAATCTGTTTTGAAGTCGTTTTTTTGCAAGAATTATTGTAATTAGTAATTAAGCAATGTCATTATAAATTCATTACCATTAGCAAAAAGATTATAATTTGAAAAAATCATTAGCTTTAAATGAAAGTTTAATTTTTTAGCATTGTAGTTATTTCAAATAATACCAATGAAATTACAATGGCAATGAGCAAATCCCAAGTACGTTAAATATTAATGCTTATTTGACCTTTATAATTAAGTTTTCTTTTTTAACTAATTAAGCACTAGGTCAGTTTTAAAGATATTGTTTTTTGTACAATATTTCGCCACACCCTTGGGTGGAATCTTTAGGAAACAAAAATATTTGATTTAGTTTTTCTTTAAAAATTTTTTATTTATCTTCACTGACTTAAAATTGATTTCAAGATTTTAAACTTCAATTTATATATGATAGTAATTTTATTGACGGAATATTCATTCATCCACCTTTTCTCAGTTTGTTTTTTTTCCAGCTCATTAAGAATTATTGTTTTTGTTTTAAACAAAATTCAGTGGGCACATAAAACTATACAATAAAAGATATTGACCATGAAATTTAATTTAAGAAAAATATTATTCACGTTATAGATTTAATTTTATATGCACAGATTCATGTATGAAAAATATAAGTACTGATTTTTTTACATACATTTGTAAAAAAAAAACAATTCTTGTGAGTCTATAGATTCTAATAGTTAGTCTCAACATACATACACATGTAAGTGCATAGATACAAATAATGAAATAATAACGTCACATTATTTTCTGTGCTGGTACTTTGTTAAAAGATGGAATTGATGGATGGAACATTGTAAACATTTTTGCAAACAAATGATGCATGTAGGAGTCGAATACAATTATTTTTCACACTCTCTCATGAAATTAACTCATAGCAATTGTACTGTTGTTTCTTTATATCTGTTCTATTTAATGGGTAAAATTATCTTTCTCACGAGTTTTAAATTATTATTATTTTTTTATGATTTTTCATTTTAAATAATAAAATTGTATTATTTTTTTTTCATGGATTCTGAACTTTAGCTCAACTGAAATAAAATGCGTGATATTTAATATTCAAATAGAAATGCTGTAAAGTGAAATAAATAAAAAAAGAAAAGGTAAAAAAAAATTAAAAATTTCAAATTTTATTATAAGGAAAAATACAGTGGTTAATAAAATTATAATTTATTTAATGAATTGTTAAACTTATAAGTCATAGATATTGGGCTAGAAGCATCATTGAGGCAAAAGGCTTCTTAGAAAATGTGCCTGTGGAATCATTCTCCATAGATTATTTACGATATGCAAAAGCGTATTTTCAGAAATAAATTGGAAACTTTTAAATGTCCGGTCTGACTTGAACAAAATTCCACCCGCAAGTAAAGACGAAACTGAGCTGAATAATTCGTTTTAAAAACATTTTATTAAAAAAAATTTCTAGTTTTAGAAATTTAATTCGTCTCTTATAAGAGGCACTGCGCAAATGGTACACTAGGCGTAGGATAACTTTAAAAAGTATTCTTTGAAGTAAAGCCCTTTTTCACATTTGTTGCAAATAAAGTTAGCTTTTCCGGCAATGCCCACATCGTTTAGAATATTCAATAAGATGGCTTCTCGCATCATATCGTCAATATATCAGTGCGCAACTCCCTTACAGATGGGGTATATTAAATTTCAAGGTAGGATGTAGAACGATTTTGGCGAAATATAAGAAGAGCAACATGTCGGATTATTGGGATGTAACTTCTTCATCAGCAGCCATGCATTAACAACTAAGCCATCAAAGACACATGCAAATATTAGCCACCACTATTTCTTTTGTCTAATTCGCGAGCGGTATACTACAACTAATTTATCGATCTTATTAATGTCTCTTATACCCATATTACGAGGGCTGCTCTATATATTTCTGGCCTAATAGTGAAAATGCGAATATTTATAATCAAAAATGGTTTTATTGTTTTTCAAAGTGTTCTCCAGCATGATTTATACACTTTTGCATGCGCTCAAACCAGTTGTCGAAGCACTTTTTCCACTCCGATTGAGACACCTCTAAAACATGGTTTTTGAACACTTCAACAGCTTCTTCTGGCGACGAAAATCGTTGACCACGCATTTTTTTCTTGATGTGTGGAAACAAGAAGAAGTCATTAGGTGCCAAGTCAAGGCTGTACGGCGGATGACCCATTAATTCGACGTTTTGGCCGGTCAAAAACGCTCTGGTTAAAGACGATGTGTGAGAGCTCGCATTGTCATGGTGAACAATGATTCGTCTTCTCTTGTTGGTTTTTCTAATTTCTCCGATGACTTCAGGCAAACAAATTGTAGTGTATCACTCAGAAGTAACCGTCCTACGTTGCTCAAGGAACAGTCGCCACATGACCAGTTTTGCCGAAGAAACAGGCGACCATTTGCTTCGAAGTGCTTCTTCCACGAACAACTTTCGTTGGATTTTGGTCGTCTTTGAAGACCCACACGGTCGATTGTTGTTTCGTTTCGGGCTCATACGCATAGATTCGTCACCTGCGACGATCCTATAAACGTCTTTTGAAGCACCGCAATCGTATTTTTGCAACATTTCTTTGCACCAATCGACACGAGCCCTTTTTTGAGCGACTTTCAAATTGTGCGGGATCCAACGAGAACAAACCTTTTTTACGGCCAGGTGTTCATGCAGTATCGAATGTATGCTGGTGGAAGAAATGTCCAAGGATGTTTCTATCTCTCGGTATGTCGCATGTCGATCTTGCATTATGAGTTCACGCACGGCATCAATGTTCTCTGGCACAACAGCCGTTTTTGGACGACCTTCACGGAATTCGTCTTTGAGCGAGCTTCGGCCACGATTAATTTCATTATACCAATTTTTCACAGTGCTATAGGATGGTGCTTCATCGCCATACAAAGATTTAAGTTCATCAATGCACTCTTGTCGTGATAATCCACGTCCAAAGTTGTGAAAAATTATGGTACGAAAATGTTCACGAGTTAATTCCGCTTTGTTCTATATTAATTTTTTCAAGTCACTGTAAACAACACAAATAATGGTCGTACGTCAAAACGTTTTGAGTACGATCATGCTTAAAAATGACAAACTTTCCAATGGAAATGTCAGATTGCACTTGGCAGCACTCAGTGTTGCCAGGCGAGAAATATATATAGCAGCCTTCGTATATCGGTAAAACATTTATGGTTAACAAATATTCACAACACCGCTTGAATCGATAGCACAATCCCATTTCATTGACATCCAAATATTTTGGAATTGTGAAATTATTCTTTTATAGTGCAAGCAATGTATTTCCATTAGTTGTAAATCCATGATCTACAGATCCCCCTTTTTTTATTAGCAGGATTGAGCGAAGAAGACATTTTTCTGTTTGTCCTTCACCTACCGTTCCCGATGCACAAATTTCTTTTTCATCAGTATCTTGATCATTATGAAAAAACCTTTTTCTCTATCATCATATCAAAATTATACTACGGACGCAGTGTCCCTTTAAGGAGACGTTGCATTCAAGGTCTCTACACAAATTTTGGTTAAAGCGAACTTAGCAATACAGGTTCCTCATAAAATTCAGCTGTCTACCTATATCGGTCCAAAAGTTTGGCCACATATATCAAATTACATTAGCTGTTGGGAAACCCTTTAATTTCTAAATCCAAATTTTATACTTGTTGTTATAGCGGTTTTAGCTATACAGGTTTTTTGTAACTTTTAACCGTCTGTCTATAACGGTTCAATACTTTGGCCATATTCATCAACTTAAATGAACTATTTGGGCACCCTTTAATTTATGATTTCGAATATTTATATTTGTTATTATAACTGTTAGTAAGCTTCATTCTGTCCAGTTTTCAAGCGTTTGTCTATAACAATTCAAAAGATATGCCCATATAGGACAATTTAAGTCACCTATGGCGACACCCTTTAATTTTTAGATTTATTTTTGTATTACTATTTGCTTTTGGGAACTAAATTGGTACACAGTTTTTTTTTTTTAATTTTAAAGTGGTGCCCTTTACGGTTCACAATACAAGTAAAAAACATATATGTTGCAAGGGGACACCCTTTAATCTGTAAACATAACCTTTCAAATAAAGAAACAATATTAATCGGTTCGGAAATGACCGCATACAAACATAAAAAAGCCACATTTAGACGAATTGTCAAGAAACCTATTTGCAAATAGATCGAGATCTGTTTCCGCTGTTAGCACAGCACTAACTAAAGGTAGTTAAAACAAAGTTGTAATTTTAAAAGTCGAATATCCTGCAAACTCCCTGTAAATTTCCGGTTTCAAAAATAACTCTCATGTTGGTGCTGGCTTAAGCAACCGGCGAAATACGATAGATAGATATCTGCTTTTCCACCCAATAAATAAATTGAATATTTATTTAAAAATGTTATTTGATTTATCACAACAAAATAAATGATAATGATTTAGTTTTTTAACTAATTATCAATGAAACTTTTTCAGTAAAAAGCATTATCATTAGTGAAAATAATTATAATGCTAAAAAATCATTAACATTATTTATCCTTCAATGTTAATAAAATCTTCGATTAGTAGGTCCCATGTATGGAGTCGATAAAGTAATTTTAAACTTGACTTAAATTTACAGCACTTTTTATTTTTTGGTCTTCTTGAAAATTCTAATTTATGTCTAAAATCAAAATGAATAGTTTTTGATATTTAAAACTTTATTAGATATGCCAATATTTACTTTGATTCGTTAAATGTAAAAATAAAGAAAACCTCATCAAAATAATTGTTTTTTTTTTTTTTAATTTTTTAAAGAGACTATAAGAGACAATAGGGGTAAAGAAACCTTAAACCTGATGTGTCATCAAAAATCTTGAGTTGCAAGTCAAAATCCAACAAGCCCTTATGAATTTACATACAGCTCAGCTCGTTAGCGTTGATAACGAGTTTCTTTTGCTTATTTCTTAAAACAAAATGTAGAAAGGCAGTCATAAAACAAGACCTGTGGCCAAAAAAACTTCTCATGCATGCATAAACCTATTAAATGCCACAGATTATTATACATGTTAGCTGCAACTAACATTCTTCGAGGGCAGAGGGTGGAACAAGTAACCACTACTTTATTACGATAATCAAGACAAAGTGACTTTATGCCACGGTTTCTTAACTATATGTGTTTTGAATTATATATTCACAAGAAACAGTAAAAGGTGAAAACATTTTAGTCAATGTTAACTATTCATTTCTAAGTACTGTTTAACTTTAAAGAGTTTTAGATTTAAAAGCAAGTTTTTCCTACAGAGGTATATGGCTTTAATTTTAAAGTTGTGTTGTCCACAAAGAAAAATGTGGTTCTATTGCTAAAAACAATAAAGTTGCAGGTGGAGAAAATTTAAATAACTTTAAACAAAATATTTATTAAATAAAATTGAAGCAAAAATTGTAAATAAAAATAAATTGTAGAATTTCTTTATAATGGTGTGAAGAACTTTATTTGGAAAGTAAAACTAAAATTTATAATTATATATACGAGTATTGGGTAAATAACTGCTCCAAAAGTATAAGTGAAGAAACACGGTTTATCAAAATAAAGTGTACAGGGAGAAGTGATATTTAAAAAAATTTCTCAAAAAAAAAATTCTGCAGAAACTTAATTATGGCCTCATTCTAAGTTACGAAAATTTTAAAGCTGCAACAACTAATAACAGCGTGTTTATAGAACACGTCAAGAGCGAAACGAAACCGGATGGAGTATGGACGAATACGTAATAATTAGCGTCTGTGTAACACGTTCCGGTTTTTTCGTTTAACTTACGTTGTGTTTCGTGTAAATAAATGTTGTGACAAACCGTAGTATTGCCAATGTATTAATTAATATTTATTTACGTTTTTTCATATACATTTTTTGTTTTTGCCTTAAATGATGGTAACCCTGCTTCGGCGCTTAAAAAGGAACAGCTGAGTTTAATAAACAAAACAAAAATGATCAAACAAGCAATCGGTAAAAGAAAAATTTGTACAAATTAAAAAGTTTAAACAATAAATAAATAAAAAGTTTAAAAATAAAAATGAATAATAATTTTCAAAGTGTGAGTGTACTGATTATATGTATGTGTAATACTTTTATAGTAGAGGTATACGTAGATGTTTTATTGGTGAAAGTGTTATTATGCCCAACATTATTAACTCCTTAAAACTCCATATGTTTTGTTTTATTTAATATTTTTAAACTACTTTTGGGAACACAAAACATGTAAAATTTTTAAAACGAATGGATTTTTTTCTTTGCTCAGTTTTGACGTTTCTGACACTACAACACGCGATACATAAACCAGAAACAATTGTCATTTGTTACGTTTTTTCGAAAAAAAAATAATAAAAATAAAAATGACATTCGCGTTTTAAAAACCCAAAAATGGAAAACGGTAATGTTTTTTGCGTCTAAACGGTAGATTGTGTTCTGTAAACTGGCTGCATACGCATTATATTAATGTTTTATGATTAATAATGCTCTGAAAAATACCAAAAGATTTTCAATAATCAAAAGCTGTTCGTATATGATCTTTAAATATTATTCAGCTTGCTAGGAATACATTCACTCAAATTGTGATCGCTTCGACGTCTAATCAGCAAAACACTATTGTACCAGGATGGATAACAGTGCGTTAAAAGATACCAAAAAATTATTTTTGGTCAAATATTTGACCAAAAATGCATAACCACTATTTTTAGAAAAGCGTATTAAATCTTTTCCTGCACCTATCATTACGAATGACAGTTTATAATGTAATAAATGTGTTATCTTACCTCTTATATTAAGAAGGATCTTATATTTCTTATTAAAAGAAGAACTTAAGAAGCACCAATTTATCCCAAAATTTACTTTACTTTTAATAAACTTAAATAAGAATTAAGTAGGAACAGCTTCTGCTACTTTTAAGTGGCAAAAAACTAATGTGTTATAACTCGAATTGATGGCTTTTTATTTCTAAAAATGTGTTCTGATTTTAAGAAAAGTTTACTTGAAGATGTCATTACGCTAAAAAAAACTTATAACTATTGCATTATCACCTCCTTAATTGAGGAACGTAAGTGTTCGTAAAAAATGTGGCTCAAAATTAGCAAATTCTGCTCAATTTCACTTTCTTAGTGTGCAAGATTTTTGGAAAAAGACTAACGCAATCACAAACAAGTAACAGTGAAGTAACTCAAAAAAAAACAATTATTGAGGTGGCAGAGAATAAAAAAAGACAAAAAAAAATAATTACTGTATATAATTTTACATAAAAATGTCATCGGCTCTTAACGGGTTAAGCATTTTTTAAAAAATTTAGTATTTCCTGAAAAATCTCTTCAAAAGCTTTTCAATGATACCATTATTGATTCTTAAAAAATAAAGTGCACAATCGTACTTTTCTATGAAAAGTTCAGAGGCCCATAGTTCGGAAAATACTGACGACCACCAATATTTTTTATTTGATTTTTTTCTTATATCTTCTCTTTCGGTCCATATGTTTATTTTTTTTTTTTTTTTTTTTGATGGGAGTTACTTCACAAAATTAGTTTTGTTATAAATGATATGGAGGAATTAGAGGTAAAGCCGTTGCCTCGAAGGACATTCAACGATCCCCTACCTTAAACATAAGCAAAACAAATTTACCGTTTAACAACAAAAAATAAAGCAAGCTATAATGGAGATAGTAATAAAACAATAACAAATGCACTACTAAACATCCCATACCTAAATTATAAGCAAAGCACATCTACTGTATTGAAAAACCACAACAACAGATAACACATGCAAATTTAAAGCAATAAAACAATTGTACAAATAAAAAACCCAAATGAAAATAATTATTTTTTGATACAAGTAAACATCAAAAATTCCTTCTGTAAGTATAATTGCAATCAAGTTAAAGATAAGCAAATTATTACCATTAATGCTTACTTTTTATAACACCACCTATTGTACATTTTTATTAATGAGCCATTCATAAGACCCTCGCTTGATTTTACAAGGAACTCCACTACTTACCAAAAATCAAAAACAAACTGCAACTTAACTTAGACTTAAATTTAAAAAAAAAAAAAAAAAAAAAAAAAAATAACAATATAAAATGTTATTATATTTGGTAACATGTACTATTTTGCCGTCCGTACACGCAATTATTTGCATTTTTCCATGTACTTTTTTCCAACCACGAAGTTATTTTAATTTTTCAAACGAACCACTGTTACTATCAAAAGGAGCACGAGCAAAAGAGCTGCTCTTTTTGCTCAATGCGCAGAGCAAAAGTTCCAAAAATAATATTGAATGCGCATGGCTCAAAGAGCAGAGCATGAAAAGAAGGATCAAGCGCAATGCGCATAAACTATTGGCTCTTTTTTAACCGACTTCAAAAAAAGAAGGAGGTTATACAATTCGGCTGAATGTTGCTTTTTTTATATTTGTGCCCGCAGAACTCAGTTATTTCTGATCCGATTTTAAAAATTTTTGGTAATGTGATAGATTATGCTTACAGATTGGTCCCGTTTTAAAAACAGCTCATAATCTTAAAAATTAAAGGGTGTCCCCATACAACATACACATTTTTTACGTGTATTATGAACTCTAAAGGGCGATTCTGTAAAATTTAAAATGAGTTCGTAGTATTATGGCTCCCAAAAACAAAAAATTATACAAAAATAAATCTAAAAATTAAAGGGTGCCCCCATAATTGATGTAAATTTACTTATATGGGCCTATCTTTTGAACCTTTATAGACAAACGCTTGCAAATTGGACAGAATGACGATTGCTATGGCCGTTATGTAACATGTTTTAATGCTAAAAATTATAAAATAAAGGTTGCGCCAATAGTTCATTTAATTTGATGTATATGGCCATACTTTTGGACAGTTGTAGATAGACGCTTGAAATTTACAACCGAACCTGTATAGCTAAGTCCGCTATAACAACAAGTATAAAATTTAGATTTGGAAGTTAAAGGGTGTTCCAATAGTTAATGTAATTTTGTAAATGTGACCAAACTTTCGAACCGTTATAGACAGAACGCTGAAACTTCAAAGAGACCTGTATTGCTAAATCCGCTATATCAACGAGTTTCTAATTTAAATCTAGAAATTAAAGGGTGTCCCATAATTGATGAAGATTTACTTATATTAGTCTATCTCTTGAACCGTTATAGATAAACGCTTGTAAATTTCACGCAATGTCGATTGCTATGGCCGTTATAGTAACAGCTGATAACATTTAAAATTATAAATTAAAGGGTGCAAGACTCGTAAAACTTTCTTTCTCTCAGGTTTTTGAGGTGAAAGTTGATGCATTCAGGCCAACGTCTTTGAGTGCTCTTTGAAGCGTTCACCTATTTACTTGACTTTTAAGAAAAACAGCAGCTTCTTCTGTGCTCTTTAGATTTCTCGCTTCAGATAATGGTATTCTTCTTGACCAGCCATTTTTTAACGCAAGATTTTTGTTCTTTGTACTTGAATTTAAGTATAATTTTCCCAATTTTCCTGCTTGACTTCTTTAGAACGGAAAATGAGTTAAAATGTTAACAGCAGCCGCAGATCAATTATGTAAACCGTTATATGTGCGCTTGCGCGTCGTAAAATATTAAGTCAATAAAAATATTAAGTCAATGAAAAAAGAGAAGGAAGAAGCCGTTTTTTTTAACATACTTAAAAAGAAAACTTTCTGCATAATTCTATACTTAACTATAACAATACTATTTGCATTCTAAAGCCATTCTCTTTTATATTTGCACTATACTGTTTATTTTAATCTAGCGTTCAAAAGTAAAACTTTTTTTACGTTTTTAATAAAAAAATACTTTTTTGTAATAAAATTATACCACTTAAAATTTCTAATGGATTTTAGTGTTTAATTTTTTCAAACATGACTCACAAACAATGATAAAAGCCATTAAAAAATAAATGAAACAGGTTGACGTTTTCATTTAGAAAAATATTCCTTTGAAAAAAAAGTGTAACATTTGTTTAACTAAACGTAAACATTTCTATTCAACATTTTAAAAATAATAAAATGATTTAAAACTAAAAAAAAATTATACAAAAACAACAAGTAAGAGTGCTATATTCGGCTATGCCGAATCTTGTATGCCGTTCACTATGTATAAAAATTTAACTTAGTCAAGCAACTACAATCAAAAAAAAAAAAACAAATATCGAGGTGACAGAATTAAAAAATAAGAAAAAAAATTAAATACTATAATACCTTAAAGCATTTTAGAAAAAAAATTTAGTATTCCCTTAAAGATCTTACAAAAATGTTACTTTTTTATTAAATTTTCAGAGGCCCATAACTCGGAAAATATGGGTGAGCGCCAATTTTTTCACTATAGCCTCATATATTTGTTTTTTTTTTTTCTTGATATTAAAGTCAGCCGTGCTATTTTGATCGATTGGCGAATGTAAACTTTCTCTAGCTCATCTAGTGCCTTAGGAAAGTTAATTTCAACTCGAACACGGACTGACAGACGGACCTCGCTCAATCGAATTCGCTATTCATAAGAGCTCGGAAATGGATATTGTAGAAATTACACACGGAATGACAAAATTAGAAACAACCTTTTACCACCTGCGGTGAAGGGTATAAAAAGAATACTAAATAACTTTTAACAAGCATTTAGCTATTTGTTGTAGGTTGCTACTCACACACACACACACACAATACCTTTTATCTCTTTTTTTTTTTTTCTTTTATTTTATTGATATTTTATATATATGTATGTGTCACACTCTATTTTATATAATGGAGATGAAAGTTAACAATTTCAAAATGGTTCTATTTAATTTAGGTACTTTTTTTTACTACATTTACGTTATGAAATTATTATTAGTGGAATTAGTGGCATTTCTTTATCTACAATTTTCTTTCACTTTGGGTAGAGGAGCAGGGAAAATTGCTTTATGAAATTTTGTATGGTATGTATTTTTAGGCAAATTTTTAGGGTCCGTACACTTAGTGTAAAAACATACATACATAACTCTGTTGTTTTCGTCATAATGTGCGTCCTTCTGTAAACGCCCACTAACTCTGGAACCGTAATATAATAATATATATAATATAACCGATGTTAAAATTACAAAGCGTTTCGAAAGTGATGTGATATTCATAAAAATAGTTGTTATTATTAGAACTGTAATATGCAGAAACATAAATTTGCAGTGTCTGTAAAATTATCCGCGCTAAAGCAACAAGTAGAAAAATAAAATTTTAAATCATACTGACATGGTTTTCACTTATAAGGATTTAGTCTACATTCGTCTACCCATCTCTGTTCGTCTTTCCTCTCTCACCAACAAATTCAAAAGTTGCGCAACAAAAGTTGCAAAGTATGGACGGGTTCTAACAATGACATTAGAAATTAAAGGGTGTTTCTAAAAGGTCGTGAAATTGTCAAATATGGCCTTTTCTTTTGAACCATTATAGGCTGACGCTTGAAATTTTAGCAAAAACAGTTAAATGATGGGTATCCCGAAAGTAACGTGATTTTCACAGGTATGACCTTATTTATATTTCTTTTTTACTCGTAATAGGCTGATATCATAAACGTACAAAGGAAAATTATTGCTAAATCGCTTTAAAAATTAAAAGCTGTAATAATATTTAAGTAATTTCCATATTGCCTTATTTTAAATTTAAACGAAGTATTACTACGTTTATTTGCGAATAGCCTAATCACAAAAACAATTCCTGATTAACTACACTATTTGCAAGTAAGTTGTTAAATGCTGTCACTTTTTTTCTGTTTAAGTGTTTTTGCCTATTATTATTGTTAAAAATAAAAAAAATTGTTTATAATTAATTTTTGAATATAAAAAATTGGGCGAAAAGTGTTTTGGCGGGTATAGTTAAAAAATGCTCAAACGTTTTCTGTCGACACTACTAGTTAATTATAGAATTAAGATTTGGTACCACTAAAATATCGAAAATATACTTGTCGTATAAACAGTGTGTTAAATAATTAGAAATAGTTTTAATTTGCAAATAAGCTACGTAAAAACTTATTATATCTTTTCCTACTTCTGCTTAAAAAAATCCATACATAGTACGAAACCCTTGATGTGTGATTTATTTCATCAGTTTTGAATACATTTAGTCCTTTCACATTTTTTTTCTTTTAATATCGTTGGTCTTTTATAGAAAGGCCATAACTCATATAATTGTAATCTTACAGAAGAGGGTAAAAACATAACAGAAACTGTATTTATCACAATGTAATATTAAAAATGTAAATACTTGTAAAACCATTATATTTAATATTATTTCAGTAAACCTGAAATTATTGTTCCAATCTTACTTGTATAAATTTTACTTAAATTGAGTGTTTTAAAGATGATGAAGTAATTTTTCTTTCTTATTAAAATAGGAAGGAAAAAATACTCGAACTAAATCCTTACTAAATAGCTAGACATTTTGTTGACAGTTCTCACTTAATAATTAATAAAAAAATATATATCCTTTTAAGCAAAAATAAAAAAACAAAAATAAAAAACACTAACTGTTTGGTTAAGAAATTCAACCGAAGAAAACAACCGAAATTTTAAGTTGTGTTTAATTTTTAAATGCATTAAGTAGCTTTAAATAACAAATATAAAAAATAAATAATATATAATTTAATAGTAAATAAAAAATAATTTTGTAATCTCTCTATATTATAAATCTCTTTGTAAGTTTGTTCGTTTGTTGGTGCGTCAAACACAGCTAGACGACTGAGCCGATTTTAATGGAATTTGAAACATAGTAAAATGGGGTATTTTATATATTTTTAAATAGCAGACCAGGAGGGGAAAAAGCTTCCTCCTTTTCCGGATCTAAATAGAGTTTATTGAAATAAAATAAAAAAAAAGTCCTCAAGTATAAGGTCCAATACGCAATGTCTATTTTCAAGGCTAGGGCTCAGATTAGCTGAGAAGGAGAAAAAGGGCATTCTTGGCGGCACCGATTTTAATAAAATTAATTTATATACATTAATATTCATTTAAAAGTTACAAGAGAGCTTATGCTTATTCAAAAATTAAGGAGTAGGAGGAATAAATAGGGGAGAGAAAAAAATGCGCGTCGTGATATGATTATTCTTATTGGGATAGCGAAGCGTACTGGGAATAGCTAGTTAATAATTAATACGGCATTTACACTATGCAATTTTTCATGAAACAAGCATGAAATTTTTGTTTGTTTGTGAAGCAGGAAGAGTAAGCAATGTGGTATTGCTTGTGTTTTGAGGGGATGTTACTGTTGCTAATGTTTACTTTTAGATAACGCATAACGCTGTAAATTAAATAAAAAATTGAGAAAAAAAAATGCCTCAAAAAATTGCATAGTGTAAATCTGGACTAAGTCAAAATTTTTTTTCTTTAATTAATTTACACCTTGATTTTTCTTTCTCTTGCTAATGAACGAAGTAGAAAAGCAAAAGTGTTAAAAAAAACACGATTTGTGTTTTATACATATTTTTTTAATAATGCTGGTACTTATGAGCATTCTTGTTTTAAGTTTTTATTAATATTCTATTTTTAAAGTGTAAAGGAAGGTGTTTTAGTATTTCTGGAAGTTAAAAACTATTTCTTTATAATCAGTCCAGTAATTTTAAAATAACACGCAAAAAAAAAAAACAAAACGAAATTGAATAAAAAGCGAATTAAAAATTTAGTTTTAAATGTCAAATATTAAAAATTTTGTGCTTAAAAAACTCCCGTTTAAGGGCCTAAAACTTTCGTACCAACTTTAACGAAGCAATATGTGTACTATCCAATAAATAATAACTGCCAACGAATGTTTTTTTTTTAAGTTCACAGAACTTCACATTTAGAGAACTCATTTAGTTTAAATTCAACTTGCTGCAGTTAACAATTAAATATTTTAATTTGTTTTTGTTAACAATAAGGGGAAAAAAAGAAAAAAAATTTTTATTTTTTTTTTCTTTGTTGTTACTGCTTTCGTCAGCTATCTGTCACTCAACAGTGTTTAACGCTTGTGTGGTTGTTGCCCATAAAGTATGTTTTTGCTGTTATTTCTATGATAAGATTACTTTTACTTTGTTTAACATTTATTTACTTTTTTTGTTAAATATTTTGCCTAAAACATTGTTTCAATATTTTAACAAAATAAATATATAACATTAATTAGTATTTTTAATTAAAAGCACAATCATTAAAATTATTTTATATATATTTTTTTCAATATTTAGTTCACAAAATGGACACACAACTTGTGTGGGCCCGTGATCCGATCGAAGGTTATATACAATGTCAAATATCTGAAATCGGTGCTAAGGAATTCGAGGTCACACCCTTGGATCGCAAATATTCAAAGCGCTCATGTGCTGTAGAAGATATATTTTCATCATGCGATGGACCACAGGATCATGATGATAATTGTGAGTATTTTACAGTTTATTTAGCAAAATTTATTTATTTCGTAAATTACAAAATGCTTTTTAAATAACTGAAGATGTTTGAGTGAAGCGGCACTGCAACATGATAAGAACACTTATTTTTATTTTTTTTTTTATTTTTAAGTATTTATGCCCAGTTTTTGACCACATTTAAATAAGCATTTAGTTAATTTGCATTTAAATTTAAGTTGTATTAAAATGCAGTTTCAGCTTTTTAGTAGTCTGTGTTCGTTCTCATGTAACTATGATTAAAATATGGCAGCATGCAAATTTTGTTAAAAATATTTGAAAAACATATACTTAAAAATGTGTGCGATACTCATGTCTTCACTATCTAAACTTTTTTAATTATCACAAACTATTTAAATTAACAAATGTAAGCAAAACATAATTTTTGTTTTTAACAATGGCTAGAAATGTATATTAACTTTTGTTAATTTTTGTAAAACAACAACAATAAAGATGCCATACAAACTGTATTATTTAAATGGACTTCAATGCAAAAACTTAAGTGTGTCTTGAAAAACTGATCCTTAGAAATAAATGTGTATTACCGTTTATATATCGTTTATTATACCCTTCAACACAAAAATGAAAAACGGGTATAACTAAATTTGTCATTCCGTTTGTAATTTCTACAATATCCATTTCCGACCCCATGAAGTATATATATTCAGACTTTTTATGCATTGCTAAGTCGAGTTTGCCGAGGCAAACTTGATTTTACAAAAAAAAAAAAAAATAAACATATCAATAGATCAGATATAGTGTCGAGAAAGGTGCTATTGGAAATCAGCATGACCGGTACATGTCCCTCAAGGCAGGGGGCAAAACACCACGCCTACCTCTAATTTTCTCGTATCATTTGGAACAATAAAGTAACTCTAATAAAAAAATAAGTATATGAAGCGATAGAGACTAAACAAATAAGAAAAAAACATCAAGTGAAAAAATTTACATTCTCCCATATTTTCCGAGCTTACCCATTTAAATGGGTATCATTTTATAGCTTTTGACGAAATCTGTAAGGAAATACTAAAATATTTAAAAAATGCTTAACCCATTAAGAGCCGGTGGCATTTTTATGTAAAATTATGTAGTACTTAATTTTTTTTTTTTAATTCTCTGTCACTCCAATATTTGTTTTTTTTATTAAAGTTACTTCACTAAACTAGAATTACATAGATGGTGAAGGGTATATAAGATTCGACATAGCACTTTTACTTGTTTTTACTTCATATTTATTATTTTATTAGTTTCTTTATTTTATTTTTTAAATAAATTTATATTTTTCAATACTACAAAGTTTCAGTTCATACATACAGAAATTGAATTGCTGTTTTTGCTTTATACTAAATAAAATCCAACCTCTTACAAACCTTTAATTTTTCTCAACCTAGGTCTGTTTAAGGTGATAATAGCAATTATTTATTTTTTCCTCATTCTAAGTAACACTAATGACAAAAGTTTTATTTCAACACAGCCCTTTTTCAATCATAAGAGACCAGATATTGTAGTGTTCCTTCCAAAATAAATCTCGTTAATATTCTTAACATTGCTTCTGAAATGCGCGCTAAAAACAAAATGAAATTATAAGCAATTAGGTTTTTTCCTTATTTTTTAATTCTCTGTCAACCCAATATTCGTTGTTTTTTTCATTGAAGTTACTTCACTTAGCTAGATTTACATATATGGAATATATATAAGATTCGGCATAACCGAGTATGGCACTCTTACTTGTTTTCGATTTTTATTTCATTCAAAAAGGACAGCGAAAAAAAGCAATGTGAAATAAAGAAACTTTTACAAAAGAAAGCAACTCAGTCCTTTCAAAGAAGCAAAAGATCCAAGGGTTTACTCTCACACTATTTTAAAAGCCATTAAAAAGTATAAGGAAGACTTAAACAAAGTCTGGATCAAAGAAAAAAGAAAAAGAAAATGTCTAACAGATATTGGTAAGAAAAAAACAAATCGTAAAACTATTTCAAAAAACGACGAACATTTCTATGCTAAAAACAGCTCGAACAGATCGCAATGATGTAAAGACCTTTGAAGCAAAAATGTGGGCGAAAAATTGTGGTCAAATTGTATACAAACAAGTAAGAGTGCTATATTGCGGGGACGTAGAGTTTAAAAATAATAATTAAGTACATAAAGTAATTTTGCATAAAAATATCATCGGGTTTTAATGGGTTACGCATTTTAAAAAATTTTTAGTATTTCCTTAAAGATCTCTTCAAAAGTTCATAATAATGTCCATATTGATATCTGAAAAACTATGGTGAAAAGTCGTACTTTTCTATGACAACAGAAAATTTTTTTTTACAGTGGCATAACAAAAACAGGTTTTATTTTTTATAAACCACCACAAATTTCCTTTTTAATCTTGGACCGATTTGCCATTATGCAACTTTGGCAAAAAAAAGTACCTAAAAAAGTAGTATTCAAACAATAATATCAAATATGTACCACGTGAGGCAATTGTCCCAACTGTGTAGAATTTCGGCCTGGGGAAAGATATTGGAGTCCTGTAAAAACGATTGAAAAACACAAAAAATATATTCCAGACCACATCAGATTTTAAGCGTAAGTGGACTACCCAACCATCTTCAAGAAGATAACGCAAGCAACTCTAAAATTTTTAATAGGAGGATTTACGGAAAAAGTGTATAAATTTAAAAATATCTACGAAAATGCAAATATTTTAATGTTTAATAAATTTTTACAATATTTGAATAAATTTACGTATTTGTGAAAATTTTTTGTTGAAACTTTAACCGTTTTATTAAAATTTAAATAAGCATAAGTTTTCCCGGCTCACTCTATATTTATTTTTAGAAAAAATTGCTTATTTTTTAAGAAATTTTCGCTTGTTCCTTCTTTTTATTTGAGTTTTCGTAAATAAGATTTTTTGATTTTTTTTTTTTTTAACTTTTTTTTTGTATTTTTGTAGTTCGATTTTTTTTCTAAATTTTAAATTTTTGCCTACGTTCAATTTAATGATTTGAGGTTTTGAGTATATTTAGCCCAGGAATTATATTTGAGTAACAGTATTAGTAATAGGAATGAAATAAAACAAAAAAATTCTCTTATTTCGAGTGCTTTATAAAAAAGAAGCCTAATTAATAAAAAATTAAAAGCATTTTTAAATATTAAAACAATCATGTTAATAATTTTTTTTAAACGATTCAATATTTTTTTTATTACAAATCAAAATTACTACAATTACCATTTTCACTTCCATGTTTCTTTAAAGATTTTTTTGTTTAATTTAGGTTTAATGTTCGAGTTCAATCCATTTGCAAAATACAAATGTTTTGTTCGCGCACCCCCAAACTTTTGTTCCAATGTTGCACAAATTTGCATGGCTTTCAAATTGCATGGAACTTTCGAACCAGAAACAAAAAAAAATAAAATCGTGTTTTAAATGGCACGATATGAATGGTAATTTTTGTTAATCAACAAAAAAAAAATATTTTTGCAATAAATAAAAATAAAACAAAACCCAAACAAAAAAAAAAAACGTTGCCATCAACAGGACTGAAAACAGTCATTGACTTAAAAGAATATATAGAGCACAAAATCTTTTAAAGTAAAAGTCTAATAGGCCATATTTTTCAGACAATTCTTAGGTTCAGTTTAAATTTATTTACGCTTTCTTTCTCATGACTCATGCAAATCTAATAATTTTTAAATTTGTATATTAAATTTGCAGTTTTATATATGATTAAGCTGCAAAATTTTTTAACTTTTTAAATATTAAAGTTTTTTTGACCTTTATAATTAATTTTCTTTTCTAATTTTTTAACCCCTTGGTTAGTTTTTAAAATAACGGTAAGAGTGCTATATATTTGGCTATGCCGAATCTTATATACCCTTCACCATTTATGTAAATCTAGTTTTGTGAAGTAGCTTTAATCGAAAAAAAACAGATATTGGGGTGACGGAGAATTAAGAAGTAAGAAAATTTAAATTAAGTACTATATATGATTTTACATAAAAATATCATGGGCTCTTAATGGGTTGAGCATTTTTTTTAAATTTTTCGTATTTCCGTAAAGGTCTCTTCAAATGTTTTTAAATGACACTCATATTGATATTTTAAAAAATACAGTGCAAAATAGTACTTTTCTATGAAAATTTCAGAGGCCTGTAACTGTGATTATAAAGGCCAATTTTTACTTGATATTTTTTTTTCTGGTTTTTTTAATTCTCTATCGCCCTATATGTTTGTTTTTTTTTTTTTTTTTTTTTTTTTTTTTTTTTTTTTTTATTGGAGTTACTTTATTGTTCCAAATGTTGTAGATAAATTAGAGGCAGGCGTGGTTTTTTGCCCGCTGTCTCGAAGGACATGGCGTATTTTAATTTTTCTAGCTGATCTAGTGCCTTGGAAAACTTGATTTTAACACTAACAAGGACGGACAGACGGACATCTCTCAATTGTCTCCGCTATGCTTAAGAATTTTTTATTATTTCTTATTTTTTCAATATTTAGGGGAAAAAATATACTTATTATTAATAATTTTTTCCTTTTTCCTGAAGAGGTCACCCAACAGTGGGGCGAATTGTTAAAAAATTTAGAAATAATAATAAGAAACAGTTTTTTTTTGGACAGTGAGTTTTTTATATATAGAATGGCACATCAAACAATTGAACTTCTTAAGCAAAATTTAAATTCTTTATTTAATGCAAGGTGTGTGTGGGCGTGTTTACACCAATTTGGCTTTAAATAACCCGATTAAAAGAAATGCATTAGAGATAAATCAAACAATTTAGTAGAGCAAATCTGTACGAATAAGTAACAGGCTTTACATGATGAAACTCATTTGTACCAAGATAAGTTTGATGCAAATTAAGGAAAAACATCCTTTTTTACATGGGAAAATCAGTGGTGTAATTTTCTATAAATTTTTAATTTACTACTCTGTAAAGGTTTTTTATGGCCAACTCTGAAATGTTAATATTTTATTATGTTGAATTTGCTTTTTTCCTTTTCAGTGACAATAACTAGCTGTCTGTTTGTGCGTCCGTCAGTTTGATGTCATAAGTTGTTAAAATAAATCCTTGTGTACTTTTTTTAATATAGTAAATATTCTATAAATTGGCACTGATTAAAATATGACCTGAATCTGTAAAGTTTTCTTATTAAAAAATAAACTATGCAGCTCTATTCACTTACTCAAATGTCAAACTTTGTTATGCTCTGTTAAAATGCCATACAATGTTATCTGATATTCCTTCATTTTTATTTTGTTTTTTTGACATATAAAAAAAGGAAATGCAGCAAAAAAAATCAACAAACTGTAACAGAAAAGGAAAGAAGGAAGAATTGTTTTATACTAAGATTCAGAATTTTTATGATTTTAAGTGTCACGTTTAACCCTTTTAAAAATTTTGCACTATTCTCTAGTTTCTTCTTGAGGGTTTAAAAGAAAAAGTTTTTAACGAAGCAATATGGATGGCACGAGTTTAAGTTTTTTTTTTTCAAGTTAAAAAAGAAGTCAATGAATTTTTAATGAACAATTTGTATGGATTTTATTGTTGTCGTTATTTTTGTTTTGTTAAAAAATGTCATGCTTTTATATCTGTTTTTTAGTTCATGTAGTAGGTATCATGTTGTACATTCAACCAGTATTTTAACAACAAGAGGTATAATAAGTGTGTATTGTATTCATTGTGAAGGTTTTACGAGTATGTGTTTTTATACCCTTTACCACAAAAAGTGGAAAAAGGGTATAACTAAGTTTGTCGTTCCATTTGTTATTTTTACAATATCCATTTCCGACCCCATTAAGTGTATATATTCTGACTTCTTATGCGTAGCGAAGTCGATTGAGCGATGTCCGTCTGTCTGTCCAAGGCATTGATTTCACAAAAAAAAAAAAATAAATAAACATGTCAATCGATCAGATATAGTGTCAAAAGAGGTGATATTGGAAATGAGCATGATTGGTCCATGTCCTTCGAGGCAGCAGGCAAAACATCACGCCTCTACCTCTAATTTTTTCAAGTCATTTGGAAAAATAAAGTAACTCCAATTAGAAAAATTAATATATATTGGGCGATAGAGAATTAAAAAATAAGAAAAAGTCAACAAGTGAAAAAATTGGTGCTCGCCAATATTTTCCGAGTTACGGGCTCTGAAATTTTCAAATTTTTTAAAATATCAATATGGGTATCATTTTAAAGCTTTTGAAGAGATCTTTAAGGAAATACTAAAATTTTTTTAAAAATGCTTTACCCATTAAGAGCCGATGGCATTTTTATAAACCTCGATTATCCGGCTCTCGTGGGACCGGCACCAGCACTTTAAAGAACTTTTCTTGCACTTTTTGGTAATTTACTATTTAAAGGGGCTGTCATTTCTTCCTAAATGAAAAAAAGCGCAAATATGTTCTTATGTGTTGGCACATGAACTTAAAAAGGGGAACACCCGATTTATGGCGTTTTCTTTTCTGAAAATAAATGTTACCCAAAAATCATATAAAATTTTTTGCATGTTGCCTAAACCCCGAAAAATTGCTACATATTGTATAGCCACAATAGAAAAAAAACTGTTATTGAATTTTTCTAACTACCTTTACAAGTCAGTTATGTTTAATTAGCATTTCAAACATAAAGTAATGTAACACTGGGTTTAGCAACAAAAGCAAACATCACTTATCAAGAGTAAAAACTATAAAAAAAAGTGTAGCACACTTACCCTTACACAAAATTGAGGGTAAAATATGTAACATATCTTACACTTTTTGGTGCAACATATTTTTAAAAGAACGTACTTTCACTATCGAACATTTAGAAAAGAACACAAAGGTGTAACAAGTGTTAAACATATGCAACATTTTTGTCAGAAAAGAAAACGCCATTAGATTTACATAATAACACATGAACGCCGCACGGATAATAGAGGTAAAGTACGGATAATAGAGGGAAAAAATAAAAATAACCGCATGCCG
This sequence comes from Gymnosoma rotundatum, assembly GCA_916610165.2. Lineage (NCBI taxonomy): Eukaryota > Metazoa > Arthropoda > Insecta > Diptera > Tachinidae > Gymnosoma > Gymnosoma rotundatum. The sequence continues at coordinate 63,167,736 of OU744336.1, forward strand.
GTTAATAGATGTAAACGATTAATAGACGAGGTTTAACTGTACTTAATTTCACCCCAATATTTTCTTTTTTGATTGAAGTTACTTCACTAAAAAAGATTTACATAGATGGTGAAGGGTATATAAGCTTCGGCATAGCCGAATATGTATAGCACTCTTACTTGTAATTTTTTTTTCTTTTACTACTTACGATACTAACGTTTTATGTATTAACCTACTTAATTGCGTTACGTATAAATGTAAATAATATTCAATGAAATCACAGGTATTGAATACTTTTTAAATTCTTTTTGAGCATAAACAAGTAAAAATGGTGTTCACGGCTGTGTCGAAACTTATATTCGCTTCACCAAAATAATTGTCTATTTATTTCGTTAAAATATAGTTTTTTTCGCGGTATACGTATATATACTGTACTTACGAAAAAATGCTTAATTTCACACTCGGGTGGTCCAAAATTTCAATTGTCTATCTGGTACCTGGTTATATGGGAGGTACCACGCTCGCTGTTCCAATCCAGCTAGTTTTTCGCTACATTATGCATAATAATAAGAGAACTATTTGAATAAAACTTAAAGGATGTGCCTAGTACAGTTACCAAGTAACACGATTAGAACTATTTACTTAAATTATTTAGGAACGTCGCTATGCAACTCATACGTAAAGCAAATGTCAAAAACATTTGAATAATTTTTTTTTTGGATAAATAGAGGTTACACAAAATTATTTATCCATTTTGTTGGCAAGTGCTGAGTAATTATCTCAGGTCAAATCTTCCAAAAAATTCTATATTGCTATAAAAGCCTATTAAAAAGAAAAAAAGAAGAGACAACTTTGTTAAGGACAATAAAAAACCTGGAAACAAGTGATCAAAAATAAATATTTTTTAAGAATTCATTGAATAAATGGATGATGGTATTTTTTATTCACATTTCATTTTAAAAATAACATTTTTAAAATGTTTGCATACAAAATAAAAATGATGCGTGATTTTGACTTCTGATACTCATTAAAATGAGTTGCCAAACGATTAGGAACATTGTACGTTGCCAAAAAGTTTAGATATGCGTTTACGAAGTGTATGCATTGTAAATATGCATTGCAACTTGCGTTTAGGAAGTCGGCCTAACTTTCTGATAAACAAACGGATAAACATACAAACAAACACATCTTGTTCTTTATAAATAGATGGACTAATATCTAAATAGTTTTTTGGCTGTGGTCGATATTTTGGTCTATTATAATAACTTCTGATTAATGTGTATATGAATTTTAAGCACAGGCTTCTAAATAATGAAACCTATCGTTCAGCAGATTATACGGTGGCCCGAAGCCACGCACAAGAAAAACACATGTTTGAAGTTACCATAATCTATTGTGGTTGAGTTATATGGTTGTAGTCAAACCATATTATTCGTTATAAACAATCAGCTCTATTACGAAAGTCGTTGTCGACGTAGTTGTCAATTTTAAGCCACAGTCAAATTGGGTCGACCCAGACGTCGACTCGACATTCAGTTTGGCATTAATTTGCGCGCATGGGTTGACGTCGACATGTTATCGATTATTTTGAAAAAAAATATTATCTCCATATATTTTGACAGTTATAAAACTTGATTTTTTTAATTTTTGTGAAAAAATGTTTATGTTTGAATTTCCATTTTGTTTTTTTATTTCCATTTTTACTTTCTTTAATTCAATTTTAGTTTCAAAAAATTTTTCTTCTCCTTGATAATCCTTTTCCATCATCTTCATTTTTTTCTCCTCAGCTTCCAAAAATTTACGCTGGTACCGACATGTTTCTTTAGGAGTATTTTTTAATTTCCATCGTTGTATTTTCTTCACGCTTCCATAATTTATCTATATTCTAGTAATTTTCTTTTTTCAAAGTAGTTTTCATTTCTGTCATGGTATTAGAAATTTGATCAAAAGCTTTTTTGTGCATGATTTTATGCTTTTGAAACAATTCCTTGCGTTCACTTTTCTTCTGTTCCGTTTTTCTTCTATTAGAAATGGTTTCCTCTTGTGTTTGAATTGAAGTTGCCAAAGTTATTGGGACGTTTTCCTTATCCTCCAAAATTGTGATGCTTACGTTAGCAACATTTTCCGTTTCGATTTCATCAACAGAAACTATAATTCCTTGTATTTTACCTTCCGGACTCAACTGATTTTCAAACTGCAAAAAATTTACTGCACCTTTTTTCAGATGTGACATCGGTGACTGTTTATATATATATATATATATATATATATATCACCACCCGTTGCATTTATTTCAGCCTTATTGTGACTGTATTTTTTTTAACTTGCATTTGAAATCTCTCCACACATACAAAAAAACTAAAAAATGTACATATGTAGACGTTTAAAACATTTCTTTACCCATACCTTTTGCCAACAGGCACCGTCTCTATTTGGAGGTCCAAGAAAATTTAATTTTAAAGCTATTTCTTCCTACTCTGGTTTGAACTTGTGAGGGTTTGAGTTTCTTAGAAACCCTTTTGCTAAACTCGTATTTTTTCGAGTTCAGCAACAAGGGTCTCAAATTGCTTTACAGTTGTAATTTATAACTTTTTTTCCATGGCACTAAAATTTTAGAAAATGTCTCACATAGAAACTAAAATTCTCTATGTCGACACAAAAAACTTTGTTGACAAAAACAAAGTCAATTCCAGTTAACGTCGGTGTAATATTGCCTTTATTAATATAGATTTGTCGTCGATAACTCTCAATTACTCTCAATGTGGACGACGTCGACATTCGCAATAAGGGTGAATAATAATAATTTTGTTTAGCCCAACTAAATTATTATTATTATTTTAGTAAAAATATATTTTGGTTATAAATATTATATAACTTTTGTATAACTATACAAAATGCTTGTGATTAAAATTTTGTTAGTTCAAATATACCCAGTTATACTTTTTATGTGTGGTAATCATTTCATGATCAAATAATATCAAAACTTGTTTATTGTGGCTTAAGTGTTGTTTAAAACAACTATAATTTGTTCACCATAGACGTATATTGTTACACAAGACATATTATGATTTTCGAGATCATTTTTCAACCCTGTTTTTTTTCTCTGGCTGCAATTACTGTACATTTCTCTATTTTTATTTAGAAAATATATAACCAATTCCTATGTCTTTAATTGCAGGCGAACTTATGCTCCTAAATGAAGCCACATTTTTGGATAATTTAAAGACACGTTACTACAAGGACAAAATCTATGTGAGTTAACCATATCAACAATATCGTGAATATTAATAAAATATGTTTTTCTTTTGCAGACTTATGTGGCCAATATATTAATAGCCGTTAATCCCTATCGTGAAATAAATGATCTCTATGCACCTGTCACAATCAAAAAATACAATGGACGTTCCTTGGGTGAATTGCCGCCCCATGTTTTTGCCATAGGTTAATATGCAGTCATTATATTATTAATCAAATATAAACTTGTATCCTTTACAATGCTTTTTTCAAAAATATTTTTTAGCTGACAAAGCTATACGTGATATGCGTGTATATAAAGCTTCTCAATCGATTATTGTTTCCGGAGAGTCTGGTGCTGGAAAAACAGAATCAACAAAATATCTACTTAAATATTTATGTCATTCGCACGATAGTGCTGGTCCTATAGAACAAAAAATCTTAGATGGTTGGTTTTAAATGCATGTGCATACCTTTTTTAAATTTAGCTATTCAATGTTTTTATATTTTCACTTTAGCTAATCCTGTCTTAGAGGCATTTGGTAATGCCAAAACGACACGCAATAACAATTCATCTCGTTTCGGCAAATTTATTGAAGTTCACTATGATGGTAAAACTCAAGTTGTGGGTGGTTACATTTCACATTATTTGTTAGAAAAGAGCCGCATTTGTACACAAAGCGCTGAAGAACGTAACTATCATGTGTTCTATATGCTGTTGGCCGGAGCTCCTCAACAATTACGTGATAAATTATGCTTAGGCAAGCCAGATGATTATCGGGTATGTAAACAACTAAAACATGAATATACATACGTATTCTAGATAATTGTTACTCTTAAATACTTACTTTGTTTTGGTACAAATTTGTTCACACTGTTATGTCATTTCTATAATCTTTTTGTTTTTTTTTTTTTTTTTGTTTTGTTTTTATCTATTTGTGAAATAAAAATATAGGGAATTTTTGTTAGAATTTAAGTGTAATAGAATTTGTTTATTATATTTTAAAGGTATTTATTGCATTTCAAAAAAGAGGAGATTATTAATTCGCCTAAATGTGGATCTTTTATGTTTGAGCCCGCAGAACTAAGTTATTTCTTAACCGATTAAGAAAATTCTTTCTTTATTTTAATGATTAGTATTCCATTAACTCATAACCTCATTGAAACCTATTTTGGAAAAAGCACAAATCTAAACACGGCTTCTTGGAGTAATAATTCGAGGACCCTAGATCTGAGATGAAATAAATGTTAAAGAGAAGTCCTTCAAGCAGACATATGTAGCTTGGAGGGAATCTTTGCAAAAATCGCATAATAAATAGTGCTTATTTTAGAACTTCACAACACTACTAAGCCCACACAGCATTAGCATCGGAGTCCTTTGTATCCTATAAAATAAACTCATTTATATCAAAACTTCTTGGCGTCTGATCACTGAATACAAGAAAAAATGTACATGTTTTCGATATCGCACTGAATGGTAGATTGTAAACTGTTAGAATCTGCGAGTCTGAAGCAACTCCCACTCGTAACGGTGAAACAAGTCATGACTTCTCTAAAGACATATTTTATACTTCTAACTCTGCGGGTTTTTAGGTCTTAACCACTTTTCTATATTTGTCAATATTTTATGTTTAAATTTTAAAATTTTAAGTGAATTGAAATTATTTTGGTAAACAAGTAAGAATGACTAAAAACAAAATTTGCATTCGTGTTCAATCGATTATTGAAACAAGAGCAAAAAAAAAACAAATGGGTTTTTTGCTTTACCATGAAATTTCATTGGCATTGTTTAACATAATGGTAATGAAAAAATTAAATTATAATGACTTCATTTTATTTATAATTGTTTTGACTTATGGCAATGAAACCGTTTAATTACAATTGAAAAAAAATAATTGTTTTAATAAAAAATTAAATTTGTGAAAGCAGAAATATCCCAAAAAATAAATTTATTAAAAAGCTTCGCCTTCTTGTAGATAGATGTATATTTAAAAGTTTCAATAATCTATCAATTTTAAGTGATATAGTGTAAAACTTGCTGTCTGAGATCCTAAGTCTCCTAACACTCCAGTTAGCAGATTTTATTAAATATTTTCCTATAGCGTTTCATTTTTCACCAAAGTTTTGGTACAAAAACACGCCATTTGAAAATAACGCCTTTTGTACGACGTTTTTTTAAAGTAATGCTTAATGCTTAATCATTAGTCAATGATAATGACTTTGTTTTTTAACTAATTATTAATTAAAACTTTTCATTAAGAAGCATTACCATTAGTGAAAGTAAGTAATGCTAAAAACTCATTAGCATTATTTATCATTCAATTCTAATAAAATTGGCAATTAATTAGTCCATTTAATTAATTACTTTACCATGTATGTTTAAAACTAATTTTAAATTAATAGCTGTATTTTTTTTTAAAGTACCTATTATTTAAATGGTTTTGTTAGCAGTATGTAATCTTATTTTTCTCTTCATAGTACCTTTCCGGCTGTACTCAATACTTCGCTAACAGCAAGACGGAACAATTAATTCCAACAACACAAAAATCAAAAGATCACACGCTAAAAGGGCCTCTAAAAGATCCAATAATCGATGATTACAATCACTTTCAGAATTTGGATAAGGCATTGGGACGTTTGGGTTTAAGTGATATTCAAAAGTTGGAAATATATTCTTTGGTAGCTGCGTGTTTACATTTGGGTAACATAACATTTGAAGAAATACCCGATGATGCCAGAGGTGGATGCCAGGTAACAGAATCATCAGAGAAATCTTTAACAATAACTTGCCGGTTGTTGGGAATAGACCCAGACGAGTTAAGGCAGGCCTTAGTGTCTAGGGTGATGCAGAGTAAAGGTGGTGGCTTTAAGGGCACAGTGATCATGTGAGTACTACTATATATAAGACAAACAAGAGGAAATCATTTTATAATTGAATTATTTATGTACATATATTTTCTTCAGGGTTCCCCTAAAAGTCTATGAAGCTTCAAATGCTCGTGATGCTTTAGCTAAAGCTATTTATAGCCGTTTATTCGATCGTATTGTGGCTTTAATTAATCAAAGTATACCTTTTCAAGCTTCCAATTATTATATTGGTGTCTTAGATATTGCCGGCTTTGAATATTTTACGGTAAATTCCTTCGAACAGTTTTGCATTAACTATTGCAATGAAAAATTGCAAAAATTCTTCAATGACAATATCTTAAAAAATGAGCAAGAACTTTATAAACGCGAAGGTTTAAATGTTCCTGAAATAACTTTTACCGATAATCAAGATATTATCGAACTAATAGAATCTAAATCAAATGGCATATATATCCTGCTGGATGAGGAAAGTAAATTGCCTAAACCCTCTGCGGCACATTTTACTACAGAAGTACACAAGGCTTGGTCTAATCACTTTCGCTTGGGCTTACCCCGATCATCAAGACTTAAGGCTCATCGCACTTTAAGAGATGAGGAAGGTTTTTTGGTGCGACATTTTGCTGGAGCGGTTTGTTACAATACTGAACAATTTATAGAAAAGAATAATGATGCTTTACATGCTTCCTTGGAGGGTTTAGTGCAAGAATGTGAAAATCCCCTTTTAAAATCATTATTCCCTTCGGGCAGTAGCAATGCGACTAGAGGTAAATTAAATTTTATCTCGGTGGGCTCAAAGTTTAAAACTCAATTGGCCGAGTTAATGGAAAAATTAGAAAAGAATGTAAGTATTTTTTCCTTTTTTTTTTTGTTAAATTATAAATTGAGAACAAAAACATGTTTTATTTGTCTTGTAGGGAACAAATTTTATCCGTTGTATTAAGCCCAACAGTAAAATGATTGATCGTCAATTTGAGGGAGGCTTGGCATTAGCTCAATTGAAATGTTCTGGTACCATATCCGTATTAGAACTTATGGAACATGGCTATCCATCTCGTGTACCATTTGCCGATCTTTATAATATGTATAAATCAATACTGCCACCAGAATTGGCCAAATTGCCACCACGTACATTCTGCGAAGCCATGTTACAATCCCTTAATCTTAGTTCAAGAGACTTTAAATTTGGCATAACAAAGGTATTCTTTCGGCCTGGTAAATTTGTAGAATTTGATCGCATCATGAAGTCTGATACGGAAAATCTATTAGCCATAGTAGCTAAAGTTAAAAAATGGCTTATACGTTCCAGATGGGTAAAGTCGACTTTAGGAGCTTTATGTGTAATAAAATGTAAGTTGTTTTTCTTTTATATTATTTTAACTATAAATAAAAGATTTATTTGATTAAATTTCTTTAATAAATTTCAGTACGTAATCGCATTAAATATCGCAATAAATGTGTTCTAATTATGCAAAAAACTTTTCGTGGCTATTTAGCACGTAAACATCATCGTCCCCGTTTTCTAGGTATTTCGAAAATTAATAAAATTCGTTTGAATGCTCAGAAAACTGTAGAAATTGCTGGTGGCCTAAAAAAGGGTCGAGAACAAATTATAAGCGAAGTTTTCGATATAAATCGTCAAATCGATGAAGCTATACATAAGATTAAGGTACTAATGAAGAGTCTTTTATGCAAAAGGTTAAACAATTTTATAAATTTTGTGTTTTTGTTATTACAGTCTAACAACAAAATTACTTCTCGTGAAATTGATGGACTCTATACAAATGTAATGGCGAATATGAATAAAATTACCGTCGACTTAAATACTAAACTTAAGGTAAGTCAACAATTCTTGCGAAAAAAACCGACTTGAAAACAGATTTCATCTGTCTGCATATAACAGCTCAAGTATATGGCCACATAAATTAGGTAACATTAACGTTGGGACACACTTATATCTCCCAACTTTATACTTTTTCAACTGTTCAATAGTTTGGCAATATACATCAAATTGCAGCAACTATAGGGTCACTCTTTAATTTCCAAATTAAAATTATATACTTGCTGTTGCGGTTGATTTAGCAATCAGGTTCTATGTAAATTACAACCGTCTGTCTTTAACGGTTCAACATTTTGCCAAAATACATCAGATTATATCAACTATATAATTTATAATATAACATTTTTATATTTCTTATTATACAAAATAAAGTAGTGGACATTCTGTCTAAAATTTAGGTGTTTGCATACAACTGTTCAAAAACACCCTTTAATTTCTAAATTCAAATCAAAAGCTTCTTGTTATAACGGACTTAGCAAAACATGTCCCTTGTAAATTTCAGCTGTCTGTCTATAACGGTTTAAAAGTCCGGTCACATACACCATATTATATCAGCTATTGGGACACCCGTTTATTACAAATACAGATTCTTTGTAAATTTCAATCGTCTGTCTACAACTGTTTAAAAGTATGGCCATATACCAAATTAAATGAACTATTGGTGCTTCCTCTAATTTATAATTTCAATTGTAATATTTTTTGGCCACAGAAGGCTTTTTATTACAAAATTTGAAAAATAAATTTAAATAAATAAATAAATATTATCAGCTGTTACTATAACGGCCACAGCAATCGACATTGCGTCAAATTTATAAGATTTTGTCTATAACGGTTCAAAAGATAGGCCTATATAAGTGAATCTACAGCAATTATGGGACACCCTTTAATTTCTAAATTTAAATTATAAACTCGTTGATATAACGGGCTCAGCAATACAGGTCCCTTTTAAGTTTCAGCGTTCTGTTCAAAAATTTTGTTCACATACTTGAAATTACATCAACTATTGGGACACCCTTTAACTTCCAAATCCAAATTTTATACTTGTTCTTATAGCGGACTGAGCAAAACAGTTTCGTTGTTAATTTTAAGCGTCTGTCTACAACTGTTTAAAAGTATTGCCATATATATACATCAAATTAAATGAACTATTGGCGCACCCTTTAATTTATATTTTGTAATATTAATACTTGTTACTATAACGGCCATAGCAATCGACATTCTGTCTAATTTGCAAGCTTTTGTCTACAACGGTTCAAAAGATAGACCCATCTAAGTAAATTTACATCAATTATGGGGGCACCCTTTAATTTTTTGTTTTTGGGAGCTATAGTCATTTTAAATTTTACAGAAGTGCCCTTTACAGTTCATAATACACACAAAAAATATGTATGTTCTATGGGGACACCCTTTAATCTTTAAGATTATGAACTAAGTAGTTTTTTAAAATCCCGTTATTTGGTTTCTTCGTAAGTTAATATTTATATAATCAACAAAAGGTTATAATATAAATTATATAATTTCTAAAAAGCTTCTTAAGATAACATATTAAATTCACTTTCTTTTAATTATTTTCAGGAACAACAACAAGCTGAAGAGCAAGAACGTTTGCGTAAGATTCAAGAAGCCCTTGAAGCAGAACGACGTGTTAAAGAGGAAGAAGAACGTCGTTGCCGCGAAGAAGAAGAAAATAAGCGGCTGTAATTATAATTCTCCATATTAGAAAAAAATAATTTTCTATTTTTTTTTTTTGTGTTTTGAAATAATTTTTTGTATATTAGTAAAGCAGAAATGGAAGCCAGACGCAAGGCCGAGGAAGTGCAACGTCTCAAGCAAGAAGAAGAGGATCGTAAAGCAGCCTTAGCTTTACAGGCACAACTAGAAAAGGAAGCTAAAGATGATGCTAAATTTAGGCAACAACTTGAACAAGAACGTAGGGATCATGAGTTGGCTCTACGTTTGGCCAGTGAATCAAATGGCCAAGTAGAAGATAGCCCTCCCGTAATACGAAAGTAAGTACTACATTCAAAAACAAAAAGTATCCAGATTTAATATTCTTCTAAGAGTTACTGTATATAGCTTAAAAAGAACAAAACAATTTAAAGCACTTGTGTTTTGTCCTTTTATATTAATAGAAAAGCAATTGTGTTAAGTGTATTTTTTTATTTGTAAATTTTTAAATTTTTTTCTCTACCACTCTAAAACCACCAAATTAAAAACAAAAAAACAAAAACCAATCAAAATATTCCACATTATTCGGTTTATATTTACAACAGTGGTCAAATGGAAACAACTTTAATGGGTCAAAATAAACTTATCAGGTATATACCAAACAAGAAATTTTTTATTTTTTCCTCTTTTTTTTTAACAAACAAAAAACTTATTTAACACATATGATTTAAATACAAAATCAACTTTTTAACTAATTTTGTATTTTCTTAACTAATTTTCTCTTCATTTAACAATATTTTTTATAAAATGTTTCTTCGAATTAAAGTTTTACAAGAGGTGTTTCTAATTTTGCTTCTCGATATTTAAGTCATAAGTGAGTTCAGGTTTAAACATGTAACATTAATCAAAAATATCAGTTTTTACAATCATTATTAAATATTTTTCTAACCAACATTTTCCTTAACGTATTTTTTCATTAATTAATAACTGTAGTTGGATATTTTAAGAGTAGTTTGATTTGAGTGCATTTTGTTTTTAAACCACCTCACTTTAATTGATTTTTTATTTCTTGTAAAAAGTTTAAGTTGTACATAAATACATGGTTGAGGTCCTTTTTGTTAATCATTAGAACTCATTAGAACTCATTAGAAATGTATTAATTTAAAACTAAGAATTTCCTAATTCTCTTCATTTTTATTTACTTGGTCGATTAAGATCTGAAAATGTTCGTGCCCAACAGCAGGCTTTGGGTAAACAGAAATATGATTTATCAAAATGGAAGTATTCGGAATTACGTGATGCAATTAATACATCCTGTGATATTGAATTGTTAGAGGTAAGTTAAGCAGTATGTAATATTTAACTATAATTATACCCTTCACCACTGTAATTCCTTTCTTAATTTCTACAATATTCATTTCCGGCCCATTAAATATTATCTTGATCCTTTTACACAGGGGAGTCGATTTAGCGATGTTCGTCTGTCTGTCCGTAATCGAATTAATGTCAGTTATGCCACGTCCCCAAATGAAGAACAAAAATTTTATAAAAATCATTTTCTCAGACATATACGGCAGTTACACTATGCGAATTTTCATGAAACTAGCATGAAATTTTTTGTTTGTTCGTGAAGCAGGAGGAGTAAGCAATATGGTATTGTTTGAGGGAATATTACTGTTGCTAATGTTTATTTTTAGATAACGCATAACACTGTACCTTAAATAAGAAGATGAGAAAAAAATGCCTCAAAAAAATGCATAGTGTAAGTTTGGGCATAGTTGTAAAAGAGTGGCTATAGAAATTTAGCAACACAGGTCGAAAAATGGAGATAGTTACAAAAGTTTGTGGGTTATTGTCGGTTTTTGCTTTGTTGTATTAAAAACTGAAATTTCCGAAAAATTTAAATTTTGCTAAAAACATTGATTTTGCAATAAAAATTGGAAATTTTATTAAAAACCGAAAATAAATAAAAAAAAAATCAATAGCAAAAAAAAAATTCACTAACGATTAAGATTTTACGAAAAAATTATTTATTTTCACGAAAATTTCACTAAAATAAAAAAAAAAATTTCCAAAATATTTAACTTTTATGCAAAACCAAAATGCACAAAAAATAATTAAAAACTACCAACAATTTAAAATTTTTCCATAAAAAGCCCCATTTTCCCCAAATATCTTTAAAGATAAATCAAGTGTTTTTTAAGCCCGATAGAATCAAGGTGCAGTAACGACCTCCGTTGACCGTAACGTAAGATCCGGCCTCATTTTTAAAGAAATAAGGTCCAATGATGCCACCAACGTGTAAACCACACGAAACGGTACATTTTTCTGGATTCAATGGAATCTGTAGGGTATGTTGTGGGTTGGTGTAACCCCTAATGCGGCAATTTTGCTTATTTATAAACCCACGAAACGTGAATATACATATATTGTTTCAAAAATATTGCTGAAAACTTTTCTAAGGATAATTTTATTTCAAAGTGATTAAGAAAGTTATAATATATCTTACAATCAAGATTATAGTGCTACGTTTTTATTTTTTGTTTGATTGCAAAATCAAGCACGTCAATTTTCTATTGATTTTTCTCTTTATTCAGTTCATGCATTTCTCTGTGACTCTCGTTATATTTTTGCTCATAATCTTTTGAACCCCGTAGAGACTAGGAGTTGCACGTAGTGCTTAAGAAACATTCGTTTTTAACCAGCGCAGCCATCCAAGCCACAATTCAATCGGTGGCTGTGGGGAAATTTTAACGTACGATCTGATGTTTACCAATGAGGTTGCTTTATTTATTTACCCATTCGCTATTGCCATACAGTGTTACATTAATCTCTAACTAAGGCTCCGTCGAGACTTGAATCATGATTTGCTTATATAACGATACATGCGCTTTAACCTTTTGAAAACTTTGTTAGTTTGAGAAAATATTAAAGAAAAATTTATATATTTTTTAATCGTCATTAGATTGGCTATCGTGTGGTGGAGAGTAAACATATTTAAAGTACTTCAAAGTTAAATAAGAGCGATTAAAAGTTAAGTTTTCGCACTAATTTTGACATTAGCCGCTTGAAACCTAATTAAAATCGTTGTATAAAACTGTGTGTAAAGGTTGTGTAATTGTAAACATAATTTATTTAACCAACTAACTGTGTAAATAAGAATACGAGAAGTATTCGTATCAATAGATGCGAAGAATGCTGACAAAGGATGTAGCGATCCAAGAAATTCAGCATTACATTCCGTACGTCTAATTTTTCTTGTTTTCTTTGAAAAACGCCCGCATAAATTTGTAAAATAATTTTTCTATCTAAAAAAAATATTTTTAGAAACTATAAAATGAACAAAGTCAAAAATCAAGTTCAATTCATTTATAGTATCAACAGTTCAAGTACTAATTTAATAAAAAATTTAATTAAAAATGTTTTTGTTTCAAATGTAATTGTAAGTTTTTGGGACATCTCGGGACAGGCAGTTAACGTTTTAGACCCTGAATGCTACAGTTAGGTATTTTTGCTAAAACTTACTGTAACTTCCAGTTTAACTTTAGCTTCCCAAAGTTAGCTAAACAATTGTAGAGAGATCTTTCATTCTCAATTGCAGTCTTCTTTTTCCTTTATCTATGATGCACTATCCACCTAAAATTAAGATTAAAAGGAAATTTTAATGGTCATATAATTTTCGCTATTAAGCGTATGCATTCTTTGCAAATTTTGTGTCTAATGGAATGCACAGGCGGCCGGTATAAGAAAACCGACAGATTCTAGTCCTAATTGGTCCCTTTGTGCTTTTGAATGTCTCGTATTTTTTAAGTTAATAGAAGTTACGAAGCAACTTGCATGATTTAGGGCAACCGATCTCTCTGTATAGAGTTATTTGTTTGCAGGTAGAAACATCGCAGTAACTAAAAAAAGATATAAAAACGATACTCTAGAGCCAATAAGGCATTCGGAAAAAGCCTCGTGTGGAATAAATTGTGTAGATTTTTTTTGTGTGTTGTAGAAAACGTATAAGCAAGCAAGCTTTTATAAAATTTTTACAATTCATTGTACCCATGATTAATTGTTAAGATTTTTTACGGTCTTTATGGCCTCATTTTCAGTAACAGGAATAAATTGTATGTTAAGGGTTTACGAAAGTCCGCTTGCGGTCACAGTAAAATTTTAAACATACAGTAGCTCCAAGCGAAACTCGTACACTTTAGACTAATTTTTAAACTATCTTTTAACATTAAGTAAGGAGCTCTTAACAAATAAAACTGTATTTATTTTTTTAGTTAATTTTATAACAAATTTAACAACACATAAAAACTTTAAATTATTCACCCTTATTCTAGTTGTCGGCGTCGGCATCGTCGTCGTTTTAGTATCAATATCACTTCGTATCAATGTCGGCGTCAATTCAATAAAAATTTTGCATTCTATAACATTCCTGTGACGACGTCGACGGTTTATCGATTTTTATGAAATAAAAACGCGCATCCCCAAGTTTTTTATTAAATTTTATTTGTGTTTGACACTTTTATGGTAAAATGTTTTCTATAAGTGAAGAAAATTTTGATTTAATTGATGATGAAGGCTTGAAAAACAAAAACTTGTGTTGAAAAGAAAACTTCTTAGGCAGAATTGCATTATTTTTAATATGCCGTATCACAAGTATGTACATATGTTTTGCCTAATCCTGGCTGTGCTTTCAACGACAAATTCGACTTCAGCAAGATCCATGCCATTAGAATCGTTTCTCATGTCAACCATTTGAACTCCTTGAACTGCTCCCTCAGCTTCAAATGCTTCTGGAAGTTAAGAAGGTTTGCCACAGCTTCTTTCAGCGGACTGAGTGAAAATTGTTTAAACATTCCGCCGCCAGTGGCTTTGCATTCTACTTTATTAGCAACCATCTTTTTTTCATTTTTAATTTTATATTTCGCCATACCTTAGAAGTAATTTTTACAAACTTTTTTATAAATCCCTATTCAATCCTTTATTTTGTTACTTTTTGCCATTCATCTGCTAATCTTCTAGGCGGACCAAGAGAATTGAGAATTTTTCTAATTTTATCCCATTTTTCTTTAAAATTGCATGAAGCAGTGCCTCTGCGATAATTTTTTAATTTTTCAAATTGATTTGCACTTATCACTTTTACTTTTTTACATTTTCAATCACCCTTATTCTAGTTGTCGGCGTCGTTCTCGTCGTCGTTTTTGTATCAATATCACTTCGTATCAATGTCGTCGTCAATTTAATAAAAATTTTGCATTCCATAACATTCCTGTGACGACGTCGACGGTTTATAAATTTTTATGAAATGAAAATGCACCACCCCAAAGTTTTTTGTTAAATTTTATTTGTGTTTGATACTTTTATGGTAAAATGTTTTCTACAGGTGAAGAAAATTTTGATTTAGTTGATAATGAAAGCTCGAAAAAAGAAACTTTTAAGACAGAATTGCAATATTTTTAATTTGTCGGATCGCATCGTACATATGTTTTGCCTGTTCCTGGCTGTGCTTCTGCAGTAAATCAGTTTAATTGTTGCATGGCCATTTTCTTCAAGAAGGTTTGCCACAGCTTCTTCCAGGGGACTAAGTGAAATTTGTTTAAACAATACGCTGCCAGTGGCTCCGCTTTATTAGCAACCATATTTTTTTACTTTGAATTTTAAATTTCGCCATACCTTAAAAGTAATTTTTGCAAACTTTTTTATAAATCCCTATGCGATTCTTTATTTTGTTACCTTTTGCCATCGATATACTTATCTTATAGGCGGATCAACGGAATTTAGAATTTTTCTAATTTCTTCCCATTTTTCTTTAAAATTGCATGGAGCAGTGCCTCTGCGAAAACGAAATTCTTCTACCAATTTTTCAAATTGATTTGCATTTGTTACCTACACTTTTTTGCATTTTAAATGTTATGTTTATTTTAAATCACTTGCAGTCGTTATGCAAAAAGGCGTCGACAAAAAACAGAGTTACGTCAATACAATATCGTCGTCACATTTGTTATAGAATACAAAAAATCTTTAATCAGCAATCGATAGTTGTCAATAACGACAAGTAGAATAACAAATCGAATGCGTCGACACATATCAACGTTGATATGTGACGACGTCGACAACTAGAATAAGGGTAAATGTTTTGTTTGGTTTAAATCACTTTCAGTCGTTATGCAAAAAGGCGTCGACGAAAAACAGAGTCACGTCAATACAATATCGTCGTCACATTTGTTATAGAATACAAAAAATCTATAAGCAGTAATCGATAAGCGTAAATAACGACAAGTAGAATAACAAATCGAATGCGTCGACACATATCAACATTGATAAGTGACGACGCTGACAATTAGAATAAGGGTGATTATTCAATAAAATTTTTTTTTCAATAAAAACATAAAATAATAGTAATTTCTGTTACAAAGCCAAACTCGTACACCACACTTCAATCAAATATTATTTTGTTGGTTTTAAATATTATTATTTGGTGTGCATGCCTTTATTTTTTATCACCACTTTTAATCTATTTGGCATACTGCGCACAAGGTTTTTGCAAAACCTTGGTTCAATTTTGCTCCATTCGTCCTGAAGAGCTCTTTTCAAGCCATCCTTAGAACTTTTTGCATGACTACGAATTTTACGATCGAGATAGCTCCACATATTTTCGACTGGGTTTATGTCTGGACTCTGGGCTAGTGTATCCATAACATATGGACAATTATAAAATAGCCATGATCGCACATTATAAGCCTTATGCTTAGGGTCGTTGTCTTGGTAAAAATAAAAGTTTTCACCAAGACAAAGTTTCTGCTTACAAAGTGGCAAACTTTCTTTTAAAATGTTCAGATACATATGCTGATCCATGGTACCATCGATAAATTGTAAAACACCGGGCCCAGATGCAGAAAATTATCCCCAAACCATAACTGACCCACCACCGTGCTTAACTGTTGGTTTCATGTTTTTGGCAAGCATCTCCTCATTGGATTTTCTCCATACGTAAGGTCTTCCATCTGAACCAAACCAGTTGAATTTACTTTCATCATGTTCCTTGGCGAATCGTAACCTTATCTTTTGATTTCTCTTATTCACCTGAGGTTTAACTCTTGTCCTTCTACCATTGAAATTAGCCCTTTTTAATATGTTTCTTATGGTATGTGGGCAACATTTTTTTCCTAAGTCTTTCTACACAACTTCAACGAGTTTCGGAGCACTTAAAAATGGGTTCCTTTTTATTTGACGTAAAATATATTGCTCGTCTGTAGCAGAGAAAATTTCGTTATTTGCACTTTTCTTCTTGTTCGCAATCCTATCTTCCATTTTACACCTTTTTATAATATATTGCACTGTTGATAGGCTTCTATCAACTATCTCAGATATTTATCGCAGCGATTTATTATTATTATGATGTTGAATTATTAATTTTCTTACTTCGACAGAAGTTTGTCCTCTCTGTCTACCCATTTTGTTCTCTTTTGTAACTCTTTTAACCCTTTCGGGACGGAGTTTTATTTTGCAAACCAATTTATATATGGTAAAATTTTTTTCATATTCTAAAAGGTATGATAAAAGTATTATGTTCTCCATACTTAAACATTTTAAATTCGTCCTTTTATCCTGGGACATATAATCCCAACAAGTATTTTCATGGGGCATAAAATCCCAATCAGTGTTCTCGAAGAGCGATTCGAAATCAAAAAGATAACTAAAATATAAATATTTTTAGATTTAGATAAAAGTTTAAATTTATTTTTAACATTTAAGGAATGCAATTAGGTATTTATTTGTGGAATGGCCCAAAACACTTGTAACATAAGGCGTTGTTACAACCTGAGCATATCATCTTTGTTCGCTTTTCTATGCCAAGTGAAGAACAGCGGACACAGCGACAACGCTTCTCTTGCTCTACTGGCAAAAGGTCTCCAATATTAATGCTATCCGTTTTTGGACGTTTGGGAGTTCTACCTCCCTGGCGATTGCGTTGAAAATAAAGAAAAAAGACAGTTTGAAAATTGCTGGGACGTATTATCCCAGTAGTCCCGAAAGGGTTAAACAAAAAATCAAATAAATGACAATAAAGAAGGTAATAATGGGAAAAGTCCATAATTTTTTTTAATTATTTTTACGAAACATCCCGAAGTTAGATGCAAATTACAAGAATGTTGACAAATTAAATAAGACTGTACGAGTTTGGCTTTGGCGTCGAAAGTTGGCACTTTTTAAAATATTTATCTGTATTTTAATAAATAAATTTATATTCAAAATTTCGTTTCTGATATTTAATTAAGTACATAGTTTTGTACTAAAATTAAGTAAATTTATTTTATTAGCCTATTTAGTTTTAGACATATAACATAAAGAAATTTGTTTTCATAGGTGTACGAGTTTCGCTTGGAGCTACTGTAGATGGCATCTTTTTTGTCAAAAGTCTTCAAAAAAGCAAATATTGTTCTGAGATACAACAAGTACTTATTAAGTTTTATATTATTTCGTTAACGGTTCGTTGAACCTTTTGTCTAATAGCTGACCAACTGACGAACTTGAACTAAAAACTTTTGAGTGAAATTTTTTACATTAATGATGACTTTGAATTTTCTTTTCTCATTTACATGTAGGCCTGTCGCCAAGAATTCCATCGTCGTTTGAAAGTCTATCATGCCTGGAAGGCAAAGAATCGTAAACGTACCACAATGGATGAAAATGAAAGAGCTCCAAAAAGTGTAATGGAAGCTGGTAAATATATTTTATAATCATTTAAATTTTTGTACATAAATTTATTTTACATTTGTTAAGCTTCCAAAGCACCACCATTGGTACAGCCTAAACAAGAAATTACAACTGCCCAGCATCGTTACTTCCGTATACCATTTATGAGAGCAAACGCACCAGAAAATAGTAAATTTGTTTTTATTCTTATAATAATATTATATGTATAAATTTATATTTATTGTCTTTAAAGCAAAACGTGGTCTGTGGTATGCCCATTTTGATGGACAATGGATAGCAAGACAAATGGAATTACATGCTGATAAACCACCTATACTTTTAACAGCCGGTATGTATAAAAAATTCAAATGAAAAATTTTCAAGTTTAATATTATTTACATACACTGCGCGTCGTCAGGTTAGCACACCCGTTATGCTCGTCACTGTATGCCCTTGTGCTGTTAAAGAAATCATGAAACGAAAATTACCTGTTATATGATTTATCCTGCTTTGTTTTATTTTCAGTGAAAAAAACATATTTTTTATGTTATTAGGTTAGTACATGCAAAAAAATGATAGTTTATTTTTTAAATTTGACAGCGCACAGAGGAGTATTTGACCCAAAAAGCTGGCCAAAAAGGCAAAAATTAATTTGATGAAATCCTAAGAAAAAATTACGCAGATCGATAGAGAACAAAATTCTACATCATATCGTGTAATTTAAAGGGTGTAAGTTAAGATTTGTACTTGTGGGACGCTGTTAAAGTCAGGAAAGTGAAGAAAATTGCATGCGTTTTTATTGAATTTTTTCGATTTCAAGATATTTATATGATATTTTTTTATGGCTAAACGAATAGAGGTATTACATTGATTTTTTTGCCTGAAAGATTTCATCAGCAGCTATTTTCAATATTTAAAAAGAAAAATTTATCTTAAATATTTATTTTTAAAATTTTAATTATAAAAAAAACTATGTATTTAAATATATTAATTCTTACCAAAAACAAAAAAGGAAAAGCTTTTTGAAAGTGAAGGTAGCTGTTGTACAAATAATGTTATATACCACAATAAAATATGAAATCTCTAATTTAAGAAAAAAGAAAAAAATTTTGCGCAAGTTTGCGCCAATATTTTTGGTGATTTTTTGAAAATTTTACCTTTTTTCTATTTTTACTCATAAGGCACTTTTTCTTATACTTTATTGTCGTCATAAACTTTTGTGTTTTTCGAATTATTGCTGTAAAATATTATTTAATCACTTTTAGCAACTACCAACATGATGGATTACCTGCCCTTAAAAAAGGAATTTCTTTCAATTCAGTTTTTACTTTATAAATTCAAATTTACTAACTGTAAGTTAACCCACGCATACACACCTTATAAACTGTTTTTGTTTATATGCGGTCTAAATAACACTTCATCGTCTTCAGGATACTTTATTTCTTCTGAAAATATAGTTAGATATAAACATACCTAATTTAAAAGGGTAACAAATCAAAGTTACATTTAAAAACGGTGCAGGTATATAAAAAATGCACCCAAGTATCAGGTTATTAACTAAGTAAAAGAAAAAGGCACTTTGAAAAATATACATATATGGCTTATTGCGCAAAATTCTTATTATAAGAGTTTTGCAACTTTGAGAGATAACATGGAAAAAATTTACACAAGATTTGAGTTATTCCAAATAGTACAGGAATCTAATGCTAGAATCATTGACGAACAGTTGCAGTTTTTAGCTAGTAAATTGTGTGTGATTTCAGAATGCCAAGGAGATGGGGATATACAAGCAATAAAGCAGTGTGTTATAAATTTCAAAAAGTATTTGGGCTTAGCACAACGAAAAGAGGGCCGATATTTAAGCAGGTATGCTAAATGGCTGGAAGAAACTGTGACAATATCAGTATTTGGCAGTTCATCTTAGGGCGACCAAAAAAAGAATTTAAGGAAGCAAGTGAAAGAACAAAACGAAGAAAAACGCAAGGAATTCGTCAGTAATTAACAACAGGGAAGATCGAATTTGCTGCATCAATGAGCCAGAGAGCAGCGGGACATAGTGATGCGGCTAAATTAATAATGGATATAACACGATCTCCAAGAAAAGCAAAAATTTTCAAGCGATCGTTAACAACTTCCGAGGTCCGAGTTAATAAGCTTTCAGCGGAGGGTGCTTTAGCATTGTTTATAAATGCTGATTTTACGAAAAACCAATATGAATATTATACAATGCCAACAAAAATGTATATCCATGCTACTCATTGCTAAAAAATTACATTAGCGGAAGTGAAGCTGCAATCTCTCCTCGACCACACAGCAAAATGCTTATGTACATACCTTGATGATGTATTACCGCAGTTGGATTATGAAGAACTTCAGTTTCTTGAGAAGGTTTTGAGCAGTGACCCTTTTTTAAGCTGCAATACACAAAAAACCTTTTTTATCAGATACTATTCAACTACTACTTCCTGATACAGATGATAATGGCCATGATGAAATACGTATGACATTATCAAAATTTTGAATTTTTAAATTAGTTTAATTCTTTCATGTGATGAGTATTTAATAATATAAAACAAATATCAGAAGTAACATGTTTTTGCTTATTTGGTTGTTTATTCCTTATAGAAAGCCAAGCTACGAGACCAATTTTTAAAAAAATTTAATATTGGATAAATTATAATTTTGAGAAAGGAGACATTGTAAAATCCATAAAAGGCTATGTTTTATTTCCCTGTATCTACACAACTACAATAGTTCGACTATCTAAATTTAATTTGACTTACTCTTAGAATAAAGTACAGTTGCAAACGAAATTTTGGCGGAATGCGAGGGGGAGACCGGCATACATAATAATAAATAATTTTTCTAAAAATACACAACATATATATAAAAATAAATTCTCTTTTAAAACAAAAACCACGCTTAATAATTTTGACCAGCTTTTTGGGTCAAATACTCCTCTGTGCAACGTGGAGCAACAGTTTTATTTTGCTGCTCAATTGCATCAATATTGGCAAAGAAAAATCACTTTCTGTGGAAAAGAAAGCGAAAATTGAAGCATACAAGGACTTAAGGCTTTCAATAAGGCAATTATCGGTAGATGTTATAAAGAGTTTGGGAAACTGGTCACTCTACAAAACTTCCTTGAATAAGTTTAAAAACCAAGCAAGAAATGCAAAGCGCAGATCCTGTAGCGCCTTCTGCAGTGGGATAGAATTCACTTCAGAGACGAGCAGGCTGCGTTAAATACTTGCAAAGCATCCGTCAATTCCGGGATACATTCGGAAAGTTGACCGCACTTGGAAAACCAACGAGCAAGAGTCACTGGAGGTCCTGTTTAATACATATTTCCCGGGTTGTCACTCGACAATAGAAATGCAAAATGATCCTATAAGGATGGACAGTGTGGAAAATTCTGTAGAGATAGATACGGATAGACTACAATGGGCCATTAAGACTTTCCATCCATTCAAGTCTCCGGGCCCGGATGGGATTAGTCCGGCCGATCTTCAGAGTAATTTTGGTCCTATAATTTGGATCAATGGAGGGGGTGCAACGTGGTCTTCATCCCCAAGGACTTCCCACACATGGACAAAGGACCTCTTGTCCTTCCACACATGATAATGAAAATTGATAGGACGGAGTAGATCGGTTGAGACGGCTCGTGGGTTATATAGAGAACTCACTGGAGCTTAAGAACTATACCATGGTAGCCTTCATGGACATTGAAGGGGCATTCAACCATATCGACCCGATTCAGATCGCTCAGGCTCAGAGAGCTGAGGGTCGACCTATCGATAATCGGGTTCGTAACACGCTTGCTAAGTTGCAGGATATTAACGTCTACTTCTGGCACGGCAAATGTCACTAGGATGGCGGTAAGGGGCATTCTGTCTCCGTTGTTGTGGAATGTTGAAATTAACAGACTACTTGTGGAACTGGATTCCATGTGCTTTAAGACTGTCGCATACGCGGATGACGTGGCTGTGGCAGTGTCTGGGATAAACGCCGATAAGGTGGCGCAAAAGTTGGAAACAGCGCTCAAGGCAATCTTCACCTGGCGGCGAAGCGGACTGAGAGTCAATCCAATCAAAACAGAACTTGTTCTCTTCTGTAGGAACTATTAACTTCCTTCTTTTGGTTTACCTAGACTAAATGCAGTTCTACTTAATCTATCCAACAGCGCAAAACTTTTGGGCATCATCTTGGATCTTAGGCTGTTTTGGAAAATGAATATCCAAGCCAAGGCGTCAAGGGCAATTGGCAAAACCTGGAACATCAACCCAAGGAGTGTAAATTGGCTTCTTGAAGCGGTGATTGGGCACTGGACTCTGCAGCGAATGTCTCTGTGTTACAGAAGGTGCTGCGCAGTATAGCGAGCTTAATGGCTGGAGGCATTAGATCAACGCCCAAAAAGGCTCTTTTCGCCATGCTCACCTGGCTGCCCGTGGATCATTTGGCCAAAAGGGTGGCGCTGAGGATGGCAATCTGAATGTTATAGGCGCATGGAACCATAGATTATGCGGACATACTAGCGTAATACAAATGTAATTCCTGATTTTGTGGATTACTGCACCGCAGAACCCTCCCTTACAAGGAGATTTCTCTTTGACCTGATTGTTATTATTATTTTCAGACTCCCAAATGTCTGTAGTGTTTTACAGGTGGAAATATCTGCTATTAGAGGGGCGGTGTGCTGGTTGAAGTACCAACAGCGAAGCCGCAATTACGTCCCTTACCACATCTAAACGTCCAGCATTTAGACAAAAAAAATATTTGTTTTGCAATTCAAAATTTATACTTTGTGTCATATTTCATTAAAAACAGAACAGGCTATAAACAAAAACATTTTTTTCTTTGACTAGTTTTACGTTGGTTGAAATATATCCGAAATCTCTTACGGAAGGGAGTGTGTTAACTCATTGACGCGCAGTGTCATATTTACACAAGTTATCAGTAGTCGTGTACCCACACTCACTTTTATCTTTCTTGAACTTATTTTAAATTTATATTTTTACTCTCTTTAAGGTATCGATGACATGCAAATGTGCGAATTAAGCCTAGAAGAAACTGGTCTGACACGTAAACGCGGCGCTGAAATTCTAGAACATGAATTTAATCGTGAATGGGAAAAACATGGTGGAAAACCATATAAAAATTTAGGTGCTAAATAAATTTAAAATTATACTATTCAACTAAATTAAAAAAATTAACTGTATTTTATAAATCAAAATTCTAAAAAGCAAAAAAAAAACAAAACAAAATTATGAGAAAGTGGTTGTTTTCAAAACCAACAAACAACAGAAAAATATACAACATATTTTTACACTAAATTATAATATCGTAAAATTCATTGGTTTAACTTTTAGTTAGTAATTTATTTTTATTTTTTTCATTATTATTTTCGATATGTAAGTGTGCCTTTTTTCAATGAAAAAGAAAAAACAAAGATAACATTATGAAAGTTAAATGAAAAATTATTTATGGTTTCTATTTTGATTAAACCTAAAGGCATTCACTCACAACAAGTATTTAATAATTTATACATGCTCACGTATATAAATTACTATTTAAAAAAATAAATCAAAATGTAATGACTTTAAAATTGAGTTCGTGTTTTTTTAAGCTTAAAAACTTTTTGTTCAGTTGCATTAGACCCACATACAGCCAAAATTTGTATGCTGAAATTTTTAACACACAAACATAAACACTAGGCAGACAATAAATTCATTCCAAACAGCTACAGCAGCAAACAAATCTCAATCCTTATAAATGAATTCTTGTTCATGTGCATTACCATGATTTTCTATCTGAACATAGTTTAAACAGCTTGAAATCACAATTTTGTGATGTTCATATGTATGCTAGCCGTTGATTTTAATATTTTCTTCATTACAGCAATCATTGTCAAATGTCTTTACAAGAAGTTTGTTAAGAATAATCCGACTTGGATCCTGTCCATATATAGGTTATCTGCAGCCAAAAAACGCGGCGGGATCAGACCTTCACCCTTATTCTGTTTGGCGTCGTCAACATCCTCGTCAATTTTGATACAACATCAATACTAATTTGGTATTCCCTAACAAACTAATGACGACGTTGACTGTTTATCGATAATATTAAAAATACGAGTAAAACACACATATCTAATATTTGAATCAGTTGATTCAATTTGTTTTCTATTGTGTTAAGTGTTGTTGAAAATTTAAATTTTGTAAAAAACAAATACCTATTAACAATAAAATAAGCAAAACTATTACAAACAATTAAAAAATGTAAATAGTCTAAGGGCCATTATTACAACTTGCCTTTATTAAGGGTAGGCTTTTGTATGCCTGAAATAGCTTTGTATTATTAAAACTTCCAATTATAATTGCAATTATTCAGCCTTATTACGGTTGTCGTTCTCGTGTCGAAAATCCTACGTTTTTTTTAAATGGTACTACGCACGTCGTTATCGTTAAATATGTTACTCGAAAAACAAATCTATTACAAAAATCGGTATTACGTTTGTCGCATTCGAATAATAATTTGTTCAAATATTGTCGTTGAAATTTATGTACACGACAAACAATTTTTTTTCGTAAAAATAAAGATAAGTTTACTTTT
Organism: Gymnosoma rotundatum; assembly: GCA_916610165.2. Lineage (NCBI taxonomy): Eukaryota > Metazoa > Arthropoda > Insecta > Diptera > Tachinidae > Gymnosoma > Gymnosoma rotundatum. The sequence continues at coordinate 63,192,625 of OU744336.1, forward strand.
GATTTTTACATTTTGCTTATTTTAATTAATTTTTTGCATGCTGTTTTTATACCACCACAAAAAGTGGAAAAAGGGTAATTTTGTCATTCTGGGTTTAATTTCTACAATATCCATTTCTGACCCCATAAAGTATATATGTATATTCTGACTTCTTATGCATAGCGAAGTCAATTGAGCGATGTCCTTCTGTCCGTCCGTGTTGGTGTTGAAATCAACTTTGCAAAAAAAAATAAATAAATATGTCAATTGATCAGATATAGAGTCGAAAGAGCTACTATTAGAAATCACCATGATGGGTCCATGTCCTTCGAGGCAGCAGGCAAAACACCACGCCTACATCTAATTTTTTCATGTCATTTTGAATAATAAAGTAACTCCAACCAAAAAAATAAATATATAAGGAGATAGTGAATTAAAAAATAAGAAAAAAAAAACATCAATTAAAAAATTGGCGCTCGCCCATATTTTCTGAGTTATGGGACTCTGAAATTTAAAAAATTTTTAAAATATCAATATTGGTATCATTTAAAAGCCTTTGAAGAGGTCTTTAAAGAAATACAAAAAATTTTTAAAAACGCTTAACCCATTAAGAGCCGTTGATATTTTTATGTAAAATTATATATATGCAAAACCACTTTTTTTATTAATTCTCTGTCACCCCAATATTTGCTTTTTTGATTGGAGTAACTTCACTAAACTAGATTTACATAGATGGTGAAGGGTATATAAGATTCGGCATAGCCGAACTCTTTTTTGTTCATTTGTATAAAAATAACAATCGCAAGCAGTTTAATCTGCTGGTTGAGCTTATGGAGGAACATCAGACTTAACTAGAGGCCTAAGTTCCAATGTCAATAAAATTGAAGCTAAAGAAGAGTGAAAAAATTAGCAACAAAATTAAGCATTCAAACAGAACTTTATACTAAAGGTTTGAAATCGTTAAAATTGAAAGATTTAATAGAAAAAGATACATCAAAGGAAAAACTTAAAAAAGGAGAGCATAGAAAACAGCATCTAAAACGTAAAATTGAATTAGAAGAACTAAAAGGCATAGTGCGTTTTATTATACACTAATTTTAAGTTTTTTCTTAATTTTAGCAATTTCAAGTTTTTTCTTAATCTATACATATAATAAAACTGTAACGGAGTCATGAAATATTTTTTAAAACATTTTGATATTGATGTAGAGAGTAATCGCTATAACAAATACAATATCTATTTTTATAGTTTTTTGTGTCTGTGTTCACATCATGTAAAAAGTGCTGTATGGATTTGCACAAAAGAAGGTCCCTTAGAACCTTGATTCCAATATAGAATACATTTTTTTTTTCATAAAAATAAGATATTTTGTATAGAAAAAAGAGATACAAGTGTAAGAGCACCCAATTTTACCTGTATAATCGTTTTTATTTAAAAACACATCTTTCTAAATTTGAAATTTAAGAAAATTGCAAATGAAATACAAAAGTTTTCAAATTGAATAAGAGGTAGTCGTTTTAGTTTTTGTTGTTATTTTGTGTTTTGATCTATTACAAAATATTTTATTGTCGAAAATTTTACATACTACTAAAAAAAACTAACTATCGACAGCGCCTACGACTACTCTCGAATGTCGTTTTCGACAACCGTAATAAGGCCGATTATCAATAATATTTAATAAATAAAAAAAATAATAAGTGAAGTTTTTATAATGCAAATCTATAAATCGGCCCGACAAAATCGTGCCTTTAACTAACTGCCTGTTTTTCTTTCTAACTCTTCCACTAATTTTCCAATTTGGCAGAAGTTGGTAATTTTTGTTTTTTTCATTTTATTTTTGTTATTTTGTATACCTATTTCTTATTTTGTTATTTTAAGATTATTGTATACTTTTTCATGTTTTTAAAATTTTCCTTTGCACACAACACGACTCAACATCAAAAATGGCGACGACAAAGTAAACGGCAACATCAACATTAATTTTTCTTAGAAAATACCAAACATATGTCGACAGTCATCGATTAATGACAATATTGACAACGGGAATACCGATTTACAACAAACGAAGAAAAACGATTCGTCTTGTGTTGATGACGCCAAACAGAATATGGGTGATTGTGTCGAAAGAGGTGCTATTTTTTAATTCTCTGTCAACCCAATAATTGGAGTTACTTCACTAAACTAGATTTACATATATAGTGAAGGGTGCATCAGATTCAGCATATCCGATTGTAGCACTCACACTTGTTTGAAGAATTTTCTTTTACTTATTTTACTTTTTCATCTAGGTGAATTTTTCCCACTTTGTTTTTTATTGTATTGTTTGCTTGTTTATATTTATTTGCAATTGCTGATCATTCAAAATAACGTTTTCGATAACTTTTCGGCAACTAAAAAAATTTGACACGCATAATATACATTTTTTTTGTCAGTTGCCATTTATGATTTATAAATAAGCCATTTATTTTGAAAGTGGTATAAGTCACTTTTTCAGAGAAAAATAAATTTAAGAGCTGCTACGATTTTATGTTGACCGAAGTGTTTATTGGAGAATTAGCATCCTGAGATACAATTGCAAGAAGTTCTTCTCGAAAAGCAAAGTTACTTATGCCACTTTCAAAATAAACAGCTCAATTATTCTTACTGGATTTGATAACTTTTTGTTATTGTTTATGTTCAAAAGGTCTTATAGCTCTGTCTGTGTTGGCCCTGTTTACAAAAAAGGCAAAATTTCTTTAAATTATTGAAATAATAAAACTAGTGTCCGTTGTTTAATCATTTTTTTGCTTGGTAATAGTTGAACTAAAATAAAAGAAACATTTTACAGTTCTGTCCGATTTTCTAATCTTTTAAAAAATTTCATAAAATTTCTGTGCGGTTTGTATTGCTTTTTGAGTTATCTTTTTGTGTGACAGTGTAGTGTCTATACACATTTTATTCTGAGGATAGGTAATAATCAGCGTTGCCACACAAGAAATTGACTTCCTACCAATAATTTTCAAAAATCCTACCAAAATCGTTCACAGCCTACCAAAAATTTAAAAATGCGTTTCTTGCACATAAACTCTGTTATACTCACTTGGTTTTTTTCCGTAATTGTTGAGGTGGAAATTTGTGATTTTTAAGATGGATGTTATGATGTAAAATAGTTTTAGAGCATACTATAAAGAATGAACACCCATCCCTTTCCTGGAGCCAATCAAATTCGCTCAACCATTCGGTTCTAAATTTTTTTTACTGTTTCTTTATATGCAATATTAGTAAATATTTATGTAATTAACTGTACTTACTTTTCCATTTTGTCTGTTAATTTTTTAATACAAACACTTGTAAATAAGCCTTCACTCAAAAATATGGTTAATTTCAATTTCATAATATTGTCCGCGTTTCTTAAACCAGAGATGTTTATAGCTTTAATCATCTTTATGCAAAAAAGCAGAGATGTTTTTTATTACACCTAAAACAGTTTTTGAAAACAGTGGTAAAACTATTTACAGTTATTGTTTATTTAATTCAAAGTTACATTTTTTATTTTATGTTCTAAATTTTAAGGTAAAAAATTTACTATTGCTAAAAAATTGCTACAGGAGGAAAACCTACCAAAAATTTAAAAAAATGCAACAAACCAACCAAACTACCAAACTGTTTTTTAAAAACGAAAAACGAGACGTGCTTTGACCTTCAATAATCAATATCGGTGATTTAAATAATAAATCGGGAGAATAGCATGAAAAAAAGAATTTTTTTGGAAATTTGAGAATTAATTAATATTATTAAAAAAAATCCCGTTGTTTAAAATGTTTAATATTTGCAAAGTGCCTGTGCATAAAATAAATTATCGAAAAACTACCAAGTTTGGTCCGATTGGACCAAAGCGGCAACGCTGGTAATAATCCTAGTTTTTCTTGTGAAAGATTATACGATGGTCAACATGGCTTTTTCTTTACTTATTTTTTGTTACCGTCGTTCTGTCAATTACTTGGACAGACCAGTCTGGAGGGCTCAGTCAAGCCAGAAGAAATATTAATCTCTTTTGTTCCTTCCTAAAATTTTAATATATAATTTTTTTCTCTATAAAGTATTAGCCCTGTTAATGGAATGGTTTTTGTTAATACAGTCACATACATATCGCACTTGATCAATAAGAGGTATATCGCATTTTTAAATTCTCTTAAAATGTGATCACAAACATTTGTGGTAGTAAAGCTGAATCTACTGAAAATTTTTAGTAAATATCCTCTTAATTAAATGCGATATGTACATCAAATTGCAATTAACTTATGCCTGGTTCACACGGGCGAAAGTATTTTGAGACATGTTTTGGTTTTCTCTTCCACGAAAGTTTACTTTTTCTTAACCATCCTCTTCGACGACACTCGTTTTTTTTAAATAAATAAGTCAAGAATAATATACATACATTCGTCTTTGATTCAAGCACCTTATTAAAAGCAAAAAATTATAAAATGTCAGCAAATAACGGGATCCTCAGATCAAATAGAAATTTCTGATGCTTAATTTGAACATCTGACAATGGTACCCAATAGTTGAACAATTGGAAATAAAATTTTTTTTACAAAGCAAAATTTCTATAGTTTTGGTTATGTAACTCCTTAAATTTTATTTCCTTGCTAAAAATGTGACACATGGTTTAAAAGTAGACCGTACTCAGTCTTCAAGTTAGGCAGCTTTTAAATTATTTTGTACATTTATTGATATACACATTATTTAAATAGTTGTACTATAAACAAGCCTCATTTTAAAAAATCTACAACTTCTTCCAATTCTCGCTGGCGCGCTTGTTTCTGTGCCCATCTAGATTCTGCCATTTTCACATTAACAACCCAACGATCATGTGCTAAACGAATGCCGCAAGCTCCGCCAGTATCTGGTGTTATAGATGGCGTTTTTGAACCTCGGCTACCACCCAAATAGTATGTGGCATCAGAACGTAAATGTCTCCGTTTGGCTGGACACAGCTTACCGTCCTTCGGAAACGGTGGTTCCTGTAAATATAACTTCAAACAACCCTGATGAAATAAATGCCCACAGTATACTCTTTCAACAAAGTTATCCTTATTTTCATCATTTTCTAAATCGCTTGGATTGGCTGGCAACACTAAACGTTGACATACGGGGCACACTTCGCTGTGAAACGCCAAAGTAGCTTCAAGACAAAATTTTAAAGCTCTATATAAAGAGGGTACTGGCTGAAAATCTAATGAAGTTTTTCCTTTAGGCATGCGCAAAGGTGCTTCTACACATTGTCTAGCAATCTCTTTTGATTGTCCATTAAGATACCGCAATAAAACTGCGGGCAAATTTGTTTCCTGCTGTTGTAGATCAACAGCGTGAACAGGATAATCATCGGGTACTACCGCCTTTACACGATAAAAATAATCTCCTCCTTTAGCTGTGAAATGAACCGTGGATGATTTTTGTTTTAATTTTAACTGGTCCGCAGATGCATAGGTACCCAAATCTTTACGTAGTTGTTGAATTTCATCAAAGCAAACACACAAGCGATTGTCTTTGACATATTGTTGCAAGAATTGTAAAACTTTAATGCAGTGTGGTTTACCTAAATACTCTTGGCACTGTTTTTCACACAAATTAGTTAGACCTTGTAAGAATTTCTCGGATAATGTTTTGCTTTTTAATTCGATTAAGATCTTTTGTTTCGGATAGTCTGAAGGAAATCTTAAACAGGCCGTAAATTGACGATAATTTTGATTTTCTTGTATGTCAACACGAACTAGAGGTGCTGGAGCAGCAGAAGTACAGGCAATTATTTTTGAGTTTGGCACAACATTTTCACACAATTTTCGTATTTCATCTATTTCAAACTCAATTATGCTCATAATCTGGTTGGAATTAAAAAAGAAATTTTTTATTTGCAAAATAATATCTTAAACACTAGAATTTTTCTCCGAATTTTACAAATTTCGCAACCTTGTCAAAAATTATAGTTCTGTAATAAACAAAAAAATGCACCAGAGATGGGATGCCAACCAAGTGGAATCAATTACCATTGGCAGCTTGGCGAATTCATTATTTTTTCCGGTAATTATTACTGCCAAACCATGGCGAAATAATACAGGTGAACGCACGGGCGAAAAAGCCCATCAGCTGTATATATTACAGTTGTCAAAAATAAATATGTTAAATTTTTTTTAATTTAATTTTTTTTGATTATTATTAGAAAACAAACAATTGAAATTCCTAGAGAAAACTACCACAAAATGGAACCGTATTTGCAGTTCCTGATGTGTATAATCAAAATATGCGTAAAAAGATAGTGAAATTATTGTTAACACATTTATAACTCCTTGGTTTTTTTGTGGAAGATTATGTTAGTCTTCAAATGGTCAACGTGCAAGAATGGAACGATGCATATGATTTGGGCAAACTAGTGGTATAAAAGAATTTTGATCACTTTTCCTGTATTTTTATTTTTATGTAACTTAATTTTTATAATTTTCTTATTCTGATAATTACAACCACTTTTTTTTTCATCATATATATATTTTTTTATTTTGTTTGTGTTTTTACAATATTTTTTTGACAACATACATAATTTTGTAGCAACAAATTGCCTGTTGTTTTTTTATTAATTTTAATTTTATTATTAATTTTTCATGTATGGAAATTAATGAATTCGCCCAAGGCAAATTGATAACAGGTATACTCACGGCGAAAATTTTTTTCCTTCTTCGAGTGTCAAAAGTTAAAATCTCCTTTGATTTTGACAGCCGAAAACTATTTGTACAAAAACAAAATGTACATGTTTCTATCGCAGTGTTGTATTTATTTTCGCCGTGAGTATACCTGTTATCAATTTGCCTTGAATTCGCCTGCGCTTCCCCCTGGTAATTGATTCGCCCTTTTTAAACTTTTTAAATTGTAACTTATTTTTACTATTGCAAAAATTATAACCATATTTTTGACAAAAGTTATTTTAGTGTTAATATTTACAGAAACATTTCCTAACGCAGGTGATCGAGTTCGCTTTACACATTATTCCGAAACAACTTTAAATTTGTTTCATTTGTTGAAAAAACGAAAATGTGTGAATAAAACTTTGTGTAAAAGTGAGAAGAGTGTTTGTGCCCAAGAATTGCAAAGAAATATAAAATAAAACAAATAGAAAACAATATTTATTATTTGAGAAAGAGAATATACATTTATAAATAATATTTGAAAAATCCTTATTGTGCGGTTTGCAAAAAAGTCAATCCTGATGTAGTATGTATTATTATTATTTGTAAATACAAACACTTTTTATCAAATATCTTGTTCTCTCTGTTTTTATAGTTTTCCTCACTGTTTACGCAAACAAAATATATTGTTTTTTTTTTGTCGACATGAGACTACCTCGCACTCAATTCGCCTTGACCTGTATTAATTTGTTTTGCCGGCATCTTAATAGTTAAAAATGAGTTGGCTACTCTTATAAAATTTGACAAATAGTTTTGTAAAAAACTTATTTGTCAACAGTGTAGCCACGTTGTGTGATTCACAACTTAAGTGGAGCATTTGTTTGAATTGATTTGTGCAATTGACTGCAATTAATATTTTTACCAATTGACGCATTATTTCATCATTCATAAAAATGGTTTTAGACTTGGATCTTTTTCGAAGTGACAAAGGCGGAAATCCCGATGCTGTACGCAAAAATCAGGAGTTACGCTTCAAAGATGTAGGATTGGTGGATACGGTTATCACTAAAGATACGGAGTGGAGACAAAGACGCCATCGTGCCGACAACCTTAATAAGGTAAAAAATATTTGTAGCAAAGTGATTGGCGAGAAAATGAAGAAAAAAGAACCACAAGGAGATGAAACTGAAGAAGTACCGGCTGAAGTTAAGAAAGAATTAACAGAACTGAATGCTGAAAAGCTTGGCGACTTAACCGTGAATCAAATCAAAAAGTTGCGTATACACATTGACCAGGCTATGGTAGAAAATGAGACGCTTATGCAGGAAGCTGAACAGAAACGAAATAATGCTTTACGCGAAGTGGGCAATCATTTGCATGAATCTGTTCCTGTTTCAAATGATGAGGAAGAAAATAAAGTAGAACGTACTTTTGGTGATTGTACAAAAAGAAGCAAATACTCTCATGTAGACTTAATTGTGATGATTGACGGTATGAACGGAGAAAAAGGCACTATTGTGTCAGGTGGTCGTGGTTATTTTTTAACTGGGGCAGCTGTATTTTTAGAGCAAGCTTTAATCCAACATGCCTTACATTTATTGTACGCTAAAGGTTATACTCCACTATACACGCCATTCTTTATGCGCAAAGAAGTTATGCAAGAAGTAGCTCAATTGTCTCAGTTCGATGAAGAACTTTACAAGGTTATTGGCAAAGGTAGTGAAAAATCCGAAGAAGGTGGTGTGGATGAGAAGTATTTAATAGCTACCTCGGAACAACCTATTGCAGCGTATCATCGTGATGAATGGTTAGCCGAGGCATCTCTACCCATCAAATATGCGGGTTTGTCAACCTGTTTCCGTCAGGAAGTAGGATCTCATGGCCGTGATACTCGTGGCATCTTTCGAGTACATCAATTTGAAAAGGTTGAACAATTTGTACTCACATCTCCTCATGACAATAAATCATGGGAAATGATGGATGAAATGATTAACAATGCTGAAACATTCTGTCAATCTTTAGGTATTCCTTATCGAATTGTAAATATTGTATCTGGTGCTCTTAATCATGCGGCTGCAAAGAAATTAGATTTAGAGGCATGGTTTGGTGGCAGTGGCGCCTTTCGTGAATTAGTATCCTGTTCAAATTGTTTGGATTACCAGGCTAGACGTTTATTGGTGCGTTATGGGCAAACCAAAAAAATGAATGCCGCAGTTGATTATGTTCATATGTTGAATGCTACAATGTGCGCTACCACTCGTGTCATTTGTGCGATTTTGGAAACACATCAAACAGAGACCGGTGTCAAGGTGCCAGAACCTTTAAAGAAATTCATGCCAGAAAAATTCCGTGATGAAATACCATTTGTTAAACCTGCACCCATAGATGTAGAAGCTGCGGCCGCTAACACTAAAAAACCCGGGAAGGGTAAAAAGGATGCCGTTGCCGCTTAAGTTTCTTAATGTCGCAGTAATGTCATAGTTTAAGGTTAAATAACTTTAAAATTGCTTTTTTACTTGCGCTTAGTACTGCTAAAGACTTAATTTAAAGATTCAAAATAAACTCTTATTGCCCATTATTTTGTTTATTTATTAACAAAACCGTCAATATTCTCTGATGATTAATAAAAAATAAAAATATCTTCAAATATACGAAAAAGGTAATTTTTTTTCTGCTTAACCAGAGAAAGAAAATTGATGGTAATTAAAAAAAAAGTCCAATCATTTTAACTATTGGTGATTGACATCTATTATTATTTTTTATAATAAATGTGCTAAATCCCCAAAACAATCGTTTAAATTTAATGACAAAACCGATTAAATTTCAAGTTCGAACACAAAACCGGTAACTTAGATTTCATGACAGCAACACGATTTTTTTTGTCGGTTTTAAATCCAATTCCAATAAAATTGGATTCAATGACAACCCCGAATGATTATTGCAGATGAAAACGCCTTTGATTTCAATTTCGGCACCGCTCGCTTTCACACAAATTTTTAGATAGTCTCGCAATCTAACCTGTTGGACACCTCTTAGTTTATATTTGGAAGACGATCTTGATAGCCTTTGTTGCTAGTGCTGTATAATTTAAGATTTATAATTTTAATTGTAATAATATCTAAGTAAATAAATAAACACTTTGGCGTGAATCTGAAAATGTTTTCATAATACAATATACGCACAAATTTTATCAAACGCGTATCCCAGTCGCTGGAAATCTGGCTGCTACAAACTGTGCTGTAAGCCTTGAGGGCTTGAGAGTAAAACGCTATTTTATGTACTTAATTTAGTTTTATTAATAAAGTAGAAAAGACGTGTTCACGTGTTCAGCGTTCAAACGATAAGTGTTAGGTTATAAAAAGGAAGTAAGTAATGACAAGTATATTTGACATTAATTTGTACTCTTTAGATGACATACGTGAACAATAGGTTTGTTCGCGTATATGTATATATATATATAAAATTTACACATTTTTATATACCTTTATACTACATCCCCTTTTTTCAGATATTCTAATTCACATTATAATAATTTAATATAATTCATTTCATAATTTAATATAATTCATTTTTTTTTTACATATTTAATTAAGATCTTAAATTTATGGTTAAATACAATTTTTAATTAAGATCTTAAATTTATGGTTAAATACAATTTTTAATAGATGTATGTTCATATTCGGGGTTCTTTTTTTTCAGTAAACAATTAAAAAATTTCATGTTTAGTACTTTTTTTCTTATATTTTATTTTACATTTGTTTCAATAATTCTTATTTTTTCTATACAGTATAATCTTTCATCCAAGTCGGTGGTCTTCTACTTCTTTTCTGTGCCATGGAGGGATCAACTTCTGCCAACGAATCTGTCACAGAAGGTGATTCCTCTGCGCTTGGAGTTCGGTCAATGTGATTGCTAATATTGTCCTCAACTATAAAATTTTCGTTTGGATTGTACAAATCTTCGCAGTCATGAAAATTCTCATTGCAAGAGTCAGACAAGGGAACAAGATGCCACCGATTCCTTCTATACTTTTCCCTATCTGCCTGAATCAGGTACGACCGTGGTTCATCCAATTTCCGTAATATGTTGCCGTACTTTTTTAAATCAGTTATCCATACTCTATCCCCTTTTTTCAGTTCCGAAAGATCTTTAGCCCTATGTCTTCTGTTATAGTTCCCAACCTGCTTGTCCTTTATTTTTAACTCCCTTATCATGACCTTCTCTTTGTCCCTAGTTTCTAGTGCATTTGGCAGTATGGGAACCAACGATTTAAATTTACGACCCATCATTAACTCTGCTGGCGAAAAGCCATTGGCTAATGGAGTTGAACGATAGTTAAGAAGGCTGTCGTGTATATTATCGCCTGTTTTTATTATTTTTTTTGCTATTTTAACAGCTGCCTCAACAGCACCATTCGATTGGCTATAATATGGGCTACTTGTTACGAGTTTAAATTTATAATCGGCTGCAAATTGTCTAAATTTTGATTGAAACTGTGGACCGTTGTCGCTTCTGCATATCGAGCAAATTCCAAAACGCGAAAAAAATTCCCTTACTTTTTCAATTATATCTTCCTCTAACATAGAGGTTAATGGAAAAAATTCAAAGTAACGAGAGTAATAATCCGTTATTATAAGATACCATTTATTGTATTTAAATAGATCCAGTCCTATTTTTTCCATAGGTCGTGTCGGTAAATTCTCACATTTAAAGGTTTCTTTTCTGTTAATTCTTTCTTCTATGCATTTCGAACAGTTTTTTACTAAATTTTCCAACTGCGAACTAAGACCTAACCACCAAACAGATGTTTGAGCTAATCTACGGCATTTAGTAATTCCCTGATGCCCAACATGAATAAAATTTATTACCTCATTTTGCAAACCCGGAGGGATTATTATTCGAGTATCCTTCAGTAATAAATCCCCTACATGCGATATATCGTTTCGATACTGATAGTATGGCACCATGTAATCTGGTAATTTGTCACGTGATGGCCACCCATCCGACAAATACTGTAGTAATAAATTGCAAACCCGATCCTGATTTTGAGCGGTTATAATCTTCTCTATGTAATAATCCTTTACCGGAAGATTTTCTACAATAAAATGAACAAAAGCTTCTGTCTCCATTCCTAACTCTTGAAATTCCTGATCTCGACAAGGTAACGGACTGCGGGACAACGCATCCGCTATTCTGAGGTCCTTACCTGGAACGTATGTTACCGAGTAGTCATATCGCATAAGACGCATTCGGAATCTCTGAAGCCGCGGAGTCAAGGTATCTAAATTCTTAGACTGTAGGATTTGAACCAAAGGTTTATGATCAGTCTCAAATATGACATGAATACCTGTTATATATTCTGCCAGTTTTTCCGCTGCCCAAGTTATGCCCAGCGCTTCACGCTCAATTTGAGCATAGCGTTTTTCCGTTTCAGTCATTCTTCTGGATATATATGAAACTATATGTCTTTTTCCTCCATTATCCACTTGAATAAGACATGCTCCAATACCATAGCAAGAAGCGTCAGAACTAATTACAATTTTCTTGGAGGGGTCATAGAAAGACAAAACCGGTGTTTTCGTTAAAACGTTTTTAATTTTCGAGAAAGCTTGCTCCTGTATTGCATCCCAAACAAAATCAACTTTACCTGTTAATGCATTCACTGGTTCCAATATCTGCGACCGATTTTGGATGAACTTAGCTACAAAATTGACCATCCCAAGAAAGCGTTGAACTTCAGTTTTATTCTTAGGTCGAGGATAGTTAAGAATTGCCTGTATTCGCTCGGGATCAATTGAGATACCCTTTGCCGAGAGCACGTAGCCTAAATAAGTAACTTTATCTACCCCAAAACATGACTTTTCCTTGTTAATAGTTATTCCCTCGTCCTCTAAGCGTTTTAAAACTTTGTACAGTGCTCTGTCGTGTTCGGCCCGGTCTCTCCCAAATATCAAAATATCATCCACGTGTGAAATACAGTTTTCTATACCATCTAAGACCCTGTTAAATTTCGAAACAAAATATTCGGGAGCGCAAGAAATGCCAAAGGGCAATCTTTTGAATATGAAACGACCAAACGGAGATATGAAACAGGTGAGTAACTGACTTTCAGGGGTTAATTTTATCTGGTAAAACCCTTTATTGGCGTCAATCTTTGAAAAAAATTTTGCTTCTTTAATTGTAGCTAATGAAAGCTCAATTTTCGGCATAGGAAAATACGGTCTTACCACTGCTCTATTTAATTGAGTGTAGTCCACGCACAACCTCACCTCTTTATTTGGTTTCGGTACCACTACTATCGGACTAACCCATTCCGTAACATCATCCATACGCTCAATTACCTGTAGTTTCAACAATCTATCAATTTCGTCTTTAAGCTTAGGTAATAAAGGAAATGGCACTCTTCTAGGTACTGTCTGTACGAAAGGAACTACACCTTCCTTTAATTTTATGCTAATCTCACCCTTAAATTCTCCTATCTCGCGAAAAAGCTTGGGGAACTTTTTCATTATTTCTTTGGGACTATTACCATCTTTTTCTTCTGAAACAAAAAAATTTTCTAGTTTTGGAGGTTGAATAATATTCAAATTGACTATTGCATTTCGTCCCAATATGGGAGTGCTTAAACCGTCAACTATATAAACATCCTCCATAAATTCCCTATTCTTAAAACATAAGTTCATTTTCGCCACACCTAAAACTTTCAACGAGCCACCATCAGGCCCTTTCAAATTGGTACTACTTCTAGAGATTAACAATCTATGATCCCTCGGAACCAAACTCGCGGGAATGCAGACACAGTCTGCCCCTGTATCTATAAGGAAATTTACTTTGTCCCGTAACTCGGCTACTCCACACTGTATGAACCACGATTCACTACCTGATTTGGAGACATTACCCGCGGAAAATTTATTGATTACCCCAATCATATAATGAGAATGTTCACGATTTACAGAAGAATTATTTTGAGAATTATTTACTCCAATAGTATTAACATTTTTATCTTTTTCATATTTACTTTGATTTTCAATTTTCTTTTTACAAACTTTTGAAAAATGTCCCCGTAAGCTACAACTATTACATTTCTGGTTTTTTGCGGGACAATCCTTTCTTTCATGTATTTTATATCCACAATATTTACATTTATTAATTTTACTATTATAATTACTATAGTTACCCTTGCCACCAGACTTTGAACCGTAAGAACCATTTTGTTTGTTGCTGTTGTTGAGTTGCTTCACAGATGCACCAGATGTTACTGCTTTCCTTTGAATAAAATAAACGGGTTTATCATCTGTAATTATTTTGGTTTGTTTTATCTGTATTTCTGCTTGTCGCGCCGTATCAACTGCTATTTTGAGTGTTAGATCAGACTTCATTTGCATCTGTTCGCTAACTTTGGTATTTAGCATGCCGACTACGATTCGATCCCTAATCAAGTCGTCTTTAAGATTTCCATAATCACAATTTTCTGCGAGAGAATGTAAGTCTGTTATAAAAGTGTCAACCGACTCACCCTGCCTTTGAACACGTGAGTTAAATTTGAAACGTTCAAAAATAACATTTTTCTTTGGGTTGAAATATTTATCAAATTTGTTCAATGCGTCTAGAACTGTTGTTGGCATCTCTCCAAATTGTAGTGTGATTTCCTCACTTTTCTCACCCATGATGTAGAATAGCAAATCGATTTGTTCAGCTTGCGTTTTAATAAACTGTCCAGATATATTCATGTATCGCTCAAACCTTTTACGCCATTTGGACCAACTTTCTGGCATTGAAAAATTAAACGGTTCTGGAGGAGCTATGTTTGCAACAAATATGTTGTCCTTTTTTTCACCTTCTTTGGAGGAGGTATTACTTTCTTTGGTAGCCATTTTCTCTTTTTTTTTCAATCTTTAATGATTGGGAATAAAATAGTTTATTTCCTTTTCCAAAACTTTCCCCGATAACTTTTTCTTTTTACCGCTGCCACCATGTGCTGTAAGCCTTGAGGGCTTGAGAGTAAAACGCTATTTTATGTACTTAATTTAGTTTTATTAATAAAGTAGAAAAGACGTGTTCACGTGTTCAGCGTTCAAACGATAAGTGTTAGGTTATAAAAAGGAAGTAAGTAATGACAAGTATATTTGACATTAATTTGTACTCTTTAGATGACATACGTGAACAATAGGTTTGTTCGCGTATATGTATATATATATAAAATTTACACATTTTTATATACCTTTATACTACACAAACCACAAGTGCATAATAATAAGACAAACTTGTTACAATTGGCGAAAATCTTGGAGAACATGCTCAAGTAAGTTATGAATTTTTCCAAAAAGCCGGCTTAGACCGAATTCATAGTTTGCGTAGAAATTCCTTTAATAAAACTTTTCTAATGCAAAGCGCTTAAAATAAGTGCGTCAAACGTATTTCGTCGTGCATAACGTATTCTGCGATACGTTTAATCTTTAATATAACGAGTATTAATAGACAATCAGCCCGTGTACTGGGTGTAAATTGAAATTATAACAAAAAATGTTACGGACCTGCAAAATTTTTATGTATAATATATCAAGTATTTTATGGCGAAATGAGTAAATATGGGTAGAATAGGAATGGAAATTTCAATACTTATTAAATTAAAGAGGTATGAGTAAAAAATCAGGCCAGGATAAGAAGTTTTTTTTTTCATATTAACTAATATCAAATAAATTAAGCGGCAATACTACAGAAAAAAAAAGATTCAGCAGAAAATAAATACATATTATATCACAATAAAAAATGTTGTTACTGTTTTTGACGTTACATTGGTATTGAGATAAATTCCTTAAGGATTAGCATCGCTTATAGGCGCGGAGAAAATGATTACTCTCTTTTGTAAACGTATTTATGTAGTGAACATTTATTTTTGATTTCGCCGTTTGTTACATTCAAACACGTATTGAAATAATTTATTCTTAACATCATCATCAATACTAAGGTAGTGAAAATATTCTTAAATATTGTAACAGATTTTAATATTTGCTACGAAAAAGATGAACTAATAAAAAATTAAGAAATTTTATTTAAAGATACATACGTATGTCAGTTAAAAAGTTAAAATTTAATTTAGAATACAAAGTGTTCCCTGATTTGTATCTTGTGCTTAGAAAGAAGAAACCGGTGCTAAACATCATGTTTATTTTCGAAGATAATTTAATTATACATATTTCTAATATTTTTTCTTTTTTAATTTTAATACGAGTTTTCTGTAAGTTTGACCGGAAATTTAACTTGACCCGGAGATTCAAAGACGTGATTTTAATTTTTCTTTTGTTTTGTGATGCTGAACGTCATATGTTACTGCCTAAAATTTTGTCTAGCCTTCGCTATACCTTTGCAATGTTCGAATTTTGTGACATACAGTAGCTCCAAGCGAAACTCGTACACCTTAGACTAATTTTTAAACTATCTTATAACATTAAGTAAGAAGTCTTAACAAATAATACTGTATTTATTTTATTAGTTTATAGCAAATTTAACAACACATAAAAACTTTAAATTATTATTCAATAAATTTTTTTTTTTTAATAAAAACAAAATAATAGTAATTTCTGTGACAAAGCTAAACTCGTACACCACACTTTAATCAAATATTAATTTGCTGGTTTTAAATATTATTATTTGGTGTGCATGCCTTTATTTTTTATTACCATTTTTAATCTATTTGCCATACTGCGCACAAGGTTTTCGCAAAAACTTGGTTCAATCTTGCCCCGTTCGTCCTGAAAAGCTCTTTTCAAGCCATCCTTAGAACTTATTGTATGCCTACAAATTTTACGATCGAGATAGTTCCACAAATTTTCGATTGGGTTTATTTCTGGACTCTGGGCTAGTGTATCCATAACATGTGGGCAGTTATAAAGTAGCCATGATCGCACATTGTAAGCCTTATGCTTAGGGTGGTCGTTGTCTTGGTAAAAATAAAAGTTTTCAGCAAGACAAAGTTTCTGCTTACAAACTAGCAAACTTTCTTTTAAAATGTTCAGATACATATGCTAATCCATGGTTCCATCGAGAAAGTGTAAAACATCGGACCCAGATGCAGAAAATTATCCCCAACCCATTACTGACCCACCACCGTGCTTAACTGTTGGTTTCATGTTTTTGGCAAGCATCTCCTCATTGGATTTTCTCCATACGTAAGGTCTTCCATCTGAACCAAACCAGTTGAATTTACTTTCATCTGTGAATAATACCTGCTTCCAAAAATAAAAAAATCCTTTGTTTCTTGTTCCTTGGCGAATCGTAACCTTATCTTTTGATTTCTCTTATTAATCAGAGGTTTAACACTTGTCCTTCTACCATTGAAATTAGCCCTTTTTAATATGTTCCTTATGGTCTGTGGGCAACATTTTTTCCCAAGTCTTTTTCAGCAATTCCTACGAGTTTTGGAGCACTTAAAAATGGGTTGTTTTTTATTTGACGTAAAATATATTGCTCGTCTCCAGCAGAGAAAATTTTGTTATTTGCACTTTTCTTCTTGTTCGCAATCCTCTCTTCCATTTTACACCTTTTTATAATATATTGCACTGTTGATAGGCTTCTATTAACTATCTCAGAGATTTCTCGCAGCGATTTATTATTATTATGATATTGAATTATTAATTTTTTTACTTCAACAGAAGTTTGTCCTCTCTGTCTACCCATTTTGTTCTCTTTTGTAACTCTTTCAAACAAAAACTCAAATAAATGACAATAAAAAAGGTGATAATGGGGAAAGTCCATATTTTTAAAAATTATTTTTACGAAATCTTTCAAAGTTAGAAGCAAATTAAAAAAATTTTGCCAAATTAAATAAGACTGTACGAGTTTGGCTTTGGCGTCAAAATTTGCCACTTTTTAAAATATTTATCTGTATTTTAATAAATAAAGATATATTCAAAATTTCATTTTATTAGCCTATTTAGTTTTAGATATATAACATAAAGAAATTTGTTTTCATAGTGAAAATTGGTTGAGTGGTCTCGAGTTATAAAATCACGAACATAGGACAATTTGTTTTTATATATATAATAGAAAAGATGTATTTATCTATACATACGTATAATAAAACTGTAACGGGATTATTTCTGTACATAAAGTAATCGATATGGAATACAAAACATCTATTTTATTTTTGTTTGTCTGTCTGTCCATCTGTCTGTTCGCATCACGTAAAAACTACTAGATGGATTCAAACGAAATTTTGTTAGGAGGTCCCTTAGAACATTGATTCCAATATAGAAAACTTTTTTTTCGTAAAAAAAGTCACTGAATTTTAGTACTAAAATAATTGTCTGCACAATTTATTTTTGTAAATGAAAAATTTTTAACACTGTCTACAATATTCTGCAATAAATATTGAAAAACTAATTTTTCTAAATTTGAATTTTAAGAAAATTGGAAATTACACGCAGACGACCGTTTCAAATTTCTAAAAACAAATCGGGACTTTAACGTACAAAATATGGGTAAATTAGTGTTACTGTAATAGAATAATTATTATTAAGAATTTTATTTTCTAAGATCTTTGACCCTCAATAATCAATATCGCTAATTAATTTAATCGGGATAATTTAAAAATAGCACATAGTTTTTATGAAAATTAAATCATTTAAAAATATTCCTAAGTCTTTAAAAAAACAACTCTTATTTTTTGTGCTAAAAATATATTATTTTTTCGTGAATAAAAAATAATTTTTATACATTTATACGTTTTGATTACCAACAACTAAGATGCATACATAATTATATTTTAAGTGTAATTTGTTAATATGTTTTATTCAAAATATGTCCTTGGTCATTATCGGTTCTTATACTACTCCAATTAAACGTGGGACAAAAAAAAAAGATAGGATAATTTACCTCGAATCTGCAAACTATTTTACTTATATAAGTATGTAAATATATTTGTGTGTGAAATGTATATTATTTTTTGTTATACCATATTCAACTCACCCTTTATTTCTTCATATAAAAAAACAAAGTATCCTTGACAACTCAAAACTAAATTATAAACAAGTTGTTTTTTTTAATTTTTTCCTAAAAAAATTGAAGTGAATACAAATCCAAATCAAATATTTATAAAATTTTTCAGAAATTTAATGATGACACAACCAAAACGATTTAAGTTATCTTCCAATAATAAGGATACACGATGGGATCGTATACGCAAAAGACATTTCGGAAATGTTTCAACAAATTTAAAATCAGATGCTGTTAAAAAATTTATTGAAATAGATTATGTAGGACGACGCCAGCAAAATCTACTGAATGGAGATACCAGTTTAGAAACAAATCTAGATCCGGTTTTAGTTATGAATCTAAGACATGAAATGGTATGCCATAAGTTAAGAAACATTATAAAAGAAGTAAATTTTTAATAAAATTTTTGACACTATATTTTAGTTTAAGAAAATACCACGTAAATTGCCCTTAGCAACAGTTGCCTACAGCAAGAACTTGCAACAATGTAAGGATCATAATGTTGCTGTCGAAAACCATTATATTAAAAATCAATTACATCAACTTCGCAATCAATTGCAAAAGCAGCGTGAACAAAACAGTTTGCCTGTAAAAAAATTTCACTCTTTGTTAATCGACAATACGGATATAATGAACAGTTTGGAATCAACCCATAAGCATATAGAAGATTTTTACAAGACTCCCATAGACGCATTACAGCAAGTAGATGATCTTTTAGCAGGAGAATTTGAAAAACACGTGAATTTGATTAAAGAAGAAATATTCAATAAACCAGAAATTGACTTTGAAAAAGAACATGTTAAAAATAAACTTCAGGATTGGAAAGATATAGATATTAATTTAGAAGAACAGAGAAACGAAAAAAGTAATTTTAATATTGAAGAAGACTCAAATTTAAAGGCAGACGTGGAGGAGATTTTTTTAGATTCAAAGAGAGAGCAAAGGAATGAAATGAATGTAAATATTGAAACATTTGATATGCAATTAGAAAAATATGAAGAAAGAACTTCCAGTCCTTTTGAAAATATGGAAGACATTTTTAATTCCTTAAGAAAGGTGCCAAATGACGAAACAGCTCCTCACTCAAGATGTGTAAGATTTGATGAAGATATTAACGTCTGTCAACTAAAAAGAGAAGATTCGATATGTTCAATCAGTAGTGATGGTATAGATTCAGTAATATCCGATTTAGCTCAGGAAGCTTTAAACGAACTTCAGATGGAGGAGACAAATTTGGTTGAAAGTTTAGAGAAAAACAATTTTGAAATAAACAATCGTAAAGAGGATTTAGATCCCAAAGAATGTTCTCTTCATATAAGTAAGGAAGCCAATACCGATTTACCTACAACCAGCGAAGTTTCTCCTTATGCAAAATCACCGGTAAATGTTGTATTATTAAATTTTACAAACTCTTCTGACGGTATGGAAAGGAAACAGTCGAAAATTGTAGGAAATTCATTTCAATCAAATGTTAAGAAAAATACATCTATATTGCGAAAATATTTTTGTAAATGGATCACTTACACTGCCCTAGAGAAAATCGAAAGGGAAACTGTATACGTTAAATCTAATCGCACGAAAAAGATAAACATCTTCTTAAATAATTTAAAATTTGAAAAGAATCAAAAAACTGCAGAGTTGAATAAAGAGCACAACAGTAATGAGCAGAGAAGGGAAGTAATGAAAAATTTGCATTTAAATAAAAAATACCAAAACAAGTAAGATCACACACAAATGTTATTTATATTTATACTGATATTTTCTGTAACTTATTCAGAATAAAAGTCCAACAAGATATTATTGATTTGCAACGGCTAAAGTTGGAGCGACAGGAACGAATTATTATGGAACTTAAACTTCATAAATTGTCCGAAGAGGCTAAGGAAGCGCGTCAGGAAATTAAGAATGAATTAAAAGCTGTTATACGTTCAGGAGATGGGAAATCAAAAGCAAAAGCCAAATGTCTGCAAATAATAGGAAATCTAAAAGATGAAGAAGATGACAGATTAAACGAGCTGCGAGGTAAGTCCCTGTTGATGCCAAGATTCTTGCAGAATATGCAAGAAAGAGCCTTAGAAAGAAACATACGTCACGAGCAAGTTAAGCAGAGAAGACTACAACAGGAAGCTGAACGAGAAGCTCAAAAATTAGCTTTAGAAGAAGCCAAAGTAATTATGTCCGTACTTCCTTAAAAAATATATATAATTTAATTAGGGTTTATATCTACTCGTATGTAAATTGTCTATAGCGACTTGAGGACGAAGAAGCTAAACGATTGCGCATGGAAGCCTTAAAAGAAAAAAGACGTCAAGAAAAAATGGCTAAAATCATTAAAGAACGTGAACGACAACAATATATAGAAAATCAACGAAAGGCGGAAGATTTCTACAAGCGTCTCTTGCTTAAACGCTTTGGCATGGAGAGTTTTAAACGTATGTTACAACGTAAAAGGGACAACATTAAAAAATGTGACGAACTAAGACGCTCTTTGTACAAGAAAGCCTATTTTCAGGCTTGGTTTACTCTTTATAGCATACTTAAAGCTAGACGCAACCAAAGGGCCGATGAGTTGCATCAGAAATTATTAAAACGCAAATATATTCAATTATGGTTACAGTATGTTTGCAAAGAACGTAATAAATTCAATATAGCCGTAGACTATAATGACTTTAAAATATCTGAAGTAGTATTTGGAAAATGGCGTGCTTATGTAAAACGAATGAAAATGATTGAGGAGACTAAAATGAAACAGGCTATTTTGCATCATGAATGGTAAGTACCACAGAACTTTTATTTAATTGTTTTAGTAAAATCTGCCATTAAAAAAATGTCTCTTCAGGCACTTAAAATGGAAAGTTATGGATTGCTGGCAGAGACTTCCGCAAATTTTGCGTTTAGAAAGAGAAACCGAAGAAAGAAGGCAGAGATGGCGCCTTAAAATATGGGAACTTTTACCCGATTATAAACCAAACAGAGATGATTTTAATTATATTTAAACAATATTTAAGCATTTTTGAAGATTTTTTTAATAAAAATAATTTAATCATCTTAAATGAAAAAAAACATTAATAATTGCATTTATTTTTAACACAGGAGTACGTTTTTGTGGATAAAATTAAATAAAGTGAATTGAGGCATTCCATATTTTATTCCCGCTCTTTGGGAAAAATAACGTTATTAACAAACTATTTATCAGGCATGTTCTGACACTCGCCAACTTTTATTTTACATGTTCTGAAATGCATTTTGCATGCGATTTGATTTTTCAAACTTATGTTCGAAAAGCAAAAATATAAAGAAACAAAAGATAATTACAACAAAATGCCAGCAGTTGCCTTGCTTTTTTTAATTTCTTAAAAAAACATGCAGTTAAAAACAAGAACGAACTAAAAAACGGACGCTTAGAGGTTATGAGAATCCAAAGAATATTCCAATCCAATGTATATTTATTAATTTAAAAAAAACAAAAGCCAAGAAATATTATGGCGACAAATAGATTTTGTATTAATGGTATTGCATTTAGTATCTTTGAAGGAAAAGGTTACTTAAGTCGTGAGTAATCGGTACTTAAAAAGTATTTTTGTTCATTTTGTTGATTATAACATACACATTCAGAACTCATATCGTCATTAAAGTAATTTAAATAAATTTATTAAGGTACCTTAACACTTAAATCGCATATTTAATAGGAACCGAATATTTTATAAAAATTTAAAATTAAAATAACCGCATTATTTGATTACCGACTGTACGTGCAACCGCACCAATACTAATATATTTGCGAACATCAATTAGAACAGCTGATTTTATGAAATTGATAAAACAAAGAACGTACATATATTAAATTACTTACGACTTTAACTGTTTAAAAATTAAACTAGTTTTTGTTTAAAATAAAAGTAAACATATTCACCCCTAACGTGAACAAAATGTGAAATTTTTGTTCCTATGTAATTTTTATTCCCCATGAAGGGAAAATATCGTGAGTTTCATGGGAACGTTTGTTCCCGCTATCAACGGCCACATCACAAAAATAAAAAGTAGCTTAGAGTGTGCTAAATGCAATTTTAAACAAAAAATGTAAAGTTAATTTGTCCCAACATTTTTTATGTACTCTTTGCTATATATCGGCCCTTGTATGATGTGGCTAAGTCAAGGCGAATTTTTATGTTGTGTCCTGTCCGTAAAATAAATTTAAGCCTGCAATTTTGCAGACTAAATTAAAACCTTAAAAAAATTAATTAAAAAAGGTAATTTATGGCAGCAGATATCGTCAAAACAATGAAACCGTTGATCTGGTAACAATGGTTAAAAAAATATTTCCGGTTGTGTGCGTTATAAATGATTTGTTTTGTGCTTAAGAAACTATTTTGCCTACAGATGTCAGTTGTTATCTTGTTCAGTTGGCAATACTTTTATTTTCTGCTGGTTTTTTGTACTGCGTATAATGAGTATTGCCAAAATTATATTTTGTATATATTAATCCTATGTCACACAACACGCATCGAGTCAGGTTGGCCGAGCGGTCTAAGGCGCCAGATTTAAGCTCTGGTTCCCGAGAGGGAGCGTGGGTTCGAACCCCACACCTGACAACTACTTTTTGATTTTTAATTTTTTACTTGACCCAGTAAATAATTTATAAAATAAATAAAATATAAAAACTACGACAATATGAGATAAAATAACAATTTTATATAGCGTTAATGTTTATGTTAATAGTTAATGCTTGAAAAATAAAACAGTCGGTAAAGTATAAATATTTTTTTAATATGTGTATCTATCCTTTGACAGATAGAGTTTCTGAAAATATGTAATTAAACACATGCATTAAGTTCACAAGAAAATAAATCTGCTTCTACCTTTAACGAAAATTTAAGAAATATTTTTTTGTAATTTTCTTTTAACCTAAGAAAGGTTTTAACCCAGATATGTAGGAGCATTTTTTGCGTATATTTGAAAGAAACATATCAAATCAAATTCATGGAGCAGAAAAAGTTTTTTATTTTGTTTGTAACAAAAATATTTATCATTTAAGTTGAAAAAATATTTTAAATTGCACAAAAAAAAAAAATAATTGAAATTAAAAAACAAATTTGTATAAATACTAGATGACCCGTGCGAATATTTCGCAGCGTTAGTTGTCATTTTTGTAAGACAAAATAAAAATAATTAATGGAAATTTTGGTAAGTTCAGCACATTTTATTAAAAGTATAAAAATATTAGAAATCATATCATACATATTTACATACATATGTATGTTCAAATGCTTTTATAATACTTCTTTGAATACAATGTTAGAGGTAATGACATGATCATCGTTAACTTTTTGCCCGTACAAATCCTTAATACAAACAAAAATATCTTTTTATAAACGGCATTATAGTAAATAGCGGTATTGCCAGCATGGATTTCAGTACATACTGTATTATGTTTCTAATAGCTTGTTTCAACATTGCGCAAGTATTTTATCATTTAATAATATTAACGCAAAAATTGTTTTCTCTTATTTAATCAAATGTTACGATACATACATACATACGTATGTACATAGATGCATACATATACTTAGAATTGTTGTTTTGCATGCACAATCGTTTGATCAAAAGGATGCTCTAAATAGTTTGGAAACATCGGGTAATGGCGAATAAAAAATATTATTTAAAGGCAAAAGAATATTTTTCTTAATTTAAGCCTGGTACTCTGTTCGAATTTGTGAAAATTGTTTAGCAACATTAATTATTTCATGTGGAAAATTTGACATTTAAATGTGGTGTCTATCTCGCGATTTGGAAGAATTTAACGTTTTATTGTTTTAAAAATGTAAGCAAAAGACATATCATCAGCTGTTGTTTGAAAAATCCGCATGAAATAATGCCTACTTGCTTTATTTCTCAGCTTTAGCCTGGTACTCTGTTCTGTTTTTCACGCGGAATGCTCTCAAACTACATACATAAAAAATTTGTATGAAAAAGTCATGAAAAAATGTTGCAGAAGTAGTACTCTGTTTTAACTGTGGAAAAACATATGAAATGTTTCTGGCAACATTTTATCAAAGCTGTGAAATAAAGCAAATAGGCATTATTTCATGTGGAATTTTTTAAACAACAGCTGATCGTATGTCTTTTACATACATTTTTAAACCAAGGATACCACACTTTAAATGTCAAATATTCCACATGAAATATTCAATGTTTCTCAACAATTTTCACAAATTTGAACAGAGTACCAGGCTTTTGATAAAATAAATGTTGCCAGAAACATTTCATATGTTTATTCACAGTAAAAACAGAGTACAACTTCTGCAACATTTTTTCATGACATTTTCATAAAAATTTTTTATGTATGTAGTTCGACAGCATTCCGCAAAAAAAAACTGAACAGAGTACCAGGCTTTAGGCAAAAAATTTTATTTCTGAGGGAAGTTTATTTCATCATTTGTATCAAAAGTAAAAACTGCAGAAACTTAAATTTATTTTTTTTTTCGGAGAGTGGACTTATTTACTTTGTAGTGCGAAATCTGAAACAAACGAAATATACTACATACATGTATGGTTATTGGTTTTGTTACAATGCAATATTACTTTTAAATCAATTGTTGTCTTATCTTGCTCTGTACTTAAAAGATATGAAACGAAATATACGTTGAAATTACGTTACTATCGGTAAATCCTTAATTTAATTTTTTTGTACTTGTCCAAATTTCAAGCGTCTGCCTAATGCTACTAGGAGCACAAATGGGACGACCGACAAATTTCGTCAAACACGACGAATTCTTCGTCAAAAATTCGTAGTGTAAGTTCGTCATATGAAGCATAATAATGACGAAAAAGAACAGCTGTGATTATTTTTGATGTTGTTTACTTTTTATAAGCTGCTAAGTTGACCATAAAAAAAAAAACGTAAGCAAAAATACAACTAACAGCTATTTTTATATCTAACTTATAATTTTTACACTTATTATAAAAGCTGCAAAGTAAAAATATATAAATTTTTTAAGTAAAGTAACTTTATTTACCAAAAATAATAAAATAATTATATAGCAAAGTTCGCCGCGTATGACAAATTTCGTCCGCCGCCATGTGCATTTTTAACCGACTTCAAAAAAAGATGGAGGTTATACAATTCGGCTGATTGTTGCTTTTTTTATATTTGGGCCTCCAGAACTCAGCAGTTTCTGAGCCAATTTTGAAAATTTTTGGTAATATGATAGATTATGCTCGCAGATTGGTCCCGTTTTAAAAACAGTTCATAATCTAAAAATTAAATGTGTCCCCATACAACATACATATTTTTTACGTGTATTATGAATTGTAAAGGACACTTCTGTAAAATTTAAAATGACTGCGTATTACTATAGCTTCCAATAACAAAAAGTTAAAGTTAAAGTTAAAAATTAAGGGGTGCCCCCATAACTGATGTAAATTTACTTATATGGGCCTATCTTTTGAACCGTTATAGACAAACGCTTGCAAATTGGACAGAATGTCGATTGCTATGGTAACAGCTGATAATATTTAAAATTATAAATTAAAGGGTGCACCAATAGTTCATTAAATTTGATGTATTTGTCCGATATAACAACAAGTATAAAATTTGGATCTGGAAGTTAAAGGGTGTTCCAATAGTTGATGTAATTTTATGTATGTGACCAAACTTTTAAACCGTTATAGACAGAACGCTGAAACTTAAAAGGGACCTGTATTTCTAAATACGCTTTATCAACGAGTTTATAATTTGAATTTAGCAATTAAAGGGTGTCCCATACTTGATAAAGATTTACTTATAAGGGCCTATCTTTTGAACGGTTATAGACAAACGCTTGCAAATTGGACAGAATGTCGATTGCTAAGGCTGTTATAGTAACAGCTGATAATATTAAAAATTATAATTTAAAGGGTGCATCAATAGTTCATTTAATTTGGTATATGGCCATACTTTTATACAGTTGTAGACAGACGTTTGAAATTTACAAAGAACCTGTATTACTAACTCCTCTATAACAGCAAGTATAAAAATTGGATTTCGAAATAAACGGGTGTCCCAGTAGTTGATAATATATGGTGTATGTGGCCAGACTTTTGAACCATTATAGACAAACAGCTGTTATTTACAAGGGACATGTTTTACTGAGTCCGCTATAGCAAGAAGCTTATAATTTGAATTTAGAAATTAAAGGGTGTTCCCAAAATTAATGTTATTAATTAAACACCTTAATTTTAGACAGAATGTTCACTACTTTATTTGGTATAATAAGAAGTATAAAAATGTTATATTATAAATTAAATAGTTGATATAATCGGATGTATTACAAACAGTTGGCTGAAATTTACACAGAACCTACTACAACAACAATTATATAATTGAATTTGGAAATTAAAAAATGACCCTATAGTTGCTGCAATTTGATGTATATTGCCAATCAGTTGAAAAAGTATAAAGTTTGGAAATATAAGTGTGTCCCAATAGTTAATGTAACCTAATTTATATGGCCATACACTTGAGCTGTTATAGGCAGACAGATGAAATCTGTTTTGAAGTCGTTTTTTTTTTGCAATAATTATCATATACACAAATGCGTTTTGTTTTTGACGACGAATATTCGCGACCAAAAGTTCATCCTAGTTGTGTTCCTAGCGTAAAAAGGATTTAGAGATTTTTAAATTTATTGTCCAAACTTATTTTTACAACGGTTATAATTGTACGTGCTCTGTGTAAATTCTAAATATCTGCCACGTAACACCCTTTATATATTACATAGGAACACCCGTTACATAGGAACACCGTTTATATATTAGTTTTTTACCCTTGTTCTTTTAGCAGAAAAAAAATTTAACTTACAATGTTATTCTCGAATTCATGACAATTGACATTTATTTGTTGTTATTTTGAAGTAAAACAAAAAAGCCCTTTTTGAAACCAAGAATTGTTGTGCTTGTCTTACTAAAATGTGTTTGTCATTCAATCGAGAATAGCACTGTGAGATTCAAAACAATGCTACACACATGACTATCGCATCTACTTGTGGCTATATTGTTCATTATTTCACTGACTTCGCAATTTGACGTCGCTGCGTGTCTGCCTATAACAGTTTATAAAATAACAATTATTTTATGAATATCACGTTACTTTCGGAATACTCTTTTATTTTTTGTACTATAGTAGTCCACCTTCTGTGAAAATTTTAAAAGTTTACTTATTATAGTTGAAGAGATAAAGGGCTGTGACAGATAGATAGATATTGTAGCGAAAGCCATAGGGTTACGTTTTTACACATTGTGTACTGAACAGTAATAAGTGAGTGTAAGAAATAAAAAAAATTTGATTCACACATTTGAGTGTTTACTATCTGTTAAAACTTGAGAACACTATAACGGCCTGAAAGTGGGCTACATCCAGGAGTGTTAGATGTGACGATTTTACGTTATTATCTATAAATATCACACATTGACGTTTGACGATTTTTGCTTTAAACTTCTTATACCTTGACGACTTTTTCGTAGCACTTACATTATTCTATACATATTACTCTACATAAAAAGGAATTTAAATATTTTTTTAATAAATTAAAAAACAGAATTACTTAGATAATCTAAATCTAAGAAATATATAGTAGTTGTTCGAATTAAAGAATTATAAAATGCCCTAAAAATTACATATTTATTTTTGCTGTAAGTTTCAATAATATCGGTGCGGCAAAGGAAAATTCGAAAATAAAAATAATACGAATGGACTTTTAAAATACGAGTACAGAACGTATCAAACTGAAAAAAAAAAAAAATTAAATAAAATTCATAATTTGTATAATAATATGGAACAAATTTATAAAATCGAAGTTATTAAAAGTAATTTTATAGAAAATAGCCTAATATTTCATACATATGTATATGTATATATATATATATATATATATATATATATATATATATATATATATATATATAAATATTTAATAACAAGTTAATTAATTAGTTTGGCTTTAGTTTAGTTTTATATTTTAATTTTTAAATATTCCTTATAGTATTATTTACAAATTTGTTTTCTTAAATAATGGTATTTGCAATGGATACAATCTAAAGTAGATAGAGGCAAAAAATGCTGATGACGGATGTAGTGTAGTGATCCAGAAAATACTTCATTAAATTCTGCTGTGTCTTGTTTGTCCTGTTTTCTTTAGAAAACAACCGCCTGCATTTGCAATTTTTCTTTCTTAATAAATTAAGAAACTAAAATAGAAACATTAACTAAAGCCAAAAATTAAAGCAATAATAATAAATTAAGAAACTAAAATAATTAAAAATGAATTCTTAATATCCAAATAAATTTTTAACACAGGAAGAAGTTTATCTTGGGGTCTATAGAAAAAAATTCTCAACGTAATTAATCGTGAAGTTCAAAACGATTATAATAAAAACTGTGTTTTATATTATATTGAGTTATGCTTTCAAGAAAAAAAAAGAATAGATTTTGAAAACTCAGTTATAAGTAATTTAAGTCTAATTATTTTATCTGTTATTTAAAGTAGAAAAATTTTCTTACTGACTGAAAATTGAAAATGCTGGAGAGAACTAATATTATTAAGTTCTTACGAGTATGTTATTGATTTCACTGTATTCTGTAACTTTATAAATGACAAACCAAATTCTTGACTTAAAGCTGAATAAATTTATTAAAAAAATGGAGTTTTATTTGCCAATTATTATTTGATATATATTTTTTAGGAATTCTTAAATATAAACGTTACTAAAAATGGTTTAATTAAACTTTTACTAACGAAAATAACTATGCATTAATTCAAAAACTTAAAACATACACGTAATTAAATTAAGTGGATCATTATTTTATTTCAACAAACGAAACAAATCAAAAGTCTAATAATATAATCCTACATTTTAAATTGTGACAATTTTTGACGTTTTTTTCTATTTCTTATGACGATTTTGACGATTTATTTTCGAATTTCTGACGATTTTTCTAGACTACATTTTAAAGATATACAGACAATTTCCTGGGAATTTTTTTCCTATACCCCTATTCTAAATAAAAACTCCCCGGGAATTTTTCCCTTTTCCCTTACTCTAAATGAACTTCGAAAATTGGAAATTTTTCTCCGGGAAAAAAGTAGGTATATTGAATATCAATTAAAGGGAGAATGCAATGACAAATTTTGGGGAAAATTCCGCCAAAAATTGCAAAGGAGTTGTATTTAAAAATGTATTTTAATTTATTTTACTTTATTTCATGAGAATATGCTCTAATAGCTCAATAGTGAAATGGCTATATGTATATGCTTTCCCCGCAGTAATATATTTCAGTTTTTAATTTAGTTTAAAATAATAAATATTTCATGAGAATATTATGAAATATTTATATTTGAAGGAATCCAGCACTAATAAAATAAATTAAATTTGAAAAGATTCCGAATAATAAATTTCATATTGATATTTTAATTTATGTTGAAAAAAATATCTTAGCAGTTTTTAATAAATAACTATGAATATTTCTTGTTTCCAGGTCCAAAACAACAAATAAAAGGAGGGTCTCTTGAACCAAATGCAAGCCCACCCAGATATTGGTCGTACGTAGGACGTTCGTAGGAACTCAACAGGGCCACCAACAAAAACTGTTTCGGAGTGAAAGAAGTACGTTTGGATTATCTTGTTCTTTTTCAAACATAAATAACCGTACAGAAGAAAATATTGGAGCAGAATTGCCACCAGAGTTTTTAGCGAACGACGATATAAACCTTAATAAAAGTTGTAAAGACTCAGCCACCACCGGCGAACAAAATGTAAAAGGCTCCAATAGAAGCGACCGCCCACGTTTCCGCTACAGATGTCCTTGCGGAGGAAATATGTATTAAAAAAAAAAATTTGGAAACGATGAACGAGCTGCTTCAAGTCAAAAAAAGGTTTATCGTTCCATAGACCGGCTTTGTTAAAGACACGAATTAAAGGAGCAAAAGTGGTATAATCTTGAAATTGAAAAATTAAGGCTCAGGGGTACAAGATAGAAAAAAGACTGAGAATTTTGGACTATATAAATATTACGCCTACAACAGAAAATGTGATAAAGTGGAGTGAAAATGACCTGTTGCTGTGACTTAAATTAGTTCTGTTTTTCTACCTATAAAGTTAATTGTGTTTTTAACTTTTTCAGTTTCTTTTTTTTTAAGTTTTATGTATTTTGTTTTATTAGTATTTGTAATTCCTTTCAATAAAGTTTTTGTTATTGAATATAAAATATTTTCCTTTTGCTTATTTCTTTTTTGTTAATATCTGTTGTTGTATATTTGTTTTGCATAAAAATCTTTTAAAAATTTTAAGTCAAAACACCACAGCTCAAAGCAAAACAGCTGACTTTAAACATTCGAAATTCATTTCATTTAGAAAAGGGGAATTTTATTCCCGGCAGAAATTAGTTCCCAGTGAATTAATTCTCTGGGAATATTTATAATTGGGGTGATAGTGTCATCATTGGCGTACATTCATATACAAAACAGTTTTGAAAATAACAAGCCCCTTTTGTTGTAAATAGATAGCTCTGAAAGTATTAATTAAATAAGGTTCTAAACTGATATAAGAATTCGTGTTTTTTTAAGAATCTCTGTAAATAAAAAAAAAATTCATAGAATATAAAAAAAACACCAAACTGCAGAAAAATTCATCAAAGCTTCCGCTGACGATTTTTACTATATCAATCGTCATAAAATAATAAATCGTCCAATCTGGCAGCCGCACTTTTTGAATTATTGTTGTTAAGAGAGCAAGATTATTTATTAACTGGTTTAACCACATGCTTTTGCCTTTATGTTTGTTGTTATTTATATTCAAGTTTAAGTGCAGTTAAAGCTCTCAAACTCTTCCTACTCACATTTGAATTAACAGTTGTTTTAAGATTGTCGATCGTAACGGTTGCTTAAAAATATTGTCGGTATAATAAATTTAAATACATATGTATTGTGCCTCTTTCTAGTACTAAGTTCTCATAAAGTTCGTAAAAACATCTAAATTTGTTTGTTTGATTTGATATCGTATAAACAACCAAAAATATATTTTTCTGTTAAATTTGTGACTTGAAAAGCTGCTAATTTACTAATTTATAATAAAATTGTCAAGTGTTTTGAAAAGAAAAGACTTAAAACATTTTTATATCACAAATTAATCAAATATATTTATCATATCACATTAATTTAATGATTAAGGAGTTCTTTTGCAAAAAAAAAAAAAAAAACATCAATTGATAACAATTTTCGTTATTGAGCTGCACATCGATAAAAACGTTCATTTTTTACATTATTTTGCCAGTTCTTTTTTAAAAATACTACTTTATAATTGTGAAAAACTCAGTATTATTTGTTAACTTAGGTACAAACATTTAAACAAATCTACGCAAAATGTCTTCAATAAATTTTAAGCGGCATATTCTACTATTTTTCTTTTCATTTATCGTTTTGGTTGATCTTGGTAAGTTTATTTTCTTTGTACTATTTCTGGTTTTTGTTTATTTTTTCCCTATACCATCGATTTCACTCATAAATTATTCAACATTTTTGTTTTTTTTTTTTATTTCGCCGATTTAAATTGGCAAAAAAAACTACAATTGAATGATTCTTTTATACGTAAAATTGGAATGTTTATAGTTTTTGTTTGATATTTAAACAAGGATCGTTCTATATAAGAGTATACTGTAATAATAATATTTTTTTGCCATAAATTTGTGAATGACAGCGATTGACTTAAAGCTAAAATAGTGGTAGGCTATCTGCTAAGGTGTATTAAGATTATTTTCTCGTTTTAAAGCCCCCTTATTAAGCTCATCAACAGTTTTTTTAAAAATATATTAACCATTTTCTGAATAGGCTGAAGGGATAGTCTAAAAGTTATATGCAAAACAACACATACTCCAAAAAAATCTCGTCCTTCGCAAAGAAAGAAAAGACCCTTCTTCCGACAATCAATGTCTTCAAATTAAGGGATAGGAGCCAATGGTGGTGGATAAAAAGTTATGCGATGACAAATTAAAGCAACTTAATGAAACGTTGAAACTAATTACCATGCAATATGTTCACATAATAAATGCCCGAAGCCTCAATTAGTTCGCCTACAATAACGCACAAGTCAATTAAAAGTTTATTGATTTTATTATTATTTCCGAAGTAGCCTTCTAAGCTTAACATCCTAACCTATGCTTGCCATTTGTGGAATATATGCCATATACTTCGTTTAATTTATTTTAGGTTTTTAAAGATGTTTTTAACCCAAAATAAATATCTTGAACAAATGTTTGAGTTTGGCTCACTCTCAAAGTGTTCCGTACCATGTACCACCCTTCAATAATTAAAATAATTTCTATTAACTTTTTACAGTTGATATTTTTTGTTCTTATACATAGCGAAGCCAATTGAGTAATGTACGTCTGTCCGTCCGTCCGGGTTGGTTTTGAAATAAAATAATATTTAAATACGCCAATCGATCAGACATAGTGTCGAAAGACGTGCTATTGGAAATCAGCACGATCGGTCCATGTCCTTAGACACAGCGGGCAAAACGCCACGCCCACCTCTAATTTTTCCATATCATTTGGAACGATGAAGTAACTCCTATAAAAAAAAAACAAATGTATGGGGCGATAGAGAATTAAAAAATAAGATATAAAACATCAAGTTAAAAACTTGGCTCTCGCCCATATTTTCCTAGTTACGGACCTCTGAAATTTTAAATTTATTCTTATAGCAGTATATCCTCTGCCTCTAAGTGTCCGCCTCTAACGGTTTAAAGAATAAGGCCATATTTGTCAAATTCACGTCTTTTGGCAAACAACCGCTAATTTCCAAATTTTTTGTTTACAATTTATTTTTAAAGCAGACATATTTGTACATACTCTGTGGCATTCTAAAGGTCTGCCTACTTCTGTTGAAAAACTAAAGTCAAATAAGCGATAATCACGTCAATATTGGGACAACTTTTAATTGGCCGCATGTCATAACGTCGAAGGATATAAAGTCCATCAACATAGAGTCATAACGCCCATGGATATTATAGGTTTATTTATTTTATGATAAAAGATGTTATTATAAACTGCCTTTCAGAAAATCATTGGTAAGCGAAGCCGTGGTTTTTTTAAGTGCGGATATTATGACATTTTATATGTCGATACTAAAAACACAGTAGCTCTATTCACGATCTTGTGCAAATGGTCTTGCATCATAGCATTTGCAAAATTGTGTAGCATATTTTACTCATTACTATGGCCCTATTCACGATCTTGTGCAAATGGTGTTGCATCATAGCATTTGTAAATTGTGTAGCATACTTTTAGTTTACACCAACATAACATATGGAATGAGTAAAATATGCTACACAATTTTGCAAATGCTATGATGCAAGACCATTTACACAAGATCGTGAATAGAGCTAGTGTTAGCAATGTAGCAACATTTGGAAAGAAAAAACTAAAGTGTGGCATGTCATAGTGTCGAAAGACATAATGTCCATTAAAAATCTCCTACTGTATTGTGTCGTTTTTAGTGACACTGTGCATTTATAAAAGTGTCATAATATCCCCACTTAAAACAATAACGGCTTTATTTACCACATATTTCTTTCATAGTCGGTCTTAAGGCCGGGGCACATAGAATCCGTCATACGTTAAACTTCAACTTGTTCAACTGACAACTCAGTTAAAATACATGTTTTCTTATGAGTGTTGTCACAATCAGTACGTCTCCGTCAACTCAAAGTATGAAAGTTGAGCAACTTTTAACGTATATTAAATATTTTGACAGCTATTAATTGCTTCTTCTTCTTCTTTGTTGTCTTGCTGTGCTCTTTACTCTCTCTTTGCACATATTTTTTTTTGCACATACATTAAAAGCAGTATTGCCGTTTGGTTACAATTTTAACACTTTTGTGACTTTTGAAAATTTATTTATTTATTTATTGTAAAATTTTGTTATGTTAGGTCAAATTTTCGTAACTTTTGATACAAATACGAAATAAAGTAATATCACTAAAAGATTACAAGATTTTTATATCAAATAATGAAATTTGATATAAAAATCTCACTTAACATATCTACCTTTCTTAACATATCAATTCGGTTTAAATTACAAAGGTTACCTGCAAATGCAATCAAAATCCCATATAAAAAATTAGTTTGAAATAAACAAAAAATAACATTGCTTAAGTTTTACTCTCTTCTGTTAGTGAGAAATCACGAAATGTTTCTTGTTTCAAATTTAGAAACAACAATTTTTTCCCAACTGGGAAATAACATGAGCTGCATTTGGTGCGTTCTGTTCAAACTTGCGAAAATTGGTAGCAACTTCAGTTATTCCGCTTGAAAAATTTGACAATCAATGAAACATCTCGATTTAGAAAAAATCGTCCTTTAATTTCCTTCAGGAAGTACCGGATTATATTACAGAAAAATTGTCAGTAATTTTGTGTTGAAGTTTTAAGCAAATAAGTCTCAAATTTATTTTTAATAATGGCATTTTTAACATAATTAGTGTAGTAAATTTCATGGAAGCTCAATCTTTTAAAGAAAAATGTACTTTAAATAATTTTATTTAACGGTGAGAGTATGCACTTTTCCATACCGAAGTATTAGTATTGGGTCCTAATTTAAATCCTCATGAGTAGCATCGGTATGAAATTTTATTTTATACTTTATTCTTTTTTATTTTCGTTTTGTTTTTGTTCAGTAAATGAATTTGGTCTTGTTGTTTTCCCTGACATATGGAATAAAACTTTTTACTATATTTTATACCAAGGCGCATTAATTTACAGGTGGTCTTAATAGCCCAGCTAATTTTGGTTTATGTTTGACGTTTTAAAAATTTCAAAATAATTTAGAAATCAAAAAATTTTATAAAACTTAATTTCAAAACCAATATGCATGTACCAACTAGTACAACTTTATTTAATGTATCGAATGATGATAAAAGGATAAATTAAGTTCGGCTTCCTTCTGTTCAGCCAGCTACTTTTGACATCAACATGGTGGTTTGCAACAACAAAATAACATTAGGATTTTGTCTTTGTAAACGTGCGGCCACCTAATATTTAATTCGCTTTGATTTTATACAAATTACATTAACTTACTATTTTTTTAAGGAAAATTTCAAAATGTAACTTTAATTGAAAAAATTTATCTTTTTTTCCTGTCTTTCCCTGGCAACACTAATGAAAAGATTAACAGCTGATTTAAATTCCGTCAGCAAAGTACTCATTGTGCCAACCTCATCCGTCGTTACTTTGACTTCAGGCGAATATGTCAAAGTACAACGTATGACGGATTCTATGTGCCCCGGCCTTTAGGCCGGGCGCAAAGATTTTCTTCTCTATTTTATATCTAACACTGGCTTCGCTTACCAAACATTTTCTGTATAGCCAACCTTGGGCCGGGCGCAAGGATTTTCTTCTCTAGGAATAACCATAATGTCCATGGAAATTATCACACTTTCTGTAGCGATTTAATGTCAATGGACATTATGTCCTTTAATGTTATGACTTGCCACAGTGCTGACACTAGGAAAATTTTACTTATTTGAAAATATGTTAAACAAGTTTTGACTATAGGCAAATATATTTACCCCCAGCGACATAGCGTAACCAGGGACTTATGTTTAGCGCTTTACCAAAGAACAAAAGTCCGTTAAAAGGACAAATTCTATAGACTAAGTTTGTTTTGAGGACGGCCGGCGAAAGGCCTGCAGTGCAGTTAAGCTTTGGTGAACAAAGGTTTTAGAACTCAGGATGGAATACTATTACCAAAACTGGAGAAGTAACAATCGACCCAAATATTACAAATACTAACTATCGCACATTTTTTAGACAATTTAATGTGTAACCGAGGCAGACAGGCGTCTGTATACTACGACAGCTGATTATATGGTGTTTACGCTGCTTATTATAGCAAGAACAAGGAACTCGTGTAATAAACTTTCAAAAGAATCATTAGTAAAAACGGTGTGTGGCAATCGTAGCAGAGTTAATTTAAATGGCCTGTTTAATTTAATAAAAGAAGAACGCTAAACAAATACCTTGAGAAATGCGATTTCGCCCTATGAAAACGTGTTGTAGCATGAATATCTGCATAAGTATGTAAAAGCACATGTTCGATAAATAAAATATCGTGGGAAAAAATCCAGCTAGAGTCACAAAGTATAGAAATAAATAAAATACAAAAGGAGAGTAAAATAAATATTATTCTGGTATTTTTAGAGGCCTAAAGATTACTTTTATATATAATATAAATATTTAGAGATAATATAAATTATAGTGAAAGGGTCTAATGTCTGTTTTTGAAGCCCGATAGAACTTAAAAAGGGTTATAGCATGTTTACACGGCAATGTGAAGCACTTGCTTCGCTCTCTGAAACATGATTGCGAAGCATGCCGTTTCCACGACACACTACATGCTTCACATTGACTTCTGTTTTAAAATTTTGTTTTTCGTTTCAATTTTAGTTTTTGTAATTAATAAAATTTTAAATTATAATATAATTATTTGTTTTTATATTAACACATATTCACACAGCACTTTTAATATTGGTTTACTTTTTTTGTTTACATTTATATGCAGCTAGTTCAGATAAACTTGCGATAAAAATTAGGGAAGACAGAAATTTTTCATGCTTAGCAAGTAGATCCAATCTGAATCGTCTCAAAACAAAATGCTTCGCTCTCAAAATTTTATATGGCGAAGCACGTTGATTCGGTCTTGATTGAGCTGTGAATCATGAAAAGAGAGCGAAGCAAGAATATTGGGCTCCGTGGAAACATAGTATTAACTGTCAAACATATCGTCATAGTTCTCTCATTTTTTAACATTTGTGACCATTGTGTTCTGACAAATCATCGCGAATAGATTGACGCTACTAAAATACCCATATTAACTTTAATATAGCAGTTGAAAATTGATCCGATATTTTATCACAAAATTGTGTTAACCGATGATGCTTATTTTTGGTTTGACGGATTTGTTAATAAAGAATTTTGCCGCATATAGACAGAAACCAGACCCTACAATGCACTTTTTAGTGTGGTTTACAAGCTGATCGCTTTGCTGGGCTTAATTTTTTTAAAAAAAGAATCTATAGCTCGCGTTACCGCTCGACCGCAACCACCGGTTTATTGAAATCGAAATTCGGCGATAAGATAATTTCGAGAAAAGGATCTCCCATATCGTGTGACTTGACACC
Organism: Gymnosoma rotundatum; assembly: GCA_916610165.2. Classification (NCBI taxonomy): domain Eukaryota; kingdom Metazoa; phylum Arthropoda; class Insecta; order Diptera; family Tachinidae; genus Gymnosoma; species Gymnosoma rotundatum. The sequence goes on from OU744336.1 coordinate 63,230,462, forward strand.
TCTCGATTGCTTTTAGTGGGGCTGCTGGCCAACATTTTTCGTATTATTCGTGACATAGATTGGACGTCCAGAATGCACTCGTGAAATTACTTTCGAATATTAATGCCGTTTTATTAATACTTTTTTATAGGCTTAAAACACAACCCATCTATTAGGCAAAAAAAAAGACGTCAACACTTTTTCAAATCGATAACAAACAATAATTTGGTTAAAAAAAATCAAAAATTTTTTTAACTGAAGTCAAAAATATACAATTGAAAATGTTGCTTAAATTAATTAAAGAAAAGACTGCGCATATTAACTTCTGATAACAATGATTGTTAAATTTTAATTTTTTTCCACAATTAAGTTAAGTAAACAAAGTTTTATGGTATAAATTAAATTATACATAATGTATAATTTGAGTTAATATGAGTCACATAAAATAACATTTAATTTGAACATTTAAAAATCTATTAAAATCAAAAGAAAACACACAATAAACAGAAGTTAATAAAATATTTCAGTCATAATGAAAATACCGCAGACATTCCAATTTATTGTCAACGGTTTTTTTGTTATTAGGCAGGCTTAATTCACCAAAAATTTTAAGATGTGATCAAACACTATTTAAAATGCAAAAGGTGTTATAGATAAGAATGAAATAAATATAATAAATTAAAACTCAAATTTAAATAGCGTTTTGTTCGTTTTTTTAAGTAGAAAATCCGATTTGCATTAAATTAACCTAAAAATAAATTACTGCTTTAGAGAGAAAAACTTCATCTTGAACTTCTTTGAACTCAAATTGAATAATAATTTATTTAATTTAAATGACATCTGGCCTTTTCATTTAAATGTTTCTTGTGCATCATAATCTTTAATGATAACAATTTGTTAAATTAATATTTTCATTCCTCGTTTGTATCTGATATTTTAATTTTATTAATGCGTGACAAATGTTTAAAAAAATCTTTAAAAAATATTCTTATAAAATGCGGTCTTTCGGATTTTTAAAAATTGCTGCTAAACGACGGTTTAACAATGAGTATTCATATTTTAAATCTATTTAAATAAGCAATTATACCGCATTAAGAAAAACAATATCCCTCTCTCCTTAATAGAATGTTACCACGATTATTTAAGATGTTTCCAGTTAGTGGAGTTTTATGTTTTTCAAGATTTTTAATGTGCGTTTTGATTGTAAGGGTTTTTAAGTTAATTCGAAATTTAAGATCTCACCATTGGTGCAATGTACCGATTTTCATCGGATTTCACCTACCGATAATGTGGACACACACACTTTTTAAAAATGCAGCAAACAACGTTGGCGAAATTATACTGATAATGTGAACACTCCTTTACAGAACACCTTTCACGGCAAATTGATTTTTTTTTTACTTGTATATTTAATACACCGACTTTTATCGGTCACTGGCAAAAAAATAAATAAGTTATACTGGCATTTTAAATGCGACTTTTTGAAATTAATTGCACCACAATAAAATTTTATTATCTTTTGTTCACGTTTCAATATTAATTTTTAATTATATTTTCAAGCAACACAGAACAAGAGACAAAAAACGAACTAATTCATTAAACACAATCGCCGCAGCAGGATACGCGAACACCCGACAGCATATTACGCTAGCAACATTTGTTGCTTTGTACGCAGCTAAAAAAAATAAAAATATGATTTTATTGTATTACAGTGATGTCATTTTAGCGATTTTTAAAAAGCCGGTCTGATTTATAATTAAAAAATCATTTAACTATCATTAAATGGTCACGTCGATTTTTCGTTTGGATTATCTTAAAATTGAAAATATATTAAAGTATTTCTCAGAAGGAATAATAAGTACAGTAATGTGTGTCAGTATAAGTAACACGTAGTTGCTTGTCCACTAAAATAAAAAATACTAAAAACAACAAAATATTGAAAGCTTTACACTTCTATGATATCTATTAAATCCAATCGTGTTAAACATTTACAGATGTCCAATATAAGAAATTTTTTAATTATAAACGACAATTAAAATTATTATAAGTTCCTACACCAGAAAGTACTAAGAACAGAAGTAAGTTTTTAACTAAATGTTGTTCACACAGAAAGGATTTGTACTTTTATATACATCTTAATGCATTTCTTTAAAATTTTTACAATTATTCGTCGTATACTTTCGCCATGACAATTGTAATATTTTTAACTCCAAAAAAATGGCTTATATAAAATGCTAGCAGTGACCAAGACTTCGTCGGTGTGGCATTTCTAATTTTTTTAAAATTCAAATTTGGAAAATATGTGTTAAGTATTTATTGCAAAATATGTAACAAGTGTTAAACATTTTCTATCTACAAAAATAAAATGTGCTGACAACTATTTAAGTACAATTATACCGGTAAAATAGAGTGAATATACATTTTTTATTTTGTTATGAAAAAAAAAAAAAATATTCTATATTTGAAGCAAGGTTCTAAGGGATCTCCTCAAAAAATTTGACTTAAATCTATCCAACAGCGTTTACGTAATGCGAACCCAGACAGATAATAATTCCAAAAATAGGTGTTTCGTATTCCATATCAATTACTATCTTCACCAACAGCAATATTTTCCTAAAATGTTTCATGTAATCCTGTTATAGTTTTATTATAGATGTACACTTAAATCTTTAAATAAATCATTTTTATTTTTAATTTTTATTTTTTATTTCTTTTTTCATAATAAGAGATATTAAGCGCTTATTATTTTATATGTCTTATATTACTGACTTCACTTAACTGATTATTGTCGCCAACAAAAATAAAAATTAGTTAAATTCGACTGTAGCGGCAAATTAAGCCTAGATAACAACCTGCCGCCTTGTTGCCTTACTGTCAATAAAATAATATTCTTATGTAAACACTTGCAAGGCAAATTGAACAGGTGACTGCATCAGGTCATATGGTCAACATGCTTTTCTTTGCGAGTTGTCAAAATTGTTGCTTTTTTTGTTATTTAATGTGTTTGTTGTGTATTGTGTGTGCATATGTATTGTATGTATGTGTTCAATTGCTTCACAAACACATACACACATATTTCCAGACGTTTTGAAAGCTCGACAATATTTTACAAAAAAAAAAAAAATAAACGCAAAAGCTAATGCAGTCATCTGTATCAATGTGTCTTGAATACATGAATTCTATTTTTGATAATTTGCAGTCGGTAGCTGCTGTCTCGAATATGTTTAATGCTTTAAAAAAAACGAAAATAAAAATAAAAAGTTAACAAGTAAGAGTGCAATAATCGACCGAATCTTATATACTCTTAACCATCTATGTAAATCTAGTTTAGTGAAGTAAGTCATATCAAAAAACCAAATATTGGGGTGACAGAGAATTAAATAAAAAATTTGGTACTGCATAAATATAGTTTTACATAAAAATATAGTTTTACAAGCATTTTTAAAAATTTTAATATTTCCTTAAAGATCTCTTCAAAAGCTTTAAAATGATACCCATATTGATATTAAAAAAAAAAAAAAATTCAGAGCCCCGTAACCCGAAAGTATGGGCGAGCGCCAATTTTTACACTTTATGTTGTTTTCTTATTTTTTAAGACAATTACACTTTGTAATTAATTACATATACAATTACTTAATTACAATTACATTTAATATTTGTAATTGAAATTGAGTTTTTTCAAGTACACATACATGAAATTTGTAATTGAAAAATTACAGTTACGATTACTTGTAATTTGTAATTGAAAAATTCAATTACATAATTAAAATATAAATGTGTAATGAATACTTTTTTAATATTTAATTACAAAAACTATCAATGTATATATGTGTATACATTTTATGGTAAAATAAGTGCGAATATAAACAAATTTTTTATTTGCTTTAACTTAAACCATTTTTTCGTCATTTTCATTTGTTAACCTTTGTCGCCTACGTGTTAAAATAATACTAGCGACTGAAAAAACCTATCAACTGGTACTGAAGTCGTTAACGTTTTTTTACAATTTATTTCAATTAATTGTACAAAATTTCTTTTAGCTGTAAGACTATTAAACGGTTTGAATATTGCAAGCAGGTAAACTATTATAAATAAAAGTACTTTACGAATACATATGTACCTATAAAGTACAATATATATTGTATAAAATCATTGTGCAGTGTACAAAAAATAGTTCTGAAATATAATCTTTTGAAGATTACACCTTAAAGAGAATGCTTAATATTTTTCTGAGCTTCAGTAAAAATTTTAACAAAATTGTTCAAATTATTTCAGGCGTGTCAGAAGTTCATTTCAGAATTGTAGGTTACACTTAATTTTTTTAAGAAAATAATAGAATTTTGTTCAATTACAAGTCATTATTATTGCCTAATTATAATTACTTTTAATTTGTAATGAAGAATATCCAATTACAATTACATATAATTGTAAAAAGATTTCAGTACCTAATTTCAATTACAATTACTTGGAATTTGTTATTGAAAATATTCAATTACACATTACGTGAAATGTATATGAATCGCCCCAGGTCTGTTCCAAATGACACGAAGAATATAAAGATAGGCGTGGTGTTTTGCCTGCTGCATCGAAGGAGTGCCGCTTTGTTTGATTTAAAAAAGAAAGAAAGAGAAAATCACAACGACATATTATCGATTTTAATTCTTTGATTCAGTTTGTAAATGCGAACGAACATTTCTTTTGCATATGTATTTATGTTAAAAATTAAAAAGTTCATTATATTTAATTTTTATTATTATAATAAATATTTATTTTTTTCATTTAAACCCGTTGTACAACTGTTTTAAGGGTGTCTCACAAGAGAGACAAGGAGACCCATACATTGATTAGCCAGTAAGTTAAATTGTTCAAAAAAAGTTCCTTCCTCTTTTAATTTACATACATCAGCTGAACTAAAATGCTGATTCATCATAAGGTTGTCCAAGAGTTTTAACCCTCTCTATAACATGGAACTTTTTGCAAGAATTTATTGTTAGAAACTAGTTATTTTGCAAAGAGTTTCCCGAAAATGGTTAAAATAATTGCATTTTATCTGCTTCGGTGCTTAGGTTTTTTTTTGCGACCAATAAAATAGTATACTAATGTGACTTAATTTCTTTTCTGTCTGGCTTTATTGTATTCGAGAAATTTTAGGCAACTGTTTTACAATTTAACAAATAAGTTTCTCTTCACCAAAATTACTACTCAATTAGAATATTCTTTTAACTTTTATCTTTTAAATGACAATTACAAAAAAAAAAAACAAAAATTTGTAAATAAATAAACTCCCCTCCCCACTCCTGTTAAGAAATATGTACATACATTTGTATACTTTTTAATATTCGTTTAACGTCAGTACATAAACTTTACACTAAAATATTTTTTTACTTTCGTTTTTTTCAGACAACATTCTTGTGTTGGAATCACTACCAGATAACGATAAATAATCTTAAAATAGAAAAAAAAAAAACATTTAATTGAAATAATGTTTAAATTGTATAAAATTATCTTTTCCACTAAACAACAGAATTGTTTCAATAAAATTTGTAAAAACCTTTTATTGGCACAAATACCCTGAAAGCAGTGTTGCCGTTGGTTACATTTTTTACATTTATTGAAACTTTTGAAGGCTCCACGTAACATGTATAATTTTGTTATATTTTGCCATTTTTTTTAACTTTTACTACAGGCACGAAATAAAGTAATATCTCTAAAAAAAATACTTGTTACATTATTTGAGATAAGAACCTCTCTTAACATATCAACCTTTCTTAAAATATCAATTCCATTTTATTAACAAAGATGACTTGCAAATCCTATTTAAATTCCATATCAACACAGATTTATTTTACTAGGTAATAGCGGCTCTACAACAAATACAACATTGACAAAAACAACATGTCTTTTTATTGTTGTTTTGTGCGTTGGAAACGTCAAAAATACAAAGAGAAATAAAAGATAATTGCTCTCAATACAAATGCTTGCTTTGTTAAGCAAACGTTTGTTGTTAGTATTTTTTGAAATTCGTAAACAAACAAAGGAAAATACAAACAATTTTTGACTTTTCCAACTACAAACCAGCTGGGCGGACGACACTACCTAGTAAAATAAATCTGCCTTGTCCCATATAAAAAAATAGTTTAAAATAAACAAAAAACAACATTGCTGAAGTTTTACTCTGTTCAATTCGTGAGAAATCACGAAATCTTTCTTGGTTCATGTTTAGAAACAGCAAAATATTTCTGCCAACAATTTTTCCCAACTGTGCAGTGTTTAAAACAAATAAGACAAAAATTTGTATTTAATAACGATATTTTTAAAACTATTAAAATATTAAATTCTATTATCTATTAAAATATTAAATTCAAATAAAAAGGTTATACTGTTTTATAAAAAATCCTACTTTAACTAATTTTATTGACTGGCTAGAGCATACACTCTTCAATCACTCCAACTTCAACTGTCTGTCCGTGTTAATGTTGAAATCAAGTTTGCCTTTGCAAAAAAAAAAAAAAAAAGTATCAATATGGGTACCATTAAAAAGCTTTTGAAGAAATCTTTACGGAAATGCTAATTTTTTTTACAAATGCTTAACCCATTAAGAGCTGATGGCAGTTTTATGTAAAATTATATACATATATTTTTTTTAATTCTCTGTCACCCCAATATTTGCTTTTTTGATTGCAGTAACTTCATTGAACTAGACCTACATAGATGGTGAAGGGTATAGCCGAACTCTTTCTTGTTCATTTTAAGTATAAAAATAATCACCCCTATTCTGCGTTTCGATTAAGTCTCCGCATTCAGTTCCGTTGCGATCGAAAATTGGTATTCTGCAGAAAAACGGAATCGAAAGAAAAAGAAGAAGACAACAATGTTTACACAATTAATAACATCACTGTGGAATGTGGAAATGAAATAGCAAAATAAGCAAGTTTGCTATCATTTTTGTAAACAAATGTCAAATTTAATACAAAAAGTTATATGTATTCCTAATTAAAAATAAATTTTTGATGAAATTTAATAAACAAATAATTAAATTAAATAAAAAATGTAAAAACAAAATAAAAATTAGTTGTTCATAAATATATTACAGTGTAAAGAATCTTGTAAAGATAAAGGTATATAATTAAAAGTGTTGTTATTAAACATGGAAAGAAAAAGAGACAGTTGCAATCCATTTGTGAAAGTGAAATGATAAAATATTGTAAAATTATTTTATTTTACAGATTTAAAAAGAAATTTCGTTTAAACAAAGGCGCGTTCAAATATGCTTTAGACATTTTTGCTCTTGAGCTGCAGACAAATTTTTTGGCTTTTTCTTCACCGCTTGACCGAGTTGTGGCCGCTTTAGGATTTTTGCAGAAGGTAGCTACCAAAGCGGAGTTGGAGCAGATTTTAATTTTGGGATGTCTGCTTTAGATGCCATTATATTTGCCAGTTTTTTATACTTTTCTGGTGTTATTGTTTTTGACTTGTAATACAAAAATCAACAATAAAAAAAAATTAATTTAATTAAATAAAATAATTGAAAATAATTTTAATTGTTTTTTAATCGTGTCTGAACATTTTCTCATTTTCTATTTACTATTTTTTCAATTTTTAACTAAAAAATACAAATAAAGAAAACCCCTCCGTTAACAAAAAAATAACGGAGAAAAACGGAGCTCCGATCGTAATGCAGAATACATACAATCGAAAGAAACTGAGCGGAATCGAAACGCAGAATACCAAAATTGCTAGACGGAGATAATTTCGATTCGAATCGAAACGCAGAATAGGGGTGAATAATCGTAAGCAGTTCAATCTGCTAGTGGAACTTATTGAAGAACATCAGAATTAGCTAGAGACCTTAGTTCCAATGTCAATAAAAATGAAGCTAAAAAATAGTGAAAAAATTAGCAACAAAATTAAGCATTCAAACAGAACTGTATACTAAAGTTATGAAGTCGTTAAAAGAAATTGAAAGATTAAGTAGAAAAAGATACATATCGAAGGAAGGAACTTAAAAATAGAAGAGCATAGAAACCATCACCGAAGAAGCAAGGAATTTTAGTGCCAAGTTTGGTGATGAACCGTAAACCTAGCTGGAAGCGAGCATTAAATAGTTCTATTCCTGTACAAATAAAACGTCACAAACCAACAGTACCATTATAATTACGATATGAAGTTTGCATCAACCAGTGCGATTCTCTTCCCAAAGATGCGAAAATGCAGCACTACAAAGTCCAGCGCGTCTATATGGGAATGCAAAACTTGTAAAGCCCCTCTTTGTATCCAAAAAGATAAGACTTGTATTTCTGATTTTCAAAAAAATAAAATAAAAAATATCCTAACTAACAAAAATCCTTAGTCGAACATTTTTTATTTTATGTTTTTCGTAATAAATTAACCTTAATTTACAAACAAATTCAATCGTTTTCATTATTATTTTATGAACATACAAATACATATCTATTAAATCGTGGCTGAATAATTATTTCCCTTCTTCGTAAAACACAGATTGTATCAAAATTAAAAATTTACAAGAAATTTCGTATTCGTAAGTCACAGCAATAGCGCTGCAACTGACAAACAATGTTTTTAACGTTTTACATAAAATTTTAATAGAACTTTGGAACAAAACATTTTATAAGCTGCGTTTTGCAAATATCCACATAAATTTGTCAAATGTGTTACTGCAAAAATGTCTATACATGAGTTTTGATCATTCATTTCGTCCTGCTAGACTTTGTATGCATACATACAGGGTGTTTTTTTAATAAAATTTTTACCCATAAATCTTTTTATTTGAAATATCAATATATTGAATTAACAATTGAACATTATTTCGGGCTGTTCTTGTCTTATCGCATGACCTTTCATTAACTCGATGGTTAAAGTCATTGTGTGGCACGTAGCTCCATCCTATTAAAACTACATCCCATCCGTACCAATCACAATTTGGCGACAAAACAACTGTTCTTAAATCTGTGAATCTAGATAATACTGTAGCGTTGTTCAAGCGTCATTCCATTTTTGATAATTTTTCAGAGTTTACTTGAAGTTTTGTTTCAAGTTATAATACATTAAAATTTTTTTTACCAATGCACTCATATTTTTAAAAATTGAGACGAACAAGCTTTCAACTTTTCTTTTAAGTTGAGTTTTTCAAGTTACGTTCAAGAAAACAGCTGTTCAGAATTCTCTTAAACTATTCTTCGTTTTTGTTTCTACAAATATTCACGATCTTGGTGCAAATAGTCTTGCATCATACCATTTGCAAATTGTGTAGCATATTTTAATCATTTCTATATGTTTTGTTGGTGTAAACTAAAAGTATGCTACACAATTTGGCAAATGCTATGATGCAACACCATTTGCACAAGATCGTGAATAGGGCCTATGCAGCTATAAGTTTTTGCCATGTTGGAAACAATTTGCTTTCAAGTTGCGTGCAGCCTACGTCACAGCGTCGAATGAATTTTAACAAGCAGTAAGTGTGAGAGAAACTTGAAAGGAAAACTTGGTCGTGTGGCTTCAGGGTTACTGATGATAAATGTCAACAAGTAAACGCAGTATGACAGTTAACCATTTGAAAAGTTCTATGGGTTACCATTTATTAAAATCAAAAAGTGCAAAAACTCTCAGGGAAATTTGATTGAAACTTAAGGATTTTATTTTAATCTTAAATTTTTGTACTTCGTAAGGCATATATAATTTACTTATTTACATAAGCTTATTTTACTTTACATTTCGCCAAATTATCTAAATAAAACTCGAATTATTGAAAATCGTAATTAAATCTTTAATAAAACATTTTTTATTTCATTCAATTTTTTTGAAGGTTTGGGAAACGTAACTGTTGTAAAGGATGATGAAATTGTCGAAAGTCTGGAAGAACTTGATGATCTTAATAAAAGAAATTCAATACTTAAGGTAAAGTTGTTAAGTTTAATTTTAAAATGAAAAGTTTCAACAGTTTGTCAATAACAATATAAAGTTTATTTTTGCCACACTTCTTCAACTTCCTTAAAAGATCAAAAATACCTAAAACAAATATTTACACATCCAACTCAGGTGGAACGTACATTAAAATTAAACACAAAAATAAATCCATATGCCAGTATGAATTTTTATGTATGCATTCTTTTTAAATAACTTTAAAGCCATAATGAGTCACACATGTTTCAGCTATTGAGACAATAATAAAAAATAAAAAAATAAGTGATTTATACCTAAATTTAATTTTACTTAATTAAAGAGTAATCCCCATTAACTAAAATTCCAAAGAATTAAATAAAATGTTAATTAATGACGAAATTTTAGCTTCTTACGTGTAAGAGAGGGGCCACATGAATCATAAATCGGTTGCAAAAAACAAAAACTATTCTTGTGAGTGCGCAAGGGAATCTCTAAGCAAATATTTAAACAAAATATATCGCTTATTTAAAATTTAAACAATAAAATTTTATTTCAAATTTAATTGAGTAAAAATATTAAATACTCATTTATTGTGCTGCCAAAAAATAATTGATGTCATTTAAAAAAAATCAAAACAAATATTTTATTTAAGTCACGATTTCTAAAATTTTATAATTAAAGTTAATACAGAAAAAGTAATACGTGCAAAATTTGATTCTTAATATTCTAGTCTAAAGAAATTTTTAATAAAAATTTTTGTTTGTTTTTAACAATTTACAGTGGTGCGATCGGCCTTAATACTGAACAATAGTTCGATAATATTATGAAGCATGATTTGAAGGACTTTGAGTTTTTTTTAATTTAAAATTAGGGTGGCCCTTTATCGTGTAAAAAAAATTAATCGGGATAAAATAATAGCATGATAGTTTTTTTTGAAAATTAATCAAGTTAATTGAATATTTGCGTGGTTTATCTCATATTCATTTTATTTGCTGATTTAGAATTTACAAAAAATTAAAACAGGCAGTGCTTAAATTTTAAAAGGTCGTAGTATCAAATCAAATCTGATAGTCAAGTGCAAAAAGAGTCTTAAAACAGTGATGAAAAATTATAATCTAAGATTAGTCTGGATATCAGATTATTGAAACACCGGGGATTGACATCGATGATTAGCTGGGGAATTAATGAACTTATTGTAGGCAGGGGAGAAACAATTGCAGAGTGCCAAGCGTTTTTTAGCCCTGACTAGATATGACACAGAGTAATATACTAGAGGTCTGGGCATAAAAGTTCTTAAGGTATTTTTGAATCATACATGTTAAATTCCAATTAGAATTAGCAATTGATGCAATTGGTTTGTATTCTCTAATTCATCAAATAATTAGAAATTATTTAACTAATTCCCATTAGATAATTAAAATTTATATTCCAATGGCAAAACTAATTGTAATTAGTTGCCATTATCAAAAAAATTGGTTGAAACCTAATTGACTTCTGCTAATTTAATTAGATATTCAATTAGCTCGAATTAGAATCAATTATTTTGATAAAAATAAATTTTTTCCAAAAAATTATTGAAGTGAAGGAACAATGATTTAAGTCACTATATGCGCAAACATGTGGTAATTCATTTACCGTAATACTGAATCGACCTTTTATGATTTCAGTGATGGGGGTAAGTTCTGCATAAGTGACACATAAACATAAATAGTATTTTGAGTAAATCAGATTACATTTTTGCAGAAGGAAACACTGCTTCATTGTCAAAATTGACAGAGGAGGCTAAAAGCCTGCATTTTATTTCGAATATGATGCATCAATATTTGAATGATGCTGATAAAACTTCCAATATATGGTCCAAATATCCTACATTAAAGGAAATAGCACTCTTTTGCAACACACCGCTTACGTCTTCGGGCCCTTCGTGGGCATTATTAATAGTCCAAGGCAATGTACCCGTCCACTGTAGTTATTAAACAGTTAGTATGTACGTTAAATATGTGTGCATGTTTGTAATATATGCAGAAGTCAATTAGATTTCAAATTGTAAAAGTAAACCAATGTTTTTTTTTTTGTTAATGGCAACTAATTGCAATTAGTTTTACCATTGCAATAAAAATTTCAATTATCTAATGGCAATTTCGAATTGTTTAATGAATTAGAGAATTTCACAAAAGAAGATTAATTAGCAATCATTAACATCTTTGTTTTGAATTGACCAGTGTCATTTAGAAAAATAATTATTCTATGTAAAGTAGCAATCATGTTAATTGCAATTACACAGAAGATAGAAACTGTGAAGCACATTATTAACCAAAACTGCAAAAACAAAGGATTCCATGGATTAAACGCAAAAATCGGTTTGCTTACTGTAGATAAAATTGTTGTACCAGTTGAACAGAATCGTCCAGAAAAACAAAAAAATCACCGTATAGAAGTGATCATGAGAATGCACCTAAATCGTTTCAATTGTCATCAAATATTATTGCGCTTTGTCACTTATGTTCTGAAAAGGGAGAGAATAATTGAACAGCAAGAAATGGAGTGATACATACATATCTAAATAAAAATATTTTCTTTTATTTTATTAAAATTTTTTTGATATTCTTATCATACTTGGGATTTTTTCATTATCTTTGAAATTTTATTGGCAATGTTTTAAATAACGATAATGAAATAAATTGACTACCATTAAATGCTAATGATTTTATTTTAATTACAATATTCTTTACTGATGACAATAAAGTTTTAATGAAACTGTTTAAATAATAATTACAATTAAAAAAAATAATTTTTTTTATAATTTTTTTTTATAATGCATAAAACGATAAAACCTGCACGCTTTTGTAGATGGATGTATGTTTTAAAATTATAAATTGTTAATTTTAAGTTAGATAGATGTAAAACTTGGTGTCTGGGAAATAAATACAAAAAACTTACACAAAAAAAATTGTTTATATAGCGTCTCAGTGTAGTAACACAACAGACGACGGTAACGGAGCGATTTATCGTTATTGAGAGTTAGTAAACAAAAAACGACGGTTCTCTGACGGCATTAATAATATTTATTTTTATTTCAGTTTTGTGTTTGTTTTCAAAAATATTTTGTTTAAATATTTTATTACATTTAATAAATCAGATAAATTCTAGTAAAAAAAATCACTGAAACGTAAAGAATATTAAGTACATTTAACATGTACATGACATTAGAGTCTATTGGACTGTTTAATCTTGCGAGGGATTCAATGGGACTTTTCAAAACCTGCATACATATTGAAGAGAGGAACGAGAAATAAATGATGACTGACTTAAGATGAGACATGGGCTCATATTTTTTTTACCTTTTCAGTTATTTTTTCAATTAATTTTATTTTCATATTTTTTACCTTTTCAATTATTTTTTCATTTACGTTCATATGTATATCAGTTTTTTAGTTATTTTTATTCCTGAAATTTTGTTCTATTTTTTGTTAAATAATGTGCCTTTGTTATTATTGTGAATTCAAATGCTTATAAAGTACAAATATTTCTGAAAATATGTGGCAATATTGTTAGGAGCGGGGGAGACTAAATGTTAGAAAATGAAAATGAAATGAAAACCGACAAGAAAATAAAATAAATTTTATCTTAGCGGCATTGTTGTTGAACGATAACTTATGTCAAATTTGTATGAAAATTTCGTTACCGTCGTGTGTTGTGTTCCTACACTCATTTGTCCAGAGAATGTTTAAATGTATATTTCGCCAACTTAAAATATTTCTTTATTTTCCTTCATAAAAAATAAAAAATATATATATATATATACTTTATGGTGTTTATTTCATGTACAAACACAAGGAACCATTTTGTCATTTGTTAATGCTTGTTTTTCAACCAATTATCAATTCAACCTTTTCATTAAAAGCGCTAATGGTACTGGATAAAAAAAAATCATTAGCAATATTTATCATTCAATGGTAATGAAATTGAAAATTAATTTGCCCAACCAATTAGTATACTCAAAAAATATTCATAATCAAAATACTTTTTTAACCCCTTTTTGTTCACCAGTGAATGACAAAAAAGTTCCACTAAGAATTTTTCTTTGGTCTAGTGACTTTTCTGCCGTCCACTAATAACTATCAACTTTCCTTTACTTAATTACCAATCATTAACTTTGCTACTGTTACCACTGTGTACCTGGGTTTTAAAATTGTCTTTAAAAACAAATAAGGATAAATAAATTTTATAAAAATTTATCTCTTTGCTAAAAAAAATATTTTTTATTTTTGTGTCAAATATTTATTTTTAAGTAATCATCATTGAAGATCATGATTTAAAGATAAGCAAAAGATGTAAATTAAATTAAAAAAAAAACATTTCAAAAGTGGTTTCTGAACCTTGTATTTTTATTTAAATATACCGAACAAGTTTTTGTTGGCGAAATGTTTTGTAAAATAAAACGAGAAATACCCCTTCCCGCACCGTCAACAAATAAAGACATACAGAAAGAGTTCTTAAAAACATATTTTATATAATACACATTAAAGCAGAAGGAGATTTTTTCTCATTTTGCTAACAAATATGTATATCGCTGGTCTCATGTAGAAAGGCCCTAACTCGTATATATGTAACTTTACAGGAGAAGGTAAAAACATAATAGAAACTGTATTCATCGCAATGTAATATTAAAAATGCAAATGCTTAGGAAACTGTTATTATTGATACTATTGCTTTCAAATTTTGTGACAAAATTTCAATTTCGTAAAAATTCGAGTTAGGGCCTTTCTACATGAGACCAGCGATATGTAAGTGTTTAGAAACACGGTTTTTACGGAACTGTTAATTTTCCTATAATTTTTTTAGCCTTTTTTCCAGGATCACAAAATTTAGTAAATAGGTTGTGGACTTTAAAACATTTTTAAGTGCGGCAAACTATTGAGATAAAATATCACTTTTTCTTCTTCTGTAGAGGTAAAGAGCGACTACATCATTAGTAAGACATGGATCTGAAATTAAAAGTGCGGCGGAAAATCATACCAAGATATTTTGCTTCATGTTTTCTATTTATTTGAATTATGCTGAAAAAGATGAGTTGGAATTTAGGTATTCAATGATTGATTTCTCGTAATAAAAATGACATGAACAAACGCTCCATACCCAATGTAAGATAGCAACTTGGAGTTTTTAGATATGTTTGATAGAATTGTTAACAGAATTTCACTTTTAGAGTTTTACTTCAAGCACACATTACACGTGTATTGGTACATCTTTTATCGACAAAGGCAAATTGCAATCCGAGTTCACTCTTGGTAGCCGTTGATCGGAAAAGATTACTGTATCAGATCCTCGCATAATTGTGATAAACATTTATGAAGTAAAAAGTGAATAAGTAGTGACACAACCAACTGCAGGAATACAAATAAAAGTTGAAAAAAGAAGAAAATATAGAATGGCGTTGTGTTTTGCCCACTGCCTCGGAGGACCTAAACCGATCTTCCTTTTTTACAAAAGAAAAATTTTCAAAACTATGCCTGATCGATTGGCGTATTTTAAAATTCTCTACCTCATCTAGTGTCTTGGTAAAGTTTATTTTAACACGAACACGGGCGGACATGGCACAATCGTTATTTTAATCGTTGATAGTTTTTAGTTGTGTTTTTCGTACATTTTCGGTTTTAAATGAAATTTTGAATTTTTTATTGCAAGTACAATTTATTTTATAATTTTTGGGAACATTCATAATTTTAGATGAAATTTTTATGAAACTAAATATTTTCGTAAAACTTTAATATTTTAGTGAAATTCCAATTTTGTTGCTAATTTTAAGTTTATTTTACTCAATTTTCGGTTTTTAATGAAATCTCAATTTTTTAAGTAAAGTTTAGTACTTAAATATTTATATTTTTGGTGAAATATTGGTGAACGTGTAATATCAAGGTGAAATTTAGATGTTTTAGTGATGTTCTGAAAACTTGGTTATTTGCGGTTTTTACTTCATAAATAAAACCCGATATTACAATTCAATAAAGAAAAAAAAAAAAAAAAACAACAATAACAAAAAAGCAAAATTAAATCTAAAAAACTTAAGGAAAATAGAGACGCTCGCCTTTTTTTTACATATCTCCATTATTTATGGACCTTTGTTGCCTAATTTTTCATAGCACCTCTTTTAAAACTATGTGTGATAGAATAGTGGCAAAACCAGTGTTGGGAAAGTTGTTACGATCGTACTTTTTTGATACTTTATGTATTGAAAAAAATACCATGTTACTCCTCTGTAACATTTGATAATCTCAGTGATACGTCTACAATTTAAAACCAGTGATTTTCTTAAATTCATCTGTTTTAGCATCACCCCTTTATCACTTATAGTTTACGAAAATGGAAACACGATTCGAACGCTACCGAATGCCGCAATCTGGTTATTCTATACGTCACGAAATTTTACTCGATACGAAACCTCTCTCGATCGCGAATGCGACAATTTGGCCCCAGCTGTTACGTTTCTTGTGTTTCTTTTGATAGAATTGTACATCTTAATACAAACAAGTAAGAGTGCTATATTCGGCTATGCCAAATTTTGTATACACTACATAAGTAAGTAAATTTAGTTTAGTTAAGTAACTCCATCATAAAAGCAAATATTAGGGTGACAGATAATTAAAAAATAATAAAATTTGGTACTGCATTTCAGTGATGGTAAATGATATTTTCATTTGGTATAGATTTGGACTTATTTGAGGGACAATACCCAATGACTTTGAATTTAATGTAATAAAGGAAGTTTTTTTTGGAAATGGTCTCAAAATTTAAGAGGAAAATATTTTTAAAATAAGCCCAAATCCATTCTATTGGTGCTATTTCAGTTTAAAGTGATATACCTTAAAAAGTACAAAGTAAATTTAAAAACTTTTCTGTTTATAGGTGAAATGAACTTTTTGTATATTGATTTGCGGTTTTTGTTAATTTTCCTTTTTCATTAAGTTTTTTTTTTGCTGTTTAATAAAAATTAAAAAAAAAAAAAAAAAAAAATAACGATTTGTTACTCTTGAGATTAAAAAAGTACTCTCAGAAAAATTTTTTGATCCCGAAATGAAAATACCATTTCCCTTTACTGGGCAAAACTGATTTCAAACCATTTACTGATAGAAGGGCATTGAATATTAAAAACGGAATAACAAATGTGCTGAAGGGTATATAAATATAATTTTATTGTTAATTAATTGTTAATTTCTAGGGATGCTTATCCAAATTCAATGAATTTCTTTTCTTTATTAACCAATGGGGATAGAATTGATAAATTTTACTCAATAGATGGCGCTGCCATGTATATCCAAATACATGTTATTTTTTCACTGTTGAGAGTGAACACACAAGGTTGACTATAACTTTAAGCGTTATTCATCTCAACAGTGATTAGAAAGGACAAAAAAGTAGACCCGGACAACGCAGGGTATAATCGTGTTTAGTATTTCATGTATCGATAATGACTAACTGGCCAAATCGATACTTTAAGTTTATTTGTAACCCTTAATCAATTAGTAATCAATAAATTCTTACCAGGGATTCTTTTAAAAATTTTCTAATTGATTTTAGTCGTTAACGGAATTTACAGTTGTGTTTTCGGAAAAAAAATTATTTTATTTAATTAGTGAAAGAGCAAGTTCATTTTTTTACTTGTTATAAAAAAACAAATAAACGCGATGTAAAATGTACGTGAATTTCCCACGGCGAACAAGTTTTAATACGTACTAAATATGTATAAATGTATGAGTGTTTTAGTAGAATGGAAGTTTTGTCATCAGACGTTTAAACTTATTTTTAAATTGTACTGAATGAATAATATCTCCAAATAAGCGTCATTTATAAAATTTTATCACATTCATAGAAAGAAAAAAAAAACAAACAAAATTCATTTACATAAATACAAGTAGTGAAAGTGCGGTGTTGTTGTTTACATATTTATTTAAACAGAATAATTAATTTTTTTTCATTATTTATTTATTTAAAAAGAATAATCAAAATTTAGAACGCAAGCATTTTGGTTTCCTTTTTTATTTTATTATTTAATTAAATATTCAATATCATGTTGGTTTTATAAATACAACAATAGTTATTTTTTAAAGGGTTTATAATTGATTTAAACGCAACAATTTGGTATTTACTTATGTAATTTACAATTTCCCGGAAAGGTAAATTGCAACTTATTCGTTTACAAACCAAATTGATTAACTAGAAATTCTTTCCAATTTCCTGCTCTGAGCCACGACGACATTATATCAGATGTAACTATTAGCTCAAATTTGAGGAATTTTCAAAGTTTTTAAATGTAAGTGGTTAAAGGTGCTTAAAATTTATTTCACAAATTCGATTTAAAATTTGTTTCGTTAATTGCTTTTTCTTAGTTTTTAACCGACTTTAAAACAAGAAGGAGGTTATACAATTCGGCTGAATGTTGCTTTTTTATATTTGCGCCTCCAGAACTCAGTCATATCTGATCCGATTTTGAAAATTTTTGGTAATATGATAGATTATGCTTACAGATTGGTCCCGTTTTGTAAAACAGTTCATAATCTTAAAAATTAAAGGGTGTCCCCATACAACATACATATTTATTACGTGTATTATGAACTGTAAAGGGCACTTCTGTGAAATTTAAATTGACTGCGTATTACTATAGCTTCCAAAAACAAAAATTTATGGAAAAATAAATTTAACAATTAAAGGCTGACCCCATAATTGATGTAAATTTACTTTTATGGGCCTATCTTTTGAACCGTTATAGACAAACTCTTGCAAATTGGACAGAATGTCGATTGCTATAGCCATTATAGTAACAGCTGATAATATTTAAATTTATGAATTAAAGGGTGCACCAATAGTTCTTTTAGTTTGGTATATGGCCATACTTTCAAACAGTTGTAGACAAACGCTTGAAATTTACAGCGAACCTGTAATGCTAACTCCGCTATAACAACAAGTATAAATTTTGAATTTGGAAGTAAGCGGGTGTCTCAATAGTTGATATAATATGGTGTAGGTGGACGGACTTTTGAACCGTTATAGACAGACAGCTGAATTTTTCAAGGGACATGTTTTGCTTAGTCCGCTATAACAAGAAGCTTGTAATTTGAATTTAGAAATTAAAGGGTGTTCCCAAAATTAAATAATTTGTTCTATATGGCCGTATTTTTTCA
Organism: Gymnosoma rotundatum; assembly: GCA_916610165.2. Classification (NCBI taxonomy): domain Eukaryota; kingdom Metazoa; phylum Arthropoda; class Insecta; order Diptera; family Tachinidae; genus Gymnosoma; species Gymnosoma rotundatum. Next base: position 63,249,520 of record OU744336.1, read on the forward strand.
ACCGTTGTTTACAAACATCTTAATTTTAGACACAATGTCCACTACTTTATTTGGTATAATAAGAAGTATAAAAATGTTGTAAATTAAATAGTTGATATAATCTGATGTATATGGGCAAACTATTGAACCGTTAAACACAGACGGTTGAAATTTACACAAAACCTGATTGCTAAATCTAATACAACAGCAAGTATATAATTAGAGTTTTGAAATTAAAGGGTGGCCCTATAGTTGCTGTGATTTTATGTATATTGCCAAACTATTGAACAGTTGAACAAGTATAAAGTTTGGAGATATAAGGATGTCCCAATAGTTAATGTAATCTAATTTATGTGGCCATACACTTGAACTGTTATAGGGAGACAGATGAAATCTGTTTTGAAGACGATTTTTTTTCGCAAGAATTATTTAGTCTATTTTTTACCGCATAATGCTGTAAACACATTCGAAACCGACTGCAAAATGTCAAAATTAGAATGCATGTGTTCAAGGCCAAGGTGAATTAAATACAAGGTGATAGCGGTGGCGAATTCAATTCTTTTTCCATGTATTCTAACTGTCAAACTCCATATATAAAAAATTTATCTAACTGTTATACAGATTTTTTATATATGGAGTTTGACAGTTAGAATACCAGGGAAAAGAATTGAATTCGCCACCGCTATCACCTTGTATTTAATTCGCCTTGTTCAAGGCGAATCAATTACCAGGTGGCAGCGTAGGCGAATTCATTAATTTTCGCCGTGTACACTACTGTCAAACTCCATATATAAAAAATCTGTTTATCATTTTTTTTTATATGAAGTTTGACATTCGTTTCTACTAGCAAAAAATAATAAATTCTCTAACGCTGCCACCTGATAATTGATTCGCCTTGCATGTGTTTATATGAGAATCAAGGCGAATTAAATACAAGGTGATAGCGGTGGCGAATTTAATTCTTTTCCCTGGTATTCTAACTGTCAAACTCCATATATAAAAAATCTGTATAACAGTTAGATAAATTTTTTATATATGGAGTTTGACAGGTAGAATACATGGGAAAAGAATTGAATTCGCCACCGCTATCACCTTGTTTTTAATTCGCCTTGATGAGAATGATTATTTTGTTGACAGCAAGGCAACATGTCGGCAGGTTGTGTTCTGGGCTGAATTCGCCGCTGTAGTCAAATTAAACCAAGGCGAATTAAATACAAGGTGATAGCGGTGACGAATTCAATTCTTTTCCCTGGTTTTCTAACTGTCAAACTCCATATATAAAAAATCTGTATAACACTTAGATAAATTTTTTATATATGGAGTTTGACATTTAGAATACATGGTAAAAGAATTGAATTCGCCACCGCTATCACCTTGTATTTAATTCGCCTTGAAATTAAACTAATTTCTATTTTTATTGGCGACAATAAGCAGTTAAGTGATGTCAGCACTGTAAGACATGTAAAAAAATAAGTGCTTAAAATAACTTATGAAAAAAGAAAAGAAATATAAAAATTTAAAATAAAATTATTTATTTAAAAATTTAAGTGTAAATCTATAATAAAACTGTGAGAGGATAATTTCAGAACATGAAATATTTAAGGAAAATATTGTTGCTGGTGAAGATAATAATTGATTTGGAATACAAAATACCTATTTATTGAATTTTTATCTGTCTCATGTAAGTGCTGCTGGATAGATTTGAGTAAAATTTTGTGAGAGGATCCTTCAGAACCTTGGTTCAAACATGGAATTTTTTTTCGTAAAAAAAATAGAGAAACAAATATAAAATTACCCAATTTTACCGGTATAATTGTACTTAAACAGTTTTCAGCACATTTTAGTTTCGTATATAGAAAAATTTAAACACTTTTTGCATACTTTTCAATAATTACTTACCCCCTGTTTACATTAGACAATGCTGTCATGACAATAGCAATACATGCACAGTTTTTCACTAATATATGTACACATTTGAATTGTCTGAATTACTGTCTTGAATATTTTGAAGACAGTAAACAATATAGTGATTTGACGTATGCCGACAAATTTTTTTATAATTGCTTTAACTAAATGAAATTTTAATTAAATTATTATTTTAATTACTAAAATTTTCTTTGCATATAACAATAGAAATGAAAAAATAGCAGGAAGAATTTCTAAAGCTATTTTAAATTTTCCGAGAACGTGCTCATAATGAATTGTCATAATTATTGTCTGGACGCCTATACTACAGAAGCAATTGTCAGCATTTTTGACAACTAATGTGTATTATTTTATTGTCATGACAGCATTGTCTAATGTAAACGTAGCGTTAAAAAATATTTTTCGAAATTTGAATTTAGAAAAAATTAGAAATGCCACATCGACGAATTTAAAATATTACAATTGTCATGGCGAAAGTGTACGAATAATAATTTTAAAAATTTCAAAGAAATGTATTAAGATGTATATAAAATTAAAAGTCCTTTTTGTGTGAACAACATTTAGTTAAAAATTTACTTCTGTTCTTAGTACTTGCTGGTTGAAGTATTTATATTAATTTAAATTGTCGTATGGGACATCTGTAAATATTTAACACGATTGGCTTTAATAGATATCATAGAACTGTTGTTTTTAGTATTTTTTATTTTAGTGGACAAGAAACTACGTGTTATTTATACTGACACACACTACTGTACTTATTATTGCTTCGGAGAAATACTTCAATATATTTTCAATTTTACAGACAATCAAACGAAAATCGACGTATTATTCTGCTCTTTTAATAGCCTCTTACATAATAGTTAAAACATTTTTTTAATCATAAATCGGAGCTGCTTCTTTCAAAATCGTTTGAGTAACATCACTGAAATACAATTAATTCATATTTATATTATGCAGCTGCGTACAAGGCGACAAATGTTGCTAGCGTCATTTGCTGTCGTGTGTTCGTGTATCTTGCTGCGCCGAATGTGTTTACTGCTTAATACTTTTCTGCAACATTTCGCAATGGTATGTATTGTAAACATTGAAACATAATACATTGTTTGAATACAAAGCAACTGAGGTTTTGGAAGTCAGCCTTATTTCTGCTAGTTTAATTTTGGTAATCAAAAAAAATTTAGTTAAAAAGTGTTGGGTTGTTTTAAAGTTTGGTTAATATCTAGCAAAGACGTTAGATCTAACAAAAATGACATGTCTGTCAAAAAAGTAGGATGTTTGTATTAAAATAATATATGTGAAAAATTCTTTGAAAGGACCTCCCGACGTGCTAATCTTTGCAAAATTCATAAAACAGTAGTTTCAGAGTTGCTTTTTGATTTGCATTTTTCTTGCGTACCAGTGTTGCATCTCAAAATATTTCTTCTTGCGTTTTTAAAGTGCTATAGAACTCCATCAGATTTTTAGACAGTCGTGGTCTTAACTCAGTCTCACGGTGTTTGCCAGTTTTACACATGCCTTGTAATTGAGATTACATCATTTGACATTGTCATGGAACTTTTACTTCTAAACGTGCACACGGCATAAAAAAATTTATTAAAGGGATTTTAACAAAACAGATGTAAAAATCATTCCATGTAAAACCAGCATTATATTTGTTTGTTTCTAGGCAAAAAAATTAAATATGACTACAATTTCACAGAGAAAAGTAAAAAATTAAACTTTAATATTCCTTGAATCTTTTATATGCCTTTTTTGTAATTGCTTTAAATTTTTTAGAATTCTTCAGCTGGAAAACGAACTGAACGACCATTTACACATCGCGATGAGGATATGTTGGCCGATCTAAAGCAATCAACAATTTTAGCCAGTTTGAAACGTGATGTAGAAATTTTGGAATCAAGCGAAGTTAAAAACGAAGACTTGGAAATAGAAGAACGTTATAGGTAAAATTTATTGTTGTAACAAAAATTAAACCAACTAAAAAGTTCTTCAAAATTTATTACAGAGGACCGGCCATAACTTTAAATACAGATAATTTTATCAATGAAAACATTGAAGTAAATGAAAATAAAATTGGTTTAGAGGAAAGAGTTTCAAGGGAAGCTCTAGTCACTAGTCATTTGATTTTAAGCATTATATTGGCAGTAGTGGCTTTGTTGGTGATCGGTTTATTTGTCACCTTAGTTGTTTGGCGTCGTCATATAGAGTAAGTAGAATTTATAAATATTTAATAGTTTTTTTTTTTTTGTTGTTAAAATGAAACGCATATTATATTTATTTACTCTCTATTGCTAAATGTTATTAATAATGTTTAAATAAATTTAATTTTTTATTAGACAACGCTACGGAATGCGCGAACTTCTAGTTTCTAGTGACAATCAAGATTATTGGCCTCAGGATGTTATAACCTCAGTTGTTGCCCAACATCAGCAACAGTATCAACAACAACAACAACAACGACTTCAGCTGCAATTACAATCATAGTTTAATTGTAATTGCACCTAATTTAAAATGCAATTATTTTGAGATTGTAACAAATTCAACAGAAAAGATATTTAACAAAAATCACAAAATTTTCCCATTGATTTATTTTTAAGTTGTTTAATATTTAATTTATTTTGATAAGATAATTGCTTTCAAATACTTTTTTCTTTGTTATAAGTTTTCTTTTATTATTTAAGATATTTTTTTTTATCAACTAATACAAATTCAATATAAATTAAATATAGGGCTGTGATATAACTTTTATATTGGAGCTTTTTTTCTTTGTACTAATATTAAAAATATGTAAGCCCGCTAAGACAGTATTAGATTTTAAAAGTGTAAATAAATCAAAATAAAGTAAAGTAATTAATTTGTAAAAATTTTTTTTACAAAATTGTTTTTTGTTTACAGACTTTGTTACTTCGAAAAGTTTCTTAATTCCGCTTCAAATCCAGACGCCAACACATCATTTTCATTTAAGAAATAAAAATAAAAGAATAATTAGAAAATTAATAATTTTTTTAAATCACGCGATTCCGATATTCGGATGCAAAGATTTTAAACATCCTGCGTTCATTTTAAAAACTCTACAAATTTAATTTTATGATCAAAATTTTGGTTAATTTGGTAATTAATTATCAGTTTGTAAGGGTTACACTCGTTGCCTCTCCTACTTCACCATGCTTATGTTTGAAAATATACTTTATTCTCCAATTAAGCTACACAAAATTTGTAGAGTCTAATAGTTGTAATTCTTCAAATATAAAATAATCAATAATTCATTTTATAGAAGGTACTCGTCTTCCCATTATTCCCCTAACAAACATACATTTTGTTAACTTCCTGAAGCAAACAACAAAACTTATTGTGATAATTGATTAAAATTATGTAGAGATATATGATATTAACATTTTGCTATTTATGTATGTACATATATAGTTCAGATTTTAGTCAGAGGCTTTATAAGACCAACACTTCTAAAATAACACAGGCAAAGAAGCAGATATTATTGGTGCTGAACGTTGAGAAATGATAACAGAGTTCTCTTTTCCTTAACAAGTATCGGTCGGATTAAAATTTGTCCACTAGATCGAAAAAATTAAATTACATTTTATTTTGGGAGTTATTGAACATCAAAGTTTCATCTCTGGTAATCAAATCTGCCTTTTCTTTCGTTTACAGCATTAATTTAAAATAAGAATCTTATGAGTTGGTAAAACGGCGTAAGTAATTTCAGGTTGGTAATACTGCATAAAAGTTAACAGGAAACTGCATTACCCACAAAGCATACATAACATTGCTTAAGAAATACTTCGTTATCTTTGTCTATTTACGGTACAGTATTAATTGTACAACATAAGTTGCAGTTTCAATTTCACAATATTATAAGTTTTTGTTTATTTTATATTTTGGAGAACTGATGAGAACACAAGACAAAAAACCAACTAGTTGGTCGAGCTGAATTCATAGGACATTATTTTATATGTGCATAAATATTTAGATGCCTCCAAAACTTTTCATCGGTCGCTTACAAGCCTACAAACACCCCTAAGCTAAGCTTTAAGTTTCTTCTTGTTCTTCTCTTTTTGTTATTGTAAACAAAATTAAATCATTTTTATATCCCAAAAATCAGCTAATTGATATTAACACTACGATATTGAAAAAGAAACTCACCTCAAAATTCGAAATGTTTGTTTTTGCTTGCAGAATTAATTTCTTTTGAGGTAGCACAATACAGAACCTACAGAAAAATTAATAAAAAAATGGAAATATAATTTTATATATCTTTTGTAATTTTGATTCGGTTCTGTTGAAAACTTAAATAATGTAGGCATTTAACTTATGTTATTTTGCCACCCTTAAGAATTTTAACATTTGTTTAGTTTCTCGTTAACAGCTGTCTCTTTAGGAACATCTTCGGCTCGGTTGGTAGAAAAGATTTTAAGAAAGTGTTAATTATTGAAAACTCCATTCTCAAAATTTAAAGAAAGTACCTGTATAGTGAATAATAAAGTTTAAACAGCTACTACCTAATAGTCCAATTCGAAATTTCTTTTATTTATTACATAGTTTTTTCTTTGGATTTTTGTTTATATATAAATGGCTATATTACCATACAGCTAAAAATGCTGACAGCGAAGTAACAGGTCGTTTTTTTGTTTTTCTATTCACATTAAAGTAAGTGTGGCAATATTACTGGTCAAAGTATTTTACAGTCAGCTGTTTGTGTTTTTCTACACAACAAAACTTACATCGCAAATCTTATTTATTGTTTTTTGGTTTTATTGCATATTAAAATTTTCTTCAAAAACATCAAACGAAAAAGGTAATTTAAACAACAAAGTGTTTTTGTTTTAATAAAATAAACAGTTTTAATTCAAAGGTATTAATTTTCTGAAGAAAAATTGTGCGAACTTTGAACTTGTAACCTCCAAATCTGCTCAGAGAAGCGGATTTAACAAATATTAAATTGGCTTGCCACCAATGCGCATGTCTGTAATATTCTTGACTTCTCCGGTAGAGGTTTTCCACCTTAAAAATGGTTTAAGGTTGTCAAAAATCCATGCCAGTTTATAGAAATTTTAAATTGTTTGTGTTAAGACGTGTGTATTCTTATTGTTTAATTTGTGGGCTGATATTGCCAGCAGTTCCACTATATGCTGTTGTCGTTCATTCATACATTCAGTTTTGTTTAGTTATCAGTTGGCACTTGTCTTCTTCCGTTGTTGTCTTAACCAGAAAAAAGAAATAAATTTGTTATTAAAGCCGTCTTTTTGGTCTTATGGAACTTCGATAGTTTGCTGTTTCCATCGCAAAGTGTTGCTTGTGTGTTTTTTTTAATACTTTAAAGTCATTAAAAATAAAACCTTATACCTACTCAATGATAAAAAAAATATGTTTTAATTAAATATTACTTATGAAATATCTATTTCAAATAAAACGAAATAGTAACAATAGTGTAAAGTGCTTAAAAGTGGCAAGTGTTGAGTGAAAAAGAATTTTATGAAATGTTAAAATATGTATTCTTTCAATTAAAAAATAAAATGTTTGTCAAGTTATTAATTTAATTAAACTTAAAATAATTTTGATTATTGAAAAATGTTTTTAAAAAGATTTAAAAATCTTTAATATACCTAACAAAGAAAATAAGGACACACATAAACCTGTATAAAGGTAAAGTCCTAAATTTGAATTCCTGTATTTTAAACTCATAATTTAGTTTTAAGTCACGGTTTATTAGTTAATTTTAAAATTTTGAACAAAGTTTGTAAGTAAAAAAGGAAAAGTAATAATTACAACAAAGAGCGGTTTAATTCTTCTCTTTGAACGAGAATATAAAAAAATAAAAAACTATACCTACCTATTAACAAAAAAAAAAAAAAAAAAAAAAAAAATAGTAAAGAGGTTAGCAGTGCGGCTTTCTTGTTTTAACCACATGTTGAATACAGTTTTTCTTTTAATCTTCGGAAAAAGTAGCAATTATTTAAAAAACGAAATAACTACACCAAATTTGTATACCCTTCACCACAAAAAGTGGAAAAAGGATATATCTAAGTTTGTCCTTCCGTGTGTAATTTCTACAATATCCATTTCCAACTCTATAAAGTATATACATATCGATACCTTTCTGTTAGAATGTATTAAGCGACACTTTTTTCGAAAATGACTTTTTGATTTTGAACTATAATAGAAGTTAAGCGCCACATTTTGGCCTGGGTTCCGCTGCCCTATCATGGATGCAAAGGAAACTAGAGAGAAAATAAAATTTTATCAACCGCCACTGGAATAATGTTGCTCACTGAAATTTGTACTATCCGCCAAAAAAATTATGCTAAGCGACATTTTTAATAACCTAATTGTCGTAAGCAACTAAATGTTTCGCGGAATTTTCAACATTGGCATCATGTTCCCAAAAAAGATATGTGTACCTTTTGCGAATCCTATAAGGACCGTGAATTGGATGAAACACAGAAAGTAAAAGTGACAAAACATTCTCAACAGAAAGGGACGAGCCATAAACTGTTTATGGAAGTGTTAGTACAACAGCAAACTTGATTTCACAAATAAAATAAATATGTCAACCGATCAAATTTAGTATCGAAAGAGGTGCTATTGGAAATCAGCATGTCCTTCGAGGGTGCAATAAACAATAAAGAAACTCCAATCAAACAAATAAATATATGGGCAAAACAGAATAAAAAAATAAAAAATATCAAGTAAAAAAAATGGTGCTCGCTTATATTTTCCGAGTACCGAGGCTCTGAAACTATGAATATTTTAAAAATATCAATATGGGTATCATTTTAAATCTTTCGAAGAGATCTTTTATGAAACACTAAAATTTGTTAAAAATGCTTTTGCTTTTTTGATTGGAGTTCCTTCACTAAACTAGATTTACATAGATGGTGAAGGGTATATAAGATTCGGCATAACCGAATATAGCACTCTTACTTGCAAGGCAGATTTATTTTACTAGGTAATATCGGCTCTACAACAAATACAACATTGACAAAAACAACATGCCTTTTTATTGTTGTTTTGTGGGTTGGAAACGTCAAAAACACAAAGAAAAATAAAAGATAATTGCTATCAATACACATGCTTGCTTTGTCTCGCAAACGCTTCTTGTTACTGTTTTTTTGAAATTCGTAAACAAACAAAGGAAAATACAAAAACTTTTGACATTTCCAACTACAAACCAGCTGGGCGGACGACACTACCTAGTAAAATAAATCTGCCTTGCTTACTTGTTTATGTTAAAATGTCTTATTTAATTTATATTTTTTAATCGTTGACACATAGTCCCCGTTTAGACGAGCGAACATTTGTTTGATAGCAAATTACGGGTGGGGAAGATAAAATCGTTTTTGTGTTCGGTACTCGGCGACACGCTTTGTTGACATTTTCTTTGCATACATTTTAAATCGAACAATAACAATATGAAATGTTGCCAAAAACATGTTCGACTGTGTGAACGCGAATGTAAAAACAAAAGGGAATTCAAAATGTTTTTCTTCCAAATGTTCGTCCGTCTAAACTCGGACATACAAGTAATTGCTTGCAAGTAGTGTATACGTATTATTAAAGAAAATTAATAAAATTATAGAAAAAAAATGAAATTTTTTTAGTGGCTACACTGCACAGTTAAAGTTCATTTTAAATATGTCGTTGACAACAAAACTTGTTTTAAAAATATCTATTTAAAAAATTAATGAAATTAAGTAAAATTCGATAATAATTAATTCAATAATTTCTGTTTTATTTAATTTTTTTATCCATTTTGCTCATATGTATAAAAAAGTTAGTCATAACACTATCTATTCTTAACACTATCTCTTCAGTTTTAACAAATACGTGGCTTGAAAATGATGTTATCACATCGAAAGCGCTCGCCAAAAGCACAAAGTACACAGCCAGAGACGACAGTTATTACCGAAAATTATAACAACAGTCAAGAATAAACATTTTTTTTTGGTCTACCATAACTATTTTTTATTATAATGAATTTTGCCCGATATCTATCCTACCGTTTTTGTCTAAAGTATTTGAAAATATTATTTGAAAATAAGTAAACGAGCATCTGTCTGGTAAGAATTTGATTTCTAACAAACAATCTGGTTTCAGTAGCGGCAGAAGTTGTACAACAGCTCTAGCAGATGTTATCGAAGATCTTAGGTCCAAACTTGACATTAATATGTTGGCATTTTTGGTTCTTTTGGATCAAAGTTAGGCATTTGATACAGTTAATCACGCAATTTTGGTGAAAAACTTCAGAAACTCTTTTATTTTTTTTTCGAACGGCCTGCAATCTAATATCCTCCTACCTAGAAAACCGATCTCAAAGATCCGGTTAACGTTGGTAGAGGTATTCTGCAAGGGTCCATACTCGGACCCCTTCTGTTTTGTCTTTACTTCAATGACCTACCTGATATTAATATTAGCAGTAAAATGCATATGTATGCGGATGATGTTCGAATCTATAACTATAGCTACATTGAGAATATTACCCTATTTGTAAATAGTATAAATACCGATTTGAACAAAATTCACAGCTGGGCTGTATGCAACGGTTTACAGATCAACCCAGCGAAGTCAAAATGTATTTTCATTTTAAAATCTAAGAGAACTTTTGACAATTATCAAATAAAAATTAATGATAATGCTATTGAGCATATAATTTCAGCGACTAATTAAGGTATTGTTTTTAAAGATAGATTCACCTGGACAGATCATATAAATGATGTCGTTTGAAGAGTTTATGGCAATCTCCACACCAGAGTAAGTAAATTCGCAGCGCAGAGCAGCTCTTTTCTGCGCTTTTTATTGCGCAGAGCCAACTTGTTATTGCGTATTGCTCTGGGCCAATATGTTTGCTCTGCGCAATGAAAGAGCAGCGCTGCTTTTTACGAATAAATTCTACTAAGACTTGTCTGCGAAAAAAATGCAGTATAAACTTCTTGATGCTTTATTGCATGTTAAAAATTCAGATAGCGCATGCTGCACTTCTTTTATACCTTCTCGAAAAATGCTTAATAAATAAAATTCGCACACAATGTATTCCAAGGAATAGAACGCTGATGAATGTCTATTAAAATTTGACAGTAGAATATAGTTCTGTTCAATAACAAGAAGTTGTTACTAATTGTTATTGGAAAGTGTTTACTTCAGTACTTAAAAAGAAACAGCGAAAGAGTAAAAAAGAAAAAGTATAAGATGTGAATGTTAATAAATTTGTTACCACTTTTGTTACTGGCAAGAACAGAACAGCTGATTCTTGATCTGTTTTACAAAATAAGTTAATAAATATTAAATACTTTGAACTTAAAGTGTTTATTAGCACTTTCCACGAAAATATTTACATCACATCGTTGCTAGACCAAAATGGTGTGTTTTTTTTTGCCATAATTTGTGTGGCGACTGTAAAACCGAATATTTACAGCTGAAATTTTTTACAACACAAATTTATTAATTAATTTCTTATATGTTTAATAATGATTATTTGATCCTTTTTTTTATTAAATTATTTTCTATTTTATTAAGCTTTGGGTCCTTATATTTTTTATTAATATTTTATTTCAATATTTCGGTACTTTCTGCGTACCTTCTTCAGGAAACAAAATTAATATTGATTGATATCAATAAAATAGAAAATAATTTCTTATATGGTAAATTAAAATCAATTAGGGGCTTAATTGCGTAAATTCCTTTCTTGCGAAATTAAAACGTATGTCTGAACAGGGTATAAAATTATTATTATATAAAGGCATTTCATTAATTCTGATCGGAATGGTTTTAATTCCGTATTAACAATTCCGATCGATTTTGTTTTACCTTTTACCGATCGATTTTGCTTATTTAAAAAAATATATTTAATTGTGGCGTAATTGCGCATATCAAAGTAAACAATAAGACTAATTATAGTAGGGACATATGTACATATGTACATACATATAATTAAAGTAAATTTGAAAATCTCAAATAAAAAACAATTTTAAAGCAACTAAATTCTACTTTAAAATTTAAATGTGGTTACATTCAGAAGAAATTAAAACTAAAAGTCGAGCAAATACTGAGTGTTTGAGAGCCATCACTTTCATCACTAAATTATATCAAAGTTTTTATTTGCATTGCTTAATTCTTAATTTAAACTAGCAGTGCCCATTACTTCGTCAGCGTATCATTTCTTATTTTTTAAAAATTCAAATTTACAAAAATGTGTTTTTAAATGTTTATTGTAGAGTTATGTAAACAGTACTAAAAATTTTCCATCTATAAAAATAAAATGTGCTGACAACACTGATTTATTACCACGATACCAGTAAAATTGGGTGCTTTCACTTTTGTATCACTATTGTCTTTACGAAATGATTAATTTTTTACGAAAAAAAAAGGATTCTATATTTGAACCACGTTTTATTCAAATCCATCTAGCAGTTTTTACGTGATGCGAACGCAGACAGACAGACGTTGAGGCAGACAGACAAAAATTCCTAAAATAGGTGTTTTGTATTCCATGTCGGTTACTATTTATATCAACATCAAAATTTTCAAAAAATATTCAATTTACAGAAATGACCCACCACCACGTATAGATATAGATAGATAGAAAATATTTTATAAATAAAATAATATAAACCACGAGTAAAAAACATTTTCAATAAACATAAAACTATCTTATATTAAATAAGAATTCTTTCTTTGACAATGATATAATTGTTATCCATCAAAACAATCAACATTTCTTTATTAGCAGTTCAAAGAGCTAATAATATTTGCTTGCAAGAAATGCTTTTTAAAGTCTTTCCTCTTTTGCCTATAATATAATTGTGGTAATATCATTGATGTAAAATAAGATTTATTATATTTTTCTTTCTTTTATAATTTGCGGAAAAGAATAGTTTTTTTTTAACATATTTTTAACTGTTGTAATTGTTACAGTAATGATGCTTTACAGACTCGTTGAATACTATGAATTATTTATAATTACCTTTTTCTATTTTATTTTACTTGATATTTTGCTAAATCTTTGTTAAATAATTACAAGTCTCTAACAGACTGTTATTTTACACTCCCTCCTTCTCTCTCCCTCTCTTTATACTAGAATATGTAACATTTACCTTCTAAGTTATCATATAGTTAATATTAAATGAATTTGAATGGTGCTACACTTGACCTTCAATTGAAACAGCAGTAGTGTGTGTGTGTGTGGTTCACCACAAAAAATAAAAAAATGAACTAAGTTTGTCATTCTGTTTGTAATTTTTACAATATCCATTTCCGACCCCATAGAGTATATATGTATATTCTGGGGTCTTATGCATAGCGATGTCCGTCTGGCCTTGTGTTATTGTTAAAACCGTGTTTGCCAAGGCACTAGATAAGCTTAAGAAAATTTAAATACGCCAATCGATCGGACATAGTGTCGAAAGACATGATATTGGAAATCAGCAATATAGGTCCATGCCCTTCGGGGCAGCAGGCAAAATACCACGCCTACCTCTAATTTTTTCATATTATTTGGAATAATAAAGTAGCTCCAATCAATAAAAGAAATGTATAAGGGCGATATAGAATGAAAAAATAAGAAAAGAAAAAAACATCAATTAAAAAAAATTGGTGCTCACCCATATTTTGCATGTATGTGAAGATATATTTTAAAATTTTTAGCTTTGATACAAACCTTTTAATTTAACGGAGCCTTGTTAGAAAGATTAGAAAGTCCTCTTAATGGAATAAAAATTCGGTTTATGCATCCAAACTGTAAATTTAATGGAAACAACGAAATATGGCAAAACCAAAACGAATGGGATTTGCTTGCGAGGTGTCCTTTTATAGTTCTCCATACTTAAAATATTTAAAAGTGTGCGTTGGAACGGGTTTGGGCACTTATATTTTTAAAATTTGTATTTCTCTAAGGGATGAGCCCATTTTATGAAAACAACAAAAGATGGCAAAGCGAGAGTTGGAACGGGTTTTGGGCATTTTAAAATTTTTAAAATTTGAGTTTCCCTAAGATGGCAAAATCGTAATAATACTGAATTATGTGCGAGTAATTCTTCTTTAATTGTCCATACTTGGTGTCCCTGTTCATGAACACTTAGTTTATAAATCATTATAAATTTGTATGAATTAATATTTATTTTTATGGCTTAACATAATTCATATTAGTTAAAGCACTGCAATGCCACAAAATGTTGCCTCATGAAAGAACTTTGTCAGCACTAAATTATAAAGGTGAATTTTAAATAGAACTGTTTTCTTCCAAAACCGAAGTTTCCTATTAAGCTAAAAAATCTTAAATAGTCACTTGCCTTCAAACCATCTTTAAATCAACATGAATATTACTTACCAAAATTAATTAACCTAAAACTTATATATTAACAACTTACCTTTCAGCCATATTGAAACCCTTGGATTTGTACTTACCATTAATTATAAATTAACCTGAAATTAATATCATACGAGTATTGATTGGAAATTAATAAACCTAAGAAAATCTGAAGGAAAGAAATTACATTTGTACCCTTTTTTATTACCATCATCATCACCTTAAGTGCACTAAAAAAGGAGAGCAAAATTGTTCCTAACCCTCGTATGCATTGAAATCACCTTTTATTAATCCCTTATTTCTTTGCATGCCAATAATCAATTACAATCATTTTATTGAGCCTCTGTAATTGCAAAGCAATCAAAGAGGTGTCTCTGATACCTAACTTAGCTGCTGCATTGTATCAACCCTAAAGAGAATTAATAATACAAACCCAATTGTATTCACTTGGAATTTTTAACAACGCGAGTTAGAACGGGTTTTAGGCATTTTTAAATTTCTGTAAGGGATGAACCTATTTTTAAGGAAACAACAAAAGATGGCAAAATCGTAATAATACAGAATTGTGTGCGAGATATTCTTCTTTAATTGTCCGTACTTGGAATTTTTAACAGCGCGAGTTGGAACGGGTTTTGGGCCTTTAAATCAAATAAAAAAAAAAATATTTTGTTAAAAAAAAGTTGTTCCGAGGTAGAAAAAGTAAAAATAAAGCGGTAGAAAAATAAAATAAAAAATCTTCGGTGACCCAATTTTTAAAGTTCGCTTAAGTGTATATTAATATTTTGTGATATCTTAAACAATTTGATACGGAATGGGACAATATGGATATCATAGAAGATCTCATCAAATTCTTGTCAGGCACCATACATACATACATATAGCAAATAAATTGTTAACCTAATTAGACTCTCACGCATTAAAAAATTATACTATCCTTTGTGTCTAGTTTTAGCAAGGACACCAGAATACATACATTGTATGTATATGGTTACTAGCGTAAATTTAGTCTAACACGGTAAAAATATTTGCAAAATTAATAATAACAAGTAAGAGTGCTATATTCGGCTATGTTGAATCTTATATACCCTTCACCATCTATATAAATTTAATTTAGTGAAGTAACTCCAATCAAAAAAGCAAATATTGGGGTGACAGAGAACTAAGAAATAAAAAATTTTGGTACTGCATACACAGAAAAAAATGTACCTACTAAGTACATAGTAAATTAGAACAAACTTTATCAGAAGAGATTCTTATTATTTTTATAAGAAAAGCCTTTTTGAAAAAATCAAGAAGAAAACTTAGGATTTTTACTAGACTCTCTTCTTGATTTTTTCAAAAAGTCTTTCTTCTTGATTTTATTAGGCTTTCTTTTATGGTTTTTCAAAAAGGTTTTCTTCTTAAAATTATAAGGTTTTCTTTTCTTTTCTTTCATATTTACCTATCGGCATAACCTTAAGAAAATAATAAATTAAATTTACTAATTCAGTTATTTTCTGAATATGCGCCAACCCATTTTTTCTTAAATAATCGATAGTAAACTATAACGAAATAAATTCTATAAATACTTTTTTAATTAACCTGATATATTCTTTAACACGCTCCTTTTCAGTATTCATTAATTTTTGTTTTATGAACATGCTAAGAATTTTTCCTTTTTCCTTCTGTTAACAATTGCAGCATTCACCTATTAACCATGATATGAAACTATTTTTTTCTAACAAATGTTTTTATAATGCCTCGACATAAGGTGTGTTTTTTTTTTTGGTGGTTTAAATTTTGTCACCCAATGTTAAAGCTCTTGTTTATTTGAGTATAAGTTGGACTTTGTGCTGTGTTCAAGTCACAAGCCTATCGGATTCAGCTTTTAAATTTTGCGCATCGGATATAATTTAATTATATTGATAAAAAAAAAAGAACAGTGATGTAGCCAGAGCATAAGTCAAGTAAAATATTGGTTTTTTAAAATTAATTAGTAGCCTTGTTTTTTGACACAATTTTTCAGCGTTTTTTTAAGGTTCCGTATCCGTAAAGCATGAAAACGTAACCAACCCTATTGTTATCTCGAACTGATATAGCTAGACACTTGAAATTTTCAAACAAGTTGTATTATTATGCCCGAAAAAACAACAAATAATAAAATAAAGTTAAAAATACTGAAATACAATATGATAGTAAAACAAAAATTCTGGGGGTCACATTGGATCATAAACTTAGCTATTCCGATTATATAAATACAGTTGCTTCAAAAGTAAATTTTACTCTGCGACGCACAGTTGCGCCCGTAGAGCAAATGAGGTTGCAAAAACCAAAATTTTTATGAGCGCCCACGAAGTTTTGAATAAACCCATGTTATAGGAAACTTTTCAACGATTTCAAATATGCCACTCTTAATAATATCACATTTTTAGTTTAAAAGATATAACCGTTCAAAGGTGACCGACTTTCGTTTTTCAAAAAAACACACAATTTTTAGTCAATTTGTTGCGATTTCAGGTATAGTATCACGAAAAATAGGTAACGAATCGCCATATATTTTGTTTGTATTGATTGATGTACTTATTAAATGTATAACAATAAAAAAATTACATGTTTGCTTTGTGTTTCTCCTGGTAAATCACTATTTAAAAACTATCCGTTTTTTCACTATTTTTCAACTTTGACGGAAAATAAAAAAAATCTATATTTTTTTATATTTGCCATATTTGCAAAACCTGTTCTTTGATTATTTCTTTACATAATTCAAAAGGTTTTATCTGCCCGTACGTGCCCGTTTGGCTTCTAGAGGTAAAAAAGGTTAAAAAGACATGGTTGCAGAAATTGTATGACGCCCATCCCTTATATGTTTTGACTTACAGTATATTTTTTTTAGGTAAATAGGTAACGAATCGCCATATTTTTTGTTTGTATTGATTGATGTATTTATTAAATGTATAATGATAAAAAAAATTACCTGTTTGCTTTGTGTTTCTCCTGGTAAGTCTTTTAGATATACCTTCTCTTACGACTTGTGATGAATACAGAAAATTGAAAAAATTAATTTTAAAAAAATTATTTTTTTTTTTTAATTTGTTGGGTAATAATTTAAAACATAAAACCCTAAAGAAAAAAATAAAAACTATTTAAAAATGTAAAAATAATTTTTTTAGTTACCGTAAAATTGATTTTTCTACTACTTTTAACTTTGATAACCCATAAGTAGGCCCCTACAAGGCGTAGCCCCTTTCCAAACGCTCATTTCATAGGCTGAACAGTTATCTATTATATGCTGTTTAAACTGTTTAATTATCTTATTCGGTTCAAAAGATATGATTTTTGCAACGAAAAAACTCAAACGGCGCCACTGTGCGACGGCTATACTCACTTAAAGTGTAGTTGCCGTTTCATGTTAGGTGTAAAGTGGCACATGCGTTGCTAATGTCCCGGATTTTGTATTGCATGGATGTATTTTCCTGTACCACATCAAGTGGTATTCATAGAATTAAACTCTTGGTAAATAAGCTCAGAATCAGAGATCATGTTTCAATGTATGTGCAACGATTTCTAAAGTGTTCTTTCTTTTATTTTCTAACTGTTAAACTTTTGATGAGCTTTTATGCCATTGTTAAAAACTCGAAACCGTCTTTCTTATCTTGCCGTATACGTTTTATAAACTCTTCTAGGAATGTGCAAGTCTTTATTCCTAGGATAACTAATTCACTGTTTGAAAGATCTTTTCTTGTAACAACTGCTCGCTATTGAAACAGGTTGCCAAGGGACTTGAGGTCATTTAGTTTCTCGTCAGTAGTTTACCATAAGAAGTTGATAGAATATTTCAATTTATAAATAATATAATAATATAAATCCAATTGTATCTTATTATAGCAAAAATTAAAGATTTCTTTTTATTGATCATTGCTATGTCGGTATTATATTATTTTACTCTTGCAGTTTTCATAACGGATTGTTTTAAATTGATGCCGTATATAATTTTTTTTTATAATTTTTATTATAATTCTTAAAATTTATTTCCTAACTTAAATAAAAAAAAAAAAAAAATAAAAAATAAATAAAAGGTGTCAACGAAAAAATTCTATTTTTCTCGTTGATGACTTTTTTTATAGACGGCCATGATAAGTGGAAGGGTGCCTGCATAGACTATCTGACTTTATGTACACACATCCATATAAATAAAATAAACAAATAAAACCATTAAATTTTCGAATATAGGGTGAACCTGTTTTTAAATAAATTAAATAATGTGTAAGCTTTTTGTGTGGGGACACTTAAATTAAAATTCCTTATGTTAACAACAGTCATAAATCAAATAGGAAGTGTCAAAAATTGTTCTTCGGATAGTTGAAAAGTAATAACCTTACCCTACTAAATGTGTATTATTGCGACATTTTTTATACCCTCTACCACAAAAAGTGGAAAAAGGTTATAACTAAGTTTGTCATTCCGTTTGTAATTTCTACAATATCCATGGGGTGGGACCCCATAAAGTATATATATTCTGCTGAGGTATTATGTATAGCGAAGTCGATTGAGCGATGACCGTCTGTCCGTCTATCTGTCTGACCGTCCGTGTTAGTGTTTACATCAAGTTTGCCAAGGCACAGAATTAAAAAATAAGAAAAAACATGAAGTGAAAAAATTGCCACTCGCCCATATTTTCGAGTTACGGGCCTGTGAACTTTTCAAATTTTTTAAAATATCAATATGGGTTTGGCAGAGATCTTTAAGGAAATAATAAATTTTTAAAAAAATTCTTAAACCCTTAAGAGCCGATGACATTTTTTTGTAAAATTATATGTAGTGCTTAATTTTTCTCTTAACTTGTAATTCTCTGTCACCCCAATATTTGTTTTTTTCTTGATGGAGTTACTTTAATAAATTAGATTTACATTTATGGTGAAGAGTATATAAGATTCGGCATAGCCGAATGTAGCACTCTTGCTTTTTGTAAAACTATTTCAAAATCATTTCCATAACCTTAATTGCTTTTCAGTTTTCTTTTGCATTAGTTTTGTTATAATATTTTACCTATTTTCCCTCACAGTCATATGAATATAAATTTTAATCTTAATACAGTTTTTTTTTCCAATGATACGGTAAAATTAACGTTCAACTTGAATGGTTTCAAATTGTTAATCAACATTTTATTAAGTTTGCCGAACGCCATACATGTTTGATTGTTTAAATACACCAGGGAGTTTAGGTTTTATCTAGTCTATTTTTCATAGAAAAACTTTATTTTTGATGTCGATATATAGAAATTTAATATTTATTAATTTTCATGACACAATGCTACATACGAGTATGTTTGTTATTTACTTACATATGTATTCCTTTCATTTGTATTTTCTAAAATTGGCTCTTAGGGATGTTATTAATAAGTGAAACAAATCTACTAAAGCCCAGTAGTTAAAAATGAACTAAATTCTGGGAGGTGTATAAAGTAAAATGAATGAATGGAAAAAGCAGCGGCTACACATATTTTTGGGATTATGGACCCAAAAGTTTTTATTTAGAATTTGTGTCATCTTAAGCATTTCATAGTGAAATAACACAATGTGGGTATCACATAATAGCTTTTTAAATAAAATATTATTCTCTTTATTGGAAAAATATTAACCCATTATAAACCACTTAAATTGAGTATATGTGTGTATCTTAGTTTGTCATTCCATGTGTAATTTGTACAATATCCATTTCCGACCCCATAAAGTATATACATATATTATGAGTTCTTATGCATAGCGAAGTCGAACGATCGCTGAATCATCCGTCTGTCTGTCCGAAATCAACTTTGCCAAGCCACTCGAGAAAATTTAAATACGCCAGTCGATCAGGCATAGTTTTGAAACTATAAATAATAGCAAACTATTGATAATCAGCAAGATCGGTTTATGCCCTTTGAGGCACTGGGCAAAAGACCACGCCTGCCTCTAAGCTAAGTGAAGTAATTCCAATAAAAAAAAAACAAATTAATGAAGTATAGAGAATTAAAAAATTAGAAAAAAACCATTAGGTGTAAAAATAGGCGCTTGCCCATACTTTTCGAGCTATGGGCCTCTGAACTTTTCATAGAAAAGTTCGATTGTGCACTATATTTTTTAAGATACCAATATGCGTATCATTTAAAAGCTTCTGAAGAGATTTTTAAGGAAATACTAAAATAAAAAAAAAATAAAAATTATGTAAAACTTCAAAGGGGATATTTATTAAAATTCTAGCAACATAAAATAATAATGGTTTTATAAATACGGTTTGTGCAGCTTTAACCGTATGTATAAAACAATTATATTTTATGTTGCTAGAATTTTAATAAATATCTCCTGATGAAGTTTGAAAAAAAACAAACGAAACGTTGGGAAAAATACATAAAAAATAATTTGATTTTTTATTAATTTTTGGAAACAAATAAATGACCAAAATAGCCCAAAGAGATTAGCAAAAATCTTCAAATAATAGGAATTGAATTTAGTTTCTTTTAAATGTTATTTGCGGTTTTCAAATTTATTTTTATTATATGTCCTTTTTATAATTAGCGTTGTTGTGTACTTTGGTGTGCGCAATATTCCCACATTTAAATTAAAAGGTAAAGATTAAGCAGAGCGGAATCTGCAGAAGGTAAAACAAAAACGATCGGAATTGTTAATACGGAATTAAAATAATTCCGATCGGAATTTTTGACATGCCTGATATTTATGAATTTGCATCACATGGCTATTAAACTTTACCAACTACAAGTTCTCACTCTTGTATTGTAGTAATATAATATATTGGGCCAGCAGTACCAGAAATTTATAAAGCGGTCTATACACGATCAAAATGCTAAATGACATAGTTCTGTTTGTGTACTAGATGCTTTGATGTACACATGCTGGATGACCAGTGAAGAATTCATTTTTAGTTTGATTTTGTGCTGTCATCATATTGCTTTGAGTATTTCGAAATACTGACATTTTTGACAACTGTAGAACTTTAAATCTCATTTAAAATTAAAAATGTTTACGTGCTAGAAAAACAAACACAATACACCCAAAAAGGAGTGACATCTAGCGTGCTAAAAATCAACATTTTTGGATTTTTCATCCAGTATAGTCTGTAAAACACATACTAACACTCTTTCACAAATATCACCATAATGCTGAATGATTATTTTGATCTTGTATAGATCGCTTAAGAGTTAATGCAATTGATTTAACTGAGTTATATCGTATCGAAAGAACCAAAGAGATTAATTTAGGCTTACGTTAAGACAAAGTTTATTAAAGATGGTCTGCGGGAAGGAAGTCTTACCTTGCGGAGGGCTCTAAGAAATAAGAAAAATCTACATGAATTGAAAGGAATTAATAACTATGAAATATAGAAAAAAATATAGTCTTATAAAGACCCCCTCCCTATCTATTTTAAATAAATTTTTCATAACCTTAAATTATCTACAACCATATAAATGCAAATATGCTCTACCAGGTGATATTTCCGTTTCGTCACTAAAATATTAAATTGGACATAAATTCGTAAAAAGAATTTCACTTTAAATTTACATAATTTTCCAATAACACATAAATTGAAAAGCAAGTTCAAATTTAACGTGAAAATTATTTACGAGGGCTGCTCTATATATTTCTGGCCTAATAGTGAAAATGCAAATATTTATAATCAAAAATGGTTTTATTGTTTTGTTGTCGAAGCACTTTTTCCACTCCGATTGAGACACCTCTAAAACATGGTTTTTGAACACTTCAACAGCTTCTTCTGGTGACGAAAATCGTTGACTACGCATTTTTTCTTGATGTGCGGAAACAGGAAGAAGTCATTAGGTGCCAAGTCAGGGCTGTACGGCGGATGACCCATTAATTCGACGTTTTGGCCGGTCAAAAACGCTCTGGTTTGAGCCGATGTGTGAGAGCTCGCATTGTCATGGTGAACAATGATTCGTCTTCTCTTGTTGGTTTTTCGAATTTCTCCGATGACTTCAGGCAAACAAATTGTAGTGTACCACTCAGAAGTGACCGTCCTACGTTGCTCAAGCGGAACAGTCGCCACATGTCCAATTTTGCTGAAGAAACAGGCGACCATTTGCTTCGAAGTGCTTCTTCCACGAACAACTTTCGTTGGATTTTGCTCGTCATTGAAGACCCACACGGTCGATTGTTGTTTCGTTTCGGGCTCATACGCACAGATCCATGATTCGTCACCTGTGACGATCTTATAAACGTCTTTTGAAGCACCGCAATCGTATTTTTGCAACATTTGTTTGCACCAATCGACACGAGCCTTTTTTTGAGCGAATTTCAAATTGTGCGGGATCCAACGAGAACAAACCTTTTTTACGGCCAGGTGTTCATGCAGTATCGAGTGTATGCTGGTGGAAGAAATCTCCAAGGATGTCTCTATCTCTCGGTATGTCGCATGTCGATCTTGCATTATGAGTTCACGCACGGCATCAATGTTCTCTGGCACAAAAGCCGTTTTTGGACAACCTTCACGGAATTCGTCTTTGAGCGAGCTTCGTCCACGATTAAATTCATTATACCAATTTTTCACAATGCTATAGGATGGTGCTTCATCGCCATACAAAGATTTAAGTTCATCAATGCACTCTTGTCGTGATAATCCACGTCGAAAGTTGTGAAGAATGATGGCACGAAAATGTTCACGAGTTAATTCCATTTTTTTCTTTATTAATTTCTTCAAGTCACTGTAAACAATACAAATAACGGTCGTACGTCAGAAGGTTTTGAGTACGATTATGCTTAAAAATAACAAACTTTCCAATGGAAATGTCAGATTGCACTTGGCAGCACTCAGTGTTGCCAGGCCAGAAATATATATAGCAGCCCTCGTATGTAACATGTATAAATGAATATGTAATAATGTAGAAAGCAACAAAGAGAAAATTATAAATACTTTTTAATTTATTAAATTCAATATAAAACAATCAATTCTTTTTTTATTTTCTTTTATATATGTTCTTCAAAATGCAGCATTTTTATCAACAACAACAACATCTCTAGTAAAGTCTATTTTAACTTAAATATTTTTAAAAAGAGCAGCAACAAATATCACATCACTTTTAATCCTCGAAAAAAAAAAAATTGAATGAGTGAAAAAATTACCATCAACATCATACTCTTTAAGCCACAGGCAAAGAAAATCATAAAAATATAAACTAAAAATTGATAAAAAAAAATAAAATAAAACTTAAAGAAAAATATACCACAATGACGAATTGGGAGGATTTTTATAACACTCATCTACCCCCAGCAGATTTTGAGGATAATCGTTCATTATTGAAAGAATTTTGTGAGCGACACAATAAACTACAAAACAGAATCGTCCTTGTAACAGTAAGTATTATATATTCTACATTTATATTTTTCTATTTTTAGCCGATGGCTGTATTTTTTTTCATAAAATTGTATTTTTTAGCTTTATAATGTACAGAACAAACTGTTAAGCAATTTAATGTGAAAATAATCTGCAGAAAGTGTCAAGAACACCTCATTTGAGTTTCAAATAAAAATTATAAAAATAAAATTGCGCAAGAGTTCAAACCCGACAATCGATACATGTCTTGTGGAACGTTAAATCATACTCTTTCAGATTTAGATTATCTCTACATTATTACATTAATGCTATTCCCAGGTTACTTCCATAAATATATCTCATATATCCAAAATGTTGCACCTTTTCCCTTCAAGATCATTTTTTAAATTATTTAAATTAGCATGAAAAATACAGTGAAGGACTAAAGTATAGACACAAAGTGGCAAAATCAAGAATACATGTTTTTTATAAAAGAGCTTCAAAAGCAAAATAATCAAAAAGTCGAAAAGATTTTATTAGTTAATATAATAATAATAAAAAAAAAATAAATTACCATTATAAATTCGCTAATCTGGCAATACTTTATTTTTTGACAGACTGAATGTTCCGTTATTATTTTCAATTCAATTTATTTCAGTTGGTAAAAAGTAAAAAGACAAAAATTGTTAAAAATAATTCT
The DNA here is from genome assembly GCA_916610165.2 of Gymnosoma rotundatum. NCBI lineage: Eukaryota > Metazoa > Arthropoda > Insecta > Diptera > Tachinidae > Gymnosoma > Gymnosoma rotundatum. The sequence continues at coordinate 63,273,738 of OU744336.1, forward strand.
CTTTATAACAGTACACCTAATCCTGTTTTTACACGATTTTGAAATAACATGGTTAACAAAAACAATCTTGTCGTGTTTTTACACATTTTTTTACACGATAAATTTTGGGGATTTAAAAATTATGTGCATGTCTCTTCAAGCAAATCTTTTCAGACTGAGTGTTGAAGTGAGTTGTACAAATTCTGTTTTGTTGTTATTAATACGGTAAAAGGCTAATATATACTAAGCATACAGTAGCTCCAAGCGAAACTCGTACACTTTAGACTAATTTTTAAACTATCTTTTAACATTAAGCAAGAAGCTCTTAACAAATAAAACTGTATTTATTTTATTAGTTCATTTTATAACAAATTTAACAAAACAAAAAACCAATTAATTTACTTTATTTGTGCTTGATTCCTTGAAGGAAATTAATTGAATTTTAAAAGATTCCGAATAATAAATTTTCATTTTGATAAAACATAAAAACTTTAAATTATTATTCAATAAAAAATTTTTTTTAATAAAAACATAAAATAATAGTAATTTCTGTGACAAAGCCAAACTCGTACACCACACTTCAATCAAATATTATTTTGTTGGTTTTAAATATTATTATTTGGTGTGCATGCCTTTATTTTTTATCACCATTTTTAATCTATTTGGCATACTGCGCACAAGGTTTTCGCAAAAACTCGGTTCAATTTTGCCCCATTCGTCCTGAAGAACTCTTTTCAAGCAATTCTTAGAACTTATTGTTTGACTACGAATTTTACGATCGAGATAGCTCCACAAATTTTCGACTGGGTTTATGTCTGGACTCTGGGCTAGTGTATCCATAACATGTGGACAATTATAAAGTAGCCATGATCGCACATTATAAGCCTTATACTTAGGTTCGTTGTCTTGGTAAAAATAAAAATTTTCACCAAGACAAAGTTTCTGCTTACAAACTGGCAAACTTTCTTTTAAAATGTTCAGATACATATGCTGATCCATGGTACCATCGATAAATTGTAAAACACCGGGCCCAGATGCAGAAAATGATCCCCAAACCATTACTGACCCACCACCGTGCTTAACTGTTGGTTTCATGTTTTTGGCAAGCAACTCCTCATTGGATTTTCTCCATACATAAGGTCTTCCATCTGAACCAAACCAGTTGAATTTACTTTCATCATGTTCCTTGGCAAATCGTAACCTTCTCTTTGATTTCTCTTATTAAGCAGAAGTTTAACTCTTGTCCTTCTACCATTGAAATTAGCCCTTTTTAATATGTTTCTTATGGTGTGGGCAACATGTTTTTCCTAAGTCTTTCTACACAACTTCTACGAGCTTCGGAGCACTTAAAAATGGGTTCCTTTTTATTTGACGTAAAATATATTGCTCGTCTTTATCAGAGAAAATTTTGTTATATGCACTTTTCTTCTTGTTCGCAATCCTCTCTTCCATTTTACACCTTTTTATAATATATTGCACTGTTGATAGGCTTATATCAACTATCTCAGATATTTATCGCAGCGGTAATAATGGGAAAACTCCCTAATTATTTTAATTATTTTTACGAAATATCCCGAAGTTAGATGCAAATAAAAAGAATGTTGCCAAATTAAATAAGACTGTACGAGTTTGGTTTTGGCGTCGAAAGTTGACACTTTTTAAAATATTTATCTGTATTTTAATAAATAAATTTATATTCAAAATTTCGTTTCTGATATTTAATTAAGTACATAGTTTTGTACTAAAATTAAGTAAATTTATTTTATTAGTCTATTTAGTTTTAGATATATAACATAAAGAAATTTGTTTTCATAGGTGTACGAGTTTCGCTTGGAGCTACTGTACATACATTACTTATTTCGTAAATTTTGAATGTACATAGCTATGAAAAGTCAAAAGCGAAAAACAGGATTGGGTATATGTCTCAAATTAAGTGAAAGTACTGAATCCAAGGCAAGTCTTTTGCTGAGATTGAGGAATTAATGGATCGCAGGTGTTTTACTATTCAGACAATTATTGATCGTTTTAAGGGTAAAATTAATTTTGTAAGTTTAAGGCGCTGTCGGCGTCCAAGCAAATTAACTGAGAGAGAACTTGCCCAAATAATAAGAAAAGTTAAAATTGAATTATGCAAAACAGTTTGTAAATCAGCCACTTAGTTTCTGGAAACAAGTTCTCTTCTCACACGTGAGAAAAATTTAATATTTTTAAGCCTGATGGATATTCTCGATTATGGTGAAAGCCCATCACTGTATATGCTGAAAAAGATCTTACTCCAACAGTAAAGTATAGTTGACTTACGGCAGTTGGATCATTATTAGAATGAAGGTACGTGATTCTCTGCCCAAACTGAATGCTATATGCGAATATTATTGTCCATTAACTTGAGTTCTCCATAACTTTTATTACTTTTCTGTCTGTTATTTGTCTGCCTAATAAAAAGCCTTGCCAAATACTTGGCAAACGTTGATAAATAATGCTGAGCCAATATTTTGTGCAGAGCTATTTCAAGAATTATTTAAAAAACAGAACCAAAACTAAGAATTATTAACGGTTTTAATGTTTCATACACCGAACAGCCAATCCTAAAGTAGTGCGTAAAGTGCAACACAATCTGGACCAAAGCTTTTGCGCTGAATTGTCTTACCTAAATAAGAGCGTCAAGAGCCACTGTATAGAAACAAAAAAACTGTAAATACTTTTCAACAATACTTTTTTTTTTAATACTTTTCGAGCTGTCAAAATCGGATTTTCCAATTGCTAAGCGCTGACACTGCCCAATTATGGTTTGCTTAATACATTTTGTGTGTACATAAGATTTTTTGCAAGATAGATTGCGCTTTACGCGCTTATTTATGTTTGGCTGTAATGTGTTCTATTTTAAAGCATAGTGAGGCTGTCTCTCTAGTCACAAATAGGTCTAAATTCTAACCTTAAGCTAAAATTTTCTATGCAATCGGGTAAGGCTTTTAGAAATTACAGATTTATTGCAATTTTTGTTTTGTTGCCCCACACTCTGCAATGCCATAGTGTGAAGATAATTTATATAAAGCTTAAACAACATCATCTACGTTGCATTGAAACCCATTTAAGAAAAAGCACAGAACAAAAAACACGCCCTTTTTGGAGAGTTCAGTATATCCGAAATTGTTTCCATTGACCGCTACTGGGTTACGAACCCAGGCCATCGAAATCAATAACAGCGTGCTTACCACGATACTAGTGTTGCCCAAAAATAATATATTATACAAACAAGCAACAAAGGTACCGTGTTGATAACTTTAAAGCAAAAAATCAGCAAAACGCAGATAAATAGGCGAATGTGGCAGGCCTGAGTGCAATAACATGGGGTTTCCGCCAATATAATCTCTTTGTCTCTCTTAGACTAACTGCAGTTTGGTAAAACAATACAACTTTTACAACTATTTCTTTAATAGGATGATATAAATGCTTTGGCTTGTACTCGATTTATTGCAGAAGTATATTCTAGATATCAAGCCCGATAGATCTTTAAATTATAACAAAAAAAAATAATTGATTTAAATCAAAAAAATTGTTGTGTTGGAATTAACATTTCACAATGTCTGTTCTGGACAAATTTTTTTGAAACATTGCGCAAATAGTCGACACAACCTTAGAGGCCAATTAATAGATCCATATTTTTAAAACAACTTATTGCCACATTTTGATTTCAAAAGGTCGATGTTTGCGGTCGTTGTTGGGATCATGGTGCGTAAGCAATCTCTACCTACCGTTAAGCGAGCTCTAACTTTATTTTTTTTGTTTTTGCTATGAGTGTGTGAATTGCACCTAATGGTGCTTTTGCTGGATGTTATGCAGTTTGTAAGGTCTGTTTTCGATTGGCTTCACTCTACATGCGGCAACTTATTAATCAATAATGATCGTCATCGGTGAACACAATTTTGCGGTTATAAAATGTGTTAATGTGTACTTTTAAATATCAGCGCAAAACAATGACACAATTTTGATGCACTTGTTTTTATTCGACATTAGGAAGGGTACCCCCAATGATACAACTATGATAATAAAAACGTCATCAATGGTGAACCAATTTTCATTATTCATTTTCAATAACCCTATCAAGGACTCTTTAAGGACATCCTCTACAATCCATTTACAACTGTTACCTGAAATTTGCATTTAATACACTACAAAACATTTCCAACTTGAAGAAATTACACCATTTAACTTACAAGGCCGTTAAAGAAATTTAACTTTTAATTCCATCAGTATTTTTTAGTCAACAGACAAAAAAGTGAAATAAGGACGCGAAACACTCAGCAACGAAGTTCATCGTCTGCCAAAATATTTTTTATTTACAAACAACAGTAGACTTGTACCTAAATATGTACAAAAGAAAAAAATTTCAAAAGGCAATAAAGTATTTAATTAAAACTTGAAATGTTTCATTACAAGCAACACAAAATAAATATTCGTACTCAATGTCCGTAAAAACATTTGCATGAGACACTTTTTTAATAAAAAAAAAAAAAAAAAAAAACAAAGAGCACAAAGCACAAAGTTTAAGCTAAAAAATTTAAATAAAAGTTATTTTTATTAGAAAATAAAAGAAAAAAGAAAAACTTAGAAAACAATGCAGTTGAGTGTGTAAAACTTTTACTTAAAACTGCCTGATCAAAAAAGGGAGGGTTCTTTTAAAATGATTGTTTTCTGTTGTCAATAAAAAAACCTAAAAAGTTTGTTGTTTGCCAGAGGAATGAAATGAAATTACACTCCAAAAAATGAGTGCTGTAAAAAGTTAAGTAAATTAAAATACAAAACAACACTTAAGGTTTTAAATTCTAAATTTTAGAGTTAACTAAGCCTGGCTACTAAATTTAAGAGTATTGTACTACTTTTAAAAAATTGTTAGAGTTCTTTTAAGAAACAATGTTATTCCCATTTGCATTAAGAGCACTTCAGTTTGAATCGAGCTTACTGTAGATTCCTCAAAAAGAAGGATTTACCTAAATTTAGAATGAGATTTTCTTTCTGTAGAAAAGGGTCCTGAAAAAATTCTTGCTAAATGACGTAAAGGACAGAAAAGTGGACTGAAGTTAAGGGCCACTTTCACGATGTCGCAATCGTTCGTTCGTTCGCATAATTACATTTAAAACAAAAACATTTTTTTAGAATTTAAACTTACAATCACAAACAAACCAATCGATTAATCAATTATTTTGAAGAGACAATAATTTGTTTCTAGCAACTTGTTAATGCTTTAGTTTAGTAAAGTAACTCCAATCAAGAAAGCAAATATTGGGATGACAGAGAATAAAAAAATAAAATTGAGTGAGCATGTTCCAATAGCACCTCTTTCGACTCTTTATCTAATCGATTGGGATATTTATTTTTTTTTTTTTGTTAAACTTGATTTAGACACTAACACGGACGTACAGACGGACATTGCTCAATCGACTTCGCCTTGCATAAGAAGTCAGACTATATATACTTTATGGGGTTGGAAATGGATATTGTAGAAATTACAAACAAAGGTGTCCAAAAGTTAACGTAATATTATGTATGTGGCCAAACTTTTAAACCGTTATAAACAAACACCACCTTTTATTTAAGTCACCTTTGCCTGACCGTGACAATATCTTTGGCATATTGAAAACATTGCGATTAGTGACATTATTCGACTATAATTTATTTCAATATTGAAATGTTTTGTGCTTCTTGTTAATAACTAAAAAATATTCGATAAATTTTTTGTCGAATAATCGAATACTCAAATTATTTTTGAAAACTCTCTGCCGCAATTTATAGTTACGAATAATAAATAATTTTGTTCTACAAAACCGAAATTGAATATTGGATTTTTTACTTTTTTCGAATGAAAATTTTTTTAAAAATTGTAAAATTTTATTCGATTAATTTTTGCGAATAATAGAATAATTTTTGTAACAAAAATAAAAAAAATAAAACAATTTTAAACCATTTGCCTGACCATGACATCTTATATTTGGCATATTAAAGACGTTGTGACTAGAGTTGTCATTCGATTGAGAATTATTCGAATATGCGATTATTATACTCTTCACCACAAAGAGTGGTGAAAAAGCCAAGTCGATTAAGCAATGTCCGTCTGTCCGTCCGTGTTAGTGTTGAAATCAAGTTTGCCAAGGCAAAATAAAAAAGGAAATATGTCAATCGATCAGATATAGTTTCGAAAGAGGTGCTATTGGAAATCAGAAAGATGGGTCCATGTCCTTCGAGGTAGCGTGCAAAACACCACGTCAATCTCTAATTTTTTCATGTCATTTGGAACAATAAAGTAACTCCAATGAAAAATATAAATATAAGGGGCGATAGAGAATTAACAAATATGAAGAACAAAATCAAGTGAAAAAATTGGCGCTCGTCCATATTTTCCGAGTTACGGGCCTCTGAAATTTAAAAATTTTTCAAAATATCAGTATGGGTATCATTTTAAAGCTTTTGAACAGATCTTAAAGGAAATGCTAAAATTTTCTTAAAATTCTTAACCCACTAAGAAACGACGGCATTTTTATGTAAAATTATGTGTAGTTCTTAAATTTTTTTCTTATTTCTTAGTTCTCTGTCACCCCAATATTTGCTTTTTTGATTGGAGTTACTTCACTATATTAGATATACATAGATTTTGAAGGGTATATAAGATCCGGCATAGCCGAATATAGCACTCTTATTTGTTTTTACTTTTTTTAAAAAAATAATTTTTAAAATAATTTTCAATTAATTTTTATTTTCATACACCTTTTTTTAAATAACATAAAAATTGTTATTGTGTTAACATGAAAACTTTTTATCTTGTTAACACAACAAGCTGAAATGGAAAAGTTGTATTCATTAATTTTTATTTATTATAAATTGTTTGATTAATTAAAATGTTGCAAATCAATTTTCTTATTTAAGTGACTTGCAGTGTAAGCAAAATAAAATTTAAATTGTAAAAAAAAAAAACTATTAAAACCTTCAAAAGCGCTGTTACTCTTGGGAAAATTATGTATCGATTTTTTTAATTAAATTTCTGAGCTCCATTATTTAACAATTCATTTTCAAGTCTTTTTAACAGAAAAAAAAAATTATTAATTTCATTATGTTTGTTTTATTACAGTCAGGTGGTACAACCGTCCCAATGGAGCACAATACCGTACGTTTTGTTGATAATTTTAGTGCCGGTACACGTGGCTCCTCCTCAGCTGAATATTTCCTCGATCATAATTATGCTGTGATTTTTATGCATCGATTAAAATCCCTGGAGCCCTTTACACGTCACTTTACGGGTCAGCAATTTTTTGATATGCTTGACATCACCGACAATGGCCAAAGTACCTCAATTACTGTAAAACCTGATTCCGTTGATGTGTTTGCCCCCATTTTGGCCAAATACAAGCAGGCACGTGAATCACAAATGATATTGTATGTTAGCTTTACCAGTGTAGTCGACTATATGTGGCTGTTACGTGCTGCCTGCGAATGTTTGGCAGCATTTGAAGAAAGAGCCGTATTGTATTTGGCTGCAGCTGTATCAGACTTTTACATTCCCCAAGAGTTGATGGTGAGTACTATTGTTATGTATTATTGTTTTTAAAGGCAAACCACAATATATGGCCATAACAATGGTCGTGACATATTATACGAGGGCTGCTTTATATATTTCTGGCCTAATGGTGAAAATGCGAATATTTATAATCAAAAATGGTTTTATTGTTTTTCAAAGTATTCTCCAGCATGATTTATACACTTTTGCATGCGCTCAAACCAGTTGTCGAAGCACTTTTTCCACTCTGATTGAGACACCTCTAAAACATGGTTTTTGAACACTTCAACAGCTTCTTCTGGCGACGGAAATCGTTGACCACGCATTTTTTTCTTGATGTGCGGAAACAAGAAGAAGTCATTAGGTGCCAAGTCAGGGCAGTACGGCGGATAACCCATTAATTCAACGTTTTGGCCGGTCAAAAACGCTCTGGTTTGAGCCGATGTGTGAGAGCTCGCATTGTCATGGTGAACAATGATTCGTCTTCTCTTGTTGGTTTTTCGAATTTCTCCGATGACTTCAGACAAACAAATTGTAGTGTACCACTCAGAAGTGACCGTCCTACGTTGCTCAAGCGGAACAGTCGCCACATGACCAGTTTTGCCGAAGAAGCAGGCGACCATTTGCTTCGAAGTGCTTCTTCCACGAACAACTTTCGTTGGATTTTGCTCGTCTTTGAAGACCCACACGGTCGATTGTTGTTTCGTTTCGGGCTCATACGCATAGATCCATGATTCGTCACCTTTGACGATCTTATAAACGTCTTTTGAAGCACCGCAATCGTATTTTTTCATTATTTCTTTGCACCAATCGACACGAGCCTTTTCTTGAGCGACTTTCAAATTGTGCGGGATCCAACCTTTTTTGCGGCCAGGTGTTCATGCAGTATCGAATGTATGCTGGTGGAAGAAATGTCAAAGGATGTCTCTATCTCTCGGTATGTCGCATGTCGATCTTGCATTATGAGTTCACGCACGGCATCAATGTTCTCTGGCACAACAGCCGTTTTTGGACGACCTTCATGGAATTCGTCTTTGAACGAGCTTCGGCCACGATTAAATTCATTATACCAATTTTTCACAGTGCTATAGGATGGTGCTTCATCGCCATACAAAGATTTAAGTTCATCAATGCACTCTTGTCGTGATAATCAACGTCGAAAACTGTGAAAAATGATGGCACGAAAATGTTCACGAGTTAATTCCATTTGTTTCTATATTAATTTTTTCAAGACACTGTAAACAACACAAATAATGGTCGTACGTCAAAACGTTTTAAGTACGATTATGCTTAAAAATGACAAACTTTCAAATGGAAATGTCAGATTGCACTTGGCAGCACTTAGTGTTGCCAGGCCAGAAATATATATAGCAGCCCTCGTATAGTTTGTTGTTATTGTTGCAAGACTGTTTGTGTTGTTGTTGTTGCAAGAATACGTTGCACAGTGGTGTCAATTGCAAATAAATGTATATTCTTTAAAGGGTAAAAATCTTTTTGTCTTTGTGTTCTTGTTAATAAAGATTTAAAATTATAACCGTTCCTGTTGGCTGCACATTGGGTGCAAGCAAACTAACCGAAATTTGGGTCTAGGCTTTAGCTACCATAGTGCTTCTCGAAGGATCCTACAAACAGTCGATAAATTTACCTTCGTCCCTGCCAGGTTCCGGTTGGCATGCTAAGCACTGGTCAGACATTGTAAGTTCTGCAAGCTCTGGCGACTGGTGCCACCATTTAACCCAGAACTAATAGCGTCAAAGAGACGGGTTCACTATGAAGGCACTCATACGATGTCACTTTATGTTCTACAAGGAATCGTTGACCATCTATCAAACCTGATTACATGTAGTTGTTTTCCGCCATCCTTTTAGATCCAGGAAATTCCAGTTTGCACAGAAGTAGCCTGGCTGGCCCCATGTTCAGAGTGTTAAATTATATGTAGTTATAAAACTAGACTATCCCCATTTTAGTTGGATTCGAGCTATAAACTTTCTCTTCGCGTAATAATCTATTCTTTCCAGTATTTTCTCTCTCGTCTCTGCTTTTCGCGCATTCCACGTGTTTAAATCCGTAGTGAAGTCCACACCTTGTGTGCAAATAGGCTTTGCTACCTCAAATTAGGTAGGTCTCCTTGTTCCTCAAGCAGCATTTTTAATTTTGATACCTGTACCAAGGTGTCATTATCCGTCTACTTCAGAGCTAACTCGTCCACCTTTTATGTGACTTCAGTCCTCTTTTTCAGCAAATGTCAACTTATTTAATAACAAAGAATTTAAAACTGATCACCACCGGTTCATATTTTCAAAATGCTGTAATCAACCAAGTCGGACATCCTTAGATTACATGTACTCAGGCAGTAGTTTAGTTTTTCGTTAGGCCTCACTGTGCAATAGTGTCTGTGTATATCGGTGTGGGTGTGTGCATGAGCTTGAATTTGCATACACAATACTGTTGTTGCTGTGTTAAAATTTTTGGTATATTTTTTGTTTCTTGTTAAAACGCTTTCTTTCTTTCTTTCTTATTGATATACTACTGACTTTTATGAGTCTTTTTTCATATGCGTAGTTTCCAGCGTTTGTACCTGAACTTAGTTTTATGCTGTTGTGTGGTTCAAGGGAGGTTTCTATCTATTTTTTTTGGCTGCACGGCGTGTGTACGTTTCATAAAATTGATGGCGGCTGTACCTCCTACAAACTATTGTTTTGTGTCTTTTTAATTTTTCTTTTAAAACCTCTGCTTTTTTAAAAACGTTGTGATTTTGTTTGTTTTTATATTGATTTATGGATTTTCCTTAAACGAGTATTTGTTAAAAACATAAAGTATTTTAAATGCTTTTTATATTTTCAAAACGTGCGTATTGTTTACGATTTTTTTGGCAGTATTCTAACAAAAGTTTTATTGATTAAGTTTTGCAAAGTTGTGGATTTAAGATAATTCTTCCTAATTGAATAGTAGTGAAGGATGTTTGTTATTGGCATTATTTTTTTTTTTTTGTAGAATTTCCTTTTTAATAACAGCCAAGAAATTTATGAACAGGGTTTTTTGAATTTTTACTGTTTTTTTAACCCACTTCAAAAAAAGAAGGGGGTTATACAAATTTCGCTGAATGTTGCTTTTTTTATATTTGTGCCTCCAGAACTCAGTCACTTCTGATCCGATTTTGAAAATTTTTGGTAATATGATAGATTATGCTTAAAGATTAATTCCATTTTAAAAACAGTTCATAATCTTAAAAATTAAAGGGTGCCCCCATAAAACATACATATTTTTTACGTGTATTATGAATTGTAAAGGGCACTTCTGTAGAATTTAAAACGACTGCGTATTACTATAGCCCCTAATAACAAAAAGTTATACAAAAATAAATCTAAAACTTAAAGGGTGCCCCCATAATTTATGTAAATTTACTTATATGGACCTATCTTTTGAACCGTTATATACAAATGCTTGCAAATTAGACGGAATGTCAATTGTTATGGCCGTTATAGTAACAAGTATTAATATTACAAATTATAAATTAAAGGGTGCGCCAATAGTTCATTATATTTTATGATGTATATGGCCTTACTTTTGAACAGTTGTAGACAGACGCTTGAAATTTACAACGAAACTATAACAACAAGTATAAAATTTGGATTTGGAAGTTAAAGGGTGTTCCAATAGTTAATGTAATTTTGTGTATGTGACCAAACTTTGGAACCGTTATAGGCAGAACGCTGAAACTTAAAAGAGACCTGTAATGCTAAATGCGCTATATCAACGAGTTTATAATTTGAATATAGAAATTAAAGGGTGTCCCATAATTACTGTAGATTTGTTCATATAGGCCTATCTTTTGAACCGTTATAGACAAACGCTTGCAAATTGGACAGAATGTCGATTGTTATGGATGTTATAGTAACAGCTGATAATATTTAAAATTATAAATTAAAGGTTGAACCAATAGTTCATTTAATTTGGTATATGGCCATACTTTTTAACAGTTGTAGACAGATGATTGAAATTTACAAAGAACCTGTATTACTAACTCCTACTAACAAGTATAAAATTTGGATTTGGAAATTAACGGGTGTCCCAATAGTTCATACAATATGGTGTATGTGGCCGGACTTTTGAACCGTTATAGACAGACAGCTGAAATTTACAATGGACATGTTTTGCTAAGTCCGCTATAACAAGAATTTAGAAAGTAAAGGGTGTTCCCAAAATTAATTTAATTTGTTCTATATGGGCTTATTTTTTGAACCGTTGTATACAAACGCCTTAATTTTGGACAGAATGTCCACTACTTTGTTTGGTATAATAAGAAGTATAAAAATTTTATATTATAAATTAAATAGTTGATATAATCTGATGTATATGGGCAAACTGTTTAACCGTTACAGACAGACAGTTAAATTTACACAGAACCTGATTGCTAAATCTACTACAACAGCAAGTACATAATTTGAATTTGGAAATTAAAGAGTGACCCTATAGTTGCTGCAATTTGATGTATATTGCCAAACTATTCAATAGTTGTAAAAGTATAAAGTTTGGAGGTATGAGGGTGCCCCAATAGTTAATGTAATCTAATTTATGTGGCCATACACTTGAGCTGTTATAGGCAGACAGATAAAATCTGTTTTGAAGTCGGTTTTTTTCCCAAAAATTATTTTTCTTTTAATAAGGAATCAATTTAATTCTTTATTTGTCTACTCGCATGGTTAGTGCGAATGTAAAACTGATTTGAATTCTATTCTTTAAAGCTTATTACTTTATTTAAAAAGCAATATTTGACTTAACGTGCTTTCACCCTCAATAATCAATATCGGTGATTTAATTATTAAATCGAGATAATACAAAATAGCACGAAAAAAGATTTATTTTAAAAGTTAATTAATTTAGTAGAAAATTCCCTAACTATTACTATTAAATTTTTTCGCTGGCTTTTTTACCCCAGTGGGAATAATCGTACGACATCCATACTTCCAGCAAGCTTTTTAATTCATTATTATAAGATTTTTAACACTCTGCCTATCATAGTTCTTAAGGTATATGATCATAATTTGAACAAGGTACTACCTACAGCAGTTACCAAGTAACACGATGATAAATATTTACTTTGTATGGGAAGTGCCACGACCCAGCGAGTTATAAAAAAAGGAAGTTGCCTATTTTTCCAGCCGAATATCTAATAAAAAATTGTCCATTTATTTTGCTATTGATTATGGCGGTAGCACAGCAATTAATTTTTAAACTACAGATTGAAAGAATAAACTTTAAAGAATCAGATAAGACAAATAAGAATACATATTTATTTATGCAAGTACAAATTTTTGGCAAAATTTTTGGTAGAATTTTTGTGAAAATAAATATTTCAGTTAAATGTTAATCGTTATGTGAAATTAAATTTTTTTTTTTTTTTTTTTTTTACAATCAGTAACTTAAGGAAAAAAGAGGTGCAGGCTTCTATGGATCGATTTATGGACCGATGTTGCTAAATTGCAATAGCACCTCTTTCGAAACTATGTCTGACAGAATTTTGGTCACATATATTCGGTAGCTCATTTGGTAAAGTGACCAAACAGAGTTCAACTTGATAATGAACCGACGGACATCGCAAAATAGACTCCCCTAAGTATAAGGATCAATAAAATATTTATTTTAGGCATCGAAAATAAATTTTGTGGAAATAACAAACGTATTAACAAACTTATATATACATACTCTTTATATATGTGGTGAAATAACTTGATTTGTTTAAAATTTTTCCTAACGTTTCGTTGGCTTTTTTTCCATCTTCTTCAAGGGAGTTTTTTATTAGTTATACTTGCGACAAATTACAAAAATGTGTTACTTTTTCATATAAAAATATAAAAAAAGCTTTTCATTTATATCATTTAAAAATTTGACTTTAAATAGCCCTAACTTTTTGCGTAATTGGCCAGGAAAGTGAAAATCTAACTTTTAAAATAACGAGAATTCTAAGTTCGTTTTAAAGACCTTAATATTGTGGCAGTCTTAAACGCATCATCCTACAGGTTTATTCAACAATAAATTTCTTGAAACTTAAAGATGCAATTGACTGGTGATATCGAACAGACAGAAAAGATCTTTCTATAGAATTTTTGTACTTTCCGTTAGTCTAGCTGACGCATTGCGCTAATAATTTTTCTAAGTTCCTGTCTAGACATGCAATTTTTGTTTTAAAAATTTTTTTTTTAAATTCTCTTATAAACTTTCATTCGCGTCCACACATTAAAATTTTGTTTCTACAATTTAGGTCTTGATTGCTTAGGCGAATAAGATAACAAGAGAGAATTGCAAGTTCATGAAATAGTGTACCCGTTTCTACTCGTCTTTCCTTCCTCACCTACAAACTCAAGCATTGCGCAACAAAAGTTGCAAAGTGTAGACGAGGTCCTCCAAAACAAATTGTTAAATTGTGCGGAATACAACGAGAAAAACCATTTTTACGGCTATGTGTTTATGCAATATCGAATGTTTGCTGGTGAGTGAAATGTCCAAGGATGTCTCTATCTCACAGTATATCACGTGACGATCTTGCATTATGAGTTCACGCACGGCATCAATGTTCTTTGGCACAACGGTAGTTTTTCGACGACCTTTACGGAATTCGTATTTAAGCGACCGTCGGCCGCGATTGAGTGCATTATACCAATTTTTCACAGTGCTATAGGATGGTGCTTCATCTCCATACAAAGATTTAACTTCATCAATGCACTCTTGTCGTGATAATCCACGTAGAAAGTTTTGAAAAATGATCGCAAGAAAATTTTCACGAGTTAATTCCACTTTTTTGCCATATTATTTTTTCAAATCGCTGTAAACAACACAAATGATGGTCGTACGTAAAAACGTTTTGAGTACGTAATGCTAAAAAATGTCAAATTTTCCAATGGAGATGTCATATTGCACCTGGAAACTCTCAGTGTTGCCAGGGCAGAAACATATACAACAGTCCTCGGATAATCGTTATATTTCTATTGTAACTCTCAGGCTTCCCTTGGGGCACTAAAAGTCTGGCTGAGCTAACTTATGTTCAGACAAAGTGTTTTAGAGGTATACAGGGCACCAGCATCCCGATGTGTACGCACTTAATCTGGATAGACAAGCTGGGGTCTTGTCAAAGGACTGATCAGCAACCTTAATTATAATGGCATCACGGGAACCGGTAGTCTATACAGAGATCCACCCATATCTGTAGCCAGTTATTGGTGAGGTCCCTATGGGGTACACGTAGTGGCTGTTGGTTAAAGCTGGTGTCCCCATGGATGTTGTGGTACTATCCAAGTGTACTGTTACACTTTCAACAAAGGGTATGGATAGTCTCTAACCCTCAAGCAAGGGGTAGTTCATGGTCCTTATATCCATGTTCTTAGAATTGCAACTTCGTTGACTACACCAGGGAAGGGCGCTAGTTGACGCATTGTATTTCACTCAGTGGGAAGACCACCGTCAGGTAAGGCCATATTGGAAGGTACTGACGCGAATATTGATCAAATCTGTAACCCTTAGGCTGGAGAGGAAAAAAATGTATTGAAGGCTACAAAAAACCTTGAATGTCAAAACTTCTGCAATATTTTGTGAACCCACGTGTAATTGCAAAATAAAGCTCGTCAAAAATCATTTTCCTTAATGTCTACTTTTACAAATTTATTGTCAACACTGTTAAACTTCTAAACTTTACTGCTATTCATACACAACTCTTTACAATATTTAATACTGCCATCCCCCTCGTAACTGCGATTTCTATTTACAGGCGAGTTAACATGCCAAGAATCTGCTAATATGGAAAGATCTGGCATCTTTTTCTAGTTTTTCTTCAATACTTGCATTTATGTAGGGCCAATAAAAAAATGCTGCAGCAACTAAAAGAAGCTTTAATGTGGGTGGTTAGCAAAAGACTATGCAGAATTTATTTGCAAATCTTTCTAAAGAGTGCTTTTTTTAATTCAGTTTATTTTATTTTTTTGTAGTCCAATTTATTTTATTTTTTTGTAGTCCAATTTATATTATTGTAGCGGTCCTTATTTATTTATTTCTGATTATTTCATCCTTCAAACAAAGGATACTTCTCATGTGCCAGTGTCGCTTAAGTCTTTTCACTAGTAAATCTTAATTTCCCTTAAATTTCCGTATATAAAATTGAAAATATTATATTTGTCGTCATCGTCAGGCAAATTTTCATGCGAAAATTACTTAATTTAAAATGAGGCTGCTCAAGTATGGCTGTTACAAGAACAACACTAAAAGCCGGATGACATTGAATTGATTGCAAAAAAAATTAAGTGCAATCACGTCAAAATACACATCGAATACAGAAATTGTTTGCATAAGAATTACTTACTAACGATCACGAGTACTTTCATTGTCAAATACTTCCTTGAGCCTTTATTTTATTATCCGTTTAAATGCAGCAACAAACACAATTTTTTTTAAATCTATTTGAATTATATGTGCAAGAAAGAAAGCCCTGAAAAGAAACCAACAAAAGTATTGCAGCCAGTAAAAAAGAAAAATAAAAAAGAAAGCAGATTAAAAAGGAAAACTGTCTCTGTAACTTGACATTGACATTAGTGGTGGCAATCATAGCAGTGTCACTGAGATTAAACATGGTGTAACATGGCAGCAATGTGTATGGAAAAGTATATGTCAAGAACACAAACACGAATAAGCTCTGTAGTACATCTTTAACTCAATAATTGCCAGATTGTGGATGCTACAGAAACAAAGAGGTTGTGTCAGAGGTCTTTAAGCATGACGGCTGGCTGTTCCTTGCTGTTGCTGTGTATAATTTAATAAATAAACATCCTACAAAGCTCTGTTGAAAGATAACTACCCAAGTAGATGAAGTCTTATATGTGGCACATTTGTGTTAAAAATTCGCTTTTGTCTGTCTGCTTATCTTTTTCTATTGGATGCAAATTCATTTTACACGTAATTTGTAGTAGAATATTTTGTGTTGTCATTGTCACTTCATGTTTTACAGAATCCCTAACGATGTCATTAAATAATTCTATTTGCATAATTTGTTTTCTTCTGTTTTTTCTTGTGCTCATAAATTAAGTTTCTATATATTTTTCAATTTAATTTTCAAATAAGGAAATGTATAAAAGAAAAATAAATAAAAGGACACTTGACATTGTGCACAGAGCACATGCAAATCTTTGAGTTTGCCACAAAACCTATCAGAGTAAAGGTGCGGTCAGATTAGTCAAATATTCGACCAAAAAGCGTAACTACTATTTTTATTGAATGTTTATTTAATCTTTTCTTAAATGTAATATCTTACCTTTTAAATTGAGTAGGGTGTTATACAGGGTGTTTTTTATAGACGTATAGAACTTCGAATTGAAATAAAACACAAGAAAATCGTTTTAATGTCCATCAATTTGGCTTTATTGGAAGGATAATTTTATGCCATTAATGTTTAAATATGATTTCGGGCATGTGGCCGCCGCGGCTGGCTCGAATAAAGTCAATTCTACAGGTCCAATTTTCAACCACTTTTTTGAGCATGTGGGGCCATATGTTGGCAATAACGCCACGAATGTTGGCTTCCAAGTCCCCTAACGTTTCTGGTTTGTTGGCGTAGACGAGCGACTTCACATATCCCCAAAGAAAATAATCCAATGGTGTCAAATCGCACGATCTTGGTGGCCAATTGACAGGTCCATTCCGCGAAATTATGCGCTCATCGAATGTTTCCTTCAATAAATCGATTGTAACGTGCGCTGTGTGGCATGTAGCGCCGTCTTGTTGGAACCACAACTCATGCACATTCATGCCATCCAATTGGGGAACAAAATAGTTGGTTATCATGGCTCTATACCGGTCTCCATTAACGGTAACTGACTCTCCAGCATTATTTCGGAAGAAGTATGGCCCAATGACTCCACCAGCCCATAGAGCACACCAAACAGTCAGTTTTTGTGCATGTAATGGCGTTTCAAGGGTCTCATGTGGATTCCCTTCACTCCAAATGCGGCAATTTTGCTTGTTGACGTAGCCATTCAACCAAAAATGAGCCTCATCACTGAACAAAATTTTGCTATGAAAATCAGAATCGAGATCAATCTCATTTTCGGCCCATACACCAAAATCACGACGCATTGCATGGTCTCGCGGCTTTAATTCTTGCACAAGCTGGATCTTGTAAGGTCGCAAGCCAAGATCTTTGCGCAAAATCTTCCATAAAGTTGATGGACAAAGCTCTAATTGCTGTGCACGGTAGCGAATCGATTCATTCGGGTCCTCTTCAACACTTTGCTCTACAGCGGCAATTGTTTCTTCGGTGCGCACTGTTCGACGTCTCTGCGGATGCGTATTATCACATAGAGTAAACGTAGTGCGAAAACGATCCATGGTTAACCGAATAAATTGCTCTGATGGCCGATTATGTCGACCATAAAATGGACGGAGCTTGCGGTAAACTTCGCGAACTGAACCATTATTTTCGAAATAAATTTGCACGATTTGCAAGCGTTGTTCTTTTGTCAACCTATTCATGATGAAATGGCAAACCAAACTAAATATTAATCACTTGACAGCTGACAAAATGGCCGCCAGTTAAAAAAGTGATGCCAACTTAAAGTTCTATACGTCTATAAAAAACACCCTTTATTTCTTAATAAGTATCTGAGAAAAAAAATTGTTTTCCATAATATATTGGTTACGTCTTTTTGGTCAAATATTTGACTAACCTGACCGTATCTTAAGGTTTGGTGTTGTTTGCGCAAACATGTTGAGTAATAATAAAAAGAATGCCAGTTTTTTCAAGTTTCATTCAGTTGAATCTGCGATTTAAGTAAGAATTCGATGTTGAAACACATGATGTGCAAGTTGTTTTTATGATTGAAGGAAATTTTTACCGGAATTATTTCTGAGAAATGGAAGGAGACCGAAATGCCAATTGAAATTATAAATAAAAGAGACTTGTTGAAAAGTACAGTGCTAATACTCTAATTGCCAACATGCGCAATAAGAGTATGAAAAAACGTATAAAAAGCTTAAGGCAAAACCAAGAGGAGGTGTAAAATTAAACTTGACGCGCTTTCCCTAATTTTTCGTTTCGTTTGATTGTCATGATTATTACCTTTATAACCGTTTTTCCTTATTTAAAACTTACTGTCGGCCCCATATTTATTTTCATGATTTAACGCCATCTGTTGAGCTTTTGCTAAAAAATTGTTTTCTGTAGTCATTGTTGCACGTTTTTCTTGCTAAATTTATTCGAAATTCTGGTAAATTCCTTACTCTTTAAAAAGGCTTATTTACGTGTTATTGCCCTAAATAATTTTTTACTGTTTAAAGTTATCGGTGTTATACATAAGATGGTGAACCTTGAAACGACGATAAAATTTTTTGTATCTGCAAGTTTAGAAAGCAGCCGAAAGCATTCAAAACACATGGTTAGATGGGAGCCTTTCTAAGTGAACATTAGTATCGATTATAGAACAAAAGCGACAAGCAGCAAAATTAGAAAGCACACTGCGAAAGAACTAGATAAATTAACAAAAGAGAGGCTTAGATCTTCCTTTAGAAAAGGCAGCAGTTAGAAAAAAGGAAACCTAGTATACTTGTATGAACTACGAACAGTGGTTTGAAAACGATTTTTTTTTTAAATTCGGTATCTCATGAACCCCTCAAGATATTACAACGATATTTTACAGAGGCAAAAGAGCGCTATCAGAACAAAACTTTAAACATGTTCATTCTAAATTTTATTAAGAATATAGCAGATTTCTCCCAAACTGAAAAAGGTTCTCTGCCCATGTAAGCATTTTTTATAGATATTTTCAAGTTCGAATTTAATTTAAAAAACCTTAACATTTGAGTTAAAAATAAATTTCTTATGACATTCTCAAAAACTTATGTCTGAGGTACCCAATTTTAGTGCCCTACCCAGAAGCCCTCCTTCACCCTAGGGGGCCGACCGTCCGTAGATTCACTGAAAAACACCTCTGCTTTTGTTGAGATATCTTGAGTGATTGATGAGATACGGAATTTGTCCAAAAAATAATTTTCAAACCATTGTGCTATGGCAGTTTGGAAATTTTAACTCATCTGTTTTATAGTCCACACCGTGTTTCCTCTCACCATCATATAATTTAACTGATTTTGAACTCCCATATTGTTGTACAGCTTTTGTAGTACCCAACTTAAGAAACGACAAAAGTATTTAACACCGTTTCAAAGAGTATATTTGCATGGGTAAAGCTTTTTTATGCACTACTTTAAGGCAATGTGCCGTTTATTCCATGTAAGACTTGGGTTTGGTTAGTGGGCAGACCGCAAAGAGACCAAAACGGTCGATTACTGGGCCCTGGTTCGTAAGAACCACTTGAAGCCTATCAGGCCAGCCAGTTTCGCATCCCTGCGATAGTCCAGGTCCTCAAAGAATCTTTGTTCCTAAAGTTTAAGCATGCGTTCCTCCAGATGGACAGTCACAGAGAAGGTATTGAACTGACTCCTCTTCTTTCTCATCCCGAAAGCTTTTACAGCACTCATCACAGGAAATTCGCATACTTTCCGACATACGTCTGATCATACAATGTTTCGTTATAATCCCCACCAGAAGTGATATCGACTTTCTCCCGAGGACAAGTAGAGTCATCGTTCTATCACTGTTGATTGAGGACCAAAGGATCTTCGACAATTTACAAATGTTCACTGAGGACCTCCTGAGGTCCATTTTCGTAGGCGCATATTGCCTTATTCGTAAGTACTGCCAGGGATCCTAATGTCCCCCTGTGCATCTAAAACGTACAGACTTGGACCCGTTTCTCCCGCACACTGATCGGTTACCCGTTTTCACGAATGCCCTAATGTGCTGGAACTAAAACCACTTTTACATAGTGTTACTCAGGCAGGGCCAAGTATTGAATACACGCCAGTACATACATACATCGACTTCAACACCTTCGAATTAAGGACCTTGATGGTAGCTAGACTATCCACGAAAACATTAACAGCTGTCGCACTCGTAACAAGTTCTCCAATTCTCTATGACGCTATCAAGAAAGCATATTTTTCAGAATGGAAAACCGCACAGACACCGGTTAGTCTGAGTAAGGCCGAAAGGAAAAGTTTATCAGAGAAGATTTTCAATTCAGTACCCTTTTCCATTTTAGAGCCATCAAAAAAAGTCGAAACATAAGACTTTTAGGTTTAAATACTTAATCATATTGTTATTCATTGTAACCATAACGTGATTTAAAATTATTATGTTATTGATAAATCTAATCATTATATGATTAAATTATAATTATATTTTGACAACTTACGTGACTTTAATTATCTTAAAGAGCATAGGCCCTGGTTGGTAAACAGAGACGACTTTGAGTTTCGCTCTGGATGGCTTCACTGGCAGAAGGCACATGATTCGAAAACAAGTTTGCGAATACTTCGATTCTCACTAGAGTCACAAAAGAATTGTGATATTTATAAAAGCGAATGCTCAATTAACTACGGGGTAAGATCTAAAAGAATTGAGAAATAAATATTAAATACAAATTGATGTGGTGCAGAATTTGAATTTAAAAGAATATCATGTTAATTCTAAATATATGTAATTTTTTATAACTAATAACCATTTAGTTGTTAAATGTTAATTACAAATTATTTGCCGTGACAAAATAACTTTTAAAGCAACAAAAATTCGCTTTAGATAACAATATTTTGTAACAGTTAACAAAATGTCTTCGTGACCATAGAATAACACAGTCATTTCTCTGCGTGTGCTTGAATATTTAATTCATAAAAAAATATGAGTTTTCTCAGCTTCTTGCTTAGTTATCGAAATTTTTATATAAAATAAATTTAAATGAGGTTAAAAATTTTGTTTTTCCATTTGAGAGGGAGTGTGATGGAATGCACGATGGTGCGAATGTGTTTGTGCATGTCTTTATACATATTTTAAGGATTTTAATTTGAAAGGTGAATTAACAAGTTTAAATATTTTATATATATGGAAAAATTTCTATCTTTCTTAAAGTCTAAGCTCTTTGTTTTTGTTGTCTTAACAATCGTTGTCGAAATGTCGTAACGTTTAATGTGCAAAATTCAGAGTATTTTCTTTTCCTTTTAACAATCCTTTGTAAATAAATGACTTGAATATTTATTTTTATGATTGTTTGTTGTATTGTAATATTTTATTGTTGCTATAATAAAAAAGGTGTGTCATTTATATTGTAAAGGAAATTTATTATTTAATAACGTAAATGTAGAAATATAAATAATTTTGTATATTTTTCCTTTTTCTTTCTTTTTTTTTTTTTTGCCTAAAAGGCAAAATGCCTTTAAAGGGATTAATTTAAATGGGGTTATATGTGAATAATAATAATAATAATTTATAATGGATTTAAAGCGATGCTGCTGTTTTAAATTTAAATGTAGTAAACACTTTCGATTTTCCCATTAATTTAATTTTAAAAATAATTAAAAAAAGATTCGTCCCATTTCAGTAGAACTGAAATAGGTTTTTACAAATTTAGTGATTATAATTTTTGCAAAAAAAACCCACTTTAAAGCAGATTACATCTGTCTATCTATAATTGGTTAAAAGTATGGCCACATACATCAAATTATATTAACTATTGCGATACCCTTATATTCCATCTCCAAACTTTATATTTGTTCAACAGCTTGGCAATATACATCAAATTACAGCAACTATAGGGGCACCTTTAATATCCAAATTCAAATTATATACTTGCTGTTGTAATAGACTTAGCAATCAGGGTATTTATAAATCTCAAAAGTCTGTCCCTAACGGTGCGACGGTTTGGCCATATACATTAAATTACATCAACTATTTTAACACCCTTTAATTAATACTTTAAAATATTTATACTTATTATACCAAACAAAGTAGTGGACATTCTGTCTCATTTTGAAGTGTTTGTCTCTAACGGTTCAAAAGGTATGGCCATATAGGTCAAATTACATTAATATTGGAAACACCCTTTATAATCAAAATTCAAATTGTATAATTGTTGTTATACCGAACTTAGCAATACAGATCCCTTGTAAGTTTCAGCTGTCGATACATAACGGGTTAAAAGTTAGGCCACATACATCAAATTACATCAACTACTGGGACACCCTTTAATTTTGAAATCCCAATTTTATACTTGTTGTATCAGTTTTCGTTACCTATGAGGACACCCTTTAGTTTTTAGATGTATCTAGTGTTAGTTTGCATAGGCCTTCGGCATGAGAAGACCGATTCACTTGGGTTCTAAATGGTCCCGTTGTGTTGCCTGGAAGGAATGTCCAAGGATGCGCAGTATACTGCAGTTTGTCAGTTTGTCCAGTGCGGGCCACCAGAAGAGAACCTCATACATTAGTATGGGTATAATCACCGTGTTGAAAAGTCAATACGCCGTGCCCGGGTTGATACCCCAGTTTCTGCCTATAGCCTTTCTACACACATAATGAGCCATTGAGGCCATTTCCGCCCGAAATCGGACATTGGGGTTCCATGAATGTTTGCAGTCCAGGATAATACCTAGATATTTCGCCCTCTCAGATAACCCAAGCTCCAACCAATAAAGAAGTGGTAGCGAAAAGGTGGAAATCTTGTTTCTTATCGTAAAGGGCATAAGTTCCGTTTTCCGAGCGTTCGCGCTAAGCCCGCTCTCGGTACACCACCTACTGACATCGCCCAGCGCCGATTACAGACATTGTGATAGCGTATCAGGATACTTTTTTGACACTGCGTCCGCAACGTCATCCGCATATGCCAGAATCCTGAACCTCTTGGAGTCGATTTTTGGCAGCAATGTGTTCATTGCGAGGTTCTAGAGAAGGGGTTGTAAAACCCCTCTTGTGGTGTACCCCGTTTAGCTATCATATATATGGTAGCTTGCTACTTTCTGGAAGTAATGACCCTATTGGTCCAAAGATTCCATACAAAGCTGATTATCGATCGACTTACGTTCAGTCTCTCCAGGGCCTTCGTAATGGCCTCTGGTTTCACATTGCTGAAGGCTCTCTCTATATCTAGGCCTAGGGATTTTTCTATAAATCCCAAGGCGTGCGTAGTGCCGTCTCAACGGATCTGCCCTTAAACGCATGTTGAGAGGCGAAGAGTTGGTCTGGATTTATTGTAGTCCTCAGATGGAGGTCAATCATCCGTTCCAATGTTTTTAAAAGGAAGGAGGATATACTTATAGGTCTAAATTCCTTCGCCACAATATGCGTAGTCTTTCCTCCCTAGGGAATGAAGACCGCGGAGCAAAAAGTCCACGGTTCCGTGATACACGACCATGCAATGCATGCTGTGTACTTCCGAATCAACCATGGTACAACAATGTCCGCATTGTGCTGAAGATCAGCTGGTATAATGCCAACGGGACCCGCTGATTTGAACGCGTCAAAACTATACAGAGCTCACATTCTATCTAGTGTTACTTACGTGCCCTTTAAAATATACGTAAAAAACATGTATGCTGTATGGGGATACCCTTAAATTTTCAAGATTAAAAAATTTTTTTAAAATGGGAAAAACTTGTAAGCATCACCTTTCAAATAAATAAAACATTTTCAAAATCGGGTAATGTGGAGACGCAAATATTAAAAAGCAATGTTTATTCGGATTGATAACCTCCTTCTATTTTTTTTAAGTCGGTTAAAAAGGATTTTGTTTGTAATAATTAAATAAAATAATATTTAAATTAAGTTGCAATATGACAGCTGCTAAACTTTCCTAACATTTGGTTTGGTTTTGATTTTGATTAAAAAGGTTCAGAAAACTTAAAATTTATTCAATTGCAGTCAATTTTGTTTTCTTTTCTCTTTGTAGCTTGAAATTCTTTGAAATCTTTGAAGAAAGGAATTTATTGTTAAATTTGGAATTTTATTATTTTTTAACGATTTCTTTTGTGCGCGTGCTTTTTCTTTTGGTAAATTGAAAACTTGTAAAATGCTTTTATTTTATTATTCTTAAGAAACCAGACAAATAGAAGTTCTGTTTACAAAAAACAAATGCAAAAAATTAAAGCAATAACCTCAGTTTTAATTTCGTTACTGTTATTATTTCAAATTGCATTCACTTTCCGTTCTTATATTTAAGACTCGTTGGAAAGTAATAATTTATTTATTTAAATATACAACAAGACGATAGATACAATACCAATAGATAGAGCACAATACCAATATAAACTTTCAAGTCTAATAATTCTTGCGAAAAAACCGACTTCAAAACAAATTTCATCTGTCTTCCTATTCCAGCTCAAGTGTATGGCCACTCTGGTCACTCTTGAATTTCCAAATTCAAATTATATACTTGCTGTTGTAGTAGATTTAGCAATCAGGTTCTGTGTATATTTCAACCGTCTGTCTGTAACGGTTCAACAGTTTGCCCATATACATCCAATTATATCAACTATTTAATTTATAATATAACATTTTATACTTCTTATTATACCAAATAAATTACTAGACATTCTGTCTAAAAATTACGGGTTAAAAAATACGGCCATATAGAGCAAATTACATTAATTTTGGAAACACCAGTTAATTTCTAAATTCAAATTATAAGCTTCTTGTTATAGCGGACTTAGCAAAACATGTCCCTTGTAAATTTCAGCTGTCTGTCTATAACGATTCAAAAGTCCGGCCACATGCACCACATTATATCAACTATTGGGACACCCGTTTATTTCCAAATCGAAATTTTATACTAGTTGTTATAGAGGAGTTCGTAGTACCGGTTCTTTGTAAATTTCAACCAAATTAAGTGAACTATTGGCGCACCCTTTAATTTATAATTTTAAATATTATCAGCTGTTACTACAACGACCATATCAATCGACATTGCGACAAATTTACAAGCGCTTGTCTATAACGGTTCAAAAGATAGGCCTCTATAAGTAAATCTACAGTAATTATTGGACACCCTTTAATTTCTAAATTCAAATTAGTTACTCGTTAATATAGCGGACTTAGAAATACAGGTCCCTTTTAAGTTTCAGCGTTTTATCTATAACGGTTCAAAAGGACGGCCACACACTTTAAATTACATCAACTATTGGAGCACCATTTAACTTCAAAATCCATGTTTAATACTTTTTGTTATAGCGGACTAAGCAATACAGGTTCGTTGTAAATTTCAAGCGTCTGTCTACAACTGTTTAAAAGTATGGCCATATGCATAAAATTTAATGAACTATTGGCGCACCCTTTAATTTATAATTTTTAATATTAATACTTGTTACTATAACGGCCATAGCAATCGGCATTCTGCCCAATTTATAGCGTTTGTCTATAACGGTTCAAAAGATAGGTCCATATAAGTAAATTTACATAAATTGTGGGGGCACCCTTTAATTTTTAGATTTATTTTTGTATACTTTTTTGTTTTTGGGAGCTATAGTATTACGCAGTCATTTTAAATTTTACAGAAGTGCCCTTTACAATTCATAATGCACGTAAAAAATATGTATGTTGTATGGGGACACCCTTTAATTTTTAGGATTATGAGCTAACGGGACCATCTGTAAGCATAATCTATCATATTACCAAAAATTTTCAAAATCGGATCAGAAATGACTGAGTTCTCGAGGCACAAATATTAAAAAAAAGCAACATTCAGCCGAATTGTATAACCTCCTTCTTTTTTTGAAGTCGATTAAAAAGAAGGAAAGGGCCAGATATTTGTGTTTGAATTTAACACGAATTTGTTCGAAATTTTTATTTTCAAGTTCCTCGCCAGTTTTAAGTCACTGTGAGGAATTTGTAGCAAAAAATTTTAACAGTCAAATAAGGAACGATTTTGAAGATGAAAAAATTATAATTTTATTGAATTAACGATTGTATGTCCAAGATCCAAAGTAGATATTTTTAAAGAGGATGCCTACATAAATTCTTAGAAATCGTTCAAAAGCTTATCAAGAAAATTATGAAATTATTTGAAATTTAGAGAAAATGGTGAAAGTTTTGGGAATACCAAAGCAGGCCACAATCATTATCAGAGCCTTTTGGCCTCCTTATTTTCTCTATAATTTTTTGCACCCGATTCATAATATTTAAGATTACCGATTCATAATATTTAAGATTACCTATACATTTATTTTATTTTTTTACTATAGTGAATTGAGACTTTCAACAAGTAGATCTTCTTTTCCATAACAGAATATATTTTATTTGTGTCGGGCTAAGATCCTTCATTGTGTGTGCATTTGGTATGGGTTTGCCCGCTAATCAAAGTAATACTACTGATCAAGCTGAAGGTGCCTTTATTATACTTCTTGCAAAGAAACTATTGTATAAACAATGCTTTTGGAGATGATACCGTCCACCTCTTGTGAGGTATTCTTATTTATCTCCACCGGTTTCTTCTGTTTGCGAATAAGAACCAAAGATCCCTGCAGACTTTATTATACATTCCTATTCTGTTTAATTTTATTTCACAAATTTCCTATTAATGGAGAGCTCTGAGAAGGTACCCAGAGTTCGCTCCAATTAATTATGTTACTTACAAGTATCTAGTAGCCTGTTAATATATAACTTAAACTTTTAATAATAAAGTGAGTTAAGGCTAGCAATACCTTACTTCTTCAAGAAAGTTGGCCAAATTTATCAATTGTAAATATTACTTTAAAAAGTGACGCACCAGAATGATTTTAGTAAATGCTTTTTTTATAATTTTTTATTAAGAAGTTTTAAAAGTGCCATATTAAAGTTGTATTAAAGCTTTTAAGTTTCTGATGTGCACACAAAGTAATACATCTTTTTATATCCTTTATTATAAAACTAAATTTTGTTTATCTCCCATACAAATAAAACTTTAAGGACTTGTACAATGAACACGATAAGAAAATAAAACGGAAAATGCAAAAACCAACATTATTATCGTCATCATTATTGTTCACATTTAATGCTGCATTAAATCTTATTTTGTGGTTTGTTGTTGCTGCTATTTCTTTAACAAACCTTAAAGAACAACTTGAAATAGAAACCAACAAAATATTTTATTATTGTAGTTAAAACCACATTACCGTGGGTCGAAAGGCAAATAAGTTATGTTAACAAAAACGTTATCTAAAATACACTAAATTTAGTTTTATATAAGTTTATTTCAATATCTTTTTGTTGATGATTTAGTTGGGGTTTACTTATTACCATTGGAGTTTAATTAGAATTGTTTGAAAAAATGACAATGAAAAAAAAATTAACTGCCATTTAATACTAATAATTTTATTTAAATTGTAATTGTTTTTACTACTAATGAAAATTTAATGAAACTGCTTAATAACTAATTACAATTGGAAAAAAATAATTGTATTTACGAGGGCTGCTATATATATTTCTGGCCTGGCAACACTGAGTGCTGCCAAGTGAAATCTGACATTTCCATTGGAAAGTTTGTCATTTTTAAGCATAATCGTATTTGTGTTGTTTACAGTGACTTGAAAAAATTAATATAGAAAAAAATGGAATTAACAGGTGAACATTTTCGTGCTATCATTTTTCACAACTTTCGACGTGGATTATTACGACAAGAGTGCATTGATGAACTTAAATCTTTGTATGGCGATGAAGCACCATCCTATAGCACTGTGAAAAATTGTCGCTCAAAGACGAATTCCGTGAAGGTCGTCTAAAAACGGCTGTTGTGCCAGA
Organism: Gymnosoma rotundatum; assembly: GCA_916610165.2. NCBI lineage: Eukaryota > Metazoa > Arthropoda > Insecta > Diptera > Tachinidae > Gymnosoma > Gymnosoma rotundatum. The sequence continues at coordinate 63,301,894 of OU744336.1, forward strand.
GAACATTGATCCCGTAATGCAAGATCGACATGCGACATACCGAGAGATAGAGACATCCTTGGACATTTCTTCCACCAGCATACATTCGATACTGCATGAACACCTGGCCGTAAAAAAGGTTTGTTCTCGTTGGATCCCGCACTATTTGAAAGTCGCTCAAAAAAAGGCTCGTGTCGATTGGTGCAAAGAAATGTTGCAAAAATACGATTGCGGTGCTTCAAAAGACGTTTATAAGATCGTCATAGGTGACGAATCATGGATCTATGCGTATGAGCCCAAAACGAAACAACAATCGACCGTGTGGGTCTTCAAAGACGAGCAAAATCCAACGAAAGTTGTTCGTGGAAGAAGCACTTCGAAGCAAATGGTCGCCTGTTTCTTCGGCAAAACTGGTCATGTGGCGACTGTTCCGCTTGAGCAACGTAGGACGGTCACTTCTGAGTGGTACACTACAATATGTTTGCCTGAAGTCATCGGAGAAATTCGAAAAACCAACAAGAGAAGACGAATCATTGTTCACCATGACAATGCGAGCTCTCACACATCGGCTCAAACCAGAGCGTTTTTGACCGGCCAAAACGTCGAATTAATGGGTCATCCGCCGTACAGCCCTGACTTGGCACCTAATGACTTCTTCTTGTTTCCGCACATCAAGAAAAAAATGCGTGGTCAACGATTTTCGTCGCCAAAAGAAGCTGTTGAAGTGTTAAAAACTATGTTTTAGAGGTGTCTCATTCGGAGTGGAAAAAGTGCTTCGACAACTGGTTTGAGCGCATGCAAAAGTGTATAAATAATGCTGGAGAAACAATAAAACCTTTTTTGATTATAAATATTCGCATTTTCACTATTAGGCCAGAAATATATAGAGCAGCCCTCGTATGAAAAATAAATTTATGTTAGCAGAACCTTCAAAAGGAACTATGCATAAAACATTTAAACCTTAAACCTTTTAGAGATTGATCTCTATTTGAAAATGTTAATAAGTTTTCAATTTTAAATGATAAGAAATGTCTGAGATCTAAGGGCACATATTACCCCAGCCAAGTGATCTTATTAATCACACGAAAAAATATGCTCCTCTTTCGACTCATTTTTCCTCAGAACATGAAAATTAATTTTACAAAATTTTTGTAATGAGAACACCTTTTTATACTGTTAGACAAGAAGTGGCGTTTATTAATGGCAATGCTTCAAAACCATTTAATCAGTAGTCAATGATATTGGCTTGGTTTTTAACTAATTACAAATGAAATCTTTTCATTAAAAATTATTACCATTGGTGAATAGATTGATAATTTAATTATAATGTTAAAAAAATCATTAGCATTATTTATCACTCAATGCTAATAAAATTGGTAATTAATTAGTTCATCTAATGACTTACTTTCATTCATGTATGCTTAATAAGTAGTCTGCTGTACAAAAAGTTTAGATTCATTTATACATTAAAAGTATTAAATGATTGCTGGTCAATAGCTTCTCTTTGGATATGGAATTATAAAACTGAAAAACATTCCAAACATTTTTCATTCTTTTTTCTGCTTCACTGTACCTCATTAACGTAGATATAAAAAAAAATATTTGAAATGCGTCAATAAGTAAGTGTGTAGGTGTGTTGCTGTTGAAATAAATAAATGTGCTCGTACAACGCAAAAATAATTCCAATTACGCCAGAGATGGAAAAACACTTTCAGCAAGAAAATAGAAAATAATTACCAATTGGTATACCAATCAAGCTCAGATTAATTAAAATAATAATTCTAGGTTATCTAAAAATAAGTACAGCATATCGCACAGTGCCATGCTTTAATGCGAAGGCATGTCAGAAATAAAGTTTTTGTTAAAAAGACCGAATTTGTAACTTTTGTTTGTAATTCTTACACGACAAAAAAAAAAAAACTCATTCTAATTTAATTAATAATTCTTAAAAAAGCGAAAATAAGATTGTTTTGAAAAATAAATGCCAAAAATTTATTAAAAATAAAATTAATTTCATGAATACCGCTACCAGGTTTAATTTAAGGTAAAATTCAGGATTCAAGACTCAGAACTCGTCATTTTTTAATTAAGAGTTTTTCCTTGATTAAGAAAGATCCGCACATGCTGCAACTTTGACACGGATTAATCACGGGTTAATTTAAGTTCGAATTACATTAATTTTGTTTAGTGTAGAAGATGCTTAAAAAAGTACGTACCTTTAGGATTTATTTTCTTCCCCTCTAAGTTTGGTGATGTACTTCCGTTAAAATCACTGGTGCACTACGAACTTGCATAATTCAGAGTCTCTTGTTTGAATATTGGCGGTCGAAAATTTAGCATATGGACTACGCTACTTAACCAAATCTACAAAAACTTTGCCACACTGTTCAAAACTATTTTGCCCTCCAAAAAATTGCAGAAAACAATTTTAACTACTTGGACCATCAAGCTCAACAGGTAGTGGAATTAGAAAGAACTGTTAAGACTGGTTCGTCTTTCTGTCATTACTTTAGATTGGGTACCTATGCGTATTAACGAGCCACTGCATGTGTTAAGGTCATGTCGTTGTATTTTAAATTTTCTATTGGGCAGCTGTTTGTAAATATGCATACTTTTATCTACCAACAAAAATATACGCATAGCGTTAATGCATATGCTTTAACTTTAAGTAATTGCATTGTTAAGTTGTTGTCATAACCGTTCTAAGCGACAAACAACAAATCTTGATAATATTATTTTGTAGTTTTAAAAAACAGTTGCTCGCGTCTTGCGTTTAATAAGTAATTTTGAATGGAGATTAAGAAAATAAAACTTCAAAGAACTTAATACAGTCCAATTTAATAAAGTGAATTTTTATACTGAAAGAAGAACAAAAATCAATTGTGTTTGAGTAATTTTCTCATTAGGAAAGTGTGTAAAGTTTATGCTTTGTGGACAGGCTCCTGTCTTCTTCAGCATGTTTGAAGAGCATGTATGTCCCCTTCACTTTCTATGTAATTGCAGGTACATACCTGACTTGATAAGTGGTATGGTCTAGTCAAAATGGGTTCCATTATAACAACAAGTCCCATATATCTGGAAAATAAAACGTTGCATAAATAGGAAGAATATAATCGACGATCTAGTTTCGAAAAAAAGTATAAATAAATCCGCCAAGGGCCAGGTGGACTAACACACTCAAGGTTCCGTGTTAAGTGTGTGCCACCCAAAACAGGAGTTCTAGGCGAACATCTCTAGCCTCTGATACAGGCCTCTAGTTCAAAGGCCTGTATCAGACAGACTTTTAATTGATTTCTCCCTTTTTATTACATTTTCTTATTTATGTGTTCTGCTTTTTGAGAACACTTTACACCCGTCGCACATGTGTATGTTTTGATTGTGCGGAAAATTGTCATCACCATCACAACCTACATCTCCTCATGGTGGTGATTCGACACAAAACACTTTTAAAATACAGACATAAAAAATCGAAAGTTTACTCCCTAAAAATATGCTAAGTTCTGGTAAAATAGCTCCTGCTAATGAAGTTAAGTTGGTAGTTTTACCCTGGAGTTAATGTCGACGTCGTTGACGGCGTCAAATGTCAAAAAAAAAGTTGAATCGTATGAAATTGTATGAGAGCAGTTAATCTCAACGCGTTGAAACGCCGTAAAAGTTCAATCTGTTTCAACTTTTTCGGCGTTGAAACGCCGTCAACGACGTCGACATTAACTCCAGGGTTATACAAACGAAACTCGGCGCACGTAGACGTTTTTTTTTTAATCTAATGGAATTCGTACGAGATGGACTGGAAAGTTTCGCAAGACTCGAAGAGATTATTCCATAAGATGAATAAATGTTTGAGGTATAAAGTTATCTGTCAAGAAAGATGCAGAAAATTCAGTTTCTACAAAGCGAAAAACAGAAGAACCCTACGGATTTGGAGGAATTAAGAAAGGGTTTCTTACGCTTGGATACTCCAATCCAGAGCAATTATGAAAAGCTATTAATTTCCTATTTGGCACCATTAGATTTACGTGCAGGAAGCCGAATTCGAATTTAAATAAGTAATTGCAGTAAACGATCAGGTCTTAAGTTGGGATCAACGATTGCACTTGCTGACAAGCTGGAGTATGGCTTAAAAGTACTTTCAGTAGGACAGCGAATATCGGGTGTTTTTTTAAGGCCGATAGAACTTTAAATTATAAAAAATAACACTAATAATTAAATTTTGATGATAAGCTATTTTTTATTATTTTCAATATACTCTGGCAAATCATTATGAATAGAATCACGCTGAAACAACACTATCAAATCATTCCAGGTTACTTTGTTTTATCGCCAAATCGTGTTCAGCGATAAGGCTCATTTATTGCTTAACGGGTTTGTTAATAAGCAAAATTGCCGCATATGGAATAAGACCAATCCATAACATACCATGTAGAGTCCATTGGACTCCAACAGACTCACAGATCTCACGTTGCGGTCAATGGAGATCGTTACCGCACCATGATTAATGATTTTTTTTTTAATGTGGATGACATTGATCCGGCAACCGCAACCATCGAGTTATTAAAGTAAAAATTTGGCGATAAGTTGATTTCGCGAAATGGACCTGTCAATTGGCCTCCAAGGTCGTGCGATTTCACACCTCGATTATTTCCTATGGGGCCACGTGAACGCTTTGGAGGCCAACCTTGTTAATGTTATTCGTAAAGTACGGCCAGCAGTACTTGAAGAAGTGACCCAAAATTGGACGTCCAGAATGTGCTTTGTCATGAGCAGCCCGAAATCATTTTTAATTTTAATTAATGCCACGTTCTGATCTTTTGTTTAAAAAAATCTTCATTACAATTTAATTTTTTGAGTTATTCTTTACAATTTAAAGTTCTATTGATCTTAAAAAGACACCCTTTATAATTTTACCGAGATAAATTTTTAAAATTATGAGACTATATCTGGAAAGACTGGAACGGGCGACACTTTCATGTAAGAGCCCAGCATTAGCTGACATAAGACATAGGAACATGATTACAGAAAGGCACATGATTACGCCACAAGAAACTAAAAACTATGAATTGCACAAACTAAGTGAAGCGGAACCAGAATTCACATTAGTCTAATTTTAAGCAACTTTTATAATTTTGTGGGTATTAGAGATGGGAAATTGGGTTAACAACTATTAGAAAATTAAAAATTTGCTCTACTTTCCCCAACCACATTATTACTACTATTATTATTATTATTGTTTGAGTATATATTGTGATATAATGATAAAATCAAATTTAAATGTGCATCTGTTTTTCTGCTCGTGTTTTTGCAAATTTATTATTTTTAACACAAATTCTTAAAGCAATTTTATTTGTTGTTTTAGTTTTGTTTGACTTTATACAGTTTAAAAGTGTATTTATTTTATTGTGTTTTCATTTCAGCCCACCCATAAAATGCAGTCACATGAAGGTGCTCCTACAATTTCGCTACAATTAGTGCCAAAAATGTTAGCACCCTTGGTCAGTCTCTGGGTGCCACATGCATTTGTTGTTTCATTTAAATTGGAAACAGATGAGAATTTATTGATTACAAAAGCTCGTGATAGTTTGAGCAAATATAAACATATGGTGAGTTACAAAATGAATGCAAAAAAATAAATGAAAATACCGTTAAGAACAGTAAAATACTTTTTCTAGTAGTTGTTCGCATTCGCTACTTGTATTTGCCTGATTTTATCTCAAAACTTAGTTTGTTTTTATTTTTTGAATAGAACTTTTCGTTGTTTAAATTACATTCTGTCGGAACAAGGAAAGTTGGTTATAAAAATGCAGATAATGCTGAAGCAAATGTTTGTAAATATTTGTATTGAACATTTTAACATTGAAAGTGATAGAAAGTTTATTCCATGCGAAAAAGTTAAGATAAAGCACGTTCTCCCTGTAATGTGTAGTGCAATTTACCAAACTGGATGGAAATGAAAAACGTGTCATATACAAGAATTTACGGGTGTCGAAAAAATTCACTGATTGTTTTACATATAAATTTAATTGAAATAGCCGACATGTAAAGGATTATTTATTTATTTTTATCTATTAATAGAAAATAAATTTTAAATATTAATATCCATACATTATGGCACTGACTGCAGCAGCCTTCTCAAGCCTAATAGAACGAAAAAGTGAAACAAACTGTCATATTGCGCTCTCTTATAGTCATTTATGATCAGTATTCTCTGGCAAATAATCAAATAAATTGAGGGTTGAACAAGTTTTCCAGATTTGCTTTAAAAATCAGTCTTTAATTCAAGCAACTTAGACAAGATTTTATTTTTATTATGTACATAATTGTCCATCTGAGAAAGTCACCCGTTTGGACCTTATAGTTTTTATAACATGCAGCAAAATTCATCACCGTTCGGTGCGGTTTTATTTCTTCAAAAACAAAGCCGGAGAGCTCACTTACGATCAATTGAGATCGTTACCGTACCATAATCAATAATTTTTTTGCTTAAAAATATGGATGACATTGATCCGTGCGAGATGTGGTTTCAACAGGACTTATTGAAATTAAAATTTAGCTATCAATTGACTTCTAGGCCGTGCGAAGAGAGAGGTACTCTTTTTTCTTGTTGAGCGAAAAAAAATGGCCCATAATTAGACGCCCAGAATACGCTCCGAGAGATAGAGACATCCTTGGACATTTCTTCCACCAGCATACATTCGATGCTGCATGAACACCTGGCCGTAAAAAAGGTTTGTTCTCGATGGATCCCGCACAATTTGAAAGTCGCTCAAAAAAAGGCTCGTGTCGATTGGTGCAAAGAAATGTTGCAAAAATACGATTGCGGTGCTTCAAAAGACGTTTATAAGATCGTCATAGGTGACGAATCATGGATCTATGCGTATGAGCCCAAAACGAAACAACAATCGACCGTGTGGGTCTTCAAAGACGAGCAAAATCCAACGAAAGTTGTTCGTGGAAGAAGCACTTCGAAGCAAATGGTCGCCTGTTTCTTCGGCAAAACTGGCCATGTGGCGACTGTTCCGCTTGAGCAACGTAGGACGGTAACTTCTGAGTGGTACACTACAATTTGTTTGCCTGAAGTCATTGGAGAAATTCGAAAAACCAACAAGAGAAGACGAATCATTATTCACCATGACAATGCGAGCTCTCACATATCGGATCAGACCAGAGCGTTTTTGACCGGCCAAAACGTCGAACTAATGGGTCATCCGCCGTACAGCCCTGACTTAGCACCTAATGACTTCTTCTTGTTTTCGCACATCAAGAAAAAAATGCGTGGTCAACGATTTTCGTAGCCAGAAGTAGCTGTTGAAGTGTTCAAAAATCATGTTTTAGAGGTGTCTCAATCGGAGTGGAAAAAGTGCTTCGACAACTGCTTTGAGCGCATGCAAAAGTGTATAAATCATGCTGGAGAATACTTTGAAAAACAGTAAAACCATTTTTGATTATAAATATTCGCATTTTCTCCATTAGGCCAGAAATATATAGAGCAGCCCTCGTATTTATCATTCTTTTTGGATTAAAATTAACTTTTTTGTGCTTTAATTTACAATTTAAAATTCTATCGGTCTTAAAAAAAGCTCTTTAGTTTGAAATCCAATCGTCATTGGCAAATTTTTTAAATTTTCTTGCACATGGTTGAGTAGTTCAAGACCAGGTAGAGTTATTTAATAAATAAAAATCAATTGAAGGGATTGACTTAAATTTTTGAAGAAAATTTTAATATAAAAAACCTATCGACCGTTTTGCCATCTTAATCATTGGAAGTGATGACGACAAATTCCGTTACAAAGTGCAATAGCTTTTCCCAAGTGACACAGCCGCAAACACAGCTAAAACAGTTCAATAGAACGGACTTTGCAATTTATTTCGTACAATTTAAAAATCCAAAAGTTAAAAAAAAAATTATTAAGTAAATTTAATCACAAGATTTTGATTGACAGAACCCAAAAATGGTTTTTTTTTTTACTTCAAATAAATAACCGGTGAGTTTAACTTGTCGCAAAAAGCAGGTCAAATGTTCAGCTTGGGCCCCGATTATGGTTCACAACACTTAAATGTTGTGTTGTCTCGGCTACAACACAACTTTATATGTGTTTCGATTATGGTTTACAACATGTTGAGTATGTGACAGGGTTGTATTTTATTGCAGCATATATTATCTATAAAATTACATCTCTTCAAATTGAAAACTGTCAAAAATAAAACAATTAAACACATACACACACATATTTAAAATTATTTTAAAATAATTATTGCAATTAAAAATAAACAAAACTTTTCTTTATTAAGAACCAAACATATTTATTTAACGATTAATTGATATATACATATTTCAGTGTATGGACCACCTCTAGTAGCTTGAATGCTCCTTTTATTGGCAGCTAGCTTTTTTTTTAAACTGGCCTTATAGTGAGTCCTATAAAAAAAAAATACATAATTTTATATAATTCTATAAAATGAATTAATTAATTACGTACTCTTTAATTTTGTGGTAAACTAATCCCATTTGTCATTTAACTGCATTTTATTACATCATTATGAGGGCTTGCCACGGCCAATATTAGGATTTTGCGTCGTCAGCTCTACCAGCATTTCCTTTTGCTTTTTGTTCATAATTTTCTAAAAAAATTTCAACTTGCCGTGACAGCAAGACAACCAGTAATAATCAGTTGTAAATTTTTGACACTTCTTACAACACAAATGTTGTGAACGACAATCGCAATCAATTGGCATAGACAACTAAAACTACAACACTATCGATAAGTGTTGTAAACCATAATCACAATTTAAAATTTACAACATCAAAATAACAACTGTTTTGAACCATAATCGGGGCCTTAATTATTTAATATTAATTTATAATAATATTAAGTGAGGGAAGTTATTTATAAAAACTGAGTTTTATTTATTTCAATTTAAAAAATTTTTATTTATATTAATTAATTAAAAATAAAATTTTCTCATTTAATTATTTTCCAATTTTAGTTGGTCATTGCAAACAATTTGCAAACACGTAAACATCGTGTCGTTTTTGTGACGCCAACAACATCCTATGAAGTTCATTTGAGTAGAGAACAAGCTCTGCAGGGCCTTGAAATTGAGGAACCAATTGTTGCTGATGTGGTGAGTTTAAAAAAAAGAAAACAAGTAAAAATCTTTTAATACGAGGATGAGGCAGGTTAGGCATTGAAAACAAAGTTGGGTTTCGAAAAATATCGAATTAAAAAAAAAACATACATATTCAGAAATTAAAGTAAGAAAATTATCATTAAACAAGAATGAATGATAAAATGAGTTTACAAATTGTTGAACTTCTCTTCCGGGAAGTGTGGTTAAGGCAGTTGTTTCGATTATTGCGAAGTTATACTAAAGTATTGACGAAATTTTACTTCTTAAAGGGAAGAAAAATCTAGCAGGATCAAATCACACACATTGTTTGCTTCTCTTTGTCATCTCTGCCAGAGATAAGCACACCATAAGCATAACGTGTTGTATCTTTTGCTGTGTTCTTTAGAGCCGTTTAAAAGTTCACGTAATTTAAATGAACTTGAGCTGGAAGAAATTGAGTAGAAGTAACTGGTAGCACTGGCATGATCTCAACAAAGCCATTTCTAATTTATAACGTTACTTGTCTAACGTTCGTCCAAAACGATACCTACCAGTTGGCAATTCTAATGCCAACTATTGTGTGCGTGTGTTTTCTGGTGTTTTCAAATTTTTCTTGTTAAAATATACCACGTCAAAATTTCGCTACTAAAATTGCAAATGCAAACGTCCATTGTTGGAACAACTCGCGGTTCATTAATAATACATATTCAGAAATTGACATCACAGCACGCAGCCTCCTTCATCGGCATTTCTACAGAGCGCATTCTTTGGCGAAGTAAAATAACTACTTAAGTGGCTATTTGCTTAAAAAAAAAAACAATCGCTTAAATAACAACAATTGTCGGGCGTCTTATAACTCTTCCCCCCCGGAGCACAATAGTCTGTGCTGACCTAACCTAGGTACAGACCAGGGTCCTCAGGGGTATAGGGGGAACCAGTCTCCCGGGGAGCAGGCAGCAACTCTGGATAGACAGTTCTAAACTGTCGAAGGATGCACCAGTTTCCTAAATAAACTCGCACCACGGGAACCGGTAGCCCATACGGAGAGCCGCCCATTTCTGTAGCCGGTTATTGGTGAGGTCCATTCGGGGTACACGTGGTGGCTGTTGGTTAAACATCTATATCTGCAGGTCTGGCGCGGAATAGATGGAAGTGTGCTGTTGCACTATCAACAGACGGGGTTGGATAGTCTCCAACCCTCAAGCAAGGGGAAGTTCATGGTCCTGCAAGCCATGTTCATGAAATTGCAACTCTGTTGGCTACGTCCGATGGAGGGCGCTAGTCCATGCTTTGTATTTCACTCAGCGGTCAGAGCCTCGTCAGGTTAGGCCATCAATGGCAGGTACAGACGTTAATTTGTATCACGTATTGTTTCATAACTGTCCATTGCATTAAAGGCGACGGCAGTGTTGAATTAAAAATGAAGCTTTTCTCTCTACTTTTACCGCTTATCTTATCTCTCCTCTATCCCTATTCTAAAAAATGTAGCACGGATACAAAAGTAATCAAATAGGTTTATTATTGCATGAAATGCTACTCCTCTTTAAGAAAAAAGAAAAAAAGTTGCATAGAAACTGAGAGTGGAATTGCTGCTAAAACGATTGGTGCCATGTTTGCCTGAGCGTTTCCTGCCGATTAAAGCAACACACACTCATATTTCCACAAAAACTGAGTCAACTATAGGTCAAAATCTAAAGTAAAAAAAAGTCATCTGGTGGCGATTTGGTCATCGGTTTCGGTGCAGGGAACTATTTATTTTTAATATTTTTTAAAGAAAACATAAATCAAAAATATAATTCATTAACATGGAATAATGAAGCAAATTATTAAAAAAAAGTGCCTCATTTCGCTAACAAAGTTGCCTTCAGTGTTTCGCGCTCTTGTGCAATTTCAATGGAAAAAATACATGAGTTTTGTTGCTACTTGCAACGTTTTATAGACACTTGGTTCCCAGCGATATTTGCTTTTTTCATATTAAAGAAATATTTGGCGGAAAAAAATTTTCGATCGAATAAGAAATACATTTTTGTAACAAGAATTTATTTTCTTATTAGTAACTTTCGACACCTTACCATCGCTGAATAAATTTTACGAGCTTAAATTTAAGTTAAAAAAAAAATTTTTTAAAATTAACTCATAATGATGTAAAATTCTACTTTCTAAACTACCCTCGTATTTAAATTTAATTTAAAAATAAAATTGACTATCGTTCATTTCCTTTATTCTCTATTTATACTACAGGTACAAAAACACGTTGAATTTATGAATTCAAGTAGGTCTCGCCAATGACCAATGTCAATGCGACAACAGCGACAGCAACAGCGTCATCATATGCAAGTGGATTGTCGCGTGACAACACCACACTTTTGTCGTTTGTTAAATCCAGGACCGGGCCTTGGACGTAGATATTAAATAAACAAAATAGTTGAAAAATAAAAAAAAACAACTAAAACAACAAAAGAGCAACATCCTCGTTATCATGTTCGTCAGCATCATTATCATTGTTTACGCCCTACATTTGACTATTTTGGTAAAATAGTTACAACAATTCAGGTAAAACTAATTTGGTATCATTTTTATTATTAGAAGGAATATTTTTTTATTTAGTCATTGCTATTATTTTCATTTTCTGTTATTGTTGAGTGAAAGAAATGAAAAATCAAAAGGGGTTGGTCGTCCTATATTTTAAGGTTTATAATCAAATAAAAAAAAAAGTTTAAAAAAACAATAGCCTTGTACTATTTTGTATTATAATAATCATAAATACTTTTTTATATATTATTATCTTACATCTATGAGTTTATTACAATTTTACATGTTATAATATAAGAAAATATTTAGAACCCTAAAGAGTAAAGGAAAAGAAAAATTGTTTTAAGCAAAAAGTTTAGTTTATTATGTAAATTAATATCTTATTAAATGTAATTTATGTATAATTTAAGTTTTTATAAAGCCTTTCCCTCTTTTTTATTATTATTGTTTTATATTATTACCAATTTATTAAGTCCAGTACATTATTAAAAAAATTGTAAACAATAATTTAGTTTGTTTTCCTAGAAAAATATCCAATTTGTTTAAGGAAATTTTAAAACGTAAATCCTTAATGAATTTAAAAGAACATAAATTCATTTTCATTGTGTCGTTTTTTCACCTGTTCATACCGATAGTCATTATAATACATGTATAAACGAACCAACTAGAAATAGCTTACCAGATCTTTTACTATTATAAAAACTTTGACGTTTTAACTCGCGTATAAATAGAAATCAAAGTTTATGGTGGGATAACAGTATTAAAAAAAATGTCCAACAGAAATAGAAGTGTCTGTTGCTTGTCATAAAAACTATACAAAGTATAGTTAATGAAATGACAGTAAAATAATAATTGTGTGCGTTTTTGCGGTGTAAAAAAAACAATATTATGTTTTTATTCCTTTGCCTTTTTTCGGTTTGATGTTTTCATTTATTTACAAATTTAATTTACTTGCCTTTTTTACTTAATATTTACACTTAACGTTTTCAAATAAGCCGACAGTTTATAAATTTAAAGTCTTGCTTAAGTTTACATACTGAAAATAAATATCTATCTTCAAGACAAATAACACAGCTTTACAAATTTTTAATGTGGAAAAATACCAAGAACACCACATGGCTAGATAAGTTAACTAAGACCTGCTTAACACGAAAAACGCTGTAAATATTTTTTTAGATAAAGGTACTTATGTGTTTTTCGTTGTATAGTCCCACTCAAACCCATGAGGAGCCCTACCAAATAGTCCGATTAAATGCCTTTTCCGTCGATATGCTGCAACTTTCTATCTGCCAAGAAATGGCTGAGTTATGGCACCTTAAAGTTCACAATTTGCCTATTTTTTATGTTTGTTTTTTTTCAAATTTTTTTATTTGGTTTTATTTACGTTATAGTAAAGATCTGGAATGTTTTATTCTTTTACCAAATAGTGTATTTTATTACTAATATTTTAAGCGTAATTATATGCAGAACGGATGAAAAATAAGGTTTTTATTAAGGATTTTGTGAAACGACAATATTTTAATTTTTCTTGCTCACACATTATATTCGGCGTAAATTCAAAAAATTTAAATAAAAATGACGAGCGACTTGAAGTTTTGCGATTTTTTTCGGACGGATCTTCGCGAATGAAGAACCAGCAATAGTTCGCCATTATTCGTTCATCCCACCAGGCTTTGTAACGTCTCTCGATTTCTTTCATTTCGTGGTGAAATCTTTCACCTTGTTCAAAAGCAGTTCGGTATAAAGCAGTGATAATGACACCACGTTGTCTTTTAATTATATTTTTTCAATACAGTCTAAGTACAAATATTCATTATTAAATTTTTTCTGTAAAAATTTATATAAAAAATTTTTACAAAAGAAGTGTGTATAAGCTTTTGCAAGACTTAAGGCCGAAACCCAACGAAAAGTCTGTCAATCTCTTAGGTTAAAGAATTTTAGGTGACTACAATGTACTTGAATAAATTTAGTAACTACTTTGCCAAAGTTACACATAATTAATATATAGCGGCGGAATTAATCCCATCAATTAATTTACACATTTATGTTTAAGTCGAAACTTACACATGCATTAATTTAGGCCATTTTTTCCAATTCTGTTTAAGAGTTTTAGCCAGTTTCAACGCGTCCCTATACTATTACATTTTTCATGGCATCGTAGTTTGTACACTTCGCTTTTAATTTCATATTCGTTATTGTAGTTGTTTGTGTTATTTCAAAAAGTATACCAACCATATGCAGCGAACGGAAGGAAAGGAAGTGTAAAAAATCCCTCAAAATTCAAGCCTTGCCATTTTCCAAAAAAAATTTTTATACTTTTTTCTATTAAATTAAAAACTAAAAATTTATCATTGCAGGTCTTCATTGCAATTTTTCTTTATGAATGTTTTGAATGTCGTACGTCAAAACGTTTGGAATACGATTATGCTTAAAAATGACAAACTTTCCAATGGAAATGTCAGATTGCACTTGGCAGCACTCAGTGTTGTTAGGCCAGAAATATATATAGCAGCCCTCGTAACACAAAGCACAATTAGCTGTTTTCGTACGGAAAGTTTCATCAGTTTCGTACTTTGCTTAAAGACATTTGACGAAAAGTTTTCTTTTGTACATTATAGTTTGAGACTTATAATAATAGTTGGGCCTTTACACAGTCTTTAATCACTGAACCAATAGAAAAGCATTCAGGCAAAAACAAAACCGAAATATTTCAACATTATATATTCATTTTTAGTTATACTTTGATAACATACGAAAAAACTTTATATTATAACGTTTATTTTATTAATGAATGCTTAGTTTATGAAGTTCTTTAAATGCAAAATAATTACATACAGCTTTTAAAACTTTAATTAAATTATACAATTTCTTCAGACGATTATTTAGTTAATCGCGTTTATTTCACAAAAATACAGGATGGCTACTTTACCCACAAAAACTACTGTATCAAATGTTTAGATTAAGTTCTTGACACGATAACGTTTAAATTGATAATTACCATTGCATAATTGCGTTTGTTATACATACATGATGATTACAATCTTTATTTAGCTGTTAGTCAGTGTTGCTGTTTCTTTGGTTATGTGGTCATAGAGTTTCTTAGGAACTTCTTAGTTTGTTAACAGACACAATATGACAATTTTAATTTGTTAGTAACTATTATCATTATTTCTTTTTATGATTAAAACTAAGCATCTTCGCTTATTTTTACTAATTACTATATTATTTAGAGGAAACAGTAGTAAAATTTTCGTTGTGGTTAGAATTCTAGCAAAAATAATTTATTCGCATTTATTGAGCGTAATAACTATTTAATATGATCAGCTGTTTACAATTATTGCTGAGCATGATCAAATTATTGTTTAAAGCAATAATAATATGTTTAACACAACCATATATTGCTGCAGACAACATTATTAAACAAACTTTATTTGGTGGTAGCATTTCTTCTGAAATCAGTTGTTTATTCTATAAAATAATTGTATTCCTTTAAAATTTTCTCCTAAATAATCAACCACGCCTGTCTCTAACTTTTCCATTTTATTTGGAACAATAAAGCAACTCCAATAAAAAAAAATATATATATATGGGGTGATAGAGAGTTATAAAATAATAACAAACATCAAGTGAAAAAATTGGCGTTCGTCCATATGTTCCGAGTTACGGGCCTCTGGGTATCATTTAAAAGCTTATGATGATATCTTTAAGGAAATACTAATAATTTTTTAAGTGATTAACCCATTAAGTGCTGATAACAATTTTATGTTAAACTATGTATTAGTTAAACTTAATTTATTTTCTTATTTTTTAAATCTCTGTCACCCCAATATTCACTAAACTAGATTTACATAGATGGTGAAGGGTATATAAGCTTCGGCATAGCCGAATATAGCACTCTTACTTTTTTTCCTAATTACATTTACCTCTCTATAATCGAAAATCTCATCTTATACTATTGATAAGCTGAGAGATACTCACTTACGTGGGCATAAATTATAAATTCAATTTTTTACGTTCATGCGCTAGTTTGCGAGATTATTTAGTTCTCCCTGATTTTCACATATGAAATATGACATCTACTTTTACTTAACCCCGATATAATTTTAAATTGTAAAAAATAACACAAAAAAATTAGTTGTAATGATTTTTTTTATACGAAAGATCAGAACATGGCATTAATATTAATCCTCATGACGAAGCGCATTCTGGAAGTCCAATTTTCGATCACTTTTTCAAGTACCGCTGGCCTTAAGTCACGAATAACACGAACAATGTTGGCCTCCAGAGCGTCACATATTGCTGGTTTATCAGCATAAACCAGTGACTTCACGTGGCCTCACAGAAAATAATTGAGAGGCGTCAAATCGCACGACCTTTGAGGCCAATTGACAGGCCCCTTTCTCGAAATCAACTTAACGCCAAATTTTGATTTCAATAACTCATCTTGTTGAAACCACATTTCGTCCGAATCAATGTCATCCATATTTTCAAACAAAAAATCATTAATCTTGGTGTTGTGCTAATGATCTCCATTAACCGTAACATAAGATCCGGCCTCATTTTTTTAAGAAATACAGTTCGATGTAGTCTACAGGGTATGTTGTGGATTGCTCTCATTCCATATGCGCCAATTTTGTTTATTAGCAAACCCATTAAGCCAAAAATTAGCCTCTTTGCTGACCACAATTTGGCGATCAAACAACGGGTCAGTTACTAACTGCAGATGACTGATTTTCAAAGTAACCTTGGATGATTTGATAGCGTTGTTCAAGCGTAACTCTATTCATAATAATTTGCCGGAGTTTACTGAAAATAATAAGAAAAAAATTTTTCAGAAAAATTTAATTTTTCGTGTTATTTTTTATAATTTAGAGTTCTATCGGGCTTAAAAAACCACCCGATACATCGGAAATTATAAATGAAAATGGATGTTATCAAACAGAATAAAATAAAAAATAAGGTAACAATTGTGGAGCAGTCGCGCTGGCTCTATTGGTTTTTGAGTGATTGGTTGGTAAGTCAAAAAGAAGCACTTGAGTTCAAATTTCAACGGAGTCTTAATTTAAAAGAAACAAATTGTTGTCGAGATGTTTACAGCGCTAAAATGTTAAAAATCAGTTTACTCCTCACCGGAGTACAAACGAAACTATTTGTTTTAAGTTTAAACCTCACTAGGGCCACCTTTTTATTTGGCCAATCATCAGTAAGATGGTATTAAAACCATACGGCAGGCCTTACTACTTTCACTTACTTACTTTTATATAACAACGAAATTACAAGCAAGCACAGATTGATACTTATATTTATAAAATTCTGCTGAGTTTTTGTGTGGAAGAATATTTGTATCTCTCTTTAAATAATAACTGCTTAATTTCATTATTTTCATTAACTTATTATTTTTTCTTCCTTAACAACAATAAATAAATTCGATTAATTGATTTTTAAATTAATTTTCTTCTTTCAAAGTCATTATCATTATCGTTATTAAAAAGCGTACTTTCATGTTAAGGCACTATAATTTTTGTTGTCATCAATTACATGAATGTAAAGCAGAGTGTGTCAAGAGCATGGTATAGTCACATTAATACTGGTAGACTTAGTACATGTGTTAAAAAAATGAACTAAATACAGTGGGCCAGAAACAAAATAGTTTGCAAATAAATTGTCAATTTTTACGCGGCTGTTACGATTAAAATAAAATTTCACAGAGGAGTATTGATCTTTTAGGAATGTCTAAATGGTTTTCCAAAATAGGGAATCAAACATTGAATTAAATGTAATTTTTTATTTGTGTCTTTTTTAATAGCAAATTAATATGGCCATTGAGCCATTGACTACGAAAGTTATTCTGTGTATTTTAAACCAACAAAGTCATGAGCTACTATTTAAATAAAATGCTATGTATGTTTTTGGTCGCTTAAGATGGCTTTACAGCCTGTTGTTTAATCAGCTGATGATCCTTTGACTCATGTAGTGGATACATATTAAATTTATTTTAACATATTTTCTGTTTAAACATCGTATTGAATACTGCCAGATATTTTGGTACGAAAATCATTTAGACGTTTTTATTCGCCTATAAAAAGAAAGCGCGAGCGTATAGAGAATGTTAAGCAAATCGCCGTACGAAGAAGTTGTGTGTTTAGTCGTGACAACCAGGTCAGGCCTGTTTCTGTTTCGCTAGCCTCGAGAGCTTTGGGGTTTCAGTCTTGCATTGGGTATGGCTCGATTAATTATATTAAGCTATGTACATGTGAGTTTAATACTTTGCGTTGAATTGATGTGAAAGATTTAAAATTGAATTTGTGTGTCTGTATTGATTTGTACAGAGTGTCTGCCGGGAACACAAGATGCAAATGCAAATCCTAGTGCAAAACTTTGGCCAAAATTGTTCTTTGAAGATCCTGAGCACGGCATCGAAGGCATCAGTAAAGTTTTTATCCGATCTTGCTGCACGTTGTGGTCCATGGTTAGATCTATCACCTAGAGACCGTCTTTCTTCGAAAACATTTACAACACGATAAATTGTGCGTTTTGTTGGCACGTTGTTTCTCCCAAAATTTTCACGTAACTTTCTCATCGTCACAGTAATCGATGATTGATTTTGATAAAGTGTTTTAACGATTAAAATACATTGCTTTATCGAATATTTTTCCATCTTAAAATTGCCATCTGCCTACTTCACGCCTGCCAAATATAAACTGTCAAGTCTAATGTTTACCAAAATGACGACAAAGCAACCTTCCCGGCGGACATCCTGTATCTCGAACTTTTAATATACGATTGGACAACACAGTCTCGTGAATTTTTTCAATTGTTGCAGGTTTAGAGACGTCAAGCTTGCGTCCAGAACGTCGGCTTCGTCCGTGTCTGTGCGGCTTAGGAGACTTACTTTTTTACCAGGTTGTAAATTCTTAACCCTGTAGAATCCATTTTTGACAGCAAAAAAAAGCGAATGTCTCAACTTTGGATTTCACGTAAACAAACTAGAATTGCAAAATAACGGCTGCTCTAAACAAAGATTATGGCTGTGGGTACCAAAATTTGTTATAAATTCACAGTGACCTCGGCTTTCACAAAAATCACAACTCGCGTGATTAATAAATTAACAGAGTGTGGGGGGTGGGGGGTAGGTTGAAGTAGATTAAGCTCCCTCTATAGCGTTGAGATATCTAAGAAGATCATCAAGCCTATCGCCAGGGCTTTCCCCAAACTCAGCTATTTGCAGTTGGCCTAGAAGGAAGGACTGGCCTTGTCTTTTCCTATTCTAATAGCTGCGACTTATTGCAGACTTTTGAAAAGTGTGTCTGAAACTAATGCTTTGTAATCTCCTGCGAATTTGCAATGGAGTGACACCGCGTTAAAGATAACTAAGGCAGGTTGACTTCCGACTAACTTGTACGATCGTGCAGTTCCAAATTAATGAAATGGATTTTCACTTTTATAAAGACTTGTATAAGTCTTTTTCATCTCGGTTAGGTTAATGCCGCATTGTACTAAATATTGCCTTATATTATGCCCCAATCGTGTGATTTCACAATCAATTAGCACAAGCGGCAATCGAGGCCGATATTGTGCTAGTTTTGCCCAATAAAATGCAACTTTGATGCGGAAATCGTGTGAGTGGCCAATAAGAAGCCAGGTGGCAATGGAAACGATAAAATTTTATTTCATATTATAATTATAATAAATTCTAGTTTAAATACGAATTTCAGTGAAGAAATGTGCATAGTAATGGATTAATATGATGAAGTAAGTTCGGAGGTTGTAATCACAACACCTGTGCCAAAAAAGTAAGAAGCTGAGTGTTACTTCATCGTGGTCATGCACTTAAATTTTCAAGTCCGTTCTAATAATTACAATTCACAATCGTGTTGCCAAATTGTTTTTTGCCATTTTTCGGCAATCAAATTTATACACAATGGGTTCATCATGGGTTCAACTTCATTAATGGGCGGCAATTTAGTACAGTAAAAATTTTACCAAGTTGGTACAATAGCGGAAATCGTGTAATCTCACCTTTAGACGAAAACCCGTAAATGTTATGACATTTATCTTTCTTTTCGTTTTGAAATACCAAATGAGTTTTTTGTAATTTTTTTACACTGTATTTTTCCTTGAATTTAGTAGGTGAGGGTTGATTCATGTTTAGTTCTTTTTTTAGTGTCCCTCTCTATTGCGGCTCCTTGTCTTTTATACATGCAATTTCAAATGACACAACAATATTTTCAGCTTTTCCTACACATAATATTTTATACACATTCATACACATGCCGACAAATACTTTTAATGGTGTTGAATACTTAAAGCGGGTCACGAACTTGTAATTTTATTTTGTAACAATATTTTTTGCTATTTTTTTAATGTCTTTTGGAAGAAAAAAAAAAATAAATGTAAAACTACATAAAAGTAATGTAAAAAAATATATAAAAAAATTTAAAATAAAAAAAAAAAAATAAACTTTAATATTATAATTTGAAAAGCAGGTTTAAATTAAAAGAACAAAAAAATTTATTTATTTGGATGGATGTAAAAAGTTGCAAAGAAAATATTTTGTTCGCTTTTTTGTGACTACAAAATGCAGTAGATTGTAAAAATTTGTTACAAATAAATTCAAATACTAAGGGTATTCCTTATTTGACGTCGCGATTGGTTCCGTTGTAGCGCATTCTCAAACTCATGAAGCCTTATCTGGGCAATGATCTGCAAAGTGTTATCTTTCGCAAGAGTTGTTCTACCATATATCTTATCATAATCATATATGAAATCAAAGCGAACACAAGTGATTGTAACAGAGCTGCCAGACCTGTAATCCGTATGACGGATATTTAAACCTCACATACCTGGAGAACTTAGGCTCTTTAAACTTTGTAGCCATTGTTGTCTGAACGATAATCAGATTCAGTGTTCAGCTTGAAAAAAGTTCATTTTGAGTATTTTGACGTGCAGCCAAACAAAACGGTATTGAAGAAACTTGCTCAACACACGACGAATCCAAATCAGCAAATGTTATTTGATAAAAATATAGAAAAAAGTTCTCTTCATTGTAATCTGCCCCCAGTCATTTCTGGATCGATTATGAAAAATTTTTTTTTATTTGAAAGGTTATACTTACAGACTATGAACCTCAAAGGGCACCATGTTAAAATAAAAAAAAACTGAGTGTCACTTTAGCCCCCAATGACAAAAAGTAGTACTAAAAAATTTTTCTTAAAATTAAAGAGTGTCCCCATAGGTGACGTAAATTTACCTATACGGGCGGGCCTATCTTTTAAACCGTTATAGACAATTACTAACAAGTATTAATATTCAAATTTATAAATTAAAGGGTGCTCCAATATTCATTTAATTTGTTGTATTTGGCCATACTTTTAAACAGTTGTAGACAGACCCTTGAAATTTACAAAGGACCTGTATTGCTAACTCCGCTATAACAACAAATATATAATTAAGATTTGAAAATAAAAGGGTGTCCTAATAGTTGTTGTAATTTGATGTATGTGGCCAAACTTTTTAACCGTTGTAGATAGACAGCTGAAAGTTACAAGGGCCCTGTAATAAAACAACAAGTTTATAATTTGAATTTACAAATTAAAGGGTGTTTCCAAAATTAATGTAATTTGACCTATTGGGGTCTCTATTTTAAACCTTCATATACAAACACTTAAAAATGAGACAGAATTTCTACTACTTTGCTTGGTATAGGAAGAAGTATGAATATTTAAATTATTAATTAAAGGGTGTCCCAATAGTTGATGTAATTTGATGTATGTGGCCAAACTTTTGAACCGTTGTACACAAAGTGTTGAAATTTACAAAGAACCTGATTGCTAAGTCTACTACAAATTTGGAAAATTAAAGGGTGGCCCTATAGTTACTGTAATTTGATGTATATTGCAATACTGTTGAACAGTTGTAGACAGACGGTTGAAATTAAAAAGGAGCTGTATTCTATGTCTGATTTAACAAGTATAAAGTTTGAAGATGGAATATAAGGGTGTCCCAATAGTTGATGTAATTTGATATCTGTATTTGGCCTTATTTTTAAACCGTTATAGACAGACAGATGAAATCTGTTTTAAAGTTGGTTTTTTCGCAAGAATTATTTTACTGCATCTTTCACCCTCTCTTTTTTTCATTGGTAAAAAAAATAATTATAACAAAAGAAAAAAAAATTAATGGTTTACCGTGTTTTTCTCTACATTATTTTTCTTTTTCTTAGTAATTTTCCTTTGATGCTTCTCATATGTCAGATTATATCAAATAATTACTACACGTTCATCATATCCTTTACAATGTCTTTATACATTTTCACAACTTTTTTTCCTCTTGTTATTTTTCAAATCTGTTATTTGTGGTAAACAGTTTATTTTTTGTTTTCTTCGATGTTTTCCATTTACAGTTTAAAGCTGCATTAAGTTTCAAAGATAAAGAGTTTGTCTATTGTAAACAATGAGACTTCAAAATATGTGTGTGGCTAAATAAAAGGAAAATATTTAATTAATGAGACCAACTTGAATAAATCTAAAAGTTAAATTAAAAACTAGAGTTGTTTATTTTGTTTTCACATACGTATTTCAAAATTGAGTTTGTTTTTGTTTTTTGTATTCCGGTACATTTAGATTCTTGCTTAAATATTATTCGAGTTTTTTTCGAATTTTTTTTTTATTTTCTGAATTCCTAAAACAAACTTAAACAATGCCCTTAAACAATACAATTATTTTTAAGTTTAAAAAAAAATCATTGGTTTCAATTATTTTAAATTGAAACTTTTATGTAGTTGTACATATTTCTTTCTCTTTGGTTGCGTTTCTTCAAAGGATGTCAACATTTTTGCTTAAAGATAATTGTCATTAAGATAATTGTTAGCGACATGTTTGTTTGTATCTATGTTGCATGTATGCTATGTGTGAGGTGATACTGCTAAAGGCATAGGATTCTGCTTTAATCCTTTACACATTTATAATGAAATGAGTTGCACATACCTGTCAGAAACAGCAAGAGATAAAAAAACATATTCTTCTTTTTGTTTGTAGTTTTAGTTGTTGATATGTATTTAAACACAAGGGTTAATAAAAGGGTGATTATTTTAGAGTTTGGATTTTAATTTAAACACAGGGATACAAAAAATGTTTGTAACTAAATACATATCAAAATATTTTATTTAATTCGATACACGAATATTTGGAATTAACACCAAGTAAGTCGGGTTGAGAGGTTGACTCCTTTTAAAAATACAGTTTCATATCATTTGGATTTCTCTTGCTCATTCACTAAGTTTGTTTGACTTTACTGACATCGCCGGTATTTGAAGGGTCTTTTAGCCCTTGACAAATGTTCAACATTCTTGTCCATCTTAACTTCTTGAACTGAAATAAATAGAGGTAATGGTCTTCACGTTTTGTTCAGTTTAGAACGTCTGCTGTATGCTGAGGTTGGTAATGTACGTCTTATTTAGTGTTACAATTATAGAAGTTCAAAATCTCGAATACTGACTAATTAACAGGTATGTGTGTGGGTGTGCCACTAGGTCCATTTTTTGCCACATTTCTGCTTTTACATTTTTAGCAGGCTTCTGCTCAATTTATTTTTTAAGGCTTCCGTACCTAAAGGGTAAAAATATAACCCTATTGTTTTCGCTGAAATGTCTGTCAGTACGATTGTGTGATTTTTACGTATGTGGCCTTGTTTTTGAACTGCAGTAGGCTGACTCTTACGTTAACCGTAGTAGGCAGGCATTTAGAATTTACACAGGGTATGTACAAATATATCCGCTATAAGGCTGTTTCAATTGCGGCCGTGATACTGACTAATATGGCCTTATCTTTTGAGCCGTTGCTATAAAAGCAAGTATACAAAAATTAAAATTTAAAGGTGTCCCAATTGTTTTGTGATTTTCACAGTACAATTTTTTAAATTTACCTGAAGTATGTGTTGGCATGTACGCTGTAACCGCTTTGAAAAATAAAATAAAAAAGGTATTGGTATAAATCCATAAGTATTAGAAAGACAATTGCCAATGCTCTCTAGTTTTGCCACTCGAGTACAAAGTATTATTATTCGAGTAAAAAGTATTTGAGTAATAAATAAAAAATTATATTTCTGGTGTTAATAACATTTTTAACTGCGAATAAAAACTTTGTCGAATAATATTTAACAAGTATTCGAATAAAAACCCTTCAATGTAATCTTTAAGTTTTAAAATGTTTTTCAAATGAATTAAAACTAGTTTTGGTTTAAGTTCATTTTTATTGTTAATTTCTAAAAATTCTCAAAAAAAGAAAAATTATTTACAAGTGTACGTCTTCCATAGAAAGCAGAAAAAATAGACTTCAGCAATGTGTAATGCTGCATTTTATGGATCGCTACATTCGTCGTCAGCATTCTTCTCGTCTATTCTATTCTATTAAAATAAGTTTCGAGAAATTGACATAGTGTTTATAAGCACAGAAAAATACATGGATAAGGTAACCACAATCTAAAAGCACCATATTATGAGTAAATTACTTGATTGTAGACAAACGATATTACTATTAATCATAATAATGTTTTTGTATTTCTAACCATAATATTGTCTTATTTCACGCTGCATTACTACAGTAATCCTGATTATACATTAAATTTTATGTTAGAGCATTGACTGTACACAACACCAAATCTCCACAGTCTCTTTTATTGTTACAGCAAATATAATATGATAAATTTTTTTTCTGTATGTTCATAAACAATAAACACCTTTCTCGATTGAAAGAATTTAATTCTCAAGAATTATTTCGAACCGACAACTTTGAAATTGTTGCCTTGTTTCAGTTTTTTAATTTTGCTAAATTTTAAAGATTTTAAAAGCGTCTATCGGCCTACACAATATCAAGTAATAGGGATATAGGCAAATGAATAATTTTAAAACAGCCATAAACTGTTTTTAAAGTCGAAACCCCATTTCCTACACCACTTTTACTTTGACAATAAAATTATTCAGATATACTTATGATTAAGAATCGATTCTTATGGCGAAATCTTGTCTTTGACGAAAATACTATACTGAAAAGCTAAATTGCAAAGAAATAAAAAATCACCCTATAAAATTTCTAGAACTAGGATTATAGACAACAATAGATAGTTACAGACACATTTAATACAAGCAAAAATTTTTGCTCCTCCGGCACACATACAAAACACTTCCTACACAGTTTTGAAAATAATGATAATGAACATGTTTCAAGGACTTTTCAATGCGCAGAATGCAAAATTATTATTTGCAGACTTAAAAGTTACAGCAAAGACAAAAATATTTATAGTCTTTGGTTACAGTCTTAATTAAATTAATTGTTGCTCTATTCTTTGTACGAGGGAATTAAAAATATCAAAAGGCAAACAAAAAAGGAAAAAAAACAAGAACTTTACAATTCAAAACTTTCATGAATTGTAAAGTTCTTGTAGGTAGTAGAAAATTCAAAGTTGGCAGCCAATAACTCCAATGGTATCGGTATTGGTGTCGATATTCCATACTACTTTATTTCATTATTGGTAGCGATATCGGCATCAGAATGCACCGTTACGTAGACTTGAATACCTAGACATATCGTTATATATGTATGTATAACCACATTAACCCTTAGAAATTTTTCTCCAAAACAAGAGTGAAAAATTTTAAGAGTCATTTAGGGTTTTTGTCCATGCTAGTGTAATTGCGGTGAATAAGTATTAAGAGGTGAATAATTAGAAAACACATCCACCTGCAGGAAAACAAACATAAGTTGAAAAAAAGATATGGTAAAACTAGAGGTAGGCTTTGTGTTTGGCCTGCTGCTTTAAAGGACATGGAGCGATGCTGCAATAGCAAAATTTTCGAATCTATGCCCGATCGATTGGCGTATTTAAATTTTCTCTAGCTCATCTAGTGCCTTAGCAAAGTGGATTTCAAAAAGGCTTAGGACGAACAGACGGACTTCGCTATGCATAAGAACTCAGAATATGTACACTTTATGGGGTCGGAATAGATATTGTAGAAACTAAAAACGAATGAATGGTTTAAAAAAAGACATTACAAATACGCGCATGGAAAAATGGTTGTGGTATGGTCGCAACATATAATTGCGGTAATCAAATTATAGTTGTTTCAAAAAATACTTCAGTATTTTAACGTTCGATTATTTAATAGCTATTACGCACAAGTGTAACATGGTTGTTTAAACTAACAAAATTTATTTTATTCGCAATCAAATTTGCTTGGATATTAATATATTATGGTTATGTTGTAAAAATTTAAGCAAAAATTATTTGGTTCAAACAAACTATGTTGGACATTTTTATGTGTTATTATAATTAACAATTATTTGTTTAGCGTCACTAAGACAGCAAGAGGTTGTTCACCACAACCTGTACGGACCAAAATAACCAAATCCGTGTCGTCAAATAACAGGTATCGAATATCATTACACTTTATGAAGAACAATTTACAGTCATTGCTTGACCGACCGTAATATATAAAATAAATAAACGCAGGGGCGCGGCAGTCTTTCTCTAATATGAAGCTTTATATTTTAATAATCTTAAACGCTAGCAGTTGTTAGGACCCATTTACTGCATTAAATCTCCAAAATCAAAGTAAAGTTAAGTTGTTTTTGGCATTCTTTAAAAAATAAATAGTGATTCTAATACATCTACATAGAAACAACAACGGCTTCCTTTAGCGGTATGAGTAAACCGCTTTTTGATTTAATATTTATTTTGTATACTTTCCAATAAAAAGCGCTATGTTTTAAGTTCTTTCTTGTAGTCAGCCATTTTATATTCGCTTTTTATGCTTTTCTGTCAAGAGTTAAACTTTTCGTTGTTTTCCCACAATCAGCTATTTAACTAATGAGAATATTTAAAACTTTTCAACATTTAAGTGCTAAACCTCTTTCATATTTTTTATGTTACAAAATTGTTGATCCTACTATTTAATGCCTGCATAAAAAAGTTCTTAAACACTTAAAAACTTTCCTTAACAAATTTAAAAAACTCTGATTAAAAAATAATTAAATTTTCGCCCATAATTTTTTTTCTTATTTATTCACATCCTGTGTGTTAATTTTGTCTTCGAATAACTACCTAATTGAATGATTACATTTATAATTTTTTTATTGCCTTAAAGTATGCTTTAGTTTTCTTTGTAAGTATCTTAAGGCTTTAATAAAATTTTCTTGCGGTTACCCGAGCATTCTGTATTTTTTTTTTATTTTCTTTCAACTTTTTATACTTTATATTCTAGAGTTTATTACAAAACTTTATTAATTTTCTTAATAAACAGCTGCTTATCCACAAATACATACATACATACTAACATTAACAAAATAGAAACTCATCATTATACTTATTTTCGCTTATTCACTCATTATCAAAAATATTCATCTATCAATTTTCTCCAAGTTTGGATTTTCGTTTGTAAACTTTGCAAAGAAAAATTGATATAAATTGAATAAGTTCAGTTTTTATCAACTTAAAATAACAGAAAAGTTAAACTTAATTAAATTAATAACAATTTCATATCCAAAATTTAGGACTGAATGTACTGAATATTAATTAAATATTTAAATTACCAAAAAATTATAAATGATTTTAAAATAAAATGGAACTAGATTAGTTTGAAAGAATTATCATTATTAATTAAATTATCATGGGAGTGGTTTGCAAAATAAATAAATGTTTAAGTGTGGAAAAAATGAAATGAAATAAACTGTTGAATTGTTAAGTGTAATTAAGTGTGTTAAAACTTTGTAAAAGCTTTCAAGAGAAAAAAATATATATCTTTATTATATTAAATAGACAAAGAATAATATTAAGTGTAAGTGTAAATGTAAATAACTCAATTGAATAAATAATTTAAAACTTGCTAATTTATAAATAAAAACAAAACTCTATTTTATTGTTTAAGTTTATATTGATTCATTTTACAAACAATTATTCAGAATACTTTTCATGTGACGATAACAAGGGCGATCATAATTATTTACATATATTCTATAGTATGGTTATTGCAGCAGGTTGCTTGTTTTTGCTTCGTTTTTATCACAATTCTTCGATTATTTGCTAAGATTTGATTTATTCTGACATTACACATGGCATTCGCATTCAATATTTCGTGTCGCGATCTTGCAATGCGCTCAAATGCTAAACATTGGCAGACCATCTGTGCTGTTGTCTCAGCATTATCCAACAATGGCTTAAAATCACATCCATTTTTTTTTCCGATTTATATCCTATCCAAAGTTGTCATACCCTGTCACGACTTAACGTGACGGCATTTGTCCAGTATTTTGATAATATCTCGGTACATTCTTCGCCTTCTCTTTCGAAGGATCTTATGCCTGCGTTTATGTTATTGTCTCTAGCAATCTTTGACGATCTATGCAATCCAAACCTTGAGAACTCCAATGTTGACCCCCGGTAGAGAGTGCACGTTACATAGATGCCATTACTGGCTTTGACACTACACTAACATTCTGAATCTTTTTTAACGGTTGGATACCTCTTCGATAACATCTTGTATTTTCGGGCAGGTCCGGACTGTGCTTCAACATCTCTCGCAGTCGTTGCTAACTCGCAGATTAACTTTTTGCAAAACGACATGGGCGTGTTTATTTTTGCGTGATAAGGAAAACATTTCGCATTTCGCATTAATTCCCTAGAATACAGGACAAATTATATTTAAACTGGAGGTCGATATGTAACCAGAAATTTCTTAGTAGTGTATTCCGCACCGGGTTGACCACGCATCTTACTTACTGCCGAGAACTCTCTATTTATCAGTTAACTTGTTTTTAAACTTGCTGCTTATTCCTTGATGATTTATTGCAGAATATTTTTAGGTTCGGTCTGATATCTCTTCTTGCCCTGCAGCAGTACAATTTATAGACGTAATCCGTGTGGCGTATAAGGCTACCTTGAAGTCAATCCAATTATAGCTAAATATACTAGAGCGGATGAAACAGAAGTTTACAAGAAAATAATTTTTTTTAGCAAAACCATCGTACATTGTCTTTGCAAAAAAGAACTTAAACTAAAAAATAATCATTCGAACAATTTATTTAGTAAAAAGGGCAATATAAACTTAAACCTTCTTAAAAACATACAATAACAAAACTCAAATCATTAGAATTTTAAAATCAAAATTTGAAAAAAGTCTTTGAATTCTCATAAGACAAATGAGATTTAAAATGTAGCCTTGATGAAACCAAATGAAAATCATAAGTAGTTTGTAAAATAGAAAAATGAAAATTATTAAAAAAAAATAAAAAATAAACAAATGAACCAATTAGCTGCAAAATAAAAACAAATATGAAATATAAAAGAACTACAAATTGGACCAAAATATTGAAATAAAAGTCATAAAATACAAGTTAAGAAAAAATATCAATAGATTAAAAGAAACCTAATTATCTGTTAGTAAAACAATAACAACAACTAATTAAACTTTTCGATATTTCTTGAAAAAGAGAAGAACTTTAACGATTATTCCTCTAAAGCTAAATCCCCTTAAAAAGTTTAATTAAATGGAATTGGTACTTTTAACCTATTTATGTTAAGCAAAAAATTTATTTGAAAATCAAACAAGAAAATCAATAATAAATATAATAAATATTTATATAGTTTTTACTTAAAATAACTAAATGAAAATCATTGTGAAGTTTTTCTTTGTCGTAAACTTAAAATTGTATTGTGTAAAACATTATTATTAACAAAAAACTATTAGAAATAAATAAATTGAAATAGCTTTAAACGTAACTCCTTGAATGTGTTTTATTTCTGTTAATTTTTACTTTCAGAAATAATTGCTTTTTTTTTATTTTAAATTTTCTTTAAAAAAATTATAATTACACAGGTTTACAAATTTTTAATTTGGAAAAATACCAAAAACACCGCATGGCTAGATAAGTTAATTCGCACCAGTAAAGAAAAAAAAAGAAAGTATTATCTTCTCATGAGAAATTAAAAAATAACTGTGTTGTTTTTATTTTTAATACGCCTTACGTCTGCATTAAGAGTTGGCATATAACCAACCTAACGCAGAAGGGAATGTAAGCAAAAATAAAAACGTGGTTTGTTTGTTGGTAATTTTTGTTAAAGCCTTAACATTTCTGTATTGGCTTCTTAAATAACTCTCATGTTGTTTTTAAAGTTTTTATACTTAAAGGAAATGTTTTTGGTTTTTCTAAAAATTGGATAAAGGTTTCCTGATGAGCTGGCTTAAGCAACCGGCGAAATACGTATAGATACCTGCTTTTCCAACCAACAAATAAACTGCATTTTTATTTAAAAATGTTATGGGATATTAGCATAATATAATAAATAATATTATAAAAATTCCCAAAATAATTTTTAAAATAGAATGGGTTTGTCATTATTGATATTGTACTCTCCGTGCGTAAATACAATACTGAAGGGGACATATATATGATAAAAAAATAAAACATTCCAGATCTTTACTATAACGTAGAAAAAAAAACCAAATGAAAATAAAAAATTTTGAACTTTAGGGTGCCATAACTCAGCCATTTCTTGGCAGATAGAAAGTTGCAGCATATCGACGTAAAAGGCATTCAATTACTTTTTTAACGGTGTGCCATTTATCTCGATCGAACTTTTCGGTTGGACTCCACAAGGGTTTGAGTGGGACCATACACCGAAAAACACAAAAGTACCGTTATCTAAGGAACCGTGCTTAGAAAAAAATAATTACAGCGTTTTTCGTATTCAGAAGGTCTTAATTAACTTATCTAGTCATGAGGTGTTCTTGGTATTTTTTTGCTGTAAACCATTGTTTTTTTATTATTTAAATTTTTTTTAGCAATTTTTAAACTTTTTACTAAGAAAAATTTTATCGTTTTCTAAAAACACTAAAAAAATATTTCATTTTGTCTAAAATATTTTATTTATATTATATAATTTTTAAGCAATAGGTTTTGTGTTTCGTTTTATTTTTTATATATATTTCCGATATTTCGCTACTCTGTTGTGTAGCTTCGTCAGGAAAACAAATATTTATTTAAATAACATAGAACAACAACAAATTTGTAATAATACTTTTTTCAAACTAAAATATTTGAATATTTATAAAAAAAAAACTTTAGTTTTGTACAAGTTTTTTTTTATTTATAAAAAATAATTTTTATAATCAGGTAAATTTTCATAAAAATATTTAATTTTGCAAAATAAAATGCATTGTCCTTCTTATGTTAAAAAAGCGTATAAAAAATAATAATATTACTTCAAAAATACTTAATTTTTGATAAAGAGTTTTTTATCCTTTTGAGTAAATATTTGAGGTTTGATAAAAAATATTTGGTTTGTGATAAAAAAAATATTAAGACCAAAATATTTATCATTTATTTATATTTATAAAGCGAATTAAATTTTTTCTAAAAATATTATAATATACAGTTATTCGTTTTTTTTTTAAATTATCCTTAGAACAGTTTTAATATTTAAATAAATATATTAAGGTTTTCATTAAAAATACGTTTTTATAAGAAATATTAAATAAAAAATCTTTAGATTTTTATAAAGAATATTTCTTAGGCAAAAAATATTATATTTTTGATAAGCAAATATATATGTAATTTTTTACACGCCGTCTTAACGAGCCATTGAATTGTGCAAACATTGAACAATTTCATGTGCGCACATTAAAATGGCTTGTGTAGACCAATGTTGTCGATGTCTTGTTCTAATTCAAACAGCGTTGTCAGAACATTTGTTAATACAACGATGTTTGCCATCAAACGTCACTTTCATTTTGAAATTGAAAATTAAATGAGTAATTGTAAGGAATTAACAAAAAACAATACAAATAATAAATAATTAAAATTAAAAAAACATATTATGAACAAAAGAAGCGTTAACATTGCCATGTTTTCTCCAGGCATGCAAACATGAACAAGTGTATCTTAACTATTCTGCCGACATTTTGTTAATGTGCAAACAAATAAATTAAAAATAATTAAACTTTCATTAAAAGTTTTTAATTTTTTATAAAAACATATTTTTTTATTTTTATAAATATATTTATTGTTTCATCAAAAGTTTTTATATTTTTATATTTAAAAAAACTAAATTTAAAAACTGCCATTATTCATAAAAAATAAAATAACAGTGAAATGTAATTTAAAACAACTTTTCTATACAAATATTTCTTAAAAAAAAATTTTAAATATCCCTCATATAAAAAATCTACTGACTTTAAGATAACTTACGAAATAAGTGTCTACAAAATCATAAGGAAAATCCTTTTGCATTTTCTTTTATATTGCAAGGATCTAAAGAAATAAATTTTCCCCATTATATTATCAATAATCCAAATCGATAAATTTAAATTTTAATGGTATATTGGGTACATTTATTAACAGACTCTTAAATGGTTTTTCTGTGGAATAATTAAATTCAATTTGATAGTTACGCACCATACGAGCGAGGCCTAATTCCAATTGCATTTCAGAAATACGCCGACCTATACAACTGCGAGCTCCAAAACCAAATGGTAAATGTACAAAAGCTGAGCTAGGCTTAAGTCCATGTGGACAAGCATCGGACTCAAGTTCTTCATCTTTATTGGGTGTGAGCCAACGTTCGGGTAGAAATTCATTTGGACGAGGAAAATGTTTACTATCACGTATCAAAGAGACAGTACACATACAAACCTGTGTACCCTTAGGCACTCTGTAGCCACTCACGACAACATCTTCGAAAAGAACGCGAGCATTACCCACGGTTAATGGATAAAAGCGTTGAGACTCTTTTATACAGGCCCTTAAATAGGGCATATGTTTCAAAGCATCCTCATCAAACTCACAATCTTTTTCGGGCAAAACTTTTAAAACTTCTTGACGTAATTTCTCTTGTTTCTCAGGATTTTTAGCGATACACAGCAAAATTCCGGTAAAAATACAGGTTGTCTAATAAATTGTACAATTTAAATTATATTTTATTTAAAACTTTTAATTTTCTTACCGTATCCACACCCACCAATAACATGTCCATAGCCATAACGGTGGCAATTTTTTGATCGATTTTCATTAATTTCTCCAGTACACTCTCTTCGTGTTTCGGTTTTTCGTACCGACCATTTTTACGGTCTTCTTCTAAGCGTTCAATGGCCTCATTCATATAAAAACTAGTTGCATCTGTTATTATATCCAAACTCTTCATTAGTTTTTTGAATGTTCGTGTTTTATAATATTTCCAAAAAGGAGGTTTAAATTCAATATTAAATACATATAAGAAATATTCTTGTAGTGCCTGAAAAAGTTCTTGGGCCTTGGAGTCCTCACGATTCTTAGTGATCAGCCCTAATTGTTTATCCAAAACAACAATAGAAACTGATTCAAGAGCCCAACGATTAATTTCTTCTTCAAAGTTTTTGGGTACTTCCTGTGTCTTTGGATCACGTATTTGACGTATCCTAAAAAAAGGTACAGAAATTTATATATTTCAAAGCAGCAAAAAAAAAAAAAAAAATCAAAATTTATTTTAGATTTCAATATAATTTTAAAAAGTTTGCAAAAAATTTAACACGGAACTCGGCTGCAGTTTTTCCTAAAAAACTTTTCTTTAAACAGTGCTTCAAAATATGTAAAAAACTCAATATTCAATCGTAAAATATTATCTCAAGTGAGCCAAAGAACAAAAAAAAAAAAAAATCCGCCGGTAGAGGACTATTATAATTCAGCTTGCTTTTTAAATTAATGTACATGCAAAAATGAAATAAGGCAGTTGGCAGTTGTGTTTTATAACAGAGTTCATTCCTAGATTTCGGATCATGATGAAGTTTAGTATCAATGTAGCGTGCTACAGGCTGAGATCTAAACCATTAGAAGGGCGGCCGTTAAGCTGCTGTAGAGCTTTATTTCAGCAGGAACTCTTTAGGGCCGCGCAGTCTAGATGGTCTGAAGAGGTCACCTGCACAGTGTCAAGGACATTGTGGCCTCAGTATGATAGTGGGAGATCCGTAAATCTACTGAGGTTTCCTCGAGGTCAGCTGGGTATACCGATGGCTGTGCTGATGGGGCACTGTGTCATTGGTACCCATGCTAGGAGACTGAATCTTCCTCATCATCACTACTGTAGAAGTTGTCAGGATGAGAATGAGGAGGAAACGGCGGAGCATCTGCTCTGCCATTGTCCAGCTCTTTCTTGCAGACTTATCGGTCTGCGATGTTGCTAGGATAAACTTGTTTATCCGGTCCTCGAGGTGGTTTGGATATGGATCTTTGATGGTACCGTAGGGACCTGAATCTGATCCTTGCACATTCTATCCAGGTGACACAACGGGACCTTTAGGACCCAAGTGAGTCGGTCTCATTACGCCGACAGCCTGTGCAACCTAACCTAACATAATAAAATAAATAAATATATAATAAATAAATAGAGGTATATTTTTGGCGTCATTTAATAATGTATCGTCAAGCTTAAAGGATATTTCGAAAAATTTTATTAATAGCTTCAATTGTTACACCAAATAGCTCAATATAGAAAGAAGACAATGATTTTAACACAAGACTTGATTTAGAATATTGTTACGAAAGTTTATTTAATACACCTTTAAATATCTTAAATGTTTAAATAAGTTCGTTAAATGTTACAAAATTTTATTGAATGAATTATATACACATCTAAAACAAGCTGCTATATCTTTCCATATTATAATTATCTAGACGTTTTTACTTACTTTAAAATATGTCACTGCGAACGTTATGTAGTATTTATTTCCCGAATGCTATTATAAGTCCTTGGAATACTTTCGAAAATACAACTCAATTAGTTCAAAACAAGTAAGAATCGACAAAAGAGAGAGTCAGCCTCAAATAAGGAATGCACAAAAAAAAAATGGCGACTATTGGAAAGAAATTACAAAAAAGGTTTTAACGTTATCTCCTCGATGGGATATAAAATCGTAGTGAATAAATACAACACTGCGATAGAAACATGTACATTTTGTTTTTGTACAAATAGTTTTCGGCTGTCAAAAGCAAAGAAGATTATAACTTTTGACATCATAATTGTCACCTGGGCTGTTAAGGCCACCTGTTTTAATTTACCTTGGTTAATAATAATATTCTTCCTTATCAAAATTTACAGAACTCAGCGCCATCAAGCAAATTCTGAAATTTGTTTTGAGAAAAAATTTTCACATATTACCTCCAGTAATTTTCGGCACTTTTTCTTTGCTTCCGCAGCGCATTAGTTATGATGTATAATTGACAACTGCTCATCTTTAGAAACATCAAAATTACTTATCCATAGCTCTAGCTGTACTTGTAATTAAAGACCTATTATTTAGCTGACGTCATAATCGAATTGATACAGGTTATTTCATAATTTTGTTTTGATTTTTTAAAGATTGATATAATTTTTTTTTTCTTAAAATATCGATTATATGCCGCATATTACTTTGCTAAAATTACGATTTTTTTGTTGCTTTTTCTTTTTTTATTTGACGGCCTAGGGGCCCGTTGACCGCTAATGGACTTCTAATAACGTTTGTATTGCACTTAACACCTCTGGTGTAAGCTTATAGTTTCAACATCTCCCTTGGAACCCAGCCTGACACCGATTGCGTCTTTTTAATTTCCCTTGATTTATATAAAACCAAAACAAGCATAACAACAGGAAAAGCCGAACTCATCATTAATACTCTCAGAGACATGTAAACCCGCTGTTCTAAATTCCAATATCAAAATTCCTAAAACTTATAACAGGTTCCGTTGGTTACATAGTCCTCAGGGAAACCGCATTTTAACATGAACACAGACAAACAAAATACTGTAAAATTATAAAAGTAAAAATGTTAAGACGCTGTTGCTATTTGAATAACAGAAACACACACGATATCCGATAAATAATTATCTCATATTTAAAACTTGTTTGTGGTGAGTAACAAATACTTTTTATAAATGAAAAAACTAACCTTTCAATAAACTCCTCACTGACGTTTGACATTTTCTGCAAATACCAACGAACATCTTTGTGTTGCATCATTACAGGATTGACAGCAGAACGGAATTTACTCCAGTTCTCACCTTGACTAAAAAAAGTAAAAGAGAAAAGCTTTAAGTAATACTTTCCGAATTTAAAAATAAAACTTACGATGATACAAGACCCTCTGCTCCTTGAAAAAAATTTGCGCGATGTACTTGTCGATAATATTGTAAGGCTTCGGCACCGGGACGATTCGGCCAGATGCCTTCATTGCGTAAAACCTTTTTAAAATCTTCAACGTTGTAAGTGATTATAATTTCTTTGCGACCCAAAATGGACGGGACTCGAACTATATTTCCGAAAGTCTTTTTAAAAGCCAACAAAACTTGGGCGGAATCAAGATTGGTATATTTGCCACCTGGTATAATTCCTTTTAACAATTTGAAATAACTGACGGTGGGAATTTTTTTAAATGGTTTTGCATTTTTCCATTCAATTTTGTCCAAAAACTTGGAATTGTCTTTATTTTCAATAAAACCCGTAGATTGAAAACGTAACTGCATACAATTATTAAATTGAATTGTTTTTGTAAATAGTTTTTTTTTTGCAATATGTCTTTGTTTACTTACTGTGTACAGTTTTTGCTGCTGTTTGATTAACAACAATTTCAATATGTTCGACTTATTAAATGTGAAATTATTATTAAAGATGATATTGCAATTTAAAGCTTTTGACATTTTTCTCAACTTAGATTAAGAACTGACGATTTAAGCGTTCTATGTTATACTGCGGACATAAAATTTAAAATTTTTAATATTAAATTTTTTTTCATTAAAGACTGTTTTTTTTTTTATTAATTCTTGTTTAATTATAATTAAAACACATTTATAAATACTTGTCATTATTGGCTTTGCTTAACTGTCTGATTTACTAAAAGCTTTCTCGACAAATATTATCAAAAATTTCAGCTTGTTTTAAAGTGTTCTTTTGAAATCAATTCAGAATTTCAGACTACATAAAGTATCCTCATGGATATGGTTTGATCATCTAGCTATTTTGACGGAAAAATAAATATTATTTATAAATATTTATTGTAATAACTACGACTTTAATTTTCGACCAATGCAGAACGTAGCATGTATTTTCAAAAACTCATGATTAAAATAAAATCGGTAAAAAAAATACAGAATAAAATATTAAACAATATAGCCATTTTTTGAGATAGTTGGTTAGCTTCCTTAAGAGTGTCAAGTATCGTAAGTATACTGCCACGAACTGGGGACAAATTACGGCATTCGAAATCGGTCGATATTTACTTTAAAATTCTATTGAAAATTTGATCCATATCGAATGCCTTAATTTGACCACTGGTTCTTTTTCCTGTAAAAAGTTTCATTGGCTTGGAAGCCAGGGTTAATATCGTAATACGGGGTGAATGGAAGCAATACTTAATATTTAAGAAACAGTCCAACCAACTAAAAATAATAAGTTCTATTAATCGCCATATACATATATGTATATCCTCATCAATACTTATTATAGAAATAAAAAGTTTTTCTCTATTCTGTTCTACTCTATTACTCTATTCTACTCTTTTCTATTCATTTCTATTCTGTACTGTTCTATTCTAATCTACTTTGTTCTACTTCATTATATTCGGTTCTATTTTTTTTATATCCTTCACTACAAAAAGTAGAAAAAGGGTATGAGTAAGTTTTTCATACCGTTTGTAATTTTTACGATAATCATTTTCGACCCCATAAAGTATATATATCCTGAGTTCTTATACATTGCGAAGCCGATTGAGCGTTGCCCGTCTGTCTGTCCGTATTAGTGTTGAAATCAAGTTTGCAAAGGCACTAGATCAGCTATAAAAAGCTTAAACACGCCAATCGATCGGACATAGTGTCGAAAGATGTGTAGCGGGCAAAACACAACTCCAACCTCTAATTTTTCCATATCCTTTAAAAGAAAGAAGTAACTCAAATGAAAAAAAAAAACAAATACATGTGGCGAAAGAGAATTAAAAATAAGAGAAAAAATATTTTTTCGTGCTATTTTTTATCATCCCGACTAAATAATTAAAGCACCGATATTGATTATTGAGGGTGAAAATACGTATTGATGGCCATTTCGCTATCGTTTACTCAGCTTTTCAGGAAACTTTTTACAAACCTTTTAAATAAAATAAAGAATCGAAAAAACGGGCCTCTGAACTTTTCAAATTTTTTAAAATATCAATATAATTATCATTTAATGGCTTTTGATCTTTAAGGAAATATGAAATTCTTCTAAAAATGCTTAACCCCTTAAGAACCGATGATATTTTATTGTAAAATAAAATATATGAAATAGCTGTCATTCTAACAAATGGTGAAGGGTATGTAAGATTCGGCATAGCCGATTATAGCACTCTTACTTCTTTATTTTATTCTGTTTAATTCAACTCTATTCTATTAAACAATAAAATAAAAAACCTAAATTAGTAACTGCCTGTGTTTTACAAACCACCAATTGGCACCATTAGTCAATAAAAAAAAATGCTTATTAAACTCATAATTCTATCTAAAGATTAATACGTCCGGATTTAAAATGAATAATTCTTAAACCAAACTAGTCATGATGCTGTTTTGTTTTAAATTGAATTATTTTATTTTATTGCTCATTTGAAATGTTTAATTTAAACCTGTGGGACCACTTTAAATTAGAGTTGTGCGTGAAGATTAATAAAACATTCTATAATTATGTATAGAAAAATTAAGTTAGAATTAGTTATTGAACTGTAATGAAGTACAGTCAAGGTCTAAAGTCTTCATACATATCCAAAATTTCATATATTCGCCAAACAAAAAAGTGTAAAAAAATAATTTTGTGTACCAGACATATTTAATTCCATTTTAATTATGAAACAAAAACCAACATTTTCATTCAACTCAAAAAATAACGATAAATCCAGAAAAAACTAATTATAAAGATGGACAAAAGTGTTCATACATAACAGAAAAACGTTTTTGACTTCCAAAAAGTAGTTAGTTTTAGATTAATTTTTAAAGCGTTAATATTTTGTTGGCCCACCGCACAGTGGTCAATTTCGCGAGATAGCGGTCAAAACTCTATAACTTTTGACCGGATTGGTATTTTTTTACGCAATTTGTTTTGTTCAATAGGAGGGACTTTAAGCTTCAATTTGCATGTTCAAACGTAAAAATCGACCGAAAGGAACGTAAGTAATGTGGAGTTAAAATTGCATTTTAGTTTTTTGTTGAGTTTCCATGTAAAAGTTGAATATTTTTACATTTTAAATAGGTATTTTTTTTATAATTTCTTATTTTCCTCAATCGTATTTTACAACCAATACTTGTTTATTATTCCTAAACTTAATTTTGGTCAGAAAATGCCAACATTTGGCCCCTGACATTTATTTAGTCTCAATATTCACAGGGGCCAAAGGTAGGTTTTTTTTTTTGGAAGAAAGCTAATTCTTGTGAGGATTAAACTGAAAAATAACACTGAAATTCCCAACAATATCAATACCATTTGGATATATTATATACAGAACACAACATCGATAAAATTTTAAGTAAACTTTTACTATTGATTTAAAGTGCACTTATATTTTATTTAAATGTATTAATAAAAATTTATACTAAAATTAGAAACAAATTATAATCTTTAAACCAGTATTAATTAAACAATATTAGTAAAAATTTCTTCCAAATAGCTTTGATTTTCATTTTGCAGTAGTTGTTTAGCTTCTTCATCTAACTCTAATGAGGTTGATTTCTATTTTTGTCGAATACTGGACATATACGGGTCTGATGTGCACAACAAAATATTAATAAGATCTTCATTAGTACAATACCTGGAAATTTTTCTTGTATTGTGCTCGCGAAAGAATCTGTAGTCTTTGTTCCTTTTTTCTTGCGCTTCTTCTGAGAGATCTCCAATTGGAAGCATATTGTGCTGAATTATTTGTTCCCCATGGAACAAAAGTTTGTGAACTGTGGTTGGCATATGTCTCCA
The DNA here is from genome assembly GCA_916610165.2 of Gymnosoma rotundatum. NCBI lineage: Eukaryota > Metazoa > Arthropoda > Insecta > Diptera > Tachinidae > Gymnosoma > Gymnosoma rotundatum. The sequence goes on from OU744336.1 coordinate 63,341,491, forward strand.
AGAATATTTTTGGTTATAAAGGATTGCTGTCTCATTAGCATACTGACCAAATTTTTTTGCATCTATCTTTTTGCTACATGCTATAACTTCTAATATGATTTGGAATCGTCGTATTAAATCATAATCTACTCAAGTTATAGAAGCTGCAGTTTCTGGATCGGAAAAAAATCTCCTTGCTGTGTTTCCATCATTACAATTTCCTTCTCCTTGCTTTGGCTGGTCAATTATAAGGCCTATCTCACGGTATTTTTCTTGAAAATCTTTTTTTTTTTTTGCTTTCTTTTTTCCAAATTTTCTTTGCTGTTTCTCACTGTTTCGCCTAACGCGCCAAATTCCAAATCGTATCCCAATTTAAGAATATGCTCCAAAAAACGAATTCTAGCATGAAGAGGTAACATTCCAAATTCATATGCTTTATTAAAACTATCGTCTTGTGTTGGTGGTTGGCTCAATTGACTTGATGTTTTTTGGCATATGGTGCAGCTTGACGAAGAGTTTGTTTCGGTTAAAGCTTGTGCAACTTTTCCATCGATCATTGTAAGTGACATTTTAAAGTTAACTTCGATGCATTGATCATTAAATTGAAATATCACGGGTTTAAGTTCTTTAATTTCATCTCTTATTTTGCCAACTTCTTCAGTTATGACATCTTTAGTTTCTTTTTTGTAAGCAAACTTTATTGGTCTACAAAATTTTGTTGACGAGGGAATTTCATTCTTCCATACATCTATCTCTGCAGCTCTACTAGTTGATGGCTCTAAACCAATATAAGTTTTTGTTAAACGTAATGGAACGAAAGAAATCATGAATAAATGGCATCTGATGAATTTTCTGCATTACGTTGTTTGTATTGTTTCTGGCCAGAGGACCCATCACATCCCCATTTAGAAATTAAAGTCATGCTGCAATTTCTAAACTTCTTTAAATAGTCAGCATCAAATGTCTTTAATAATCGTTCTGCAGTGTGTTCAAGAAGATCCTGCAAATTTATTTCTGCTGAACTTGAAGTTACACTAATAGCAGTTGGTGAAGGTAAGCAATCTTTTTTGGCAGAAACTATATCTCGATATGATGGAAAAATTCCACAATTTTTTTCATTGGTTCGCTTCCGCAATTCTGTATATTGGTTTTTAGTCATTTTTAAATCCAAAAATAGTGCAAATGCTTCTTCTGGAATAAAATTTATTTTCTTCAGTTGGTGTCGGCATACTTTTTAAAATCCTTTTTGTGCGTCTGGGGCTTGCTTCCACTATTTTTTTAATGATAGAAATTTTACTCTTTTTAGTTTTCGATGGTTGAATTTGATGCAGAAATGAATCCTTTATGATGCTACAAGAAACTTCTTCATTGATATGTTTAAGCTTGCGTCTTCGTGATCTTTCACTACAATTATCAATTGGCTTTGCTGGTCGATCACCTTTTCCAGTTTCCGTGGTAGTTACTGATGGCTTTTTAAAAATAAGTTTATTTCTTAGCCATTCTTGGTTGCGTGAGTAAAACAATTTCTTGTTTCTGGAACATTGATAGTACCATTTTCTTAAAGTATTTAAAAAGTTTTTTTATTTTTAAGTTATGAATTTTAATTTCTTGTTTGTCGCATATTTTGAAGAATGGATTATTCATTATATGTAAAATAATGTCGTTTTCATCTTCCGTTCAAAATATATATCAGATAGAACACTATAACTGAATTTAGCCATTGTTGAAACAATAATGAAGAAAAAAAAATGAATGCATGGATTAATATACTATTGCTCGAAGTTTCAACATGATCTTTTGTTCCTCTTTGAAACATAATATAACAGGTACTTGGTTTTACCAGTTATTTCCATTGTTTTTAAATTTATTTGCAATTTTTAGGTATTTAAGTTGTGTAATATTGATGGCAATAAAATCATTTTTTACCTTTTCCAAATTAATTGCTAGATACCACATAATTTGAGAGTTCTATTGTCATTTTTGTCAAAATTTTGATACACCCTTCTATGTGGACTAGGTCCAAATATGGGCCAACTTTTCCTAATTTCAACAGAATTATTTTTTGGATCAATAAGAACTCTTGTACAAAATGTCATCAAAATATATGCATAATAGCCACTTTCACATACAAATAACTTCTCAAAAAATATGACGTTCATTTGTACCGAATATCTTACCTTGGCTCAAAAAGTGCAGTCCCGATGCATGGACATGTATATATAGGAATGTAGGGGAGAGTTAGGACTACAAAATAGTAAATTTGTGTTTTGACTCAGCTTGACTCACAGGAGTTGTGCTCTATGAAGTAGGAAATTTCCGAGAAATTTGACCTTTTAAAAAAAAAATTGGATTATTTGAATTGAAAACAGTAGAGCTTCAACTTTTTTTTACCAGTAATAGGAAATAAGCTAAGTTACAACACAAAATTTATTTCGTCCAAAAATCTTGAAAAACAAAAAAGTTATGATCATTTAAACTTTAAAAATTAACTAAAAATATCATAAATTTACTAAATTCTGAAAAAGCCCATTTTGGACCACCCTGTTCTCAGTGAAATAGTTGAAATAGAGTTCTAATTTTTTGGCTCCCGAGGTTTACTACTGTCTACTTTCATATGAGTCTAATAACTTTAAAATCGGAGAACAAAAACCAAAAGTAGTTTTGGCCGCTATCTCAAAATATTGACCACAGTGCACCGTTAGCATCAATCACTGACTGCATACGTCTCGGCATTGAAGCGACAAAATTTTCGGTCATGTCAGGAGTAATTTCGGACCAGCACTTTTGTAATGCTTCTTTTAACGTTTCTCTGTTGGTAACACTAACATAACCGATTTTCCGCTTTAAAATATCCCAAACGTGCTCAATCGGTTTTACGTCCGGTGATTGTGAAGGCGATTGCAACTGCCTTGGTGCATGATAAATTCAGCCAATCTCTCACAACGTTCGCTGTATGTTTGGGATCATTGTCTTGTTGTAAGATCCAACCCTGGCCAAGATCCAACATATCAACTGATGGCTGCAAATTGCAATCTAAAAGCTGTTTATAATTGTATCGGTACATTATACCATCAATAAGCACCAGTCGACCAATTCCAAATGCAGCAATGGCGCCCCAAACCATTACGTTGCCACCATTATGTTTCACTGTGGGCACAATATTCTTTCGCTCAAGTGCTGTATTTTTTTTACGCCAAACTTTTCCACACCATTAATTTCCAAACAAGTTAATCTTGCTTTCATCCGTAAACAATACCTTTTTGCAAAAATCTGCGCCTTTGTTAATGTGTGTTTTTGCAAATTCAAGACGAAGTCTTCGATTATTTTCAGATATCAAGGCCTTTCTGCGGGGAACTATGCTTGCATACCCTTTAGCTCGCAACCCTCTTTGAACCATTAACCGTAATATTTTCGATCTTTTCTGCTAGTTAAGGCCCTGATATTCTCGGATCTGTTGCCACTTCTCATAAAATAAAACTGACATCTCGCCTAGAGAGCTTCTTCGGTCGTCCAGATCTTGGCTTAATCTCTACGGAACCAGTTTTTTTGTACTTTTTGATTATGTATTGGACAGTGGCAAAAGGTATTTTAAATTTTTTGCTAATTTCGCGATAAGATTTTCCTGCTTTACGCTTTTGAACAATAAGATCTTTTACATCGATGCCAATTTCTTTACGCTTACTCATCTTGACAATTAAAAACTATTTTAATACAAAAATACCAAAAAAAGATAGTTCAACAGATACGGGGGCCCATTTCGATTGCAAGAAACTAACCGTATTTGAATAATTACAGGTTTGTTTTTTTTTCTGTATTTGTCGTTATTTTTTGAGTTCAATGAAAATGTTGGTTTTTGTTTCATAATTAAAATGGAATTAAATATGTTTGGTACACAAACATTTTTTTTGCACTTTTTGTTTGGCGAATATATAAAATTTTGGGTATGTATGAAGACTTTAGTCCTTGACTGTATATCTTTTTTGCAGATACTTTTCAAGCATAATTTTAGACAAAGCAATTAAAAATTTTTAATTTCTACACGAAATATTCACTTCAAATTTTATAAAGCATTGTTGCTATAAAATTTATTTTTACAAAAACAATGTCTTAAAAAATATAAAGTGAAAATCTCGTGTGGAATTTAGAACATGCCTGTATATTGTGTTTTTTTTTGGGATGACTATGGTGCGCTGGCATTTTTGTTTCTTATCCCATTTTGGTCCATAATTTCAAATGTTTGTAACCGAAAAAAAATTTATATAATCGGAAAGCAGATAAAATTTATTTTCAAGTCACTGTTAGTCAGTAATTTTTCATCTGAACAAGTCAAATTAAAAGGCTATGTGGAATCTTATATATCCTTCACATATATATATATATATATATATATATATATATATATATAATTGTACATGAAGATGTCATAGGCTCTTAATGAGTTAAGCTTTCCTTTTTAAAGTTAAGAATTTCCCTAAAAATCTCTTCAAAAGATTTTAAATGATATCCGTATTGACATTTTAAAAAATTTGAAAATTTCAGAGGCCCCTAACTCTGAAAATATGGGCGAGCACCAATTTTTTTTACCCAATTTTTTAATTCTCTATCGCCCTATATATTTGTTTTTTTGTTGGTTGGAGTTACTTGAAGTAACTTATTTCGTTTTTCAACATGATATAGGAAAAAGAAGGCAGGGGTGGTGTTTTTCCGCTGCCTTGAAGGACCATGTATGACCGATTGGTGTATTTAAATTTTTACTAGCAACACTAACATGAAAAGACAGACGGACATCGCTCAATCGACTTCACTATGCATAAGAATTTGTAGAAATTACAAAGGGAATGACAAACTTAGTTATACCCATTTTTCACTTTTTATGGTGAAGGGTATAAAAATACAGTTCTGTTTTTTTTTTAATTTAAACTTTTTTTTAGAAAAAAAAAATATAAAGAATTACTTTTCGAATTAAATGCCAAAATTTGGTGGAACGGGATGAACAGAAATAGTGGTCGGCCGAAAGATTTTCAAATACATTTTTTATTTTCTAGGGCAACTTCTGAACGACAATAATTGTTTAAGTTTAACATCTTTTGTGTCTTCATTGTATTAAAAAAATTCCCTTATTACTCGTATATATGTATATATATAAAAAAATTATAGGAGATGAATATAAAATAATAAAAAATAAAAAAAATTAATCGTAACGACTAGTCTCCTTTAGAATACATATTTATTTACATATTTTTCCAATTATCAAAAGACAAATCTGAATATTTCAACACGCAACAATCATAATCAACAAAATTTTCTAATACACATAATAAATATATTTTATTTTTGTTCACTTAGTCTTTTTTGGGCTTTAGGTCAGTACATTTATTCAAATAAAACTCTTTTTTGTTTTATTAAAATACATTTATATTGTTCAATATTTCGAACAATCTTTGGTGTTCTTCTTCAGGAACTAATAAAACAAAAAAGAGTTTTATTTGAATAAATGTACTGACCTAAAGCCCAAAAAAGACTAAGTGAGCAAAAATTGAATTTTTTAAGGTCAAATAAAATATAAACTTAAACATTCAAATATATTGTTACAAAGATGCTTTATTAAAATCATAAAAAGATATTAAAATAATGGAAAGTGAAACGAAATGACCTATTGTGTTAGTTTTCAAAGCTAGAAGTTTCTATAAAACATCTTTATTGCTTAACAAAAACAACTAACACAAAGCGATGACTAAACAAACACAATACACAAACATACACACACCTACATTGTATAACAACTAAATAAAAATACACAACATGTATTTTTAAATAATGATTGAAGGTTCTAGAAGTAAATAATAATGCTCACTAATGTGTCTGAGGTAAAAGTGGCAACGCAGCATTTTCAACTACGCAATAGATGGCGGTAGAAATTCTCGAACATTCAAGAACGCCTAAAAATAGGGTATATAAAAGCAACACCAATACGTGCTGATTCATTCGTATTGTGAGCGTCATCTAGTTAAGATCTTCTGGTACAACAATTAAAGTTGCCAGCGAGTGTTATTAATCGCGAATAGTTAAATCGTCAAATAATTGATTAAATAAAGTGTAATTTAATTAAAACTCTAAAAGTTGTGTGTTTATTTATTTTGCAAATAAAGAACTCATTAATAAAACGTTTATAAATTTAAATAAACGTAACAACTGGTGTCAGAAGAGAAATTGCAAAATAAATAAATAGTTATAATGAAATTTGACGAGCTAAAAGTTGAGCAGCTAAAAATGTAGCTGAGCAAGTTAGATCTGCCGATAGCGGGCAATAAAGCGGAATTGCAAAAGCGGTTAATAGATGAATTTAAGCAGCGTGGTATCGATATTGGGACATACGAATTTGGAGAAAAAGACGAAAAGGAAGAGATTGAAGTATGTACCCCAGCAACAAGCAGCGTTATAGACTTAAATTCAATGTTTGCCGCTATAATGAAGAAAATAGAAGAAACCAACCAGAACCAGATGAAGAAAATAGAAGAAACCAACCAGAACCAGATGAAGAAAATAGAAGAAAACAACCAGAAGCAGGAAAACCAAAACCAGAAGCTTCAAGAAAGCTTTAAAGCAATGCAGGAAAGCTCTAGCGTCAACGGGGAAAGGCTTTTAGCGAAGTTAAATGAGAAATTTAAAGAAATATCAGAAGTCTTCGACAAACGAGTGAACATCGTAGAAGAGAGGGTCAGCGAGTTTGATGAAAAATTGAGCGGCCTAAAGAGAGAAGTAGACGAAGAATTACGTGAATTAAAAGTGCAGATTGGCGATTTACAAATTAGAGAGGGACCGGTGAAAGTTATCTCTGAGCATGGCAGCAAGATTAACACCCCGAGCTTTGACGGCAGCGCACCTTTTAATGTTTTTAAGTTCCAGTTCGAAACAGTGGCCAGCAAAAATAGATGGAACAATGAAGAAAAAGCTATTGAGCTAATTCTGGCCTTAAAGGGAGCAGCAGCACAGATACTCGAAAGCTTACCTGCCGGTTGCAGAGATAATTATGAGGACATAATGGTAGCCTTAAAACGTAAGTACGGTGGCGAGCATAAAAGAGAACTCTACAGAATGGAGTTACGAGGCAGGGTGCAGAAGGCAAATGAGACACTGCAAGACTTCGCCATGGAAATTGAACGTTTGGTGCAGCTGACTTATCCAGGCGAAGATCACCCGTTTCTGGATCAGTTTAAGATTGGAGCATTTGTGAATGGCATACGGGATCCAGATATTAAATATGCGGTTTGTGCTATGCAAAAGTCATCCTTTGCAGAAACTATCTCGTACGCGCTAGCCCAGGAGACTGCAAAAGTCATCTCGAAGCCACAGATGTACAAGGTGCGGTGTCTCGATACTGAAACTCATAACACAGACAGTAGAAGCGAGATAAGGGAGTTAGTCAAACAGATAATGGAGGAGGAAAAAAGTAATTCTCGCGCTAAGTGCTTTAAATGCGGTAAGGCTGGCGCAACTGTAGATCAGCAAAGAGAAGATCAAGATCTGCTTCGCCAGCAAGGGACAACAAGCGGGCCAACAACACCAAATCTCATGAGTCACCGTTAAACTAAATCGAGCCAGCACTAAAAGGCAAGTGCTGGCTCCCACAACCGATGGCCCCACAATCTCCATTTCCATTGTACAACAGAAAAATAGCAACCTAACTGTTTGCGGTCTTATAAACGGAAGTAAGCAAGTCCTCACCATAGACACAGGAGCATCTCAGTCAATTATAAGGCCCGATTTAGTAAAAGGGGCAGTGGAACCATTAAATAATGTACGACTGCGCACTGCTACTGGCGACTTAGCCACTGTCTATGGAAGAGCCAGGGTAAGAATGACTATTGCAAACATCAGCGCTGACCATGTATTTGTTGTTGCCGATATAGTGGATGAAGTAATCATTGGTGCAGACTTTATGATAGCCCACGGTATTAGTCTGCATATGGGCGAGCAAATAATGATCTGGCGCAATGTGGAGATACCCTTGGATGTTGGATATGATAGCAGGACCACAGCGAGGAAGCTATTTGCCGTTGAACGTCAGAAATTACCACCTCAGGCGGAAACTATAGTTTGGGCACGTGTGGAGACAGATTGTGAGGATAACCGGTTGTGGGTAGTGGAACCAAAAGTACTTAAAGACGATATCATTACAGCAAAAGCCCTCGTGAAAATCTGCGACAATGGCAGAGTTCCTGTGAGAGTACTAAATCTGTCCAATAGCGAAAAAACAATTAACAGGAATTATGAGATGGGTCGATGTGAGCCAGCAGAAGCCATAATTAATTGTGCGGCAAATACAGTATGTCCTAAAATAACAGCCACAGAAAGAGATTCATTAGAAGAACAGGTGCAAAAATGGGTGGCAGGACTAACGCCTCCTGACAGAAACAAAGCAAAGCAGTTGCTGAGAAAACATGCCTCCGTCTTCGCCCTAAATAATAAAAGCCAAGGTAGAACGGCAGTTGTGAAACATGAAATTAATACTGGCGAAGCGAGGCCAATAAAACAAGCACCCAGAAGTGTTCCCCTAGCAAAACGAAATGAGGTCAAAGAACTTGTCAGCGAAATGGAAAGGAACGGAGTCATTGAGCCATCCTCGAGTCCATGGAGTTCACCAATAGTTTTAGTAAAGAAGAAGGACGGCAGTACCAGGTTTTGTGTTGACTACAGGAAGCTCAATGACGTTACCAAGAAAGACAGTTATCCGTTGCCTAGAATTGACGATACCTTAGACACGTTGGCTGGAAAAGAATGGTTCTCTACCTTGGACTTGCAGAGCGGCTATTGGCAAGTAGAGATAGCTGATAAAGACAAGGAGAAAACTGCCTTTAGCGCAAGTGGTGGTTTATGGCAGTTCAAGGTGATGCCATTCGGGCTCTGCAACGCTCCAGCTACTTTTGAGCGTTTAATGGAACGTGTGCTTAAGGGTCTCAATTGGAAGACGTGCTTAGTGTATCTGGATGACATAATCGTGATGGGGAAGACTTTTGATGAACACCTCAGAAACCTGGATGAAGTTTTTAAGCGTATAACTGCTGCAGGATTAAAATTGAGTGTTAAGAAATGTGATTTGTTTCAAAAGGAGGTCAAATTCCTAGGGCATCGTGTAACGGCAGAGGGCGTGTCAACTGATGAAGACAAAGTATTGGTAGTAAAGACCTGGCCTCGCCCACAAAATCTTCATGAGCTGCGTAGTTTCCTGGGGCTTTGCACATACTACAGGAGATTTGTGCCAAACTTTGCTCAAGTGACTGCTAGCTTGCACGAGTTGACCAGGAAGTCGCAACCATACCACTGGAGTGAAGCAGCGGAAACAGCGTTCCAGGAGCTCAAGAAACTTTTGTGTACGGCACCAGTTCTCGCCTATCCAATAGCTGGACAAAAATTCATATTGGACACGGATGCAAGTGGCTATGGAATAGGAGGAGTACTTTCTCAGGAAATTAATGGAACAGAAAAGGTCATTGGCTATTACAGCAGGGTGCTCTCTAAGCCTGAAAGAAATTACTGCGTTACACGAAGAGAGCTTTTAGCAGTGCTGGAGTGTGTTAAACATTACCACAAATACTTATATGGTCAACATTTCATCTTACGGACAGACCATTCTGCATTACGTTGGCTGATGCAATTTAAGAATCCTGAGGGCCAGCTTGCACGCTGGGTTGACATTTGCAGAGCTATGACTTTAGTATTGTGCATAGAAAAGGAGGAAAGCACAATAATGCTGATGCCCTGTCAAGAAGGCCATGCAATGTAGAGTGCAGGCACTGCACAAAAGTAGAGAAAAAGGAGTGCGTCATTGATGTGCGGTTTACCCAAGTTGGGTCAAGGGAAGATTGGTCGAAGGCCCAGAATGACGACCCAATTTTGGGAAAAATTATATTGGCTAAGCAGAACAACAGGAGACCGAATCATAATGAAATATCGGCAGAGAACCAACTAGCCAAGTCGTACTGGGCTCAGTGGAATAGTCTGAAAGTGGAAAATGGCTGCTTATATCGATCTTGGGAAAGTACGGATGGCAAAACTACAATGGACTTAATTGTCGTGCCAACGTCTAAGAGAAATGAGATACTTAAGCAGTTCCATAACGGTCCCTGCGGCAGCCATATGGGTATTACAAAAACTCTGGAAAAGATAAAGCAGAGATTTTACTGGGTAGGTTGCCAACAGTACGTAGCCGATTGGATAGCCAATTGCAAAGAGTGTATAAAGGCAAAGGGTCCTGTAAGAAAAATTCGTGGCAAACTTCAACAGTACAACGCAGGTGCTCCCTTTGAGCGGATAGCTATTGATATCACGGGTCCATTCCCTGTCAGTGATGCTGGAAACCGATATGTACTAGTGGCAATGGATTATTTTAGCAAATGGCCCGAAGTGTATGTCATTCCAAACCAAGAATCTAAAACAGTGGTAGACGCCCTTGTGAACAATTGGGTGTGTCGATACGGTGTTCCACTTGAACTACATTCAGACCAGGGACGAAATTTTGAATCAGCTATATTCAAAGAGATGTGTGACGTTTATGGTATTAAAAAGACGAGAACTACACCGCTGCATCCACAGTTTGATGGAATGGTAGAAAGGTTCAATCGTACCCTAGAAGAATATCTCAGAAAAGTGGTCGGTTCACACCAAAAGGATTGGGATGAGCATATACCCAAATTTTTACTGGCGTATCGGTCAGCTGTACACGATTCAACCTCACGTAGTCCAGCAAAAATCTTGTTTGGGACAGAACTAAAACTGCCAGCAGATTTAGAATTTGGTGTTAAACCTGGACCAGTGCACGAAGACAATGGAAACGTTCTACAGGCACAAGAAGAACTGCATGAGCTTCATGAGTTTGTACGTAACCGCATTAAAATGACCAGCGATAAGATGAAAGCCAGATATGATCGAGCAGCAAACACGGAGGGATTTGCTGAAGGACAAATGGTTCTACTATTTAACCCGCAACGCAAGAAAGGATTATCCCCTAAACTGCAAACCCACTGGGAGGGACCGTACAAGGTGATAAAGAAACTGAATGACGTGGTTTACCGGATACAGAGATATCATAATCCGAGGTCCAAAATGAAGGTGGTTCACCTGGAGCGGTTGGCTAAATATGGCAGAGGTAATGTTGAGCCTATTCGGGACGAAAAGGCTTAAGTGGGCGGCAGTGTTATAAAGATGCTTTATTAAAATCATAAAAAGATATTAAAATAATGGAAAGTGAAACGAAATGACCTATTGTGTTAGTTTTCAAAGCTAGAAGTTTCTATAAAACATCTTTATTGCTTAACAAAAACAACTAACACAAAGCGATGACTAAACAAACACAATACACAAACATACACACACCTACATTGTATAACAACTAAATAAAAATACACAACATGTATTTTTAAATAATGATTGAAGGTTCTAGAAGTAAATAATAATGCTCACTAATGTGTCTGAGGTAAAAGTGGCAACGCAGCATTTTCAACTACGCAATAGATGGCGGTAGAAATTCTCGAACATTCAAGAACGCCTAAAAATAGGGTATATAAAAGCAACGCCAATACGTGCTGATTCATTCGTATTGTGAGCGTCATCTAGTTAAGATCTTGTGGTACAACAATTAAAGTTGCCAGCGTGTGTTATTAATCGCGAATAGTTAAATCGTCAAATAATTGATTAAATAAAGTGTAATTTAATTAAAACTCTAAAAGTTGTGTGTTTATTTATTTTGCAAATAAAGAACTCATTAATAAAACGTTTATAAATTTAAATAAACGTAACAATATTTTATATTGAAATAAAGAATTTCAAATTTACTTAATTTAACCCACAACCTTTTCACTACATTTTTTTTTTTCTAATTTCATACAAGGACTAAATCCTTCCCAATAATTTCTCAATAATCCAAATCGATAAATTTAAACTTTAATGGTATATTGGGGACATTTATCAACAGACTCTTAAAGGCATTTTTTGTGGAATAATTAAATTCAATGTGATAGTTACGCACCATACGAGCGATGCCTAACTCCAGTTCCATTTCAACAATACGCCGACCTATACAACTGCGAGCTCCAAAACCAAATGGTAAATGTACAAAAGGTGAGCTAGGCTTTAGTCCATGTGGACAAACATCGGACTGGTTTTCTTCCTCTTTATTGGGTCTGAGCCATCGTTCGGGTAGAAATTCATTTGGACGAGGAAAATGTTTACTATCACGAATCAAAGATACAGAACACAAAGATACCTGTGTACCTTTGGGAACTCTGTAGCCACTTACAACAACGTCATTAACGGGAACACGAGCGTTCCCCACGGCCAAGGGATAAATGCGTTGAGCCTCTTTAATGCAGGCTCTCAAATAGGGAATATTTTTCATTGCATCCTTATCAAACTCCGAATCTTTTTGGGGCAAAACCTTTAAGACCTCTTGACGCAATTTCTCTTGCTTCTCAGGATTTTTAGCAATGCATAGCATTAATCCTGTAAATGTAGAACTTGTCTAAAAGTGTTACAATACATAAATATAAGAATATTGAAATTAATTTAAAATTTGCAAATTTCCTACCGTATCCACACCCGCCATTAACATATCCATAGCCATTACAGTGGCAATTTTCTTATCGATTGTTATCAATTTCTCCAGTACGCTCTTTTCGTGCTCTGGTTTTTCAGGCACACCATTTTTACGTTCTTCTTCTAAGCGTTCAATGGCCTCATTCACATATGAACTTGTTACAGCTGTAATTTTATCCAAACTCTTCATTAGTTTTTTGAATGTTGGTGTTTTATAGTATTTCCATAGAGAAGGTTTGAATTCAATATCCAAAGAATATAAGAAAAATTCATTTAATGCTTGAAATAGCTGTTTAACATTGGCATCATCACGATTTTTAGTGATAAGTCCCAATTGCTTGTCCAAGGCTACAACAGATACAGACTCCAATGTCCACCGATTAATTTCTTCTTCAAAGGTTTCGGGAACTTCAAGTGTTTTTGGATCTCGTATGTGACGTATCCTTAGAAAAAAAGTAAGTAACTTTAAGTTATAAAAGTATAATAAATGTGATTGGGTTAAAAAAATTTTTATATGTTTTAAAAAAATCTACGCAAGAAGGCATTAGCACTCGAAAAAATTGTAAAATTGTTACGTAAGTAGAATCGATTTCTTTATGCAACTAAACAAATCTTCTCTTCATCAAAGATTCTGCTTAATGTCTCTATGCTTTCTACACGTCTGTAAATAAAAACATGTAAAGAACAATTCAGTTAGTTTACATACGTTCTTATTACGGCATTTTACTGATACTGGTTTACACCAACATGTACATAAACACAAAAGAAACTATTTAAACAAGTTGCCACATCTGTCCATGTTAGAATAATCTTGACGTTTTTAGTCGCTCACATACAGAAATCACCTTTTCAAGTGGTATGTCAATATTAAGCACAACGTTAGAGGATAATTTTGAGTGACGTTGTGTAATGTTTTTGTTAAGACATTGTTAATTGTTTTTTCCCTTTTATGGCCCTCTGAACTTTTCTTAGAAAAATACGATTGTGCACCATATTTTTTTAAAATATCAATATGGGTATCACGTGAAAGGTTTTGAAGAGATTTTTAAGGAAATACTAGCATTTTTTCAAAAAGATTAACCCATTAAGACCCGATGACATAATTTAAAATAAAAATTTTTTTATTAAATTATAACTTGAACTGTGGATATTATAAATAAATGGAAATTGATTTTGGCTTAAGTTGATTAAAAAATAATAATAATAAAAAAAAATTGCATTCGTAATTAACTGAAGGTTGATATAAAGCAAATGTACAAGACGAATTACAGAAACAACATTGAAGAAATACTTTGGTTTGTGTGTGGATTTTGTCTGACCAAATTAATATTGATATGAACACTTCTCGTATTCTTATTTACAAATTTAGTTGGTTAATTAAATGATGCTTACAATTACACAGTTTAAGTTGATATGTAGATGCGAAGAATGCTGATAATGGTTGTAGCGGTCTAGAAAATGCAGCATTTCATTCTGCTGGTGTCTAATTTTTCTAGTTTTCTTTCTATAAACCTTTTTTATTAAAAACAAACTTAAGCCAAAATTAATTTGAATTCGTTTTTTGTTTTTTTTTCTTATTTTTTAATTCTGTATCACTCCAATAATTTTTATTTTTTTTTGATTGAAGTTACTTCACTAAACTAGATTTACATATATGGCGAAGGGTATATAAGATTCGGCATAGCCGAATATTCTTGTATGTATTAAAGACTGTTGCAAATGATTAACAAATACTTTTGAAAGAATATAATTTACCTTTCAATGAACTCTTTATTGACATTTGACATTTTCTGCAAATACAAACGAACATTTTTGGGTTGCATCATGACAGGATTGACAGCAGAACGAAATGTGCCCCAGGTGTCACCTTGTCTAAAGAAAACTACAAAAATTAAAAAGAAATAATTAAAGTATTCAAAAAAATCTTACGTTGCTATAAGACCCTCAACACCTTGAAAAAATTCTGCGCGATGTACATGACGATGATAATGTAAGGCTTCGGAACCGGGACGGTTTGGCCAAATACCTTCATTACGTAAAACTTTTTCAAAATCTTCCACATTATGTGTGATAACAATTGGTTTGCGACCAAGCAGGCCCGGTAAACGGGCCACATTACCGAAATCATTTTTAAACGCCAACATCATTTGGGTGGAATCTAAATTGGCATATTTGCCACCCGGTAAAAACCCTTTTAACAATGAAAAATAGCTGGTCGTAGGAATTTCTTCAAAGGGTTTTGCATTTTCCCATTCTATTTTTGCCAAAGATTCAGAATTAGTATCATCTTTTTCTAAGGGAGCCGTGGATTGAAAACGTAACTGCATATAATTTAATTATTTTTATGCAATATTTCCTTATTGTTTACTTACTGTGTGTAGCTTTTGTTGCTGTTTAATTAATTTCAATTTTAATATTTTAGCCTCATTAAATTTGAAATTATTATTGAAAATGATGCAACAACTGTTAAGTTTTAACATTTTGCTCACAATTAACTAATAACTGGCGATCTAAACACGCAATTTTATACTGAGAACATTATTAAAATTATTAAATGTATGTAATTTTGAAATTTGTTTATTTATTTTATTAAAAAGCTTATTTTCTAATACTTGTTTGATGATAATTTTAATCAATTTATCTTTGGCGGATATTTTTGCTGTTCATTTACTTTAATGGCTAAAAGCTTTCTCGGCAAAGCTCGTTATAGTTTCATACATGTTGTTTGTTTAGTATAAAGGAAAATGAGAAAAGGTGTTCTTTGAAAATCCGAACACACAACTCTTTTGAAAGAGAAATGCAAACCACAGTGTCTTCTATTTGCTAGAGGCTAAATAGTATAATCAGCCTGTTTTTATACCCTTCGCCACAAAAAGTGGAACAAGGGTACATCTAATTGCCATCCCTAAATTAGCGCGTAAAGCGCAAGATATCTGTCAAAATTTCTCATGTACATACAAAATGTATGAAGCATCCCTAAATAGCACGGCGTCAACGCTTAGCAATTGGAAAATTCAATTTCGACAGTGCGTTAGGAGGTGAAGTTGGCTGCCTGTTGGTTTGTTTTGGTTAAAAAGTAATGCCAATTTAGTTATTTTCAAGGCAATCTAGCGGTTTTATCTCTTCTTTATTCTTATACAGCGGGTTTTGTAAAATAAAATGAGTTAATATTACTGTTAAAGACACAAAGTTGACGCTCTTATTTAGGGACGACATTCCAGCGCAAACGCAATGAATCACAATGCTTTGCGTCTTGGGCGCTAATTTAGGGATGGCAGTAAATTTTTCATTCCATTTCTAATTTCTACAATATCCCTTTTCGACCCCACAAAGTATATAAATATTCTAAGTTCTTATGCATAGCGAAGTCGATTGGTTAGGCGATGTTCGTCTGTCCATCCGTGTTAGTGTTGAAATCAAGTTTGCCCAGGCATTAAATGAGCTAGAGAAGATTTAAATACCCCAATTGATTAGATATAGTTTCAAAAAAGTTGCTATAAATAATAAATCAGCAAGTTCGGTCTATGTCCTTCGATGCGACATCACGCCCGCATCTAATTTTTCCATATTATTTGGAACAAATATAATTAAGTGAAGTAAATCTAATAAAAAAAACAACAACAACAACAACAAAATAGGAAAAAAAACATTAGGTGAAAAAAATAGCGTTCTCCCATACTTTTCGAGTTATGGTCCTCTGAACTTTTCATAGGAAAGTACGATTGAGCACCATATTTTTTAAGATATCAATATGAGTATCATTTAAAAGCTTTTAAAGAGATCTTTCAGGAAATACTAAAGTTTTTTTAAATATGTTTAACCCATTATGGGGCGATGACCTGTTTATGTATAATTATATATAGTACATTACACTCAACGGTAAATGGTATAGGGTCGTGATAGCCACTTCTTCGTAACTCCACCATTAATAATTGTGGTTTGTGTGTGTGTGTGAATACAAAAGAAGTCTTAGAAACCGCGGTAGATATGTTGAAAGGGGTGCATGTTTGTTTGTTAAACAAAAGACCACGAGTTATGAGTTGAATTTCCATCAGAGCGTTGAGTATAAAGCAAAAGAATTATTGGTGAACAGTCGCTGTGAATGATTTTTTTAAATAACAAAAAAAAAAAAAATTGAAAAACTACAATGCAAACTTTTCGAATTGAATATTATAAACGCAAAATAATTATTAAGCAGCCGCAGCGGACGAGTATTAGAGCAGCTGAAGGATTAAGGCGCCCGTATTAGAAAACAAGAAAATCATCTTCCTCGACGGCCCCTTAGTTATACACGCAAAGAAAAAACATGGTTGGGGTAACCATAGTCTAAGAGCAAAATATTATGGTTGTATTATATGGTTGCTAACAAAACATAGTATTGTTACATTAAAGCTAGTGTTGCAACCATATTATTGTCTAGCATAACAATAACATGGTAAAATCTAAAAATAGTTATGTTATAATATAAACAATAATTGGTTAAATTAAAACATCATCATATGGTTGAAAATGTCGTATTATATAATTGAATTATTATTATTGATTTGTTACAAAAGTTATTCAATAACACAAATGCACAAAAAAACAATTCATTGCTTATTATATATAATAAAAAATCTTAAACACATTGGCTACAAGAATCATTTATAAAAAAAAATATATTTTATAAGCACAAATAAAGGCATCTTATCTGCATACATTCCCATGTGAATATCCATTTATGGAGTAAACGTGATATTCTCATATTGAAGATAAACAGTACGTAATGGTACTTCGGTACTGACTACACATTTATCCAAGACTTTTAATACGTTAATCTGGCATCTGGCAACTATTGTTGATGTATAATATGATAGCTTTAAATAAGAAATGCGTAAATGGTTTCACAATTGTGCTTATAAAACCAAAATAAAGATTTATATGCTAACATACATACATATCGCACTTGATCAACAATAGGGTATTAACTCAAAATTTTTGAAAAATCACTTTTTTCAAGACATCAGCTAACAACATCAATATCTATCTACTGTAAAAATTTCAATGTATTCCGTTTACTCTTTCATCTCGAAAACCACTTTTAAGGCCATATTCATGATAATGTAGTGATTACCTTTATTTCAACAAAAAGGTATTATTTCGAGTTAATACAAAAATGATGTAAATATATTTTTAAACGAAATTTGCTTCGTATGGTATATTTGAATTTTTAAATTCTGTTAAAATGTGGCCCCAAACAGTTTTTTGACTCTACTGAAAATTTTAAAATTTTGAGTTAATACGCTCTTGTTGATCAAGTGCGATATGTATATTTCAACTATTTTCGAAATGCTTTGCTTACCTTTTTATTTGTTGTTATATTTTCTGTATTATTTTTAATTGTTTATTTTGTACATACATTTTTATTTTTTAACAATAAAAACAATTTCAACTTTAAGCTGACAAAAAATTACTAAATTGATAGAAAAACATTCTGTCCAGACCAAGAACAAAATATTTTTTTAAGCGGAAACATTATTTTGTTTGCTTTTAATCATACTCTGATTAATTTTATATTATTATGGTTAAATATATTATATTATTTTTAATAAGTTATAAGACTTTGGTCGTAGTTCAAATTTTTTTACGCTAAACCAACCATGTTGTATTTTTTGTGCACAGTAACCATATAATGGTTAAATATCAACAAAAACGTGTTTGTTGTGACTGAAGTATTGCTGAAAACAACTATAATTTGTTCTCTGCAACTTAACAATGTTACAAAGACCATATTATGGTTATTGTGACCATATCCCAACCATGTTTTTTCTTTGCGTATAGAGAAGAGTAACAACAACACAGTGTGTAACAGTCTGGCTTGGCATCGTGAGTTCAAGTCATGATAGGGCCATACTTGTGGTTTGAATGGCTGCTTTAGTTAAATGGAACATGCTAGCTAAACATGACATAATTAGTAAGTTATTAAAAAGTACATGTTTAGTGCCAATACAACCAGAGCTTCACGACGCAAAAAATAACACGTCCGTATTTTAGTCGAACACTTTTTTAAACAAAACAAAAAGTCACGGCGCAATGTTCTTATTCTTAAAATATTTTTTTTATTTATGATCTAGTATGTAAAACAGTTTTACAGTGTAACGTTTAATTTAAACCTGTGGGGCTAATTAAAATACTTGGTGTGCGTTTAAAGAAATAATAGCATACTTGGTTTTCTATTGCATCAGGCGTAATTATATGTTAACAACTCGTTCTGATATAGTTAATGTCGCTAGGTAAAAAATGAATGTTTCAGCGGTTAATTCTCCAAATAGCCGCTGTTCGTTAAAAAAAATAAAAAAAAAAATTTATTTAAAAATAATTTTCTTCATTATTACAATCAGAATGGAAACAACAAGAACTTAAGCCTGACTAAAAATTTTTACTTGTACTCAGTATTAAGCCCGAAATGGGCGATGTCTATAAGAACTCAACAGCGATTTTATTGGTTTGATGCGTTGTCCCTGTTATTTGCGTACTCACTTCTACTAGGATCGTCATATACTGCTTCAAATTCCGGTCAGACAATACAACTTTACAGGAATATCTCTTCTAGTTTTCAAAAGACAGATGGCAGTAGGCATTATACTCAAACGATTCCACAAACAGCTGGCAACTCTACATCGGCGTTGAAGTGTTCCTTGCTTAGGTCATTACTAGTGCTGCGATTTCCATGTTTTTTGTCGATAGTGTATGAACGATATCGACTAATTATCTTTCCCAATCAATAAATTTGCGTTAAAATGGCATCGATTTGTTTTTACATATTTTTGCATATTTTGGTGAAAATACATATTTTTGCATATTTTCGTAAAAATGCATATTTTTTGGCATACTTTAAATTTATTAATACATATTTTTGCATATTTTGAAATTTTGAAGTGATTTTTCAAAAAATGTCCAAATAAACAAAAAAATCAATAAATTCTTTTTGTGCTCTGCTTAATATACATTAGAAAAAGACGCATATACTACATAACTTGATATCGCATGCTAACACATTAATTGGCATTCAATTTTAAAACACAAATATATATGTATGTAATTTTCCCATTGTTTTGCAACGTATTTGTGAGAAAACCTAGATTCTTCTTAATTTCAACGTGAAGTAATACAATTTTAACATTGAAAACAATAATTAAAATGAAATTTGTTCATTAATTGTTAGATATTTAATTGTAAGTATATTTTACATTTATCGGAATTAACAATCTCTTTAAATATGATCGTCGAATACGTTATTGCAAAGTTTGCAATAAATCTGTGAGTCACGAAAGAAAGTTTTTGCTTGAGCAACACTTAAAAAGTCAAAAACACAAGGATATACATATATAGTATACAGAGACTACAAATAAGTTTTGTATGGACTTATGCGAAGCATTTATTACCGCTGACATACCCTTAAACAAATTAAATAACGAAAATTTAAGAAATTTCTTCCAGTCTACTCTCAGAAAAAATTATTTAGACAAAATATCGTATATGGCTCCGAACTAGAAAAGATCTGTTCGTTCTAGAAAAGCAAATATTTATGGGTGTCGATGGACGAAACAACTAATATAGAAGAGCGTTACGTTGCATATTTTATTGTCGAAGTTTTGGATAAAGATGAAAAAGTTTCCAAAAATAAATTCTTGCTTAACGTTGTGGAATTGGAAAACGCCAAGCATGCTATGATAGCTCGAGCTTTCCATCGCTCAATAAATTTATTGGGTCAAGATTTTGACAAAAAGCCGATGCGGCACCTTACATGCTTAAGGCTGCCAATAGCCTTAAAATATTTTACCCAAAACTGTTACATCTTATCTGCTAGGCACATGGGTTACACCGCGTTGCAGAGGATATTAGAAGCAAATTCGATAATATTGATTTATTAGTTTCATACAGGAAAAAATATTTTTAAAGGCTCCTTCACGAGTTGCAATTTTTAAAGAAATGTATCCCTTGGTTCCCCATCCACCGCAGCCAGTATTAACAAGATTGGGAACCTAGCTAGATGCTAAAGAATACTATTCAAAAAACTTTGAGCAATTTAAGAGTGTTATTGATGAGCTTGCTGATACTGATTCGTATGCAATTATAAAAGTAAAAGAAATATTAAATTTAAGTAACAAAAAAATCCAAAGCGTTTTGCGAAAAAATTAAGGATTTAAAAAAATTAAACAAATTTCAAATATTTTTGATCTGGAATCATATGTGGGATCTGTATTAGAAAGTGAATATTCTCCAAACGAATTGGCTTCCTTAAAGTATGCTCCTATAACTTCGGCTGACATATTTTAAGCGCATATTTTCGATTTTTTAGTGCATGAAAATCTCAGCCCTAGTCATTACCAAGTCTTTTGTGCTCCGGAACCCCAAAGGTTTTTAATGTATGTCTATTCAACTGTTCTTGAGAATTGAGGACCCTACAACTTTGATGGCATTTTGACTATCGAATCGATAATCTATAGAGTCTCTATCCAAATGATACTAAAGTAATCTAAAAGTCTTTTTAATATAAAGAAATGAGTTTTGTATAGGGCACCCTTTAAATTTTAATTTTATGCTTTTATAACTTGTAACTAAAACGACCATAGTGATACATATGTTTATTGATAGTGTCGCACTTTGCTTAATTTTTAGGTGAGTTAATTTTTTATATAGCAGCCAAGGCAGATTCATTTTACTAGGTAGTAGCGGCTCTACAACAAATACAACATTGACAAAAAAACAAGAGAAATAAAAGATAATTGCGCTCAATACAAATGCTTTCTATGTTTCGCAAACGCTTGCTGTTAGTGTTTTTTGAAATTCGTAAACAAAGAAAGAAAAATACAAGAAACTTTTGACATTTCTAACTACAAACCAGCTGGGCAGACGACACTACCTAGTAAAATAAATCTGCCTTGTATAGCAGCCATCGCCAGTTCCCAGATGGCATGGCAGCAATTAAAATATTAATAACAATAAAATTAAAATAAATAAATAAATTTAAATCACGGGAATATTAAATTAAATTTATTAATCTTTAAAAATTATAGTGCTAATTATACTGAACAAATCATCCTCAAAAATCAACATTGATTATTTTAATAATTTATTTGGGATAATTTTTAAAAATTAATTAATTTAAAATAAATAAACTTTTAAATTACGAAACCCTCTTTTTTGTTTGTGTTAAACTGAATTACAAATGTTTAATATTTTTAAATTAACTCCATCTCTGCTAGTATAAAATTTTATACATCTATTAAATAGCTAATAATTTAAACAAAAAATTAATATGTTTAACCCACTGTGAAATGTCAAGAAAACAAATGAGCTTTCAAGTGACGTTTTTCAGGCAGAGAGTTTATTTTTCCCTCTTTTGTTATCATTGCACAATACAAATAAATATTATTTGATTAAAAAAGTTTCGTTTATTTTTCAAACAATTCAATACTAGAAAACAATTATACTTTTTATTTTATTTGCATTTTACTAATCAATTTTACAATTAATATTCTACAACAAGATTCAGTAGTTGGCTGATTTTGTCAAGTCATACAGATAATTTTCTCTAGTTTAATATATTTATATACTGTAAATGTATAAAACTAAATGGGAAATAAAAAAGCCTTTAGTGTAATATTTATAAATTTTTTTAAATACCCATAAAATAAAAACAATTTCACTGTCAAGGAAAAAGTTTATATGTATACCCCTCTAGATAATGAGTTATTTAATACTTTGTACCACAATTTTTTTTTTTTTTTTTTGATTATTTGGGATATTGATAAAAAATTTTATTTACAAATAATCATAATAATAATCGAAATAATACATTTTGCATTTGTTGTATTTTAGGGGCTATATTGCGTACAAACCTTTTATTATTTAATTAAAGGGTAAATAAATAGCAAAGTTTACTTAAAAATCTTACCGATTTCTTACTTTGAAAGGAACTTCGAAATATTTTAATGATATTTTGTGTAAATTCTCAGATCCTGGCAAGCCAAATACCGTAGTTCCCAAACCATACATCAAAATCCCAAAATAAGAATTTTAAGGAAAACCCTTAAGAATAACTCAATCGGTTTTATCAGTTGGGACCCAGCGATTTAGTACGAGGGCTGCTATATACATTTTTGGCCTGGCAACACTGAGTGCTGCCAAGTGGAATCTGACATTTCCATTGGAAAGTTTGTCATTTTTAAGCATAATCGTACTCAAAACGTTTTGACATACGACCATTATTTGTGTTGTTTACAGTGACTTGAAAAAATTAATATAGAAAAAAATGGAATTAACTCGTGAACATTTTCGTGTCATCATTTTTCACAACTTTCGACGTGGATTATCACGACAAGAGTGCATCGATGAACTTAAATTTTGTATGGCGCTGAAGCACCATCCTATAGCCCTGTGAAAAATTGGTATAATAAATTTAATCGTGGCCGAAGCTCGCTCAAAGACGAATTCCGTAAAGGTCGTCTAAAAACTGCTGTTGTGCCAGAGAACATTGATGCCGTGCGTGAACTCATAATGCAAGATCGACATGCGACATACCGAGAGATAGAGACATCCTTGGACATTTCTTCCACCAGCATACATTCGATACTGCATGAACACCTGGCCATAAAAAAGGTTTGTTCTCGTTGGATCCCGCACAATTTGAAATTCGCTCAAAAAAAGGCGCGTGTCGATTGGTACAAAGAAATGTTGCAAACATACGATTGCGGTGCTTCAAAAGACGTTTATGAAATCGTCACAGGTGACGAATCATGGATCTATGCGTATGAGCCCGAAACGAAACAACAATCGACCGTGTGGGTCTTCAAAGACGAGCAAAATCCAACGAAAGTTGTTCGTGGAAGAAGCACTTCGAAGCAAATGGTCGCCTGTTTCTTCGGCAAAACTGGCCATGTGGCGACTGTTCCGCTTGAGCAACGTAGGACGGTCACTTCTGAGTGGTACACTACAATTTGTTTGCCTGAAGTCATCGGAGAAATTCGAAAAACCAACAAGAGAAGACGAATCATTGTTCACCATGACAATGCGAGCTCTCACACATCGGCTCAAACCAGAGCGTTTTTGACCGGCCAAAACGTCGAATTAATGAATCATCCGCCGTATAGCCCTGACTTGGCACCTAATGACTTCTTCTTGTTTCCGCACATCAAGAAAAAAATGCGTGGTCAACGATTTTCATCGCCAGAAGAAGCTGTTGAAGAATTCAAAAACCATGTTTTAGAGGTGTCTCAATCGGAGTGGAAAAAGTGCTTCGACAACTGGTTTGAGCGCACGCAAAAGTGTATAAATCATGCTGGAGAATACTTTGAAAAACAATAAAACCATTTTTGATTATAAATATTCGCATTTTCTCTATTAAGGCAGAAATATATAGAGCAGCCCTCGTAACTAAGTTTGTGATTCCGTGTGTAATTTCTATAATATTCATTTCCGATCCAACAAATTATATATTCTGACTTCTTATGCATAGCGAAATCGATTGAGCGATGTCCGTCTGTCCGCCTATCCGTCTGTCAATCGATCAGGTATAGTGTCGAAAAAGGTGCTATTGGAAATCAGGATGATCGGTCTATGTGCTTCCAGGCAGCAGGCAAAACACCACGCCTTCCTCTTATTTGTTTATGTCATTTGAAACAATAAAGTAACTTAAATAAAAAAATGAATATATTAGCCGATAGAGAAATAAAAAAAAGAAAAAAAAAACCATCAAGTGAAAAAATTGGCGTTCGCCCATATTTTCCGAGTTACGGGGCTCTGAAATTTTAAAATTTTTTAAAATATTAAGTTGGTTATCATTTTCAAGCTTTTAAATAGATCTTTAGGGAAATAATAAAGTTTTTAAAAAATGCTTAACCCATTAAGAGCCGTTATAATTTTTATGTAAAATTATATACATATATGCAGTACCAAACTTTTTTTTATTTTTTAATCCTGGCTTTTTGATTGGAGTTACTTCATTTAACTATATTTACATAAATGGTGAAGGGTATATAAGATTCGACATAGCCGATAATAGCACTCTTACTTGTTGATATTATTTTTGATTGATTATTTGATGTTTCACTATTTTGAAGAAAACAGAAACAATCACGCAATTTAATTTAAGGTACTTTTTATTTACGAATTTAATTAATAAACTTTACACTATCAAAATAATCAAAAAATAATTTTAAAAAATTTTTAATTCAAAATATCTGTAAATTTAAATGTTAAAGGAATTCGTGGTTTATTTATTAAAAGATTATCAAAAGCTTTCTCTGTAGAATAGTTGAATTCAACTTGAAAATTCCTAATAAGACGGGCGATACCCAATTCCAATTCCATTTCGACAAGACGACGCCCAACACAACTACGTGGTCCAAAACCAAACGGTAAATAAACAAATGGACTACTAGGCTTCAAACTATGAGGACATTGTGAGAGATCTTGATATTCTGCACCGTTTTCTGACCTTAACCATCTTTCGGGAAGATATTCTTTGGCTCGTGGAAAATAGGCGTCATCATCTAATAACGCTGTAAAAACCATATTGACATTAGTTCCTTTGGGTACTCGATAACCGCTTAAAACCACATCATTTGCTGGCACTCGGGTATTGCCAAAAACAATTGGATACATACGCAATGATTCTTTAATGCAGGCTCTTATATAGGGTATATTTCTTATAGATTCTTCAGTAAATTCGGAATCTTTGTGGGGCAAAATTCTTCTTACTTCTCTTCTAAGTTTGGCCTGTTTGTTGGAATTTTTGGCTAAACATAAAAGCAAACCCGCAAATGTGGACGCAGTCTTTAAAGCGTTAATTATTAAAAGATTTTATCAAATGGAATATACAGCATCAACGTACCGTATCTACGCCTGCCATTAACAAGTCCATGGCCATTACTTTGGCCATTTGTTTGTCAACTTTTATAAGCTTCTCCAGTACACTTTTTTCATGCTCTGGCTTTTCCGGGCGACCATTTTGTTTTTCTTGTTCTATACGTTGTATGGCTTCATTGACATATGCATTTGTTACAAACATAATGGAATCTAAACTATTCATTAGGTTTTTAAATGCTTTCGTTCTATAAAGCTTCCAAATAGCAGGTTTGTATTCAACTTCAACGGCATTTTCAAAAAATCCTATCATTGCTTGAAATAGTTCCTTGGCCTGAGGATCTTCACGATTATTGTTAATCAAGCCCAATTGTCTATCTAAAGCCACCACAGAAATAGACTCTAAAGTCCAACGGTTGATTTCCTCGCCAAAGCTGGGCGGAACTTCTAGGGTCTTAGGATCACGTATTACTCGGATTCTGAGGAAAAATATTTTTTTGTAATTAGTTTAAGTATAAATAACAATAAAGAATCAGATAATTTTAAATGTAAAATATTTCCTATTGTTTGATAGATATATTTTGCGTGGAGCATGTTGTTGGGTATTTAAATACTTCTGTTGGCTTTGAAGCAGTTTTGTTAAACGACAAAGGTGTTCATTAAAATCGAAATTCGAGAAGTCATTTATTATTTATATACTAAATCGATTTTAATAGGATATGGATAGTATACTAAAGCTCAGGAATATCTATAAGCAGATGAAAGAATAAACAAAAGAAAAAAAAATTTGGTCTTGAAGTTTTCTCTTTGTCTATTTATATAATTAATATTGGTGGTGAGTAAAGCTAATAGAAGCTTCAGGTCTATTCTTTATGCAAAACTGAGCGCAATAAAATTTATAAAATAGCTTTGACCTTAAGTATTTCGTTTAGTTTTACTCATCTGTAACTTTAAATATTGCACAGTGAGGCGAAAACGAAATACTGAGTTAATCTTATTAAATCAGATGAAAGACAAAATATTAAAAACCTTCATACAATTTACATGCCTTAGATGTCCAACCTTGGCAAAAATATTTCATTTCTGCTCCAGGCCAATTTTTGTGCTGAACTGAATTCAACAAAAGCTTTGATTTATATACTATAGCTTTGGCCTCGAACAGTTCGATATTTATTAGTAATCTGTTGCTCAAAGCAACATCGTGGACTTCACGGTTATCTTTGATTCTTTCACTACTACTTTCACTACTAGATGTCCTAAGGGAGGTCCATTAATTGTGGTTGTATGCCTGTGCTTAATTTCTTACTAAATTTTAAAATTTATAAAACTGGGATAGATATTGGAACGATCATATTAACGGACACATATGTACCTTTGCACGTAAGAATGATATTGAGATGAACCTTTTTTTTTTTTGATAGAAAATTTCATCATCTATATTTGTATACATAGAAAAAAGTAAAATAGTGTAACAAAATTTAAAATTTTTATTCCTGATCTCTAAAAATTTCGAAATACGAGTATTTATGTAAAAACGGTCTAATTTGAGGAAAGTAAAAATAATAAATATAAAATATAATTTTTATAAATTAAACAAATCATATAATATTTTGGGCACGAGTACTTTGTGAGCCTAAATCAAATGGCAAAAAATCTCCAACGTTAAAATATTGAAAATCCCACAATACCCAAAATAAACACCAAAAATCCCAAAACTGGAATTTTTTACTAGTGCTCACGAAATACTTTCAGCAACAATTCGAAATATATAAAAAGTTTTTTTACAACAGTCTTCTTTTTCCGATCCCAGCCTTGGGATTTTAGATCATGAAGGCTAAATTCAAAATTTCAATATAAAATAGTTCAAATTGAAGAAAATCCATTTTCTACAAGAATGATCAGTTTTATACGAAATTTGATTTAAACATACACACACATAAAATGCCTGTACAAAATTAAAAAAAAATTGTATATATTTCTTAAGAATTTTTTTTTATTAAAAGAAGATTGATGGCCCTTTTTTGACTAAAATCAACAAAAATGCAAAAATTTTAGAATTTTTAACTTGAAAATCCTATAATTTCTAAGTCAGATGAGATATAATCTTCAAATGTTTGAAAAATATTTTAAATTTTGCTCGCAAACTAGGATAAAATATTTATTTATTTACTTAGAAAAAAACCGGACCAGGGTATCGAAAAACCAAAAATTTTAATTTTAAAATGCTTACAACTCGATCATTTGAAAACATGAACATGCAGATTAAGGACTCATTTTCTAGGTATTGACTAGGCGAAAGTATGTCTATATCAAGTACATGCAAGTCTACAACAAATGCAACATTAAAAAAACAACAAGCATTTTGTTTGTGTAAAATCATGTCAAATACAGCTCAGAGATGGCAAAGTGGATAACATTTTATCATTTTTCTAAGTAAAAAATTAATATGAATTTTACTTAATTATTATAAAAAAAAATGACAGAATGACCTTTTAATGACTTTATCAATGTAAATTTAAACAAGAATTCAATGTATGTTTAATGCAACTTGAGCTGGAAGAGTATATTTGTAGATTTGTTTACCATTCCTGAGGCCTTATTCTGTAATTCTCCTAAGCTAAATTGCTTAAATTTTGAACTTATCCATGTTTATTTTCTCTAATTAATCGGTATCTGTAAGTCTATTTCAATAAATAAGAGGGTGTTAAATATAGGGTTATATGTTCCAATTTCGTATTTGTAGCAAAACACTGCTTTTTTAAAATTAAATAATTTTAGAGATGGCGATTTAGCTTAAGCAACTTACAGAATAAGGCTGCAGGTAAAACAATAATAGAAATTAAAACAAAAAAAAAAAAAAAAC
Source organism: Gymnosoma rotundatum (assembly GCA_916610165.2). Classification (NCBI taxonomy): domain Eukaryota; kingdom Metazoa; phylum Arthropoda; class Insecta; order Diptera; family Tachinidae; genus Gymnosoma; species Gymnosoma rotundatum. The sequence goes on from OU744336.1 coordinate 63,369,773, forward strand.
GTAAACAAACAAAATAAAAATTATAAAAAATTTAAACAAATTTTGACACAAAAAATGATAAACACGCACACAAATAAAACTGTCAGCTGAACTCTTGCATGTACTTGTTATAGATATACTTTGGACTAGGCCCTTGAGACCACGTATAATTTTTAAAAATCAGACAAGACAAACAGATAGTTGGGTACTAAATTGCAGCCCACATAGCGCCATCCCTGGGAAGTCGACGATACCCAGCTTAAAACTTAAGTTCAAATAGTTCTCTGCTATACTCGTGTGACATTTTGGTTCAATCGGTTTAGCCGTTTACAAAAGACTGAACTATTTTCAAAATATTTTGATTATGCTCCACTGTGCATTATAGAACGTATTTTTGTAAAAAGTTGTCAGCCAGCTTATGGAGCTTAACAAACTCTTTGCATATAAATTACTATGGACATATTGACCTACCCTCGTAAAATATAATATTAAATACTGTAATTGCAAAATATAAAAAAAATATTTTCTTTGTCTCTTATCTTGATTAACCTACTTTTTCTCTTTTCCCTCTGTACTTACCTCTCAACAAATTCCTTGTTAACTTGTGACATTTTATACATGTACAGGCGAACATTTTTGGGTTGCATTAATACTGGATTTACAACAGATCTAAAGTTAGCCCACTTTTCACCTTGACTTATTCATTTCAAAAATATATGCTGATCAATGTGTTATTAATTTTTCTGTATACTGAAACTTACGTTGGTATGACTCCTTCCACCCCTTTAAAGAAATCCGCACGATACACACTTCTATGATATTGCTGGGAAAGTAAGCTTGGTCTTTCTGGCCAAACGCCTTCGTTACGAAAAACCTTAACAAAGTCTTCCACATTGTGTGTAACTACCACATTCTTTTGACCAAAATAGCCATGTAATTTTGTTATATTACCCAAATCTTTTTTAAGGGCCAGCATTAGATCACTGGGAGAAGTTTTGTAATATTTACCACCTGGTAAAAAGTTTAGAAGACCGCCAAACTTGTTAAGTGAAGGTATGTCTTTGAAAGGTTTGGCATTAGCCCATTCTTGTTCAAATGAAGTTGTTTCATTTATTGTAGGAACTGTAGCAGTTGAGTGTAAACGGAACTAGTTTTTGTTTTAATAGTAATTTTCCGATTTGTATTTGTTTATATTCTAAACTTACTTGTAGTATTTTCCAAACTTTTTCAAATAAATATATTTTTGAATTTTTGCTATAGTGAAATAAATTTGTAGTCATTTTGTATTAAAATACACTTGAATACTGACTGGGTGTAAATTTTTTACGTATTTTTAAATTTAAAATATTAGGCAGTGAGAACCAGGGATGGAAAATTTAGTACCTTTGTAAGTGCAATTGCAAGAGAAAATAATTTCGCAATTGTCGTGTCAAAATGAATACAAATTAATTGCAAAAGTTTGTTGTAAAAGCTATTGCTCTTTTTTGACTCATTAGCAGGGTTTCAAGTGCTGAAGTTTTAAGATAATAATTTCTTTTTTTTTTTTTTTTTTTTTTTTTTTTTTTTGAAAGAGAAGTAGCAATTCAGGCATTAATGCCTACTTAGTTTTTTAACCGTGCTACATTCTTTTAGGAAAGAGATAGATGAGAGAGAAGACAGGTGGTGAAAGGAGATAGATATAGCCATTTTATTAATTATTTTACTTCGCCGGCGAATATGCTGTGAAGAAGTAATTCTGCTTATGTATTTATACCATTAAACAGAAAAAAACATTTTTATTTTTTGACTGCCGAAAGGGTTGAACCCAGGTCAGCCAGATTTGTAGCTAACGTGCTTACCACCTAGACTACAGCAGCCTCACATAATTTATATAATTAAATTTTCTGAGGCTAACGCCTGAAAAGTACCTGTCGTACAATTTTTCGTTTACCATTGTTAACCAAAATATTTTGCATGCAACTAGTTGCAGGACAAATTGCATCGTGTAAGGTAAGTTTTATTTATCAGTCTTAAAATATTTCCCACCTTAATCTTAGAAAAGTACTATTCTTGTGCAAAAGGTATCTTTTCAAAGTGTTATTTTTCAGTGTACAGAGAAATAAGACAACAGTTAGATAAAAAACTCACAGCAACAAATATAATAACAAATTTTAATTAAACATTTGTAAATTAACAAATTTTATATATTTTTTATCTACGTGAAGAATTTTGTGAGATATTCATGGCTTTTCCTTTTCCATGTCTGTTTAAAATTATTTGTTCATTAATTTATTTATTAAACATTAAAATAGAGTTGCCGTTGAAAGACATAAGGAAAGATTTAGTTTTGTTTAAAAGCGGCACAGGGTATTTAAATTTTTTATTTTATTTTCAATTTATTTTTAATGTAAAATATAACAAACGTGTTAAATAATTTTTTTTTTGATTATTAAAGTTTTTAGTTGAACTGTTTGTTATTTTCACAAATGAATTAATTAATTTGGCTAAAGTGGATTATTATTTTAACTTCAAAAATATTTTTAAAAAAGAAAAATTATTTACAAATGTTTACAGCAAAAAAATTAGACAGCAGAAAGTGAACCATACAAAACGTTTTGGGAACCCCAGCTCTGTTCCATATCTTTATCTTAAAATGTCTGTTCTCTGTTTTACAGAGTTCAAAAAGAGTTATCAAAAATTGTTATTTGTTTGGTTGTTTTTTGTTTTATCTGTATGTTTATCGTTATTGTCCTATTTTTGTACTTTTACTTTTTTCGGTGCTTAAACCACTATTATTCTTGCTACAAACGAACTTCTGTTGAGTTGCAGCTATAAAATATTTGTCACCTATTTACAAACCCACTAGATGGTGCAGTAACTAAATTGTAGTTTAGTTAAAGATGTTATTTTTTCTTATAGAATTTAGGAAGACCACCTTTTCTTGGTACTGCCGCTACATCGAAAAATGGATTATTCCCTAAAAACAATTTTACTACTAATTCTTGTACTCTGGCCACCGATCTAAGATGTTTTTATAAGAACAGCCTACGGCCTCACTTTTCTTTAAGCACGGTCTCATGTTACTCTTTTAAAGTTGTGCCACGAGAACATCTTTAATGGATACGTTAGAAACAGATTTGTACTGCGTAACTTGAAATATACCGTTGTTAATATGCCTAGTGTGCCATATTCGGCTATGCCGAATTTTATATACCCTTCACCATCTATGTTAATCTAATTTAATGAAGGGACTATAATTAAAAAATTTTGGTACTGCGTAAACATATAGAATTTTACATAAAAATGATATCGTCTCTTAATAGGTTAAGCATTTTTAAAAAATTTTATTATTTCCTTAGATCTCTTCGAAAGCTTAAAATGATGCCCATATTGATATTTATAAAAATTTAAAAATTTCAGATCCTCCTAACATTCCTAGTAACTGGCGAGGGCCAATTTTTTCACTGGATATTTTTTTTCTTATTTTTTAATTCTCTATCGCCCCATACTCGTATATTTAATTTTTTGACTGGAGTTACTTTATTGTTCCAAATGACATGAAAAAATTAGAGGTAGGCGTGGTGGTTTGACTGCTGTCTCGAAGGACATAGACCGATCATGCTGATTTCCAATAGCACCTCTTTCTAAGTGGACGCTTTTCAAAGAAAAAAAAAAAATAGACAGCAGCAGAATGTAATGCTGCATTTTCTGGATCGCTACATCCTTCATCAACATTCTTCGCATCTATCTACCTTTGGTTGTGTACAGTGCAAACATTATCTACTTAACCAACCGACCTTGTAAGGAGTATTTATATCAATAATTATATGGTTATGCAAAAACCAAATAATACATTTGTTCACTCTTCTGTCTGAAACTCGTCTTGTACATTTGATTTTGCTTTGTAACAACCTTTGGTTACTCACGGAAGCAATTTTTTTTATTTTTAGTCATCCTTATTTGTTTCTTCACACCATTATAGATGATATTTCAGTATCACGCTCTATGCCTTGCGTTTTTTTGATTTTTTGTTTTCGCTTGAAAGTAAATTTTTCTTTCTAAAAAAGTTTTGAGAAATTAAAAATGAACTTAAGCCAAAATCAATTTCAATTCAATTTTAATTTTATGTCTTATCTTCTTCATACGAGTATGAAATATAAAACGAAAAACAGATACAGAAAGCCTTTTAATCTTTACATATTCGGAAAAGCTAATTTGGCAGCTTGTCAACATTTTGGTTTTTTAAGTCAATATTGGTCTTGGTAATTATTCCGCGTACTCTGACATTTTTCAAAAATCCGTTTATATTTAATTTTATCTTAATGGTTATATTTTAAACTTTTAAAACTAATAAATTAAGGAAGCGTCTGCTGTTATAGCGAATTTTTAAAGAAATTAATTTAAAATAACAAAAACATAAATTTCATTCAACCATTCTTTTCTTAAGCCCAACGTGATGAAAGATTGCGACCGATCGAGTGAAAAAAGTGAATTTTCTGCCACGCGTCACTGTTTATAATAAACGTTCAAGCTGTCAACAAAATTATATGCATTAAGGAGATGGAGGGGATAGAATATATAGATAAAAGTCTTTATTTGCAAATTGTTTCTAAACTCTATTGCAACAAAGAAACAAAAATAGTTTTCCATGAAAAAGTTAGGTGAGAGCAAGAGAGAGCAAACCGTATCTAGAGCTTTATAAGATATGTAAGTCTGCAATATCTTTAAAAGTAAGCGATTTTCCCGCAGGTCAGCAATATTTAACGAACTTGCCTTTTTTCATAACAATCTTTCTTTATTGTATAAAAATTTAAATGTAAGTCTACTTACAGAGATTAGCTTAGAAACGCAGAGAAAATGCATGCATGTGGTATGGTAACAGGGACTGTATAGTTATATAATTGCAGTATACATATTATAATTGTTTTATGCATTACGTTACTTACGATAAACATGTTTCGGCTAATATTTGATCAGTAAATAGTTTTAACGCGCAATAATTAATACATGGTTTTAAAATTTCTGAAAATAATGCAGTATTTGTAACTATAATATATTGTTAATAAACATAATATGTTTAATTTGTTAGAATATAATCAAAATATGATGCTAAGAGACTAAGTAATATTTAATCTTAAAAGTGTTTGGGTTTCACTCTAGCTGAATACTATTTATGTCAGCCTTAGTCATAGTTTCTAAGCTATCGGTTTAAACAATTTTAGGAGTTCAGAGACCCTTAACTCGAAAAATATGGGCGGGCGTTAATTTTTTCAGTTGATTTTTTTTCTTATTTTTTTTTTATTGAAGTTACTTCATTGTTTCAAGTGATAAGATAAAATTAGAGTTAGGCGTGGCGTTTCGCTCGCTGCCTCGAAGGAAATGGACCGATCTTGCTGATATATAATAGCATCTCTTTCGGCATTATGTCTGATTGATTAGCGTATTTAAAATTTTTCTTACTGATCTAGAGCCTTGGTAAACTTCATTTCAATACTAACACGGACGGACGGACGGACATCGCTCAATCGACTTCCGTATGCATTAGAACTCAAAATATATATACTTTATGGGGTCGGAAATGGATATTGTAGAATTTGCAAACGGAACGACAAACTTAGTTATACCCTGTTTCCACTTTTTGTGGTGAAGGGTATAAAAGGTATGAAGAAAATAGTGGTCAATATATAATCAGTAATCAAGAAAAGTTTACGCTTTATACTCCTTTTTGAAGAAAATTTAATGGAAAACTAAAATGTCAATACTTACATAATTTTATATGTCTGATGTGACCTACCTCAAGACTCTGTTGTGCCGCTTTTAAACTGTCTCGAAAGTTCAAACTGCATCACTTTGTTTTTGTCAGCCTGTGATTAAAATCTGATAGATTTTTCATCAGATGATAACAAATATTAAACTATGTTTGGAATTGGACAGAAAGCTAAGGGGTTCGCAAGTATTCTTTGTTTTTATTTTTTATTTTCCATTTATATTAAAATAATAGGTTTGAAATCGTTAATTATAAAATTATAAAGTTTTTTGTTGAAAAAATTAAAAAAAAAAATTAAAGAAATTTAAAAGTGTGTTATTAAATTGTCTCGGGTTAAATAGCAATTTTATAAGTTAAACAATTATTTAGTAATAATTCAATAATTATTAAAAAATTTTTAATATTCTACATCAGTAAATTTAAATTTCAATGGCATATTAGGAACATTCACGAGCACACTTTTAAAAGCATTTTCTGGATAATTAAATTCTATATAAAAATTATGCACCATACGCGCAATGCTATCTCCAATTCCATTTCTACAATTCGTCCACAAATACAAGTACGGGGTCCGAAAACGAAGGGTAAATAAACAAAAGGACAGCTAGATTTAAGGGAACCCACACTTGAATGCGATTGATTTTGATCGGATTCATTCTGGCTCCTTAACCAACGTTCCGGTAAATATTCATTAGGCCGGGAGAAATGTTTTTCATCGCGCAACAGACCGGCAGAAACCATTGTTACCCTTCGGTACTTTATAACCACTTAAAATGACATCATTTGCTGGAGCACGTGCATTGCCAACGTTTAAGGGATAATAACGTAGGGACTCTAATGCAAGCTCTTAAATAAGGCATATTCTTACAGGCTTCTTCTGTGAATTCTGAGTTTTTGTGTGGTAAAATTTGCATAACCTCCTCTCGTAATTATTTAGCTTGTTTCTCTGGATTTTTAGCCAAACATAGTAAAATCCCAGTAAATGTGGTAGAGCTCTAAAATAATCAAATTTTACATCAGTTGGGTGGTGTCACATAAAATATAAGAAAATGATTTCTTACGGTATCAACTCCTGCTAGAAACATATCCATGGCCATAACTGTCGCTACCTTTTTATCAATTTTAAGAAGCTTTTCCAATATACTTTTATCTTGTTCTGCCAATTCAGTTATTCCATTTCGTTGTTCTTGCTCTATACGTTCAATTGCATTGCGAATAAAAGAATCGATTATTTCCAATAAAGTATCCAAGGAATTCATGAGTTTTTTAAAGGTTGGCTTCTTGTAATATTTCCAGATGGAAGGTTTTTTTTCAACATCTAACGAAAGTGTAATAAAATTAGTTAAGGTTGTAAACAGTTTTTTGACCGTTGGATCGTTGCGGTTTTCATTAATTAATTCCAGTTGTTTGTCTAGGGCAACAACGGATACGGATTCCAATGTCCAGCGATTTATTTCCTCTTCAAAATTATTAGGGACCTCTAAAGGGTTGGGGTGGCGTATTTCACGGATTCTAAAAAGAAAGACTTTTTTGTTTAACAAAATAAATGAAATGCCAGAAGGGCTGAGACCGTACTTCGGTGTTGAAAGCTGTATTTAACTCTTTCCTATTTTTACAACGTAAGCAAGACACAGCATTTAAATTTTTAAAATATGTATATGAAAGGAATTATCATGGGTGTTTTTGAGGCATCAAGTTTTCTGGGCCTTAAAAGCCGAAAATTTTTAGTCTGCAAATTTGATCGGTCGACTTGTTGGAGAACCGTTTTCTTTTAATTTGTACTAAGTTTTGAAAGACCCCACAAGCAAGGCGTGAGATATTAATAACAAATCGTGAATAAAAAGCGAAATTTATATTCCCATGAAATCTATATTCCACTCGAAGTGAAAATTAGTAGTTTTTTTTCCTTTTTGTAACATAAAAGTTTAAAAATAAATAAATTAAAATATTAGAAACGAATTGAAAAAATTTTGAATACAACTTTTAATAGTAGCTTGTAAGACTCATCTTACCCCCTTAAAGTTACCTGCGACATTGCTACTAATCCATTTTAATAAAATTTATTTTTTTATTAGAATAATTGGATAAATACTGAATAAAATATCTCAATTTTGCCATTTAATGACATTTTTAATAAAAAGATAAACTGTTGTGCTCTTTCCTACACTCTGCTGGCTATAACGTCTGTAGAAATCTTTAAAAATATGCAGGCGATAGATGTCAGTCTGTAGTGTAGTAACGGATCTTGAATTACAAGATGTGTAAATAATTTTAAAATTCTAATTGAAATTAATAAAAACTCTCAGAACGTATGTAGTTATATATTGAAATTTAAGTAAACAAATTAAAGGGAAAAGTGAAAAAAAGTTCGAAGAAAAAAATCATTCAGTCTAACGAAGATTTTTTTACATAAATATCGTTACGAATAATAAAATCTGTTGTTGTTTCCGTATGAGCGCTGTGAATAAGTTACTTTACTAATGGTGTGTGTATAGAATAATAGCACAAGTAGCTAACAAAAGCTGAGCAACCTCGATGGTTGCGTTGCAACCTGTCGATCTGTCGATCTCCACACTCTGTGTGGGAGAACACATTTTCTCCATTACATAAAACATGACCCTGATCATCTAACTGAGATGGCTAAGGATGGCTAGTAAAGGACGGAGAGTTTTGTCTCTGAAGAAACTCTGGGTTTTACTGACCTGTAGAGAAACGCGAAAAAATGGAGAAGAATATCTGGAAGAAGTTGAACAGCTTAATTTATAAATGAATTTCTGGACAACATATTCTCGGCCGAAAGTCTAGAAAGTTGCTTGGTGTGTAAGTAACATATTGTTACGAATATAAGATCTGGCAACCCCTGTTGTTTTTATCCGTATGAGCGTGGTGAATAAGTTAATTCAACTAATGATGTTTATAAAATAAAAACCACAATTAGCTAATAAAAGCTGAGCAACCTCGATGGTTGCGTTGGTAGGGGTGCGTGCTGTAAAACAGAAGATCATGGGTTCGATCCCGCCTTCGGACATGCGTACAACGGAAAATAATAATTGTTGTAATGCAATAAAAAATTACGAAGCAGCACTACAAATCTCCCGAGAGGCAAAAGACAATTATTACGTGAAGCCCTGGCAGATAATTTAGTGGAGACGTTCAATTTAATATAAGAGTAACAGATAATTGTCCAGAAGGCCTTTAGTAAAAAAGTAAGAACGGTAGCGGATAGCGCAGCGAAGTATAACAGCATAACAACAGTGTATGGCAGACGTGAGTTGTGGCTATTGGATTAAAGGGGATGACTAGCTTGGATAAAAGGAGTAGGGATCGAGTAGTTCATGTTTCGCCGGAGTGACACAGAAGTGTAGCGTGGATGGCCTGCTGTCACAGAAACTACTTTTTTTGCAATTTGAAATTGACTACCATTAAATGCTAATGATTTTATTTTAATTACAATATTCTTTACTGATGACAATAAAGTTTTAATGAAACTGTTTAAATAATAATTACAATTAAAAAAAATAATTTTTTTTTATAATTTTTTTTTTATAATGCATTAAACGATAAAACCTTCACGCTTTTGGTGATGGATTTATGTTTTAAAATTATAAATTGTGAATTTTAGGTTAGATAGATGTAAAACTTGGTGTCTGGGAAATAAATACAAAAAACTTACACAAAATAAAAAAAAAATGTTTATATAGCGTCTCAGTGTAGGAACACAACAGACGATGGTAACGGAGCGATTTATCGTTATTGAGAGTTAGTAAACAAAAAACGACGGTTCTCTGACGGCATTAATAATCTTTATTTTTATTTCAGTTTTGTGTTTGTTTTCAAAAATATTTTATGTAAATATTTTATTACATTTAATAAATCAGATAAATTCTATTAAAAAAAAAATCAATGAAACGTAAAGAATATTAAGCACATTTAACATGTACATGACATTAGAGTCTATTGGACTGTTTTATCTTGCGAGGGATTCAATGGGACTTTTCAAAACCTGCCTGCATACAGATTGAAGAGAGGAACGAAAAATTAATGATGACTGATTTAAGATGATGCGTGGGCTCATATTTTTTACCTTTTCAGTTAATTTTTCAATTAATTTTATTTTCATATTTTTACCTTTTCAATTATTTTTTCATTTACGTTTATATGTATATCAGTTTTTTCCTGAAATTTTGATCTATTTTTTTAAATAATGTGCCTTTGTTATTATTGTGAATTCAAATGCTTATAAAATACAAATATTTCTGAAAATATGTGGCAATATTGTTAGGAGCGCTCAGCGCGAGAGACTAAATGTGAGAGAAAATGAAAATGAAATGAAAACCGACAAGAAAATAAAATAAATTTTATCTTAGCGGCATTGTCGTTGAACGATAACTTATGTCAAATTTGTATGAAAATTTCGTTACCGTCGTGTGTTGTGTTCCTACACTCATTTGTTCAGAGAATGTTTAAATGTATATTTCGCCAAATTAAAATATTTCTTTATTTTCCTTCATAAAAAAAAAATATACAGATACGCACAAAAGTATTGGCACAGCAAGCTTTCTTGAATTCATTCCAGCTTCACGGCCATTGGAAAACTATAAGAAGTAAATTAAATGCTTTTGATGTTAGCTAATTCAATGAATTAACTAATGCATTTGGTTTTATATCAACATTTATTTATCTAATTAATTAATAGAAAACTCAACAAAAAATTAGGGCGGCTTCATCGAACAAAAGTATTGGCACAAGTAGCTTAAAAGCTTATAAAATACAGATTTTTTCTAAAATATTTCTTATTTAATATTTGGTTGGTAAGTCTTTTTGCTTAATTACTTCATTCAAGCGTTTAGGCATAGAATGCACCAGATTTTTGGTTACTTCTTGCCCAATAGTTAACCACTCTTTCTTCAAGGCCTGCTGTAGCTGCGATTTTGTCGAAATTGATCGCTTTTTGGCCCGTCGGTCAAGTTCCTCCTACAAGTTTTCAATAGGATTGAGATCTAGGGATTGTGGTGGGTGTGGAAGAACATGAGCCACGTTGTACGCTAACCACATACACACATCATGAGTGGAATGTTTTGGGTCATTGTCGTGTTGGAATGTAAATGATGTTGGAAAATTTAGTTTCTCGGCACTTTTTTAAGGTTTTCTTTTAGGATATTTAGATAAACGGATTTATCCATGATTCCTTCAATAAATACCAAATCACCAACACCCACAGATGACATGTATCCCCACACCATTACACCACCACTACCATGTTTAATTGTAGGAAAAATATTTTTTTCGTATGCCGTATTTGGCGTTCTTCATACGGTAATACGGCCATCAGAGCGATAAATATGAAATTTACTCTCGTCCGAGAAGAGTACTTCATCCTAAAAACTGACGGGTTTGCTTTGAAATTCCCTCGCGTAGTCTAATCTCTTTTTTTGGTTGATTCAATAAACAAGGGGTTTACACCTAGCAACTCTTGATGTGTAATCAGCTTTGTGAAGCACTTTTCGAACGGTCATGGGATGAATATCCTTACCAAATTCCTGTTTAACTTCAGCAGCAAGTTCAGTCGATATTTTCTTGGGATTTTATTTTATTTTTCTTACTATTTGTTTCCTTTCGCGGTCACTTAAAGCTCAAGGACGTCCTGTTCGATGAGCATTATTGAAGATTGTCTCCCCTTTAAAACGTTTAATGATGCATTTAATTGTGAAATGACTTCTCTTCATTATTTCACATATTTCAGCGTACGATTTTCCTTGGCTATGCAAGTGCAGCACTATTTTGCGCCAAGATTCGTTGGTATTTTTCTGTTTTGAGCTCATTTGGTATTCATTAATTATTTTTTAAATTTTTTCTTCAAGAAAACTTCAAAAAAACTGAAGTAACGGCTCAATTAATATTTATAGAAAATGCATGTATGACTTTATTTTAACATCCTTGCCAGATCTCGAAAACTTCGGCCTGAAGCCAGATTTCTTTCTGGGTGTGCTAAAACTTTGTGCATCAAAATTATGACCTTCTACTAAATGTGTTATAATAAAACTGTTAAACGCATTTAAATTAAAAATAAAAAACAATGATATGAGCTTAGCCAGTGTAGGAAATATTTATTATTAAATAGTTTTGCCTAATAATGTCTTTTAAATCACTTTAAAACAGTGAAATACCAAAAAGTGTTGCTGTGCCAATTGTTTTGTGCGGGTCTGTATGTACCTAAAAATTAATTAAGACTATTAAAATGTTTATAAAATAAAAAACAATATTTATTTTTAAATTGAATTCATTGCTAAGTTGCAGCAAATTAATTTTCTTTTCTAACAAAAAGATGGGAATTGGAATTAATTTATTTGTATTTGATTTCAAAAAATTTTCGGAGTGACTCAAGATTACTTACTGTATATATTTCTTATTTCTTCTTAATGTCTTTTCAAAGAATAGAGATAATAAAGAGATTTTTTAATTGTGCAAACTTATTATTAATTATTATTTTTATTTTTGGTGTAGCACAGTGTGTTTTACCAAGTTTGTCAGTTAATTATCCAGCTTGATATCCTGATTTGATAAAACAATTAAAATAAAACTTTATCAAAAGTAAAATTGACTAATTACAGGATTATTTTATGTATTTACATATGTGTGTGTATGTGTGTATACGTGTTACTATCTTGTAAGATTTTTAAGATAAAAATAAATCCTACTAACCAACCTGCGCAACAGTCAACACGTTAACAAGAACATTATCTTTAATGACATCAAGAATATAATTATACACTAAAATATCAAATAGTGTCACACTGTACTTTTGAAGCTGGTACAGCTAAATTATTTATTTAATTCGCTGACATTTTAAGGGTGTAGATAAGTAATAACAGCGAAGGAGGGTACTGTAAAATATATATGTTAGTATAAAAATCCTTAATACATGTTGGAAAAAATGAAATTTGTGACGAATATTACGAACATATTTATCTTATGCCGTTTCTTTAATCGATAGTTTTTTTTCATCGATCTGGCCACGCTTTACTTCTTTTTATGTTTACATACATATATACGCTGTAATACTCATTTTCTTATCCATCGTATCACTTATAATTCTCAATCGGTATGTTATTTGAATAAATATGCCATAACCGATATTTATTTGTATCGGTAGTGTGATTACGTGTGAATGTGAAGTGTGTTTAAGTCTGCTTTGGATATTTTATACCACCTTGCACAGCGGCTTTAGCTTATCACTTAAGCTGACTGTTACAGTGACAGCTGCTTCTGCTGACTGCTTTCCACAACGGTTTCGAATGACTGTTTTCCATAGCGGCTTTGGCTCTCTGTTTTCGGTAGTAGCTTCGGCTAATTATCTTTAAAAAATTTGGCTTCCAAAAAAACCTTTTTTTATTAAGAAAAAATTTAAAATAAAGAAGTATCTAAAGGAAAGTTTTTCTTTGACAGATATGTAGGCAGTGGGCGTGTCTGTCTCGTTATTTTGTAATTTTTTCCTCAAATATCTATATTTAGCCCTAGTAAATACCTGCACCAAATTTAATTTTTCTACGACACCTTTTTTGTCCATTCGCTCATGTTTCATAAATACCTACAAGTAATTCCTACAGGACTTCAATAATACGAATTTCGAAGAACACTTATCCCTTTCTCCAAATTACACCTCTCAAAATTTTTTTTAATTAACCTGAATTTTTTTATATAAAATTTTTAGCAAATATGCCTTTTGTCTTATAAGACGGTACAAAATTATGTATGAATGAATTATAATTTTTTATTTTCGCGCTCAAAACGGAATTGAGAATTTTGTTGTGTCTCATAGCATGGTGTTAAGGAACACGCAACTAATTAATCGTGTTCTTTGTGGGTTACCTACAACTGGAATTTTTTCTATTCCCAATAAAGACATAAGAAGTGTAAATCCTTTAATTCAACTAGTTCAGGTTAAAGTTGCACAAAGCGTAAGATACAAGGAAGTGTGCATGGCATGATTCCAGGAAAAGCCATCGTCACAGGCTCTTCTAAGTTTATAAATATTATTTTCTTACATTCTTATCTTGGCCACATAATACTTGAAATTTCTAAGATCTGTCACTAACGCAATTATTTACCTTAAAATACTTCGATTATATCCAAGCGCTTTTCGGACCTTATGCTGATGGTTTCTTTTCTGATTATTTGAGCCTGTCTGAAAAAAATATCCCACAGATCCTATTTTCCATCATTTGTGCGCTCACTCCTTTCCAGTTGCCCTAGTACGTTAGTCAACATCATTTGCCGAGAAATATATATGTTAACTGTATATAAATTTGCGCTTCGCGCGCTTTTTTTTTACTTTTCAACAATTGATACCACGTCTTTATCAAACAATTCACTTCTGCCTGGTGCACGGGCAAATTTGGTTCAACTGAGTTGGCACCTCTTTAAAAATACTTATGCTTTGCAGCTTATTTTTCAGCTGCATTTTTCTGCTCATATATTTAATTGGCTAAATTGCACGCAAAGCTGACGGTATGGCCGCAGCCCTAATCTAAGCCATACACGTTGTTGTACAACATGGGAAGGTTGTACAACAGATTGCAATATTTGTGGTGTAGTTGAATGAAGTTGCGTGTTGGTCGTACGAAAGATCAAAAGGTTTTGATTTTTTGGCAAGTTGTACAACTCGGTCGCAACATTAGTGGACATGTCGCTCAACATTATTCCATTTTACTTTCCATTTTCGTAGTGGTAACATAGCAAAACACAGCGCAAAAGTATTCTATACAATTAAAGAAAATTAATATATAAATAAAGGAGGATTCATATGAAATGCGTGCGTCAATTGTGGAACTGCAGCAATGAATATTATAAAAATAAAACCGTTCGCAATAAAAGTTACATTAAATTATTAAGTAAATAGAAAAAGTTAAAGATGACAGTAATATCTTTTGGTTCACTTTCTTCTAAGGTTTTCAAAAGTTTGTTGTTAGAATATTTTTTCCTTTTTATTGACCTCTGCTTTGACCACCATCGCTTTTTTCCTAACTTTTGTTTGCATTCTTTTTCTTCTTGGTCAAACACTTCATCGATTACAACATACGCAACAATATCGGAAAACATCTTTACTGTAATGGCTTCTATATAAAATGAAGCTGTGCTGCGCGATTGTACGCAAGTTGTGTAATTTGTAAGCAAAACACCCAACTTGATTACTAGCAAAGTTGTACAACAGTACCTCGTTTCTATATTTCTCGCATCGTAAAAGTGATCAAGTGTGAAACAAAAAATTTCATTGTTTCTCGATTTGCGAGTGAAAACTGTTTCTGGATCTTAATGCGAAAACAGACAACATTGATTCTGTTTTTACTGGAATAATTCCAGTACTAGTGTCAAATAAAAACAAAACATCAAAATAAAAAAATAAATTATCAATCAATATAAAAGTTAATAAATAAAATAAGTTTTAAATAATATAACGAAAAAAAAATGTATAGTGCGGCCTTAATAACCGCTGAACAGAATGATCGGCGAAATATTATTAAATTTTCTATTTTGTAAATAAAAAGATATAAAACATAAATAAATTGATAATACTTTTTTATTATTAAGTTAAATTGCTTTTTACCTTTTCGTCTGAATTAGGCTCCATGTTTACACAAATTTAAAAATATATTTTTAATCTTACTTGTTTTCGCACTGTTTTTGAATGTGAGTTGTTTTGACAGTTCTTGCGTAAAACTTTTCACAAAATATTGGTACAGAAACACTTTTATTCGCATACTTCCAATAACTGTTGGAAAATAACTTAAATGACATATAGTTTTCGCATTTTTAAGATACAGAAACACTTAAGTGAGAAAACCCAGTTTTTGTTTTTCTAAAAATTCACTTGTTCCATGCGACAACTTTTACGATGCGAGAAATGCAGAAACGAGGTACAGGTCGCAATGTATATGGCTTGCTTAATGAATAAATATAAAATTCTTTGGATTCTCTGCGTTTTCTTTATAAAATTTAAATACAACAACTGACTTTAAAGCTAATTTTACCTAATCCGAGCTATAAAAAAAACGAAACATATATTACAGCTACTAACTGTATTGAGAAGCTCAATAAATGAACGGAAAGAATGCATGACATTTTTTTAATTTTTTAAGCTATATTTGTGATTTAAGGCCAGGATTCACTATCATACACAATCGTACTATTTAATCACATAAAATCTGACAGAATTCTGTGCTACTTAAAAAATCGTTTCAAAATGTCGTCGTTAGTACCGCACTATTATGTAAAAATAAGTAAGAGTGCTATGTTCGGCTATGCCGAATCTTATGTTCCCTTCACCATATATATAAAATATAGTTTAGTGAAGTAACTCCAATAAAAAAAACAAATATTGAGGTGACAGAGAATTAAAAAATAGGAAGGAAAGACATTAAGTACTACGTATATATAGGTCGGTTTTTTTTATTCTACTTTAGGATCCCATTTTGCTCGAAAATTGTTTTCTTTCTTAAAAATTGGGTAAATGAGAGCGGTTTTGAAAGAACAAAGTTCTTCTTCTTCGTGCACGAAAGACCCCAAACTTTTTTTTCGTGCAAGTTATTTCAACTTGGCAACAGCCTTAAAGCACAAACAAAACACAAAATAAATTAATATTTATTTTTGCTGATTTATTGAAATCAACTTTTCTGATTAAAACACTTTCAAAATACTTTGAGCTTTTATTTTGTGTTTTAAATGTAGATTTTGTGTTCCCGTACTTTTATATAATTTTTTCTCTTTATAAGAGAAAACAATGCTTGTTCTCATTTTCACGAACTTTACCCAAAAAGTAAAGAAACAAACTTATAATTTTATATAAAAATATCATCGGCTCTTAATGGATTGAGCAAATTTTAAAAATTTTAGTATTTCCTTACAGATCTCTTCAAAGGCTTTTAAATGATACCCATATTGATATTTAAAATCGTTTGAAAATTTTAAAGGACCGTAACTCGGAAAATATGGGCGAATTATTTCAAAAGATTATAAAATCGTGCAGATCTGTCAAAAAGTCTGCCACACTTATACACTTTTAATCCGCACTGACACATATTTTAATCACACGTGCAATTTTTGACGGATCGTACGACTGAATATAATATTCATGGTCTTTAACACAGTGTGCAAACGTAGCATTTTCGAACCCATGCTATACATGTATACATCCGAAAAACCACAATCAGCTACCAATTATGTCAGTACAACGATATTTGGTTAAGAGCTGCATCAGAGAATTCACGAAAGCCAAAAGAGATGAAGAAAAATGTTTCTTAACTTTAAAGGCCAGTTGTACGATGTTGCAGTCGTTCGTTCGTTCATACAATTATATTAAAAAAAAATAAATTAAAAAAAAAATTGTTTTTGTTTTAAATGTAATTATGCGAAAGAATGAACGATTGCGACATCGTGAAACTGGCCCTTAGTTTAACTGCTCCGACACTTTGACAATATTTGCTCACTATTTTTTAATTTAATTTCTGTGTCTTGATGTACTGCGAGTTTTAGTTAGAGATGTCACCAACGTTCGCTGGCCAGGTATTGTTATTTTGCCAATTTCAGGGCCAACACAACACCTTAATAATGTCAGAAAGATTCACTGGGTAGAATACGCTATAAATTTCTTCGAATATTTCAAGTGGGCATGGCGCTTCCCATATAAAGTAAATATTTTAAATCGTGCAACTTGAATCTATAGCCGTTAGATCCTTGGAATTTAGTACAAGTAACTCCTTAATCAATGCGCATAGCTTAGTAACTAACTGGTTAAATCGGAACAGTAAGTATAACTTCCCATACAAAGTTATTACGCCAATAGAACTTTAATACATGGAGTCTTAAAATTTTTAACCAGTAACTCCCTATGTGCATAATAAATTAGAAAACTGGCTAGACAGTAAGAGTAGGCGTGGTGTCGCCCATAAAAAGTGAAATATTATTATTGGTGCCTTAAGAATTATTAGTTAAAGCTTTAAACTTTTGCACAAGCAACTCCCCTATTAACGTGAATAGTTAAACAAAATACTGACTCTATTGGGGCAGTGGGCAGAGTACCTTTCATACAAAGCGAAGAATTGTTATCCTATAGGGGCACCGAAATATACCGGGTATACCTGGTTTTTTTACAGACAAGAAAACAACAAAAATAATAATAATTATTGCTATTTCAACACGACGGTATCTGTGGCTGATAAAATCCCGCAACTGCTAGAGGAAATTAAAATAAAAAACAATATTTTCTAATGATTTTTTTATTATACAATAAGTTTTAGTTAAACTATTATTCGATTATTTTGTTCGCAAACACCAATAATAATAAAATATTTTATTGATTTAAATTTTATATTACTTTAAATATTAATAAATATACACAATAATAATAATAAGAATAATAATAATGATAATAATAATTTTATAATTTATATAACATTAAATAATTAAGTTTTAGAATAAAAAAAATTAATTTTTTTCTGAAAATTAATAATTATTATTTTTATGTTTTTAATTTATTTTATATAAAGGTTAAAAAAAAAATGTTAAACAATTTTTCCAATTTGAGCAAGAATATGTTTTTTTTTTTTAAATTTGGCACACGCTCCAAAGGGTTTTTAATTTGTAATAAAAATAAAACATTTTTGAAAAAGTTTAATTTAAAATTAAACCCTTTAAAGCGACAAATAAAATTTTATTTCATTTGTTTTTATACTTTTAATTCTGTTGGCTGTTCAGTTGTTGCTGTTGTTGTTGTTGTTGTTCTTGATAATGATTTATTATTTTAGCAGCATCATTCATTATTTTAGCCGTAGAACGAACTAAAAACATCAAATGACATTCATCGTAAACAGTCAGTTCGACCCGAGTACGCACAAGGCCATGTAGAACTGTAGCACGCTCTAAATCCAACCATCTTTGTAAAGCTGTTTCACGCTCTTTAATCGAACCTGTTAAGGCTACATCAGAGGGACCCCATAAAATGAACTCCAAAACAGATTTGGATTTTGAAAGTGATTCGGATCTTTCTTGTCGCAAAATATCGGCTAATATCGCTGTCAGTTTAGTGGTTGGCAACATTTCGGTTAAGGCCACAAGGGCACATTTACATAATGTACCCATGGGTTCATCCTCATCGTTGTTGTTGCTAAATGAATTAAAAAAGTACGAGTTAAGGTAAAAATTTTCTTAAATTATAAATCTTTTTCTCACCCCTGCAAAACACATAAACGAGCCTGGGCATCTTTGTTATCATATTCCTTGGAAAGCACCACATTTGATAGACTTAAGGGCATTTCTTCTACAGCCTTGACCTGTAAATTCTTCATGCCATTAATCAATTGCAACATTATAAAGGCCACTTCACGACTCATGACATCATCAAATGCTGGTATTCCATTTGAAGGATTAGACGTTTCACTGTCCGCGGTAAATCCCTTATCAACAGACTCCTCATTCAGAGTGCTTAAGTTTTGCACAGACATGCCATTTCTGAGATTGTTGGTGCCATTTCCATCTTTCAAAAAATTCAAGTTGGGTATTGAACCGCGGAAATTGAAATTGCTTTTGTCCAATACTTGTGATTTACCCTTTAGTATAGCGCCTATAGATTGCAATGTATCCAATTGTAGGCGTGGCAATACCGATATTGTAGCTTGCAATAGAGTCATCTCTGTGGTTGGCATTAATGGCAAATGATAACTGGGCACAACATCACAAAATTCTGTTATGGGATTTAAGGCTCCCGATACACCGCCCGATAATTGATTGAGTTCTCCACCTACACCAGCCAATTGATTGCAATCAGCCGAAAGGGCCAAAGTAACGGAAGCAGTGGTCCATACAGCAGCATGAAAGGCTTTTTTTCCGACAACAAAAGCCTGCGCACCCTCAAGTATGGTGAAGTCTTCGAAACGCAAGTTTATGGCGTTGGCTAGCGATCTTAAAGCGGGCGGTATGACAGGAGTTTGTTGTAACTGTAATGAACGAGGAAAAATTGAAAATTAATTATTAGCTAAAAGTGGAATTCTATATTGAATGTTTTTAACTATTGTGAATAAATTATATTATTTATGATTAAAAGAATTCAGGCTTGACTCAAATAATCCATAAATTATTTTCTAGTAATTTGGTGATGTAATTAATCATATTATTCACCCCAAACAATCTATTAGTTCCAACAAAATTGCTGGGAATTTTGTCAAAACCTTTAAACCATACAATTTTGCAGTAATCTATGAAGGGTGTTTAATTCGTCCATGACTTTTTAAATTTCCTGTCTCTTAACTAAAATGCTAATGCGACCGATCTCCGCAAGCTTTGTCAGTTCACTATTATCATAAATTTGAACAAGCTGTGTCATGTAAATTGTGTTTCTGTGTGCTCATTGAGCATTATTTTTTTCGGAAAGAAACCATCACTTAAACCAAGGTTAAGCTTGGTTAAAACTATGGCAACGCTGCAGTATCAATTTCAATGACAACACAGCCATGGAAGATGCCAAGGTGCTGGGTGCGCAGTAGTCTAGGTGGTAAGCACGTTGACTACAAATCTGGCTGACCTGGGTTCAACCCTTGCAGCAGTCCAAAAATAAAAATGTTTTTTCTGTTTAATGGTATAAATACATAAGCAGAATTAACATAAAAACATGCAGCCTCCTTCGTCGGTACTTCTTCATAGCATATTCGCCGGCGAAGTAAAATAATTAATAAAATGGCTATATCTATCTCCTTTCACCACCTGTCTTCTCTCTCATCTATCTCTTTCCTAAAAGAATGTAGCACGGTTTAAGAAACTAAGTAGGCATTAATGCCTGAAGTGCTACTTCTCTTTATAAAAAAAAAAAAAAAAGTCTATACGACCGAATCAATTGAAAGAATTCTCGATATAGTGTTGGCTGGTCGAGGGATTGTGAAAGCCATAGCTATCTCACATGAATCCACCATAACACACCAGACACCAAACACCTGTCGAAACAATAGGTTTCTCAGAGTGAATCGACACAATAATAATGACGATCGTTTTTTGAGACGCATGCCGTATAGTCCGCATGAAAAGCTTACACTAGCAAATGCTAAATACTATGCCAATTTGTACGAACTTGCTGATACTGTCGCCAAAGAAGCTTCAAAAGAACCTCTTCACCTAACACATAATTTTAACCGCAAAGATACTGATAACTTCATTTCAAAATTCCTTTCCGAAAGTAATGCAGATCATATTTTTAATTTGAGCTCATCCTGGTACAGGACAATTAATTTTTCTAAGAAATCATTGGACTTCTGCACATCTCAAAATCAACATCAGGTTTGTAGACTAGATCACATAAAGTTTGAGCGAAATCGTCTAGGTCACACACTAGCAACTCATGGACCAATATTAATTATCAATTATCAACCCTTCGGCAACTGCGACATAACTTACACAACCAAACCCGCCCATTTCCTGTGTGAATGTCAAAAAACCCTTAATTCAAGAATATCATGTTTTCGAAATACAAACCCTCTAGATTTATTATCAAATCCGTCTATTGAAATATAAAAGCAATAACAAATTTTCTTAAAAATGTAATATTTATAAAGAAATCTGATCTCAATTTTATAAATTATAACATTATATATGTAAGCCAATTTAATATTATTTAATGTTTTTTGAGCTGACGGCCCCGTTGCCATTGCCCATTTAACATTAGCTTTTAATTTTAATTATAAGTCTAATAAATCAGTAAATAAAAATAAATTAATATGCCAATTTGTTGTGTCTATCTGATAGAAGTACAAAAAAATGAACTCATTTGGCCAAAAATCCACGATATTGTCTACGATTCGCCGCACTATCTGCATTTAGCCACCCGAGTAACTATTTCGTGCTTCCAAACCTGAAGAAAAAGCTCGACGGAAAGAGTCTTGACTATGATAACTTCAACAAATCTTTTTTTGGAATTGATAAATAAATTGGAAAAACGTTGAATAAAATGTATGGAGCTCGTTCAAAACGTTATGGACTTATTGGTCCGTCCACGTACTGTGCTTCAAATATTTGAAATTACTTTTATGATTCTAAACGGAATTGTTTAATTTGCACACGTACGAACAAAGGAATGCTGTATAAACCCACATTGAAGTGAAGGCTTCTAGAGATGCTATTGATTTTTTTTTCAGAGAGTGCTTTAGATTTATAACATCAAACCTTTCAAGCGCTGGAAAAGCAAATAAGACGTTGAAAAGTAAAAAGATTAAAAAAATTTTTTTTAATTTTTACTGGCGATTATATTAAAGATGAATTCAGATGTTTTTCTCCATTGACAACTGATTTAATTTGGTTTGGAAATGCATCACTGCGCTGCATCTGATTCGCAGCACGTTCTTAAAAAACATCAGTTAGCATTACTGCAAATGTTGTGTGTTCTAAAATGCATCACAGAAATTTATGATGCGCAAACAAACGTCAAACACGCATCACAAAAATGGCTGAGGCGATGGATGAGTAAGTATTTTTAACCCACTCCAAAATAAGAAGGAACTCAGTCTGATTTTAAAAATTTTTGGTAATATGATAGATTATGCTTACAGATTGGTCCCGTTTTAAAAAACAGTTCATAATCTTAATAATTAAAGGGTGTCCCCATACAACATACATATTTTTTACGTGTATTTTGAATTGTAAAGGGCACTTCTGTAAAATTTAATATAACTGCGTATTACTATAGCTCCCAATAACAGAAGTTATACAAAAATAAATCCAAAAATTAAAGGGTGTCCCATAATTGATAAAGATTTACTTATGTATATGAGCCTATCTTTTGAACCGTTATAGACAAACGCTTGCAAATTGGACAGAATGTCGATTGCTATGGCTGTTATAGTAACAAGTATTAATACTAAGAATTATAAATTAAAGGGTGCGCTAATAGTTCATTAAATTTGATGTATATAGCCATACTTTTTAACAGTTATAGACAGACGCTTAGAATTTACAGCGAACCTGTATTGGTAAGTCCGCTATAACAAAAAGTATAAAATATGGATTTACAAGTTAAAAGGTGTTCCAAAGGTTGATGTTATTTCAAGTGTGTGGCCGTACTTTTGAACCGTTATAGACAGAACGCTGAAACTTTAAAGCGACCTGTATGTCTAAGTCCGCTATATTAACGAGTTTTTAATTTGAATTCAAAAATTAAAGGGTGTCCCATAATTACTGAAGATTTAACCGTTATAGACAAGCGATTGTAGATTTGACGCAATGTCGATTGCTATGGCCGTTATAGTAACAGCTGATAATATTTAAAATTATAGATTAAAGGGTGCACCAATAGTATATTTAATTTGGTATATGGCCATACTTTTGAACAGTTGTGGACAGACGATTGAAATTTACAAAGAACCTGTATTACTAACTTCTCTATAACAACAAGTATAAAATATGGATTTGGAAATAAACGGGTGTCCCAATAGTTGATATAATATGGTGTATGTGGCCGGACTTTTGAACCATTATAGAGAGACAGCTGAAATTTACAAGGAACATGTTTTGCTAAGTCCGCTATAACAAGAAGCTTATAATCTGAATTTATAAAGTAAAGGGTGTTCCCAAAATTAATGTAATTTGTTCTATATGGCCGTATTTTTTGAACCTTTGTATATAAATGCCTTAATTTTAGACAGAATGTCCACTACTTTATTTGATATAATAAGAAGTATAAAAATGTTATATTATAAATTAAATAGTTGATATAATCTGATGTATATGGACAAACTAATGAACCGTTACAGACAGATGGTAGAAATTTAGACAGATCCTGATTGCTAAATCTACTACAACAGCAAGTATTTAATTTAAATTTGGAAATTAAAGGGTGATCCTATAGTTGCTGCAATTTGATGTATATTGCCAAACTATTGAACAGTTGAAAAAGTATATTTTTGGAGATATAAGTGTGTCCCAATAGTTAATGTAACCTAATTTATGTGGCCATACACTTAAGCTGTTATAGGCAGACAGATGAAATCTGTTTTGAAGTCGTTTTTTTTTCGCGAGAATTATATTTGGTATTTATTAATTTTATTTTGTTAAGTTACATTTTTTAGGCATTTTTGGTATTCAATTAGACGTCGAATTTTCAAATCTTTTAATAAGAGTTTGATTTGACATGGAAAAGGAATTTACATCAGGAAAAAGGAAGAAGTCGAAACTCTGGATCGG
Organism: Gymnosoma rotundatum; assembly: GCA_916610165.2. NCBI lineage: Eukaryota > Metazoa > Arthropoda > Insecta > Diptera > Tachinidae > Gymnosoma > Gymnosoma rotundatum. The sequence goes on from OU744336.1 coordinate 63,393,711, forward strand.
TATAAAGGAAACAAAAGAGAAAACAAAATAATTACAAATTTATCCATTTTCAATGTTAAAGCGTTCGAAGTGGTAAACAAATAATAATTTCTTTTTGTCTACGCATCAAGTAAGTATCAGCATCAGCTGTTATGCGTCCCAATGAGGCATTTCCGAACAAGCTACTGAATTCAAAAGCTTTACAGGAGTTTTTCTATTATTGATTAAAAATCAAATTTTTAAAGAGTTTCAATCCGCCGGCTTTGTGAATAAAGTGTTGTTTTTCAATATTTTTCTATTTTCAAAAACGCGAAATCTTGAACATTTTCAAAAATATGAAAACAAAAAAAAAACTCACCTGTTCCAAAACTTGAGCCAATGCCTCATGATTAGCACCCACAACAGCTGAATAATTATCTTCAATGGTTTTATGCACAACACTGCGGCCCTTGCGCATACGTAAACGGTTGGTAGTTTTAGGACGATTTTTAACAGCCTAAAGCGATATTTTATTAGAAAATTTTTAAAAAACTCTTTATTGCTTCTACACCTACCGAAGGTATACCCCAGACACTATCATTAATATCGACCGTAATATCGCCACCAGTTTCACTGCCATAATAACTGTAAGGTGAATAAATTTCCAAATCACCCATTTCGCTGCCGCAATACGATGACGAAATCATGCGTGGAATGTTGGCTGAATATTGAAAAAAAAAATAATAATATGAATAAATAAGAAACAATAATTAAAAATTTTATTATCAGAAAATGTTTTGTTTTATAACGAAACTTACCCAAACTATTGTTGAGACCGAAATTTCTAGTCGGTCCATATTCACTTCTCGTATAACTAGCTACCGATATATTGTCCAATTGCAAATTATTTCTTCTTGTCTGCATAAGTCTTTGCTGACCGGCTTGTACGTCTGCGGATCGGGCTGGTGGTGGGGGTGGAGATTGTGGTGATTTTACCAATTCATACAAGTTCTCATAGTCTCGCTTATCTTTCAGATAACTGTCAATGGTACTACTTATTTTACGTACTGAGTCCTTTAAACTACCAGGACGTGTTTCTGTGTTTGTAGAATTTGTTCCACTATTTGTTGATGCTGCATTTTCAAAAATTTCCAATTTATTTGAAATTGTTGGTTTGGCTTCATTTTTCTTGCGTTCAAAAGTGCTTGTACGACTGCCTGTTGGCGGTTTACTGTCTAAACGTATGGAATTGCCACTCAATTGTGGGCTTAAAGTGGATTTTAAATTTGTTACATTTTTGCTAATTGTTGTGGAGCTAGTGGAATGTTGTTGTTCCGTTGATACATTTTCACCATTTGACGAGCAAATCGAGATAGTATCGCTGTTTTCCTTACTAAATTGTTGTTGTTGATTTTGATTTTGTTGCTGTTGTTGTTGCGTTCCTCCCATATGTCGTTTACGTGCCAATTCCAATTGTGCCTCACGTTCACGCATGCTGGCTGTACGTTCGGGTTTACGTGGAGCTATTGATGAGCGAATTTCACCTGAAAAATGGAAATAGATTTCATTTTTATCCAACTAGATTATATAAAGATTAGAAAAGCCAAAGGAAGCACTCATAGATTTTAACAGTGCTGGTTGAAAAGTCCCCAAAAGGTTTTACGTAACATAACGTCTACACCTGGGATAATATCTTTGATATTAATTTGAGCTATCGCAAAAATCAATCGCAGTTTAATGGAATTGTAAATTAGACCTTAAAATAGCGTTATTAAAGCAACAGCAAAATAAGAAACTAACATCAACTTGTAGCAAACAGCAAACGTTTTTAAAATAAATGCTTTGCTGCAGATGAAACACATAGTTAGCTTAAGCATATGCCTTTTTTTCTTTTTTTGCATTTGCTTTTGCTTCGTTTATAATGAAATGTTTTGTAAATGCTGATTTTTTTATTTGCTGAAAAACATGTAAGATTTTAGTGCTGTTGCTATTTTTAAGCAAGCAATTTAAACCCTGACATACACATTTGTACATATGCGTATATTATGTACTTACGCAAATTTATTCTAGGTATCCGCAGTTAGATTTGAATTTACAACTTTTTAATTCAGAGATATCAAAAATTGCTTAAAGAGGTTAAAAGCAAATTATAAAATTATTTTGCAAGACTAACGTTGCTATTATTGCAAGTGCACGCTAAAAGTAGTGTTTTGCAGAAAATTAATTATTATATGGAACATTTTTGAAATAATATTAAATAAAAGTGCTAAAAATGCTAAATGAAGAGTTGGAAAGTGCTAGAAATAGTGCTAATTTGCTATTTTTGCTGCTAAATCAACAAAAGAAGTGCTGAATCTAGCACCGAAAGTGCCAAAATGGGCACGCTGATAGTGTTATTGCCCGCTTGTGTTAAAATAAGTGTCATTAGAATAAAGACAAAATTTGACCCAGATTACTTGAGTATCGACAGGGGCTTGTTTGGTAAATGCATGTGCTATTTATTAAATAAACGATCACGGCTCCAAACTCAATAAAGCCCTGCCTTGTTTTAAAGGTGAATAAATGAAAAAAAAATTTATTCAAATTTCCCAGAATCTCCATACGAAAAAGTAAAAGAATGTTTATGTAGCCATGGTAAGTAAGTGCGTAAGGACGCCTGTATTATAGAGCAGCACTAATTAATTAATCGACTGTTATAAAACTTATCCATCTGGGCTACTCATTCATTATTATTTTACTATCTACAGTAGCTTCTGTTGAGACTTGAACTTATGACCTGCTGTTAAGCAAACAGCTGATACATGTGTTGGCCAACTTTTTCTTGATTCTCCTTAACTCTTTTTGTAAATATTTTAAATATCTTAAAGAAGAAAAAAACGCCAAAAAAACCATTCTAAAAAAGTATTTAGTCTTTAAAAAAGGCAGAAATGACTCTTCATTCGATTTAATATTTTGAGCTAATTTCCGTTTTACTTTTTTGCAAAAAAATTTATTATGTATGCAGAATTAAATCCTTCACCTTTATCGCAAATGATGTTTTTTTTTTGCTTTTAGAATATCTAACGTCGGGTAAAGCCCCTTATGTCACACTACAAATTATAGACAACTAAAATTAAAGCAAATTTACCTTGCGTATGCATTCGTAACAATAATTTAAGTAGCAAAGGTGACAAAAAAGGTTAAAGGTGAAGTTGGTTGCTTGCGTTCGAAGTTAAAGACACAATTTCATTTTAAAACAAGTAAGAGTGCTATATTCGGCTATGACAAATGTTACATACTCTTCACCATATACATATGTATGTAAATCTAGTTTGGTGAGGTAATTCCAACCAGATATTGGTGTGACAGAGAATAAAAGATAAGAAACACCAGTAAAAGTGCTATATTCGGCTGTACCGAATCTTATATACCCTTCACCGTGTGTGTAAATCTAGTTTAGTGACGTGACTCCAATCAAAAAGCAAATATTGGGGTGACAGGGAATTAAAAAAATAAAACAAATTTTGGTACTGCATATATACGAGATATAATCTATATATATAAAAATGAATGTCTGTCTGTTTGTTTGTGCTTTATAGGAGGCCGAGCCCAGAATATATAGGCTTTATGGGGCGTATATAGATATTCTAGAAATTACAAACGGAATGACAAATCGATTTATACCCTTTACTTTCGCACAATAAAGAAATTACAAGCAGCCATTTAACACTTCCACATAAAATACCAAAAAAAAAAAAAAATCAAGGGTAAGTTACACGAAGAATAAGGTTATCTTAAACCGTGTTGTTTAATTTGAGCATGACAAAAAATGTAATTTCTTATGTAAAAATAACAAAGCTTTTTCGGAAATAATCATAAGATTCGCTTCATAGTTTTGAGTGAACGACGAGTTATAGCATGCAAACTACATGCAACGAAAATCTCAAATGTTTCAAAGCTTTCCGAATGTTATTCTTTACCATTATTAATAGTTGAGTCCAAGAAAATCATGTGACTCTTTCAAAAGCACAATTAAAAGTTTTCTTTCTGTGTTCTGATGGTGTTTTTTTTATTTTTTATTTTAGTGGCGAGGCTGTCTGCTTTAAACAGAAGAGTACTCTAAGAAAACCAAATTGCTGTGATGCGGTCACACGAACTATATTGTGGTTTCTGTAAGGTTATATGGTTGCGTTGAACAAATTGTAAAAATCTTTAGTTTATTTAAAATGTTTGTCAGAAGTTTCCTGAAGAGTTAAGTAAGCGGTAACGAAATGGCCCTCGAGACGTGCTTTGACCCTCAATAATCAATATCGGTAATTAATTAATTCGGGATAATTAAATAAAAAAATACACGTAGTTTTTATGAAAATTAAATATCTAAAAAAATATTCTCGTGTCTTATAGTAAAGTTTAAAATTATACTTTGGTTACGATAAACAAGTTTTTGTTAAGTCATATTTATGTAGCAACAAACATCTCCAAATAACTTTAATAATTTTTTATCATGTTGTGATCATATTATAATTTTTTTTGTTATGATATATTTTATGTGCTGATGCGATGATAAAAATATACGATTTTAGTTTCAAACTTTTGGCACATCCACGTTTTTCTATAACTTTGGCCCTTCTGAAAATATTTTATACTTACAGCCCCTTCTAGGGTCCGCAATCTAACGTTTTTTTTTATAACTAGTGCTTATTTTGTGAATGGTAACACTAAGCTCATGTTTTTTTTTTGATAGATAATTACTTTTATCCTTCCGCTTATCCTGAACGCTTGAACAAAGCTGGGAAATTTTGCGACATTACTTTGAAAATCATGGTAATGTTGCAGAATGTGTGCGAAAATTGCGTACGGATTTTGGAAGAAGAGAAGCACCGTCAGTTCGTGTGTTTGTTATCTTGTGAAAAAAAGTGAAAGAAACTGGTATCCTCATCGATAAAACAAAGCGTGAAAAGCCAAAAACAGAGAGTACACCTGAGAATATTGCTGCATTTCAAAACAAAAAAAAATGTTATTTGGCGGACCCTATACTAACCCTGTAGTTCTTTTGGCAAAATACGAACCATAAAAATAATATTCATTTCTTATGTGTTTTATATTTAAAGTTTAACCATTTACATTATTAAACAATGCAACGAATCATTTGCATCCATTTTAAATGCCATAAAACGTTTAATTAACTTTTATATTAGTTTTTGGATGCAAACATTAAAATTTATTTGTATCTATACGCCATGGTTTCGTATCTTATTAATTTTTTACCTGAATTTCTCTAAAAATATTCTAACCCAAATCATGTTTATTTGCGCAACTTGAACATAAAAGTAAACTTTGCAGAAACATAAGACCGGCAACATAGAATGCGAAATATTTATTACAACAATTCTAAGCAGAAAAAAACATAATAATTTACTGTTTTATTAACTGTACAAATTCTATTAAAAATAAATTTAGCAACAAGAACAACTGCAGCAACAGTCGCTACAAAGTAACACAAATATGTTGTACGACGACCTTCAAGAATAGTTTACCCATTAACCTTAATTTACTGGTAAAATAAACCGGCAACACTAAAACACCAAAATTGAATTTCTTTGTAATTTAAATGCAGTAGAGAAAAGAAAAGACAGCGGCCAGACCAGACTAAAACTGACATGACAGGCAACACCATCAAGTATTTAGTTAACCAAAACATTAAAATAATAATAATAAAATTAAGAGGCAACTCAATGAAACTGTAAAATAGAAACAACCAACAATTTATTATTAATTTATTTTTCGGTCATCATTTACTATAAAGCAAAATCGCACAGTGGGGTAATTTAGTTCAGAGAAATACATTTTTGGTTTAGTTTTCTTGGAGCTTAAGTAAAATAAGCAAGGTGTGCATGTAAATCAAATGCTTGAAATCTCAATAAAAAAACTTTCTCAATTAAAGAATAACGGCTTCTTTTAGACTACTGGAATCACTTGAGTTTTAAACGAATCAATGGAATTCCTCACCATTTTATTTCGACTTATTTTCCTCAAGTTGAGTGAACTTAGGGCCTCGACACTATTGATATCGCAGAGGAGTTTAGGGGAACTTAAGGTCTCAGAGCTGGTCCTTTAAAGTTCTCAATAAATAAAATCTCAACTTTTGCTCAAAATGAACTTTGGACACCTTCAAAGGAATTTTCTCAATATTTTACTAAAATAAATCAAGAATCCAGAATATGCTGAGTCCATCATTGTTTTTATTTTTTATTTTTTTTTTTTGTTTTCAAAATTATAGCTTTTCCTGAAATTTTCTTCAGTGATTAACTTTTCTTCACGAATTAGTGTGATGGGTTTAGAAGTTCGTAGCCCAAAGGTATGGACTTTTGCTTTGGTCACTGAGTGTGTGTAAACAATTTTTTTTGTCACTGCATACGATCGCTTTTGCCGCAAAATTTCGAAAACAATTGTAACCCGAAAAAGTACATGTTTTTTGGACTAATCTTGTTGTGCTAAATTTCGCAGTTATTCACGACCGCAAATTTGACCAGTCTTATTTATTTTAAATAACGATCCCACTGTTAAAGCTGATTATAGAAAATAAAACACAAAATTTACGACATTTACACTATGCAATTTTTCATGAAACTAGCATGAAATTTTTGTTTGTTTGTGAAGCAGAAGGAGTAAGCAATACGAGGACTGCTATATATATTTCTGGCCTGGCAACACTGAGTGCTGCCAAGTGCAATCTGACATTTTCATTGGAAAGTTTGTCATTTTTAAGCATAATCGTACTCAAAACGTTTTGACGTACGACCATTAACTGTGTTGTTTACAGTGACTTGAAAAAATTAATATAGAAAAAAATGGAATTAACTCGTGAACATTTTCGTGCCATCATTTTTCACAACTTTTGACGTGGATTATCACGACAAGAGTGCATTGACGAACTTAAATCTTTGTATGGCGATGAAGCACCATCCTATAGCACTGTGAAAAATTGGTTTAATGAATTTAATCGTGGCCAAAGCTCGCTCAAAGACGAATTCCGTGAAGGTCGTCCAAAAACGGCTGTTGTGCCAGAGAACATTGAGGACGTGCGTGAACTCATAATGCAAGATCGACATGCGACATACCGAGAGATAGAGACATCCTTGGACATTTCTTCCACCAGCATACATTCGATACTGCATGAACACCTGGCCTCGTTGGATCCCGCACAATTTGAAAGTCGCTCAAAAAAAAGGCTCGTGTCGATTGGTGCAAAGAAATGGTGCAAAAATTCGATTGCGGTGCTTCAAAAGACGTTTATAAGATCGTCACAGGTGACAAATCATGAATCTATGCGTATGAGCCCGAAACGAAACAACAATCGACCGTGTGGGTCTTCAAAGACGAGCAAAATCCAACGAAAGTTGTTCGTGGAAGAAGCACTTCGAAGCAAATGGTCGCCTGTTTCTTCGGCAAAACTGGTCATGTGGCGACTGTTCCCCTTGAGCAACGTAGGACGGTCACTTCTGAGTGGTACACTACAATTTGTTTGCCTGAAGTCATTGGAGAAATTCGAAAAACCAACAAGAGAAGACGAATCATTGTTCACCATGACAATGCGAGCTCTTACACATCGGCTCAAACCAGAGCGTTTTTGACCGGCCAAAACGTCGAATTAATGGGTCATCTGCCGTACAGCCCTGACTTGGCACCTAATGACTTCTTCTTGTTTCCGCACATCAAGAAAAAAAATGCGTGGTCAACGATTTTCGTCGCCAGAAGAAGCTGTTGAAGTGTTCAAAAACAATGTTTTAGAGGTGTCTCAATCGGAGTGGAAAAAGTGCTTCGACAACTGGTTTGAGCGCATGCAAAAGTGTATAAATCATGCTGGAGAATACTTTGAAAAACAATAAAACCATTTTTGATTATAAATATTCGCATTTTCACTATTAGGCCAGAAATATATAGAGCAGCCCCCGTATGGTATTGCTTGAGTTTTGAGAGGATGTTACTGTTGCTAATGTTTACTTTTAGATAACGCATAACGCTTTACTTAAGTTAAATAAAAAATTGAGAAAAAATGCCGCAAAAAACTGCATAGTGTAAATCTGGACATAGTGGCTTAATTCAATTACAAAACTTATGATTCATAAGCACAAATACTACTCTAGAAAATACCCATGCAAGATAAAGATACATACATACAAGTATCAACATCAATTTTTATAATATTCCCCTCTTTTTCCTGCCTGTAAAAGGCCAGCGAATATTTATTTTAACAAAGTTGGCAGAACTAATGAAATCATAGTCAGCCACGCATTTTAATCAACTTTTAACAGTTAAACACAATGAAGTAAATAGAATAATAAGAATAATAGGCTAAAGTCCCAACAAGAGAATGACAGATACAACAACAAAAATCCAAGAATTTCAAAATATTGAATTTTGCCTCTAAAAGATTAAAGTGGGTTAAGTGCCCACAACAACAAAAACAACAATAGCTGTTGCTTTTATAAAGAAACTTAAACCAGCCAGGTATGGCCGGTTTTCACACAGATTCGCGCACACACAAACATTCAAATTTATTACAATAAATTTACTAGAAAGTATTATGTGGTTTGTAACATTCAGCTGAGCAGTTTAAGAAGAAAAGAAGCAACACACATACCAAAATAAGAACAAAGTTAAAAAAGAGACATTAAAATGGCCAACTTCAAAACTTGATAACTGACTGAAATTGTTTTAAAACTCTACCAGCCAAAAGCAGCAGCAGCAGAAGAAGACAGACGAACCTGTTTAATTTTTTCTGTCTTTAAACTTGTAACACCTGCTTTCTTTTTATTATTCTTAACAACGGAAAAATCCAGCAATAAATACACAAGTTTCTTAAATGAAACTTTTATCACCCAAAGTTGCTTTAAGTAAAATATTCTTTTTTTTTTTTTTGGTATGCTGTATTGGGCCGGGGGAAAAATTATTTCTACAAAAAAAATCTTTATAAAAAAGTTTTTAAAGTTAAAAATAAAAAACTAAAAAAGAACACTTACATGTACGTGATTCAGTGTTGCCGTTTGGTTACATTTTTTTTTTTAACTTTCAAAGGCTTTGCATAACATGTATAATAATGTTGTATTTGGCCAAATTTTCATAGATTTTGATACTGATATGAAATTAAGTAATAATGTTGAAAAAGTACTTGTTTCATTATTTCAGATGAGAACCTCTCTAACAGCTGTTTCTTTTATGATATCAATTCGATTATAATAACAAAATTTGTACATTTGCGAACAATAACAACACTATCGGAATGTTACCAACAACAGGTTCGCCTGTGTGAACGCGAATAGAAACAAAAGAGAATTTCAGATGTACGTCCGTCTAATCTAGCACCAAGCTATTACGTTTGGGATATGAACATTGGCCTATCTAGTCAATTTTTGTAGAGTAATGGCCTTTAACAAAGACGAAAATTATACTTTGAGTTAAAAATTTAGCAAGATGAAGTAAAAACTATCTCTGGGTTGGTTTAGCCCTCCGCAGGCTGTACTATATATACCGATAACTATTAAAGCGATTAAATTTCCACTAAAACAACATTGATCTAAGAGGCAACATCCAAAAACTCAACTTCGATGGCGGCAATTGATTAGTTGCAGCCACTTTAAAAATAACCATTGAAAAAGTTTAGTGAGGGCAAATCACACGATGTGTGTAGGAAATTTGACTTCAGTCAACGAAAGAAAATATATCGAAATCATTTAACCCTTTAGTTTGCCTTTGTCTGATTTATTTTAATTAGACGTGATGTGAAATTCTGCAATTCACTAAGATTTTTATGGCATCAAGGACAGAGTAATAAATACTCGATTTAAAAATCATCGCTTAAGGTTGTCAACACTGAATCTTCTAATTTTAAAAAAACCAATAAAACATGTCAAATTTTAATTGGTAGTAAAACGTAACAAAACAGAATTCTGTGCATTTTTATTTGTATAAAGCAGAATTATTCAATAATCAAGGCGAATTAATTATAAGGTGGTAGCGATGGAGTATTTTTTCATTTTCGCCGGTAACCTAACTTTGAAACTCCATACTGTAATACAGATTTTTTAAAGACGATGTTTGACAGTTAGGTTACCAACGAAAATGAATGAATTCGCCTTCACTACCACCTTAAAATTGCTTCGCTTGTTTAATAATCTAAAAGAGTTATTATAAATTCGAACAGTGTGATTATTCTGAAAAATGTTTGAAAAAATAAAATTTATTTTTCTTAAATTGAGCTCTTAATTCAAAATTTTCATAAATAATGTTTCGTCCCTAAGAAATTTAGGAGAATAAAATAAAACTTTTGCTATCCATATAAAATTTTAGCTTTCTGATGTGTGGGGCTTGTGCTACCCTTTGGTTTTCATTCTATGGTTGTGTGTGTGTTTTTTTTATCTTACAGTTCTAATCAACTGTTGCCTATAGGCCTGCGTTTTATAACATTTGACCAGATAATGCTCTTAGTTTTTCGCAGACAATGATAGATATTAGAGTTGGACAGACGTATATTCGTTCTCCTGAATATATGCATTTGTCAACTGAAATATCGGATCTTATAGCTCTAAAGATCATGTGTCACTGTTTATTTATTAGGTAGATATTCAACTTCTATTATTAATTAAACTTATTAGATAACAAAAACTGCAAAAGAAGTTTAACCGTGGCTTTTTTGCGGTACTATATGTATTGTAGATCTCTCCGTATAGTCGATGAGAGAGTTTATCGAATGCTTTCTCAAACTCTGCGTATGTGAGACCTCCGTTCCACAAATTGCTATAGAATAAATCTAACTGTGTTTACCGGTTCCACACAAAATTTCCCGTTTAAAGGCCAATTTCTTCTGAGCAAAGCTTTGACTGAAAACTTATAGCAGGTTTGCTTGTAGTAATGTGTGCTCATATTTTATCCACTCTCTGACGGTAATTTCTCCTCAGTAATTTCCACCTGAATGCACGCTTTTTTTTTAAAGATATTTAGATTTCCTTATCTGGAATTCATTTATTGTAGGCGGCCTGGGAATCTACCTTCAGTGTTAAGCACTTCTGTTCTGTAGTGTTCCAATAAATTAAACATAACTTAAGTTGTTCGGCTTGAGAAGGTTCGACAAAAAGTTTTCTTTTTATTTGTAAAAATTTAAATGCCTTCGCTTTTGCTCCTACCCAATATATTTTTACATTGGTAAATAAGTACATCTTTGAATGAACATTTTTCATTAGAATCACAATTATTATTACAAATTCTTGTTTTCAAAACTTAAGCAAACTGTAAATTGAATGAAGCAAGAACCAGTATTAAACAAGCCTTGACATTATGACCAAAATAAGAGACTGACTGGCCAAACGTTACAAGTAAAGAAGAACACAAACTTGCCACAACTGTTTTATAACGTCACAAGTCATTTCTTAATGTGGGTCAAAGCATCAATTACTTTTTTTCTGTACTTTGGTTTTGGTTTTCAAATCTTGGAAAATCTTTAATTGAATTGACAGGTGCTTTGTTGTTTGTTTTTATAACTTCATCATGCAGCTTGTGTAAGTGTGTGTGAATGGTCAAAAATTAAATGTTTTTATTGAAGGTTTACGAGTGGCTGCGAAAAAAGTCTTCCAAAGTTAAATTTTAATTTGCAATATCTTAAAGATTAATTAGCATCGATAAACGCATCATTCGATTTTTCCAAATTTGGAAGAAAAAAAAATTTTTTTTGAGTGTTAATTTAATGGAAAAAGTAGACATTTATTCAGTTGGAATTTCAAACCGTGTATGTATGCCATTAAAAGTTTTAAGTGTTTATACATTTTTATGAAAATAGAATATCACTTTAATAGCAAAGTTTCTTTTGAAACTAATAAAAAGGTGTTTAGACCATCAGATAGAACAGATACAGCGTTTTGAAATAACTTGTTCGAATGTTTGTGTGCAGGCATATGAGCCGTTTATTTTGAAAGTGGCTTAAGTCACTTCCTTTTAAGCTGATACACATATCTAAGTATTGTGTTCCAAAGGTTTTTAAAGTTTTGAGGATAAATCTCAAGAAGAAATACTTGCATATTCTTATCTTATTAGGATACTTATTCTTCCCCAATAAAAACAATAAATCGTAGCAGCTCTTAACATTAATTTTTTTTAATTTTCATAAAAACTTCCCGTGTCTTTAATTAAATAATTTGCAAAGTGCCTGTGAATAGAAATAAATTATCGTAGTGTTTTTGATATTTTATTTTTCATCCTCTTTCAACTGTATAAAAGAACTGAAAAAAAGTCAGCCGTATGCAGTGGAGAAAGAAATTTAGAATTACTGTTGGTTATTGTTGTTTTGGCTTAAACTTTGATTTTTGTCTTTGCTTTATTGTTTGGACAAAAATCTCTAGTTTATTTAAAATGTTTGTCAAAAGTTTCCTGAAGAGTTAAGTAAGCGGTAACGAAATGGCCATCGAGACGTGCTCTGAGCCTCAATAATCAAAATCGGCAGTTAATTTAATCGGGATAATTAAATAAAAAAATAGCACGAAGTTTTGATGAAAATTAAATATTTAAAAAATATTCCCGTGTCTTTAATTAGTTTTATTTTTTTTTTTTGAAAAATTGACATGCTATTTTCAAAATAAAAGGCTCATATAATGAAGTCCTTAGTTCTAATTATATGAGCTTATTGGCGGAAATTGTAGGGACATATCATAAATCTGGATTTCGCATTTACACAATCATGTGTAAGATTTGGCAGGGTTGAAAATATTGCAAAATGTCCATTTAGAAAATTAAAAAATGTATAAGAGCTAGAACGAAGCCGTTTAGTATCCTTAAACTAATTTTAAAAAGTTGAAAGAAAAGAAAAAACATAAAGTTGCCGTCTTCCCAAAAAACACAAGGCCATTACTTTAAAAGGAGCGAAAGAGATCCTTAAATTTTATCTCGTTGATATCACCGTAAGAAACTTCCAGGTACTTATTTAACCCACGACGTGAGGCACCGTGGGCCAGAAATATGATATTGTTGAAATAAATTGTAGAACACTAAATAGCTGCACCGATTTAATCGAAATTTTTATATGTTATAGCTCTGAGGACTATTTGAGCTTTCCAGATATATCGCAAGGAGTGCATTTTAATTTCTTTTTTTATCACAATTTTTTAAGGTTTTCAGTTCCTTCAAGAGACCTTCAAAACAAATAATAACCTGTAAAGTTTTCGTCTAGAGTTAGCAAGTTATTATCTATTATATGAATATTCAAATTCCGTATCTTTTAAGTTTTTTTTTTCTAAATAATGGACATAATTTTATAAATTAATTTTTTCAGCAAATTATGGATTAAAACTAAAAATATTTTATTTCTGCTGAGAAAAAAACGTAAAAGCTTTCAAAAACTCCGAGACGCTCTTTGTTAGAAACCTATTGTGCCCCTTTTCAAAATATATGGAAAACACGAATGGAGGAAAACTTAAGCTCAACTACATCCCTGCCTTCAGTGGCAATGCTAGTGTTTGAAAATTGCTAAAATGTTTTCTGAGTATTATGTTTTGCCCTACCTTTAAAAAGTTGTCACAGCCTACGTATCATAACTAACTTAAGTTTGATCCAAAAAAATTGGTCCAGCTCCAAGATAATGGGATAATTAATGCAAGGGCGACGCATGCTCTATATTACAGGTTTTTACTCCTGAAGTCTTTTAATGCTTTTACATTGGAATGAAACGAAGACTTAGAACTTCAACTTATCTGTATCAAAGCTTTAAGTAAATCATTTTTTTTTTATTTTAATTCATAACGAATTAGTTAAATTTTGAATTAACTCTTTCTTAAGAAAAAGAATTTAAGGAAATTTAAATCAATTAAAACGAATTAAGCAAAAATAAATTTCAATTCGTTTGCAGTTCAAATGTTTTCAACTCAAATGAATCTTCAAAATGTATTGCATAATATTCAATTCAAATGAATATGTTAAAGTGAATTGAAATTAATTTCTAATTCGTTTCAATTGAATTGATTTTAAACTTGTTATCATTCATTATCTCCTATTAAAATAAAAATATTCAGTACAAAAATTGAATAGCCTTGTCTTCTTTTCGCGCTTGATCGAAGAAGACTTACTGCTTACTGCTAATTTCCTCACAAAATAAGTTTTAATTTTAATCAATTCAATAGTAATGAGTTGGTAATGAATTGCTAATTATTTTTTATAATTCATTGGAATTAATTCAAAATCAACTCAATTCAAATGAATTGCTTTGACAAATATATATGAACTAGTAACGAATTTCAGTTCATTCTACAAATTCATTTGAATTGGAAACGAATATATTTTAATTAAATCCATTTTCATTCATTTCATTCATTTTAATTCAAAGTTGCTAATTCAATGCATTTATGATTTGCGAATTAATTAAAAGATTAATATTTACAGCTCTGATCAGTATTAAGAATGCTTAAGCTAATGTGTAAAATGTTGGATCCACCACTAACACAGTGTGGTGAAGTGGCAATAAAAAATAAGGTCGTTCCTTAACTATACTGAGGAGTAAAATTATTATAGATTCACAATCTATAATCGAAATACTTTAAACGTTTTTCTGTTTAAAATGATGCTTTTGTAAAGTTCCTGATTTCAATGCAAACTATTTTTTCTTAACAGCTTACCCGTTTACGGAGTTACCTGTTCATTAAGGAAAAAAAACAATATTATCTAACCTCCTTGCAACTTCCTGTAAGCAACCTTGTATTACAAAACAGTATCAATTGTTCAACACGCCACATTTCCTGGAAGTGCAAAAAATATAACAAAAATAACGAACACCAGAACAACAAGAACAAGATATAAGCAAAGAAAAGGAGTAAATTCATAAAACCTATTTTGCACTCGCAATAAGTAAAGATTTTTCATGTTAAGGTACAACCACGTTGGTGTCATTGTTTAATACAAATGCATGAACACTAAAGAAATAAACAGTTATCGTTCTCGTAAAATAAAACTTGTTCTGCAAAACTTACTTTTACAAATATTCAAGATAATTTTTCACAAACTTAAGAAAAAATATTCTTTGTGACAAATAATGTGGCCAAAGTGACCGTAACAAATTTAACTTAACAAATCTTAAATTTAGCAATATTTTTTTTACCTTTTTCTATTAATAGAAATTATTCTCAAAATAAACTGACTGGCAGTAAAATATATTCTTTTAAATCTCTTTAATAAGCAGACATTAGCTAATAGAACAGCAAATAATGATGGTGAAGCACGTTGGCGACGACGACACTAATGATGACGATGATGATAAAATAGAGCCTTTAGAAAAAATTCATACAATTAATTGCATTTAAGCGATAAAACAACGAATGTCGTGACTTAACTTTTTGCAAAATAAAAAAAGAAAAGAAAAAAAAAAGAACACTTATTAACTAGAATGTAAAAAACTTAAGGCTGAAATACTTACAAAAAATATTATGGTCTTAAAGGAAAAGACGTCCAATTGACCAAGTGCAAGTTGTCTTACGAGGCATGTAAAGATGAAAAAACAAATACAATTTACCGTGAACAGGAATGCAAGTCAGATTTTAGAAGGAAGTTATAATTTAGCTAAACAGTAGCAACAATATATTGTCTTACCAACCAAGGCAAAATCAGAATCCAATTTTTATTTACCCAAATCAGACTTGGAATTTTTTCATTACCACTGATATTTCATTGGCATTGTTTAAAAAAATGACAACGAAAGAAATTCAACTACCATTTAATGCTAATGATTTTTCGCTAAACTAATTATTTGACGATTTCATCGGCATTGAATGATACCTAATGCTTATTATTTCTTAAGCATTATCATTATTTTTACTAATGGTAATATTTTTAATGAAAAGTTTTCATTGGTAATTACTTGAAAAACAAAATCATTACCATTGACTAATGATTATATGGTTTAAAATAATTATCATTAATGAAGATGTTTCTTGTCTTTGTACTCGTACACTAAATATACATCTTAAACCATAGTAAAGCAATATTTTAAAATGGCATTTAGATCAAAAAAATTTGGTGAAATATTTATATCTTCACCATCTCAGGGAAAATGAGACACTATTGAACCTATTTTTGTTTTCGTGTAAATTGTAAAAGCTGCTAGTTGCGGTTTTATACCTAGCCCACTTAAAATGATAAATTTTTAAAAATTTCAAATACAGATCTATATACAAGAGTGTTAAGATTTATTTATTATGTGCATAGTTTTGCGATCAAAAATTTGTGTTTCATAAAAACAATTATTTTTGGTTCAATTGTAATTAGATTTCATTAAAATTTCATTACCATTATTAAAAACAAATGTAATTAATATAAAATCATTAGCATTAAATAGTCGTTAAATTTATTTTCATTGTCATTATTTCAAACAATGCTAATGAAATTTCAATGACAATGAAACAATCCAAGTATGTTTGCAAATAGTAAAAATTTATCAACTTTAAGTGAGATATGTGTAAAACTTGATGTTTCGGATCTAAAGTATTTTACAAAATTTTTGTAATCAGAATGCCATTTTATAATACATAATGCTCTACAAAAAAAAAACATACCATCAGTTAAAATAATGATAATGGTGAAAAAATCATTACCTTTATTTATCATTCCATATTAACGAAATCGTCAATTAATTAGTTCATTTGTCTTTTTTACAAAATATATAATTTATTGTTATTTTAGAAAAGTTTTTACCAAATAAAATTTCGATTGGAAAAAATAGCGACTAAAAGAAGAAATTAAAAAAAAAATATGCTATCGCGAATAAAGCATTGTTTAAAGCAACACTATATTGTTAACTGCAAGCATATATTTTTGCTGAGAACATAATGTAGTTTTTGTAACCACACTTTAATTATGTTTTTTATTTTTTATATTCTGCTGCACAATTTAGTCATTTTGACGATTGCAAATTTTTATTAATTTACAATTTTTGCTTATGCTGAAGGAATCAGCCAAATACAGAGAATTTATTTGGACAAGTAAAAAAATGTTAAAGTATTTTTTATAATCATTTCCAGATTTCCCAGAAAAGAACACGCGGTAAATACAAACAACTAGAAATAGTAAAATGCCTATTTTTATATCCTTCACCACAGATGGAAGGTTGTCATACAGGCAGTGAGCAAAACACCACTCGTGTCTCTTAAAGTTTTCAACTCTTTTTTTGAAAAAAAAAAAAAACTTAATGGTAACAAAGAAATTCTTATTTCATTTTATTTGTACATGTGGTTATATATATATGGTGAAGAAAATATAAGATTCGACATAACCGAATATAGCACTCTTATTTCTTTTAATTCTACCTTCAAATATATAATTAAACGATCCGCTCTGTAATCAAATATTTGATTAATAATTACGGAAATGATGTTAATTTCGATGTGAATACCGAATGAAGATTTGGTTCTTTTTGAAATATCGGCGTTCTTGCCGTTAAACCTTCAAATGTAAATTGAGACTTATTAATCTTCTCTGGCAAAATGCAATTAAGAACTTTTGAATCGCTGCAAGAATCACAAAATATATTGAGCAAAGTATTCCAATAGTAACCTGGGTGCACGGTGCAGGAATATTGTTGGCTAAATTGATAGCGGTATCCGTTTTTTTTTTTTTTTGTTGAACAGTAGTCATAAGCTTAAATCCCAACAGTGTCCTGAGTGATGAGTTGCTTTTTTTAATGTTTTGAGAAAACAAAAAGAAATATACAATATTCAAGTAAGAGTGCTATATTCGGCTATGCCGAATCTTATATACCCTTTACCATTAATGGAATTCTAGTTTAGTGAAGCAACTCCATCAGAAATATTAGTTCTGGAGTGACAGAGAAAAAAAAAATTGTTTCAAGTGTGTTGCGACTGTATAACTAACGAGCGGTTAAATCGAAATTGATTAAACTTTTAGGATTTGTTCGTATGGTCGCTAAAGTTTGCACGAACTTGGTCGACGAGTTCGATTAAAAAAAAAAATTAACACACAGATAGATATTTACTTGTAAGTTCCTAGAAGGTATGCTTATTTTAAAAAAAGGAACAGGACGAGGAACGGGGGAAGATGAAAAATGCGAGTAATCGTTTTTACAAAAAACTATTTTAAGAATATTTGAAAGAAACAAGACACAAGTCCTAATTCCAAAGGTCGCATAAGCTAAAGGAAACCCGTTATAAATTCCGTATTAATCAAACAAACACTTGTACGACGGCTGCTCTATATATTTCTGGCCTAATAGTTAAAATGCGAATATTTATAATTAAAAATGGTTTTATTGTTTTTCAAAGTATTCTCCAGCATGATTTATACACTTTTGCATGCGCTCAAACCAGTTGTCGAAGCACTTTTTGCACTCCGATTGAGACACCTCTAAAACATGGTTTTTGAACACTTCAACAGCTTCTTCTGGCGACGAAAATCGTTGACCACGCATTTTTTTCTTGATGTGCGAAAACAAGAAGAAGTCATTAAGCGCCAAGTCAGGGCTGTACGGCGGATGACCCATTAATTCGACGTTTTGGCCGGTCAAAAACGCTCTGGTTTGAGCCGATGTGTGAGAGCTCGCATTGTCATGGTGAACAATGATTCGTCTTCTCTTGTTGGTTTTTCGAATTTCTCCGATGACTTCAGGCAAACAAATTGTAGTGTACCACTCAGAAGTGACCGTCCTACGTTGCTCAAGCGGAACAGTCGCTACATGACCAGTTTTGCCGAAGATACAGACGACCATTTGCTTCGAAGTGCTTCTTCCACGAACAACTTTCGTTGGATTTTGCTCGTCTTTGAAGACCCACACGGTCGATTGTTGTTTCGTTTCGGGCTCATACGCACAGATCCATAATTCGTCACCTGTGACGATCTTATAAATGTCTTTTGAAGCACCGCAATCGTATTTTGCAACATTTGTTTGCACCAATCGACAAGAGCCTTTTTTTGAGCGAATTTCAAATTGTGCGGGATCCAACGAGAACAAACCTTTTTTACGGCCAGGTGTTCATGCAGTATGGAATGTATGCTGGTGAAGGAAATGTCCAAGGATGTCTCTATCTCTCGGTATGTCGCATGTCGATCTTGCATTATGAGTTCACGCACGGCATCAATGTTCTCTGGCACAACAGCCGTTTTTGGACGACCTTCACGGAATTCGTCTTTGAGAGAGCTTCGGCCACGATTTCACAGTGATATAGGATGGTGCTTCATCGCCATACAAAGATTTAAGTTCATCAATGCACTCTTGTCTTGATAATCCACTTCGAAAGTTGTGAAAAATGATGGCACGAAAATGTTCACGAGTTAATTCCATTTTTTTTTTCTATACTAATTTTTTCAAGTCACTGTAAACAACACAAAAAATGGTCGTACGTCAAAACGGTTTGAGTACGATTATGCTTTAAAATGACAAGATTTCCAATGGAAATGTCAGATTGCATTTGCCAGTACTCAGTGTTGCCAGGCCAGAAATATATATAGCAGCCCTCGTATAGAAAAGTGTTTACGGTACGATTATTTTCATTGGGGTACGAAGCGCCCTGGGAACAGCTGGTCTTACATTAACATGTCATCGGCTCTTAATTGGTTAACCATTTTTTTTTTAAAGTTAGGTATATCCTGAAAGATCACTTCAAAAGTTTTTAGTTGATACCAATCGTATGTTTCTATGAAAAGTTTAGAGGGCCATAACTCGGAAGATATGGACGAGCGCCAATTTTTTTGCTAGATTTTTTTTTCTTACTTTTTATTTCTCTATTGCTCCATATATTTGTTTTTTTATTGGAGTTACTTCATTATTCCAAACGATAAAAAAAATATTAGGCAGGCGTGGTGTTTTGCCCGCTGCCTCGAAAGACATGGACCCAGCTAGATCGGTGGGTTTTCAATAGCAAACTTTTCGGAACTATGTCTGGTTGATGCTTAAATTTACAAGACTTTCCTGGTAAACGAAGCATCCTGAGTGCAGGTCTCTCCAATGTCGCCGAGTATTGCGAAGTCGTAAGTTCGTTTTACTTTAACAAACATACAGACCGTGGAAACTGATTTGTAATAATCTAGTGTAGATTATTTAAATAATTTTGGAAATTCAATTTGGTCACCGAACGACTAACTAATCGTTTTTTGTCAACGGTGCATTAACGCAAATGAATAAGAAATCGAAGGACATAAGCAACCGTTTCATGATTGACACGTTTTGTTTAAAAAGTCTGCATTCCTTTTAAAATTATTAACCCTTTAAACAATGTTTCACAATATAACGTTCACTCTGTTTTGGCTACGATACCGATATAAGATTAAATGATTTTCAATCTAAACCGTAAAGACAATGCAAACAAAGAACAAAACAAAAAAAAAAAAAAAAAAAACAATATATTGTTGTACTTACCTAAATTGGCATAAACATTATCAGATTTGCTTTTAATCGAACCGCTTTGTTCTCCAATAATACGGATGTTATTAGCTGGCGTAGGTTTAGGTGAGGAAGTTAACATTTTTAAATTGTTTGTTGCTGATGCAACATTTTGGCTGTGGGTATTGCTGCCATAATTTACCGCTAAAGAGTTTTTGTTGCTATTGTTGTTGTTGTTGTTGCTAGCATTTGTATTTGAAGTAGCTAGGGATATTTGTTGTTTTCTTCTAAGCTCAGCACTTTTTGGTGGTGGTGGTCTTGCTGGTTTATTAACCTCATGACTACGTTGACTATCTAACGAACGTAAAGGCGGAGCGGGTGGTTTGGCTGTAATAACAGCCACCGTTTGAGTAGTAACCGAATCATTGGTTTTTGTTATATCCTTCACTACCTCCACGGCAGTGGTATTGATGTCTATGGGATGTATAATGACTAAGCGCGGCTTACCGGCAACACCGGCATCATCTCCAGTACAAATTTCTGAATAAATGCTCTCTTTTTGTTTGTTTAGATTTTCAGAGGTCTTATTGGTGCCCATACGCAGAAATTTCTTAATTGAAAATTTAGTTTTTGCTTTATTGTTGCCTGCTGATTTTTTGTCATTCAGCTGGGAGGCTGCATTTAGGTTGGTTATGGACATTGATGTGGTAACGGATTTGCTGTCAGAAGCTTCTGTTAAATTTTCCTCTGACATGGAGAGGTTTTTGCAATTTCGCGGCGTAGGTTCAGGTGTCATGGATTGTTTAAAATTTATTGGCTGCACAGCATTTTGCAATTGTAAATTCTTAATGGCATTGCTGCGCTGTGTGACAAAAGTGTTAAGACTACGAAATTTGGGATTAATGGCGGCTCTTTCCCTTTTGTCTTTCTCCTTGATAATAGCTGCAGCTAAATTCTTACCCACTGTTCCACTATTGGATACGATATTCCTCGTATAAATAGTAGATGATGACGAGGAAAAATTTGAATTATTTGAAAAGCTCATTTCCGTAGAAGCTGATGATACCGCCGCCATTGTTGCTGATGATGATGATGTTGTTGTAGTCTTTACATTTTCTGTTTTGCATTTGATTACTTCTTCTACATTTTTGGCCAACGTTACTGCTTGTTGTGTTTGAGTTTGTGTTGTTTGCACTTGTGTTTGCGTTTTTATCTCTTTCTTGGTTTGCTCATTAAACTCATCGCTTATATTGTAGTCTTTTTCGGGTGTAGGAGGTGCGCTTGTTTTCAAATCCATAGGTGGATTTGGTGCTTTTCCCTTTTTCAGTTTGCCATCATCTTTTAATGAATCATTGTCTAAGCACTCTGAAGATTTCGAAATTACCATTTGAAGCTGTGAGATAACTTGTTGTTGCTGCTGCTGCTGTTCAGTAGTAGCGGTAGCCGCTGCTGTTGATCTTTTACTCATAAATGTTTTCATGGGTGTTTGTAGTGGCGATACTAGGGGCTTAGCGGGTAAATCGGGTTTCTTTAATAAAACTGGAGGAACTTGCTTCTGCAAGCCATGCAGAAAAGAGGGACGAGCATCAATTACCTTGGTGGAGGGCGGAGGAGATTTGGGAAGTTCTGGCAATTGTTGGCATTCTTGAGTTTCCAAACTGCCATCTGGATCTGCACTACCATCTGGTTCTCCATGAAGCTCCCGAGATTTTTCCATGCTAAAGTTAGGTTTATCATCAACCGAACTCTTAGCATCCTTAGCTGGCAATAAAGGTTTTTGTTCGGTTATTTGTATATCTTCGTAATCAGAATTGTTCGTACTGGCACTTAGTTTTTTCTCCATTCTAAGTCTGTCTCTTTCCTTCTCTGTTAAATTGATATTTTTATAGTCATGACCAATACTTATTCCAATGCCTGAATCTGATTCACTGCGTATCATGTTGTAGGAAGTTTCCTCATCACTGCTGCCATCAAAGCTACTGGCCGTAGAGTCTAGGGCATCGTCAGAGCTACATTTGGTAACTATCAAACCATCAGAAGTTATTTTACTGGTCATAAAATTGCCCTCATGCAAATTATAAGAAGCTGCCCGAGTTTTCGAAGATAAAAGCATATCGGTTATATATTGGGAACTGGAATATATATTCGACTGTTCTTTTTTATTGGCCTCACTTTTTTGTTTGCCAGTTTCTTTGACTTCATATTTACCATCCGGTAAATTTTCATAGGTCTGAGAAGTCTCCACTACATCATAATACGCTGATATACCATTTTCATTATCCGAACAATTGCTATCAGTATCGGAGTATTTGTGGAATACATTTACTTTGGGTTTGACTTGGTCTTTGGTAATGGGTGAATGGCGAACGATCGGTTTCTTAAGGTCGAGAAATGTCTTGTTGTCCAGCGACTCGGTTAAAGTGCCAATTTCGAATTTAATTTT
Source organism: Gymnosoma rotundatum (assembly GCA_916610165.2). Taxonomy (NCBI): domain Eukaryota; kingdom Metazoa; phylum Arthropoda; class Insecta; order Diptera; family Tachinidae; genus Gymnosoma; species Gymnosoma rotundatum. Next base: position 63,416,450 of record OU744336.1, read on the forward strand.
AGAGTTGGTGGCCATTGAAGAGGATGTAGATGAAGCAATTGTTTTCGTCTCTGAAGCCAATTTTTCATTTTGATTCTTTTCCAAAGTCTCAGATATTTCATCTAGCAAAGACTTTTCCATGGCTCTTTCAATGGGCGGACTATTCTTGCCATCACTTTCCAGAGAGGGTAACGACTCAGAGGTTGCCTTTATCGATGAGGACGAGTTCGAGGAGGAGGAGGATGTTGTAGTAATAGTTTTCTTTATTGCACCTGTAAAAACTGTCCTTTCTGTTTTAATTTCCGTATTTTTTGTTTCAAATTTAGCCTTAACCGTAGACGTAGAGGTTGACACAGGATTTGTGGCCGCGGGAGACTTGGTTATCTCCCTCATTTCACTTGAGCTACCGAAAGGTAGAACATTTATTTGTAAAGTTTGTTTTTTGCCCTCTTTATCCACCTGCGGAGCACCCAATTTTAGGGCGACAAATGATTTTTTGATGTTTTCTTGAGCATCTCCCAGTAAATTGCCATTATTCATATTGAAATCGGTATTAGCTCTTGTTATACGTATTAGTTCCAATGAATCCTCATCATCCGTGCCCAAAGCTCTATCGTCATCTCTTTCATTGGCTAAATTCATAAAATCATGATCATCATCCGAATCATCTGACCACTCACCACCATAACCAATGACTTCCGACAAATTTTTGGGAAAACTAACTTTAGTTTTGTGTCTGGACTTATGTGTTGTTGTATTTGTGGCAGTTTGGTTTGATTTTTTTATAATGCTCTTAACTGGTCTTTTGTGTTTGTTGGGATAATCAGGCTTGTGACTGCCATGGCTGCCTGTTTTCGTACTTAAACTTGTGGCCAATGTCGTTGCAGTCGACAAAGATGTAGAGAAGGGTTTTTTGTATTTGGAAGATGTTGCCGCAGCAGCAGCCTGTTTATGTTCATCTTTTGATTTAAAGCAATTGGAGCATAAATCTTTTTTCCAAGCATTTTGCGAAAAATGTGTACAAATTGATGAGGACATTATTCAGGGATATTTTTTGTTGAGTTTAAAGAAACACTACAAATCCATAATCTGGAAAGAAAAAAAAAAAGAAAGAGAGTTAAAACTTAGTATTATGCAATTTTTGATAGGACATGATGATCTAACATATATTAAAAATACACAACTCCACAAGCTAGTAGTAAATAAGTACTAGAAAAAAATATGACCACGTATTCTGTAAGTCGCTAAAGCTAAATCAATCGCCATCTCAAAAATAATTTAATTTTCAAAAAGCATTTTTATGCCACAAATACGACATTGGAACATTTAACCCTATACTAAGCACCGTCTTAAATATTGAGTTAGACTTACAGATACCGATTAATTAGAAAAAGAAATGTACATGGACAACATTTAAGCAAGTTAGTTTAAGTTTTAGCTAAGAGAATTACAGAGTACGGCCTCTGGGAAAATTTTGTTAAAGAGTATTTCATATTTTGAAAAAAAAAAACTTTAATTTGGAAATTCCCAAATGTAAATAATTCGCTACTCGCGTATAAGGTATCATTTTAATCGCTTCAGTTGTGTATTTATAAAATATTCCGTTTCTGGTGTACAGTGCAGTTCCTAAGCAATTTAAAAACGATAAATTTTTATTCAAGGCGAATTAATTTTATCAGGTGGCAATGCTGCGGCAGCTGACTATTTTTTGCTTAATTTTCTTACGTGTAGAGCAGCTGTCAAAAGTGTATCATTTTATATTACAAAAGATCTTTTTTTATATTCTTTAAAATAAAAAATATGAGAAGAATTTTAAATCAATTAAATAACAAAGGTTTCTGAAAACGTTATTAAAAAGGGTAAGAAAAAAAATTGCATTAATTAATTGAGTTTTGAAGTTTACCATACACTTAAGTGCCTATTTTTCTTTTTATTTTTGTGTTGTTGAAGCGGCGCTACCACCTTGCCTTGTTTTTATTTATTTTCCCATGATTCGATTTTAAATTAAAATTAAGTAATTTTTTTTATATTTTCACTGTCAATCAAAGACTATAAAATAACTTGTCTGAACTTTAAAATTACATAATTTACAACAAAAATTTAATTTTTGTGTGCGTGTGTGTTTTTTTTAATTTTAACATATAAAACCCACAAATAAATAATAACAAATCTGTTTTCTTAGTAAACAACAATAGTTCAACTTTCTCTTTCAGTTATTCCACCTTCTTTTTTTTCTATTTTATTGACATAATTAGCAGAAGCGCTGAGAAGCATTCGCCTGACCACCATAACATCACTTTTAAATATGGTTTTGGCTCTGTAGAGATAATTAAATTAATAAAGAAATTCACTTTTTTTAAATATAAATCAAATGCCCCTTCACATTCAAATATAAAGTCGACCTCAAAACAAAAATCAATGATTTCATCTTTGCAACACATTTTTCTTCCATTATGGAGTGTATAAGTAGATGTACATTCTTTACAATCTTATCGCAGTAGTTCATCATCATAATTTAACAACAAAAGAAAAAAACTGTATTGTAAAGAGAGTCAAATTTTATTTAATTATTATTTTTTTTTTTTTTTTTTTTTGTTATTTTACTTAATTACTTTTTAGTTCAAGTAAAAAAACTTCATTTTTTTAATAAATTAAAGAAGCAAAATAAAACTTTGTTACTCGATATTTTTTTTTTTAATCTTATTACGGTTACCTTAGATAATAATTATAAATAAACTATTTACAAAAGACTGACATTGTGTAATTAGCCCAAAGTATACAATTCAATTTTGAGGGACAAATGGTTAATTCGGGTTTGTCAGGCATTGAACCTTTTTTGGAACCTTTAGTGGACCAATAGACCTCAGGAGAGGAGAAGAGACCTCATTATTATGTTGTTTCCACCATGATTTATGCGAAAGAATATTAGAAGATTTAATGGATCTTAAGAAGTCCACTGGACCATAGGGTCCGCAATTGGACTCCTTAAGGTGGGCAGGCTATGTACTTCAAAATGGGGCACTAAATGAAAACTCAAGGCCTTAGGGTAGCTTACTAGACAATGAGTAGTGTACGAGGGCTGCTATATATATTTCTGGCCTGGCAACACTGTGTGCTGCCAAGTGCAATCTGACATTTCCATTGGAAAGTTTATCATTTTTAAGCATAATCGTACTCAAAACGTTTTGACGTATGACGTGTTGTTTACAGTGACTTGAAAAAATTAATATAGAAAAAAATGGAATTAACTCGTGAACATTTTCGTGCCATCATTTTTCACAACTTTCGACGTGGATTATCACGACAAGAGTGCATTGATGAACTTAAATCTTTGTATGGCGATGAAGCACCATCCTATAGCACTGTGAAAAATTGGTATAATGAATTTAATCGTGGCCGAAGCTCGCTCAAAGACGAATTCCGTGAAGGTCGTCCAAAAACGGCTGTTGTACCAGAGAACATTGATGCCGTGCGTGAACTCATAATGCAAGATCGACATGCGACATACCGAGAGATAGAGACATCCTTGGACATTTCTTCCACCAGCATACATTCGATACTGCATGAACTCCTGGCCGTAAAAAGGTTTCTTCTCGTTGGATCCCGCAAAATTTGAAAGTCGCCCAAAAAAAGGCTCGTGTCGATTGGTGCAAAGAAATGTTGCAAAAATACGATTGCGGTGCTTCAAAAGACGTTTATAAGATCGTCACAGGTGACGAATCATGGATCTATGCGTATGAGCCCGAAACGAAACAACAATCGAACGTGTGGGTCGAGCAAAATCCAACGAAAGTTGTTCGTGGTAATAGCACTTCGAAGCAAATGGTCGCCTGTTTCTTCGGCAAAACTGGTTATGTGGCGACTGTTCCGCTTGAGCAACGTAGGACAGTCACTTCTGAGTGGTACACTACAATTTGTTTGCCTGAAGTGATCGGAGAAATTCGAAAAACTAACAAGAGAAGACGAATCATTGTTCACCATGACAATGCGAGCTCTCACACATTGGCTCAAACCAGAGCGTTTTTGACCGGCCAAAACGTCGAATTAATGGGTCATCCGCCGTACAGCCCTGACTTGGCACTTAATGACTTCTTCTTGCTTCCGCACATCAAGAAAAAATGCGTGGTCAACGATTTTCGTCGCCAGAAGAAGCTGTTGAAGTGTTCAAAATCCATGTTTTAGAGGTGTCTCAATCGGAGTGGAAAAAGTGCTTCGACAACTGGTTTGAGCGCATGAAAAAGTGTATAAATCATGCTGGAGAATACTTTGAAAAACAATAAAACCATTTTCAATTATAAATATTCGCATTTTCACTATTAGGCCAGAAATATATATAGGCCCCCGAAGTTGAAAATAGAGACCAGTTGCGGGTGTCTGACCCTAGGAAACGGCAATGGACACTGGGGCAGCCAATAAATCTCCTGGTTTGACAATAAACCTTCACGCTGCCTGTTGTGGCCGACCAAACAATAAATCACTAACAAATCAACTTGCTAAGTTAGCGACGACTGTGTGTTCTCCCGGAGTGCTATAAAATATATTAAGAAGTGACAAATCGAATGTAGGCAATCTTACTCTTGTTTCTGTAAAATTCAAATATCTGGTGTCTGTAACAGACTTTTTTTTATAAAATAACTTTTTAAAACAAAAAATTTTTCATTTCTCATTCTTAATTTTCTTTTTTAAATTTTTATATTAAGTGAAGCAAAAAAGAAAGAAAGTGAGTTCCAAAACGTCATTTGCAATGCAACTTAACAAAGTCATGCATTCTTAAACGCAACCATGTAAACATTGACAATGTTACACATCCCTAAATGTATAATAAAAGTTATCGATACGCAAACAAAAGCAAACTGTGTATTACTAATTTTGTTACTGCTGTGTTGATATTTTGTGCAAAATAAATTACAAACACATCAATCATGGCGGAAGAAATGTAAGATAATTTCCCTTTAAATTTAATTATTATTTAACAGAATCTATATATATCTTCAGGGACAAAAAGTGGACTTTTGAATGGAAGCAGCTGTTGTTAACAAGACGTTTGCAAAATGAAAGCGATTTTCCAAAGCGTAACATAAAGCATTTCTTTTAGCGCAATTCCGGGATCTCACTCTGCTGAAGTTCTCCATAAGGGTTGTAGCACGTTATACAGTTTATTAAAATTTTTGAGCAGAAACACAAATAGAGAATTATTGCTCACTTTGAATGTTGAAATTGTCATCCGGCATTTCTCCAATGATTCCAATAAGTTGTTTACATTTTGGCACACGTCTCTGTACGTTTGTTTTTTTATATCATATGTATTTTTGAACAATTTTATAATTGCTTGAGGTGTTTAGTTTGACAATCCCATGAATTTTCAAAGATTATATTTTTTATTGTTGACATCACCATCTTGAAAAAAACTGACTGCAAAGATGTGTTTCTAACACAAACGTAAAATTATGCGTATATTTTCACTCTTTCGCACATTACGGGCGAGTTCCAAAACGTCAAAACACGTTGAAGTGATGCGGTTCGCCCGAAATGTGCGAAAGAGTGAAAATGTACGCATTATTTTTCTTTATGCTTCAGTTGATTCTGGTCAACAATTGTTACTTAAATTTAAAAATACATTTTATTTTAAGTCACCAACCAGTTGCTTGCTTGTCAAGATAAGCAGTCACATCTTAGAAAGTTTTATCAACAAAAACTGTATTTATAATTGTTTTTTTTTTATTTTATTTCATTAATCAAACCATCAGGTAATAAACGTACCTTAACTTTTCTAGTCATTCGACTGTAACCGACTTAATTTTTGGAAAAATAGCTATTTTTTTTATTATACTTACTTTCTTCTCAATTCGAAAGTTGTTATTTTGGTCAAGATTATGTTTTTCTTTATAGAATTTCACTTTTAATTGTTAGTTTTTTTTTTAGATTAAATAAAACTGTATAGAAAAAGTGTTTATTTAAAAAAAAAAGTTTACATTCCCATAAAGTGAATTTATTCTCCTTCCCATGTTTATCGGATAATGGTTGTTTTAAAGTGTTGAAAGATCTTAAATGTTTTTTTAAATCGAAGAACATTCATGCATTGAAACAAATAATTAAAAGAAAAAATTGATAAATTTCTAAAATTGACAAAGAAGTGATGAAAGTTTCTAAGTTAAAACATTTTTTTTTAACTTTTAAACGAAAGGAAGTCCAAAAATGGTTTCTGCAATTTTTTACTTATTATGCCCTTCACCACAAAAAGTGGAAAAGGAGTATAACTAAGTTTGTCATTCAGTTTGTAATTTCTACAATATCCATTTCCGACCAATTAAAGTGTATGTATTCTGAGTCCTTATGCATAGCAAAGTCGATTGAACGATGTCCGTTTGTCTGTCCGTGCTTGGGCTGAAATCAACTTTGCCAAGGCACTAGATGAGCTAGAGAAAATTTAAACACGCCAATCGATCGGATATATAGGATGTTTTTTAAGCATGATAGAAATTGAAATTAAAACACTACAGCTCGTATAGCTCATCAGTGGATTTTACCCAAATTTTGTATAGAAAACTTGAAAGTCTTGTATCAAAAGCCAAATTGATTAAATGAGAACTCCATTGAATCAATAAGACAATAACAACTGAAAAATGTTTAATACAAAACTGAAATAGCCATATGAAGCATATTCCCCGCAGTAAAACATTTCAATTTGTAGTTTTGAATAAAAAATATTTCATGAGAATATCATGAAATATATATACTTGAAGGAATCAAGCACGATTAGAGTAAGTTAAAATCAAAAAGATTCCGAACAATAAATTTTAATATTGATAAAAACTAAATTTTTATGAAAAATTTTTCTTATTATTTTCAGTAAACTCTGACATATCATTATGAATAGACTTACGCTTGAACAATGCTATCATATTAACGCACTAGAGCAGTTAGTAACTGACCCGTTGTTTTATCGCCAAATTGTGTTTAGCGATGAAGCTCAATTTTGGCCTAACGGGTTTGAAAATAAAAAAAGTTTTAAAGATAGTTTGAACATTTTGCTACTGGAATTCAGCGAGATCGGTCCATTCCCTGAGGCAATGGAACAAATCTAGTTTAGTGAATTTTTTAAATGTCTGTCACCCTAATATCTGTTTCTTTGATTGGAGTTACTACACTAAACTAGTTTTACATTAACGGTGTAGATTATATAACATTCAAATAGACGAATATAGCACTCTTATTTGTTTTTAAATAATATTGTTATGAAAATAAGATCTACCAACTGCTATATATCTGAATAGAACAGTGTTGTTGTTATCCGTATGTGTGTGATGAAAAAAAAAACAGAGGTGATTAAGTTACTTCCACCAGTAGTTGAGCAACCGCAATGGCTGCATTGGTTGAGGTGTGTGCAAGGCGAATAAATAACAGATATACTGCCGGCGAAAATTAATACAACATTGCGAAAAAAATATGTACAATTTGTTTTTGTACAAATCGTCTTCGGCTGTCAAAAACAAAGGAGATTAAAACTTTTAACTTTCGAAGAAGAAAAAATCACAAGAGTCCCCTGGGCTGCTAAGAACATCTGTTAAAATTTCGCCTTGAGTGTGTGCTTGTTGCAAAATAGAAGATCACCAAGCTCATGAGTTTGAGCGACCATAAGGAAAAATTAAAATTGTAGTAGTCTGAGGCAATAAAACATGGAAAGCAGCAGTACAAAACTCCTGGTGAGTGAAGCCATGGCATATAACATATTGCAGACGTCTATTTAATATTAGAGTAGCAGCAGTTTATTATCCATACCACCTTTATACTAAGTGGGAGATCGATGAATGACTGGCCATGGATGTACAGTTAAAATAGTCTGTATTTGTTTAGTTTACTAAACAAGTTATCGAGTAGTTAATGACTCGACGGAGTAAAACACTAGTGTACCGTGGATGGCTGTGTTTAGAATAGCGCGAAAGAATAGCCAGAGACACAGAGTAAGAATTAGATAAATTAAAGTTTAGAAAAAATGCAGTCAGTTCTTAAAGAAGCTGTAAAATTTCGAAGTGTAGGAACACAACAGAAGACGACGGTAACGATACGATTTATCGTTACTGAGAGTTAGTAAACAAAATAACGACGATTCTCTGACGGCATTAAAAATATCTATTATTCAGTTTTGTTTAAATAAATTTAAAAGAATCTGATGAATTCCATTAAAAAAAATCGATAAAATGTAAAGAATATTAAGTACATTTAACATGTTCATGCCATTAGAGTCTATTGGACTGGTGAATCTTGCAAGGGATTCAATTGGACTTTTCAAAACCTGCATACAGATTGAAGAGAGGAACGAAAAATAAATAATGACTGATTTAAGCTGAAACATGGGCTCATATTTTTTACCTTTCCAGATTTTTTTTATAAATTTTATTTTCATATTTTTTAACTTTTCAATTGTGTTTTTCATTTACGTAAATTAGCTTTTTTAGTTACTTTTATTCCTGAAAATGTTCTATTTTTATTTAAATATGTGCTATTATTGTGAATTCAAATGCTTACAAAATACAAATATTTCTGGAAATATGTGGCAATATTGTTAGGAGAATGAGACTCTAAGGGCCAGTTTTTGACTTCGTATTCAAATGTCATTTCTATTTAAGTATAAAATTCAGTTTTTCAATGCACACTTAAATGAAACTTAAATGACCAATCTTGCACGTTTAAGGTCCATTTAAATAATACAGCTTTACCATATGTTTATGGCATTTTTTGTTGTTGTTTCGCAAAAGTAAACAAACTTTTTAGCCATTGATAGAACAATAGTTTATGTTTTGCACACATTTCTTAATGAAAATATTAATTAAAAAGTTAAATTAATAAATAAAATAAGTTTAGGTAGTGAATACATGAGTATCGCTGACATTTTTTAAGTTATTTAAAAAGTTTTCACAAAATTTGCAATTCATTGTGTTTGTTAGCAGCTGTTTTTCATAAACAATGTAGATTTATGTTGATATTTCCTAATGCTGCCATATTTTTAACATAGCTAAATGAGAACGATCATAAATGACTGAAAAACTGAAATTGTATTTAAATACTACTTAAATTTAAATGCAAATTAACTAAATGCGTATTTAAATATCAATTAAAAAAACTGGTCATAAATGTGAGAGAATAATGAAAATCAAAAAGAAAATAAAATAAATTTTATCTTAGCGGCATTATCGTTGAACGATAACTTATGTCAAATTTGTATGAAAATATCGTTAACGTCGTGTGTTGTGTTCCTACACTAAAAAAAAAATTTTTTTTGGAATGTGTATAAAAAAATAAAACTCGGCAACACTTATACACTTACAAAATGTTCAGCATCATTATCACAAAAATGCTTACATTTAGCTAAAATCGCACAAAAGCGCAATGCACTACTTGTTAATTTACGTGTATTTTTTTTCGTTGACTCTTACGAAGGGAGAAAAATTCTTCTTTATTGCAACATATATTTAATGTGCGATTATTTCCTTCTTAATATATTTGATAGAGAAACACTTAATAAAAATTTAATATTTGAAATAGAAATACAAAATCGTAACGCTTTCGTTGTTTTGTAGGTATTATTTTTTTCTACTTAAACATTGCGAAAACTGTAAAATTTATGTTGTATATGATGATGACTTAATAGTCATTATGATGATGTTATGTTGTAAAATACGAGCGTTTATAAAGCATCGAGTGCTTTGGTAACGATACGACTGTTTATAAAACATTTAGTCAGACACACAGAATCTTGTAAATTTTATTCAGATTTTTTTTTATTTTTTGTTTTTTAGGTCATTATTGCAACAGTTTTTTTTATCATTTTAGTTTTGATCTTCTTTTTCTACTTCTTCTTCTTCTTAGATTTACAAAACTTTATATGCGTTGTATCTTAACAAACGTTAATAATGAGCTCCATTCAAAATATGGCGAAGATTTATGCAAATATATTTCTGATCTGTTTTCTTGCAACGTTCACATCATCTATTACTTCTTAACAAGGCAAATACAAAAAAAAAAACTATTTATTGTTACGTTAAAGTTTTGTTGGCGTTGAGACACAACAGACAATAAGCTCCTAGTATTTGTTTTATTTATCAGTTAGTGATTCCACATTTCTGCAGTGAGTAAGGAAGTAACTCTATATGCGTGGAATATTTTTAATCAATTAAAAGTTTTCTTATGTATGTTAGCTTATCAACTTTTTGTAGAAAAGTTTTGTTTATTAAGCAATTTTATATAGAAAACCTTTTCTTGTTCTAATATTTTTATCTTATATTTAAAATTTTTTATCCGATCTGTTTTCTGTAGAAAATGATTTCTTATCTAATTATTTTCTTAAGAATTTTGTTCTAATCTGCATTAGTATCTACCGAAACAGTTTTTTATCCGAATAATTTTTTATAGAAATTTTCTCTTATCCGGTTAATTTTCTTTCGAAATTTTGTTCGTATCGATTTATTGTCTTCGGAAAAATTTTTTCATTTGATTTGGGGTGAAATTGTTACATCCGTGAAAAAAATTACGTGATACGTTATGGTACGAACTATGTATATGGCTTGATGACATACAGCTGCAAACGGAACGTAATCTTTTATTGGATTCACAAAAGTTTTTAAAACGATTTTTCGCCTGTAATGGTTAATAAAAGGGCGGCTGCTTTAATTAACAGTTCTTCACTGGCCATCAGCAGCATTTCTTCACAAGAGGCTGCTTTTTCAAATATTTATTAAAAAAAAATTTTTTTTCTTTTTTTGTTACTTTCGATCAGCCTTCAGCATAAAATTGTCAATAAGTATGTTTTTTTCTTTTAAAATATTGTTACGTTTTTCCCTTTTAGAGCAAACGTATGGATTCTTTTGATTGCAAATACCACTGCGGCTCATTATTCTGTATTCAAACTTTATGGCTTTCTCTGGCTATACTTCTTAATCCTACCGGTCTTGTGAACCTTTGGTCTCGTATTTACTAAACATACGTTATTACTACAAATGCAGCCATCCACGCTACACCACTGTGTTACTCGGGCGAGATATGAACTACTTTCGATGTCTTGTTTAGTAACTTTAACCATCCACAGACATCTCCACTACTCCTTTTATCCAAGCCCCACATCCCATTTAAATCTAATAGCCACAATACACTTCTGCCCTACACTGTTGTTATGCTGTTACACCTTCCTGCACTAACCGCCATCGTTCTTACTACTTTTCATTGTAAAGGGCTTGTTGATAAGTATCTGTTACTCTTGTATTAAATTAGACGTCTCCACTAAAATATCTGTCACGACTTCACACAGTAATTGTCTTTTGCCTCTCGGGAGGTTTGTACTGCTGTTTATTAATTTTAATTTGTATTATAACAAATTTTATTTTCCTTCGTACGCATATCCGAAGGCGGGATCGAACTCATGATCTCCTGTTTTACATCACGCACCTCTACTAACGCAACCATCAAGGTTGCTCAGCTTTTGTTGGCTAATTGTGGTATTATTCTATACACACACCATTAGTTGAATTAACTTATTCACCACGCTCATACGGAAACAACAACAGGGGTTGCCAGATTTTATTATTCGTAGCAAAATAAATTACTAACTACATTTGTCAAGCACGCTTTTTCCCAGGTATTTATGTTTATTCATGAATGTAAGATTTAACTTGTTGTAATTAGCCCTTGAGAAAAAAAAATAATCAGCCTTATTACGGTTGTCGTTCTTGTGTCGAAAATCCTACGTTTTTTTTTAAAATGGTACTTCGCACATCGTTATCGTTTAATATGTTACTCGAAAAACAAATCTATTACAAAAATCGGTATTACGTTTGTCGTATTCGAATGATAATTTGTTCAAATATTGTCGTTGAAATTTATGTACACGACAAACAATTTTTTTTCGTAAATTTTTAAAACGAACGCTAACAAAAGATAAGTTTACTTTTGATTTTTGCATTATGCTTATTTTAATTAATTTTTTGCATGCTGTTTTTATATCATCACAGAAAGTGGAAAAAGGGTAAGTTTGTCATTCTGGGTGTAATTTCTACAATATCCATTTCTGACCCCATAAAGTATATATGTATATTCTGACTTCTTATGCATAGCGAAGTCAATTGAGCGATGTCCGTCTGTCAGTCCGTGTTGGTGTTGAAATCAACTTTGCAAAAAAAAAAAAATAAATATGGCAATCGATCAGACATACAGTCGTAAGAGCTACTATTAGACATCAGCATGATGGGTCCATGTCCTTCGAGGCAGCAGGCAAAACACCACGCCTACATATAATTTCTCCATGTCATTTTCAATAATAAAGTAACTCCAACCAAAAAAATAAATATATAAGGAGATAGCGAATTAAAAAATAAGAAAAAAAAAACATCAATTAAAAAATTGGCGCTCGCCCATATTTTCTGAGTTACCGGACTCTGAAATTTAAAAATTTTTTAAAATATCAATATGGGTATCATTTAAAAGCCTTTGAAGAGGTCTTTAAGGAAATACACAAATTTTTTAAAAATGCTTAACCCATTAAGAGCCGATGGTATTTTTATGTAAAATTATATATATACATATATGCAGAACCACTTTTTTTTAATTCTCTGTCACCCCAAAATTTGCTTTTTTGATTGGAAAAATTAGCAACAAAATTAAGCATTCAATCAGAACTGTATACTTAAGTTATGAAGACGTTAAAAGAAATTGAAAGATTTAATAGAAAAAGATACATATCAATGGAAGAAATTTTGAAAAAGAAGAGCATAAAAACATCATCTAAAACTTAAGTCCGATGAAATATTTAAAAAACGTAAAATTGAATTAAAAAAACTAAAAGGCAGAGTACGTTTTACTCTACACTAACTTCAAGTTTTTTCTTAATGTTAGAAATTTTAAGTTTTTTCTTAACCTATACATATGATAAAACTATAACGGAGTCATTTCTGTACATGAAATATTTTTTAAAACATTTTGATATTGGTGTAGATATCAAATACAAAACACCCATTTTTGGAATTTTTTGTGTCTGTGTTCACATCATGTAAAAACTGCCGTATGGATTTGCACAAAATTTTGTAAGGAGGTCCCTTAGAACCTTGATATCAATATAGAATACATTTTATTCATAAAAATAAGATATTTTGTATAGAAAACTGTTGTCTGCATATTTTATTTTTGTAAATGGAAAATTTTTTTATTTAAAAACACATCTTTCTAAATTTGAATTTTAAGAAAATTGCAAATTAAATACAAAAGTTTCCAAATTTAATTAAGAGTAGTCGTTTTGTTTTTTATTGTTATTTTTAAGTGTTAGTTTATCGCCTAAAATGCTACTGCAAAAATTTTTTATTAAAATTTTATGTTTTGATCTATTACAAAATATTTTATTGTCGAAAATTTTACATAGTACCAAAAAAACTAACTATCGACAGCGACTTCGACTATTCTCGAATGTCGTTTTCGACAACCGTAATAAGGCCGAATATTATAAAAATTCATTAATACACCTAATTTTTACTGAAGATTTTCTTTTGCACTTTTCAAACAAAGTTTGGTTAACGGAATCTCGAATATTGCGAATTATTGTCAGTTAACGTACGTCATAATTCAAAAAAGGTATTTTTACGATATGTGTTGAACGTTTGCGGATGCAACAATTCCACCCCTGTTTTGTATAGAAAAATGTGTTGTATGTTTTTTTTTTTTAATAGAAAAAGTTTTTGTATCGCTTAATTTCCGATAAAAGATTTTTCCTATCGATAAATTTTCGATAAAAGTAATTTATTATTCGAAAAATTAAACAATATTACTTTCTTTTATGCAAATTTCTTAAAAGAATTGTTTAGTGCTAAATTTTCTCTAAAATTTTATTTTAATATTTTTTAAAGGTTTAATTAATAATTGCCGTTAGTGGTATTTTTTTTTTTTTTTTTTTTTTGTTAATTTTAACTGTTGCATGCCAGTCTGTTCTGTTACATTTTATTTCAAGTTGCAATTGTACACTCACTTTATTTTCAGTTTTTATTTTTAATTGCCTGTTTTCCATTAAAGTTACTTTTAAACGATACGTACTTAAGTTCTTTTTGAGTTCTTTTTTGTTCGTTTTAGTGTTCAGTTGCATAAATGGTGTAAAAACATTTATGATTTCTGTCTGGTTTGGTAGTAAAACTTATTGAGATTCAGTTTTATTTTTTGTTTGCAAAATGTGGTCCTCAGTTTTTTTCCCTTCTTTATTTGTAATTTGCAAGCCAACAGAGATTTGGTGATATTTTGCAAGCTGTTTCATTTCCCACACCCTGCTTACGAAAATGGTCACCATACGAAGTAAATGTTTGTTTATTGCATTTGTGTTTTTTTTCGTAGCGATATGTAGAAATAGCACTTAACACACTTTTGAAAATATTTCAGAAAATTTGTTTTTTTTACTAAAGTTATAAACCAGTTATGATATACTGTGATATGAATATAGAAAAGAAGTTGTGAGAGACACTTAATGAAATAAATACTCCAGGGATTATTGTCAGGTTTTTGTAAATTGCCTGAGTCTTAGTTTTAATTACCACCCAGTAGTTGACTTTAACTTTAATTGCGATTAAAAATGACGAATTTTTTACTGTCAAATTGAAATGTTTCACAATGAAATTAGTGGGTAATTTATTTATGTTAATATTCAATCAATAATGTCGAGGTAGTCAAGACCGTTTTTGCTAAGTCCATTTGAAGCACTGTTTGGGTTTCTTTGATATAAGTTTCGTATTCATTTTATTTATTCTAAACATTTTAAAATGCTTCATATATTCGCAATATAGACTAACATTAAAGTGTTAAATTTTTATTCACACAAAGCAAATTTGTGTCTTTGTCGATTTACAAAAAAATAATTATCAGAACAAAAAACTCATTAAAATTGCTTAAAATTTCTTTTAAAGTACAAACAAATTTTGTTAATTAAATAATTAATAAAAAGTCTAGGTTATTAAGAGATGATAAGAAAATTTAGCTGCTTTTGTATCCTTTTTCCTGAAAATGCCACCCATTGGTGTAGCGAAATATTAAAAACATAAAAAATATTAAACAATATTTTATTTAAAAAATGACCTAGTGCTTGACTAAAATAGAAAAGAAAATGTATTAATTTTACGTTAGGGTTTTCAGACAGTATTTTTTTGTTGAGTTTGCATTTCAAAAAAAAAATATATATATTTATTATTTTTTCCATCGATTAAAATGCCGAAATAAAATATTAAAATAAAAAAAAAGTTTCAGATAAAAATTTTCTATTCATTTTCAACAAAACTTTGCAGACTAATGCTAAAAATATTTAGGCCAAACACTGCTGAAAGAAGCTTAACGAAATAAAAAACCAGAACAACAAGCTATTTTTTCTATGCAACATGAATTGAACTGAATAACAAGACACCAGGAATGGGAGGTGGAGCTTTAAGAAAAAAAAAAAAAAACAATGAAAGACAAAACATCAAGCCAACAATGACAACTAGTTTTTCTTAAACAAATATAAATTTAAAAAATCTAATAATGAATGACTGCAAAAAAATCTATTTTAAATCGTATATGAACTTTGGACAATTATGACCAACAATAAATTACAAAAAAAACTTGTTTGAGATTAAAGAAATTTTGTCGTTTTCTTAATTCTATTTGTAAGTACAGTAAAAGATAAATTCTACAAATATTTAATAAACAGCTGACAATAATTAAGAAAAATGTTTTTAAACGCTCAGAACTATCACATTATGGAAATAAATTCAAACGATTTTCTACTATTGAGAATTTCTTGAAATAAAAATTATCTGTAGAAAATTAATGATGAAAACAAATGCACAAAAATATATGTTACAAATAAATTAATTTGCAGTTTGGCCTACGTTCATTAATCTAATTAATAACAGGCAATATTTTCTTATACAGAGAAACAACTTGTTAATGGAATCAATTAATATTTTTGCTTAACCTTTTTTGCAATTACATTATTAATTTATCAATAATCGGTTTGATTGCAAAACCAATATTTCCTTTAATATTGTTAAAAACCCGAATATTACCAAAAAATACAAGGGTTTCTAGCTTTCAATTAAATTCTTTTTTAAGTTTTGCATTTTCTGTAAAAAATTTTTTATTAATTTTTTTAATTTTCATATTGAAAAATTTTAGGATTTCCTTAAAGATCTCTTCAAAAGCTTTAAAATGAAGCCCATATTGATGTATAAAAAATTTTTAAATTTCAGAGCCTCGAAAATATAGATGATAATGTCAATAAGAAATAACACACATATCTAATATTTGAGTCAGTTGATTTATTTGTTTACTATTTTTAATTGTGTTAAAAATAACAATCTTGTAAAAAATGAAAAAATTACTTTCCTTCCTACAAAAAATGGTGCAAAGAAGACTTCTTAGATAGAAATCTAAAAGTAAATGATAAATTCAAAGTTATCCGTTTGAAACTAGTGCTATGTTTCTTCATTTAAGGTTCGAAAGTTATTTCCGGCTGAATAAAACAGCAATCATTAAATGCAAGTGGACCTATTGGGGGAACATGGCTTACCATAAATAAATATTTTTTCATTGATATATCTTTGTTTCTTTAAAAATTTTGTGAAAAAATAACAGTGGGTGTTGCTACTGAATATCGATTGAAAATTCATATGCAAAACTTATATTATTTTTTAGCTTTTATGTAAATGTAAATTTCAAAAATTAAAAAGGTTAACGACCGTCTTTCTTCTAAAAAAGTTTAACTAATTGGTCTACTTAAGGCAGAAAACTATTTTTTTTTTATTTGCCTTATTTGGTACTACACATACTTTTGTACAATGACTAATTGTTTAAACGTAACTAATTGATAATTAATAACAAACAACAGTTTTGTCGGCACACAATCACATATTCATGAACAATAGAATAGAAAGATTATAATGACTGACAGAAAAAGTTTTCCTTTTTTCTTTTATCTTGTGGTCTCTAATATTTGTACTTAATAAATAACAAGCAATTTTTATAAACAAATCATCCACCTCCATTCCACACGACTGAAAAGATAATTTTAGAACCCGAAAAATATAATTTTTGTTGTTTTCATTTATTTCAATAACAATTTTCCGTGGGCGTCTTAATGCCTCTTGAAATTATATGATTTAGAAATAAATTTACATTTACTTTTACGAAATTTTTTACCGTTAGGGAAAGTGGTCGGTACCTGAAGGAACTGTTCTACCTAAAATGACTTCCAATAGTTTTTTGTATAGACTCGTAAGAAATCAGAGTTCTGAAGTTACGAGTATCGATATATTAAAAAAAAAAACGAGATAAGCGTTTTCCAAAAAAAAAAAAAAAAAATTCTAACATAAAGTTTCCTAAAATGTACCATAACCGTTCTGTATTTACTGATATCGCTTGAAAAGTGTTTTTTGTTTTGTTTTTTCTATCAAAAGTTTCATTCCGTTAAATAGCAGCCAAAGAAAACACATAGTTGAGGTAACCATAATCTAAAAGCAACATATTATGGTTGTATTATATGGTTGTTAACAAAACATAGTATTGTTACATTTCATCATAGTAAAGCTGGTCTTGCAACCATATTGTTGTCTAGCTTATCAATAACACGGTAAAGTATAGACATAATTATGTTTAAAAATAAACATTAAATTGTTAAATTAAAGCATCATAATATGGTTGAAAATGTCATGTTATAAAATTGAATGAGAATTATTTTTGATTTGTTACAAAACTTACAAAAACAGGATTTAACGCACAGGCTAAAAGAATCATTTCTACAAAAAATATAATTTATAAGCCCAAATAACGGTATCTTATCTGCATACATTCCTACGTGAACATTCATTTATGGAGTAAACGTGATATTCTTGTATTGAAGATATACGGTACGTAATGGTAATTCGGAACTGACTACACATTTATTCATAACTTCTAATACGTTAATCTGGCATCCGGCAATTATTTTTGATGTATAATATGACAGCTTTAAATAAAAAATATGGAAATATTTGTGCTTAAAACACCAAACTAAAGATTTATATGCTAACATACATACATACATATATTTCAACTATTTTTGAAATGTTTTTTATTTGTTTTTATATTTTGTATATTATTTTTTTTTTTCATTTTCTCTAACAATAAAAACAATTTCAACTTGAAGGTAACAAAGAATTACTAAACTAAAAGAAAATGATTCTGTCAAGACCTAGAACCAATATTTTTAAGCGCAAACATTATTTTCTTTCCTTTTAATCATACTCTGAGTAATTTTATTATATTATGGTTAAATATATTATATTATTTTTAATAAGTTATAAAACTTTGGTCGTAGTTCAATTTTTTTACGTTAAACCAACCATGTTATATTTTTTGTGCACAGTTACCATAATGGTTAAATATCAACAAAAACCTGTTTATCGTGACTGAAGCATTGCTAAAATCAACTATAATTCACAATGTTGTTACAAAGAACAAATTGTGGGTATTTTGACCATATCACAACCATGTTTTCTCTTTGTGTGTTATTGCAACAAAGTCGGGCTATATCGAAGGTTTTTATGTTTTAAAGATTTAAGAGAGAGCCCAGAATTTTTTGCTGTTCTCTGTGAAGATTACTGGAGTAGATGAAGCGCTCTTCATCAGATCATAAAACTTAATTTAGAAGATATACAATGTGTATTTGTACAATGTGTAGGCTTTTGTGAGTAGTTTTTAATACTCGCGTTGTCGTTTACAAATGTGCCCTTATAACAGTAAATTATTTAAAATCACCCATGAGTCTTACAGAAGAATGTTTTGTGTACAAATTTACAAATTATTGTTTTCTTAAGTTTTAAAATGTTGCATTTCAAAGTTGTAAGAAAGTTCAGTTTCTAAAGGTGCGGTCACATATGACAAACATTTGCCTAAAAATTGTTCGCTCTTGTTTGGCCTAAATCTTTTTAAAACAATACAAAAATTTGTTTTGTGGTCACACTACGCACATTTATTTGCCTATTTTTATTTGGTCAAACAGCTATGAAATAATGTCAAATAAAATACAGACAAACATGTTTTATGTGCAGTCATACTTAAAATAATATTTGACTTAAAAATGTATTTGATCAAACTGAAAAAAAAACATAAATTTATTTGCCCACAAACTGCTGCTCATGGACATTGACATTTAATTTCTTCGGCATTATTTCATAAGTTCGAAACAATAAAATAAAAACCATAGTCGGAAAATAAATATGCAACTGTAGTGAAATTTATTTCATCTAGGTAGACTCTGGGCGCATCTTTTTAAAAGTCCCGAATCAAGTTTTTATTCTCTTCCTACAATATACTTTTCCTACGAGGGCTGCTATATATATTTCTGGCCTGGCAACACTGAGTGCTGCTAAGTGCAATCTGACATTTCCATTGGAAAGTTTGTCATTTTTAAGCATAATCGTACTCAAAACGTTTTGACGTACGACCATTATTTCTGTTGTTTACAGTGACTTGAAAAAAATTAATATAGAAAAAAATGGAATTAACTTGTGAACATTTTCGTGCCATCATTTTTCACAACTTTCGACGTGGATTATCACGACAAGAGTGCATTGATGAACTTAAATCTTTGTATGTTGATGAAGCACCATCCTATAGCACTGTGAAAAATTGGTATAATGAATTTAATCGTGGCCGAAGCTCGCTCAAAGACGAATTCCGTGAAGGTCATCCAAAAACGGCTGTTGTGCCAGAGAACATTGATGCCGTGCGTGAACTCATAATGCAAGATCGACATGCGACATACCGAGAGATAGAGACATCCTTGGACATTTCTTCCACCAGCATACATTCGATACTGCATGAACACCTGGCCGTAAAAAAGGTTTGTTCTCGTTGGATCCCGCACAATTTGAAAGTCGCTCAAAAAAAAAGCTCGTGTCGATTGGTGCAAAAAAATGTTGCAAAAATACGATTGCGGTGTTGCAAAAGACGTTTATAAGAGCGTTACAGGTGACGAATCATGGACCTATGCGTATGAGCCCGAAACGAAACAACAATCGACCGTGTGGGTCTTCAAAGACGAGCAAAATCTAACGAAAGTTGTTCGTGGAAGAAGCACTTCGAAGCAAATGGTCGCCTGTTTCTTCGGCAAAACTGGTCATGTGGCGACTGTTCCGCTTGAGCAACGTAGGACGGTCACTTCTGAGTGGTACACTACAATTTGTGTGCCTGAAATCATCGGAGAAATTCGAAAAACCAACAAGAGAAGACGAATCATTGTTAACCATGACAATGTGAGCTCTCACACAGAGCGTTTTTGACCGGCCAAAACGTCGAATTAATGGGTCATCCGCCGTACAGCCCTGACTTGGCACCTATTGACTTATTCTTGTTTCCGCACATCAAGAAAAAAATGCGTGGTCAACGATTTTCGTCGCCAGAAGAAGCTGTTGAATTGTTCAAAAACCATGTTTTAGAGGTGTCTCAATCGGAGTGGAAAAAGGGCTTCGATAACTGTTTTGAGCGCATGCATAAGTGTATAAATCATGCTGGAGAATACTTTAAAAAACAATAAAACCGTTTTTGAATATAAATATTCGAATTTTCACTATTAAGCCAGAAATATATAGAGCAGCCCTCGTATACTTTGTAGGAGGAGTAAAATCATAGTTTTTTATATAAACATAAAATATCCACCACTGATGGCAATAAAATAAATAAAAGTTGGTCTAGTAATGATGGCTAATTATGTACACCCATGTATTATGTATACAGATTCCATTAAAAAAAAAACTATTACACATAATGGCAATGTGAGAAGAAAGTTTATAATGAATAACTCCCATATATGAAAGTTCCAAATAAAGAAAGCCAAGCAACAATATAAAAATTTTTTATATTCTATTCTATAAAGAAGCTACAAAAGGTGTTCTAAAGAAGGAGCACAATAAGAGGATGAAGCTAAATAGGAATTAGATTCAACTTCTTAACAAAAGATTTTAATATCCATTTATTATATTTTTGTTGGTTAAAAATTCTAAAAATTTTTGATTTATTTAATATAATTTTTAAATACTGCTGTTTATTTGTTTATTTTATATAAGTGTGGACAGATAATATATTAAAAAAAAAAAGTCGCTTTAATTAAAAAGCCAAATTTCACAAAGAATCAAACCGAAAATATGCAAAATTTTAATTGGGACACAAAGTCCTACAATTTTTAAGAAACTTTAATGTTTCAGGTTTCGGAAAATAGAGGAAAAACTCTTGTATATATATAGTTTTGAAAAATTGTTACCTTATAACATACCATCAAACGAATATATGTATAATGAAAAATCAAAAAAAAAAAAAAATAACTATTTAATGATAAAATGTTATAGAAAACTTGTTTATCGTAACCACATATTATAGAAGAGAATAGAAAATTATAGTTACGACAATACCACAATCATGTTTGTTTCTGTATATGTATTAATAATCACTTTTCATACAGATTTTATTTTGCAACTATTCACTTTTCAAAAACCACCGTTAAATTGTTTACAAAAAATATGCTGTAAAAAGTTCAAAGAAATAAACTATAATGCAGCACGCATAGAATTTTTAACATTTTACACTATATTTTGTTGTTTGTGTGTTTAATATTGAGATGTCTCAAAATCATGACAGAAAATGCAAATACATATATATACACATATTTACATCTGCTGCAGGATGCATTTCCATTTGCCATGTGGTATATGTAACAACTCCCACCAAATAATTTTTTATTCACGTTGCTTTTAGTTGGCAAAATGACGTGGCCAACTTTCTTGGTATTCGCTAATAAGAATTTATTGGAACTTAAAGATAAACAAGAATTGAAAATAATATCTGATTTGGTAATGCGGTTTGTAATCTTGGCTTGATAGGCCTTGTAATTGTCTATTATATTTGAAACTACAAATCCAAAGTTTATTTTAATTTTCAATTCGGTTTCTTTTCGAAAACTTCTTTTCCTCAGTAAGCCTGCAATGCATAATTATTTTCGTGCTCCATTCGTGCTCCATGTTGTATTGATTAAAAATCCTATTCTAAAGATAATTCATTATTTGTAAAGTTTGTACAAGAAACCCGTAACTGATATTAATATACTCAATTCTAGTCAATTCTTTTCTATTCTATTTTAATCTATTCAATTGCATTCTATTCATTTTTGCTCTGTTATATTCTGCTCTGGTTTATTCTATTCGAAAATATTCTATATTATTCTATTCTAGTCTATTCTAACCTATTCTATTCCATTCTAATATATTCTATTCCATTTTGAATTTATTATGTTCTACTCTATTTTGTTTTTCTACTCTATTGTATGTTGGTTATTTTATTCTATTTAACTCTATTCTATTCCGTTATATTCTTTATTCAGTTTTATAATATTCTATTCCGCCCGATGCAATTCTATTCTTTTCTATTCCGTTACATTCTTTATTCAGTTTTATAATACTCTATTTCGCTCAATGCTATTCTACTCTACTCTGTTCTATTTTATTCTATTCTGTTCTATTCTATATTATTCTATTCTATTCTATTCTATTCTATTCTATTCTATTCTATTCTACTCTATTCGATTATATTTCATTATATTCTATTCTATTTAAATCTATTCTATTATATTCACCTCTATTCTTTTTTTGTTTTTTCTATTTCTTTCTATCCCTTGTAGCATGGCGAAATAATACAGGTGGTCTTGATAGCGAATTTATTCATTTCTTTTATTCGTAAACGCTAAATGTCAAACACCATACAAAAAAAAAGTTATACATATTATTTATACATTGAGTTTGACATTTACCGTTTACGGCGAAAATAATGAATTCGCTATTGAGACCAAATGTATTATTGCGCCATGCTTTTTAGTCTAGTGCATGGCGAAATAATAAAGGAGGTCTCGATGGCGAATTTATTACTTTCGCCGTAAACGCGAAATGTCAAACTTCATATCATGGCGAAAATATACTAGGTGGTCGCAATGGCGAATTCATAATTTTCGCCGCAAACGTGAAATGTCAAACACCATATAAAAAAAATATATACACATTTTTTTATTTATGGAGTTTGACATTCAGCGTTTACGGCGAAAGTAATAAATTCGCCATCGAGACCACCTGTATTATTTCGCCATGCTTCATATATTAAAAATATGTATAATGTTTTTTATATGGTGTGTGACATTTAACGTTTTCCACGAAAATAAATGAATTCGCCATTGCGACCACCTAGTAATATTTCGCCATGGTCTAGTGGTAGCGATAGCGAATTTATTGATTTTAGCCGTTAGCCCGAACGCCAAACTACATATATAAAAAATAGTATACTCGTACAGATTTTTTATATATGGAGTTTGACAGTTAGGCTACCGTCGAAAATCAAAGAATTCGCCATCGCTGGCACCTTATAATTAATTCACCTTGATACATACATACCTGCATTTTCATCATTTTTTTTTATTTTCAAGTATTTTAGTTAGTTTTCTTAGAATATTTAAAAGAAAGTTAAAAAATTTTCTTCTAATTTATTTTTCGCTTCCCTGCAACTGTATTGCAAAATGTATTACTGCACTTCAAATATGCTAAATGATGAATTTAAAAGGATGTTGCAATTTTCTTCTCAGTTTTATTCATTATTTAATTCCATACGAATAAGGAAACACTACAAAAAATGACAATTTAAGAAATAGGAGATAACATTTATGCATATTAAATAATAATATGAGATGCATTTTGAAATTTTGGAATTTAACTCACCTTTTAGGCAAATTTGTTTGTAAATTTTCGCTCAGGTTTACAAAGTTAGACTTCTTTTTAAAAAATTATCTGCAATGAAATGGAAAAAAGAAATAGTTAAATAAAATGTAAAATTATAATCCTTAAGATTTTACAAATTTCACTTGTGTTAAAAGACATAAGTATTAAAGTTTCTTTTACTATCAGTGACAGTTAAAATGATTGTGATGACATTCTTTGTTGATTTGTTGCTAATTACTTTAATGTTTGTTTTATTCTTAACTCAAGTTTAAGCTACACATTCTCTTTAGGAGGAAATTCATAAAAAAAAAATCAAACTGTACACACGACATTAAAAATACACGAGTACAATTTTATATTGAAAAATTGTCTTTTGATCTGCCGCTTTAAATTGTATTGCAAGTGCACTGGATTGTTCGGTTTCCTTTCATTTTGTAATTTTGCACTTAATGCAGTTTAATTAAAAGGAAAACAAGGTTTGAATTTCTGTACATGACTTAAGTTTTTTATTCGTTTTTTCTTACTATTAAAAATTATGCATTAAAGAAAAAAAGCATATTAATGTCCCCTTTTTGAAGCGTAGCGGTTCTTTTGATTACAAACACCAGTATTTGACTCTGGTTAGATTTGTTCCCATGTTCTCTAATTTATTTAAAATGGGCTTTAACAAACTCACAAGGCCATCGACACCAAAATATTCTGTGGCTGTAGCGAGCGTTAAGCCAAGAATAGAACTTTCCATCTCCCATTTTAACAACCTGGTCCTTTTAACGAGCTCACCTACTATTTTATGCTGTTGCTTTCTTCTCGCCCTTACGACGATTTTCGAACACGATTTTCTTCTTTTATTATACAGGCGCTTTAACCAACTCATATACAACAGGTAAGTTACGGATATATAAAAAATATTTTTCTTCACTTTTTACTCTTTTGGGAATTGAACTCATGCTCAAGATATCCTGCCCTTAAACACGCAGACACTTCTACCAAATATTGTTACAAAAATTTTTTATTTGCAGCACTGTGTAAGTGGTGGCTCTTTTTTCATACGAAATTAAATATACAACAACAAAATATTAGCTTTTGTCATTAGAAATATATGAAGGGTTGCCAGATCTTATTTTTTTTTAGTAGAAATAGAAATGAACAAAAATTAACAGAAAGTCACTTTTAAAGTAATAAGCAGTTGCAGCGCGTCAGATGTATTTTTGAAGTTGATACAGCGCATCGAAAGAAGGCGCTACAAAATATTCAGGTCTGGAAAACCCGTTAGAACATTTCAGAAAAATTTACCCTGATTTGGCAGCGGCTGGGATAAAAACACATTTGCTAATAACCATCTAAGCAACAACACTTTCATCTATATCGCACCATAATTTAAACTAATCTGCTGCTGGTTGACGAAACATTTTTTACACTAAAAGTTTTATGAAATCTACAGGTCATAATAATTTTAATCAGACTTAAGTTCAGATACATTTTAATTTTTAAGTTTCTTAAGAAACAAACATTATTTAAAAATATTTATGTTCATTTTTAAAGAAAACTGAAAAAACTAGACATTTTTAAAATGTAATGCAGCAATTGTTACAGCGCCTCTACATCCTTCATCAACCGTTAAAGGCAAACGCTTGAAATTATTACAGAGGATGTACTGCAATGTCTAATATTTGAATAGGTACAAAATACAAAATTTAAATGAATTAATGCTATAAACCTTTGTATATTATTTGGATTAACGAAGTAACTCCAAAAAAAATATACGGAGCGATAGAAAATAAAAAATTAAGAAAAAGAAAAAATCAAGTGAAGAAATTGGTACTCGCCTATATTTTCCGAGTTACGGGGCTCTGAAATTTTCCAATTTTTTTAAATATCAATGTGGGTATCATTTTAAAGCTTTTGAAGATATCTTTAAGGAAATACTAAAATTAAAAAAAATGCTTAACCCACTAAGAGCTAATGACATTTTTATATCAAAATCTGAATCACCCCAATATTTGCTTTTTTGATTGGAGTGACTTCACTAAAATAGATTTACATAGATGGTGAAGGGTATAAAAGATTTGGCATAGTCGAATGTAGTACTCTTACTTGTTTTATTAATTTATGTTAATCAATAAACATGTAACGATAACTTGTGTTGTATAGAGGCATCAAACAAATTTTAAAAATAATGAACCTTTTTTAATGGGGCCAATTCGCAAGCACCACTTTTCAAATAAAACAAAAAAAAAACACAAATAATTAATTTAAGAATTTGCAAAGTGTCTGTGCATAGAAATAAATTATCGTAATGTTTTTTTTAAACTATTTTTTATCCTCTTTCAACTGTATAAAAGTGCCGAAAAAAAGTCAGCCGCATACAGTGGGGAAAGAAAAATAAAATAACTGTTGGTTATTGTTGTTTTTGCTTAGACTTTGATTATTGTTTGATTTATTGTTTGGACAAAAATTTTTAGTTTATTTAAAAAGTTTGTCGGAAAGTCCTGTAGAGTTAAGTAAGCGGTAACGAAATGGCCATCAAGACGTGCTTTGACACTCAATAATCAATATCGGTAATTAATTTAATCGGGATAATTTAAAAAATAGCACAAAGTGTGCTTTAATTAATTAAAAAAAAATTTCAAATCGATATAGAAATGACTGAGTTTAGTCGAATTGATAATCTTCTCTTGTTTTGAAGTCGGTTAAATATACATGGGAAAATATGCTACAAAACAACAGTATTAAAAAATATGATTTTGTAGTGAATAAAATATACTTTTAGCAACTTTATTTTTAAAATAATTATCTTTTTTGGAATTTATTACAAACTAGAATGAAATGTGTAAAAACTGGCATTTAAAAAATGCAAATGTATTGAACAATTTTACCAAAAAGAAACTGTTTAAACGTGATATTATTACGCTTAAACGTACAGAAGCTAAAAGTTCTTATATAAATTTTATCTACTTTTTTGATGGCAGCAAAATTTGCATTAATATGATTAAAAAAGCCATTACAAACTATTGTGCGTTTCTTAAATATTTCTGCAAAATAATAAAAAGTGCTTACAGATGCTACTACGAAATGTTTTGTTGCTTAACGTGTTATCAAGAATTATAAAACTTTTTTCTACAAACATGACAAACTATAAAAATATGAAAAAATTGCTTAAACTTAAACAACATCCATAAATATTGTGAAATAGCTCTACTACGACACATGGCTTCTAGGGAATCAACAACATCTCGGCAATGACAAGATTATACTCTAACAACTTAAAGACAAACGTCTGATACAACTAAATATATTTTACAATTGCTCGTAAAATAAAATTATGCACAAATATGCTGTTAGTGATTAAATACGCAAAAAAGCTTTTAAAGAAATAAATAATGATTAAATTATTTAAGGAATTTTTAACAAAAGATTTCTTTATTTATCTATTTTATTCTAATTTCAAAATTCAAATTATATTTAACCCCATTTTTATAAAATTGTTTAAATTTAATTTCAATTTTTTAACTCTGCATCATACTTTAATTTATTAAGGTGTTAACAATAAATTAACACCCTCTTTCTTATTCCGGTTTCTCAAGGTTTTTCAAACTGAAGCAAATGCATGTCTTCATTATTAAAGACATTTATAAAAATTTTATACAAATTTGTATGAGAAACACAGGTAAAAATTTATACAAAAAGCATTTTAAATGTGAAACAACATTCAAAATTCAGCGTAAAGCACATATTTAAGTAAATTGAGATGAGCAAGTGTGACACGTAATGAAAAGTGAAATTATATTTAAAACGATGGAACTCTATTTTACCCTTCACTACAGATAGAGAAAGAGCACATTTAAGTTTGTCATTCCGTGTGTATTTCTACTATATCCATGTCTGAGTCGAAGTCGACTGAGCGATGCCCGCCTGTCCGTCCATGTTCGGGTTAACGTTACTTTGCCAGGGCACTAGATCAGCTAGATAAAATGTAAATACGTCATTTGAAACAAATCTATTTTATTGAAGTAAATCCAATTAAAAAACAAATATATGGAGCAATATTAAAATTAAAAAAAAAAATAAATAAAAAAACACATCACGTGAATAAGTTGGCGCACGCCCATGTCTTCGGAGTTACGCAACTCGTAGAAAAGTTCGATTATGCACCATATTTTTTAAGATATCAACATGGGTGGGTATCATTTAAAAGCTTTTGAAAGATCAATTAGGAAAAAGTATTTTTTAATACAGTTTTTATTTGACCTTTTTAATTATTAATATATTTATTTAATTTTTAAGCATAAAAAAGACCTAGTGCTTAAAAATTAAATAAATATATTAAAAAGTATTTTTTTTATATAAATTTAACCCATTTCATATAGTTTGTTATTTGTCCTTTTTAATTATTTATTTTTTAATTTATTATTTAAGCACAAGGTCTTTTAACTTTTATTTTTTCAATATTTCGCTACACCCTTGTGTAGCATCATCAGGACAAAGAAATATTTATTTGAACACAAAATAGCAACAACAAAAAAGTTATGTTAGTTTGAAAAAATTTTTATAACTTTTTTGTTGTTGCTATTTTGTGTTCAAATAAATATTTCTTTGTCCTGATGATGCTACACAAGGGTGTAGCGAAATATTGAAAAAATAAAAAATAAAAGTTAAAAGACCTTGTGCTTAAATAATAAATTAAAAAATAAATATTTAACCCATTTAGAAAATATTTTTATGTAAAATTATTTGTATGTAATTTATAATTTTTTTCTTATTTTTTAAATCTCTGTCACCCCGATATTTAGTTTTTTGATTGGAGTTACTTCACTAAACTAGATTTATATAATAATATATATACAATGCATGTTGCACCCTTTTTAAGTTTGTCATTCCGATTGTTATTTCTACAATATCCATTTTCGACACTTATAAAAAGTATATATATTCTGAGTTCTTATGCATAGCAAAGCCATTTGCGCAATGTACGTCTGCTCGTCCGTGTTGGCGTAAAAAAACATAAATATGTCAGTCGATCAACTATAGTGTAAAAAAGAGGTGCATGATCGGTCCATGTCTTTCTAGGCAGCATGTAAAACTCCACGCCTACCTCTAAGTTTTTCATGTCATTTAGAGCAATAAAGTAACTCCATTAAAAAAAATAATTAAAAAGTGAAAAAATTGGTGGTCGCCCATATTTTCCGAGTTACGGGGCTCTAAAATTTTTATATATTTTAAAATATCAAAATGGGTATCATTTCAAAGCTTTAAGGGAACAGATCTTTAAGGGAATATTGACAGATCTTTAAGGGAATATTGAAATTTTTGAAAATGGTAAACCTATTAAGAGCCGATGTCATTTTTATGTAAAATTATATGTATGCAGTACCAAAAATTTTTTGTCTCTTTTTTTAATTCTCTGTCACTTTTTGCTTTTTTGATTAGAGTTACTTCACTAAACGAGATTTACATAGATGGTAAAGGGTATAAAAGATTCGGCATAGCCGAATATATCACTCTCGTTTGTTTTAGTTAATGTTGGAATCTGGAAACCTCATTTTGTTATACGAAAATACTAAATTCGTTATTGTTGGTGCGTGAGTAACAAAAATGTCACTCACTTTCCCATCTTTAGTTCTAAATGTTTATTCATTAGCAGTTTTGTTGTGATGTTTTCAAATACACATTAGTGTAAAAATCTTTGTTAACTACAAATACAAAAGTCTACATATAAAGAGTTTTAACCATTTGTATGCGCATCAATATAATAGAGGCAATTAAAAAAACTGTCTTTTAATTTACAGCCAAACCTATTTTAGCGCGTAACGCGCAATTTATCTGTCAAAAATTTTCATGTACATAGAAAATGTATAATAGTGCGGCGTTAAAGCTTAGCAATTGAAAAAACCGATTTTGACAGTGCTTTAGGAAGTGAAGTTAGCTGCTTATCAAATTTTTTATTGTTGAAAAGTTAAGACAATTTAGTTATTTTCAGGCCAATCTAGCGGTTTCATTTCTTTTTTATTTCTATACAGTGGGATTTTATAAAATAAAATGAGTTAACATTACTGTTGAAGACACAAAGTTGACGCTCTTATTTTATTATGTCATTTCAGTGCCAAAGCTTTGGGCCAGATTGCGTTGCGCTATACGCGCCAATTTAGCTTTGTCTATTAGAATAAACTTATTAATAGCAATATTTTGAAGTAAATTTAAAATGAATTGAATTTAGCCAAATGAATTTAGCCAAATTATAGAGTAGCAATTCATTGGAATGGACGGTGATAATAAATTAATTTGTGTTTTTTTGGTTTAAATTAATGTTTTTGTAACGTTTGTTTTATATGTTACTTATTCTTCATGTTATTTGGAGTGTTTTATATCTAAACTTGTTTTTGTTTATGTAAATAATTTTTACCATATTTCCTTGAGAAAGTCAACAAATAATTGACGAAACGTCGGGAAAAAATGTAAAAATAAATTAGTTTTATTTACATTTGGAAACACAGGTCATACTAGCTTATCCACGGAACTTAAAAACAAAATAACATTGGCCACATAACCCAATAAAAAAAAAATCAATTTTAATTCATTGATAATATCAACAGTTCAAAAAAAAATAAAAAAAAAAAAATTAATTTTAAAAAATTTTGTATTATAATTTATGTAAGTACATTGTGGTCACATAAAATTCTTTAATGGGTTACCTTAGCCTTTGACAGGCTTCTTGTTGAATTTTTTACATTTAACCAAGCTACCTTATATACATTACAGTTGGGCTGGATGAATAAGGATGTCGACTCAAACAACCTTATCATTTTAACGCACACCTCATCGTTATTATTTTTTAACTCTTTCATATATGTATATTATTTATTAAAACATGTGTTTATTATCCATAATGATATGCAAAAAAATCTAAATGTGTGTATAACTATAAGCAACAGAACAGCAACAGCCAAGAATTGTCGGTGTTGAATTTCAGTCAAGTATGTGAACAAACAAAATGCAAACATTAAACCCACTGCACTACGGAGATGACAAAAAGTAAATGAAAGCAACTTGATGGCGCCCTCATGTGTCTCTATTTTGAAAAAAAATAATATGTAATAAAAATGAAAACAGAATATTGTATAAAAAATGAAACCCTATCGTATTTGTCAGTGTTCTAAATTCCTTGAAAAATTATTAAAGAAAAACTTACACATGCACAATAAAAGCTTAATTAGGAAGTGACATGTAGGCACCTTCAAGTACAATGTGCAGCACCAAACAAAAAAAATCTCATTTGTAATTTACTGCAACTAAAAATATATGTGAGGAAAAAGAGAAATGATGTTTTAAATTCTTCACTTCTGGTGTTTTATGATTCACTTAAGTGAAACCAAAATATTCCTTTGCTAGTGAATTAAAGTAAGTGACATCAATTTTGATTTCAATAACCTTGAATATATAACTTATGTAAAAGAAAAAATATGGAGAATGTAGACATTTTTTTTCCTGAACATTCTAAAGAAATATTAAAATTCTTTACATTTTGAGCTTCCAAAAGTAAAAAACACTTAATGCTTTTTTCTCCAAAATGATTTTTGTATCAACAATTTTTAATTTATTTACAATAGGTAATTGTATCGAAATCCTAATTTCTCTTATATTTCAATTGGTCTCGATAATATTTGGCAAAGAAATACCATGTAAATCTCAGAAAGATTATAAAGAGGCCAGCAGTTTTGAATGAAAACATTAAAAATTTTTAGTCGGGTTTAAGTTAATTTTTTTTGTTATTTTCAATTTTATAAAGAAACAAGTTGTATCTTCAAAGAAGACAGGAACAATTTTGAATGCAATGTATTATCTGGATATCTACATATTGGTGGCATGTCATAATGTCCAAGGACATAATATCCAAAGACGTAATGTCCATGGACGTTATGTCACACTACAAATGCGTTATGATGTCCATCGACGTAGTGTCATAATGTCCATGGATATTATGGGTACATTTTTTGGTGTTCTACGTAAAAAAGATGTAACGTTTTAAGAAACTTGCTTGCAAAAAATCGAAGCAGGTATTGGTTATACCATAAAGGACAAAATCCTCACGCCCTGCCGAAGGCCGGCTATGTAGAAAATCTTTGGGAAGCAAAGCCGTTGTTGTTTTAAGTCCAAACATTATGTGACACTTTCATAAGTGACATTTTGTCTACACTAAAAACGACATAGTGTCCATGGACATTATGATGTTTTTCAAAGCGACATATGGTCCATGAACTTTATGGCATGCCACCGTATTCTTCCTATTCATCTACTTTATTTAGTGTAAATATCGTCTATCTAATCATCCAGTTTAAGTGAAAAGAATATAAAAAAGATTTAATATTTGTACCAAAAATTCCGGCACAATCAAAAGCTTTTCTGCTTTCCCTATTCAATGCATTTGCTTTTGCGAACAGTCGGTTAACAACAAATGTAATTTTTTGTTTTAAGTATTTTCTTTTCTTATCGTCACAGCAAAATTTTGCTGTGATTATTGTGTAGTTAGCAAGGTTTGAAAATGTTGCCACGTATTTTTCGGTCTTCTTCTTCTTACACTAATGATTGGCTTGCATCACTGTGCATATTCTAATTTTTCATATACCAGGATGCGGTTGACAACATTTAGAGAAACTCAATTTATGTTCTTTGAATTTCTATATTTTTCTAAATTCGTATCATTTCGAAATCACATTCTATTATTTCGATAGTTTACTAATCGATTGCTAATTTATTTTCTTTTTTCGCCGATAACATCAATCTTTACTTTAACAAGGCGTCTATCTCATTCTATACACAACACCTTTGGCAAAGTTTTGTTTTTTGTTTTTTTTTTGTTTTTGAAGCTTCTCTATACAAAACTTTAATTTTTTTATTAATATCTAGATCTGTCATAGATATTGTACTTCTCAAGTTGTTACACGCAGTACCCCATCGAGAAACTTTAAGGCCGTGTCAGATAAAACTTTTGCTTTGCGTTGCGTTGCAAATTCGCTTTGACATCTAAGATAAAATGCACGAACTTATATGAAGTATGTCACATAAAGCACTTTTAACGCAAAGCAAAGCGCAAAGTTGGGCAACACTCATCTTTTTGCGCGCTTTGACAATTAGCTGCTATACATTTGTATATTATTTTTGGCAAAATCGAACGTAAAAGAGTTAAGAATTTTAAAATATAATTTTTTTAATATACAGTGGCTCACAGCTTATTTCATGCACTGGATAATTTTATAATTTAAGTCCTATAACAATAATACCAGTAGGAATTAAAAAAAGAAATTGGTATCAATAAATAGAGAAAAGGGTCTAGTTTAACAAGAAAACTTTATTTATTTAGAAAATTAATATTAACATAATTAAAAAACAAGAAAAGTAAAATATACAGCTTTTTTCATCTCACATCTTATTTTATGCATTTATTTCGTTTGGTAACGATACTTTCAGAATGCGTTGTCTAGCGGAAATTTATTTTTAATTCTACCCTATTGTACTTTTCGATATGATTGGCACTTAATTAATGGTCTTATTTTGTCAATAATTTGGTTAATTTCGGGAAATTTAAAATGGGTCCACGCACAACATTAGTACAGAAAGAATTGGTAGTAAATCATTTTAAAAACGGTCACTCGCAGCGGAAAATAGTTGAAATGATGAATAAAAAAACTTAGACGTCGCAACAAATTATCGAGTGCTTCGTTCGTGAAAACCGTTTAATTAACAAATGTAGATAAGCACCAAATAAAATTTTTAATAAACATGATGAGCGTTATATTGTCAAAAAATTTTAGGCAAATACAGGGCTCTCAGCTCCCAAACTGACTTTCGATATTCAATATGACATAGGCAAACATTGCTGCGTTGAAACTTTTCAGTGTGTTCTTCGTCACCATGATTTTAATGGTCGAGTTCCACGTAAGAAGCCTTCTATTAGCGCAAAAATCAAAATATGCAGTCTCAACTTCACTGTAGAACACGATTCCAAAGACGCATCGATTTGGAATGCAGTTATCTTAACCGATAAATCCAAATTTAATAAATTCCGCTCCGATGATAAGTCCTACGTATGGAAAAAACCTAACACCGAGCCTAATAAAGAATATTTAAAGGCAACAGGTAAGCATGGTGGTGGCAGCGTCATGATTTGGCCCTGCATGTCGACTGTTGGTACTGAGAGTTTAGAGTTTATTGAAACAACCATTGACAAAATAAGTATCTTCAAATTTTAAAGGACAATTTGTTGCAAAATGCAAAAAATCTGGGTATAAGATCAAATTTTCGATTTTATCAGGATAACGATCCGAAACATAAATCGGGAATTGTAAAGTTTTGGTCAATTTATAACTACCCTTACTTGATGATTACGCCACCTCAGTCACCAAGCCTCAATGTCATTAAAAATCTATGGTCCATTTTGGAAGAAACATAAGACAACACGAGTTTTCAAGCAAAAATAGCCTAAAAGAATTAGAGTGATAGAATATTTCGCCCAATTCATCGCGAAAACTAGTTGCATCTATACCAAACCGTCTTAAGCCTGTTATAGACAATAAAGTGTATCAGACAAAGTATTAAAAATATAAATTAGCAAACACAACTTGAAAGTTTTCAATACTTAAGGTTACCGCATAAAATAAGCTGTGATATGAAAAAAGCTGTATTTTTTATTTGTTTTACTTTTAGGATAATTAACTCTTAATTTTTTAAAAATTGAAGTTTTCTTGTTAAATTAAGCCCTTTTATCTATTAAATGATACCAATTTCTTTTTTTAATTCTTACTGGTTTTATTGTTACAGGACTTAAAAAATTAAAATATGCAGTGCATAAAATAAGCTGTGAGCCACTGTATATTCTTCCTTTATTATTTTTTTTAGAAAATTATGGAAGAAAAACTTATAAAAACAAACAATAATTAGGCGCTGTTAAAGTTTTTATTGTGACATACCTCTTGCGTTGTACGCTTTTTTTTCAAAGTTTGAAACGTCACGCAAAGCGATAAAGTTTTATCTGACACGGCCTTTACGATTAAATTGGCTTCACTATTTTTTTAACTAACGGGTTGTTAAATTTTAAGGGCAGATGTTGATTTTGAATAAAATACAAATTATTTAGTAAATTATTGTCATTTCTTTTTATTTTAATAATGTGTTTCAATTATGTATGAAACAAAACAACGGCTACATGGCCGCCTCGATGCTTCAAATTTTCATTTACGCTGAGGCATAATTGAGGTTCTATGCAGTTAATGAACCGTATTATTTCATTCTTTAGCTTTTGAGTTGTTGCTCTTTTATCGCCGTAAACCTTTTCTTTCAAATAACCCCAAAGAAAAAAGTCCAACGGTGTAAAATCACATGATATTGGCGGCCAATTGACATCGCTACCACATGAGTTAACACGCCATTGAATTTGTTGCGCAAAACAGCCATTGTTTCGTTAGCTGTGTGGAAAGTGGCATCATGCTGTAGAAACCACTTATGGTGCACATCCACATGTTTATCAACGACAAGCGTGAGAGCTGAAATTGTTGGGCACGACGACGAGTAGAGGTAGACGGCTCTTCAGCCACACTATAGCGAACAGCAGCAATATTTTCTGCAATACAGACCCAGTTTGCTCAAATTTTTGCACGATCTTTCCGATAATACGCACATTTAGACCATAAAATTTAACGAGATAATTCTGAATTTTGATTTGAGCGCCCATTTTCGTAATAAACCTGAATAACTTTAACGCGTTGCTCGATTGTTATATTTCCATAGTTCAAATTGAGTTAGCCTGAAATTGAGAAATGTCAAATTAAATGCAAAAAAAAAACTTGACGTTTAGGTGTGGTTCACATTCAACATCGGCCCTTAATATTTAACCACCCGATATTTTTAAATTTTCTGAATTGTCTTTCTTGTTATATTTCCAATGATTTCTGTTCTGTTCAAATATAAAACTGTCAGAACTTCTAGAAGTTACTATATTTTTATTATTCTATAAATGCAATACGATTTATTAAGTCGACTGCAAAATGCTTAACATCATCAATCGATTTCTTAAGCTACAAATGCCTTCGAGTTTTGGCCAATTAAAATTATATATTTTAAACAAGTAATCAGTCAGATTATTTAAAAGCTTATCTCATAAATTAAGTATTTAAATATCGCCTAAAGCAAAAATAAAATCTTTAAAACATTTAAGATCATTGTTTTTTTTTTTGCAACAAGCAACCACAAATTATGAATCAGTATTGTCATTTCATGTGAAACTCATACCGGTTTTAATTTTATTTGTTGAAAACAAAAAATTATTCTAATAAAGTAACGTTTTTATTCATTGACAAAACCGAGTTAAGCAGTTGATTTTTTAAACAAAATAAAAAATAACAAAAAACCAAACAACATTTTTCTGTGTCCAAGTCTGGTAAGAATACGAGTAAGTAATTTTAAAAAAGTTGTCAGAAATATTTTTCTTATGCAATTTAATTTGATGTTTCTTAAAGCTACACAGAGAAAAAATAGTATTGAGAAAATTCTATCAGGAACTGTAATAAGTGCTTTCAAGTAAAGTATATGAATAATTAAAAGTTTTTATTAAATCAAATATGACATGAATAAATGAGAATTACTAGCAAAAAAAAAATAATAATAAAAATGCAGATTTATTTCATGTCATGATTTATGTAAAAATTGAATAACTGAATCATTTTGTACATAAATTAACTACTCACTCTAAGATTTTATTGTTAATTGCCAGAAGAAAAACACGACTAAAAGGGGAAAAATATTGCAAGTATTGCAGCAGAGCCGAATTGACTTTAGCCAATGAAGGTAATAGAACAAATGCTACAACTCAATAACTTTGTTATTTTATAAAATCTTTTTAGAAATTAAAAGACAAAAATGTAGTCAGTTTTAAAAGCAAACCAGTGGCTTGTTTCTGTAACTTAGGTGAGAAACTGCTTGCATTAAATATAGAAGTCATCATGTTTTACACAAGAGAGCCACATCAATTGATGAACGTTTTTATAATTTTTATCTTATTGTTACGAATAATAAAATCTGGCAACCCCTGTTCTTGTTTCCGTATGAGCGTGGTGAATAAGTTAATTCAACTAATGGTGTGTGTATAAAATAATACCACCATTAGGCAACAAAAGTTGAGCAGCCTCAATCGATGCATTGGTAGAGGTGCGTGCTGTAAAACAGAAGATTGTGGGTTCGATCCTTGCCGTCGGACATGCGCACAACCAAAAATAAAAATTGTTATAATGCAATTAAAATTAATAAACAGCAGTACAAACTTCCCGAGATGCAAAAGACAATTATTGTGTGAAGCCATGGCAGATAATTTAGTGGAGACTTCCAAATTAATATAGGAGCTACAGATAATTGTCAAGAAGCCCTTTATAATAAAAAGTAAGAACGGTAGCGGTTGCGCAGAGAAGTGTAACAGTATAACAACAAAGTATATGGCAGACGTGTATTGTGGCTATTGGATTAAAAGGGGATGACTGGCTTGGATAAAAGTAATAGTGGATATGTCTGTGGATGGTTAAGGTTACTAAACAAGGCATCGAGTAGTTCATGTCTCGCCGGAGTAACACAGTAGTGTAGCGTGGATGGCTGCGTTTGTAGTGATAACGCATGTTTAGTAAATACGAGACCAAGGGTTCACAAGACCGGTAGGATCAAGAAGTATAGCCAGAGAAAGCCATAATATTTGAATACAGAATAATGAGCCACAGTGGTATTTGCAATCCAAAGAATCCTTACGTTTGTCTAAAAAGGAAAAAATGTAACATTGGTGTCAGAAGTGGGATTGCAAAAATAAACCACAAATGAAAACTGTACACTAGTTGTGAGCATTTGTAAAGCGCACAAGCAATTATCCTAAGGAATAAAAATTGTGCCTATTTGGCACAAACAGGCTTAAGTGAGGGATAATGTTACGAAGAATAAAATCTGGCAACCCCTGTTCTTGTTTCCGTGTGAGCGTGGTGAATAAGTTAATTCAACTAATGGTGTGTGTATAAAATAATACCACCATTAGCCAACAAAAGTTGAGCAGCCTCAATTGATGCATTGGTAGAGGTGCGTGCTGTAAGACGAAAGATGTGGGTTTGATCCCCTCCGTCGGACATGCGCACAATGAAAAATACAAATTGTTATAATGCAATTAAAATTAATAAACAGCAGTACAAACCTCCGGAGAGGAAAAAGAATATTATTGTCTGAAGCCATGGCAGATAATTTAGTGGAGACGTCCAATTAATAAAAAGAGTAATAGATAAATGTCAAGAAGCCCTTTATAATAAATAAAAGTAAGACCAGCAGCGGTAAGCGCAGGGAAGTGTAACAGCATAACAACAGTGTATGGCAGACGGGTGTTGTGGCTATTGGGATTAAAGGCTTGGATAAAATGAGTCGTGGAGTTGTCTGAACTAAAAGAAATTTTGAACTAAAATTTGAACTAGTTAATTTTTAAACATTGAACTGTGTCAAACCAAATGGCAACAATGAATTCTCCTAAGTTACAGAAACAAGGTACTGTTTGCGAATAAAAAAACAATATTGTAGAAAATTCTTTTCAAAAAACAGACCTACGAATTTTTTAAATCACTTTCAAAAATATATTTTGAAGAAATAAAAATATGAACTCAATTGTAATGTTATATAACATGCAATTAAAGCCGGAAATTGTTGATTAAAAATGATTTTAATATTTATTTTGTGATTCTTAGAAACTAAGATATTTTTATTTAATAATACTTGTGGAAAAAACCCGACTTTAAAACAGATTTCATCTGTTTGTCTAAAACGGTTTAAAAGTATTGCCAAACACATCAAATTAGATTAACTATTTGTATCCCTTTTATTCCATATCTAAACTTTATACTTGTTGTAGCAGATTTAGCACTACAGATCCTTGTTTATTTCAACCGTCTGTCTTCAACTGTTCTGGCAATTTACAGCAACTATAGGGGCACTCTTTAATTTTCCAAATTCAAATTTTACACTTGCGGTTGTAGTAGACTTAGCATTCAGGTTCTTTGTAAATTCAAGCGTCTGTCTAACGGAACAGTTTGGCCATATACATCCGAATTATAATAACTACTGTAACACCCTTTAATTTATAATTTAAAATATTTATACTTTTTACACCAAACAAATCAGTGGCCATTCTGTATAATTTTTAAGTGTTTGTATATAACGGTTTAAAAGATAGCCCACTAACAGTGAATTTGCATAAATTTTGAGAACACCCTTTAATTACTTAATTCAAATTATAAGCTTTTTGATATAGCCGGCTAAGAAATTCAGGTTCCTTGTAAGTTTCAGCTGTCTGTGTATAGCAGTTCAAAAGTTTGGGTACATACATCAAATTACATCAATTCTGGAACACCCTTTAATTTCCAAATCCAAATTTTATATTTGATGCTAAAGCGGAGTTAGCAGTACAGATTCTCTGTAAATTTCAAGCGTCTGTTTACAACTGTTCAAAAGTATTGCCAAATACATCAAATTAAATGAACTATTGAGGGACACCCTTTAATTTTTAGATTTATTTTTGTTTTACTCTTTGCGATTGGGAGTGATACGCAGTCTTATTTTTAATTTTAAAGTGATGCTCTTTACGGTTTATACTACACGTAAAAAATGGATGTTGAATGGAGACACCTTTTAATTTTTAAGATTATGAACTGTATTTAATCCAATGTGTAACCATCACCTTGCAAATAAAAAAATTTCAAAATAACTGAGTTATGGAGGCACGAATATAAAAAACAACATTCAGCCGAATTGATTTTAAAATTTACAATTAAGAATATTTTTATATAACGAAGTGATATCGCATGAATTAAAAAAAGCAAACATCTGTATAAATCTTAATTTTGATTTCAGTAATAAGGAATATCTTGCGATGTTGCCCATTTAACTGCAAACATTAAATTTAAATTGTTTAGGAATTTTTTGGTGCTCGCTCATATCTTTGCTAAGTGTAGTTTTTTGACAAAAAATCTAAAAGCCACTGGTTAAAATAAGTCTAAAAATATCTTTGTGCGAATGTATGTATTTTAAATATAGTCTGCACGTACGACACTTTTTCATTCACAAATATGAGTGCTTATGTTGTGTTGTTATTATGTCCAAAGAGGTTACAACGTATAGAATTCTATGTCACTACTTGATTATTTTTGTTGTTATTTTTTTGAGGTTTATTTGACAAATACATTTTGCATTATTTCTATGAGCGTAGAGAATTTTAGTATTATTAAATTAAGTAATGCTCCGATGAGCAAGTTACCAATTAAGGCAAGGTAGCATAAATTTTCGAAATTTTTTGTTAGAAAAAATACAAGGTAGTTCTAGAATTACCCAATTTGGTAATTGTTTAAATGGCATTACCTATTTAGTTAGCAGCATGTTTAGTTGGCTTCAATTAGCTCTTTACAAAAAAAAAAAAAAGAAAAAACGGGATAAATAGCCAAAAACCGGAGAATAAAGTCTTTAATTATAAATTCTGTAGATAAATCCTCTTGAATTTTTAAATACACTACCAAGTTGCCTATGACATGTTGAGTAGTTGAGCACGAATCATGAGTTCAAATCCGAACGGGGCCTGAAATTTAAACAAAATAATAATTGTTATGTAGCTACAGGTAATAATTTCTGTAAAAGGCGAATAAAATCAAAACATCAATTCAAACCTTCTGCAGTCTTTATTTTAAAAACAAATCAATTGTAGTGCAGCCACATTAAATGAGTTGATGAAGGTGTCTGTATTGTTATAAAAATAACATATGGCAACCCCTGTTGTTGTTGTTGTTAATATGTGCCTGGTAAAAAACAGTGGTGAATAAGTTACTTCCAATTGGCGTGTGTATAGAATAAAATGACAATTAGCTAACAATAGTTGAGCAGCTACATTGGCTGCGATGGTAGAAATGCGTGCTGTAAAACAGAAAGATCATGAGTTCGAGCCCATCTTTGCACAGGAAAAGTAATAATTGCAGGAGTATAATAAAATTAAAAATTGAAAAGAACAAGCAATACAAGCCTCCCGGAAAAGAAAAAGACAACTTTTGTTGTCTTTATTATAAAGCTACTTTGCAATAAAAAAACTGTAGCCGTTGGCGCAAGGGAGTAATAGCATAACAACAGTGTGCGTAGGTGTGTGTTCTGTAGGCTTGCCAGATGGGCTTGATTTTTTCTTGATTGTCAAGTTTTTTAATACGCGTCAAGTTTCAGGTGAAAAAGTGATTTGTCAAGCTTTTTCGTAAGTTAATTTTTTTTTCAAATTTATTATAGATTATGTAATAATACTTAAAAAAGTAAGTTTAAATTTCTAAAAAAAAACAATTCTAAAGCCCATATTTTTACTATCTACGGAATAAGGATTTCCAAGTTGTTTTAGAAAGTGATTCCTGCACAATTGTAGAACTACATACCGTAATGGCCAACCTTATGAACAGTATTCATAGCCGTATGAATGATAGTTTTTATGGAAGCAAAGTTTCTACAATTACGAAATCCCTATCCCCTAATGAAATAAATACTTTCAAGTTTGAAGCAAATGAGTTTCTTGAAAGAGCTACCAGTTATTTAGCTGAACGGTATGATTTTGAAGAAACATCAATCTAAAATCAAATTTTCGGTTAAATATAAAAAAGTCCGTTGTGACTTGAAATAAGCTTATAGAGCTTAGATAATTGTTAGGTATTTCAAATGACATTGACAATGATAAACTTTATGCCGATTACTGTGTTCTTCGTGAATTTTATGATATTTTACCAACAGATATACCAAATGATAAAATAGGGTCATAATTTTTAAAAAAGTATGCAGAAAGCAATCTTCAAAATTAAAAAAGTTGATCTCAGTTGTGTTTTCTATCCCAATAAGCAATGCCTTTTGTGAAAAAACACTTAGTGTTCTAAATAATTTATAAACCAAAGATAGGAATAGAATGTCCTTCGATCTTATAAGAATAAATTTTAATGAGGATTGCAAAAACTTTAAAATTTTTTTAAGAACATCCGATGGTAGAGAATTAATTAATTATGTACCTAAGAATACGAAATATTTGTGGCAAAATAAATAGAACTATATATTTTTTTAAATAGCACTTAAGTAGGATCAAGTAGTATAGCCGGATAGAGCCACAAGAGTAGAAAATTTATAATGTGCCACATTGGTATTTGATATCGAAAAAATACGTACTTTAGGCAAAAAAAAAGGAACCAGTATATTAGAATAGCAGATGAGATTGTAAGGCGTATGAGTTGGCTGGTTGGTAAAGCAGAAAAACGAAAGTTTCGAGTCTTGCCGAAGCCACAGTGTATTGTTTTCCAGATGTCTGCGTTGATTTAATTTGCATGATTGTAAACAAGACATTGAGAAGTCAAACTTGAACCGGAACTGGAGCAACTTTTTTCTACACGTTTTCTTGTGAAAACTTTAAAAGTAATTAAATAAGATGTAGTGGTTTTCGACATACACCAACTTAGGCTTTTACTGAAAGAAATATTGACCACATCCACTTTAAAGACCACTTTTAAATTTATCTAAAATCGTCGAACGGCCTACCAATTGGACAGTATTTATAAAATTCGTAGTAATACAATTTAAAGTTCTACAGGAAAAAATTCATTACGCCTATTTTTACGCCCACTTTTTTAAGCCCAGTTTTTACGAAAAGAAAAGCTGTCCACGGCTATTTTTGCGCCTATCTTCTTTTTCATCCCCGCGTTACTGCATGTACAAAAGTTTGATCACTTTACCGCTTCTCACAGCAAATAATAATGGAGAGTTTTGGAACTGCCCTCGTGCTAAGTAGATGCATTAGTAATAG
This sequence comes from Gymnosoma rotundatum, assembly GCA_916610165.2. NCBI lineage: Eukaryota > Metazoa > Arthropoda > Insecta > Diptera > Tachinidae > Gymnosoma > Gymnosoma rotundatum. Next base: position 63,459,068 of record OU744336.1, read on the forward strand.
AAATGTTGTGTATGTGTTTGTAGAGTGTAGAAGATTATTTTAGATTTAACTTTAAGCAGTAAGACGCTCCTAGTAACACACGTACTAATACCAACCTCCTTTAATTTTTCGTATATAGAAAAACATGTTCGAAATACTTTTCAATCTCTGTGTTGTATTTTTTTATCTTAAGTTTTATTGTTTTAAACAAGTTTTTGTGTTTTGTTCTTTCTATTAAATGGAAAAAAACTAACATTTTCTTAATAACTTGTATTGTGTTCAGAAAAGGCAATAGTTTATTGTTATTGTTAGTAATATATTTTACATTGTTGTTGTATTTTTTACATGTTTATTTCTTAGTTAAAGGTCATCTCTTCTGTGTTATTTACTCGTATTTGCAAACGTTCAGTATCTGGTAGTTGCACTTGATTTTTTTCTTTTTTTTCAAAATGTTAAACAAAGAAAATTGTAATTGTAAAAAAAATTATAATTAATAATAATATTTTTTTTGAATTCCCTTTAGCCTTAATTCTACAATGTAGTAAAAAACTAATTTATAATAAAAGATTTGAAGATTTTCTTTAAATACAAAAATATGTATGCGATTATATAAGAGAGTTGCAGAAATTTTTTGATTTATGAATTTATGATTACAAAATCCCAAAATATTGATACGGACGATTCGTTAAAGAGGAATACGAAAATAGTTTTAAAACCTGGTCTGTATCGTTCTAAAAACTTTTAGACAGTAGCAGCTACCACAAAGTGGAATCCGTTCGTTCTTTTTTGTTATCAAGTGTGGATTTCTTTATTTTTTGATTATTTATTTATTATTTTGTTTAAATTCATGATTCAAATGTTTCCAGAAAAGTTTTAGAAGGACTCCACATGCTACCACTATCCAATTGCTGCCATCATTATCCTGATAATGATGTTAGGGGTGATCTCTTGAGTGCTGGTTTTATTAAAAAAGAATTTGTGTTAGAATTTAAATATTTAAACTCTTTACACCATTAGGTAAGAGAATGGAAGCCCATGATACTTGTAAGGCTTCTAGAAGTCAAACCAGTCTTTCGTTCCTCTTTTTTTGAATATCAGATTCAAACAGATTGGTTCTTGTAAGCGCTTTTGTGATACCTGAAGGACAGTTGCAGGATAAACTTGGCAGTCGTTTCTACGTATTCTCGCAAATTTTAGGGTTGGACCGTGCCAAAGCAAGGCCTTGCTGCTACCAGGCTGCCTAATTGTCGATAAGACAAGAAAAAGAATATTGTGGCGACAGCTTCAGAAATCATTTATCGTATCACTGGTGTATGCATACACCAGCAGCATAGCTACCCCAAAGAGTTGCAGGTGTCATCTTAACATAGTAAAGCCTAAGATGTTAAAAATGTTTGCAACTGAAAATGTAGTCAAGTATTATGATAACGGAATTTCTTGATATTTTCAGCATAAAAGTCAGCGGCGATGTTCGATAGACTAAACACATTTTTTAAAACATGAAAGATGCTTTAAAATTGTTTGTGTATTAAACAAGTTCTTTTCTTTTAATATTATTAATTTAAATCGAATATTTACAAACTCTAATCTCTCTCTGATATTCAATCTTCTGATTTCCTAAAGAATGCATGGCATTAGTAGAGCTCATTTAATTAAAAAACATACAAAATTTCAGATCTAGACAAATAAATAAATGCTGATTATTTTGCTAATTTCTGTGAAAAAGGCGTTAAGGAGCCGAGCTTTTTATGAATAAAAATAGAAAGTGATTAAAATTAAAAAAAAAAAATAAAAATAGTGAGTATTATAATACTCTTACTGTACGAGTAAAAGTATATTTTAGAACATGATACGATTCATAAGAAAGGCTAAGCGCGTCTGATGTACAAAGAAGAATTTTAAACTGCATATGAAGAAGTAGGATTACTATATTCGGCGAATAATTTTCTTGAAATACCAATTTTTTGGTGAAATATTTCTTTGGAACAATGCCGATATTTTTGATATATGTACTTGGCATTTGGTGCCCCTTGTAATAGTTGTTGTTACATATAAAAGCGCCATACGGAAAGGAAACGGATCAAAACGTACGCGACATTTAGCACTCTTACATTCAGTATCCGAGAACTGCAGTCTACTGAAACAATATCAAGATCAATAAAATCCTCCATATTTTTTTTATAATTAAATTTGTTAGAATGCACATACACTATTCTGGTAAAATTTGTTATTATTAATTTTGTATTGTAAAATATTTGTAAAAATGTGATATTTTAAAAAAAATTTGTTTGGAAATTTTTTAGCACACTTTTAAATTTAAAAAAAAAGAAAATATATTAAGTGGAAAAAGTGTCGTTCGCACATATTTTCCGAGTTACGGGCCTCTGAACTTTTCAAATTTTTTAATATATCAATATGGGTATTATATAAAAACTTTTGAAGAGATCTGTAAGGAAATACTAACATATTTTTAATATACTTAACCCATTAAGAGCAGATAACATTTTTATTTAAAATAATATATATGTTGTACCCAATTTTTTTGTAATTCTCTGTCACCCCAAAAATTAAGTTTTTGATTAGAGTATATGGTGAAGGGTATAGAAGATTCGGCATAGCCGAATATATTGTTTTTCCAACAAAATTTTTTTTATTTTTTTTTCTAAATTTTTAAAGAAATTCCAATTTTCTTCTGAAATTCGGTTTTTAATACAACAAACTAAAAATCAGAAATAGCACAAAAAATTTACAACATCTAGAAAACGTAAGGAAACTAGGGGCATGACCTATTTTGACTATATATCCACCCTTTATGAAGCGATGTTTACAAAACGGCAGATGGCAGGGCCTTGTCAAAACTGATTTCAACCCAAATTGGAACGTTATCCGCATGTATGAAGACTTAGAATATGTAAACTTTATAGAATTTTAAAGAATATTAAAGCAGGTTCAAACGGAACGAAGGGTTTAAAACATGTCAACAAGAAGTATGTTATATTGCTATACTATCCAATACGCTCTGAGTAAAAGTCACCTTATCATTTTGTCTCACATGACGTTTCTTAGTAAACAAAGTTTGTGTTAAAGTTATATAAGTATGTGGCAACAATCTTAACAGAGATCATTTTTTTTTATTTTTATTAATTAATTTTTAAATAACTTGTTTTAACCATAAAAAATTAAGTGTTTTTTCACACTTTTAATCAGGTGCCTTGAAACTTTTAGTTTTTTATTTCTATCATTTCTTCTTTTAAGAGACAACCTTGTGATTACGAATTATCAATTCACCTGATCGCTTGGAAAGTTTTTAAACAATTTCATTGAATTTCAAAATTTTGCCAAGAAAGATGTTTCACTCGTTTCAGAGAAAAACTAAAAAAGTCGTTAAAAAGTATCATCATTCAGCGAACATGTTAATGAAAACAAAAAAGAAAACGATATTTCATTGACATTTAAGTTAATGAACACATATTTTGAATACAAAAAATAACACCGAAAAAGAGAATGATTAGAAAAATATAAAACTACAACAACAATAACGATTTAGAGTCTTTAAACAAATATACAATAAAAAAAACATTTACGCGAAACTGTCAACACTTGACGCCTGCGATTAAATACTAGACTCTGTCTGTTGCTGTCAAATAACAAATGACAATGTCAAACGTTTGGAGTAGTGAATGGGGAACAAAATAAAAATTGTTTGTTTGTCATTTGTTGAAAACAATATCCAACATCCATTTACGAATATTTCCAGCGTGGTGTATTGCTAACATAAGGACAGAGGGAAACGCAAAAAAACTTTATTTTAACATGAATGAAGAGTGATGGATAGATAGATAAGATTAAATAATAATAAAATGCAATTAAATGAAAGGAAAACCATGATCAGACAAACAGACAGACGGAATGAAATTGAATTATGATGAGAAAATTTTTAAACAAAACAGAAGAAAAGAAAAGAAAAGTAACAAGAACAATACAAAGAAAGGGCTGCATTTGAAAAAGACATTGAACTGTATAACATAGACTCTCTTCTGGTTTTGTTTTACGAGGGGTGCTATATATATTTCTGGCCTGATAGTGAAAATTCGAATATTTATAATCAAAAATGGTTTTATTGTTTTTCAAAGTATTCTCCAGCATGACTTATACACTTTTGCATGCGCTCAAACCAGTTGTCGAAGCACTTTTTCCACTCCGATTGAGACACCTCTATAACATGGTTTTTGAACACTTCAACAGCTTCTTCTGGTGACGAAAATCGTTGACCACGCATCTTTTTCTTGATGTGCGGAAACAAGAAGAAGTCATTAGGTGCCAAGTCAGGGCTGTACGGCGGATGACCCATTAATTCGACGTTTTGGCCGGTTAAAACGCTCTGGTTGGAACCGATGTGTAAGACCTCGCATTGTCATGGTGAACAATGATTCGTCTTCTCTTCTTGGTTTTTCGAATTTCTCCGATGACTTCAGGCAAACAAATTGTAGTGTACCACTCAGAAGTGACCGTCCTACGCCACTCAGAAGTGACAGTCGCCATATGACCAGTTTTGCCGAAGAAACAGGCAACCATTTGCTTCGAAGTGCTTCTTCCACGAACAACTTTCGTTGAATTTTGCTCGTCTTTGAAGACCCACACGGTGGATTTTTGTTTCGTTTCGGGCTCATACGCATAGATCCATGATTCGTCACCTATGACGATCTTATAAACGTCTTTTGAAGCACCGCAATCGTATTTTTGCAACATTTCTTTACACCAATCGACACGAGCCTTTTTTTGAGCGACTTTCAAATTGTGCGGCATCCAACGAGAACAAGTCTTTTTTACGGCCAGGTGTTCATGCAGTATCGAATGTATGCTGGTGGAAGAAATGTCCAAGGATGTCTCTATCTCTCGGTATGTCGCATGTCGATCTTGCATTATGAGTTCACGCACGGGATCAATGTTCTCTGGCACTACAGCCGTTTTTGGACGACCTTCACGGAATTCGTCTTTGAGCGAGCTTCGGCCACGATTAAATTCATTATACCAATTTTTCACAGTGCTATAGGATGGTGCTTCTTCGCCATACAAAGATTTAAGTTCATCAATGCACTCTTGTCGTGGTAATCCACGTCGAAAGTTGTGAAAAATGATGGCACGAAAATGTTTACGAGTTAATTCCATTTTTTTCTATATTAATTTTTTCAAGTCACTGTTAACAACACAAATAATGGTCGTACGTTAAAACGTTTTGAGTACGATTATGCTTAAAAATGACAAACTTTCCAATGGAAATGTCAGATTGCACTTGGCAGCACTCAGTGTTGCCAGGCCAGAAATATATATAGCAGCCCTCGTATAACACTATCGTACATTGTTGATGCACTTTAGCAAAAGAGTATACGAAAATGGGCAGGCAACTGTATCTAATTTTTATTTAGTATATATGTATGTAATTATTTAACGTCTAACAACTGAACTTACAAATTAACGTATTATGCTGCTTGGACTCACTCGCGGACAGATGAATGCACATAGGTTCTCCTTAAGTACATATCGTGGTGCGGAAGCTTATGTGCTCTATCTGCCATTTTACACATTTTGAGTTAATGATGCCACTTTAGCTTTTCGACCCCAAATTTTTCAAATCCGTAATTCGTTTTCAGCTATCTCATCTAGTTTCTGAGATGTCTGGACAAAAATCTTAATTTTATTTAAAATGTCTGTGAGAAGTTTCTTGAAGTGCTAAGTAAGCGGTAGCGAATTGGTTATCGAGAGGTGCTTTCACCCTCAATAATCAATATCGGTGATTTGTGCAATTTATTCGGGAAAATTAGCACAAAATATTTCAAGATAATAAAAAAACATATATTTAGAAGGATAGAGAATTAAAAAATAAAAAAAAGCATGACGTGAAAAAATTGGCGCCCGCCCATATTTTCCGAGTTATGTGTCTCTGAACAATTCATAGAAAAGTACGATTAAGAGTGAAATACAACCTTACGGTTGCGGATGCGATTGTTTTTTTTTTATATGGAGTTTTGACAATAAAAAACGTTCAACGAATCCGCATGAAATTAGAATTTATTTTAATTTGAGTGCGTTTTTTCTCAAGCTCTCAATTTTAAATTTTTTCTCTTTCAGCATGTTGCCACAGTTTTAATGTTTTTTGTGAATGACTACGAAAAAAAAGCGAAAGAAAATGTAAAAAGTCTTTGAAAATCCACAATAATTTTGAAATTTTCCAAATTATTGCTTATTTACAGTTTAAATTTTTTTTTAAATAGATTTCAATAAAAAAGAATAAAGAAATTAGTTATCAAATAATAAAAAATGACAATAAAATCCGCAACCGTCGGCGCACTTCATTTTATTTGTTTTTTCTCTGACATGCGGAATCCGTCGCCGCAACCGTAAGCTTGTATTTCTACTCTAAGCAATATATTTCTTTAAGATATCAACATGGGTATCGTTTAAAAGCTTTTAAAAGAGATCTTTCAGGAAATACAAAATTTTTTTTTAAGTGCTTAACCCATTAATAGCCGATGATATCTTTATGTAAAATTATATATTTGTTTTTTTTTTTTATTAGAGTTATTTAACTAAGCTAGATTTACAATAAATTAAATAAATTCGTCAAATAATCTATCCTTTAATTTTAAACTTTAAATATTTTTTGTTAAAAATTAAAAGTGCCTGTCTATTACGTTATAGAAAAGACGATATACATATATACATTCGTCAAATTAAGTCTTTATTGAAGACACTCTTCAAGGTTAATTCTTATTTTTTTACTTGTCATCATAACGGGTTCTCTCTTAATTTTTAAAGGTTTCCTGTTGCGATTAAAAAATTTTAATTTCACAAGAGCATCCTTTAATTTTTACTTGTTTGTTTCTCTTGTTGCCGTTATAGTTTTATTCTAACCTATTCTATTCCTTTCTAGCCTATCTTCTTCTATTCTTTTATTATCGATTCTATTCTGTGCAATTTCAGGTGTTTGTTTAAAAGATTAGGCAACATGGGTGAAAACAACTTCGCTAAGGGGACACGTTTAATTTTTATCTTTTGGTTTTGTAGCAGATTTTATAACAACTAGATAGAGACCTGTGTCAAACAGATAGGTAAATAGATATTTCAGTTATGTTAGTAGGGGAACATTTTTACCTTCTGGACACAAAGTAATTTGGAGAAACTCAGAAAGATTTTTATGAATATTCCTAGGTAGAATTAAGATACCTTAACCTAAATAACTGGGATAAAAATCGAAGAAGACTGCAAGTGTATCTTCTTCGCCTGTGCCTGGACGAGGCTCGGACGGTGCATGAGTATCAAGCTCTTGCCAGCATTGTGCTTAGGACTAAAGACCAACATATAGTATACTAAATGTATATGCTCTATAGGAGATTCAGTGATTTTTCGTTTGGTACGGAGAAAATTATTAATTACACTAGAAAATTAAAATTTACCCAAAATAACTAAAATCCAAAACTCTTATTAAAGATTTTTTTCTTTATCTAAATTTTCAGTTTTGGTCCTTCTCTCTCTATCTTTCTCTCTCTTGCTATTTAATCATTTATCGAATGTTGTTAGTGAACACCTCGAAATAAGTAACTGTAGCAATTTTCACACAACAATGAGTACAATTGCAATTTCATTGGATAGACCGCAAAAGCAAGTGAAAGTGGTTTTTGGGAAATTGCAGAAATAGAGAAATAAAACTGCACAACTAACAACCACAAAACAAGATGTTGTCGTGTCACGAAATGACTCAAAAACAATTAAACCAAAAAATGAAAAACACAGAGAAAAGCGGCACTATTTTCAAATGTCTGTTTATGCTGTTTTTTATTCACTCTTTAATAAATCTAATGAGAAGTTGAAATGTAACGTGCAGTTTACTTGTGGGAAGTGTTTTAATTTATATTAATTTTGTCACATGTTTTTTATTTTATGCCAGACTTTGTTGTCGCAAAAAATGTCGTGGGTTCAAAAGATTTATTTAAGTTAATCCCATTTTTAAAATTGATTTTTTTCCTATTTTGCAAATCAGTAGTTTAAAATCTCTCATTTAAATAAATGGAAATTTAATTAATATAATACGAGGGCTGCTATTTATATTTCTGGCCTTGCAACACTGAATGCTGCTAAGTGCAATCTGACATTTCCATTGGAAAGTTTGTCATTTTTAAGCATAATCGTACTCAAAACGTTTTGACGTACGACCATTATTTGTGTTGTTTACAGTGACTTGAAAAAATTAATATAGAAAAAAATTGAATTAACTCGTGAACATTTTCGTGGCATCATTTTTCACAACTTTCGACGTGGATTATCACGACAAGAGTGCATTGATGAACATAAATCTTTGTATGGCGATGAACACCATCCTATAGCACTGTGAAAAATTGGTAAAATGAATTTAATTTGGCCGAAGCTCGCTCAAAGACGAATTTCGTGAAGGTCGTCCAAAAACGGCTGTTGTGCCAGAGAACATTGATGCCGTGCGTGAACTCATAATGCAAGTTCGACGTGCGACATACCGAGAGATAGAGACATCCTTGGACATTTCTTCCACCAGCATACATTCGATACTGCATGAACACCTGGCCGTAAAAAAGGCTTGTTCTCGTTGGATCCCGCACAATTTGAAAGTCGCTCAAAAAAAGGCTCGTGTCGATTGGTGAAAAGAAATGTTGCAAAAATACGATTGCGGTGCTTCAAAAGACATTTATAAGATCGTCACAGGTGACGAATCAACGAAAGTTGTTCGTGGAAGAAGCACTTCGAAGCAAATGGTCGCCTGTTTCTTCGGCAAAACTGGTCGTGTGGCGACTGTTCCGCTTGAGCAACGTAGGACGGTCACTTCTGAGTGGTGCACTACAATTTGTTTGCCTAAAGTCATAGGAGAAATTCGAAAAACCAACAAGAGAAGACGAATTATTGTTTACCATGAAAATGCGAGATCTCACACATTGGCTCAAACCAGAGCGTTTTTGACCGGACAAAACGTCGAATTAATGGGTCATCCGCCGTACAGCCCTGACTTGGCACTTAATGACTTCTTCTTGCTTCCGCACATCAAGAAAAAATGCGTGGTCAACGATTTTCGTCGCCAGAAGAAGCTGTTGAAGTGTTCAAAAACCATGTTTTTGAGGTGTCTCAATCGGAGTGGAAAAAGTGCTTCGACAACTGGTTTGAGCGCATGCAAAAGTGTATAAATCATGCTGGAGAATACTTTGAAAAACAATAAAACCATTTTTGATTATAAATATTTGCATTTTCACTATTAGGCCAGAAATATATAGAGCAGCCCTCGTAATTAGATTAAAAATAAATAAACTCGTCATGTCATAAAAATAGTAAAAAAGATTTAAGATTTAAACAGTTTTTGATCAAACAGATTATATAAGATTCTAAGTTTAAAAAAATGTTTAATTATTTAGCGAAAAAAAGAATAAAATAACGATCAATTTTTACTAATGCTTAAGATTTCTTTGACTCACAATTTGGCAAAAAAAAAAATTCACACATCATTTTTTAGTAAACTTAGAAATTAGTTAATTCGATTATATAATTAACTGGTTCAAAAAATTACCAATTAGTTGGCTACTATGCTCCCAATGGTTCTGGATTCGCATACATTTCATATGGTTTTTGTGAATGGTAGTTTGTGGGCGTCGTGGTAATTATCCGTGTCTACCTTGAACACATCTGCAGGTATCAGTCACCCTACATTAGATTAACTTTATCCTATAACATGTGCAGACAAGGCGTTATCTTGAGAAAAAGAGATATAAACATTAAAAATCACAAAATAAATAGAATAGTCCAAATAGATAGAAGCGAAATCTGTAAATATCTTGTGGGCGCCTGGAACTTCATTCGTAAACTGGTTAATGGTAAAGTGGGACTTAACACACCTGAATAACATTAAATAATTATTGACCTGAAATTGGAGTACTCGGCAGAAAGACGACGGGACGCGGATGTGAAATTTCGAATATCATCTCACCGTAATAAGAATAATCAGCAACGCCTGGCCAAAAAATCGAATCGTTTTTCTTTAACAAATTTTTTGCTAAGAAGAGGATAAGCATTTACAGGGAAGGTGGTGTTTTCAAGTGCTTTCAATATCATTAACCGACTTCTTACTCTCAAAAATTGTAAGGGTGTCCCCTTACAACATACATATTTTTTACGTGCATTATGAACTGTAACATGTACTTCTTTAAAATTTAAATTACTGCGTATTACTATAGCTCCGAATAACAAAAATTAATAAAAAAATAAATCTAAAAATTAATAGGTGTTCCCAAAGGTGACGTAAATTGACCTACATGGGCCTATATTTTGAACCATTATAGACAAACGCTTGCAAATTGGACAGCATGTTGATTGATATGAACGTTATAATAACAAGTATAAACATTTACAATTATAAATTAAAGGGTGTCCCAATATTAAATGTAATTTGATGTATGTGGCCATACTTTTAAACCGTTATAGACAGACAGATGACATCTGTTTTGAATACGGTTATTTTTACCAGAATTATTTAAAAAATTCTTTTTAAGTGAACATGAATATGCTCTTGTCACCAAGAGCATATTCATGTTCCAGTTGCCAGTTTTCTATGTTGCATTCTGATTTTGTATTACCAGATAAAGTGTCTGGTTAGTCAGATTTATATTCTGAAGAGCCCCACAATTACCCTAAGAGCTAACGGGCTACTAACTCCTTATTGTTTTACTAATGGTGCACTATTCATGCCTCAAAGGCACCTGGAGACAGAAATCCTTGTATACCTCAAAAGCAAAGAAGCCGAGAAAATGTGTACTAAATTACTGAACATTCCTTTGAGTAGATGTCTACATACCCCTGATACGATAAGGAAAATTAATTTTGTATTAGAAATTGTAAATTAAAAAGCTTTCGAAATAATGAGGAACGTCTTTGGCTCTTAGTAAAGAATAATAATACGCAATCTTGAAAACTTTTTTTTACAAAAAATAATTATTAATGAAACGATGAAATGAAAGATCGTAATATCAGCTGGTTAGATTATTGTGAATTATTGACATTGAATACTTGGAAAAATGCGAAAAAATATTTTCAATATTAATTACTATTTATTAAATAAAATCAAGTAAAATCCATTTATCTAAAATAAATCTTTAGAGTTAGAACGAGAGGCTTCATACCATTAAATTAAATATCTAATTATCACGGTTCCAGAGAGAGGAGGTCTGTGACAAAAGCATAGATTCTGTAGAGATATTAACAGACTTACGTTTTAACCTTACGGCCGTTGGACGCTGTAACGTAATTGAAATACGGCACGCTTTTTTTTAAATAATAAAAACAGCTGGGCGAAAAAAGATTTGGTAACTTCTCTACAACAACATGCATAATCACTAAATCAAATGTATTTCTTTGGAAGGAAGTCGTTGTTAAGAAATAAATAATAATTGACTCAAAATATGACTTGCTTTTGTGTATATTTTTAAAAAGAATAAAGTTTTATTATTGGTTCCATGAATTGACTATTCCAACTTGTTTGCAACATATTGAAATCGTTTTTCTTCAAACGCAGCAAATGCTAATTTACATTTTAAACTTAAAATTAAGTTGAGAGACATGACCGAAAGAAATTTAAATATTTATACAAATAACAAACAAAATACCGCACGTGACTTTATTTCACTTTTTGTTGTGGCAGTTTAAGTCGTAACGTATTTCTTAACGTTTTGTTTTAAATCTTAAAAAGGTCTTAAAATCTCAAGTAAATCCAAACAAGAAAACAACACAAATAGTTGCAGCCATTCCCCTTAAACGTAATATATTTTTTTATTTCTTTAAGCACACTCCAGGCAACAAAAGTGAAATATAAACTAAAACTTAAATTGCTGTGCTGTTACAATTATTTTCAACCAAAGCATTAAGGTAATTTTTCGTTTAACATTTTACTGCTTTAAATCTTTGAATTAATTACACTCTAAGAAGAAATTCCTGTAAATGAAAATTTAAATTACAACCATTCAGTCATTTTTAAAGAAAACAAGATTAAATATAAATTACAGCGGTGAAAATTCGCAACAAAAGGAAATAAAAATGCTGTAAATGTAGACAAGCTAAATAATGTAATTTAAAGAAAAAAACTTGATTTTTGTACAACAAAATTGTTCATTCATGACTTAAAAGTACCCCTACTATAGGTAAACATTTGCTTGCAAAACAAATGGTCCTTCGAACCTTTTAATTGCACTGGTAACACGAAATCCTCCTTCAAACCATAACATGCTTTCTTACTGTTTTCAAATGTGCTGAAAACGAATTTGAAGTCAGATTCTGTCTATCACGCACAGTTTCTTGAGAAATTATAGTTTTTTTTTATCAAAAAATGTGAGTTTTTTGTAAAGTTTACGAATTTTCTTGGCATCAAAACATAGTGAAAAAAATTCAAAAGCCCGATGATTTTGAGCGCATTGAAGTATATTTGAACGAAAAAAATTTGATGGGAATATAACAAGTGGTTTAAGAAATATGGCTCAAAGTTTTTTTTTTATCGTGGTATCTTTATTCAAATCCTTGCCTGCCCCCTTCACCCTCATACCTCAACTCCCCCCTCCCACTCAGCTCCGCTCTTGTCACTATTTTCTTCTGGGATTTGATCAGTACTCGAGGCCTTCCCTAACGCACTTATTTGGATATTCAGTTGTGCTATCTTTGTTTTGGGAACAGTTCACTTTTTCTCTGTAATGTCACAACAGTGTATAAATAAGCCTAATTCGTTTTGCTATGTTTGTAGTGAAGTCACATTCAAGTCCACTCCGCTGGCAAAGAAGGCATACGAGATATACTTTGGATGTAAAGTAAGTGATCAGGACAAATCCTGGGCTCCTAAAATATGCTGTATTTCATGCTCAGGTTCTCTGACTGGTTGGCTAAATGGGTTCATAAGTCAATATCATTTGGAGTTTCAATGGTTCTCGCCATACCTAAAAATCACGTGACCGATTGCTATTGTTGCATTACCACAATCACAATAATTTTCAAACACAATTTTTTCGATTTTTTCCAAGTTTCTGCTCTTTTCTCTCAAAATCAGAGGGTGATAGAATTTTTCTGAGTTCAGATTCGGACTCAACACACCTGAAAACATTAGAAACCGGCAAAATTGGCCAAGGGACGGGAGAAAAGTTTTTTTTTGCAGAGCAGTGTAATTTATTATTGTTTTTCGTTTCTAATACTTGTATTTAGAAATTCTAACTCCGGTAAGACTTGAACTACTAGGTCTTCAACCAGTGAAGGGAATCGAAATATAAAATGTCTTGTTAAGCAAACATATGGCATTTGAATGGAAACGACGCTAAAACTCCGATGGTAGTCGATCATGTCAGCCAAGACTGCCATTTCAACCTTCTCCTGGAATAGCTGTTGTCTTTGGCAACTTCGAGATCTTAATGTTATTGATTCTGGGGTTATAAAACTGCACCAGTCGCCTGGGCTTGCAAGAGCCTGACACTGGCAAATAATAAAGATTGGAAGGCCGATCAGTGGAGCTAGTGGCCACCATGGCTTACGATCCCTGAAAAATTCTACGTAAGTTCTGTATTTTACGTGCTTTAACATGCTTCACAGAATACTACCAATAGATTTGCTGTATAGTTTAGATGGTGCAAGTAATGTTTTTGAAATTTTCACTTGGTCCGCTGTACGCCCTGAGGTCGCTAGTAGACGTATTGTGTTAACCTAGTAGTAATTCCAATGTCGCCTTAAAGCAATGGCTATGTAATGACATTAATCTGTATCACACTCAGACCTCTCAAATGAATGCTCTGTCGACGTTGGGTCCATGATTATCTTGTTTTTATTACACTAGCACATTCACCTAACGACGCTGTACAAGAATTGCTTTTTTTTAACTAAGGTTTCAAAAGGTTTAATTGTTTTCATTTATGCGCGGCATCTCCACAGCAGTTATTTTTTTTCTACTCCAGGCTCTGTTAATATGTTTATGTATAACAAATATTATGTTTTATGTATAACATATAATTTGATTTTCTTAGTTAAACCTTATCAAATTGGAACTTAAGCCGAACTATCTGTTTTATCAGTGGTATGGTTCTTATGTTTAAAGTTATCTATAAAAAGTGTTATTTAATCTAAATATATATTTAGATTATAAAATTTTGCTCAACAGTCTTATATTCATGTGGTCCTTCGAACCCATTCGTAATAACGAATTTTATACATTTCGCATCAATTATTCAAACACCTTTTCTTTGCTTCCTACTAATTGTTATGTAAAATCTAAAGTAACCATGTCATGAAAAGTGTTGTCATATTTAAAGTGTTATTGTTATCATGAGTTAAGTAACATTTTTGGCTCATTTACCACAGAAAAATGTTTGATATTTAGCAATGCATTTAATAATATTTATTTAACTCCTATACTTTCTTTTTCCAGCTGAAAATTCGTTTGTAAAGTGTTTTTATATATTTTACATAAATTATTTAATTTCTCACGATTTAACTATTTATTTTAGCTATTATATTTAAAATAAAACACTTAAAACAATTCAAAAAAAGAAATAAAACTAATAACGGCTAGTGCAAAAAATTTCCTTCAATGTTTTGTAGTGCAGTATTTTTTTAAATGAACTTTTTTTTAAACTTTCTAGCTTCAAACGCAAGCAACCAACTTCACCTTTAACCTTTCTTGCAACCTTTGCCACCTAAATCATTATTTACGTAAAGCGTACACAAGGTAAATTTGCTTTAATTTTAGATGTCTAGTGTAATGTAAGGGGCTTTAATTCTGAATACAATAAAAAAATTATGAAATAATTTAAATAAGAATATATTAAGGTTTCTTATGCAGTTTTATATAAAGCAAACAAAACTTGATAATTTTCGGAAGTTCATAATGTTTTTTTTTTTTTTGCAAAATAATTAAACATAAAATATTAAATATATAAAGAGTCATTTCGGCCTTTTTTAAAGACTACAACATACTTTTTTAAAATGGTTTTAAGAAGTATGATAGTCGAGATTATGTTGTGTTTTTTCTTCTTTAAGACATTTACAAAAAGATTTAAGGCCAGTTTCACGATGTCGCCATCGTTCGTTCGATCGTACAATTACATTCCAAACAAAAAGCAATTCTATAATTTTTTTTTTTTTAATGTAATTATGCGAACGAACGAGTGATTGCGACATAGTGAAACTGGCCCTTAAGCAGAATCAAGAGAAAGTTGGCTATCGTATGTTAAGCAGTCGCGGTGGCTGCGTTAGCAAATGTATCTGCTGTTTTCTTAACATAAGATCATAAGTTCAAGTCCCAATAAAACCTTGAGTAGTAAGTAAAATAATAGTTGTTGAATAGCCGCGATGGGCAAGTTTTACAAAAGCCAGATAAATGAAAAAAGCAGTTCACAAATCAAACTTCTCCTCGTAAAAAAGGATAACTATTTTAGTGTAGCCATGTTAGATGAGTTGAAGACGCCAGTATATTACAACAACTGAGTTAAAAAGATTATGACGTCTGCGTTGTAAAACAAGGTAGTCGAGTCCAAACCTCAACGGAGAATCGGATAAAGAGGTAAATAAAAAAAGCATGGCAGTAGTGGCTGGGTGGTTGAAGCATCTGGTTGGTAAGACAAATGATTGAATGGCTGCCCTGGTAAATGAAAACAATACATCGAGTGGATTGAGTATCGTGTTGTAAATGGCTGTGTAGGTTTATTAAGGCGCGTGTTTTAGTAGACAAAAGATCATGTGAGTTAAAATCTTGCCAGAGTAAGATAAAGAAACATAAATTGTGCTTGTTTTTGCAATCATAGAACCTATCTACGAGGCTTGATAAATAAGTAACCGTTTTCTTCAAATTTCGTGAGTTACGTATGTTCGATTTTCTCATTTTTTTCTGTTATGTTGGTACACATATCTGTTATATATGTTGGCAATATCAGCCATTTTGGATTGTCAGTTTGTTTTTGACAGATAAAAATGTTAGTCGTGTTTTGGTGTGCTCTTCGATTTTTTACTGTTCGAAAAAAAGGAAAGCATTTTGCTACGATTGAGAAGGCAAAAGAAAAATCGAAACAGGAGCTGTTGGTGATACCTAAAAGCGCGTTTCAGGAGAGTTTCGAGGATTGGACAAAACGGTGGCGTAAGTGTATTATATCTGAGGGAGATTTCTTAAAGGGGTCAAGATAGTTATTGATGAATAAACAAATACTTTTTAATAATTCTTGCGAAAAAACCGACTTCAAAACAGATTTCATCTGTCTGCCTATAACAGCTCAAGTGTATGGCCACATAAATTAGATCACATTAACTATTGGTGCACACTTATATCTCCAAACTTCATACTTTTTCAACTGTTCAATAGTTTGGCAATATACATTAAATTGCAGCAACTGCAGAGTCAGTCTTTAATTTCCAAATTCAAATTAGATACTTGCTGTTGTAGTAGATTTAGCAATCAGGTTCTGTGTAAATTTCAACCATCTGTCTGTAACGGTTCAACCGTTTGCCCATATACATCAGATTATATCAACTATTTAATTTATAATATAACATTTTTATACTTCTTATTATACCAAAAAAGGTAGTGGACTTTCTGTCTAAAACTAAAGTATTTGTATACAACTGTTCAAAAAATACAGCCATAGAGAACAAATTACATTAGTTTTGGGAACACCCTTTACTTTCTAAATTCAAATTATAAGCTTCTTGTTATAGCTGATGTCCCTTGTAAATTTCAGCTGTCTCTCTATAATGAATCAAAAGTCCGGCCACTTACACCATATTATATCAACTATTGGCACACCCGTTTATTTCCAAATACAAATTTTATACTTGTTATTATAGAGGAGTTAGTAAACGTCAACCGTCTGTCTGCAAATGTTTAAAAGTATGGCCATATACCAAATTAAATGTACTATTGGTGCACCCTTTAATTTATAATTTTAAATATTATCAACTGTTACTATAACGGCCGTAGCAATCGACATTGCGTCAATTTTACAAGTGCTTGTCTATAACGGTTCAAAAGATAGGCCTATATAAGTAAATCTACAGTAATTATGGGACACCCTTTAATTTATAAATTTAAATTATATACTCTTTAATATAGCGGACTTAAAAGTACAGGTCCCTTTTAAAGTTCAGCGTTCTGTCTACAACGGTTCAAAAGTACAGCCACACACTTGTAATTATATCAACTGTTGGAATACCCTTTAACTTCCAAATCCAAATTTTATACTTTTAGTTATTGCGGACTTACCAATATAGATTCGTTGTAAATTTCAAGCGTCTGTCTACCACTGTTCAAAAGTATGGCCGTATACATCCAATTTAATGAACTATTGGCGCACCCTTTACTTTAAAATTTGTAATATTATTACTTGTTACTATAACAGCCATAGCAATCGACATTCTATCTAATTTGGAAGCGTTTGTCTAAAACGGTTCAAAAGTTAGGCTCATATAAGTAAATATTTATCAATTATGGGACACCCTTTAATTTCCAAATTCAAATTATAAACTCGTTTATATAGCGGATTTAGCAATACGGGTCCCTTTTAATTTTCAGCGTTCTGTCTATAACGGTTCAAAAGTTTGGTCACATACACAAAATTACATTAACTATTGGAACACCCTTTAACTTCCAAATCCAAATTTTATACTTTTTGTTATAGCGGACTTAGCAATACAGGTTCGTTGTTAATTAAGTATGGCAATATACATCAAATTAAATGAACTATTTGCGCACCCTTTAATTTATAACTCTTAATAATAATACTTGTTATTATAACGGCCATAGCAATCGAAATTCTGTCCAATTTGCAAGCGTTTGTCTATAACAGTTCAAAAGATAGGCCCATATAAGTAAATTTACATAAATTATGGGGGCACCCTTTAATTTTTAGATTTATTTTTGTATAATTGTTTGTTTTTGGGAGCCATAGTAATACGCAGTCATTTCAAATTTTACAGAATCGCTCTTTACAGTTTATAATACCCGTAAAAAACATGTATGTTGTATGGGGACACCCTTTAATTTTTAAGATTATGAACTGTTTTTAAAACGGGACCAATCTGTAAGCATAATCTATAATATTACCAAAACTTTTCAAAATCGGATCAGAAATGACTGAGTTCTGGAGGCACAAATATAAAAAAAAGCAACATTCAGACGAATTGTATAACCTCCTTCTTTTTTTGAAGTCGGTTAAAAATTGAAAATAACGGTTATTTTTTGATCAGATCTCGTATACCTCTGAGAAGTGAAAAGCGTAATAGTATAAAACAAATGCTTAAAAAGATCTGCTTTGTATAACTTAAGAGTTGGCGTGGCATCATTTGCCTGCACTATAAATTTTAAATTGTAAACTAATCGTGGGTGTCGTTATTTTTAGTCTAATTCTTTTTCAACATGACAGACCAAATCTAAGACAGAACTCATCTTTCCGTCATTAGTTCATAAATTACTAAAAACAAATGTCTGAAAATGTTTCTTTTTTTCCTTTTTACACAGCATAAATTTTAATTTTACACGGCCTAGTTAGCCGATCGTTACGTGCTGTTTTAATAAATAACTATAAAAAAAATCAGGGATGACAAGCAATTTCTTACGAAGTGCGTATTTATACCTTTGAATATCAAGCTTTTATTTGAATTGTCCAAAGTAACTTTACAGTTTCTCAATATTCTCAGTGTTGTAGTGGGTGTAGTACTTTCCAGCAAAAACTTGTGTGTAATTTGTTAATTCTTCGAAACTTGAAAACTTTATTATTGTGTGCAGAAATGACCCCAAAAGTAGATTGCATTCAGGCAATGGGCGTGGAATTGCCCATAAAAACTAAGAAAAATGGAGAATATCAACAAGAGCTTCAACACTTTGCATGAATAACTTTTTTGCAATGATAAGTAGTTGAACTTAAAACCAATACAATACTGGCTGTGGGCGTGGTCATACCAAACCATACAAAAATAACTTTTTATTTACGTGTAGCTAAAGAATTAAATGAGTGTTAGAATTTTGATTGAATTATCGTTTATGTTCGTTACTCGAAAATAAAAAATAGGAACTGCCAATTTACTAGGAAAACAAATAAAAAAGAAAAAAATGTTACGCTTATTGTCAAAATGCGTAGTTGGAAATAAAATCTATAAAACTAAAATATTTAGCTTGTCTTCTTTTCATTTAAATTAAACATTGATTATCCGCACATGTAGGGAACCCTATAACACTCGTTAAACTCCATGTAAGTAATTCTTCCGCTTTAAGGTAAAAAGTTAGCGAAAAATTTGTTGTTAAAAAATAAAAATATTAGAAGAGGAGGCGTGTCATTTTTTATATAAACTAGATATGACAGAATGTATCTGAAGAAAAATAATATTTCAAACCATCAAATTGTGTTTGAGTAACTCTGTTAATAATATGCATTATTGGGAAAATTGTACGAGAAATTGAAAAGAGTGGACATTAAGCCTCTCATGCAGAGAAAAGTTTTCCCAGAGAACGTATTAACTTACTGAAATCATGAAGGTCCGTTAGTTTGTTGTGTAGCGTCTCTTTTTTGAGTGACGTAGACATAGAATATTTTTTGTATGAAAAGTGCAACGAATTGAAGTTAAAAATGGGAAAATTTTATTAAAACTAAAAATGATAATGTGCAGTTTATCAATGTGATAATAAAAACAATTCAAGAGCATATTTTTCAAGACGGTTTGCGCATTAAATAAAATTTTATAAAAGATTTAATTAAACGGCTCATGGTATTAAATGTGAAGAAAAGGTAAACAAGTAAGAGTACTATTTTGGGGTACTATATGCCGAATCTTATATACCCTTCACCATATATATAAATCTAGATAAGTGAAGTAACTCCAATCAAAAAAGCAAATATTGGGGTGACAAAGAATTAAAAAATAAGAAAAAAAACTTAAGTACTACACATACATTATTTTACATAAAAATGTCATCGGCTCTTAATGGGTTAACTATTTTTAATAAAATTTAGTATTTCCTTACTGATCTCTTTAAAACCTTTAAAATGATATCCATGTTTATATATAAAAAAATTTCAAAATTTCAAAGCCCCGTAACTCGGAAGATATGGGCGAGCGCCAATTTTTTTACTTGATATTTTTTTCTTATTTTTCAATTCTCTATGGCCCCATATATTTATTTTTTTTAATTTGAGTTGCTTTGTTGTTCCAAATGGTAGGAGTGGTGTTTTGCCTGCTGCCTCGAAGGACATGGTCCGATTATATTTTTCCTTTATAGAAATATTAGTTTACAATAACTAATGAAAGAACTTCTGAAATAAAAAATTGTTTAAAAGAATTTTCACATAAGCCAAAATTGAAAACTATGGTGGCCCGAAATAACTCTCTATAGATAGTTTCAAACCCAAGCTTAAAAGTTTTACTCTACTATATTTATGTATTTTCTTTCCATTTTGTTCAAATTGATACACCCGTTTAGAAGTTATGTGGTTATTTCTAGTTTTGCGCTAAAAATTTCTTACACTTTTTACAACAAGCACTAGTTTTCATTCTATGATGACGTAGGTGAGCAATAAAAAAGTTGTTTGTACGGCTGAGTGCTCAATATTGTTTCATTGATTCATGAACTGAAATCAGCTACGATTGTTACTATTTTTTTTTTTAAATATATTTTTTCTTCTTATTCAAAGAAATATTCTGTTAGTTTGATGTGCATTCAGATCAAGTGGAGTTCCTGGGAGTGCTACAAGATATTTTCTGTCATATAAATAATGCACAAAAGTATTGTTGAGCAGGACAATGCTGTAATAAAATCAACCTAGATCTTGTTTGAAGAGCATAAATTCTCTGTTATAGAATGGTGAGCTTTAATGTAATGGAATCTATGCAAGGACCTTTTGTGCGTTGTTTAATGAAAGAAATGAATGTGAAAATTTATTGTAAATAGGGGAATTCAGTTCTAGAAGCATTAAAAACTTAATGAATTCTACACCTAAATGTACATTTGAAAAAAAGAAAACCAGAGTTGTTGTTAGTTTGGAACAATATGCAGTGATCTTATTATTTTGATACACCTTTTTAACCCATATGGTACGGGAGACGATTAATACCTTTGCAACTATAAAATGGGCTAATTTAACAGAGATACAGTTAGGAGCAAAAATGTAACATGATAGCCGGCGTTCGGAAACAATGCTTAGTGTTTCCTATGAGGAAGCAAATACCAAAAGTTTTTTCGATTATTATTATATATCGGTTTGTCCAAAAAAATTAATACTTACATGCAATATTCTATTATGGCAAGGATGGACAGTAGGGGTACCATAACAAATATCAGAAAATGTTACACTTTTGCACCCTGTTAAATTTGAATGCATTTAATAATTCAAACAAATACAATATCTGAATCATTCTGTAATCTACCGTTATTTATAAATTTTTCTATTATCTCACACGTGTTTTTAAAATGGAGCCATATAAAATCAATGAAATTATTAATTTATTGCAAAAAAATGAATCGGTAAGACAAATTGCAAAAAAGTATAAAATAAGTCATATGACCGTGCAAAGAATTAAAGAAAAGTATGGAATATGTGCTCAATCTCCGCGTATTGGACGGCCAAGAAAAACAGATGATCGCACTGGTCGACACCTCGCAAAATTGGTAACATGCGAAAATCCTGTCACCCCAGCTGAAGCACTAAAAACTCTTCAAATTGATGCAAGTCGCTGGACAGCTCAACGGTGTTTAAAAAGATTGGGTCTTAAGGCCGCTGAAAAAAAGAAAAAACCATTTCTAACAAAAAAGAAACATTCTTTGCCGGAAGGAATTTGTAAATTCGTATAAAAATTGGACAGAAGGCGACTGGAGTCAGGTACTGTAAATTACTTTTTAAATTTTTTTTTATTTTTTTTTATTTTTCAGGTGATTTGGTCTGATGAAACGAAAATTGACCGTTTTGAGTCAGATGGGCGCTCGTGGTACTGGACTAAGGACCCAAACACCATAACCTCAAATCAGGTCCGACAAACAATGAAACACGGTGGTGGTTCAATAATGGTTTGGGGTTGTATCACGAAAAATGGAGTGGGTCCTCTTGTTAAAATTGATGGTATTATGAAAAAGGAACAATATCTTTCAATTTTGCAAAATAATTTACCAGCTGCTATTGAAAAAACGGGTCTTTCTCCTAAAAACGTTGTGTTTCAGCAAGATAACGACCCAAAGCACACGGCTAAAATAGTAAAAACTTGGCTACAAAGTCAACCATTTTCTGTTTTAAAATGGCCCCCGCAGTCACCGGATATGAATCCGATTGAAAACTTTTGGAGTTACATCAAAACAAAGTTAGCCAAATATCCGGAACCCTCAAATGGTGTTAACGAGTTATGGAGCCGTGTGAAAGACTGTTGGGAGCAATAGTATGCCCAACCGACTAAAAGAGCTTGAAAAAGCAAAAGGATTGTGGACAAAATATTAAAACTCAAACGTCGCGCTTTAATTACCACACAAATATTGCTGGGTGCAAAAGTGTAACTTTTGACTAAATCTGGTTACATACGCATTTTGTTTTACAAATTTGTAATATAAAAAATTATGTTTGTGTTTTATTTTGCAGAAAGTTTAATAAATAAAATAAGTTAAGATAATTTAGCTGTGTGTCTTCTTATTGTGAAACTATCAAGCTTTATTTCAGAACATAATAACTCATGTTACATTTTTGCTCCTAACTGTATGCATATTAAACTATTATATAGCTTTTTATTGTATGTTCCTACCCAGGAAAGAGTTTTGGCAAGTGGGCATGGACATGGGGGAAACCATGGCAATTGCTTTTAGCTGCCTTTGTCGCCTTTGTACCATGCCATTTTGTATACATAATCCCAAAACTACATGATTTGCAAATAACTTTATATCGGATAGTCTTTTCGCACTTTTGGCCTACAATAATATTTCTAGTTGCATAACGCTTTAGCCCTATTTAGATAAATATGTCCACTGCAAAAGCCGAATGGGACATATATTTCCCGTAAGTATATAAATAAGAAATTAAATCTTACTATACCTTTGCGCACACTGGTAATATAACAACAAGAAACCTAAACACTTCAATAGTACGGTTTTCAGTTTTTTATAAAAAAAAACCCGGAAAGAACTTTTTACCACTGCACTTTGCTTATGAATAAACAACACGTGTTATGATAATTCGCCATATTTTTTTTTCGATAACTGTACTTAAACTTATAAATTACTAAATGGAACATTTTTAATGATTAAAAGTAAAAAACGTAAACATTGTTAACCTGCAGTGGGACACATATGTCCCAATAGTTACGCGAGGGTTAAAGTATCTCTTTTTTATATTTAGATTTATTTATCAAAGCACATGTTAAAATGTATTTATCATTTGAAAATAATTGACGTTATCATTTTGATTCACGTTTTATAGCATTTAAATGAAATCAATATTTTAGCCAAAATATTTTGCTTACAAGCAATTTTTTTTCTTGATTATGTTGTCATAATTATATTATTATTTTTTATTTATTTTTGTAAGAGATTGTTTTCTCATTGTTGCTACTACAGTTCACTAAACCCACGAAATTTTGCTTTTATCTTTCAGCGTCTGTATTTCGTTACAATTCACGACAATGACGATTAGCAATAAAAAAAATTGTAAACGTTGGCGTTTTATAAGAAACTTAAGTTTATAAAACTGCGATTTATTATCTTTTTTTGTTTTTAGAAAATCATAACTTTTTTTATCCATGTCTTTATATTTTTTTTAGAAAACCAGCTTAAACGATTTATAAATATTTTTTTTTTTATTTTAATGTAATATAATTTAATCTTAAGGCGATTAGCCAAATCTATTAATCATTGTTTTTTCCCATAAATAAAAAGAATTGTAAATAAAAACACAAACTTGGTTACAATGTTTAACGTCTGGTCAAAAGTTTATTCATTTTTAACTAAGTGGAACTATAAATATTTCCGCCATAATGACAAATATATTAACACTAAATTAAAAAATAAAGGGTACCCACATAATATGTGACTTTAATATAAAGGGGAATGTCCTTTAAACAGTTATAGGTGGCACACCTTTGTTCGACAGAAAAACAAAGTGTAAATTAAAAAATAATATTCAAACAAATTAACACAAAGTAATCGAAATCAGCCCTCTTATCTTTTTTAATTTATTTTTTTTTTATATATTAAATTTTTTCAATTTTTTTAATTTATTTTTAAATTTATTTAAATTTATATAGAATTATAGATTTTATTTTAAAATGTTTTTAGCAATTAATCGAATAATTTTAATCGAATAAAAATATGAATTTAAAACCTGGGTATAATTTGCTTTTGTAAAACGCTTTTATACTGAAATTCATTTAGAAATTAATTTAAATATGAATAGATTTTATATAACTGTAAAAATAATATTCACTAAGTTTGGTCGAACTCTTTTTTCAATTCCTATGGAGTTTTAAGTAATTTTCGAATTTAAAAGTCATTTTGTAAACATATATTTTATTTTCCGATATTTGGACAACCTCCGGTTGGCATCTTTTGAAAAACTACATAGGAGCTGTAAAAATTCTTGTTGAGTAAAACCAAATTTATTATCTTTAATGTGCTGTTTCCATATTAAAGGCGATCAACACGTCTAGAACTGAGTGCTTTTTATACAAATTTTTCAGAAGAGTTGATCAACTGTAGTACAGAAACCGCACATAAGACATATTGTGTCAAAATCTATATGTTCAAATTAAAATTTTAAATAATTTCCTTATGGTGCGTTGAAAACAGAAAATATTTTATTTATTTTTTGCTGCTTTGTTTTAAAATTTTCTTTTGAAATTTGATTTTCGAGGTTGAATTTATAATGAAAAATTAAAATATCTTCAAAAATGACAGTCAGACCAACAGGATAAGTAATTAGATTAACGTCTGTAACTGGCAGTAAGCCCTTATTAGACTGTAGTCAAACCACTATTCTGTGAAATTTTAAGACCATGGCTTGCAGGACCATGAATCTACCCCTTGCAATAGGGTCGGAGCCTATCATAAACTCCTCTGTTGAGAGTGCCACAGCACACTTCAGTCTATTCCACCAGACCCGCAGAGATAGACAAATTAACCACAACCCCCACGTGTACCCCGAAGGGACCTTACCAATAACCGGCTACAGAGATAGGCGTCTCTCTGTATAGGCTACCGGCTCCAGTTTATTTAGGCTATTATTATTCACACGTTTTATTTTTAAAAAAGAAACTGGTAAAATCATCCGACAGTATCCAACTGTCCTTCCAGCTTCAGTGCCTGCACACTGGGGGACTGGTTCCCACTATACCCCCGAGGACCCTCGTCTGCACCGACGTTAGATCAGCACAGACTCTTGGAGCTCCCGGGAGGGAGTCAGATCAACAAACATTTTGTTTAGTTAAGAATTTTTGTTTGTTTTACTAGAGAGCAATCTTTTAATCAGATAATCGATTAATTTTTCGTTCATCATCTAATTTAGGAAACTGCATTACCAGGAGATATTAATAATTTATCATTATTAAGCTGGTAAGACGAAGTCTTAAGCATTTTCCGTACTTTTTTCATTACATCACAGTAGAAAATTCCTCGTATGCTTATTTACCGATTTATTTGATTAAATAGTAGATGATGTTTACAACGAACACAACCTTAAGTAGGTAAATGCGACGAATGCTGATGGCAAAAGTAGCAATCTACAAGATTCTAAATTACTTTTTTATAAATTTAAATTTAAAATAAAACGCGAAACTAAGCCGAATAAAAACAAAATTATTTAGTTACAGAAAGAACAGTGAAGAAATTGTTTGATTTGTGTGTGGACTTCGTCTTAACAAATCAATATGGATATGAATACTCCTCGTATTTATCATTACAAAGTTAGTTGGTTAAATAGCTGATGTTTACAATGTACACAACCTAACGTCGATAGATGCGAAGAATGCTGATGAAATATGTAGCGATCTAGAAGATGCAGCACTGCATTCTGCTGGTGTTTAATTTTCTTTGTTTTTTTTTTGGAAAACGCCCGCATATATTTGAAAAATAATTTTTTCTTTCTTATAGATGTTTTTAGAATATAAAGACGCGACCTTAAGCCAAAATTTTAGTTATTTAAAAAAATTTATTTTATTTGCTTTTAATTTGATTTTACATCCTTGTGTTTGCTGGGTTCTTACCAAAAGTTTTGGCCAGTTTTTACATATATATATTTTGTACACTTCCTTAGTTTGACTACATTTTGTTTTTTTTTTAACGATTGCTGTCAATCTTAGAAAAACTTGCAACATATTGCTGCAATACAACAAAATTTTTAAGAAAAGCAAAACAAAGAAAAAAAAAAGAGAAATTAATAAAAACTATCCAACGACATTTGGTAAGGCAAACTAACAAACAATTCTAGAAATATTAAAAATCTAAAAAAAAAACAAATGTGTTTTGAACAGACCGACATTTAGTTTTTATTTTTCTTTTTTAACAACAAAGAAGCACAATAATGTAAGGTAGGCGTTATGTTACTACATCAATTAATTTTCTTTAAATTTTTAAAATAACATTCTGTTTGGTTACTTTTTCTTTTTTTAAAAATCATAAACTAAATGAGAAGCTCTTGATTTTGCTATAGCAAAGAGTTCCTAAAACTTTTGAAGTATTTAATATAAGGCAATTTCAAATCTCATTTGTTAATGTTTAATATTTGCAAAATTAACCGAAATAAGGAAAATTTCTTTTAAAAATATTTTTTTAATTTCTTGAGTTTACTCCAACCTCCTTTAAAATATTTCAATAAAGCACAGATGAAAACAAACACTCTGTGAAAATTAAAATAAAATTTAAATTGAAAATTTAGTTTAGTAAGAGTGCTATATTCGGCTATGCCGAATGTTCTATACCCTTCACCGTATATGAAAATCTAGTTTAGTGAAGTACCTCCAATCATACAAAATGACAGAGAATTAAAAAAAGGAAAAAATTTAGTTATATATTTTTACATAAAAATGTCATCTGCTTTTAATGGGTTAAGCATTTTTTATTTTTATTTTAATATTTCCTTAAAGATCTGTTCAAAAGCTTTACAATAACGGACATGGATCTGGCTGATTTTCAATAGCAAATCTTTCGAAGCTATGTCTGATCTGATAGTTCCTTGACAAACTTGATTCCAACACTAACACGGATGGGCAGACGGACAGACGGATATCGCTTAATCGACTTCGCTATGCATAAGTAGTCAAAATATATACACCTTATGGGGTCGAAAATGGATATTGTAGAAATTACAAACGGAATAACAAACTTACTTACGCTCTTTTTCCACTGTTTGTGGTGAAGGGTATAAAAATAATACAATTTGTTGTGACATTTCTGTTCCATTTTCAGCTTCAAATACTTAACTCGAAAGATTTGTACAAAAAATTGCTTAAACAAACGAGATGAGACATTTTAATTCAGAACTCGTCGAATTGAATTTAATAATTAATAGTATTAATTTGTAGTGGGGATTTTTGGGGATATTAAAATTGTTTTTTTTTTTGGGAATTGTGTTCTCATTTAAATATCACAAAAATATGGTAGCATTACGAAATATCAAAATAAAACTCCATTGTTTATGAAAAACAGCTGCTAACAAACACAATGAATTGCAAATTTTGTGAAAAATATTTTAAATATATTGAAAAATTTCAGCGATACTCATGTATTCACCACCTAAACTTATTTTACTTATTGATTTAACTTTTTAATTAATATTTTCATTAAGAAATGTATGCAAATAAAATATTGTTCTACCAATGGCTAAAATGTTTGTTTACTTTTGTTTAGTTTTGCGAAACAACAACAAAAAATGCCATAAACATATGGTAAAGCTGTATTATTTAAATGGACTTTAAATGCCAAAAATAATTTCTATATAAATAAACAAAATTTTAATATGGAAAGGCTATATAAAGATATTTTATATATTTAATAACATTCACATACACATTTGTATTTTTTGGTTCATGTTCTAAGATAAATTTTCATAAAAAATTATTACAAGTTATTTTCTGTTTTGTGTTTGTGGCCAACCATACTAAAAAGTGCAACGGTGTTCATCGCTTATATCGTATGCATATGCGTGTGTATAAATATAAATTTAATTTTAATTTGTTAAAAATTGGCCAAAAACAAAAATGTTCTTTTTTTTCTACATTTTCTATTAATTAAAAACTAAAAATTTAACACTGTTAGTCTTAATTACTATTTTTCTTTATAAATGTATAACACAAAGTAGAATCAGCTTTTTCCGTACGGAAAGTGGGATCAGCTTCGTACCTTGTATAAAGAAATGACATTTAACGAAACTTCACGAAAAGTTTTCTTATGTACGTTATAGTTTACCACATACAATTTAATGTCTTTGTATAGTGGTTTAAGTTTGCTTAAGTTATTTTTTATGCACATTATAGTTGGGCCTTAAATTTTAAAGTTATTAAAAAAGTTACTAGGTTCTATAAATAAAAATATAAAATATATGTGGCAACAAAAGTTCATATGTACCTATTTATTGAGATTGAAATTAATTTATATGTACATATGTAATATATACTTGTTACGATTCTCTGTATTTATGTTATTTTATTATTTTTATTTTTTTTTTGTAAAGAAAAATTTGAATAAAAATAAGTGCATTTCCATATTCTCTAGCTATTTTTTTTTTTTCAAACTCCAGGTGAGATTTTTTTCATTGTCCAGTTACATGACTTTTGGTATCTGGTAAGCCTATTCCAAACAAAGGAAGTAAAATTTTCTTTTTAGTATTTTAACCCACATACACCCTACAGTTGTGGTGGCATTCGTAAATATTACATTTTTTTTGTTTTCCTCTTGCATAATAGCAAATACATATTTAAGTAAACAATAATTATGCCTGGAAATAAACAAATGCACGCAAATACTCTTTACTGTAGAGACTATCGTGTTAAAGTTTAAAAGACTGTTCGTCATAATTTCCATTTCTTCCTACAGACGAAAAAAAAACATCATCATCAACAATAGCAGCTGAAAAAGAAACATTAACTATCCAGTGCGATAAGTGAAAGGAGAGAGGATCATTATCAAACCACAGAGCTTCTGTACAAAATTTTGCGATGCATATAATTTTCAGTTACTTTAAAAACAAACTTTAACTATTTTGCACATCTTTATTTTACTGGTATTTTCATATTTAGCCTGGTAAGATGCAAGAAAAAATGAATGAGCATTTGCATGAATGCATTTCTTTAACTTTATTGCATAAACAATACGAATACAACCACTTTCATTGTCTGCAACATAAATCTTCTTAAAATTTTTATTTATTTATTTTTTTTTGGGAAACATTTCGTTTTTTCTCGTTGCACTGTGATATCCCACAAATTTTTTGAAGGTACGAGGGCTGCTGTATATATTTCTGGCCTGCCAACACTGAGTGCTGCCAAGTGCAATCTGACATTTCCATTGGAAAGTTTATCATTTTTAAGCATAATCGTACTCAAAACGTTTTGACGTACGACCATTATTTGTGTTGTTTACAGTGACTTGAAAAAATTAATGTAGAAAAAGTGGAATTAACTCGTAAACATTTTCGTGCCATCATTTTTCACAACTTTCGACGTGGATTATCACGACAAGAGTGCATTGATGAACTTAAATCTTTGTATGGCGATGAAGCACCATCCTATAGCACTGTGAAAAATTGTCGCTCAAAGACGAATTCCGTGAAGTTCGTCCAAAACGGCTGTTGTGCCAGAGAACATTGATGCCGTGCGTGAACTCATACTGCAAGATCGACATGCGACATACCGAGAGATAGAGACATCCTTGGACATCTCTTCCATCTGCATACATTCGATACTGCATGAACACCCTGCCGCAAAAAAGGTTTGTTCTCGTTGGATCCAGCACAATTTGAAAGTCGCTCAAAAAAAAAGGCTCGTGTCGATTCGTGCAAGGAAATGTTGCAAAAATACGATTGCGGTGCTTCAAAAGACGTTTATAAGATCGTCACAGGTGACAAATCATGGATCTATGCGTATGAGCCCGAAACGAAACAACAATCGACCGTGTGGGTCTTCAAAGACGAGCAAAATCCAACGAAAGTTGTTCGTGGAAGAAGCACTTCGAAGCAAATAGTCGCCTGTTTCTTCGACAAAACTGGTCATGTGGCGACTGTTCCGCTTGAGCAACGTAGGACGGTCACTTCTGAGTGGTACACTACAATTTGTTTTCCTGAAGTCATTGGAGAAATTCGAAAAACCAACAAGAAAAGACGAATCAATGTTCACCATGACAATGCGAGCTCTCACACATCGGCTCAAACCAGAGCGTTTTTGACCGGCCAAAACATCGAATTAATGGGTCATCCGCCGTACAGCCCTGACTTGGCACCTAATGACTTCTTCTTGTTTCCGCACATCAAGAAAAAAAATGCGTGGTCAACGATTTTCGTCGCCAGAAGAAGCTGTTGAAGTGTTCAAAAACTATGTTTTAGAGGTGTCTCATTCGGAGTGGAAAAAGTGCTTCGACAAAAAACAATAGAACCATTTTTGATTATAAATATTCGCATTTTCACTATTAAGCCAGAAATATATAGAGCAGCCCTCGTATAACACAATTAACACAATATTTGTGACGCAAAAAAAACACATATGTATATGCATAAAAGTTATTTTATTTTGTAAGTAATTTTATTTTAATTGTGCTTTATTATTTTAAACTAAAAAATGTAATGTATTACAGCAGGGAAAGCATAACCATATCAGTGTTGCCAGGGAAAGACAGAAAAAAAGTTACGCTTTTTCTTTAAAAAGGTTACATTTTTTCATTAAAAGTTCCATTTTTACGGCATGAAATTTTTGTTTGTTTGTGAAGCAGGAGGAGTAAGCAATATGGTATTGCTTAACTGTTGAGGGGATGTTACTGCTGGTAATGTTTACTTTTAGATAACGCATAACGCTGTAACTTAAATAGAAAATTGAGAAAAAATTCCTCAAAAAATTGCATAGTGTAAATCTGGAAATTTTCCTTAAATAAATAGGTAGTAATTTGATGAAATTTACATAAAATCTAGTAAAAGTTTTACTCCATATTTCAAGGAAAATAACAAGGCAACAAATTCATTTACAGGACAATAACAAAAGGAAAATTAAAAAAAAAAAGGAAAAACTGATGAAAAAATTTCAGACGAGTGATTCTCATGAGGATTATCAAACCAGGGCTCAATACTAATATTGTTATTACGGACAAATTTACAACAACTTTCTTCTAAATCGAGGTATTATTACGGTTGTCAAACTTTTTTTTAGCGTAATAACTGAAGTTGCTAACAATTTTCGCAGAATGCCTAGTTCTCCGCTCGAAATGCAGCTGATATCATTTCATAGTTGGAAAGAATTGTTGCCAGAAACATTTTGCTGTTTCTAAACAATTCTTACAAATTGCACAGAGTACAATTTTAACAATTGCCGTATTCACAAGCTCTGCTAAGGTGTAAGTAGTATTGCATACTACCTTTTGTTTACTTCTTTGTGAACAACCATTGTATCAATGTGCCATTGTACATTGTACTTCATACGTCAAAAACTGAATAAAAAGAAGAAAAGTGCTATTTATCATTTGATATTTATAAACCAAATGTGGAAGAACACAGAAAAAAGTAAATTAATAAATTTTTTGTGTGAAAAATATAGTTTCGATATATTAATGGTTGACTCAAGTAAGTTATATTACTGAAGGAAAAATTTGGAAGCTTAAAAGAACTTAAGTTTAGATTGCTATCAGCACAAAATAAGAAAAGATGCAATGATTGGATAATGGCTTGCTGCATTTTTCATAAATAAAATTTAGAACAAGGACAACAAACCTTAAGATATGTTTCCAATATACCCACTCCTACTATATACAACAGAAATGACTTATTCCACTTTCTAATAAATCAGTCAAATCAATAAATTAAATAAATAAAACTAATAAAAATATCTTTTAATTCAATTTAGTTTAATATAATTCACACATGAACACAAAAATAATAATTTATTTAAACATAAAACATTTAAACATAAAAAAACATAAAACAAAAATCACATTAAAAAATAAAGCACTATACAACGTTTAAAAAACATATGAAAAAAAGTACTAAGTGTTGTATCGCATGTTTGCATGAAAATTACCAATAACACAGCTAGCACCGTTGTATTTTGTTAGCACTTAGCACTTACTAGGGGGCTTGTGAATAGGGCAAATGTTATTTTTTGTGTTTATTACAAACTAATTTTTTAATAGGAATTTGATTGCATTTGCAAGCAACCATTGTTATTAAAATCGATTTGTTTTGTTAACAAAGATGCTTAACTCAAATAATGAAACAAGTACACTTTCAGTGATATTACTGTATTTCGTGTCTGTACCAAAAGTTAGGAAAATTTTGAGTAATATAACAAAAGTATACATGTTTCGTGGAGCCTTCAAGAGTTACAAAAAATGTTAGAAGTGTTACCAAATGGCAACATTGATATACATGGCCATTTCGCTACTGCTTATATCAGTGGATTTTACCCAAATTTTGTACAGAAAACTTAAGAGTCTAAAATCAAAAGCCAAATTGATTAAATAAGAACTTCATTAAATTAATAAAACAAAAAGACAATAAAAACTTAAAAATCTTTTATACAAGAACACAGTAACCATTGAGTAACTATTTTATATTTTTTCTTCTTAAATTTATTTTGTATGATTATTAAAATAATTTCTAGTATTAATGATAGAAAATTTTTTAATCCCTTTTCTTTGTATTTTTTTTTTAATAAATTATTTTTTTTTTAATAAATTACTATTGTTGTAAAATAGGTACTAAAGTCATAAGAGTACAATTATCTGTAAATTATTTTTTTTAATTTACAATTTTCTGGCAGTATTTAAACAAAGTTAAATTATCTTAAAATAAGACATTCCCAACTCTGTGTTTTAATTTTATGTTTGTGGTGGTATTAACCTTTTTTCATTCATTAATTTTGTTAAGCGATGATCAATGAGTTTCAATTGCACTTTATTTTATTTGTTCTAAAATTAGTTTCGTTATCACCGCTCTTTTTTTATTTATATTTAAATTTTGTCTCATTAAATCATATTTAGCCTGAGTAAAATTTAACCCAACAAGCAATTGTGCGGAGGCCTCAGCAGAAGTTTTTCGAGATGTTAGCTTTTTATAGTGAAGTTTGTTGATTTTTTTTTAAAATGCACCCGTATTCTAATTGTCGGCGTCGTCATATATGTTGATAAGTGTCAACGCATATTATTTGTTATTCTACTTGTCGTTATTGACACTTATCGATTACTGTTCAAACATTTTTGTATTTTATAACCCATTTAATGACGATATTGTATTGAAGAGACGTATTTTTCATCGACGCCTTTTTGCATGATGACTGGAAGTCATTTAAATTAAACATAACATTGAAATTTAAAATACTGAAGGTTACAAATGCAAATCAATATGAAAAATTGGTAGAAGAATTGTAGCAGAATCCATCGCTTGCACTGGGTTTCCATGCAATTTTAAAGAAAAATGGGAAGAAATTGGAAAAACTCTAAATTCTCTTGGTCCGCCTAGAAGATTAACAGATGAATGGAAAAAGGTAACAAAATAAAGAATCGAATAGGGATTTATAAACAAATTTGTAAAAATTACTTTTAAGGGATGGAGATATTTAAAATTCAAAGTGAAAAAATGATGGTCAATTTCCAAATTCAAATTACATACTTGCTGTTGTAGTAGATTTAGAAATCAGGTTTTGTGTTAATTTCAACCGTCTGTCTGTAATGGTTCAACAGTTTGCCCATATACAGCAGATTGTATCAACTATTTAATTTATAATTTAATTTATATAGCGGACTTAGCAAAACATGTCCCTTGTAAATTTCAGGTGTCTGTCTATATCGGTTCGAAAGTCCGGCCACATACACCATATTATATCAACTATTGGGACACCCGTTTATTTCCAAATCCAAATTTTGTACTTGTTGTTATACAGACTTAGTAATATAGGTTCTTTGTAAATTTCAATTGTCTGTCTACAACTGCTTAAAAGTATGGCCATATACCAAACTAAATGAACTATTGGTGCATCCTTTAATTTATAATTTTAAATATAATCAGCTGTTACTATAACGGCCATAGCAATCGCGTCAAATTTACAAGCGTTTGTCTATAACGGTTTAAAATATAGGCTCATATAAGTAAATCTTCATGGGACACCCTTTAATTTCTAAATTCAAATTATAAACTCGTTAATATAGCGAATTTAGCAATACAGGTCCCTTTTAAGTTTCAGCGTTCTGTCTATAACGGTTCAAAAGTTTGGTCACATACTCAAAATTACATTAACTATTGTAATACCCTTTAATTTCCAAATCCAAATTTTATACCTTTTGTTATAACGAACTTAGCAATACAGGTTCGTTGTAAATTCCAAGCGTCTGTCTTTAACTGTTAAAAAGTATGGCAATATACATCAAATTAAATGAACTATTGGTGCACCCTTTAATTTATAATTTGTAATATTAATACTTGTTACTATAACGGCCATAGTAATCGACATTCTGTCTAATTACCAAGCGTTTGTCTATAACGGTTCAAAAGATAGGCCCATATAAGTAAATTTACATCAACTATGGGGTCACCCTTTAATTTTTAAATTTATTTTTGTATAATTTTTTGTTTTTGGGAGCTATAGTAATACGCGGTCATTTTAAATTTTACGGAAGTACCCTTTAAAATTCATAATACACGTAAAAAATATGTATGCTGTATGGGAACACCCTTTAATTTTTAAGATTATGAACTGTTTTTAAAACGGGACCAATCTGTAAGCATCATATTACCAAAAATTTTTAAAATCGGATCAGAAATGACTGAGTTCTGGAGGCACAAATATAAAAAAGCAACATTCAGCCGAATTGTATAACCTCCTCCTTTTTTTTAAGTCGTTAACAAATGAGAACCGACTTGCGGAAACCTTCTCCGAAAGCAAACAAGACTCCAAACCAAAAATATGTGTTTTATTTTATTTATTTGTATAAACAAATTATAATTATTCCTCAATTACGAATTACTCTTTTTAATAAAAAAAACATGTCATCCATGTTGATAAAATTAACACAATTTTAACACAATTTAAATACAATTTAAACACAACTTAAAATCGTAGTGTTATATCTACACATGTAATTAAAAATATACAAGCGTTTTTAAATATAAAAGGCCGATTTTGAACGGAATTATATTTAAAATTAAAAATGATTTTAAACGTTATTTTAAACGCAGCAGTGATTGTTCAAATATTTGTAATAACAATAGTAAGTTAATGAGTAAAAAAAATAAATTAAATTAATAAATAAGTGCATTAAATAATAAAATTTTCACTTTAATCTATTAAAACAAAAAATTTAATAATGAATAATGGCTGGTTCATTTACAGGACGCCTACAAATACGAAGTCCTGTATAGATCTGATCCCTTTATTTCACCTTGTGAAATGCCTGACGTTCATTTTGTGAATGAAATTGCGGACATGTCAAATTTTAATTTTGAATACCTAAGTGACGAAACATATTATTTTCATGGATCGATAGTATTTATTAAAGATATTGGAACGCAGGATGTAAGAAGGCCATACATAAATACATACATACGTTAAGGTGGTGTTCGTTTTTAATTACTGTTTATTTTAGAATCCATTCGCGGTAGAATTATTTAAAAAAAGCCGGGGTACTTGGGTCAATACTATTTACTCTATGAGTCGTAAAGATTGGTGCAGAGCAGCTTTTAACCCCTCTGAAATTTGGTACAAATATATGAGTGAGGTTTCCCCGAAAGATCGAGAATGTCCATTTAGTAAGGGAGTAAGTAACAATTAGCTGAAGAGAAATTTGCTTCAGACAACCCTCTAAAATAAGAAATGATTTGTAACAAAATTTTCTTAGAAATTTTGTTTGTGGCAAAATTTTTTAAGAAAAATTAATATGTGACAAAATTTTCTAAAAAAAAATAAATATGTGACAAGAACAAAAAAGCATAAAATAAATGTGTGGCAAAATTTTTAAAGAAAATTAATATGTGAGAAAATTTTCTAAAAAATTAAGAAGAATGCTGATGAAGGATGCAGCAATCTAGAAAATACTGCATTTTATTCTGCTAGTGTCTAACTTTTCTTGTTTTCTTTGGAAAATCTCCGCATACAGACATAAGTAAATAATATTTTTTCTAAAACATTTTTAGAAATTATAATTAAAAAGGAACATAAGCCGAAAAAAAGTAAATTTTGATTAATTTATAATATCCACGGTTCAAATCCTAATTGAGAAAAAATTTTAAATTAAAATTAATTTGTGACAAAATTATCTAAGAAAATAAATATGTGACAAAATAGTGTAAGAAAATTAATATGTTGCAAAAATTTTTACGGAAATAAATTGAACAAAATTTTGTACGAAAATAAATTTGTGACAAAATTGTCTAAAAACAAATTTGTGACAAAATTTTCTAAGAAAATAAATTTGTGACAAAATTTTCTAAGAAAACAAATTTGTGACAAAATTTTCTAAGAAAACAAATTTGTGACAAAATTTTCTAAGAAAACTTATATGTAAAAAAAATTTCTAACAAAAGCATTTTGTGACAAATTTCTATAGAAAAGTAGTCTTAGGAGAAATGTTGCTTTCAGAGAAAATTCTCTAAAGAAAAACTTTTTCACTAAATTGACCACAAAAAATTAACTTGGAACAAATATTTTTATAGACAGTTTGATTAGCGAAAAAATTTTCATACTGAATAATTTACGTTTTCTAAATTTTCTATACATAAATTTTTCATGAAATTTTTCTGTAGAGAAAATGAAATACAATATTGTTCTTCTAAAGAGCATTTATTTGCAGCAAATACTGGTGATAAATTAGTCAACGACTTGTGATGAGTATTA
The DNA here is from genome assembly GCA_916610165.2 of Gymnosoma rotundatum. Lineage (NCBI taxonomy): Eukaryota > Metazoa > Arthropoda > Insecta > Diptera > Tachinidae > Gymnosoma > Gymnosoma rotundatum. Next base: position 63,496,100 of record OU744336.1, read on the forward strand.
ATGATATTTATATTTCTATGGAATAAAATTATACTAACGAATTGCTTTTATTTAGTTATATTAAATTGTGACAAACTTTGGTTGTGATATTAAGATTTGACTGTATATTTTTTTTATTCAATACAGACAAAGCTTGATTTTAACGATTCAACAACAATGATTTTAAACAGTGCTGATCCTCAAATGTCTGGAGAATATAAGATGCAAATAATAGTCGAATTAAAGGAAATTAATATTACCATCTGTGCAAATATGTTTGCGGAAATTTATAGAAATTGATTTGTTCAATTGAACGTAAAAAAACAATTAAGAAACTTTTAAATCATTTTATAAATTGGGTCAAATATTAATCATGTATAAAATAAACGGTATAATAAAAAAAGAAATAAATTTAGTCTACAACCAGTTTCCTTTCTTAAAAATTAAAATCACCAACCTGATCTTTTCTACTTTGATTGATTACTTATTTCTTTAATTATTTATTGGTTTTTAAAAAATAAGTTGTACCACATGTAAATATCATAACTTGAGCTTAAATTCCAGAAAAAACAACAAACGCTTTCTTTTAGTTTTATCAAAAACTGAGAATTGCGAAACTCAACGAAATCCAAATTTACGACACAACAAAAAATATAAACAAAAGTAAATTCTAATATACGCAAAATAATTAATCCAACATCTTATTTAGATAAAAAAAACGCAAAGAATAATATTAAATGGTTTTAAGTGGTGGCTTCTCAGCTGTATCAAAGTCACACAATCACATACAAATAGTGAGGTTATTATGAATTGAAAAAAAGGTTTAAAATATTGTATAAACTTTATTACTATTTGGCAGTGATTAAAAATGCTTGACTATTTTCAATGCATATTTAGCTGCTTAACTGTAGCTGTAGAAAAAAATGTGCAGCAAAGGCAAAAAGCAAATGCTTTAGCAGCAACGCATTTGCTTTTGCAGCAAAGCAATCAGCAAATCATTTATTTTTAAAACGTTTGCTGTAGCTTAAGCAATCAGTTGTTCTTTTTTTTCTTTTTTTTTCTTTTTTTATTATTTTTGCTATTGCTTGACTCTTCTCTATGAAGTTGTGGCTGACTACGATTGCTTTTTCTTGCTGTTACTTGCTGTAACTCGCTGCTTTTTATTCCTCGTAACATTTAAAACGTATTTACAATACGTAAAAATAGATTTTAAAAACGTTGTTTTTCTTACACCATTATTAAATGGTGCGTTTTCTTTTTCCTAAAAAGCAACGTCAAAAGAAGAAACAAACATCAATATATTGCTTGAGCAACAGTAAAATTTTTTTTTAATAAATGCTTTGCTTTTTGCTTTGCTGCAGAAAGAAATACATAGTCAGCTGAAGCAATTGCGTTTCTTTCTCCTTTTTTGCGATTATTTTAAGCTGTTACTTCATTTGTAATGAAATGTTTTAGAAATGCTGAGACATTTAGCTTTTTTATTTGCTGAAAAGCATGTAAGAAAAGCAAAGGTTTTAGTGCTGTTGCTATTTTGAAGCAAACAATTAAAACCCTGGTTTTTGGTTACGCTTTTTTTATTTTTCATAATATTTTGTTTCTGTACTATTTACGATTTGTGTAAAGAAAAAGAAAATGAATATTACTAACAAAATAAAATTACTTGGCATTCTGTTCACAAAAAAATTTACCATGGAATGGACACATAAAATTCCTTTTCCTCAAAATTGAGCAAAATAAGCAATCTTTTTAAATGTATTTACTCTCGTTCTAATACAAATCATATTAATGCCATTGAGATCTGACTATCTTTGGTTATTGGGTGTTTTGATGCATGGCATCACAATTTACGTGAATAGACAGGTACAGCCATAAAGAATTGCTTCCGAACAGCATCAAGTTCATTAAACGTAACGTCTTTGGAATTATTTAGATTTGAGGCTCGAGGCTTGAGGCCCGATATCAATGTGTTTAGTATTTTTTGAAAAAAGTGCAGCTAGTTTGGCGTCAAGATCTTTTATGATTTTAAGAGATGGGCCTCATGATATATTTTGGCAAAACTATGAACATCAAAGTTGTTGCTCCCAATCTGCTAATGCGCAAATTTTCAGCCTTTTAAAGTAACACAAAATCAATCTTGCAATGGTAGACTTAAGATTATGTTTGTACCGTAAAAACAACGTTAGTTTTCTAGCCTTCAAAAATTATATTTTATACTGATGGATCTTTTCAAAACTAAATTTTAATCCAGTGGCTTAAAAATAGCAAAAGCACTAAAATCTTAGCTTTGCTTACACGTTTTTCAGCAAATAAAAAACTTAATGTCTAAGCATTTACAAAACATTTCCTTATACACAAAGCAACAGCAAAAAGCAAATGCAAAAAAATAAGAACAAAAACAAACGCATTTGCTTAAGCTGTCTATGTGTTTTTTCTGCAGTGAAAACAATCAGCAAAGCATTTATTTTAAAAAACGTTTGCTGTTGCTTTAGCAATAAGTTTATGTATGCTTCTTCATTTGCTGTTGCTTTTTAAGAAAAAAAAAACACCATTTAATGATATTATAAAAACAACGTTTGTATTTGAATTGTATCTTTTGCTTGTATTTTCTTACGTAATAAATACGTTTCCAATGCAAATTACAGCAAGTAACAACAAGGAAAAGCAGCCGTAGTCAGCCACAACTTTATAGTAAAGAGTTATGCAATAGCAAAAATAAAAATAAAGAATAACTGACTGCTTAAGCAATAGCAAACGTTTTCAAAGCAATTGCTTTACTGCAGAAAGAAGCACATAGTCAGTTTAAGCAAGTGCGTTTCTTTCTTTTTTTGCATTTGATTTTGCTGCACATTTTTCCACAGCAACAGTTAAGCAACTACAGATGCATTGAAAATAGTCAAGCATTTTCAATCACTAGTTTAACCTAATTTTATACAGATATAGAAGCACGCCTTAGCAAAAAGTATTAATTTTATGGGTGCGTTCTTACATTTGTATAGCTGGAAATGAATGCGTAGAGAAGCACAAAAAAAAATTACATATTAGCCCCTAGCCCCTAGTATACCAAAGGTAATTTATAATCGATTAGAGAGAATCGCAAAGACGACTGACTCTATTCCTTTTCTGTAAGGCCTAAATACAACAACAACATGAGAAGAAGAGTTTGCCTAATGCTAAATCGTCTTTGAGTTGGGAAAGCTAAGTTCAATGCTCAACACTACTATGTCGTGAAAGAGGCTAAATGTACTTCCTGTGATGTTACCCCTCAAGTGCGCATGATACATAAAGGGATACATAAAAACCAGTCTGAAGAAACATAGCATTCAAGATGTATAATTTTATTTTTAATTTTATTTATTATTCTATTAAATCGTTAGGTATTTTTCAAATTATTATTTTAATGTTTTAAGTTGGCTTCTAAAATGTGCACATATGATCTTGCTAACTGGAGCCTTTTTAAATACTTTGTTAAATTAATTTTTTTAAGGAATATTGTGCATGAATAAATAAATATAATTTTACAACATTGGAAAATTAAACCTCTGAAAGTCACTGGCTAATAAATTTAACGCAACATACTACTGCTCAGGCATGGAGATTTTAAATGTTTAATTTGTACAATTCAGCGACAAAACAAGTGTCTTTTAAAGCAAGAAATACTGAATTACTAATCCACTTAGAGTGAGTAAAAAACTTGACCGCCGAGTTTTAAAATGTTACTAAGACAGTTTTCAAAATATAATACTAATAGTAATAAGTCTGTTCAAGCAGTGGGGAACATGATTTTTTAATAATCACCATTATTCTAGTTGTCGACGTCGTCACATATCAACGTTGATATGTGTCGACGTATTCGATTTTTTATTCTATTTGTCGTTAATGACACTTATCGATTACTGCTCAAAGATTTTTTGTATTCTATAACAAATTGTATTGATGTGACTCTGTTTTTCTCGACGCGTTTTTGCATAATGACTGGAAGTGATTTAAACCAAACATAACATTGAAAATGTCAAAAAGTGAAGTTAACAAATGCAAATCAATTTGAAAAATTGGTGAAAGAATTGCAAAAGAATCCATCTCTTGCACTGGGTTTTTGCAGAGGCACTTCTCAATGCAATTTTAAAGAAAAATGGAATGGCAAAATTCTAAATTCTCTTGGTCCGCCTAGAAGATTAACAGATGGATGGCAAAAGGTAACAAACTAAAGAATCGAATAGGGATTTATAAATAAGTTTGTAAAAATTACTTTTAAGGCATGGCGATATTTAAAATTTAAAGTAAAAAAAAGATGGTTGCTAATAAAGCGGAATGTTAAGCCACTGGCAGCGAAATTTTTAAACAATTTTCACTTAGTCCGCTGGAATAAGCAGTGGAAAACCTTCTTGAAGAAAATGGCCATGAAACAATCGAACTGATTTTTTGCAGAAGCACAGCCAAGAGCAGGCAAAACATATGTACATTGTCACGATCCGGTAAATTATAAGTATTGCAATTCTGCCTAAAGAGTTTTCTTTCCAACACAAGTTTATGTTTTTTCGGGCTTTCATCATCAATAAAATCAAAATTTTTTTCACCTATAGAAAACATTTTAACATAAAAGTATCAAACACAAATAAAATTTTAAAAAAATTAGGGAAATGAATTTTCATTTCATAAAAATGGATAAACTGTCGACGTTGCCACAGGAATGTTATAGAATGAAAAACTACATTGAATTGACGCCGACATTGATACGAAGTAATATTGACACTAAAACTTCAACGACGACAATGCCGACAACTAGAATAAGGGCGAATATAATCTATTGTGGTTAAATAATATTAAGTTAATTAATGTGTGGAATCTTTTAATTAATTTATTGGCCAATTACGCTTACAAATTACAAATAAAATAAATAATAGTAATAAAAATGGTAATTCAGATACACTTTATTTGCTTGTTATATCGTTAACCACAGGTGGAAAAGGATAATTTAACTAAGTTTGTCATTCCTTAGTTAAGTCGATGACATTTTTATTTCTTCTTTCTATTTATTTTTATTTCTTATTTTTTAATTCTCTTTCACCTCAATATTTCCTTTTTTGATTGGAGTCACTTTACTAAACTACATTTACATATATGTATGTATGGTGAAGGGTATATAAGATTCGTAATAGCCGAATATAGCACTCTTACTTGTTTATATTCTAAAGGTGCGATGACATAAATCAAATATTTGACCAAGAAAGAATAACCACATCTTTAAAAATGTTTATCGTTCCTGACACGTACCATTATGACTGACGATTTATTATATAATAAATATGATGTCTTATCTTTATATTGAGTAGACTCTTATATTTCTTAAAAGAACAAAAACTTGTTTCATTATTAAGTGGTTACTTCTTTTTGGTCAAATATTTGTCTAATGTGACTGCACCTTAAGCTGTCAATTACCATATTGTTAAAGGTAATAATACAAGTGGCAATGATCTAAATCTTCTGCGAATTTTAAAACACTCTTTAGTTTAAACTTTTGTTTACAACTCGCTTTTTAATAATTTTCTTTGATTATTCTTCAATTTCGTTTAAACAAATAAAAACTTAATTAAAAAACTTTTTGTGTTTGTATCAAAAGAAGAACTGTTTTTATTACGAAATGAAGTGTTTGTTTTTAATTCCGAATGCCAAAGATTGCGTTTTGTTTATTTTATTTTTTTCGCTGAGATTGTGATTTGTATGGGAAACATTTTTTTTCTTTATTTTCTTACGACTTTTTTCATATTACACAAGATATTATGCTAAGAGCGTATTAAAAGTATGTTTATATGATTTAATAAAAGAAAAAAAAAATGTCTAGAAATTTGATGAACTCATGTAATCTAAATGACGAAATTAGATCAATTTTTTTATTTACATTTTCAAAAGAAAGCATCTTCTTTAATTGGCACATGAATAGATATTAGAATTATAATGCAGGTTATAACTTATCTTCTTCAATTCTTATGTGCTTTAAATATAACAAAAAATAAAGTTTCAAATAAACAGTTTTGTGTTTTATTTACTTGCTTGCCATTCGATTTTTTATACCGCATTTGACATATTCGACACAATTTTTACACAGATTTTTGCATAAAAAAATGGTCCCACAATAGTATTATAAAAGCTAAAATCATAAAAATTCTTTGAAGAAAGGATGTGACTTATCAAAAATTATGTTTAATTATTATTTTTGCGATTTTTCAAATTTTAGTAAAATTAATGCTTTTTATTGAATTTAATTTGTTTTTATATAAAAAAAAAGTTTTTATGTCCTTCACCACAAAGAGTGTCATTGCGTGTGTAATTTCTACAATATCCATTTCCGACCCCATATATATTCTGACTTTTTATGCAACAATGTCCGTCTGTCCGTCTGCCCCATCGTGTTAGTATGCCGAGGAAAACTTAAATTCACAAAAAAAAAAAACATAAATAAATATGTCAATCGATCAGATATGGTGTCAATAGAGGTGCTATTGGAAATCAGCATAATCGGTCCATGTTCTTCGAGGTAGCAGGTAAAACACCACGCAAACCTCATATTTTTCGATATCATTTGGAACAATAAAGTAACTCCAATCACAAAAATATATATATGGAGCGATAGAGAATTAAAAAATAAGAAAAAAAGAAAACATCAAGTGAAAAAATTGGCGCTCGCCCATATTTTCCCAGTTACGGGGCTCTGAAAGTTTAACATTTTTTAAAATATCAATATGGGTATTATTTTAAAGCCGATGTCATTTTTATGTACAATTATATATATGCAATACCAAAATTGATTTTATTTTTTAATTCTCGTTTGCCCCAATATTTCCTTTTTTGATAGGAGTCACTTTACTAAACTACATTTACATATGTATAAAGTGAAGGGTATACAAGATTCAGCATATGCGAATATAGCACTCTTACTTGTTTTGTATTAATATTCAGTAGTTTCATTTTATTTATAAGTTATTTAATTTTTTTTTTTTTTATTTAAAAATTTCTTTGTAAATAGTTGGTAAATATTTAGAACTTAATTTGAATTTCTTGAATCAAATATAAAATTTTTTACTACTTTTTTCACTTTTTCGGCATAGATTTAGCACTAGAATATTCAAAGATCTTGTAACATTAGTTTTAGAGCCTAAATCAACAGAATAACATCCCTCAGAGGACTCTTTACCATCCATAGTGCATTTAATGCAAAAATTACAAACAAGTTTCAATAAAAATAATGTGTACATTAGAAATTGCAGTAACCAGTAATTTTTTTATAATGAAGGTTAGTTTACATTGGTAGTTCATTAAAAATTAAATTTAATTTTTTTAAAGTAATTTTTTTTACCGATGACCGAAATTAAAACTTGCTTTTGCAGTAAAATCTGAAATGAATGAATGAATTACTTTTTCAGTAACCAGTACAAATTTTATAATTGCATCTTTTAGTAATATTTATTTTTCTAAAATTTTTAATGCATTAAAAAATATTTACTGCCACCTGTTGAACGCAGGTAAAAAAAGAGTCTTTAAATGAATAAAATGTCAGAAAAAAATACAGATTTTTTAAATTAAAAATTAAAAATTTAATTGCAGTACCAATAAAAATTATTTCTACTGCAATTTTATTGGTACTGCATAGCGTCCATCTATTAAGTCAAAGTAATGCAGTGAAGAAATCTTCGCTCCTGCTTAAATCTATACAAAACAGTATTCTGTGTACCATACATGGAATTAATTAAATAAATGGACTAATTTATTTCTGATATCATTAGCATTGAGTTATAAATAATGCTTATGATTTTCTTAGCATTATCATTATTTTTACCAATGGGAATGGTTTTAAATGAAGAGATTTTATTGATGATGTAGTAAACAAAGTCATTATCATTGACTAATGATTGAATGGTTTTAAAGCATTGCCATTAATAAACTCCACTCCTTGTCTTTTTAAATTTTAGTAGAGAATTATTTTAAGATGGCATTATTATCACAAAAAATTGGTGTAAATAAATATGTTTTAGCATTCTCAGAAAAAATGAGACATTACAGGATCATATTATTGTTTTGTGTAAGTAATAAATTTGGCTGTTGGGTGACTTAGGGCCAGTTTTTTACTTCATATTTAAATGTCTTTTATAGTTAAGTTTTATTTAAGTACAAAAATTAGTTTTTCAATGCACACTAAAATGACCAATCTTGCACATTTAAAGTCCATTTAAATAATACAGTTTTACCATATGGTTATGGCTTTTTTTGTTGTTGTTTCGCAAAAGTAAACAAACATTTTGGCCATTGATAGAACAATGTTTTATGGTTTGCACACATTTCTTAATTTAAATAGTAATTACAAAGTTAAATTAATAAATTTAATAAGTTGAGGTGGTGAATACATGAGTATCGCTGGCATTTTTAATATATTTCAAATATTTTTAAAAAATTTTGGAATTCATTGTGTTTGTTAGCAGCTGTTTTTCATATACTATTGACAAATATTTTGATATTTTGTAATGCTGCCATATTTTTATCATAGTTAAATAAGAACTATAAGATGACTGAAAATCTGAAACTGTATTTAAATACAACTAATTCACTTGAAATTGATAGATTATTAAAAAATTTATATACAAATCCATCTACAAAGGGGTGCATAATAAAGAATCTGCTTTCATAAATTAATTTTTAATAAAAACAATAATTTTGTTCCAATTGTAATTAGTTAATTAGTATTAAACCAGTTTCATTAACTCCATTAGTAAAAACAATTATAATTAAATTAAAATGTTCTGCATTAAGTGGTAGCTAGTTTTATTCATTGTTATTTTATTTATTTCATTCAATGGTAACGAACAAATCCCAAGTAACTGCGCTTCTTATCTTTGAATTAAAAAAAAAATCTTTTAGGATTTGAGGAAATTCAAAACTTGTTTTAATTTCGTTAAACCCTTAATATGGGGTGGATACCAAATAATAATATTTTTTCTATTCAAATGTGGCTTTAAGAGATCAATTTAACATTTTTATTTTAAATACACAAATCTTTATTTAGAAAAGTAGCCCATTCGATTTGGATTTATTTGTTTATCATTAAAGAAATAAATTGCATTATTATTTAAATTTTCTTCTATTTTTTTATTTAATGATATAGAACCGTTTGTTAATTTCTATATTTAATTTGTGGATTTAAATTCAATTTTTTTTAAATTCATTAAAATAACTGTGTTTAGGAAAAAAAACTTGGATCTACACGCAATTATTATCACTAATTTTCTCCTTTCTTTACTTTCTTTAACAGTTACATTTAATTTTCTTCACACACAAAGAGGAATTTTCTTTAATAATGCTTGCGTAACTTGCAATTAAATTGAATGGATTGTTGTGGAATTGTTTGGAATGGGTAAGTGATTCAATATATTTTCCTACATACCACAATAATCTATTGTGTAAAAATTAAAGTTTGTTATTTTTTCTACAAATAGCAGTGTGAAATTATATTTGATGTAATTGTTAGAATATTTGCTGCCGCACGTTTTACATGCGAATATCCATTAATTATAAATAATTTTTATTTTAATTGTTATTTAACTTACCCTTTTCTCGTTGTTGTGTGAAAAGCGTGTGAAATGATGAAGTAAACTAAAAATGAAAAGTAAATATTTATTAAATATTTTTTTTTAATAATTTTAATTAAATAAAGGGAAAAGGTTAAAGCTTTTAATAGAAAATTATAATTAGACACGACGGTGATACCAGACTTTACGAGAAAAATGTGGTTGATTTTAATATGTATTTTCTTCTATCATAATAAAGTATCATAAACGATATTTAATATCAGATCGGATTATTAATTCTTTAGAAACACAATCCCATTCAGTCTATAAGGCTAGTGAGAAAAAAATTAAAAGTCAATAAAAAAGTATTTCTTTGCCTAAATAAAAATAATTTCTCAAATTTCTTTTTTTTTAAAGTACTTTTTTAAGGGTACTTTTTCCAAATATACTTCTTCCTATAAGTATTTTTTTTTCTAAATGTATTTTTTTCTAAAAGAATTTTTTTATAAAAGTACTTTTTTCAAAGTACATTTTTTAGAAAGTACGTTTTTCTATAAAAAAAACTTTTTGAAATAGGAAAGTAACACCATAGAGATAAAGAGGAAAATGATAGGTTCTAAAGAAAAGTGAAAGATAGAAAGCATGATTTTTGACAACTCTGCAATTCAGCTATAACATGACATTCTGTTCGCCATTTTTTAAGAAAAGTTTAAAGTCTTCATAAAAAAAATTTAAGTGGAGAAGTAAAAAATAATGTTGTTGAAATTGTACTCTTTGGTTTGTGAAAAATAAATAAATGTGTTTGGCAGCATATTTTTTCTGTAGAAATATTTTTCCGGCAATACTTTCTTCCAATTTCGAAATAATATGAGCTGCACTTGTTTCGTACGGAATTGCAACCAACAACAAATAACGTTGCTTTCTTAATAATATTTAATATAGAAGAAATTTTTCTTTAAAAACGTTGTCTTGGCATCACTAAGCAATTTCGGCAAGTTTGAACGGCGCATTAAATTTACAAGCTGGTACAGACATTTTGTTTGTTTGGCTTACTTTACACAAAAATTAAATATTGCAAGTAATAACGGCAAAGAAGGTTGCTTAAAAAAGTTTGATTGATTGCAGAGTCTTTGGCTGGTATATGAACTCAGGCAACAGGACTGAAAACATGCTTAATATTTAACGCACAGCAATCTTAAAACTTTGGAGATTTGACACCGTTAGTTCTAGTGTTACATATGTGTTGACCAAGTATTGTTGCATTTCGGTTTGAGGTCTCTTCAACTCCTATACCCGCCTGCTTTGGGACTTATTTAAATATATTGAAACTAGTTATAAGTCTACTAATAATTTCATTATTGTGTAAAGCTTTGTAAGTATCGAACACAATTCAAGGGATTTAAATGTACCGCTGCAATATAGGGGATTTGGTGAAAAAGACGATTAGCTCGATAACATTTAAATTAGCTACTAATGTAGATTGCTTTCATTATGTGCTACACAGTTCAAAAAAAATAATAAGAAGCAGCGGTTTATTTACATCAAACTTTTACTTCAAAGTACCTTAATTTTGGGGCAGATAATAAAAAGTTAATTTGTAATTTCTACAATATCCATTTCCAAACCCATAAAGTGTATATATTCTGACTTTTCATGAATAGCGAAGTCGATTGAGTGATGTCCGTCTGTCCGTCCATGTTAGTGTTGAAATCAAGTTTGCCGAGGCACTAGAACAGCTAGAGAAAAATTAAATACGTCATTCGATTAGACATAGTGTCGAAAGAGGTGCTTTTGGAAATCAGTAGAAACGGTCCATGTCCTTCGAGGCAGCGGGCAAAACACCACGCCTACCTCTAATTTTAGCATACCACTTGGAACAATAAAAAAAACTCCAATCAAAAAAATAAATATATGGGGCGATAGAGAATTTACAAATAAGAAAAAAAAACGTGAAGTGAAGCAGTTATTCCTCGCCCATATTTTCCGAGTTACGGAGCTCTGAAATTTTTAAATTTTTTTAAATATCTATGTGATTATCATTTTAAAGCTTTTGAAGAGATCTTTAAGGAAATACTAAAATTTAAAAAAAATGCTTAACCTATTAAGAGCCTATTTTTATGTAAAATTATACATATGCAGTATAAATTTTTTTTAAATCTCGGCCACCCCAATATTTGCTTTTTTGATTGGAGTTAACTTTACTAGATTTACATATATGGTGAAGGGTATATAAAATTCGGCCTAGCTGAATATAGCACTCCGTTCAGTTTAGCAGAGAAAACCTGTTTCAACAAAATTGTAGTAAATTTTTCGTGTATAAAGTACTAAAAAACTCTTTTCTCTTAAAAACCAACTTGTTTTTGTAAATCTTATTTTCGTTCAACTTCTGACTTGAAATAGGTTTAAATAATTGAATTAATTATTCATTCATTTTTATTTTACATTTTAAAAATTTTTGAAGAAAGAAAAATTATTTACAAATGTTTTCGGACGTTTTCCGAAGAAAAAAAAATTAAAAAAGTTTTTGTAATACAAGAAAATTTTCTAACTACCAAAAAAACTAAATTTAGGAAAGGTCGAAAGAGTCCTTACTCCGCTAGCAACGAAAGAATTTATGTTTAACGTCAATATGCAAAAATTGAAAAATAAAATTTTGTTAATAGTTTTGACTTTTCATACGCCAGAATTTTAGCTCCAATTTATGAATTTTTCCGCATGTTAATAGAGCTAAGCGTTAATAGAACTAAGCGTCTTGATATTGATATTTTTAAGTTGCTAAACCATCTGATCCCTTCCCCTTGCGTCGTAAAACACGCTGTTTAATTTAAAATTTCAAAGAATTTAAAAGACAAACTATAAATAAGTGAACGTGTTTATAAATTGCAAAATAAATTTCTGAATAATTTCTTGCCAAAACTGTCACTGCATTGCACTTAAACCAGACTCTTAAACTTAATTTTTAAATTATGCAAAAACACAAATACAAAAAAATATATGTTTTTTATTAAAGAAGTAAAATTAACAAATGAAAAAAAATTCAGTTGACCTAAATTCAACTCACGTAAAAATATTTTAAGAAGTATTTGTTTAACGAAATTGTGGGATCTAAAATCGAAATGACAAAAACAAAAAAATAACTAAAATCAATTTATAACGACTGTTAATGCTTAAGTATACTAACACCATAAAGGTTTAGTTTTAAATTATTGGCAATTGTTGATATTTCGTATTTTGCATACTTTAACGTTTTATTAGTTCATTTTATCATCACATTTAACACAAGGTTTCAAAGAATATTTTGCAATAAGATTCCATTTAAAGATAAAATTATTTTGTAAATGATTGACTCAAATTGGACGAATGTTTTTCGTAAAATTATTCGTTGCTTCCCTTTGGCATTAAATTGAATTGAAAATAAAAATCTTTATATTACTGAATATTTTTTGCAGTGGTCAACAGAGGCATTTGATTTTTCAGGCCTTTCGCTTAAGAGCTCTCCTATTGCAAAAGTATGTTTTTTCGGAATTACAAATCAAAATAAGAGAAGGTTAATGAGGGTAGAAAACATGATTTTTGTAGAAATTTGAGCATGATTCTTTTTTTTTTATGATGATTTTTCTTTTTATTTAAAATAAGTACTTCTCTGCGATTCGTTACACTCACTTCATAAATGTGATTACGATAATATTTAAGCTGCAAAAATATATAAAATTATTGTTTTGTTATTGGGACAGATTTTTGCTGTTAAAACAACACCAAAAATTGCTAAATTCGTAAGAATTGCACGGCATTGTGTGTGTATTAAACAGAAATGAAAGTTAGCTGACATCTGTTGAAAAGATTCGGTGGTTGTCTACCAGCGTTGCCACACAAGAAATTGACTTCCTACCAATAATTTTCAAAAATCCTACCAAAATCGTTCACAGCCTTCCAAAAATTTAAAAATGCGTTTCTTGCACATAAACTCTGTTATACTCACTTGGTTTTTTTCCGTAATTGTTGAGATGGAAATTTATCTTTTGGTGATTTTTAAGATGGATGTTATGATTTAAAATAGTTTTAGAGCATACTATGCAGAATGAACACCCATCCCTTTCCTGGAGCCAATCAAAATCGCTCAACCATTCGGTTCTAAATTTTTTTTCTGTTTCTTTACATGCAATATTAGTAAATATTTATGTAATTAATAGGTACATATTTACAATTAAAAAAGTTTACTTACTTTTCCATTTTGTCTGTTAATTTTTTTAATACAAACACTTGTAAATGCCCTTTACTCAAAAATATTGTTAACTTCAATTTCATAATATTGTTCGTGTTTCTTAAACCAGAGATGGCTACAGCTTTAATCATCTTTACGCAAAAAAGCAGAGATGTTTTTATTACACCTAAAACAGTTTTTGAAAACAGTGGTAAAACTATTCACAGTTATTGTTGATTTAATTCAAAGTTACATTTTTTTTATTTTATGTTCTGAATTTTTAAGGTAAAAAATTTACTATTGCTAAAAAATTGCTACAGGAGAAAAACCTACCAAAAATTAAAAAAAATGCAACAAACCAACCAAACTACCAAACTGTTTTTTAAAAACGAAAAACTACCAAGTTTGGTCCGATTGGACCAAAGCGGCAACGCTGTTGTCTACTTATCTTTTAAGCAACTTCAGCGCTGGCACAAAAAAGTATGCCCATCACTTAAGCGAAGTAAATTATATTATCTTTTATCTTTCTCTTGGCAAACACTCAGATACAAAACCGTAACGAATTTAATTTTTTGAAAATATGGCAACATTGGTGAGAGAATGCAAATCTCAAAATGAGAGTACAAGAAAAAATATTTTCATAATAAATTAGATTTTATCTTATGATTGCTTTCTGTTATAACTTTTTATATGTTAAAATGTATGGAAAAAATATTATGATTCAGTTCTGTTTCATTGTTAGACACATGAGTTCAGATCCCAACACAGCTTTAAATAGAGGATAAATAATAGTTGTTTAAAAGTTGTTTGTATAATATCCGTGATTTACATTTCGGCCCGAAGATAGTTAAAATTTCCCTGACCTCTCCATAATACAACAATCCGGCTTAGTATCCGAGAGGTTACAACCTTCAAAGTACCTGCAGAAATTTACTTTATCTTTGAAAAACAAAAAATCTGAGTAAATTATCACAAACAATAAAAATGTTAAAGAAGAAGAAAAAAATTAAGATAAAAGTCTTGCTTGAAAAACTTTATTTTTAATAAAATAAAAAAAAATTTAGTCATAATGAACCTGTATGGCCGTTTTCTTACATTTTTCCTTTTTATGCAACTTTAGAAGGATCCGCGTAAAATTTATGTTTTTGTTATATTTGGCCAAGTTTTCGTAACCATCAGACACAAAATAATTCTTGTTTCATTATTTCAGGTAAGAATCTCTCTTGAATAATCACCCTTCCTAAACAACGATTTTAAAAAGAAAAGCTAAATGTAAAATCTATAAAAATTCCAAAAATTCCAAAAAATTAGTTTGAAGTCAGCAAAAATAACATTGCTGCAATTTTACTCTGTTCAATTCGTGAGAAATCACGAAATGTTTCTTGCTTTATGTTTAGCAACAGCAAAATGTTTCTGGCAACAATTCATTCCATTTGTGAAATAATATAAGCTGTGATTTATGCGGAAAACTAAGCATTCTGTTCAAACTTCTTTTGTTGTTCTACTAAATTTATACAAAATTTTACAACCGTACTAATTCCTCGATTTAAAAGAAAGTTGTCCTATAAATGCCAGATTATATTACGGAATAATTATGAGTAATTTTATGTTAAAGTTTTCAACAAGTAAGGCTCAAATTTGTCTTTTATAACGGTATTTTTAAAATAATGAAAGTATTGAATTCTTTCGAAGCTCAATCTTTCAAAGAATATGATCAAACGTATTAAAAAAAAATCCTACTTTATGTAATTTTATTGAATGGCGAGAGCATATGCTTTTCCATATTGAAATATGATTTTCTATTTTTTTTTTAAATTCGTTTTTTTTTTTCAGTAAATGAATTTGTTGCCTTGTTATTTTTCCTGAAATATGTAATGAAACTGTTTAGTATATTTTATATAAATTACATTAAATTAGTATTTATTTAAGGAAAATTTCAAAATATAAGTTACATTAATGAAAAATGTAACTTTTTTGAAGAAAAAGTATAACTTTTTCCTTCTTTTCTCTGGCAACACGGTAACAAACCTATTACTCCCTTTCTCATTATTAATTTGAAACGAAATATTTTTTCCTTAGATTCATATCAACTGAATTTTAAAAATCGCAAGTTGGTTCAATGAGCAAATTGTTTATTCTAGACAATCGACCTTTCTTTTTCCGCAGAGAAGATTTGGCAACCCTTTACATATGTATCTGTAAAAACAAAATCCAATAGTGTTGTTTGCGTGTGCATTTCATCGCCAACAAAGAGTGTTGCGTGTGAATAGAATTAAAAGTAAAGTTATCTAATACATGTGTAAAGATTATGAGTTCAAATCCCAAAAGAACCCTAAGTTTTATTAATAATTATTGTTGAGTAACTGTGGTAAGTGAATTGATTAAAGAAAAATAAAAAGAAAATAGTTATTCCAACCTCCTAGATTGTGGATTAACAAAAAGAAAAGCAATAAATGAAAAGCGATAAATGAGTTGTTGAAAACGCCCTTTTGTTCGAACAGCGTATAAGATGACGCAAGGAAATTTGGTTCGGCGATTAAACTCACTTTTGTTTTAGTAGGTGAAGGAATATGAAGAATTTTCTCATTTGTGGTAAAGGTAATGCAAAAGCCATTAGCGAAAAGCCATTGAATCCGAAATTGTAAAAATTGGAAACTCACATGGCGCCATTGACGCGGCGGCTCTGAAATCGTATTCAAACATTAATGGAGTCATTTTTCTACTAAAGCAGGTTTCATTTAATTTTTTATAATTTTAATTCAATAAAAAATACATTCTTTATTAATTATTCATTAAGCTTGATTATTATTTTAAATTAAAAAGATCTGTTTCATTTCAACTAAGATTCTAAGATTCTCATAAATTTTTTTTTAATTTCAAACAATTTTCTGAACTATTTCTTAATCTTTTAAAAAAGTTTTTTTTTTCAATTAAATGGCGTCATTTTTCATTAGATTTTTTATTCGAGTGAATTAATTTTTTTTCCACACAATTAAAATTAAATAAACACTTGCATTTGTGTATTTTTTTTAACCATTTTAACCATTAATAACAACATAAGTATTTTTTCGCACTAAATAATTATTCATAATGCAGGTGTATGTATATATTTCTTACAAGTGAATTACTTAAATATTCCTAAATAAATTTATGAGAACTTGCATATGAAATTTAAAGCGAATGGAAAAGTAACAACAGAATTATAGTTTTAAACACACCATAAATTCACAAGATAAATATTCAGCCGTATTGTAATTGAGTGTAACTTGTCTAAAATTAATGCAAATAGTTTTAGTGCAAAAAGCCAAGTAGCTTTTTAACTTATCTACTTAAGTGTCTTGAAATTCATGGGGTCTAGCCGAAAGAAGGCATTCTTTGCTATTTCAGATTACAGTTGCCAAAGTTTATTATCTAGACTTTTGTTTTTATTCGTGCTTAAAATAAAATTGATACTTTTTATATTTTAGTAAAAATGCAAACAAGTACCAGTGCTATATTCGACTATAGCGAATCTTGTATACCCTTCATTATATATAAATAACCACTTGTACCAAAAAGGGTTTCTGTTCAAAAAAAAACTTTTTTCCGTAAATTGTACGTTCTGTTAAGGGTTCTTGTCCCAACTAAGTAAATTCAAAGGTACGGTAAATGAATGTGATATAGATTACCATCAGTACCTGAGCGTATTGGAATCAACCTGACGGTATTCTTTCCAGCACCTCAGTAGCGCAATGTTTCACAATAATTGTAAGTTTAACGCTTGGTTTTCAGGAGCATGCCTCTACTTCTTGCTTAAGAGCTGATGACTATCTTTTCCCGAAATGCCGGTGCAAGGTCGTAAGTACTTATTTCTTACCCCAGGCAATACATGCGTCCATATACCAAGGAAAGGGATCTATCTAAAACTAACATAATAAGGTACTACGGTTGATAGTGCCTTGGAAAAAAGGGCTCGGTTGGTAAAACAGAAGGGTCATCAGTTCAAGTTTTGCCTGATCCATAGCGTGTTGCTTAGTTTACGACTAAAACCTAAGAGCGTGAAACAAATTTAGCCAGAGCCACAGAGTAAGAAAAAGTATTCGTTATCTGTCTAAGCTTATAAATTTTGTTTATTTTTATTGATTAAACGAACAGTCCGGAAAGAACCCTTGTTTTGCGAATTATCACAATCGAACTAAAAAGGAGAAAGGGAGAAAAGGCGGAGCAGTCTTTGAGGACATTTAATTTGAACTTTTTCACATAAAAAGTGAGAGCAAAGACCTCAGCAGAAAAAAAAATCCAAATTATTAGCTGTTGCGTTGTCAATAATTCCACATTATTTTATATTATTTGTATACATTTTACATTAGTTGTATACAACTACTTTTTTCGACATTTTACTTGAGACTGCTATTCACCTTGCGACTGCGATTTCTTGATTTAGGCGAGTTAAAACGTCTAGAGCTGGCAGCTTATTCTACTTGTTTCTCTTATATTTTGAATTATGTTTTGTTATTTAATAATTAAGGTGTTTGACGTTTCAAGTACCGCTGAAATTTTCGTTGCCTATTTTGACTATCTTTTTCTAAAATTGACGAACCTTTTTTTTTATTTTTTTATGCTCAAACGAATTTGATGAAATAAACACCTTTTAAAGAAATTTTTAATAAGCACAAGATTGCAAATGTTTCTTTATTTAAAACATATTAAATTGCAGTAACACAGTGGGGAACGAAATATAAATGGGAAAAAGACAGGAACTTATAATCGGATTAGACCAGTGAAACTCATTTACACATGCTGGCAGCAGATAAGAATTAGAGTTTTAACTAAGAGTTTGAATTTGAATTAATTGAGTGAAATGAGTTATTTGCATTCCCAAATTGAAATGCTTGCAGGATAAAAAGTTTAGATTCCATCGATCCAAATGTTGCTATTTTATTTCCGAAATATTTTACTTCTATCCCACTGTGCATAGTAAAATACAGATCAATATTTCGCAGATAATTAACAATAAATGATCGGCAACAACCTTCAGCAATCACAGAAGCTTCTTAAACACAACTTTTGTTTTGTTGAAAACAAAAGAAGCACAAAAACCTGTAGAAGTAGAAACAATTAAAAAATAACTGTGTTTCTTTTAATCATAATTATATTGTTGTTGTTTTTAAATAATTAAAAATATAAAGAACGATTATTTAATTAATTTGTAGCTCGGAGCTAAATATTAACAATTTTATTTTTTCCATACTCTTACTTCTGCTACACCTGAATAGTTAATCTAGAATTTAGATTGTTAAACTGGAATGTTAAGAAAAAATGTGCAGATAATAATAAATAATTTTTCATTTGTTTTCTTGTTGTATTATTTATATTAAAGAATTTTAAAAGATCACGACTGTGGTCGATTGGAGTTTGACTGGTTGATGGTGGTTCTTGTTTGAAATAAAAAAGCAACAAAAATTTACAATTAAAGTATTTAAATCAAGAATGTGTTTACTTTTAATTACATTTCAATTTCACAATATGAAAATTTGTTTTCCAATAACTTGTAATAAATACATGTTCGTATCGAGTAATTTAGTAAACATGTCTTTGCTTGACGTTGAACTTGAAAGTCTGGCTGCAAAATCATGCCAATGGTTGATTTACATATCAATTGGCCTTTACCTCAGGCTAAATAGTTTTATGGTTAAATTAAAGTTTTTTTTAAATAATGTTCTGCAATTTCATATTTAAAGACTTCGCAAACGAAAAAAATGTAATGCAACAGGATATTTTATAATCACACAAAAGTTTTTTTTTTATTAGGACCAGCACTCAGAGGATGACCCCTACTTATGCAATGCATTGTGCCAGAACTAGAAAATTAGGTTGTGGGAAGGCGGATAGAAGGAGTAGTGCTTGTGGACATTTGATTGGAATATTTGCACATCGAAAGTGGCAGTAAAGACCTCTGCGGGGAGTTTAGCCCACATACGAACTGTTCGGTTAAAAAACGAATTCTCTCTGTAATACGTGGTGCGATTCACTGGTCAATCGACCAGAAAGGAATGCGCTCTTGATGCAGAACGCGTTGAGCGTACGAAATTACGGTTTTCAGGAACAAGTTCCCTGATTTCATAATAGCACATTCCGTTGTAGTAACGATAAAACAGTCAAACACACCCCACACTGCGCCGATGTTCCAGTGAGTCAATAGAGCTGGATACCCTACTGACACCGATGAGCTTCCTCGCTCTCTCCTGACTTTGAACACCGGCCCACACATGAGAGTTGTATTCCATTTTTGGTCTGATAAAGATGACATAGACAGTAAGGAGATCAGATGGAGTGAAGTATTTCTTACACCTTTCCAAAAAGCTTATGCACTTGAATGCTTCTTTTGTGACATGAAAAATATGCTGGTTCCAGCGAACATCACATTGAATTTTCATGCAAAGAACATCGAAAGCTTCTGATTTCTTAATATATATATCACCCATAATTACAGATGAGGTAGCATATTTAGCCGCACGCCTGTGCGAAAGTACACAGCACTGGGTTTAATGAGCGTTAATCTGAACTCTATTCGCTAGGCCCCATTCGGAGATTACCAAAAGGTCGCGATTAAGGGTATCGTCCATGTGCTTTCGCATAGCCCCAATTTCCCGACGGCTTGGTCTATTGCGAAAAGAAAATGAATGGAATATGCTACTGTCATCTGCGAAAGAAAAGACAAGGTTGGAAGTCTTACGTAGAAGGTCATTGAGAACAATAAGAAATTGGGTAGGGGAAAGAACGGAACCTTACGGTAGCCCTAAATTTACCTTGAACTCATTTGATGAAATCCCATCTATTACAACTCGTATAGTGCGATCCCTGAGAAAGCTCGATATAAGTCAAAAGAAACTTTTACCGACAACAAAATCACACAAAAATTACAGAATATTGAGAAGAGCAGATTGATTTTGCTTTGAAAAAGATTTAAAATAAAAATAAAAAATATTCTATTAAAGGTTTTCTTTTTGATGAGGCGTTGCGAAGAATAACTTTTTGGCAATTGTATTTGTATCAGCTGGAGCTGACGCTTTTTAAGTGCTCGTTGAATAAAAACGAGATAAACAAGTAGATATATTGCCTCTTCTAATCAAGCACAATCAGCAAAAAAACATTTCTTATTATATTTTCCAAAGTAGACTGCATGTTAAAATAGCATACGCCAAAAATGCTTGGCCAGTACGGAGCTAAAGTTACCGTCACACTAAATAAATGTACATTTATATTTCTCTTGAAATAAAATTTTTTTATAAAATTTTTTAGCGGGTGCTAAAGGAAAATGTAGCACAAGTTCAATAAAACAATGTACCTCATCATTGTTTTATGTCAGTGAAAACATTAATAAACTTTAACAAAATAATACTCGTGTTACGGAGATGAAAAGTACCACTGAACATATAAAAAAGTACGCGCTAAAGAAGGATAATCTTAGTTTCCACATCAGTCTAGAATATTACTGGGGGATAGGGTGATCTGCTCGATTTATAGTAGAAAATCATGTGGCAACAAAAGAAACGTCAACTGGTACCATCAACGTAGACTCAAATTCAGAGCTAAGCACGTGCAATGAGGAAAAATCGAATTATTAACGTCACTAAAGTGACACTGAAGTGAGTGAATCTTTAGAAAATAAAATAAAAATAAATATTAACCGCGGTTATTTGCATTTAATGTAAATGCAATTTAGTTGTATAATTCCATATATGTAGAATGGCATCCGCTGTATTGGGCAAATTTAAGTACAGTAGCAAATATTGGCAGACACTCCGTACCAGGGGTCCGAACTAGAGTTGCGCCATCGAACGGCGTGTGGTTATTTTTCTTTCTTTTTATGGCGCTGATGGGATTTGAACTTACGGCTTGTTGTCTTATGATTGATATTAAGCAGCTACCTACAACGCAACCTTTACGGTTGTTCAACATGTGTTTTTTTATATTCTGTTATATAATACCTAATGCAACATTTTTAACGGGCAACATTAATTGTTTTTCTAACAAATATTTAGAGGGTTTCCAAGTTTTTTTTTTTTTAGAAATTTATTACAGCAAAACAAAATATGAAAAATAAAGAAAAAATCTTAATTCGAATCAATCAATTTTGCAAAAGTTTTTACAGTTGCTGTTTTGTTAGTTTTTCATTTTCTTCATTAACCATTAAATCTTAATTTATTTCTTTTTATTTATTTGCATGTATGTTTTTTTTCTATTATATTGCCTACATGATTTATGTAAAAATTATGATTTTTATTTAAATTTATTTATCACATACAATTCTTTACAGATTGTATTTCATCGAGTGATCAGAATTTTCTTTCTATAGACGTTTTGAATTTAATACAATTACAATAGTTTTCTTTTTTTATATGGAAATTTATCTTTTATATTTTTCTATAAATGCATGTAGCATTCATATATTTGAATTTATTTATTTAAGATATTTGAAATCACTTTTCTCTGGACACGTCTTTTTCCGTTCGTTTATTATCTTGTTCGTTTTAAAGTGGTAAGAAGAGAAAAAAATAATTGCTTTCGTATAAAAAAAATTAAACGGTAAATCTTAAAAATAAGGAAGGAATAAAAAGAAAAATTTATCTTGATAATGTTTTGCATGTTTTGCAGCCAAGAAACACTTATTCATTTTCAATACCTGTTCATTAATATGCAGGATTTTAATGCAGTAAATTCAGTCTCCTTTTGCTTAAGCACTAAATAACCCATTGAGAGCAAGTAAACATTTAAATTTTTTACAAAAACAGCTATAAACTTTTAACGCTTTTATTGGTCACAGAAGAGTGTAAAGGCCATATTTCATGTCCTGCTTTTTCTTTCATAGAAATCTTTTTCTAGGCTTTTACTTGATCTTTGTGCTACAAACTTTCGGGGAAGCGTTAATATGAGTATTTAAGTATAAATTGTTTCGCATTTATGCAGGTGGCCAACAAGATGTGAGGGAATTTTTATTTTATTTTTATTTAATATCTTAAAAATAATATATAAATGGCCAAAATAAAATAAAAATAAATGAAAAATAAATAAAAAGAATATATAAAAACTTGTTTATCTAGTAATGACCTTCAATAATGCGTTTTGCAAGTTTTTCAACTAAATGTTTTACTACTTTTTGTAGTTATTGTAAAGTTTTTCTATACGTTTTTTTTTTATTTTACTTTTTGTTGCCTTTTTAAGAAGTCATTAAAGATTAATTTTGTAGTTTTGTTTTTTTTATAGACAATTTGTTACTTAAAGTTAATGTTTCTGTTGATTGTTTTTTAACATTTGTTACTGTAGTTGTAAATTATTTTAACACTATGACAGTTACTATCACATTTAATTATTTAAATATATTTTATATATATTTGCATCAATTGTAATTAACGCCGGTTACAAAAAAAAAGGTTGTTAACTACAAACAAGTTAATGACTCTGATTAATCGTTTCATTTCAAATACAAAAAAGCACAATTAAACAGATCTAAGTCTATTGTCTCTGTTGCTAGTATTACAATTGTAGTTATTATTATTATTATCAGTGAGTAATATAGCGGTCTTGACCGATCTTTTCACATAAATTTGTCCTCGAAAATTTTAGCCGTTTGTTTAACATATCTCCGCAAATTAAAACTGTACAAAATATTTTGATCATGGAATTGCTCGTATTACAATGAATTTTCGTTGACTCTAACACGTAAGACGTTCGATGGTGATAACGACTTAAATGAATCATTATGATTTTGACTACCAGCACGATGACTAATAAGCGTGTTGTTGTTTCGGTGATCTGGGTTCGTACCCCAGCACCTGACAAGTTTAGCAATTCAGTTTTATATGATTTAAATTGACGTTTTTGGTACTAGAATAGATCGCAACTTCTTTCATCGTGAAATTTAAAGACTAAATAAAATGACAGTACCAAATTTAAAATTATAACATTTCTACTTTACATTAGAAACGCTGCAACGCTGTTCTAAAAATAAACATAAAGTCACCACCTATTTTAAATGCTATATTTTTCTGAAACGAGTTATAAATATTTAGTGAATAATAATTTATTTTATATAATACATGCTTATACTCAAAAGGAAAAGAAAACTATGATTTTTAAAATAAATAATTAACCTAACCTCTGAGATAGTTTGAACTGACCAATTTATATTTTAATTTATGTTAAAACTTTTAAATTTAATTAGTAATTGTTGTCCATGCGTAAAATAACATGAATGTTTTTTCTTAGAAAAAGAAGTGTTTACGCGTAATTTAGGCAAAATCTCACCTCCCATAAAACCTAAATTTAAAAATTGTAATAATTTAGAAATTAGTGATTCGATAAGATTGAAATTTTGCATGTTAATATATTTACTAATATTTTAAAGTATGACCAATAAAAAAAATCGGTCAAAAGACAGGCCATATTCGCATACCACCAAGAATTAAAAAAAATCATAACTTTGAAATTAGTTATCAGATAAAGGGCGTCGGTTTGCGTGTAAATATATTTGGTAATATTGTCAAATATTTCCAATTTTCAAAAAATCTAACAAGTGCCACGCACATCTCCCAAGCGAAAAGTTCTTCCACTCACCTCATTTTTGTTATAATTAAGCCCTCCTCATAAGAAACACTTGGTCGGCCCCACCACTTATATTTAAATTAAAATTAATCACGGGAATCTTTTATTAAATTAATATGTTTCAAAAAGTATCGTGCTATTTTTTTATCCCGATTAAATTATTTAATCATCGATTTTGATTAGGGAGGGTGCAAGTACGTCTCTATGGCTATTTAGCTACCGCTCACTTAGCTCTTCAGGAAACTTTTCACAAATATTTTAAATGAACTAAAGACTTTTTTTCTAAACAATAAAGTAAAGCCAAAAATCAAAGTTTATACAAAAACAAAATCAACTATGATTTTATTTTTGTTTATCCACTGTATACGGCTGACTTTTTTTCGACTCTTATACAGTTAAAAGATAATGAAAAATAAAATATCACAAAACGCTGCGATAATTTATTTCTATGCACGGCCACTTTGCAAAATATTAAATTAAATTAAATCACTGGAATCTTTTATTAAATTAATAAATTTTAAAAATTATCGTGCTACTTTTTGAAATTCAATTTAGTTTTATTCCAAAACCAAAACTTTATACGGAAACTTACATTACAAATGAATTATAGCCAGTCAGTCAACTTAGTTTTAAATCTATCTCTCATTCGATGATATTTAGATCAATTTTTAGAAAATTTTAGAAAATTAAGCCTTTATTTTTTATTGTTCTCTTTCTAATAATACTTGTTTAAAATGACTTTCAATAAAATATATAACATAACGCTTAGCATCGCAGGGTCTGTTTTGCTTTATCTCTAGCCACAGTTGAACAATAGTACGAATCCGTAACGAGGTTCACACTGAAAAACAATCACAAATAGAATTCAGGAAATATCGGGCAGCTGAACTTTAAATACATACTTGTAGCTACAAAATACAAAAAAAAAAACATAAAAGTGTTATTTCTACTTTCTTTTAAATTCCCTACGAAAGTTTACGGTTGCTAAAACATCTTGACAATGCCTCACTAATACCTTTTTTCTAACGGTGCCTGGCATATGATCAATATTTGTACACAAAAAAAGTGCTGTTATTATAACTAGAAGTATCACTTACAACCCTGTTTAAAATTTTGTAGCCGTTACGTTCAAATTCTTAATTTAATGAACACAAAATTGGGGATTTTCCCATAAATTTAGGTTTGTGTACACCTAAACTTTAAATCACTATAACTTTAAAATGTGTAAACATTTAAAGAAGATATTTTAGATATCATCTAGCCAAAGCGTTTAAAAAAATAAAAAACCGATCAAATTCAAACATTGACTTTAAACATTATTGGCCACCCTCGTAACACAGTGTATCGTGTCTTGACTTCCATATTTTTGCACTAGATTTAAGATTACTGTTTAATCCGTTACAAAGATGTCAAAGTAAGTCAGTGACTACCCGTAACAGGGTTGTACGTGCTTAATGTACAGTGTGTCAAACCATTCCTAGAATTTGTTTTTATCTATGGAAATTCCTCGTTTAGGGGATATATTCCCATGTTAATGAAAATGTTTCCTGTAACGCTAATGAATGCACTGTAATTAGGGTGAAAATTATTATTTTTAGAATAATGAAAAAAAAAAAGTTACGCTTCTTTGTGCCAGATGGCTGATTTAACTGAGACTTTTTGTTGGCTTTCACTAGAGTTTTTTATTTTACTGATTACGTTGATAAAAAAAAACACTTTAATCACTGGCCTTTGCCAAAAGTTTGAATTATGCCTCCTTGCAGGGAGAAGTAAACTATTTAAAAAATACCCCACTCACTATGTATTAGCGTATATCAAACAGGCGAGTGGGCATGAGGGAGTTCAGTCTGTAATATGCAGACTAAGAATGCCTTTCGACCTCCGGTTTAAATATAGTCCTACCTATTTGATGCTCCTCTAAGCAGATCGATTTTCTTTCTTTAAAACCACACAATCGGATTAAAAACAAGTAAGAGTGCTATATTCGGTCAAGCCGAATCTTATACACCCCTCATCTTTTTGTGTGAATCTAGTTTAGTGAAGTAACTCGAATCAAAAAAGCATATATTGGGGTGACAGAGAATTAAAAAAAATTTAGTTCTGCATACATTAAAATGTCATCGGATCTTAATGGGTTAAGCATTTTTTTAATAATTTTAATACTTCCTAAAAGACCTCTTCAAGCTTTTAAATGATACCCATATTGTAATTTAAAAAAAAATTTAAATTTCAGAGTTCCGTAACTCGGAAAATATGAGGCAAGCGCCAATTTTTTCACTTGATGTTTTTTCTTATTTTTTAATAATCTAACGCCCCGCATTTTTTTTTTATTTTTTGTGAGTGGACTTACTTTATTGTTCAAAATGACATGAACAAATTAGAGGTAGATGTGGTGTCTTGCCTGCTGCCTCGAAGGACATGGACCGATCATGTTGATTTTCAATAGCACCTCTTTCGACACTATGTCTGATCGATTGACGTATTTGTTTGTTTTTTTTTTTTTGTGAAATCAAGTTTTCCGAGGCAAACGGACAGACGGAAATTGCTATATCGACTTCGCTATCCATAAAAAGTCGGAATATATATACTTTGTGGTGAAAGGTATAAAAAAGTTGCTGCTTGCGAACTAAGCATTGGCACTTTGTAAAAAGTAAACGAACCTATTTTCGACCTAGGTAGGTACAGGAGGAAAGGGAAGACAAGACCAATTGGCAATAGAAAAGTCTATTTTTATAACGAGAAGTCGCAGCTGAGCACTCGTAAACGGGAGAAGCAGAGAACTAAAACTAAATGTCATAAGACTCAGTAATATCCAACCGGCTAAAAGGATTATCAAACGATGGCACTTGTAATGTACGCTAAACAACGAGGCAATTTATAGATTCGAAACCTGAAAGTTTAGGCCAACTAAGACAGACGAAAGTTTGTAGCAAACATGGCGTTAAGTGTGAAAGAAAACTAGAAGATGAGGCCAATCAAGAAGCAACAGTTATTACTGTGCAAACTTTCAGACACTCTACTCGAGATTTAACAAGGCGAAACGCAATTAATGAGCAATAAAGGGTCTGCGAAAGTGAGCAAACCTAATTGACACACAACTATATGAAGGCCGGCTCAATAAAGTTGCGAAGAATCTATAATTGGCTAGAATAAAAATAGGGATTAGAGGCGGCAATATATTTAAATGCGACTGCTATGATTAACCTCAGTCTAAAACAATTCCTAATAATTATTTAAGACTATATCTGGAAATATGAAGTTATGCATTACAGAAATCACCAATCTAAAGTAAAAATATCTGCTTTATGAAGCTGACAGGCAGAACGCTGCTCTCGGTTAAACTGATGAATGAAAGGATGTTCAAAGTAGGAGCCAAAAGTGTAGTGGCCAGCTTCAGTATCTCGCCTGTATGCGAATGTCCTTACACTAATTATCTGTAACATTTGCTATTTTCATTAACATTTCACTTTTATATTCAAGCTTGAATTTTCTTATGACATTCGCTATTACTCAATCACGATGGGTGTCAATTCGGCTACGAGTGACGTTGAGGGGAAAGTTTCAAATACGTTGCAATTCAGTGCATATAAGTGCTGTACATCTAAATTATAAATGTTTGAGTTAAAAAAGTTAAATAGCGTTTGTTACTTTGAATAATTAATTGGATTAATTATTTCAACGTGATCGATTCATGCACGTTTTAATGGGACATCGAAAAAAAGTTTCATTATTAAATTTATTTTAAATTGAAACTTTATAATCTATTATTTAGCAATTTTTTTAATCGGTGTTGGTGGAATTTTTTTTAAATGGTTATTAAAAAAAAAATAAAAACATTTTTCTTGTTTAATATGTTACTTGATCTTCAAATTTTTATTGCAGCTTTTGTGCAACAGTATCTATCGATAACTTTAGCTGCATATCATACTTCAGGCTTGAACACCTTATCCATTTTTATTAAGTTGTTTATGCTTAAACGAGTCCAAAATTAAAATCCATAAATATTTTACATTTTTTAAAACAATATTTTTTGCCTTTTAAAATTTGTGTTTTTTATTTTTTTTTGTGTGGAGTTGAGCTATTTTTCAACTTAATGTCACAACTTTCACCTTAATCGTTATTTAGATGATAATAATGTTTAGTTTAAATCTCTAAATTGTTAGTCTATGATTGTTAGATTTTTGGTTTTTAATAATTATTAGTTATGGGAATAAATATCTTTTTTAATTTAGAAAATTCCACAATTGTGCTTCAAGAAATTTCTTTAATTTCAGCTTCGTTTAAAATAACAATATTTTAACACGGCAGATAGTCATCTGTTATTGTTGCATTATGACTAAAAATGTAGTCAATTTGAATTTGCTTGCACAAATTTCTTTTTTATTTTTCAGTCCCAAACAAACCTCGTTAAAACTTCTATTGCATTTTTATATTCTTTTGAAATTGACCTTAATTGAACATATTTATTTATTCTCTTTTTAAGTTACCACTACATATTTGTGAGTTTAACCCAATTTTATAGGATAAAAGAAGAAACATTAAATTCTTAAAGCATTAAAAAAATAAGTTCCTATACAAGCTCCTAACTAACTTGGCCATTTGATGAAAAGTGGGCCAAATACCATTAATGAAAATTTATCCAAAAGACAGCATACAATGTTTTTATTTTATATCTGAAGAGAAGCTTAACTGGTCCTGTATAGTGTTATTTATGATTACAGCGAGGAAGTTAAAGCTGTGATTAGAACTGTATACATTTTTTTATTACTTCAAGCACTTGTTGCCCGCCCGGCTTCATTTACATGGCAGAAAAACAAATTTAAGTAATAAAACGAAAATAAAATAAAAATGTTTACAAGCCTGAAAAAACTTTATTGTAATTGACAAGCGTAAAAAATTTACCGGTTTTTATAAACTTCTTTAAGTAATCAAGGCTGTTGATCAAATATTTAGTATTTAGAATTTATGATTATTATTTTGTAATAAATTGTGGTTAAGATTGAGTCATAATCTATGTTAATTACTGTGATTTAATCTTAATGTTGTTGTTGTTGTTAATGACTTTGTTTCTATATATTGACCTTGATTGTGATATTGGCAATGATTTGATTCCACTAAAGGTTCTTTAACAAATTTTTATTTATTTATTAATTTTTAAAAATTCTTTTTTTCGTGCTATTTTCCCGATTTATTATTTAAATCACTGATATTGATTATTGAGGGTTAAAGCACGTCTCGATGGCCATTTCGTTATCGCCTACTTAACTCTTCAGGAAACTTCTGACAAACATTTTAAATAAACTAAAGAATAATAAAAAAACCCGTTGTTTAAAATAAATTTTTATTTATTTTTATATATATATATATATATATATATATATAACCTGTCTTTTGTGACATCCTAACTACTTTGAAATCATTTCCCCTAATGCTCGTATTCCTTAGAGAAAATTCTGGATGTTTACACAAATGGTGTGCCCGGAGAAGAATTTTTTGGGGCTTAAAAATAATTGCAGTATCCTTAAAGTCGCAAAAAAGAATAAATAAAAAAAAAATCATTGCTGATAGATGGATAAGCAAACATATATTTTCGGACCAACATCAGTCACTTCGACGACTTCTTCAGATACTTATGCTATGTGTCCCTCAATCCCACCATCGATTGCAAAGCATATGATGAAGAAGGGCTTCTATTCTTCCTGGTACCTACGTGATCCCCATTAAAAAATTTCTCCTATCCCTCAGCCTCATTCACCAAAGATGGCAATTTTGGATGAAGTCTACGGAGAAAAATGAATGAGAAAGCCCATGACTAATTTTAAGTTATTTTTGTTCAATTTGAAAAAAACTGTTCATAATGCAGAATTTTTGGGCTGACGTAGCTGAAGCAAGTTTGACCAGTGCATCTGCCTTGTAGAGTGTTACTTTGTTTCCTTTTTAGAGTAGTTGACCATGGACTGTAAAGCTACAAACATAAAAGTGTTCCCTTGAAATTAAAGCAAGTGTTGTGCCTAGCAAACATAGCAATAGAAATAATTTCAGCCTGAAAGACATTGGGCCATTTGCCCATTTACAGAATAAACATCACTATTGGGAGGTCTGCAATCTGGTCAGAAACAGATGTCTGTCTATACAATATCTTATCTGCTTCTCTCGTTTGGACTAAATGTTATTATAAATTTATTTATTTATTTCTTTATTTACTTTTACTAAAGCTGAGCTTACGAGGGCTGCTATATATATTTCTGGCCTGGCGACACTGAATGCTGCCAAGTGCAATCTGACATTTCCATTGGAAAGTTTGTAATTTTTAAGCATATTGGCACTCAAAACGTTTTGACGTACGACCATTATTTGTGTTGTTTACAGTGACTTGAAAAAATTAATATAGAAAAAAATGGAATTAACTCGTGAACATTTTCGTGCCATCATTTTTCACAACTTTCGATTATCACGACAAGAGTGCATTGATGAACTTAAATCTTTGTATGGCGATGAAGCACCATCCTATAGCACTGTGAAAAATTGGTGTAATGAATTTAATCGTGGCCGAAGCTCGCTCAAAGACGAATTCCGTGAAGGTCGTACAAAAACGGCTGTTGTGCCAGAGAACATTGATGCCGTGCGTGAACTCACAATGCAAGATCGCCATGCGACATACCGAGAGATAGAGACATCCTTGGACATTTCTTCCACCAGCATACATTCGATACTGCATGAACACCTGGCCGTAAAAAAGGTTTGTTCTCGTTGGATCCCGCACAATTTGAAAGTCGCTCAAAAAAAGGCTCGTGTCGATTGGTGCAAAGAAATATTGCAAAAATTCGATTGCGGTGCTTCAAAAGACGTTTATAAGATCATCACAGGTGACAAATCATTGATCTATTCGTATGATCCCGAAACGAAACAACAATCGACCGCGTGGGTCTTCAAAGACGAGCAAAATCCAACGAAAGTTGTTCGTGGAAGAAGCGATTTGAAGCAAATGGTCGCCTGTTTCTTCGGCAAAACTGGTCATATGGCGACTGTTCCGCTTGAGCAATGTAGGACGGTCACTTCTGAGTGGTACACTACAATTTGTTTGCCTGAAGTCATCGGAGAAATTCGAAAAACCAACAAGAGAAGACGAATCATTGTTCACCATGCCAATGCGAGCTCTCACACATCGGCTCAAACCAGAGCGTTTTTGACCGGCCAAAACGTCGAACAGCCCTGACTTAGCACCTAATGACTTCTTCTTGTTTCCGCACATCAAGAAAAAATGCGTGGTCAACGACTTTCGTCGCCAGAAGAAGCTGTTGAAGTGTTCAAAAACCATGTTTTAGAGGTGTTTCAATCGGAGTGGAAAAAGTGCTTCGACAACTGGTTTGAGCGCATACAAAAGTGTATAAATCATGCTGGAGAATACTTTGAAAAACAATAAAACCTGACAAACATAGAATTCAGCGACAATGAAACAAGACTAATAGAGAAGGGACTAAAACATAATCTACCTTTTGACAAAATAGAAAAAACAATTGAAACCCAAATCGTAGACGCCGAAGCTACTATTACACACTTACCAACTGACCGACAAGAACACATGAGACACAAGATAGCCGATGTACTTGAAAAAAACAATAAGAGAACACACTTCATCTAAAACTAATCCCGAAGAACAAAAAACTACTAGACAGATAAAAACAAAACTTCGGAATAATAATCTTTTACTTACTAAAGCAGACAAGGGGAACACAACTGTAATAATGCACAAGAAAGACTATATAGAGAAAACACAACAATTCATTCAGCAAGTAAAATGCACAAAATTCAAGAATGACCCAACCGATTCATTCCAAAAGGAAATACGAAGCCTACTAAAACGCTGCAAAACGTTTACTGACGGAAAGTTATACATATTCATGAACATGAACCCAGGACCCCCTACACTCAGAGCACAACCCAAAATTCATAAAGAAAATATTCCAATCAGACCTGTAGTAAATTACAAACCTGCGCCTACATATAACTTGGCCAAACACCTTGCCACATTCTTAAAAGAGAAAATAAATTTGCAGAACACATACATGTTACGAAATACACAAGACCTCATAAACAAAATTAAGGACATCAAAATCACTGATAATACGAGACTCGTTTCCTTCGACATAAAGGATCTATATACATCAATACCCACACACGAAACTTTGACTATCCTACGTAACATACTTTCCAACATATACGACAATCAATATATCAACGAAATAATGGACATTGCAAAGACGATATTAAAACAAAACTACTTTAGATTCAACAATAACTTCTATAAACTACCTGATGGACTTGGCATGGGAAAGCCAACATCCGCAATCTTCACAGAGATTTTCATGCAACACTTAGAACAACTACACATCAAAAAACTGATGGAAAAACATAAAATAACCCATTACTACAGATACGTAGATGACATTATATGCATCCTAGAAAGAGACAACGCCAAACAAATTCTTATAGACTTAAACATAATACACAATAAAATCACATACACAATGGAAAAAGAGCAAAACAGAACTTTACATTATCTTAACATATCAATAATACTAGGAATTGATACATTAAACTTTGACATTTATAGAAAACCAACCATGACAGACACAACTATCCACAGCTCCTCAAACCATCCAACTCAACATAAACTCGCAGCGTTTAGACACATGATTCACAGACTTAAAATAGTCCCACTCGCTCCAGATAAATACAACAAAGAACTCGATACAATTTACACTATAGCTAAAAATAACGGATACAACCACACAACCATCGACAAACTACTCAGACAATACAACAACAAAAACAAGAAGAAAGAAGACAAGGAAACAATCGACACAACACGACGACACATCTTTACTTACACAGGACCAGAAATATATAGATTAACCAACCTTTTCCGAAAAGAAGGTTTACACACAACATTAAAAACGAGCAACACTCTACGTAACAATCTTAAGACATCAATAGAAACAACGGATAAATTTAGCACCAGCGGAGTATACAGACTTACTTGTA
Source organism: Gymnosoma rotundatum (assembly GCA_916610165.2). NCBI lineage: Eukaryota > Metazoa > Arthropoda > Insecta > Diptera > Tachinidae > Gymnosoma > Gymnosoma rotundatum. Next base: position 63,529,463 of record OU744336.1, read on the forward strand.
CTTGCAACCATACATACATCGGACAAACTGGACGAACATTAAAAACAAGGTTTACAGAACACATACGATCATACAAAAGGAAAAGGGAAGACTCCAATTTCGCAAAACACCTTAACACACATGGACACGAACCAAAGGAAATAGATGAATGTATGACAGTATTACACCCAAGTAAAAAAGGACGAAGACTAGACATTCTTGAAAACATGGAAATTTACAAAACACGAACGTTTAACAGAGACATTATTAACGAACAGGTAAACACAACCTCTGACACGATTTTTACACCACTAAAATTACTAAAACACTCTTACAAACGAAAAACACCCACAGACGGTCACACTTACCTATCCAATAATAAAAGACCCAAATATTAATTATTTACCCCAATAAACAAGACAGATATCAGGCAATCTACCTGCATAATACTATTTAAACGGACAAAAATTACCTAAACCCACCACCTTTTATTCTTTACACTATCTATTTTTTACACTATCTCTTCAGTTTAAACAAAAACGCGGCTTGAAAATGATGTTATCACATCGAAAGCGCTCGCCGAACATCCAAAGTACACAGCCAGTGACGACGGTTATTACCGAAAATTATAACAACAAAACCATTTTTGATTATAAATATTCGCATTTTCACTATTAGGCCAGAAATATATAGAGCAGCCCTCGTATGCAAATATAATAAGTAACAAAATTTTCCTATGCTTAATAAGGTAATTTTAAAGCATAAAATATAACTAAAAATGTAATAACATTTAATTACATAAGGTTAACAAAAAAAAATAAAAAAACAATAAAAAATTTTAAACAAAAAAAAATAATAAAACAAACTAAAAAAAACTAAAATATTCAATTAAAAATTATTAAAACCACAATTTTTACTTATGCCGAAAAATGACAAAAAATATATTTCCTAAATCGACCTGCGTTACTAATGATTTAAAACAAAATCGCGATTCCATTCCAGAGGCTGATGGCATAAATAAAGAAATGATATTTAGAAATCAGAGTTCGATGACTAAAAGTTAGAATTCTTTTGCCTCTATAAAGTGTTGAGAATTTTAAACGAGTATAGAAATGATCAGGCTTATGTACTCACCTTTGAGTAATATCGAAAGTAATTCCGCAATGCAAGGTAACATGGTGCGAAATATGGTCATATCTTCTTAAACCATAAACGTATCGAATAATGTTATTAAACGCCACATTGGCTTTCTTTTGCTTTCATTATCATAACTAACAAGAAGTTCACAGCCATATAATAAGGTCGATATTAAGTATGATTTGGCAATGAGTACTCGGATTTTAATTAGTATTAAAACCAAGTTTGCCATACGTTTCTTAGTATTGAAAATATGAGACCGCATGCATAATTTACGTGGTTAAACCAAGTAAAGGTATTGTTGAAGTAAAAATCAATATTTTTAGCAGAGTCTACAACTTCTATTGACTGGTTGTTTAAAGTTAAAATGGGATTTGTACGAAGTTTTAATAATCTCTTTTTAATTTTCAGACACTTGGACTTAGTAGGATTAATTGCTAGACCATTACCAGTAGCCCGCACATAGACACGATCCAACTCCCGATTTAAAGTCCTCACACATTCATCAACAGCGTTGTTGCTGTAACTTACATAAAGCTGAATATCATCGGCATACAATCCAACCTTACAATGTTCAAGTTTGTTCTAAAGATCATTTACATATAACGAAAAGAGCAGAGGACATAAGATTGAACCTTGTAGAATATCTCGACTTAATGGCAAATAATCTGAAACTGACGTAGTTGTTTCAACATATTGATGTCTATCTATTAGATAGGAATTTATCGGACTTGTGGCAGTTGGTGCAAATCAAAACATATGATTAAGTTTGAAACACAAAATATGGTGATTAACCATATCAAAGGCCCTAAAATGATCTAGGAGAACTAAACAGGTTACGTTACCGCAATCAATCTGCTGCTGTCTTATATCCTCAGAAATATCAACGAGGGCCGTTATACAACTGTGACTTTTACGAAAATCAGATTGACGTTCACTGAGCATGTTGTTGGTTTCAAGAAACTGTGAAAATTGTATGTAAATTAATCTTTCAAAGACTTTGAATAAAAATAGCAAGATTGCTATCGGTCTATACTCAGAATTAGATTTCGGTATAGGAGTAATCTTTGCAAGTTGCCAAATTTTGGGATAACAGATAGCAGCCTTAGAATAAGAATTTTAATAAACCTTAGGTCCTTTCCATCCACAACAGTTGCATTGGATTTAATCAATAACAGGCTGGATAAGACATCACATTGCTATTAACCAAGAGGCTCAAAGTCTTGCCAAGATGGGCGCTTTACTACAGCATTCATAGATCGGTGTTTTCTGTGGCAGCTCGTTTGCAGACTTTAAGCGACTTATCAATTTATTGAGATTGCTATTAATCCAGATATCGAGCCATAAGGCTGATTTGTCCCAGATTGTGTCAAGTTGCAAAACATTGAGACTCCGAATACGGTATTCTTAGGTTTTAGCGTCAAATGGTTATTTCACCATAAAATAACTAAGTTGATTTGACAAGAGGTGGATCAAGAACAGACTTGGAATTTCTTTTATTAATATTAGCCATGCTTATAAAACACTATGGATTTGGCCATCATATCAGATGTATAACTGCAGAAATTGTCATAGGGAGACAGAAAGGAAATGATCTTCTTCTGTTAAACTATTCATGGCTTCATCTGGAAGTGTAAAGGATTATTGATATTGTGGTAACTACACACCGATGGATATTTTTAGTTTTTCTTTCCCAACTACACAACCCGATTCCTCGTACTGCAGCGAACTGAAAAATGTTATCGCGTTATATTCTATATGACGTCTTCTAGTACTTTCCTTTTTTTTCCTTTACAGGTAACTAAAGACTGTTCCAGTATCATCTAAGGTACCTCTGAACATAACGAAATTTCTATGATCACAAACTCAAACCATTTTTAAGTTGTTATTACAGTTGAGCGAACTTCGCCCTAACTCTATTGTTTGAATAAAATCATCTTCAAATGGGACTCTATCATGGATATGGTTTCCTATTTAGTTTCAACTTTTGTTTAACTTTCTTTTAAATAATTTTGTGACATAAAAACTAAGTGAGCATTATTTCTTTTTTTAAATAAAAACAGGGAAGTGGTTGTTTACAATAAAAAAAGAAACAACGGAAAAAATTTTGAAACTTACCAAAGCAGAAGTATTAAACCACGACGAAAGTCAACCCAAAGGAACTCAATGGATTTCTTTATTTTATTAAATGAATTGAAACAATCTGAATGCAATAAAAGGGAAAACGAAAAACTCAAAATAAGAAGTTTTTTTAACACAAGTTTTCTGCTCCATTGAACCATACAATTGTCAGTTTTTTTTTTTTTTTTTGTTCTTCAAAAGCAATAACAAGCAAATCCATTTTTGACATGGGTGCATTTAACTTTTAATGAGCAACCAACTCCCTGTTTAATCAGCCATTAAACCAATCATAAAAACACTTAAATTTTCTTAAAAGTGTTTATCTGCTTAAAATAAGGAATGTACAAAAGTTCAACAAGAATTCTAAAGAGTTGTGTTTAATTTTTTTTAATTAATAATTAAAACAGATTCAACTTTTAACGGTTTTGTTCTTTACGATTTTGTTATTGTTATTTTTAAATCTGGTTAAATAGGAGGACAAGTTCTAAATGCACATTTTCTAGTTAAAATATATTATTTATTTTTTATTTTTACAACACGTAAACAAGTTTCTTTTTGTGGAGATGCAAGATCTAAACATTCTTTGCCATTTTTGCAAGTTTGAAAAAACATTTTATAAATCTTTAAAACAACAAAATGGTGGTGGTATATTATTGAGTAGCAACAAATGTTTAAATGTGTGTTTGTGTGACATATTTAATGTACAGAAAATTAGCTAAAAGTGCCATGACAAAGTTAACAAAACATGATTATGACATTTTAGGTTCATTAAAAAATGTTAGTAAAATTTCTAAGAAAAATTTAAACACAACCCATTATGACCCTACCTTAAAATTAAATATATAAATCAGGACTTGATCGCTATTACTTACCAATGACTCCATACTAATTTGATCCTGACTTCATAAGACTATTTTTGTTTTATTACGACCAGCACTCAGGGGATGACAATCCAATCCAATGCATTGTGCAAGAACTAGGAAATTAGGTTGTGGGAAGGGGGATAAAGGGGTAGTGCTTGTGGACGTTTGACGTTGAAAGTGGCAAGAAAGACCTCCGTACGGAGTTCATTCCACATAAGAACTGTTCAGCAAAAAAACGAATTCTTTTTGAAATGCGTAGTGCGATTCACTGGCCAATCGACCACAAAGGAATACGCTCTTGATGCAGAGCGCGTTGAGCGTACGAAATTATGGTTTTCAGTGAAACATACCCCACATTGCGTCGATGCTCCAGTGAATCAATAGAGCTGAATACCCTACTATCACCGATGAACTTCTTCGCTCTCTCCTGCACGCGGTCGACTAAATCCAATATAGACTTGGTCTGAGAAAGGTGACATAGACAGTAAGGAGATCAGATGGAGTGAAGTATTTCTTACACCGTTTCAAAAAATCTAAGCACTTGAACACTTCTTTTGTGACATGAAAAATATGCTGGCTCCAACGAACATCGCAATGAATTTTCATGCCAAGAACATCGAGAGCTTCTGATTCCTTAATACTTATATCACTCATAATTACAGATGAGGAAGCATTTTCAGCTGTACGCCTGTGCGAAAGCACACAGCACTGGGTTTTATTGACGTTAAATTGAACCCTATTCGCAAGGCCCCATTCGGAGATTACCAAAAGGTCGCGATTAAGGGTATCGTCCATGTGGTTTCGCATAGCGCCAATTGGTCTATTGTGACACGAAAATGAATGGCGTATGCTACTGTCATCTGCGAAAGAATAGATAGGTTTGGAAGTCTGACGTAGAAGGTTATCGAGAAAAATAAGAAATAGGGTAGGGGAAAGAACGGAATCTTGCGGTACCCCACGAATTTACCTTGAACTCATTTGATGAGATCCCATCTATTACAACTCGTATAGGGCTCGGTTAAATTTCTTTTTCTCAGGTAATTATCTCAGATTTGACTATCACTTTAATATGACTTTTAAATGGCTTGACCAGGACTTGATTATGGTCTCAATATAGCTTGACCATGACTTGATTAACTTGTATACATAAATATCTATACCTTTTTCTTTCTATGACTTCTGCTCAACACGACTTGGGTTGGACTAGAATATACCTTAAGTGTGACTTGATAATGACTTAACAATGACTTTATTATGGCCTAAGTTATACTTCATTGTGACTCGGTAATGCTTCTACTACGGCTTAAATTTTACTTGATTAAAGCTTGTCGTAAAAAGACTTGGTTGTCACTTGTCATAGATTTCATTATATCCCAAGGGAAAATGACTTGATTTGAACTTAGTAATGACATGACTATATAACTATGACTTGATTATGGCTTAACTTTGACTTCATTATGACTTCGTTATGATTTTACTACGGCTAAATTTTCACTTGATTGAGGCTTGATGACTTGCCCACGGCTTGTCTTAATAAGACTTGATTGTGACTTGGTAACAACTTCATTATATCCCACGCGAAAATGACAAATCAGAACTTAATAATCACATGACTATGACTTGATTATGTCTTAATAATGGCTGGACTATGGCTTGATTGTAACTTGATACTTATTTTACCACAGCTCAGTTTTGACTTAAATATGTCTTTATTATATCCTTACAATGATTTGATTTGTTTTTGGTAATTACATGACTATGAATGACTAAATTAGGTCTTGACAATGACTTGAATATGGCTTAATTGTAGCATTGTAATTATTTTGCTACGGCTCTACTTTGACTTTATTGTGTCTCAGTAATGACTTTGATTTTATTCTAACATTCTAATGACTTGGCTATGATTGGTTATGATTTGATAATGTTTGACTATGTCTTTTTAATGCATTAAAAATTTTTTGATTTCAATTTATTCGACTATGATTTGCTTATGACTTAATTGGTATTTAGTAATGATAATAAAACTTGATTGTGATTTGACTGTGGTTCGATTATGTCTTGTAAACGATTTAGTAATGACTTGACTAAAACTTAATTAGGATTTAGTAATAACTTTATGGTAAGTTGACTGTTATCATGTGACTTGACTTGTTTTAGTCACTAAGTCGTTACTGTATGTTTACGTTAGCTTATATGACGGTATCTTGACTATGAATTATATATGACTTCACGATGTCAGTCAAGCAGCTTGACGTTAATATCACGGCAACCTGGTGGCAAATTACGGCATTCGATATCGATCGAAATTTACATTTAAATTCTGTTGAAATTTCGATCGATATAGAGTGCCGTAATTTGCCCCCAGATGTATGATTGACTGTGATTTTACACTAACTTGGGTATGACTTATAAAGTGACTTTGACTGAAATATACAATAATTACGGCTTCTTTTTCATTTATATTATTTGCCTAAAGATGTAATATGGCTTGACTGAATTATGACATAACCTTAACTTGATCATGACAATGGATTCATTAAGACTTTTATTAAAAAATTACAGGATTTGGACTTGAGTATCGTATGCGCGTAAATTTAGAATAAATATACTATGCAGTGACTCGGCTACTACTATTTTACGACTTATATGTACCATAACTTATGTGTTACTATGATTGGACTTGCATTTTCCCCTTCCTTGACTATAATTTGACCACGACTTTTTTACTTAACTGAGAATCTAATATAAGTGGAACCTAGCCCAATTACTGAACAGTGATTCAAATTTCACATCAATATGACTTCTTTGAGATTTGGCTTAATTTTGTCTTTTTTGTAATTTTCTCGAGCGTATGTTTCCTTATATTTGCAAATTATTAACACAAGTTTATGTTATTCAAAACCGTAAACTATGATTTAAGCAAGCGTAAATAATCAGTACATAAAAACATTTATTTGTGTTCATATGTACATTCTAACAACATGTTTGGCAAAATTATAAGCCTCTTGTCGTTGTTGTTATTGTTGCTTTTCAACAACACAAATACGAATTATAGTCAAAAACCAGATGGCAATTCTTGTTCATTTTTGTAAAATGTTTACATAAATTGTAAATGTGGAAAAATTGTTTACATGTTTTTTTTTACAAATCACTGACTGACTGGTTTTAGTGAGTGCTCTTGAGAATCTCTTTAAATGGAAATTTGTTTTTTTTTTCTAATTAACCTAATTATATTTTCTGTTTATAAACAAGAAATTTATAATAAATGTATTTGCTTTAAAAATGTGGTGCTACAGGAAATTATAAATTATTTTTTTGTTTGTAAGTTATGAATTTAATTTATTTTTTTAAAGTTATTAATTTGAGATTTTCTATGACAAATTTTTTATCCCAGCAAATTTGCAAAAAAAAAAAAAAAAGTTTGTAGGATTCTTTTATTTTTATACAGCTTAATTATAAACAAAATATCCGTGCGAATTCTTTCTCTTTTCTCCAATTATACATTTTTTTCCCTTTTGATTGACTGCGGAAAGTGATAAAAACTCGGGGAAAAAAGTAGGTATTGTAAATTATAAAATAAAAGTTATATGAAAATAAACAAAAAAATTCCCTTCAAATTACGATGATGCCACTTTTTTATAATTTTGTTCCCATGGAATTCATAATTGGAGGAATCTTTTTACGAGAAAAATTTTTTCCGTGGGAAAGAAATTCCGTGAGAACATTCATAATTGGGCTGATAGTTTGGAATTTTGTTACAATCCTCTGAATTTTTCCCATGATTTTATTAAGGAAACATATGTAACCGTGCAGTCACACGGTCAAGTTTTTGCTCAATTTTCTTTCAAGAAATTTACACATACTGTTTGTCAACATTCGCAAAAATTGAAAGCTGTGACGTAGGCTGCACGCAATTTCAAAGCAAGTTTTTAAGGAAAAAACTTCAATCAGCTGTTCTCTTGAATGAAATTTGAAAGACTCTATTGAACGCAAATTTGAAAGCAAATTCTCAGCAAGTTTTTAAGGTGAGAGTGTATTAGTAAAAAATTTTTAAAAATTGAATGACAACTTGATCGTCTGACACCCTAGTAATGTAATGTATAAAATTTTTTAAAACATATTTTTTGCCTGGCATGAAAAGGCTTTGTGACAGGTAAATTACATAAATTATTGTGCCAGCTTCGACTGCAATTTTGATTAGTTTAAGTATTTTATATTTATGCCCAAATTGACAGTATTTAGTTAGTCACTAGGACTATGGCTTGATTAATGATTCATTCCTTAGTACTCCTTGTGCCATTAGTTAACACCCCAAGTTAAACTATTTGCCCATTAATTAAGAAGGAGTTGCAGCTTTTTAAAGTTATTATTTATATATCTTATCTTGTGAAAAACTTACCAATGTCGTTAATTAGACTGTGAATCCAGTCCTTAGTTTTTTTAATAGCTTTGTATTGAATTTTAATGCTTGTTACTTTTGTTGTTTTTTTTCCTATAAAACGAAATTGTGCTTTTCAATTTAAAACAAGTAAGAGTGCTATATTCGGCTATGCCGAGTCTTAATGCCCTTCACCTTCTATGTAGATCTAGTTTAGTGAAGTAACTCCAATCAAAAAAGCAAATATTGGGGTGACAGAGAATTAGAAAATAAGAAAAAAAATAATTAAGTACTACCGGACATATGCATAACAAAAACTTGGCATTAGGTTAGCATAAGTGACGAAACTAAGCCGGCTCTCCACACCATTCGACACCGATAATAGTCACAAAATATAGATATGGGTCACGGCACTAATCTACAGTAATTTTAAGTATCAGGCCATATGGCACAACACACTGGGAGCCTTATCAATTTCTTTACTCATGCCAAACTCATTCTAAGTTTTTGTTATGCATACGATTGTTCTTTTATATAATTGTACATAAAAATGTCAGCGGCTCTTAGTGGGTTAAGCATTTTTTTTTTTTTTTGTTATTAGTATTTTCTTAAAGATTTCTTTAAAAGCATTAAAATGATACCCATATTGGTATTTTAAAAAATTTGAAAACTTCAGGGAGCCGTAACTCGGAAAATATGGGCTAGCCCCATATATTTGTTTAAATGATTGGAGTTACTTCGTTGTTCCAAATGATATGAAAAAAATAAGAAAGACATGAACTGATCCTGCTGATTTCCGATAGCACCTCTTTCGACACTATGAAATTAACAACGGAATGACAAATTTTGTTATACCCTTTTTTCATTCTTTGAATTTTACATAAAAATGATATCGTCTCTTAATGGGTTAATCATTTTAAAAAAAATTAATACTTCACTAGAGATCTCTTTAAAAGCTTTTAAATGACACCCATATTGATATTTTAAAAAATTGGAAAATTTCAGAGAACCGTAATTCGGAAAAAATGGGCGAGTGCCTATTTTTTCACATGATGTTTATTTTTTTATTCTCTAGCGTCCCATATGCTTGTTTTTTTAATTAGAGTTACTTCATTGTTCTATATTATATGGAAAAATGAGATGTAGGCGTGGTGCTTTGCACGCTACGTCTAAGGATATGGACCGATCTTGCTGATAACTAATAACACCTGTTTCGACACTATGTCTGATCGATTGGAGTATTTCGCAAAGAAAACTTGATTTCAACACTGAAACGGACGTACAGACGGACATCGCTTAATCGACTTCGCTATGCATAAGAAATCAAAATATATATATATGGGGTCGGAAATGGATATTGTAGAAATAACAAACGGAATAACAAACTTAGTTATACACTTTTTCCACTTTTCGTGGTGAAGGGTATTAAAAAGCAAAGATTTGCTGGTATCATTAAAATAAGTGTTTGTAATTTTTAGCCTTTAAGAAAACATAAAATTTATACATTTACTTTAAACTTTTATGTTTGCATTGGTTTCCAATATCTTATTGACGAAATTGAAATTTTTATTAAAAAAAAAGAAAAGTAATGTTAATAACCATAATCATATGTTGGCCACTATTAGGTTTCTTTAGCTTGAGGTTAATAAACTTTAGTAAAATTTTATACATTTTTGTTTCTGTGAGAAATAAGAGCCGTAATTTTATTAAGTGAAAAAACATTTACGTTTATACTTCAGTTTATGTACGATATAAACATTATTTGTTTAACCAACCAATTTTATTTATTAATAATTATTTATCACTATTAGTTAGTTTCAGAGAACTGCAAGAGTGTCTGTTTTTAATACTCTAAGTATACTCATCTTAAATGCGGTTGCGGTGTGATCGCCACCGCATTTCTTAAGTGCGAGTATTTACTATACCCAGCGTTGCCGCTTTGGTCCAATCGGACCAAACTTGGTAGTTTTTCGTTTTTAAAAAACAGTTTGGTAGTTTGGTTGGTTTGTTGCATTTTTTTAAGTTTTTGGTAGGTTTTCCTCCTTTAGCAATTTTTTAGCAATAGTAAATTTTTCACCCTAAAAATTCAGAACATAAAATAAATAAAAATGTAACTTTGAATTAAAAAAACAATAACTTTGAATAGTGTTACCACTGTTTTCAAAAACTGTTTTAGATGTAATAAAAAACATCTCTGCCATCTCTGGTTTAGGAAACGCGAACAATATTATTAAATTGAAATTAACAATATTTTTGAGTGAAGGTTTATTTTCAAGTGTATGTATTAAAAAAATTAACAGACAAAGTGGAAAAGTAAAATACTTTTTTAATTGTAAATATATACCTAATAATTACTTAAATATTTACTAATATTGCATGTACTTTTTTTTAGATTTTAATCAAAAACTCCAAAATTAATTGAAAATAATATAATTTCAGAAGACGACATTTTTAAATTATATAATACTATTAGTGAACATTGTAAAGAAACAGTCAAAAGAAAATTTAGAACCGAATGGTTGAGTGAAATTGATTAGCTCCGGGAAAGGGTGTTCATTCTGCATAGTATGCTCTATAACTATTTTAAATCATAACACCCATTTTAAAATCACCAAAAGACAAACTTCCATCTCAACAATTACGGGAAAAAAACAAGTGAGTATAACAGGGTTTATGTGCAAGAAATGCATTTTTAAATTTTTGGTAGGCTGTGAACCATTTTGGTAGGATTTTTGAAAATTATTGGTAGGAAGTCAATTTCTTGTGTGGCAACGCTGACTATACCCATTCCATTTGAGTATAAGTGTCTAGCATACTCAAGTAAAATGTTTGCGATGCTGGCTTTACTTTATTCGTACTCATACTCACAACAAACACCAAGAGAGAGATTTTAACGTGTGTAGTGAGAGGAAAACAGAGTTATCAGATCAGAATTATTAAATCAAACACAATATCAAAAGTCGCCAATGTCTAAATTAGCTAACATACATACTTCTTTGATATTTTGAAAGTTTATTAAATATATAACAGAAAATAAATTTAATAGAACCCGTAAAATTCGCCATATTTTCATTTATTAAAAACACAACAAAAGTTTACTAATAACTCACGAATAGTTCATTGTTTATTATATTACGTTTTTGTTAGGGTTTTTTTTAAGTCACACAAGAGAGAAATTAAAAAATTCTATTCGTTAAGCAAATAGATTTTTAAAATTAATAAATATGTATAAAAGCAATAATTATATTTAACAAAATAAAATATGTAAACTAAAAACTTTATTTTATTTATTATTATTTATGAGGTCTAATGACATTCAGTCAATGCAATATTACATCTGCTTATATACAGTTTTGTTAAAACTAAAAAAATTAAGTAATTTTCCTTTTATTCACGGATTTATTTTATCATTTTGTTTTCCTAAATACCGTTAGTAGCACGTTTATGACAACAAGGCGTATAAACTGAAAATATTAGTACATAAAAAGCAGGAATAAAATAAGTATACCTGCTTTAAATAGTGTACAAAAGCTGTGCCTTTCAGCGGTTTTTATTGCATTTTATTAATTTAATATGTGCTTAGAATGTTTAAGCAATATATTTGATCAAATTTAGTTTTTTTTTTATTGTTTATAAATGGATCTGCATACAATGCAGTATTTCATAAAACGGCAGTAAAAAACTTTAATAGGGTAAAATGTGGCAACGTTGCTTACAAATAAAGAGAATTAAAAAATTCTGGCGTACGAGTATAAAAAATACTTATAATTCTGATTGCGATATTTTTAATACTCGTTTTTACAAGAATGGGTAAAATAAACACCGCAACTTTTTATTGCGGTGTTTATAATACTCGAGTATGAAAAGTATAGAGTATGTATAGAGTAAGTATGCGGTGTACTCATGAGTTGCGGTGTACTCGTGCAGTTGTCTGGTTAGTTTAACGTATTAACCTGAATGTACTAAACTGTTTTAATTTACAGGCACCAGTGGCTGCACGTGACCCAACAATAAGAAATCGAGAGGTGTCAACTCAATGTCGCATTGAAGGCCAATTTACTACTTATCAAATTTTGATGACAATAATTCATGGTTGCGGTCGCTGTAAGGCACATAGCATCATTCGATTAAAACAACATCTCTCCAGGTTCAATGTGATCTATGCGACCTCCATATACTGTAACGTGAATTCTGGCTTTGATTTTGAAGATATAAGGTCCTATAATGCCGCCATCATGTAAATCGCATCAAAAGGTGCATTTTTCTGGGTGTAATGAAGACTGTTAGGCCGGCTGGCTACACTACATGTGCCTCAGTTTCATTCATTAACAAGCCCGTTAAGTGAAAAATGAGCCTGATCACAGAACACATTTTTACGATAAAATATCGGATCGGCTTACAACTACTCTTGAGCTGAATCCATAAAAGAATGATGCATATGATAGTCTCGTGGCTTTAACTACTGCACCAACTGGATCTTATACGGCCAAAACGTTTTGCGCAAAAGTTTTTACGTAGTGCATGAACGGAGCACCAAGTACTGCGACCAACGACGAATCGATAAATCTTTTTTATACTTTCGATTACAGTAGCGATATTCTCTTCAGTATACACATTCCCTCAACATTTTGGTGTTATTGCATTATTTAAAGAGTATGTGGCATAAAATCTAAACAGATTTCGCCGAATGGCTTTTTCAGATAGACGATTATGTGCGCCATAACTTGAATGAAACATGAGTGATATTTAAAGCAAATCGGAATAATTTTGTATATTCATGATGATTTGCCAGAGTATACTTTTTCATTACAGCGCAGTATGACAGAGTTCGTTTGACACTAAACCCTTTCGTAAGTTCTATGGAGTTAAAAAAAAACACCCTAAAATATGCTGGCTTACGTTTCAGATTTTCGTAACAGAGATTATTATGCACAAGATAGTGAATATTCTTATTAGAAGTATAAATATTTTAATAAAAGAAAGAAAAAAAACATATCATCATAACAAAATGTCACAAATGAAACTATCTGTTATCAAACAGCACGAACATAAATTTTTTCTGCCGTATCTCATCTCCTAAGCATAACAAAAGTCATATCCAAATATACGATTTATATGCAAACTGCTTTGTAGTTCTGCTTCACTGTTCTTGCTCTATTTTCAAAACAACAATACAATTGTATGTTTGTTACATTTCTAAAATTTTTTCTTTGGGCAACCATGCGTGTATTATTATATTAAAAATTTCCTTAATTGATTCTTTCAATCTAATGAGTTTTTGCTTAGATTAAATTAAAACATCTTTCTTTAGTGAGATTAGTGGCAGTATAAAAAACTTTTAACAAAAGAGAGGTCATTTAATATTTAATTTCTATTTGTAGTTGTTTCGACGTAACATAAATCTGTATTTATTATTCTGAAAGTGAAAGCCACTTTTTATATTTAATTACAAAAATTAATTAAAGGTTGTCTTGAAATTAAAAAAAATTTTTTTTGTTAGATAAAAAGATATACTCTGAGTAAAAAAAAAGAAAAAATATTGTGGAGAGATTTAAAGGAAATATAAAAGAAAATAATTATTTATAAGCAAATAGCGGGTAACTGTTGTTTATGTGTTCAACAGGGTAACAGAATTAGAATAATTATTTTAAAAACTTTTAAGGCAAATTTGCGTTACAATAGGGACAGACATTTTGGGGAAAAAATAACAACCAGAATCTAAAGTTATCAAAATATCAATTTCACCAAAAATTTACTCCAAAATGAAATTTAAGCAAGAGTACTACATTCGGTTAAGACGAATCTTATATACCCTTCACCTTCATCTAGTTCAGTAAAGCAACTCCAATCAAAAAAAATAAATATTGGAGTGACAGGGAATTAAAAATAAAACTAAAGTACTATATATTAAACGTCATCGGCTCTTAATTGGTTAAGAATTTGTTTAAAAACTTAAGTATTTCTTAAAGATCTCTTAAAAATCTTAAAAAATATGATGCACTACCCTACTTTTCTATTAAAATTTCAGAACCCTATAAGAATGAAAATATGGGCGAGAGCCAATTTGTGCAATTGATGCTTTTTCTTAATTTTTTTTTTTTAATTCTCTATCGCCGCTTACATTTATTTTTTGATTGGAGTTACATCTCTAAACTAAATTTGTTCCAAACGATATGGAAAAATTAGAGGTAGGCATGGTGTTTTGTACGCTGCCTCAAAGGACATGGATCTTGCTTATTTCCAATACCAACATAATTCGACACTATGTCTGATCGATTGGCGTATTTTAAAATTCTTTAGCTGCTCTAAAGCCTTGGCAGCCTTTATTTCAACACTAACACGGACGGACAGACGGATCACGCTCAATCGACTTCGCTGTGCATAATACCATGTTTCCACGGCTACTTAAAACACTTGTTTCGCTCTTTTTAACAAGATTGCGAATCATGCTGTTTATACGACACATTCCTGTTTCGATTTGAAAGCACTGTTTGGAAGCATACATGCATATATATTTATGTATGTACATGTAAATCTTTCTGAGTAGAGAGACATAATAAGATGATGCAGCTGGTTCAAAACATTATCATGTCGCCTTTGTACATCTTTCAGCGCCTCGAAACACTCCATAATAATATTTTTTTATAGCGTGATCTTTTTCCATTTTAAAAGTTGGCACAATGGAAATTTATACTTTTGTTTGTTTTCGTTTTGTTTATATTTTTGTTTATGTTGTTGTTTTTGACAACTAGTGCGGATGAAACGTCGATAAATATTAGAGATGATAGTAGTTTTTTTGTGTTTCGTGAGGTATTTAAAAATAAAACAAGATAAATTGAGCTGTTTTGCTCTCAATATTTTGTATGGCGAAACATGTTATTTGGCAGTAGTTTGGTCTCTAAAACATGAATAGAGAGCAAAACAAGTGTTTAAAGTAGCCGTGGAAACATGGTATAAGAACTCAGAATATATACACCTTATGGGATCGAAAGGGGATATTGTAGAAATTACAAACGGAATAACAAACTTAGTTCCACCCTTTTTTCCATTTTTTGTGGTGAAGGGTATAAAAACTCCAAATTAAAAAAAAAATATTAAAGTTGTTGAAAACAACATAAAACTCACCAAGAACCGCAAATTCACGAAATTACAAGTTTTACCAAGAAATGGAATTTTCGACAAAAAAGCGAAATTTAAACTAAAATAAAGTAAGGAAATACCAGTAAATCTGCAAAAAAAAAATAAAGTTTTATATTAAAAACAGAAAAAATAACAAAAAATCTTATTTTTATCAAAATCGAAAGTTGTGAGAAATAAAATAAAACAAAAACTAATTATTTTACTAATATTATTATTATAATATTAAGTTTAATAAATTAACGTTTAATGTTGAAAAAAAACAAATGAAATTGGAAAACATACTGTGATTTTCAAGCAACAATAGTAGTTTAATCACCTTGGTATCAATGTGGCACTCTTTTTGGCCTTTTGTTTTTGTTCGTTTTGTTTTGTGATTTGTGTTTTTTTTTTGTTTATTTATAAAAGCCAATTTCTTTAAGATTTCTGTAAAATAATCTATTTTACCGTAAAGATCGATTCTGTTCTTTTTGCTTTAATCTTTGGCAAAGTATTAAATTTTTCTTGACATGTAGACATTTAAAATATGAAATGAATATGTATTTGTTTATAACAAAAAAAAAAAAAAAAAAAACAAATATAAGAATAACAGAATACAAAAGGCGTAGAAAACAAAACTTTATGATTATCATGGATACTTTGGTGCTATAACTGATGAAAGTGAACCGTTTGATGGCCCCTAAAGATTGTTTTTCTTTCCAGTTATTTTTCCTTTTATATTTATAAAGAAACTGAACATGACGTAAAACGTGTTCAAAGTTAAAAGAAAAATATACTTTTTTTTTAATCCGCATCAAATCACTATTTTTGTGATGGAGTCAACAGAACTTTTAAAGAATTAACTTAATTTAATTTTTATTTAAGAGTATATATATCTCATTTAAGATTATTTATACTCATTTAAAAAGTTTACTTAATAATTAAAATAAAACAAAAAAATTAAGAGTGCTATATTTGGCTATGCCGAATTTTATATACCCTACACCATCTATTTATATCTAATTTAGTGAAATAACTCCAATCAAAATAGCAAATATTAGGGTGACAGATATTTATGAAATCAGAAAAATTTTGGTACTGCATATACATATATAATTTTACATAAAAATAAAATCGACTCTTAATGGGTTAAGCACTTTTTTTTAATTTCTTTAAAGATCTCTTCAAAATCTTTAAAATGATACCCATATTGATATTTAAAAAAAATTTGAACATTTCAGAGCCCCGTAACTCGGAAAATATGGGCGAGCTCTAATTTTTTCACTTGATGTTTTTTTCTTAATTTTTAATTCTCTACCGCCCCATATATTTATTATTTTAATTGGAGTTACTTTATTGTTCCAAACGACATGAAAAAATAAGAGGTAGGCGTGGTGTTTTGCCTACTGCCTCGAAGGACATGGACCGATCATGCTGATTGGCAATAGCGCCTCTTTCGACACTATATCTGATCGATTGACATTTTTGTTTTTTTATGAAATCAAGTTTTCCTCGGACAGACGGACAGACAGACAGACAGAAGGACATCGCTCAATCGACTTCGCTATGCATAAGAAGTCAGAATATAAATACTTTATGGGGTCGGAAATGGATATTGTAGAAATTACACACGGAATGGCAAACTTAGTTTTACCCTTTTTCCACTTTTTGTGGTGAAGGGTATACAAATGTCGTCTAGAGAAGATCTGCCGAGAATAGAAATAAGTCTGCTTATTGACAATTGCAGAAATTCAATATCATAACTAGACTGAGCTTCCAAGCCAAAACTAAACTGGTAGATATTTATTTGGTCCTGCGAATGTTAATAGTAAAAGCTTTTCACAGAACCCCGAAAGAATGTTAATGAAATTTGGACACAGGTGAAGGGTTTCTTAACTATTAAGTTAAATGACATGCGTATGGCGCTTGGTGACTTGTAGCGGGAAGGTTGCAACCTGAGTAACGATCATTAACTTGAAAATTTACGTTTCTTACTTGAGAATCGTGTAGTTAGACACTCAAGCAGACCGTTACATTTTTCAGTATTTTTCCAGCGTTAATCGTTAATCGGTGATTAAGTAGATATTTAACCAAAACGAACTCCTGCGTTCCAGACATCTGTTAAATCTTGTGATTTCTGATCATCAAACGATAACTGTCAACTTGCCTTTTAATCAAAGAGTAACGCAGTCACTTCTGACGGAGGTCACTCATGGCATCCTTATTGAATAGGCTGCAGCCAGCCAATGCTGGACACGCGCATATGATACGTGCTGCCGACTCAATACTTTCCAATCAAAGCCTATAGATGTCATCTTCCCCAATTTTCATATTCAGGCTTTTGGTACTTTTATTGTTCGTAAGCTGTCCCTCTTAAAAAATTTTTTAGGGGTTTGAAAAAGAAAGAAAATAATAATATTTTCATGTAATTGAATCTCAGTTGCTTGAAAGGAAAACTAATTAAATATACATGAAGAATGACAATAAATTATTCTTTTAAAACTCTGATTAAGTATTTGCAAATCGTAATTGATAATAAGGTGGTTTGAACAACAACAACAACTTGCAACAAAATTACCGCAATAAACATAAAGTTAACAATAATTTAACAATGATGTTGCAACCACCAGCAGAAATAACAAATAAATAAATAAACTAAACGGAAACGTTTTTGATGCCATAAATTTGCAGTTAATCGCTGCTAGAGTTTTGAATCTTTAGCATCATCTTTGCCATGACCTTAAAAACGTTCGCTACAGACAGAGTAGTTTTAATTTATAAAAGTGTGCCTGAGTATGAATGCACAATTGAATGTTGCATAAAACAAAAAAGCAAACAACAACACACCAACAAATTATTTATGCGCTTTGTTAACTGTGATCTTGACCGGTTTCCAAAAAGTCGAATGCAATGATGGGATAGAAATACATAAAGGAAATTGACTTCTAATTCATACCAGCCAACCTCTATCCGTTAAATAGAATTGAAAATAATTTTAACAAAAACAGAAAAACACTTCTTTTACCGCAGAATGAAAACGATAGAAATAAAAATGCACTCAAGTATTTAAGGCAAGAAAAGTTCTTTTGTTTGCAAAAGTTTTTCAATTTGACTTTGTAACGAAAAATAGTTAAAAACAGAAAACTTTTTCTTTTTTAATTTAATTATAGATATTTAATTTCATGCAAATCAGTGAACATTTAACAAGTAACTGCAAAAAACTTTAACTTGCTTTGTCTTTTACGTTGAAATACTTCTTACAGTAACAGAATCAGGGTCAGTTTACTGGTTGAGTGAAAAATCATACAGAGCTAAAACAAACTGACATCATTTTCTTTTGCTTGAAATAAACCTCTTTTGTGACATGACAGCGACTTCATTATGGTTTTAACGATAATTTTATATTGATAACAGTTTAACGATGATGGCTTCTTTCTCTCTTGACTATGACATGATTATTTGCTTGACTATTGTTTTATAATGACTCCATTGCGACTATACTATGACTTTTCTGTGCCTTAGCTACATTTAAACATTGATTTGATTACGGGTTTTAATAAGAGCTGACTATGTCTTATATTTGACGTGAAAGTGACGAGATTATGAATTAACAACGTGTTGATTATAAGACCTAGATTGGCTTTTCCAAACTTATTTTTCACTTGCCAATTTTTTCATAATCACATTCCAACGGCCGGACAATGATTTGTTTATAGCTTGACTTTGACTTGATAATGAAAGCTTGTAACTTGCTGCGATATAGCTACGAAATTACTACGCATATCTAGAATATCAGAATTAAGTATAAAAGGATTTTAACAAATTTGACACACATAAAACTTTTATAAATTTCCTTTTTCATAACATTCATAAGGCTTGTACTTCATAGAAAATTTATTTAGAAATACTAATTCAATTATAATTTAAAATCAAAGGAAATTTGATATGAATTTTTGTATTTTATTGCCTTAAATACAAAAGCAGTCACTTGGTCTTTCAATTATTAGTTAGGTTTAGTTTCGTGAAAAGACTTTTTTTTTTAACTTGTAGGTAGCTTTAAGGTAATTTATTTTATTTTATGGCATTTTTTAATTTAGTTTAATGTGATTTTTTTATTTGCATGTCCAATGTTATTTTTAGATCCCAACAACAATAACGTAATCAGTTAAAGAAATACTGCATGCAAAAGTTAGGCCCAAAGAATGATTAAGTTTGCGTGGGTGTTGTTGGGCAACACTAAAGGACCAAAACAATAAGAAAAACGAAGAAACGCGAAACAAACGTTTGTTAACATCATTTTTAAAGTACATGTAAAAAAATGAACAACTGCAAGCTACAAAATATAATATAAAATTTTAAGAGTTTCAATAAATTGTGAAACCAAAAAAACTACAAAATGTTTATTTTTTGTAGGCGTCTGTATTCATTTTTATGGTTCGAATTCTTTAGTAACAAATAATAATATTGCAGTTAAGAATTAAGCTTATTACTCTTTTCAAATTTGTGCAAAATGTTTAGCAACTTTTTCTTATACCCTTTACAAAATAGTACAACTTGTTATTGATGTTAGTACTATAATTTAGAAAAAATTATATATAAACAGAATTACTGCTCATAATATCTCGTAATTTAAAAAAAAATTATTGTCTTAAGCACATCATTTTGTGAAAAATGTTGTCAAAAGTCCATATAAAAAAATTAAAACAAAATAAATAAGAAATAATGTTGCTTAAGTAGTACTCTGTTTATTTGTGAAAAAGTCCCGAAATGTTTCTCGCAGCATGTTTTCCAGCTTAAAAATGTTTTCGGCAACATTTTTTTTTGTTTTTTAACTACGGAATAACATAAGCAGCACTTTTTTCGTACACAATTTTTAAAACGCAATTTTTTCAAACCGTTTGTTTCAATTTAATTTGTTTGTGTTCAAAAAATTTAAAAAAGGAAAATGAAAAAAAAGAAAAAACAATAATTAATTTAATGACGCAGAAAAGCTATTGCTCATTACTGCAATTAAAAAACAAAAACATATATGTGGGATAAGTCCCATAAGTTTGGAAGAGGTGGATGCGTATTTATTTCTCTTCGACTTCTATAAATTTAAAATTATTTCCAGACAATGTGTTATTCTTGAAGGCGATAAAAACTATAATTATTTTCTAAAATACTGTGCTGTCACTAGTAGCTAATTGTCAAATTTTTTAAGCGAAATAATGCATGTTGCTCAACATTTTTTCGCAAAATCGAACAGAGTACTAGGCTTTATGAAGAAAGGCCAATGCAAGCGGAATGCGGCAACAGTATTAGCTATTTAAAAAATATTAATTTGGTAATAAAAAATACTCATACAAAATTTTTAACACGTTGAACTTAATTTATCTTGGCAATGCCGTCAAAAGCGGCCGAGCAGTAATGTTGAATTTAGTTAAACTTTTCGTTTTGCCGCTATAATTTGTCAAATCATCCATAGTCTTCTTTTAGTGTTTCTTTATGTCACTAAATGTTGTTCATTTTATTTAGTTTTCCTTTAAAAATTTTTAGCAATTAAATTTATTTATTTCTGTGTCAAAAAACTGCAAATGTTTTGTATATTTTACACAAGTTTCTACTTCAAGAAGCCGCGTTCATTTGCCTATGTAAAATAAATTCAAACGTCAAAAAGAACAGCTGCTTTATCCCCGCCACTGCAGACCGTTACATTGGCCTTAACTATTTAGCCTGGTCCTCTGTTAAATTTTTCATGCGGAATATTGTCATGTATGTAACATTAGAAATTTATATGGAAAGGTCATAAAAACATGTTGCAGAAGTAGCACTTTATTTTTGATGTGGATGAACATATGAAAATGTTTTTTGCAACATTTTACAAAAACAGCAGCTAAAAATAACAAAATTTAAAAATTATGTCATAACATTTATTTTCTTTACATTTTATTTTTTATTTCTTCAAAACTTAAAAAATAAATTAAATAATTAATGGCAAATTTGTTAACAACTGTAATTCTCTCAAATTGTTTTAAGTCTACTTTATTTCTTATAATTAAATTTAATTAGTTTTTTAACTATTAAATTCCTTATATGTTAAAGCAGGAAGTTTTCCAGTGATATGTAGTCATTTAATTTATAATAAATATTGCTCCAGTATGGACTTTTTTATTAAGTGTTTCATTGCGATTTGTAATTCGAAGTGCTAAAAAAGAGACAATTGAAGAGTTGTTAAAAAAAAGAATTTAAACTGAAAATTATTAAACAAGGAATTAATTAAATGCGCACAGTGGGCAGGAACGATATATTTTAGAAACAAATCGGCAATTTCTAAGCATCAAATTTCTAAACATTAAATTTCGAAATTAAGTTTTGACTTTGAGCGTTTGCTTTCAAAGGCAATATGAAGTGGGTCCCTAAGTAGGGATTTTCGGAATTCAGTTTTAATAAATCTGCATGTGTTTCCACCTGCTTACTCTAATTGATCAAATACATCAGTGGCACATAAATTTCAGGTGTTTACAAATAAACATTGCGCTTTATACTTAAAGTACTTCGAAAGTAAAACATTTTCGTAACATTTAAAGAAATCGATAATAAGTTTTATTACGAAAATATAAGTTACCAATTTTTAAATATAATAACTCATTAACTAAATACAATTTTTCCTTCATTTTGAAAGACTTATCAGGGACTTTAAAGCAGTAAAAAAATAAAATCTGATGAAAAATTAAAAAAAAAACATAATAGCGTCAAAACATAATAGCCGCTTCTCAAATATCCAGAAGGCGCAGGTTCATAACTTTAGCTTGATGCTCCTATGCTACATCATTTATTTCTGCAATATCAAATTCTTAGACTTGCTGAACGTGCAACTTGTTAGAGTTGGCAGGCAACGCCACACAATATCAATATCAAACCGCCTTAACCATAGTACTCTGTTCATCACTGTATCATCAATATTTACTGCGAAGTAAATAAGAAATAAAGTTGACGATGTAATACTCTGTTTATATGTGAAAAAGTCATGAAATGCTTCTCGCAACATGTTTCTCAAACCAAAAAATGTTTCTGGCAACATTTTTTTTAAACTGCAAAATAACAAAAGTAGCATTTTTTGGACAGAAATTTTGACAAACATTTTTTCAAACCGTTTGTTTTGATTTATATTTATTTGTTGTGTACAAAAAAAAGGTAAAAAATGGAAAAAATTGTAAATTGAAAAAGACACAGGAAAGCGTTTGGTCATTTTGCACATTATTATTACATCTGAAGCAAACCTTCATTTATCGCTTTTTTCCTAGAGGTAAGGTCTTTTTTCAGACCGTGTGTCTTCAAAAAGTTCCTCTGTAACAATTAAATTAATTTTTGTGCTGCAGCACAAGCTGTTAGTAGGATGTTATTATCTATTTTTATTAAAATATTATCCGCACTTCTTGTGATTATATTTTTCAAGACACACTTTTCACTTTTTGTGAAAAATTTTGAAAGTTTACTGGCAGCATGTTTGTAACTAAAAAATAAATTGGCAGAGTTGATTTTTTTAAGTTGAGTTTAAAAAAACAGCAACATATTAGCAGCATATGTTTTTTGCATCTTTTTTGTTTAATACTGTGGCACCTTCGACGCCATTCTGGAACGATTTTTAAAGTAAGACAGAATTCTGTCAGATTTTTGTGTAATTGGGGTGTACAATTGTGTATGATAGTGAATTCTGGTCTTTACAAACAATTTAAATGATAACTTTGTTTCTAAATCGCAGGATTAACATTACTAGCCAGCTAGCAACTTTTTTAAATAAAATAAAGTTGCTGTGAAGTCACGAAATGTTTTTGGCAACATGTTTATTAGCAGCAAATATATTTGACAATTTTTTTTTTTAACTGCATAATAATATAAGCTGAACTTATTTCGCGCAGAACTTTAATAAATGTTGCATACTGAAGGAGAATCTTAATCATATTATTGTAATCACTATGTGGTTGTCAAATTATTTAAAGCGTAATAAATAAAATTGATTGAGGTTGAGGTTTTACTTGGAAAAGCCGATACAGGTTTTACTTGGAAAAGCCGATACATTAAAACTTAAGCCAAAAGGGTCCGCCATCTAAGGTCTTTTTTTAAACTAGTGCTTATTTCGTGAATGGTAACACTTAGGTCATGTCTGATTTTATAGATAATTAGTTTTATTCTTCCGCTGAACGAATATGGTTGTGTATAAGCTTGAACAACGCTGAGAAATATTGCGACATTACTGTTGCAGTATGTGTGCGAAAATTGCGTACGGATTTTGGAAGAAGAGAAGCACCGTCAGCTTCGTATGTTCGTTATCTTGTAAAAAAAGTGAAAGAAACTGCATCCACATTTATAATCCAAATCGTGAAAAGCCAAAAACAGTGCGTACACCTGAAAATATAGCTGCTGTGGCAGAAAAAATGCGCGAAGCGCCATCAACATCAACTCACCGTCGTTCTCAACAATTGATTAATTCGGAGACATCATTGAGACGACTTTTGCATAAATACCTTGGTATGATGACATACAAAGTCCAATTGGTTCAGGAGTTGAAGCCAACTGACCATCCAATGCGTTTTCGCTTCGCTAAGTGGGCCTGCGATCGACTTACAGAAGATGCCGATTTTGCCAAAAAAAATGAAGCTCATTTTGATCTTAGCGGGTATGTAAACAAGCAAAATTGTCGCATTTGGGGCACAGAAAACCCCCACGCATATATTGAAAAGCCGGTGCACCCAAAACGAGTCACTGTTTGGTGCAAATTTTGGTCCAGAGGCATAATTGAGCCATTTTTTTTTCGAAAATGATCAAGGAGTGGACGTTACAGTCAATGGCGATCGTTAACGGGTCATGTTGAACGAATTTTTGTTGACAAAAATTGAAAAGGTGAATATTGACAGAACGGCGCTGCGTGCCACACAGCCAAAGCTACACTCGATGTTATGCGCCCTGTTTTTAAAGATTGCATTTATAGCCGCAGAGCTGATGCCATTTAGCCACTTCAGGGCTGCGATTTGACACCGTTGGACTATTATTTGTGGGGTGCCGTTAAAGATAAGTTTTACGCCGGCAAGCCAAAGACAATTAAAGCTTTAAAGGACAATAATTATGAAGCCATTGGTTAAATACAGCTGCACACAACCGATAATGTGCTTAAAAATTTTACCGATCGTGTAGGCTACTGAGTGGCCAGCCAGGGGAGCCATTTGAATGAAATTATTTTCCATTATTAACCGGAAGGATTGTACTTTTTAATTAAAAAAGAAATATTAGAAAATATTCAGTAGCTTTATAGCATTTTCAAAAAAAAGTTATTTGGGGAACCCTTTAGTATAATTAGATCGACTGTAGAATATGACTCAAATAGACGTATGACTAATTCAGTTACATATAAGAGTGAGGCTGAGGCTTATGTGACACTTTTTAAGCATATGAATCTCTAACGTTTACGTCTAGTGTAAGGAAGCTAGAACATAACACGCTTATTGTGTTTTTATTCCCAAAGTGTATTCTTATCAATTGATAAATGTTTATCACTGCACTTCATTTGAATTTCTGCACTGTTTTTGCACACTGTACTTTCAAATTTTATTTTATATAAACACAAACTCTTAATGGTGCCTAAAATAAATGGAAACACAAAAAAACAGCAAACACATGACGAACGACTGTCATGTCATTTTAGTAGCAACATCTTAGCAAACAACAACAGCAGCAACATCAACATGTGTGCGAATCTTAAATGTCCGCATGCAATCAATAGCAATTTTTTTTTATAAAAAAAATTATAAAAACTAGAAAAAGTAACATGTTGCATTTACTCGCATGTATAATAACATTCTTTGTAGAGACATTTACAACAACAGCACAAAAAAGATAAAGAACTTAAAACTTAACATCCCTTTGAAAAGCTTGTCTCACCCTGTATCTCCTATTTAAATGTATTTTCTTAAATAAAGAAGAGAGATGACGATAATGATTAAAACAATAAAGATAATGATTATAATGATCATGCCATAAGTTGAATGAATGAATGTATGTCACAATTTTAATTTATTTACAAGTGCAATTCTTTTTAAACGTTTGAATATGAAGAACAAATTCCATTTCCTGTAATAAAAAGTGAAATGTTCTACAAAATAACAGATAATTTTTAACGGAGCGCAAAACACTTAAAAGATTCTGCTTTAAGAGAAGTTTCGAAAACTTGTTTTATATTATAAAGATCTAAAAGATTCGCAGGAAATTTAATAGAATTAAAATTTAAAGACTTTATTTTGCCTGAAGTAACAAAAAGATTTTTCTAGAATGAAAATACTCTTATTTAAAAATGAAAAAAAAACAAAAAACAAAAATATTGCAAAACACAATAAAATCAGATTTCTCAAAATATTATCTATCGCCAGCACTCCACTTTTTTCTACCGCCTAATCAATTTTATAATGTCGATTCTAAAAAATTCTCGTATTTTGAGGCAAATCCAGCTTAAAACACATTTTTCATTTCTGCAAAATAAAAGACCCAGAGTGATGTCAAATAGTAGATTTATGTGAAAACAAATTAACTATTCATTTGTTTCGTTTCAATTTAATGTCCATTAAGTTTTTCGTGTGCAACTTTAGTGTTTCTTAATATTCAGGAGTTAAATAAATCAATCACATGTTCTACCAATAGCTGTAGGCAACGAAATATTTTTCCTAGTTGAGGCAGCCATAATCTAAGAGCATTATTTAATGAATCACAGTTAGGGTCACATTTTAAATGGAATTTAAGAAATATTTTTATTGTAGAATTTTTAAATTGTCCGACCATAATTCGTTTTACGGGACCTTCACTATTTATGTTAGCAAAGAGTATTAGAGTTTACCGATGTCTTCTTTTTAATATTGAAACTTTTTTTGGGAAATCCCACGAATAAATTGTTCTTCACTAATCGTCGTCTTATTATTCTAATGGTATTTGGGATGCATGCAGAAGAATAAAAAAGTTTAATTGTGCTATGCAGGCACATAAAAACCTTTAATAAGGTATATAATTAATTCATTTTAGTTATTTTCTACGAAATGCTGGTCATATATAAAACAGGTGGCCAGATCTTTCCATAATAGCAAAACTTAGACGTTTTTTCTCGCCTATAAATAGAAATCGCGGTTGCGAGCACTTTGACAGGAATAATTCAAACGTCAAGAGAGAACTTGTGTGTGCACAAAAGTCAAGTGTGCGGTTTACCAGTGTTGCCAACAAAAGTATATGAATTTAAATAAGTAAAATGTCATCCAGAAAAATTAATGTTCAATTTACATTATTAAATCACCGATATTATTTATTGAGGGTGAAAGCACAACTCGATGGCCATTTCGGTAACGCTTACTTAGCTCTTTAGGAAACTAACAATAACTAACTGTGATTAAAACAAACAAAAGTATATTTTTTTAGCAACTGCAAATTTTCTTTAAAGTTTTTGTACGCCAGCAACTTTTAAGCAATTTTTAAAACCGTAAAAAAGCGATTTTGTATAACATTTAATTTCAGTTTCACCCTCTGGTTTTCAAACACTTTCTTGCAGGACTTTTAAAGGGAATATGGTAGACTGACATTAGTTAAAACTTAAAGGCAAACAACTCATCTATAAAAATTCTGGAATTCCTTTCAAAGCTTTCATCATATGAAAGTAACCACTCAAGCTCATACATATGTTACTATTGCAAACATATTTACCAATACCTGTATAATTATTTCTAGAAAACTATAAACCACAATTTTATATAAAAATGAGGTTATCTTTCAGTTTAGCATCTTGTAATACAATTTATTTTTGTGTAATTTTTTCTCTTGACTACAATAAATTCCTTACGTATGTTTTTTTTCTTAAACCACAATTTATTAACCAGATGGTGTATTATTTTATTTAGAGCATTTCTACGATTTCATCATAAACTTAAATAAAGTTTTTTTTTGCAATTTGAATGTGATTTTTATTTTTGCTATTTTTATTTATCGAATAATTTTTACATTATAAATTCGATGAAAGTCTTTAACGTCTCATTTGCATAAAGTTCATGTATGTAATTTATTAAGAATAAATTGAAATGAAGGGGGAAAATTAAATATAATGCTGCAAAAAATTTCTGATTGATTTTAAAACAGTGATATTTAAATATTTAGAGACAATCACATTCACCACCATCATTCACTCTGTTTAAGTGCTGTTGACTGCTACTGTTGTTCAAAATTAATAGAAGATAAAGTGATTTTCTTTATATTCAAACAGTCATCAAAATCATAATTTATAAAGGGTATTCAAAAATTTATCCATGATTTGAATTAAAGAAATGCATAATTTTTCACTTTTCAATCGTATAAATTCTTTTGACCGTAAATGAAATGAGGCAAGACTGTAACTTTTATATTTTATTATTTTCTTATTTCTCTTACTCTGTATCTCAGATTTGTTTACACACGTGCGCTTTAAAAAATTTATGCAGCTACTCTTTTGTGAGCTCGGAAAGAAACGAGCTACTCGCCTTTAATCAGCCCAGCCACTCAGACCACAAACCGCTTCAGCTCCTGTTTTACCAACGTAGTCCTAACTGCCAACACGGATGTTACGTTGTTACTTTCCTTAACCATCCCATCTCATGTTCTAATAATTTTAAATGCATTTTTCTGATCATTTACCGCGGCTTTACCTTTTCTTTCCTTCATACTCAAAGCGCTGTTGGGAAATGAACTTATGACCTGTTTTTCTACCAACGCAGCCAACATGTCTTAATTTTCCTTGATTTCTTTCGAAACATACCACAATTTTTAGTGGTGGAGGTAATAATTTTTTATCTAAGATCCTAAATATTAATTTTTTTTAAATTGGGAACACGAGGAATTTTTGAATAAAAGAACACACAGATCTTTTTTTTTTATTTGTTTTCATAACTATTTTACAAATACATGGCGCAATTACGTTTATAAAGCGTTAAATTTCTTCTTAAAAAATACAGAAATTTTAGTTAACCGCAACAAGGAATTACACGTTTGCAAATAGTCTCCGTAAATATTTTTTTTATTTTATTGTTTCTTGGATCACATATTGTTTTCTTAAAACTATAGGTCAGACACATTGTTATCCTTCAACTAGGACAGACAGAAGTCTGTTATCATGTCGCGATATCAAGGGTGTAGGCTGCTTACCCAACCTTATTTTCAAAGAAGTACAATCTTATAATAACAACAGCTTAAAACTCGCACCATATTGTGAAACTTTAGGGATATGCGGTTATCTAAAACTAAAATGAGGCAATATAGAGCATCTACTATTGCATTTTTCTTGAAATATTGCTAATTAATTGCCCTTAATCTAGTTGTCGACGTCGTCAAATATCAATGTTGACACATTCGATTTGTTATTCTACTTGTCGTTATTGACACTTATCGATTACTTTTCAAAGATTTTTATATTCTATAACAAACGTGGCGACGATATTGTATTGACGTGACTCTGTTTTTTGTCGACGCCTTTTTGAATAACGACTGGAAGTAATTTAAGCCAAATATAACATGGAAAATGTAAAAAAGTGAAGGCTACAAACGCAAATCAATTTGAAAAATTGAAAAATTTTCGCACTGCTTCATGTAATTATAAAGAAAATTGTAAAGAAATTGGAAACATTCTAAATTTTCTTTGTCCGCCTAGAAGATTAGCAGATGAATAGCAAAAGGTAACAAAATAAAGCATTGAATAGGTATTCATAAAAAAAGTTTGTAAAAATTACTTTTAAGGTATGGCGAAATTATAAGTGAAAAAAGATGGTTGCTAATAAAGCGGAATGTAAAGCCACTGGAGGCGGAATGTTTAAACAATTTTCACTCAGTCCGCTGGAAGACGCTGTGGCAAACCTTCTTAACTTCCAGAAGCATTTAAATCCTGAAGGAGCAGTTCAAGGAGTTCAAATGGTTAACATGGAAAACGATTCTAATGACAAGGAACTTTCTGAATTCGAATTTGTCGTTGAACAGCCAGGAGCAGGCAAAACATATGTACATACTTGCGATACGGCAAATTAAAAATATTGCAATTCTGCCTAAGAAGAAAATATTTTACCGTAAAAGTATTAACCAGAAATACAATTAAATAAAAAACTTAGGTGTGTGCATTTTCATTTTATAAAAATCGATAAACCGACGACGTCGTCACAGGAATGTTAAGAATGCAAAATTTTTATTGAATTGACGCCGACATTGATACGAAGTGATATTGATACTAAAACGACGACGATGACGACGCCGACAACTAGAATAAGGGTGAATGAAATTGTAGCACATCGGTTTTACGAATTCTTCCCAATTCCCTTAAAAAAAATTAAATTAAATTTTATATAAATTTTGTTACGCTCTTTATAAAATCCCATGCATTGCAGTAGCCGTGGCTTCGTTAGAAATAAAATATTCATACACAGATATAAATCAATAAATCTGAGATTTTTTATTGCTTTCTTTCAATTTCTTTTATTATTAATAATTTATGCATTTCAGTTGGTTTTATTTTAACATGCAATAATTCAGAAAAACGTCAAAAGAAATATAGAAAGAAGGAAATACGATTTAGAAAAAGAAATTGTTTTCTTTCAGGTTTTAAAACAACAGTTTTTTTTGGTTTGCTCTTCTTTTTACAAAATACTATGAAATAAATACGTAAAAAAAGTAATACTAAAAAAAGTTAAATAAAAAAATTACTTTACGTAATTGTGTACTTTGTTCATTCTCAATGTTTAATTTTAACTTGCTAATGTGCCTTAAAAGTGATGAAAGCATTATTTTAAATTAAAGAAAACTAAAGCTTAACATTAAAAATATGGGGTGTCAAATGTCTTGTGTCTTAATATTCTTTGATAATGTATTTCATGTTGCAACTAAACAGTGTTGCCAGTAGTTTTGGAGAAAATATGACTAATCGATTTATTATTAATATTATTGATTAATTCGAAAACTTTCCAATTGCATATAATTAATCTATAAATAAAGTAAGGCAGGGAGAGCTGTCAAAAGCAGATATAAAAAATTAGAGTTAAGTAAACAAATAAATATTGTAGCTGTAGTTGTAGCTGTACTCTGTTCAGTTTATTAAAAGGTTTGAAATGTTGCTGGCGTCATGTGTACAGCAAATGTTTCCGGTAACAAAATTTTCATTGGCAATTGCGAAAAATGAACTGAAAAATTACACACTTAAAGGCTATAAAACAGACTATTTCCTTCTAATCGTGGTGTTGGCACCATTCGCTAGTTGTCAAATTTTTGGAAGCGAAATAAATAAAGTTGCAAAACAATTTCCGCAAATTTTAACAGAGTAATTATTAGCTTAAAGGCTTGAAGTTCTGGAAAAAAAATGTGTCCCGAAACATTGTGCTGTTTATAAACATGCAGCCAGAAACATTAAGTAGCTTTTCACATAATAAAATCCGACTTCATCAATATTAGTTCTATTCGTGTCTGAGTCAAATATGAGCTTTAAGATACAGGGTATCCGCCCTTTAGAGCACATTATTCATAATATTTTCACACATTTAACGTGGGTGTTTCATTTCATTCCATTGCATTAATTTTATCACGAATATTTTGTTGCTCAACCGTTTCAGTTTTGTTTGCTTAAACCTTGCTTTTCAAATACCACCACAAAAGAAGTCCGTAGCAGTCAAAGCAGGCGACCGTGGAGGCCAATCAACATCACCATTTCTTGGATATTGTAGTGGAAAGAGATCTCGCAGCAATTTCATTATAATGGCGTTAAAAAGTTTTCAATCATATCGACATATGGGTCCCCATTCACAGTTAACTTAACGCCGTTTTCATTTTCAAAGAAGTAAACTCCAATGATTTCTCCTGACTGTATTGCACACCAGACTGTCACTTTTAATGGAGGCTGAGCAAACCCCTGTGCAAAATTGTGGCCAAAATTGTTTTTTGAAGACCAAGCTCC
Organism: Gymnosoma rotundatum; assembly: GCA_916610165.2. Classification (NCBI taxonomy): domain Eukaryota; kingdom Metazoa; phylum Arthropoda; class Insecta; order Diptera; family Tachinidae; genus Gymnosoma; species Gymnosoma rotundatum. Next base: position 63,561,021 of record OU744336.1, read on the forward strand.
TGAGCATAGAGTAGAATTGAAGTTTATGTCTTGTTTTGAATATTTTCTTGAGCAGTAGTAATATTGTAGTCCATGCTTGGGCCTATCACCTACAGACCCTCTTTCTTCGAAATCAGTCACAACACGATAAATAGTGCGTTTTTGCTTCTACCAAAAGTTTCACATAACTTTCTTATTGCCACACTGATCGATGAGTGATTTTGACAAAATGTTTTAACGATTAAAACACGTTGGCGCATACTTTTTGTATGCACTGTAACTATTCATTGAAAAACCTTTAGTTTTTTAAAGCTTTAATTGCATAAACTCTCACAGTCACATACATAAACTAAAGAAATGACTGACTTAGTGGCTGATTGAAGATGAGATCCAATAATATAAAGTTCATTCATCTTACTTAAATGTTCGTGTGTGCTTGTGTCTTGATATGTTGATTATAAAGATTTTGCAGTAAAACAATACAAAAAAAAATACTTTAAATTCAATCAGCCAGCCAACGAGTCATTCAACAAAAGTATTCCAGCATCACATCACATTAAAGATGTTTGTTGCCTGTGGTATCGTTGTTGTTTTTACGGTTTCAATGAACGATAGAAAATTTAAAATATGCAAAACGCATCCCATAAATAAGATACACTTGAATAAATAATTAATAAACCGCAATTGGATTAAGAAAATATTATTAAGAAAACAGAAACAGAAACGGAAAATCAACAAACGAATCAAATTCATTTTCAAGAAACAATGAACTGAGCCAACAACTAAAAAAACAGTATTTCTTTTAATTGAGGAAAAGAATTTAAAATATATTTATGTTACTTGTTGTTTTATTTGCCAGAAATCTAAACAATGTGCATATGGTTCCCTTATATAAATTTCTTCTTCGCAGATATTTGCAAGTTGATATTAAATAAAACCCATTTTTGTAAATATTAGAAAGAAACTTTCACATTACTTACGGTTTAACATTAATTCATTTTATACAATGAACTTTATATTTGCTAGTTAAAATTAAAAGTTAAATCCTAAATAGTCACAGAATGTTTTTACCAAGTCCTTTTAATTTTTATAAAAGTTCAGAAAAATGCTTTTTACATCTCTAACTTCTTTAAAATTTTAATTTTTTCTTTCCAAAAAAATTTTTTTTTGTTTTTATCAAGGAAGGAATCATCTTAGCACGATGCTTTTTAATTTTCTTAAAGACGTTCTTTTATTATAACGATGCTTTTCTTAAAAAGAAAATGCTTTTTACGTACAATTATATGCAGCAGAACTAATCGGCTAAACCGGTTAAAAAAATTAAAAAAACAATTTTTTATAGGGGAGGAATGACAATTTTACTGGGAAACATACTGAAAAAAAGTATGGAAATATTTAAGTCTTGAAAAACTTCGAATGTCCAATTGCAAATTACTGGTAGATTTTGAAGATTTCATTCGAACACAAAACTTAAGATTGAATATTTCTTTGTTTCAATCGAACCACCCGTTTAAAATATTGATGAAGATTTTTTTTGGAAATGTTTCTTTTCAGTCCCACTGTGCAAAGTTTAGTTGGATAACCTTACTAAAAAAATTTATATATTATAGAATTTACTTGTTTATATACACAATATAACTACCAGTGTTGCCGTTAGGCTACATTTTTAACATTTTTGGAACTTTTGAAGGCTCCACCCAAAATGTAAAATTTTGTTATATTAGACCAAATTGTCGTAGCTTTTGAGGTAAAAATCCTTCAACCATCAACTTTTCCAAACATATCAATTCAATATTAATAACAAAGGTTACCTGCAAATGTAATTAAAATCCCATATACAAAATTTGTTTAATTTGTGAGAAAACATGAAATGTTTCCTGCTTCATGTTTAGCAACATCAAATTGTTTCTGGCAACGATTCTTTCCAACTGTGAAATAATATGAGCTCTTTTTCGTGTGGAAAACTAAACATTTTGTTTAAACTTGCGAAAATTATTGGCAAATTCCATTATTCCACTAGAAAAACTTAACAACCGTACCATTACTCGATTAAGAAGAAAGTTGTCTTTTAATTTAATAATAGTATTTTAAAAATAATAATAGTATTTTAAAAATCTTTAATAGAAAAAGGTAAAACGGATTTATTGAAAAAATCCTACTTTAACTAATTTTGTTGAATGGCGAGAGCAAGCACTCTTCCATACCGAAATATTAGTAGTGAGTCCTAATCTGAATACTCATGAGTATCATCAGTATGAAAATTTTTTCACACGTTTTTCTTGCCTTTTTTTTTGGTTTTTATTTTTGTTTTGTTTTTGTTCAGTAAATGAATTTGTTGCCTTGTTAGTTTCCCTAGATTTTATATAAATTACATTAAATTAGTATTTATTTAAGGAAAATTCCAAAATTTAACTTTTAGTGAAAAAATTTAACTTCTTCGAAGGAAAATCGTAACTTTTTCTGACATTCCCTGGCAACACTGATAACTACTAAAAAATATTTTTTTAACTTTTATGTCATAAATTATCTTTTTATTTAAAAATATTCTTTTTCTTAAAACGTATTTAATTATTTAAAAAAAGTACATTTTTTTTATTAGAGAAGGGAATTTTTATCATAGAAGGTAATATTTATATGTATGTATATAAATGCTGAAAATGTTTGCTTTGAAAAAAAGAAATCTTTATTTACAAACGTTCCATAAATTTCAAAATATACTGTTTATTCAAAAAACTACTTCTTATTTAAAAAAAAGTAATTTTTTGACTTGAAAAACGTTCTTTATACAAAATAATTTTTATTTGATTTTTTTTTTAATTCAAAAAGTACTTTTTATTTTATATAAACTGTGTCTTGGTTAAAATTACTTTTGATTAAAAAACCATTTTATAAATGTATCGAAATTATTTCGGCTTTGGTTCATTTATTTAATATCTAAAAATCTTTTTTAAAAAGAAAATTTATTTTACAAGTGTATGCGGAAGTTTTCCAAAGAAAGCAAGAAAAATTAGACGCTAGCAGAATGAAATGCTGCACTTGCTGGACCGCTACGTCCTTCATCAGCATTCTCGCATCTATCTATCTAACTTGTGTAATTATAAACATCATCTATTTAACCAACTAACTTTGTAAATAAGAATACGAGCAGTATTCGAATAATTTCGATTCATTTATAACATTCACAGTTCAAATCCTAATTTAATAAAAATAAAAAAAAAATTTTTTTAATTATAATCGTACTTTAAATTTTAAGCGATGACTTCAGATAAAAAAGCCGTTTATATTTTAAAGGATATTTTTCATTTAAAAAAATTGTATAAAAAGGTACTTTTTATTTCAATACTTAAATACTTATATACATATAGCTCTTTTAGCCGAAAAAAACCTACTTTTTCAATAATATACGAGTTGATTAAAAGTAATTTTAATTAAAATAAACCTTAAAAAACCCTAAAAAATTTACATTTCGAAAGTACATTTTTATTTAAAAACAAGTACAATATTTTTACACAAAAAAGGTTTTTTTACATGTTCCTTTTTATTGTTAAACCAGTAATTTTCCTTTGAAAGTTAATTTTTATTTAATTAGGAACCTTTTACTTTAAAATACGTAAATTGAATATCTATATTTTATTTAGAAAAGTACTTTTTGCTTAGAAAAAAAGTGCATTTCGTTTAAAAAGATAATTAAAAAAAAATAAGAAAGCTAATACTTATGATGTCCTTTTGGTTAAAAAATTCTATATTAATGTTTTTTTCTTCAATAATTAAAATTCTCTTGTTTTAATTAGGTACTTTTTTAAGATAGTACTTAATATTTAAAATTTTGTTTTTTTTTTGTGGTAATTCTTCTTTAAACACATTAATTTTAAGATCACTTAAAATTATTTATTATTATTATTTATTTAATTCAAAAAGCAAGTTTATTAAAAAAAATTATTTTTTTATATTTTAATTGAAATACAATTTTTATCTTTTTAATGTATTATTATGCATTAATTAATAGTTAATAATAATAATAAAAAAATAAATAATAATTAATTAATAAATTATGTATTATTTTCTAAATTATTTCCTAAACAGCTTTTTTCAGTTCGCATAAGTATTTAAAAAGATTTAAAAGGTTTTTAAGTGGAGCGTGTTTTTTTTAATTTTTAGTGCTGAGAATTTCTTTATTTCATTATTTATTGCTTTTGTCTATATTAGCTAACCCCCCTAATTTTATTGAAGAGATGTAATTATACATTAAATGACTACAGCAGTTTATTTTTAAATGATTCCCTTTTATTTTACTTGTTTTTACACAAAACCTCAAAGACAGATTCATGAAACAGTAATTTAACTGCAATAGTTTTAAATAAATGAAAACGAATAGTTTGCATATGAAAAAGGTTTTAACATTTTTTCTGCCCGTATTTTTTTTGTTTTTGTTTTTGTCATTATATTTGTTTAGAAATACTGTTTTTCGTCTATTCTGTGGTTAAGTTTATTGTTTTAACTTTTTGTTATTAATTCTCTCTTGGTTTTTTCTGAATTGTCTGTTTAAACTAAAATTTTTAGTTTACGTTTTTATTGTTGTGTTTTAACTTGCGCAACAAAAAAACCGTATAAGAGATGTTGTATTAGTTTTTGTGGCATAAAACGCATAGTAGCTTAAATAACATTTAGGTTCGTTTGTTCGTAAAATTTAGCAATAGTTGAATTTTTGTTTATGTACAAATATAACTTTTCATTTTATTTAACTTATTTAATTGTCGAGTGTACACATTATTTGATATATAAAATTTATTAGTGGGTGTGTATATGAATAATTTATTTCTCTATGATTTAATAATTACGTATTTTTTTATTTAATTATATTTTTAATTTAAATACCAAATGAATATAATTTTAATAAAATAAAAAACTATAGCTTTAGTAAAAAATGCAAAAGTTAAATTTTCCACTTCGGTGCGAATAAAAAAAATTTCAGATAGTACCACACAGTTGGAAAATTACTTTTTTATTTCTTATTACGCTCGCAGAAAAAATCGTACAGTACCATTTTGGCATTTTTATTAATTATAAGTTCCCACGCATACCTCTCTCCTTTTTTTTTTTGTAATTTAATAAAAAATCTAAGAGTACTATTTTCGATCTTTTAGCAGAACATTTTGGCATAAGAGATTTCTTGGTTTGCAAGTAAAAAAAATATCGAAAAGAACCATTTGGATCCTCTTTATAACTAATCAATTTACTTTGTTTATTTAATTTATTTTGTTTATTTAATTAAAAAGAAAACTTAAAAAGTACCATAATGGTACTTTGATTTACAACATTACTTAGGAAACTTTTTAACTTACCAAATATTTTTTGCTGTTGTTATTAAAAAAAAATATCATTCTAACACTTTTATGATTTATCACTCTACTCAGAATACTTTTGATTTAAAATATATTTTCTTATTTATTGTTGCTATTCGCTTAGAATACTTTTGGACAGACAAAATATATCTTGGTCTCTTGGCCCTTTTATGATTTATCTTTTCGCTTAGAATACTTTTGAATTAACAAATAAATTTTGCATTATTTTACTCTATTAACGCGAAAATTCAAAAAGCACATTTTTAAATTTAGCTCATCGCTCATTTTACATTTAGCAAAAAAAAATGTTTCTTGATTTGTAAATTTAAAAATCTACTAGTACCATTTTGACCCTCATATATTTGTCTTTTTCGCTCAGAATACTTTTTCAGTAACAAAATATTTTTTGGTTTGTTAAATAAAATAATAACAATGCACCATCTAGGCAGGATCTTCTTAAATAACAAAATATATCTTGGACTGTCAATTAAAAAAAAAATCAAAAAGTGCAATTCTAGCCACATTGAAAGTTATCACATGGCTCATAATAGTTTTTGACTCAAATTTTTTAAATAAAAAAAACTTCAACTTTTGTGCGATTAATACGGCATTTACACTATGCAATTTTTCATGAAACTAGCATGAAATTTTTGTTTGTTTGTGAAGCAGGAGGAATAAGCAATAGGGTATTGCTTAAGTTTTGAGCGGATGTTACTGTTGCTAATGTTTACTTTTAGATAACGCATAAAGTTCAAACTTGAGAAAATAATAGTCTTTCTATTTTAAGGCTGTCAAGTCTATTAGTTGATATAACCTTATTTTTGAAGAAGTCATAAATTGTTTTGTGTTCAATATTGATAGTTCTGTACCACGAAGAAGTAGAGTCCAAAAAATTTTTTTTGTCATTTTGAAGGTAATCATACTCAACCAGTAAATATATATCTCTACGAAAAAAGTTCTGTGTGGTTTGTAATGGGTGCTTAGTAGCATAACTAGCTGAAAGATCTGCAAACTCGTTTCCCCTTATTCCACAATGCCCAGGTAACCAGATCCATATTATGTCGGGAAACCTTTGACAGAGTGCATTTTTAATATTTGAAACATAGTACCCCTTGTTCGTTATTTTTTGAATAGATGTTAGCGAAGCGAGGGAATCAGAGCAAATCGCAAATTTACATGCTTTTCCTATAACGAATAATATTGCCTCATAAATAGTTATAAGCTCTGCAGCGTAAACAGAGCTGTGTGTAGGAGATTAGAAATTTTTATTATGTTGTTTACTGTTGTGATGCTGTACGTTGTTAAAATATCAGTTTTTGAGCCGTCAGTAAAAATGAAGTTATACTCACTTAGTTGGTGTCTAAGACCTAACAAAATAGTTATTGAAAGTTAATTTAAAAATATGTATTGCTGAAAACACAATTGAGTCAAAGAACGAATTTTTTGTTGCTAGTATTCGTCGAAACAAATAAAATATATTTGTGTAGATGAAAATGCGCACAATCAATGCATCAACGAAATTCGTCGTGCGTAACGAACTCTGCGATAGGTTTATTTCTATTTTTTTATGTTGACGAACGACGAATATTTTTGTGCAGAGGGACCGTTTCTCTGTTTATTTTTTAAAGTGTATTATTAATTTTAAGTTAAAATTTTATTTTCTTACTATTCTTTCTATAGCCCATATATGTATAATGAATATACTTTTTTTAATAATTAGACACGTTTTAAATTCCACATGGAATTTCGATTTGTTTTTTTTTTTAAGGCATTATTTTTGTAAAAAATTATTTTATAGCAAAAATGCTTTGGAAAATACAAAGTGAAAATTTTGTGTGGAATTCAGAACATATCTTAATATGTTTAATTTTAAACTCTTTTTTTATTATGTTCAATTATTATTGCCATATTCATAAAAAAGAAACAACTTTATAATGAGTTTCATTATATAATTTCCATACAAATTTGGCCTATTTTAATACTTTACGAATACGGCAGTTAGTTTTTAAATTAATTATTATTTCTATTTTTTCGCTTTGGGCTAAAGTTCGTTATTAATTGTGATAAATTCTGTAAAACTTAGATACCAGCAAAATCAAATAAAGTTTTTTTGATATATTTATTTCTCTGGACAGTCGCTATTTATTCTAAGTGTTGGTTGACAGCGAAATATTTACCAGCACTTTCATGAATTATCCTCTACTATCATAATTCTACATTTTTCTACTGGCTATACAAAAACTGAAAAAAAAAATAATTCATTTATAAAAAATTCTTAAAAATGAAAACCATTTAAAAAAATTAATGTTTCTTTTTTTAAATACATGGTCACTCTAGCAAGTGGCATATGTAAACAAAAATATATTTTCAAATTAATTTATAAATAATTTTGTCGTCCTGAGTTTGTATCGATGAATTTACTCAAAGATGGCTGAATGACGAATTCGTAGTACTGTCCGAATTTCGTCGTTTGTCCCTGTTGTGTTTATACCATATATCGAACAGTACTACTAAAATAAACAAAAAGGGACTACTATGCTAAATTTGTTAGTTCTTGTTTGTTAATTAAAAAAAAGAGTTTAGTTTTTTCTACTACTTTTTTCACTACTTTCGAAATTGGCTAAAAGTTAATTCTAATAAAGTACCAAACAAAGAAGTTGTGAAAATTTTTTTTATTTCATTTATTTGTTAATTTGTTTGCTATTAAAAATTTTGTAAGATTTATGAAAAAAATGTTCCATTGAAATTTATTTTAAGTCGACATTTATATCTTCCAAAAACTTTCATTAAAAATTCATAAATTTGATTATTGCTCAATTTTAAATAGAAAACAAATAGAGGCGTTTTTAGTCAAGTGCCCACTTAACTATTGCTAAAAAAAACTCAGGTCCCATATGAATTTTTAATGTGAAATTTTAACAGCAAAAAAAAACAGACAAAACTTTTGGTGATTTCTTGTTTTTTTAAAGGTAAAAGTTTAGCAACTATCAATTTCAATTGCTAAAAATCAAATACTGTTTTTTATACATATAGACAAATATAAAAAGGTGGCATGTCATAGTGTCCAAAAACATAATGTCTATGGACTTTATGTCCATGGATATTGTGATGTTTTTTGAATGGACATTGTGTCACTTTTGAAAGTGTCATAATGTCCGCACTTAAAACAACCACGATTTCGCTTAGCGTAGATTTTCTGCATAGTCGGCCTTTGGCGGGTTGCGAGTATTTACTCCTTTATGGTATAACCAACACCGGCTTCGCTTACCAAAGATTTCACGTAGACTACCATAAAATATAGCTATGGACTTTATAACTATTCGTTGATGGATATTATGTCTTTGGACGTTATGACATGCCACCAAAAAAAATTTATAAAAACATGGACACTAACAAATTAAATTTAAACGTGAGGAAAATTAATTATAAATAAAAATGCAATAAAACTTACTTGAAAAATTTTACTAAATTTCTGTTGGTATTTAAATAAGTTGCTGCAGACAAATAAACATAAAGTAATGTACCTGCAAAAAAAGAGAAAAACACAAAAATGAAAAATTAAGTATGTATTTTGTTAAAATTACGTCTACGAAAAATAAAACATTACATACATATATGTATCTTGTAATACCCGGCGTTGTTCTTCAAAAACTAACAATGATTTGTTTAATTACAATTTTTTTATGTACATATTTCTTTGGAGCTGCTATTAACGCAGACATTATTATAACCAAAGATGGCACTAAATTACATTCCGAAAAAAAACTCTGCAAAAGTCTCTTGTGCAAGCGATCAAATCCTCTAAAAAATTTTATGAAAAGCACTCAGTTTTTTTTTATTAATTTCTATACAAATTCTTCGAACGAGTTTATCGCTTGCAATACAGAAACAGCAGACATAACTTGCATTAAAAATGTTTATTTGTTAGATAAATTCTAAATTTTAAAAACTGGACCATATGAAAATGCGGAAGGTATTTAAATATTTGAAGCATTTTTTGGCAGCAAGGCAATATTAATATGCAAATAAATAAACCGAAAACGAGCTAATATTGGCATTATTTAAATCAAGGCATATTCCTTATTATTAACCGACTTCAAAAAAGAAGGAAGTTATACAATTCGGCTGAATTTTGCTTTTTTTTTTATTTGCGCCTGCAGAACTCAGTCATTTCTGATTCGATTTTGAAAATTTTTGGTAATATGATAGATTATGCTTACAATTTGGTCCCATTTTAAAACCAGCTCATAATATTAAAAATTAAAGGGTCTCCCCATACAACATACATATTTTTTACCTGTATTATGAATTGTAAAGGGTACTTCTGTAAAATTTAAAATGACTGCGTATTACTTTAGCTCCCAAAAACAAAAAAATGTAAAAAAATAAATCTAAAAATTAAAGGGTGCCCCCATAATTGATGTAAATTTACTTATATGTGCCTATCTTTTGAACCGTTATAGACAAACACTTGCAGATTGGGAAGAATGTCGATTAATATTACAATTTATAAATTAAAGGGTGCTCCAATAGTTTATTACATTTGATGTATATGGCCATATTTCTGAACAGATGTAGACAGACGCTTGAAATTTACAACGAACCTGTATTGCTAAGTCCGCTATAACAACAAGTATAAAATTTAGATTTGGAATTTAAAGGGTCTTCCAATAGTTAATGTAATTTTGTGTATGCAACCAAACTTTTAACCCGTTATAGACAGTACGCTGAAACTTAAAAGGGACCTGTTTTGCTAAGTCCGCTATATCAACGAGTTTATAATTTGAATTTAGAAATTAAAGGGTGTCCCATAATTGATGATGATTTACTTATATAGGCCTATCTTTTGTACCGTCAGGCTTGTAAATTTGACGCAATGTCGATTTCTATGGCCGTTATAGTAACAAGTATTAATATTAAGAATTATAAATTAAAGGGTGCGCCAGTAGTTCATTTAAGTTGATGTATATTGGCATAGTTTTTAACAGTCATAAACAGACGCTTGGAATTTACAAAGAACCTGTATTACTAACTCCTCTAAAAAAACAAGTATAAAATTTGGATTTGGGAATAAACAGGTGTCCCAATAGTTGATACAATATGGTGTATGTTGCCGAACCGTTGAACCGTTATAGACAGACAGCTGAAATTTGTAAGGGACATGTTTTGCTAAATCCGCTATAACAAGAAGCTTATAATTTGAATTTGGAAATTAAAGGATTTTCCCAAAATTAATGAATTTTGTTCTATATGGCAGTACTTTTTGAACCGTTGTATACAAACTCCTTAATTTTAGACAGAATGTCCACTACTTTATTTGGTATAATAAGAAGTATAAAAATGTTATATTATAAATTAAATAGTTGATATAATCTGATGTATATGGGCAAACTGTTGAACCGTTAAAGAAAGACGGTTGAAATTTACACAGAACTTGATTGCTAAATCTACTACAACAGCAAGTATATAATTTAAATTTGAAAATTAAAGAGTGACTCTATAGTTGCGGTAATTTAATGTATATTGCCAAACTATTGAACAGTTGAAAAAGTATTAAGTTTGGAGATATAAGTGTGTCCCAATAGTTAATGTAACCTAATTTATGTGGCAATACTCTTGAGCTCTTCTAGGCAGACAGATGAAATCTGTTTTGAAGTCGGTTTTTTTTCGCAAGAATTATACATTAACATTTTTATGCTAAATTAGATATAGTATTTGATTTCCTTTTTTTTCTTAATTTTTTATTGTCTGTCACACCAATATTTTTTTTTTGGGATTGGAAGTATTTCAATAAACTAGATTTACATATATTATGTTCACAGTAACAATGTATGGCCAGGATAAAGAAATTATAGATGTTCCAAATAGTACTTTAATTACAATAAATAATTACTATTGATTAATTAATTAAAACTTGTAATATGGTTAGTTTAAACTACAAAATTTTTTCTCAAATTGTAACCACAATAATTACAATAATTTTCAAAATATCGTAAGCGATCTCAAAATTTCAAACACACCAAATAAAAAATATATTTCAATTTTTTTCACAAATCATATTCAAACTATATTTAGTAAATTTAAAAATAATTTATAGTCTACACTTCACTGAACTCATTTAAATTCAATCTGTTTAACAAAAGCAACAAAAATTTTGAATCTTTAAATAAAACTTACAACAAGCGTGTAAATATTCAAAATCATTGAAGTTTGTTTAAAAATAAGATATGAGTTTTATATATTTCTTGCTGAATTGTTTATTTCTCCTAAAGAAAATACGAAATTTTCTTTTATTAACAACCGTCTGTTTATCCTTTTTAATTTATGAGATTTATTTTTTTTTTAATTTTTTTGTTAGTGTTCCAAAATCATTTGCGTTTTTAATCGTTGTATTCAAATTTATTTTTAAAATCTGAAAAGCGGCACACATCAGCATTATTTACCGCTTTCATTACTCGCTTAATGGCATTAAATGTTTATTTTTGGAAAATAAATATAAATTTTGTACACTTAAAAATATCTTATGAATTAGTGGGGATTTCTAATAAAAAAAATATGTTCAGTAATAAGAAAATGCGATAACATTTAATGTTTACATGTACCCTACACTACACTACACTACACTCTACTTTATTATTTTTGCGTAAGTTTTTTTATTTTAAAATAGTTTATTTTAATTTCAAGAATCATGGTTCTAACTTACTAAATCTTATTCTTTAAAACAGGCAGTTTTTATATTTATTTTCGATGCCATAAATAATAATAAAATAAATATTCTGGATCCTGGATCTGGTAGAACAGTCATCTTAACAAAATTCCGATTTCAACATAGTTTTCAAACACCACAGACAAATTGAAGACTTATTTAACAAAAATCCATGAGATATTCATACTGGCAGATGGCAGAGATTTTATGAGTGGTGGGACTTTATTTTTGTGAAAAGTCGATGTTTTGGTCAAATTTATTGATTTTAGTAAAATTAAGATTAAATATCAAATTCTGAATTGTGGAAAGTTTTCGTTTGTACACTTAAGATTTTATGTAATTTTGATAGTTTTCTAAAATTTTAAAAGTTTACGACTCCGTGCGTTACCCTATAAATATCGCCACAATTTCTGTCCGTCTATCACAGGGTTGTCTATCTTTAGAACCGTAATAGATAAACAATTTAACAAATAATGTATTAATATGGCGGCTGTAAAAAGAAGTAAATAAATTAAGTAAAACTAGTATGAGCGCTATATTCGGCTATGCCAAATCTTATATACCCTTCACCATCTATGTAAATCTCGTATAGTGAAGTAACTTCAATCAAAAAAGCAAATATTGGGGTGACAGAGAATTAAAAAATAATGATGCTGCATATATATATTTTACATAAAAATTTCATCGGCCCTTAATGGGTAAAGCATTAAAAAAATTTTAGTATTTCCTTAAAGATCTCTTCAAAAGCTTTAAAATGATAATCACACAGATATTTTAAAAAATTTGAAAATTTTAGAGACCCGTAACTCGGAAAAAATGGGCGAGCGCCAATTTTTTTACTTCTCCTTAATTTTTAATTTTTTATAGGCCTATACGAGGGCTGCTCTATATATTTCTGGCCTAATAGTGAAAATGCGAATATTTATAATCAAAAATGGTTTTATTGCTTTTTAAAGTATTCTCCAGCATGATTTATACACTTTTGCATGCGCTCAAACCAGTTGTCGAAGCACTTTTTCCACTCCGATTGAGACACCTCTAAAACATGGTTTTTCAACACTTCAACAGCTTCTTCTGGCGACGAAAATCGTTGACCACGCATTTTTTTCTTGATGTGCGGAAACAAGAAGAAGTCTTTAGGTGCCAAGTCAGGGCTGTACTGCGGATGACCCATTAATTCGACGTTTTGGCCGGTCAAAAACGCTCTGGTTTAAGCCGATGTGTGACAGCTCGCATTGTCATGGTGAACAATGATTCGTCTTCTCTTGTTGGTTTTTCGAATTTCTCCGATGACTTCAGGCAAACAAATTGTAGTGTACCACTCAGAAGTGACCGTCCTACGTTGCTCAAGCGGAACAGTCGCCACATGACCAGTTTTGCCGAAGAAACAGGCGACCATTTGCTTCGAAGTGCTTCTTCCACGAACAATTTTCGTTGGATTTTGGTCGTCTTTAAAGACCCACACGGTCGATTGTTGTTTCGTTTCGGGCTCATACGCATAGATCCATGATTCGTCACCTGTGACGATCTTATAAACGTCTTTTGAAGCACCGCAATCGTATTTTTGCAACATTTGTTTGCACCAATCGACACGAGCCTTTTTTTGAGCGACTTTCAAATTGTGCGGGACCCAACGACAACAAATCTTTTTTACGGCCAGGTGTTCATGCAGTATCGAATGTATGCTGGTGGAAGAAATGTCCAAGGATGTCTCTATTTCTCAGTATGTCGCATGTCGATCTTGCATTATGAGTTCACGCACGGCATCAATGTTCTCTGGCACAACAGCCGTTTTTGGACGACCTTCACGCAATTCGTCTTTGAGCGAGCTTCGGCCACGATTAAATTCATTATACCAATTTTTCACAGTGCTATTGGATGGTGCTTCATCGCCATACAAAATTTAAGTTCATCAATGCACTCTTGTCGTGATAATCCACTTCGAAAGTTGTGAAAAATTATGGCACGAAAATGTTTACGAGTTAATTCCATTTTTTTCTGTATTAATTTTTTCAAGTCACTGTAACCAACAACAAATAATGGTCGTACGTCAAAACGTTTTAAGTACGATTATGCTTAAAAATGACAAACTTTCCAATGGAAATGTCAGATTGCACTTGGCAGCACTCAGTGTTGCCAGGCCAGGAATATATGTAGCAGCCCTCGTACATTTGTTTTTTTGATTGAAGTTACTTCATTTTCGAAATGAAATGGAAAATTATGGGAACGCGTGATGCTTTACCCGCTGCCCCGAGTTCCAATAGCAACTCTTTTGAAACTTTGTTTGCACGATTGGCGTATTTACGTTTTCCCTAGCTGATCTAGTGCCGTGGCAAACTTGATTTCAACACTTACACGGACAGAAAGACAGACAGATCGTTTAATAGAGTTCACTATGCATAAGAACTCATATAAATACTTTATGGGGACAGTAGGTTGGCAAAGAAGTAGGTTTTGCCAACCTACTACTTTAACAAATTTTGCGCTTGCGTCTATGTAAACATATTTAGTATAATTTTTTTGAATCAATTCTTAAAAAATTAACCAGTAATTTTGATTCAATACAAAATAAAATACAAGAAGGTAAAGAACTGCCTTGACAGACGCGAGAGTGCGACTTTTCCTAGTTTGATTACTTGTTTATACTTTTTTCAAAAATCAAACAAATATTTACTCTAAATCTACTTTGCATTTATTTCAAGGTCTAAATACGGATTTAGTTGTTCCAACGCTAGCCTTAATTTCAGACAAAGCCGAAAAGAATTTTATGGTTATAAAAACTGTGTGCAGTGGGCAGTGTCTCTTAAGTACGTTACATCTAGTAAGGTAGAACCGTGAAATGTTAGAATTTTACTAGTCTTAAAGCAGTCAGTTCCATACGAAATGTATCATCCTTTTGATATCTTCTCTTTTCTTATAACGAGAAGTAACACTTGAGTAATTGAGACCTAACAATAAATCGAGTTATTTTCCTTTAAAAAGCGATAAGAGAAACTCTGCAATCTTATAGTTGCAGCGCCCCTAGTGGTAAGTAGGAATATTTATTTAAAATAAATTTACCAAATTAACTTGTATTTTACTTCTCTAAAAATTTACTGCTCTAGAGTAGTACCGGCAAATCAAGCTGCGAAAAGCATAAATACAAAAATGAATAGAATCCAAAAACAAATATAAGAACAAATCGGCAGTTACTGTTCATCAAATCTATAGAACCTTAATTCCTTTAAATATTCCTGAAGATATTTGATGGTACACGTATATGAACTTAAACCGGAAGCTATTCAAGTTGCGTTGAAACATACATACATATAATCGCACACACAGATGTACGTACATATCCTAATTTTTTGCATTAATTTAATGGTTGCGCTTCAAAAGGTGTAGCACCCAGCTCCTTAATTTAGTATTGTTTTTCTTAAAATTTTTTCTATTATTCTTTCAATTGTTTTCCGGTTATTGCACGTGCTATTGACAACTGTTAAAAACAGAAAAACCATTATTTCAAAACTTCTATTCAATTTAATAGTTTAATTGATAACGTTGACGAGGGTATTTAAGTTTTTAAGTAATTTGACATACGATACTCAAGTAAAATTGCTTTGCTTTTGTTTTTGGGGGAAAAAATCTAAGAAAATTATACGTTATATAAAGGGAGAGAGAAAGAAATTTATCTAATTTTAATATGTGAATAGATAAGTGTTTTTTTTTTTGTGGTTTAGTACTCAACAAAAAAACCAGAACCAGTGGTAAAACGAAGTTTCTCCCGGGCTAATTTTTATAGTTTATTTTAAGGTTATTAATTTTACTAGGTAGTGGCGTCTCTACAACAAATACAACATTGCAAAAACATTATGGCTTTTTATTTTTGCCTCGAAGTTGGAAATGTTAACAAACAAAGAGAAATGAGAGATAGTTTTTTTAAAATCTCAAGCAAATGGTGATGTATTTGTATAACATTCAAGGCAACTACAACAAAAAGGCATGTTGTTGTTGCAACAATTGTAAAGGGAAAAAATGCAGTTGTGCGGACGAGACTTCATATTAAAATAAATGTGTCTTGATTTATTTCTTTCCAAATGTAAATAAAAAGCTTTCCAATGTAATATCTTATTTACACTTGAAAATATATTATTACGAAAGGAAAAAAATAAAAGTTGTTTGTTTTTAAATTATAATCATCAAGTTTCATATTATTTCATTGTTGCCAGATTTCTTGATTTATCGGTAAAATGTTGATTTATGACACAAGAAATTCCAATCTGTAAATATCAATGGCGAGATTCTAATCCAAATAAATATGAACAAAGCAATCGTTAGGAAAAGTGTGAAGTGGAAAAAATAAATAACGCTAAAAATCTATACCATAACTAAAGTAATTTAATAAAAAGATAACGTAGAATATTACGTGTAACTAACTAATTTAAATTAATAAATAAAAAATGGCAAACAAATGCATAGAAGATAAAAAAATTTGAAAGTGCAAGAAAAATTATTTTATAAAAGTGTTAAATATTTTATTTATTTTTATACAAATGGCTAAGGCCCATTAATTTACAGGTGGTCTTAATAGCCCAGTTGAGTTTTGTTTATTTTCGACATTGTTGTCAAAATTCTAAAATAATTTTAAAAATAAAAAATTTTCAAATAATTTGAAAAAGTAAAAAAATGTAAATTTCATAAAATTAAATTTCAAAATCAAAACATGAAATATGAGGTTCTATGCCCTCTACGAGGGCTGCTCTATATATTTCTGGCCTAATAGCGAAAATGCGAATATTTATAATCAAAAATGGTTTTATTGTTTTTCAAAGTATTCTCCAGCATGATTTATACACTTTTGCATGCGCTCAAACCAGTTGTCGAAGCACTTTTTCCACTCCGATTGAGACACCTCTAAAACATGGTTTTTTCACACTTCAACAGCTTCTTCTGGCGACGAAAATCGTTGACCACGCATTTTTTTCTTGATGTGCGGAAACAAGAAGAAGTCATTAGATGCCAAGTCAGAGTTGTACAGCGGATGACCCATTAATTCGACGTTTTGGTCAAAAACGCTCTGGTTTGAGCCGATGCGTGAGAGCTCGCATTGTCATAGTGAACAATGATTCGTCTTCTCCTGTTGGTTTTTTGAATTTCTCCGATGACTTCAGGCAAAAAAATTGTAGTGTCCCACTCAGAAGTGACCGTCCTACATTGCTCAAGCGGAACAGTCGCCACATGATCAGTTTTGCTGAAGAAACAGGCGACAATTTGCTTCGAAGTGCTTCTTCCACGAACAACTTTCGTTGGATTTTGCTCATCTTTGAAGACCCACACGGTCGATTGTTGTTTCGTTTCGGGCTCATACGCATAGATCCATGATTCGTCACCAGTGACGATCTTATAAACGTCTTTTGAAGCACCGCAATCGTATTTTTGCAACATTTCTTTGTACCAATCGACACGAGCCTTTTTTTGAGCGACTTTCAAATTGTGCGGAATCCAACGAGAACAAACCTTTTTAACGGCCAGGTGTTCATGCAGTATCGAATGTATGCTGGTGGAAGAAATGTCCAAGGATGTCTCTATCTCTCGGTATGTCGCATGACGATCTTGCATTATGAGTTCACGCGCGGCATCAATGTTCTCTGGCACAACAGCCGTTTTTGGACGACCTTCACGGAATTCGTCTTTGAGTGAGCTTCGGCCACGATAAAATTCATTATACCAATTTTTCACAGTGCTATAGGATGGTGCTTCATCGCCATACAAAGATTTAAGTTTATCAATGCACTCTTGTCGTGATAATCCACGTCGAAAATTGTGAAAAATGATGGCACGAAAATGTTCACGAATTAATTCCAATTTTTTCTATATTAATTTTTTCAAGTCACTGTTAACAACACAAATAATGATCGGACGTCAAAACGTTTTGAGTACGATTATGCTTAAAAATGACAAACTTTCCAATGGAAATGTCAGATTGCACTTGGCAGCACTTAGTGTTGCCAGGCCAGAAATATATATAGCAGCCCTCGTATTTAATGCGCCTTGCAAATGGCTTTTGATTTATAACATGAATTTTTTAATTTATTTATAAAGTATTTTTTGTTTAATAAATTTAAATATAATTTAAGAACTTTTTGATTTTTAATTCTTCCATTTTTTTACAATTTTTAAAACCGTCGATTTTTTTATTCAATTTTACTGATTTTAAAGTTTAAATTCGGATTGAACACAAATGTTAGCCTTTTGTAAAAACTAAAAACCGTTACAATATTTTCATTTATATATTATGAATATATTGTATATAGTTACATCACTTAATTCGATTATTTCAAAATAGCGTTTCCCTGTACTCGTTGACGCTAATAATCAATAACACCGGCTAACTGAATTGAAAGAAGTTTTATAAATAATTTGTTGTTTCTAGTTTGAAGGTGGCGCTAATGTAGGGATCTATTTTTTAAGGAAAATTATTTTAAATAAATAAAATAAATATTTTTTCTGGTTGATACTCTTCAATGTGATAGATGGCGCTGATGTCGGGAGCAATTGCAGTGAAAAAATCAAGTTCATTTACAACATAGCATTTCAAAAAATGTATTTGAAATTTGTATTTCTAGCAAATGACCAAAGTAAGACATTAAACATTTTGCCGAAAACTGGCCACTCATATTTCCAAGTTTGAAACATTTTTTTTAACTGTTTCGGAAATTTTTATAAATTTTGTAAAAAAAACTCTCAACTTGACACCATGACGCCATAAAAACAACTTTTAGTATGAATTTCAACGAAACACTAAGTTTTCCTGGAATTAATAAAACGATTAACAGCAAAGTAAAGAAAACGTAAAATAATGGTTTAATATGGCAAAAATATAATCGTGGGACAGTTGAACATTTCTTAAATATTTCTGGGCTAAACAGGTTTAATGAAGCGATAACTTTAATATGAAAAGCATTTTCAAAAATTATTAATTTTTTTCCATTAAACGGGTCGTGACAATTTATAATATTTAATGTGTTTTCTTTTAAATAAAGTATTGATTTATTTTCTTTAATTTTTGTAAAGTTTTTGATTAAACTTAACAAAAACCTAAATAAATAAAAAAACAAACTTTCTCTCAAGTCATTAAAACTGTAGGTAAAACTCTGTTTGCCTGTCCAGTAGACCGCTTCGTTCGTTCGTTCGTTGGTTTGTCAATATTATTAATTTATTTCAGTTTTGCTTTTTTTTTATTTCAGTTTTGCTTTTCTTTTGTTTTCTGTTTTAGTTTAAAAACATGTTTATGTTACAATAGTAAATATAACAATAAAAAGTTAAGATGCATCAAACAAAAGTATTGTACAAGTTAAGAAAAAGTAGACAAAGTAGCTGCCACAAAATTTTCTTTATTGGATTTTCAAACGTATTTGTCATGCTTTTATTTGAAATTTTCTAAGCAAAAAAAAATATATATATATAAATAAATAACAATGGGTTTTATATTACGTTCGTTTTTATTTTCATTTCATTTACTATTTTCTACAGATTTGCTTTTAATTTAATATGAAGAAATGTCATTTTTTATATGATTTCAAAAAAATAGAAAAAAAACATAACATTGCACTTATTTCCAGTGATATAAAATTTAAATTTAAAACCAACATTACAAAAAGAAAAAGAAGAAAAACGTGTTGATTTCAGTAATGACAGAAAAATAGTGTAAATAAAGATCAAAATAGTGTAAATAAACATCAAACAAATACATACAACTCTGTGAAGAAATACTTAAGGCAAATAACTGGTTAAAATAACTGTAAAATCAAAACTATCAACACATTTTTTTTTTTCATAATAAAAGTTGTAAATAAAAAAATATATATTTTACGAAAAGTTTTATGAATGATGTTTGATACCCAGTTTTAAAAATTAACATGGGGAAAAAAATATTAAAAGAAATTTTTAATAATTTTAAATTCCCAAATCTTATCGAATGGTAGGTCCCCAGGTCCCCATTTAACAGTCATACAGCGAACGACTGGAATCTACATAAGTAAATGAAAACCCCCACACGCAAAAAGTTCATACAGGGAACTCTGAAGAAAAATATTCGTCAAGATCTCGGTATTGGACCTTAATTGTTTTGAGCTTATCAGCGTAAACATACCAATGTGATATCCAGACAAAAACAAACTTGTTACTTAATATAAATAGCCATTTTACAAATAGCCATCATCATAGTTTATTTGTTCGTCACTGTTGACGGAAATAGCGATCATTGCGTAAATTAATGTTTTTATTACATTCTTAGCTTAAAGCAAAATTAAAAAAATATACGAAATTTTTTGAATACATGCAATGTTTTTGGCAAGCAGCGTTGCCATTGTTTATTTTTTCGAATATATTCGAAAACTTAAAGAAATTTTTCCATTAACTTGTCAAAAACAAATTTAATACAAATTTAGCCGGATTTAATTACAAAACTTCGCTAAACAAAAATCTATCTACAAAAAATAAGTCTGCTATAAAATGTTCATTTCAATTTTGTACTAAAAGCGTTACAACGGCAACGCTGTTCAATCTAAAATTGTGTGCAAAATGTGAAGCATTAGTTTTGATCCTCCATTTCTTGCTGGGTTGGTATTTCAAGAGTGAAAAAGTGTTACCATTAGCAAAAGTAAATAGCGCGAGAGAGTTGAAATTAATTTCTGACAAAAGTCTTGTCACAAAGGCACTACCGCGTAGGTAAATAGAAAAGAGATAACACTAATTCAGTCAGGTATTCAAATGAGCTTGATTCAGAGGCATCTTGATATGAAGATATGAAAATTTATTTAATTGAATTGATCATAAAATTGCAATAATATTAAAAGTAGTAAAAAATTTAAATCCCCAAAAAATCGCAAAAAAAAACCCATAGTAAAGAACGCCATCTGGCAACATTAAACCGAATTTCCCTTCTGTTTTTTGTGTTCTTTGCAACAACAACATCGTTTCAACCATTTTTATATCCATAAATCAGGTTGAATTCGCCTTAGGATTAATTAATTATTCTTGGTTCTGAGACTTATTTCTTGTTTAGTTTTAACCTCATTTCTCTATCTTCTATAACTTTTCTGTCTCCTCCGCAAAAACGCTCGCCCAATAAAATTCTTTTTTAGAGAATTGGTAACAATATCAAAACTCAAATGTCTAAGTGGCATAAAAGTCACGTAATTTAATTAAAGATGAAATGAAAACATTTGTGTGCTATTTATTTACATGTAGTGAACACAAATGAATAATTTTTTTTTTTTTTTTTTTGTAAGATTTTATCATTTTTATTTTTTTAATTGCATTTGAGAAATAAGTAAATTTCGATTTATTTATTTTTTTTTTTCTTCATACTATGAAAAGCTTTGAATGGAACGTGTTAAAAATAAATGACAATTTGATCGATACTCGTAATTGTTTCAAGTGAAGTTTTTCTAATGAAAGCAAGAAATAAATATAAAAAAATGCTATATTTGTAATTAAACAGGCGAAATTTCATTATAATTTATGTCAAAAGATCATAAAGAAGTTATAATGAGAAGTGGCTTTTTACTGAAATTTCAAAAAACCTTCTTCATGAAAAGTTTGAAAGAAACGAGGAAGTTATAATTCAATTTGATATTAAAGAAGTGAAAGAAAGCTTAAAAACCTAAACACGTTAAAAAATTTTCATCTTTAATAATTTAAGTAACAGTGCTTATATACCGCTATATACCCTTCACCATACGAGTATATGTATAAGCAAATGTACCATACTGCAAATTACCCATTGAATAGTTTAAATAAAAAGTAAATTCAGAAGTAGTTTTTTTCCTACCTTTCACTTTCTGTTCAAAAAAGCTTTTTTTTTCGAAAATTGTAAGTTTTGCTTAGGGTTGTTGTCCCAGCTTAGTAAATTAAATGGTTACTGTATCGAATCAGTGGTGAAAAAATCATCAATTATTCTTACCTTTTTCGTTAATTTTTCATTATAAACAACAAACACATGCAGGAAGAATAACTGAAGTTGAAAAAAAAAAGTTCCAAAAATAAAACGGTTCAAGAGTGTGACCACATACATCAAATTACATTAACTATTGCGACACCCTTATATTTCATCACCAAACTTTATACTTGTTCAATAGTTTGCCAATGTACATCCAAATTAGAGCAACTATGGGGCCACTATTTAATTTCCAATTTTAAATTATATACTTGCAATCAATTTCTTTGTAAATATTAATCGTCTGTATGTAACGGTTCAACAGTTTGGCCATATACATCAGATTACATCAACTATTGTAAAACCCTTTAATTTATAATTTATAGAATTTATTCTTCTTATTATACCAAACAAATTAGTAGATATGGCCATATTGTACAAGTTACATTACTTTTGGAAACACCCTTTAATTTCTAAATTCAAATTATAAACTTGTTGATGTATCGGGCTTAGCAATACAGGTACCTTTTAGGTTTCAGCGTTCTGTCTATAACGGTTCAAAAGTTTGGTCAAATATATCAAATTACATTAACTATTGGGACACCCTTTAACAAAGTGTGTGAAGATAAAATTTTAAAATTTTTAGCTTTGACACAAACCTGTTAATTTAACAGAGCTATGTTAAGAAAATAAAAATTCGCATTATGCATCCAAACTGTAAATTTCAGGTTAAAAACGAAAGATGGCAATCCCAAAAAGGAATGGGATTTGCTTGCGAAGCATCCTTCTATAGTTCTCCATACTTGGAATATTTAAAACGGCGTGTTGGAACGGGTTTGGTTTAAAAATTTTTAATTTCTCTAGGGTATGAGCCCAATTTTATGGAGACAACGAAAGATAGCAAAATCAAAATAATATGGATTTGTGTGCGCTGTTAAAAATTCCTGCTCAATTTAAATCTTGGCGAAAAAAATGTTTCAACACTCCTTAATGGAAATAATATTTGAAACCATTCACACAGGTTTATGCAGAGAGTTGAAGGCGAACGTTGTTCTAGCCGCCCGTTAAATATTTCAAATTGCGTCTGTGTGTTTATGTGTAGTAACCAGAGGTTGGAATAATACGAAAAGTTAGCTAAAATATATTAAGCAGATGCGTTAGCCGTGTTGGAAGAGTTGCCGTTTTGGATGGTAACTAAAAAAATATGAATTTAAATAACAGCGCCATGAATATAAAGAAAAATTATATTTGCTAAACAAAGTACACCCATAAGTAGTTTAAAAGACGAATTAAAGAAAAGCCCTTCCGGAGTCTCGAGTAGAAAAGGCAAACAATTATTGGGTACTAGCAGGAGAGGAATTGTTAAAGTTGCCTGTATAGCATTAACAAATAAATTTTGGTACTTCTCGAGTAGAAGATGAAAAACATGTGATGGATGGGTTGGTGAAGGCGTCTGTTTATTAAAACATCACATGAGAATAAGATTCCTGCATGGAGGAGTTCCAATAAGAGACGAAAGTAACAACGTAACAATACGCAGTACTCATGACTGACTTGGTTAAAGGGCCTGGTTAGAAATCAAAACATCTAGAGTTCCAGTCTCTCTAGTGACACGACGTATTTATGATCTGGATAGACGGCATCGACTTATACGAATCGAGTTTATTCAAGCGCATGTTTAGTAAAGAAGAGATCTTACAATTGTAATTACAAATAAAGTTTAAGAAATACAAGACAAGAATAAAAAGTAAAAATAAAAATTATTTTGCTTGTATTTTTAATTAAAATAATACCTACGTTTGATTAGCGAAACGTGACAATATACAACTTTCACTTATAAGTTGATGCATTCGAACAAATGTGTTACCACCATTTTCCAAGTTATTGAACATTGAATATTTTGTAATTAAAAAAATAATGCAATTTATTAAGACTACACTTTTGTCCATATTAATTAAAATGATTCCATCTTCCAAATTGTTTAATAAATATTTTTTTATTACCAAAATTAGCACGTATGTTTTCTATATTTAACTTTTCCTTCTTAAACAGACTCATTGAATTTAAAAAATATATAAATAAATTAAGAAGTGAAATTATTTCATTGTTCTTTCTCTCAAAAATAAACACTACAAAATTATGCAATAATTGACACTTAAACATAAAAAAAAGAAACATTTATACTTAAGTATACGTAATGTCGATGTCTATATGCAGCGTTTTCTAAAAGAGAGTGTAAGTTCAAAGGGAGTGTTAAGAGTGCAATAACACATAAAAGTAAAATTTTCTATTAAAAAAAAAAACATATCACAAACAAAATATTCATTACAGGTTGGGCAATTGAAACCACCTTATTTTGTTTATCTTGTTTATTAATATTTTGTCTTCTTTTCTTTGCTTTTTATTATTTATTCGGATTGATTTCTTTTTTATTTACGTATATGGTAACTTAATATCAAGCTGGATCTGATGTTATCATTATCAAGTGTGATTTGTTTTTTTTTTTTTTTTTTTTTGACCGTACGAATTGATTCGTTTGCATACCCTACACATTCCAAACTAGTTAATTCACTCGTGATGTAGTTTGCATCTATTTTTTTCCAGATTGCAAATTATATGTTAAAGGCGAAACCTCGATCAGTTATATCATTGATCGGTTGGAGATGTATGTTTCACTGTTTATACATACCTTTAAACTAAACTTTCTTTTTGCTTGTAAATAATAATTTTGAAATATCTTGTAATTTAAAATTAACGTTCGTTTAAATTAATTATTAAAAATTATTGCCAAAATGATGTTTGTTTAGTTTTAACCATTTTCAACTAAAATTTAATGGATTTAAACGCTTTGGTAATAAAAGCCAATAAGATAAAACTTAAGGCGCAGAAAATTAATTAATAAAAGTTGACCCACAAAATTTATAACTTTATCAAAAAATTATTTTATTTTTATATATTTTTGAGTAATTTTTGAAGCCTGAAGGAACTTAAGAAAGTGTTAACTGTCAAACGAACTGTCATATTGTCTTGAGTTTTTGACAGTTATGATCTGTCCGAAATCATCATAAATAAATTTGTGCTAGAACAGTGCTACCAAATTTTTCACATTTACTTTGAAAATCAGTCATCAATTTGCACAACTTATAGCCGCAAAAAATGACACACATGACAGCGATGAGACAAATTTTTATCAATAATTTTTCCTTTAAAAATACCGATGACAAAGATGAGGTCAAGATCTGGTTTGAAGAGGATGGCCATACGTATTATATGGCGAATGCAATCAAAATTTGCCGAAAAGATGATTTCGAGCAATTTGCTTGTAGAGCCATATAAAGTCACTAATTTAAGCTGATTGACGCCTTGGAGGCCAACATTGTTCCTGTTATTTGTGCTTTGTTCCAAAATTTTTCCGATTTAAAATGAGCTTCATTAAGAATAGCCGCCTTGGCATATGATCGAAATTATTTGCAAATGTTAATGGCATCCATTGATTTTTACAATAAAAAAAAGTATTTTGGGAATTCTTATAATAAAAAAATTTTTCCATCAAATTTAATTTTTTTTGTTTTGTTTTGTTGTACAAAATATATTTGAAAAAAAGTCCCACACGAATATTTTTTTCAATCAATCTGTATCAAGAAAAATTCTTCCGACAGTTAATCAAATTCAGACACTTCCTTGTGACTGCTATTAAAATAAAAAATCCAATAAAATTTTAACTATAATAAAACTGTTTTCACCTGAATGCAAGAATGTTGCAGACGAGCAGATATTCGCGAGTGAACAATGTAGAGCAGTGGTGGGCAACCTGCGGCCCGCGAATATATTTAAAATTTATATGGTGGTCGGCCCTTAAGCAGTGACAGGCAATAAAATTAAACAAAACTAAGAAAAAAATAATATTCTTTTGTCTTATAATCGAACGAAGATATAAAACAACGACATAAAATAGTCTCCAAACATCTTAACGAAAAAAGTTGAAAAACATTTGATGAGTCTGTGAAAGAAAAATATAGAAAAAGGTGATCTCGTCGTTCAAGCGTTTCTTAACTCATTTATTTATGTTCATCCGACATCCCAAATTTTCACAATTTGAGGCCAAAGTTGAAAAGAAAAAATCTCATTGTTAATGCAGAATTTCAAGAATTGTTTGCGAATTGAATTGGTTATCAGTGCAAAAGAATGACTTTTTTAAAATCTAAATACTGATCCCGAAGTACAGACGAGAATTTAGAAAGTGCTTGTCCACAAATAAGCAGTGACAAGTGCCTCATTAATATAATTATACAACCTTTTACTAATTTTTTGTAATGTTAAAGTGCAGTAATAAAAAATATTTTAAATTTATTATCAGAAATATTTTATTTTTGTTCAACTTTTAAAAATTTTCTACACCGTTTTCTGAATACATAATTTTCATCTACCTATAAAACCGGCCCGCTTAAGTTTGGTTGTTTTCAATTTAGGCCCGCATTACCAAAAAGTTGCCAATCCCTGATGTAGAGTATCATATGGTCGAACGTGCCGATCTTTGCTAACAACTTGTTGTTTTTTTTTTTTTTTTTGTTATTTTGTCTACGTTTTTTAAGTCATATTTAATGGCGAAAGTTTTTAGCCACAAAAAATAATGTTGTTCATCATTTTAACAAACATATTTTCAAAGAAATAATCACATTTTAAATGTCGATGGCACATAATTACATAATAAATATAAACAAAACATAAATAAATAAACACTAAAATAACTTAATATTTTCTTGTTTTTTTTCTTTTTACTTGAACTACAACTTAAATTATTTAAACTTTCCCAAATTATTCCAAGGAATGCAAAATGGCCTGTGTAATTTTGCATGTCGATATTTTAATTAAATAGAAAACAAGTTTTTCCTTCAATTTGTTTTTTATTGTATAATAATGCATGCAGTATTGGATCCGGTAAAAGGAATAAAAACAAAAAATTTTCTTTTTCTTTAAATTTTTTTTTTCAGTGGATCAGCTAAATTACTTCCATGGCTTTCTTTCTTGGCACATAAACTTTTTGGTCGATATTAACCATCACCAGTTTAACTTTTACAAAAATTAGAAATGAAAATACATAAACTTAAGCCTGACTTAAAATTGTTCAATTGGTTTTAAAATAATATTAACTAAATTTAACAAATAATCTTATTTTAATTATTATTATATAATAAGTATTTATTTTTTTTTATTTAAAATGTTTTCCTGTTGAAAAGAAAAAAATATGTTACAACTTCCCTTTTCTTAATATGAACGCAGTATAAAATATTTTTTTATATTTCCCACAACGTTCATAATAATTAAATAATATTTTTTTTAATTTGATTAACATTAAAACCAATTCCTATATAAAATCATAGAAAAAGCAGATTTGCAATTCCTTGAAATCTATTCGTGACTATTTAACTTTAAATTTAAAACCTCAAATTAATCAAAACCAGAAGTAAGAAAGTGTTGAATTTTTCTTTAATTTCTTTTAGCAATAACAAAAAAAAATGTTAATTAAATATTTCCAAATTATTTCCTCGAAACGTTGCGATGCATGTAATTGCAAAGTGAACAGTAGCAATACTGTGGACTCATTAAAACAAGCAGTGTTTGCGACTGCAAATAATTAACTTTTAAAATTACTGTCGTAGAAAAAAAAGAAATACTTTAAATTTATTTTTAATCAAATTTTTTAATATTTTTATGTCTTTAATTGAAGATAGTTCGCCATTTCAACACAACTCATCCAAACTGACAAGTCTGATTCACCTAGACTTCTTTTTTATTGTTAAATGTTTCCGACTAAGAGCTGTTTAAAAGAACTTATTTTTTGGCACCGTTTTTTTAACTGAAGGCAAGATCCGCAAAACAGTTGCTGTTACTGATATTCGATATCACCAACAACGTTCTTTCTGCTTAAAAGAAATGAACGATATATGTTGGCTTAAAGAAACTTAAAGAATTAACGCGCCTTGTTTCACACGACCCGCTAGATTATCTTATGATTTGAACCAGTTTCTCTTGATATAATTATTTAAAGTCATTAACATGAAAAGAAAATTAAACTCTTAATTAAAGAAATTCAAGCAAAGTCAGGGAAAAGGATGACTATAAAGTGTAGGCATGCCCGTAAAATGGTAAAATTTAATATAAAGACATATGTTTGTTTCCTGATTCCTAATGATGCCTTACAGCATTGAATCGGGCAAAAGGAGTAAAAGCAAAAAGTTGTTTTTGTAGTTTTTTTTATTGCTCCTTTAAATTGTATTCTATTGAAAAATAAACTAAAATGCAGTGCATCAGGCAAATGACCTCCATGGTTTGCATTTGCCTGCTTGGTTAATAAACAGAAAGATGATCGTGAGTTCAAATCCCAATGAAGCTTCCAGTAAAAGTAAAAGAGTTTGTTTACGTTAATTGTGATTGATTTCTTCAAAATATATTTAGAAATAAATATTTGACGATAGTCCTATTAAATATTATTTAAATTATTGTAGATATTTTTCTAAGCGCTGGTGTTTGTGTTTGTTATTTCGCTTTGTTAAGTTTGAACAGTTGAATCTGTAATGTTTAGGCATCTTTAGCTTGCCGTAAATATGATTAAAGTTTCCCCGATAAGTTAAGCAATCATCCGTATCAATCAGCCATAGGAACTAGCTTTAATACCAACAACCGATTACAGGGAATTTATTAAAAGAAGGAGCCATGGTTAAAGCGTTGTTAAATTCGCCGATAATAGTAAAATGGGAATTCAGATCTCAACGGAATCTTATATAGAAGAAGAAAAAAAGATGGATAAACTCAGAGGAGGGTCTGCAGCCGTAGTACGTACTTTTAATCTTGCCAGAATCGTAGAAGAGATTGTATAACAAAAAGCAGGTAGCAATCGACGCAATGATCCTTAATTGAAGCTCTGCTGCAACCACAGCGTATTTTAATCTGATCATTAGTTGCGTTGTCGTGTTTTTATTCGCAATCAAATTAATTACTTTTGCGTGAAAAGTAAAAAAAACGTGCCAATACTTATTGCCCTTAAATGAGAAACACTTAAATCAGAACTAAATTAAAAAAAAAAAAAAATAATTTTATTCAAAATGGTAGAAAATAAATAAATAAGAGATATAAAAAGATATTCAGTGCTTTACAACTCTGTTACAATAAATCTAGTGTTGTTGTTATGCGCTTAAAATGTTGAATTGTGTGTATGGTAAACACGTGAATCACGAAAAGAAGATTGCGCATTGCGCAGGTCCGTTAGTTTGTTGTATAGCGTTCTCCCTCTTATGTGTGACGTAGGCATAGAATATTTTTTGTAAACAAACTTTATTTGTGTATGAAAAGTGCAACAGAATTAAAGTAAAAACGGCAAAAATTCATTAAAAATAAAAAAAGAGCTAACCGAATTAGAGTATGATGGTCTCGAAAACCTCGCTGGCTATATTTGCCACAAACTTAAAAATTATATCCCAGATATTGCAGTGGCACAAAACGAAAAAGGTCCAACGTATTCGTGGGTTGATCATGTATCTGAGGACGGACTAATAAAGCCGGCACCTGAAACTTTGAAACATATTGAAGAACTGAACCAAATATTTAAAAAAAATAATAATAAAAACGGTCTTCTCATTAAACAAGATTTTTTAAAAGATTTAACTAAACAGGCTCATCATATTAAATGTGATGAAAAAGTAAAAAAGCTATTTTTTAGATCAAAATTGTATTTTAACATACGAAAACTTAATGCGGAGCTTAAAGACTGCAGCATGACCAAAAAAAGAAAATTAAATAAAATAAAAAATCAACTTATATTTTAAACATTTTGGTTTTAATTTTATTCCATTATTAATTATTCTATATATCTGTGCCCACAAGGAAAAATTGCTAAAGTCGACTTAAGCATGAACATTTTGTTAAAAAGAACAACCATTTATTTCAATATTAAAGTTATTTAAAAATTAAACAATATTTTCTTTTGTTAATAGAAAGAGAAAAAATATAATAAGTTCACTTTAATGGAAATAATTTTACGGAAAATCCTTTTTAAAAGCGTTAAAGTGTTCGACATTAACATTTATTTAAAAAATATAAGCTGTTTTTCCTCATAGCCACAGATATATTTCATTTATAAAAAGATTAATTTAGAATAACTAATAAAATAAATTCTGAAATTAATAATTTTATATAAGAATTTTTATATAAGCCAAAATTTAATACTTTGGTAGCGAGAAATAGCTTTTCTTCTTCTCGAGCTTCAAGCCCAAACACGAAATTTTTACTCGACTATATCTTTTTTCTTCCCATTTAAAATGTTGTTCAATTCGATGCACCCGTTTAGAAGTTATGCCTTTATTTCCAGTTTCGCGCCAAAAATCCCCTACACTTTTTTCAACAAACAATCATTTTCATTCTATTGTGACGTAGATGAGCAGTTAAAAAATTTTTTAAACGGCTGAATGCGCAATCTTGTTTTCTTGATTCATGTGGTAAACAGAGCTGAATTAATTATGCTGTGTGTCATATCACAGAATAAAGAAAGTTAGCCAATACGTGACTATTCAATCACGATTGTTGTTTTTTAACAGAAGACCATGAGTTCAAATCCCAACACATTCTCGAAAAGTACAAAGTACTAAGCAGCCCCAGAGGATATTTTTTTTCAAAAGCGAGTAAATTGAAACTAGTTCTCCTGAAGTTTGGATAAGAAAATTAAAACAATTGTTGTGTACCCACTAAAGAGGAGTTGGTAAAGGCGCCTGTATATTACTTGAACTACAGCTGAGATGGTTAAAATAGCAATAATTCATGACATTGTGTGCTAGCCGTGGCTAAGTTGATTAATAATGGCCTCGTTGGTAAACATTACATCTCGCGTTGAAATCTAGTCAGTGTTTTTGATATGTATGTCTGCGGGAGTAGTTCCAGTTTTCAGTTCCAGATGCAGTCAAAGAATTTTGTGATCTAGATGAGTATGTAAGTTTGTTAAGAGGTTGTGAATAGAGATGTGGCCAGAGCAGTGGTTAATTAAAAAAACGCCTACCTTTAGGAAGAAAAAAATCGTAACATTTTGTACTGCGCGAGAATCATTATATCTAATACAAATTTTAGAAAAATCTAAAAGTCCAAAACTGATGAACATGAAAATTATTACATCTCTTTTTTAAACATTAAAACAAAAGAATACAAGCTTCCAGTATTTTATTTTAAGTACAGCTGATTGTAAACAATTTTAAAAATAGTTTTTTTTTTCTACAGAATTTATTGCAGAGCTTTCCTATTGAGTTGCTGTTAACAAAAAAAAAAAAAAAACATATCTTACTTTTTAGCGGATTCAAAATTTATTTTGCGTAAATAAAACAAAAATTAAGTGACCTTGTTATTTGTGACTCAGATCTTATAATTTATGAATTCCTCTTGTGTTTAAATAAAACTCTGACTAGTTGAATACTTTATCTAGTCCTGGCTCATTTTAAACTTAAACACACTAACTCACATTATGCGACTTTCTACGTTTAGTTAGCTTTTAGACAAAATAATGTAAATTACGAAAAAATTCATTATATACGATATTTACATTATGGCGAGTTCATGTACATGTTTGCAAAAAGTAAATTTATTTTTTTTATGTTTGTGAAAGTGTTAAAAGAAAATTCGTTTCTGAAGTATCGTCCCCTAATACAGCAGGCGAAACGAAATGTTTTTACAAATTTTCATAGAAATAAAAATTAAAAAAGCAAAAACGGTTTAAAAAAACATGCGTGTAAAAATACATAAAAATTTTTTCTTCTGTTGTGTCAACGAATGACCAATCGAACACATCATCATCAATAGTAAGACTTTAAAAGAAATATTTTAATTTCAAACAAAACGTAGTAAAAATTGTAATGACAAGAAACTTGTTTCTAGTTTTTACTCCATCGTATAAGAAATTTCGAAATATTTCTTTGCCATAACTACAAATACTTACGAGTACATATGTATTTGGAGAAATTTTTAGTGGCTTGTGTGGTCATTTATTTGCGTTTGCATTAAAAATATATAAATTGTTTATCGAAACTTATTTTACTTAAATTTTACTACACATTGTAAAAAGCAAAATATATAAAATTTAAGTTTAAAATTTTGCACTGATACCAAATTTCATAACAACAAACTTAGTTATAAAATTATTAAGCAAATTAATTAACAAATTTTTAAATGCAACACTTCACACTTCCCAATCTTAATAATTGTTAGGTTTTTTTTATTCATTTTTCATTTACTGAACAAAAACAAAACTAAAATAAAACAAGTAAGAGTCCTTTATTTGGCTATGCCGAATCTTATATACCCTATACCATATATGTAAGTAAGTCCAATAAAAAAAATATTGGGGTGACAGAAAAATAAGAAAAAAATTAAGTACTACATACATACACGAGTATTAATTTTACATAAAAATGACATCGGTTTTACAAATAATTTTGTATTTCCTTAAAAATCTCATCAAAAGCTTTTAAATAATAACCATATTGATATCTTCAAAAATATGGTGCACAATTGTACTTTTCAGAGGACCATAACTCGGAAAATATGGGTGAGAGCCCCTTTTTTTAATGCTTTTTTTTAATTCTCTATCGCCCCATATATTTCTTTGTTCCATTGGAGTTACTTCATTGTTCCAAATGATATGAAAAATTTAGGGCAGGCGAGCTGTTTGGCCCGTTGCCTCGAAGGACATTATGCTCTTGCCATTCAAAAAAGCTAGTAAGTGCAGAATTTTATTTATTAAATCCGCTTAATAATTTTTCTTTTTTTAATAACTTGTCTTTAATAACGACGAATCTTATTTGCTTTCAACTTTAACATACAATTACCTACAATTTTTCCGTAATATAATCCGGCACTTCTTCAAGGCAAAAAAAAAAAAGACAACTTTCTTCTAAATCGGGGTATTGGTACGGTACCACTAACAACTTGACAAATTTTTCAGGCTGAAGAAGTTGCTAACAGATTTCGCATGTTTAGACAAAGTAACTTAGATATCCGCATGAAATAAATGCCGATCATATTATTTCACTGTTTTTAAGCATGAAGCAAAAAACAAATACTCTTTTAGTAGAATTACTTTATTTACGAGAATTTAGCCAAATATAAAAAAATATTCATGCTACGTGAAGTCTTTAAAATGTACAAAAAATATAAAAAATATAACCAAATGGCAACGCTGCTATCTATCCCAAGTACTCTAACAGCCAAAGCTAAATTAGCGCGTAAGACCCAAAGCAATCTGATGCATAGCTTTTGCGCTAGAATGTCATCCCTAAATAAAAGCGTCAACTTTGTGTGTTTTGCAATAATGTTAATTAATTTTATTTTATAAAACCCGCTGTATAATAATAAAGAAGATATAAAACCGCTAGATTGACTTGAAATAACTAAATTGTCATTACTTTTCAACCATAACAAAGTAAAACAAACCTACAAGCCGCCAACTTCACTTTATAACGAACTGTCAAAATTGGATTTTCCAATTGCTAAACTTTGACGCTATTTTGGTTTGCTTCGTACACTTTGCATGTTCGTGAGAATTTTTGACGGATAGATTGCGCGTTAAGCGCTAATTTAGGTTAATATAATGTGCTCTGATGAAGTCGCTAAGATTATTGAAGAAAACGCAGAATGACGTATTCATATTGTCCTGCTCCAAAACTAACAAAATATTTTAAACTTCCTCCAGGTGTCAGCCCTATTGCCTAAAAAATATTGTTCTAATGTGAACAAGATTAATCATTTTAAAAAGTATGTAGACATGTAATTATAAAGTTATTACAACAATAAATATATGACCGTTTAACAACACTCAAACATTGTTTTTACACAAAATTCAAATTCGTTGTGAAATTTTAAATGATCGAATTGTCTTAAAGACAAGTATTTGTTGTTGTTGTCGTTTTTAATTTATCGCATTACTAAGCATCAGACTGATGGCAATGAATAAGTTACACCTACAGATAATCAACCATGTCTACTGTCATATAAAATTCAATCGATTTTTGTTGTTGTTTTGTTTCAGAATAATTTGCAATGGCAAATAGCATTAAACATAATTTTACACTTTTTTTTATTGACAACTTAAGTTTAGTCATTTTAATGTAAAATCCCAAATCCAAATATATAATAAATTTTATTTTCAAAACGAATGAAAAAATTTAAATCAGCAACTATTGAGTTTTGTCTTTAATTGACGCAGAGTAAATTTTTTTAAGGAGATACAACAAATTATAAATCAAATCAAATTATAGCAATTGAAAAAATTAAATCATTGGCAGATAATAAATGAAATGATGATGACAAACTTTTCAAGGTTGACTTCCCTATTGACCAATTAAAGTCCGTTTAAAGGTAAACAAGATTATTTATGTTTTTTTAAGCTTAAAGAACATTATTTAGTGATGCGTAAAAATTAAATGTAACAAAACTTCGACAGCGAATTCACGATTGAGAAAGAACTCGGTTAGAAAAGATAGAAAAAAAAGTAATTTCTTATCTGTAGAATTTTCTGGCGCCAACTGGTTAGGCGAGTCAATAATCAGACTAATAGTTTTAAATCTGTGAAAGTTGGTATACAATCAACTGAAGGTGGCCCTACCTCTGGGTATACAAACGACAGTTTTAGCTTCTACACTCTTGAGGAGATTTTTCCACCATATTATCGTAACACAGCTAAAACTTTAATAATTTCCTTGATAGAATAATTTTTTAACCAGGGGTCTTGGGAATCTGTTACTCCGGTACCAGTGTGTTGAGTCACACATTAAAAAATATTGGTGTGTCGAACTGGGAATTAAGTGAGGGAAGACGTGCACCCCCGTGCATAGTAACTATTTAACATTTTACCTCTGTACAACTACAAAACTGTACAGAATAAGGTGAATTTTTCCAGCAAGAGCAGAAGAGGAGACGGTGCCCCCTTAAGAAGTAATTATCCTTTCCTATGTAAGGGTTACTTTGAAGTTAAGATGCATAGTTAGGCAGAAAATTGCAGTAATAGCAGCGGGGAAAAGGTAACCCCCTACAATAAAATTAATTATAATTCTATTTCTAAAAAACTGCAGTAGTTAGAGCAATTAGTTTGATAGAATCGGAGTGATAATAGTGATAATTTTTCACAAAAAATATATTTTTTTATCGCATGTTTATATTTGTATCTGTAGATGGGAGGTAAACTACACCAAGTCACATTTTTTCTGTTGCAATTAGAGGTTTTTTCTCTATCGATAGTAAAGTTTCCTAAATCACAGTATTGCTTCTCTGCTTTACAAACTACATTTCTAATACATAATTTATATTAATTTTTTTATAATTTTTATTATTTCAAACTCATAGCACATTTTATTTTCAGGCACATCTTAATTAGTTTTGATATTAAATAAAATTGAAAATTTTTAATTTTCTAAACTTAAAATAAAAAAATTTAATATACAAGAGTATAAAACCTCTCGAAATAATATATATTTTTTTGTAAGGTTTTATACCCACAAAAAATGGAAAAAGGTATATTTTTTTCCGACCCCATAAAGTATATATATTCTGAATTCTTATGCATAGCGAAGTCGATTGAGCGATTTCCGTTTGCCCGTCCGTGTCGCTTTGAAATCAACTTTGCCAAGGCACTAGATAAGCTAGAGATAATTTAAATGCGCCAACCGATCACCATTAATTTTAAAAATTTTACTGTTGAAAACACCACGCTTGCCTCTAATTTTTTTATATCATTTGGAACAATGAAGTAACTTTAATCAGAAAAAACAAATAATAAATAAATAAATATACGTTAAGATAGAGAATTAAAAAATAAGAAAAAAAATCATCTAATGAACAAATTGGCGCTCCGCAATATTTTTCGAGTTATGAGACTTTTCATGCTCTTTTCATAGAAAAGTACTATTGTGCACTATATTTTTTAGGATATAAATTTAAGTAACGTTTAAAAGCTCTAAAAGATCTTTGAAGATTTTCTTTCAATGTTTCTTTCTTATTTTTCTTTCTTTTTTTAATTCTCTGTCACCCCAATATTTGTTTTTGTATTGAAATAGATTTACATATGATGAAGGGTATGTAAGATTCGGCTTATTTGTTTGATATTTTACATAGGTGTATGAATTTCCATACAAGGTAAATATTGTTACGAAAATAAGTTCTGGCAACCCCTGTTGTTGTGATCCGTATGAGCGTGGTGAATAAGTTAATTTAACTAATGGTGTGTGTATAGAATAATACCACAATTAGACAAGAAAAACAGAGCAACCTCTATGGTTGCATTGGTAGAGGTGCGTGCTATAAAACAGAAGATCGTGAGTTCGATACCGCCTTCGGACATGCGTACAGCGGAAAATAATAATTGTTATAATGCCATTAAAAATTAAGAAGCAGCAGTACAAACCTCCCAAGAGGCAAAAGACAATTACTGTGTGAAGCCATGGCAGATAATTAAGTGAAGACTTCCAATTTAATATAAGACTAACAGATAATAGTCAAGAAGCCCTTTATAATCAAAAAAAGAAGTAAAAACGGTAGCCGTGTTAGCGCAGACAAGTGTAGCAGCATAACAACAGTGTATGGCAGACGTGTGTTGTGGCTATTGGATAAAGGAGATGACTGGCTTGAATAAAAGGAGTAGTGGAGATGTCTGTGGATGGTTAAGGTTTGCCTAAACAAGGCGTCGAGTAGTTCATGTCTTGCCGGAGTAACACAGTAGTGTAGCGTGGATGGCTGCGTTTGTAATAATAAAGCATGTTTAGTAAATACGAGACCATAGGATTAACAGGACCATAGGATCAAGGAGTATAGCCAGAGAAAGCCACAAGGTAAAGAATACAGAATTAAAATGAGCCACAGTGGTATTTGCAATCAAAAAGAATCCGTATGTTTGTTCTAAAATTGAAAAACGTAACTTAATGCATAACGAAGCAAAAAACTAGCTGCATTGGAATAATGGGCGTGGTACCTCCCATACGAAATTAAAGATATACTCATGATTTTTTGCTCCAGTAAACCCCATATAAATATACATATTTAAGCGAAATGTAGACTGTTCTGGAATAGTGGGCGTGGTAACCCTAATACAAAGTGAATAATCATTATCGTTTACCTATAACATCTAGAATCTAGAAAATTTGCACATAAATTATCATCGTGTATCTAGAGATATGTAACACGTAGAGCCCTGAATAGTCTAACGATTTGAGGGGTACCTCCCATATAAAGCGAAAAGTTGTTGTTGTTTATCTAGGGAACTGCGAGGGGAAACATCTTAAAATTTGTAGTTTTGTTTTTTATCGATGAGGTGAAAATAATCTATTCGATGAGCGATTTATCTTCGCTTTTCTTTTCTGTGCTTAGAAATCAAATCTGTTATATTGATTTTGCACTAAACGAAACTGCAATTATTACGGTTTATGTTTTCCATCTGCTGCTTTTGTTAATTAGACAAATATTGCTTAAGTGAGTGTCAAGCTGTTAAGAGGATTTAGCTTTTAACGTTGTAATAACAATAAAAGTCATTTCTCATTGCAAAGAAGGCAAGTTGAGCAGGAAAATTATGAAATCCTTACAAATAGATCAAAGATGTGTCGTTAGAATAATAAACAGTTTAAATTCTATTTAAAAAACACAAATCTGCAGTCCAATAATAGACAAGTCAAGGAAAATAAAGCTACCTTAAATTTTAGAAGACTTAAAAATCTTAGAAGTCTGAAGAATAAAAAAGAAGCTACTGCTGTTCTTAGCAACCAAGAAAGTAGGTGCACGGTTCAACCTGCATTAAAAGGCGTTGGTTGGTTTACAGTCTTTTGAGAAGAAGAAAAACTAAACATTTTACCAAAAAAAGGGAGAGAAAGAAATAATTAACTTTTCTTTTAAGTACGGGTCTGAACAAATTTGTAATTGGAAATCTTTAAGTTTAAAATTACATGCTCTTTTTAAAAATTAAAATTATTTTGTAAAAAAAAAATACACCAGTTTCAACTCGATGGGCAAAGGAGCATGATGCATCAAATCCATTCGAGGTGCAATTAACAGGTGGTAGTTCCTTAATGGTTTGAGGCTGTATTAGGCCAAACGGGTCAGGACCATTTATAAAAAGTAAAAGAAGAATGGGCAAAGAGGATTATTTGAGCAAAAATAAGAAGAATCGGCGTAGGATCGTATTTAACATAGAAATGAACCCAAGCACGTGGCAGAGCCCGGAATTAAATTGCTAACTATTGCAAAGAACCCCGGAATACAATCTAATAGTTTCTGGCCACAAGTACAGGAGCAATGGCAATCTATTTCAAACGAAATTTAAAAAAAGAAAACAATAAATTACCAGGCAATTGGTGAGGTAGTATGAACATGTCATATTTGAAAGGGGGTCTCACAGGGGCAAAACATCTTTATCACTTACAATATACGAGTTAAAGGTATTAAAAAATGCAAATTTTTAATTTTTTCGGTGCCATTGTCAAGTTTTTCGAAATATTGGAAAAATATGAAAATCTTTTTTATATTAATTTGTTTTAATTGCGCTTAACTCCTTCAAATATAAATATTTTATGATATTCTCATGTTCTCATTTAATCAATTTGGCTTTAGGTATAAGACTCTGATATTTTCCTTACAAAATTTGGGTAGAATCTACTGATGAACTATATATGAGCAGTAGCGAAATTGCCATATGGATATGCTTTCCGTGCAGTAAGACATTTCATTTATTAGTTTAGCACAATTAAAGTAAATTAATATGCGATTTTTCGTTAGACTTTTATTTTAATAAAACAAGTAAGTGGCTGGCTATGCCGAATCTTTTATGGCCTTCACCATATATCTTAAGTTAGTTTAGTGAAGTAACTTCAATCAAAAAAGCAAAATATTGGGGTGACAAAGAATTAAAAAATAAAAGAAGAATGAAGTACTACCTATATACACATAATTTTATATGCATAATTTAACACAAAAATATTAACGGCTCTTAATGGGTAAACCATTAAAAAAAATTATAGTATTTTCTTGAACATCTCTTCAAAAGCTTTTAAATGATACCCATATTGATATTTTAAAAAATTTTAAAAATTCAGACGCCCGTAACTCGAAAAAATTTTTTCTCTATCGCCCCAAATTTTTTTGTTTTTAATCGGAGTTACTTCATTGTTCCAAGTAATATGGAAAAATTGAAAGTAGGCCTAGTGTTTCGCCCGCTGCGTCTAGGGACATGGATCGATCTTGCTGGTTTCCAATACCACCTCTTTTGACACTATGTCTGATCGATTTGAGTATTTAAATTTTTCTTGAAATCAAGTTTGCTTGCAAACGGACAGACAATCGACTTCGATATGCATAAGTCAGAATATATATAATTTATTGGGTAAGAAATAGAGAGGGCTTGTTCGGAAATGGATCACTGCGCTGCATCTGATGCGCAGCGTTCTAAAAAACATCAGCTAGCATCAACGCAAATGTCGTGTGTTCTAGAATGCATCACATTTATGATACGCAAACAAACGTCAAACACGAAAATGGCTGATGCGGTGGATGAGAAAGTATTTTATTTTGTTAAATTACATTTGTTTATGCATTTCTGGAATTGAATTAGAAGTCAAATTTTCGAAACTTTTAATAAGGGTTCGATTGGACATGGAAGAGTGACATCATCAAGAAAAAGGAGGAAGTCGGTGCTCTGGTCTTTAAAATATAAAGGAACAGACACCTAATGGGATAAATAAAAAACAAAATAACACAAACAAACAACAAACCAATTTAATATTAATTTATCCATTTTTAATGTTTAAGCTTTTGAAGTTGTAAACAAATGATAATTTTTTTTTTGTCTGCGCATCAAATAAGTATCAGCATCAGCTGTTTTGCACCGGCATCGCAAGCTACTCATACATGCGCATCTGATGCAGCGCAGTGATGCATTTCCGAACAAGCCCATATTGTAGCACTTACGAACGGAATTACAAACTTAGTTATACCCTTTTTCCACTTTTTGTAGTGC
Source organism: Gymnosoma rotundatum (assembly GCA_916610165.2). Classification (NCBI taxonomy): domain Eukaryota; kingdom Metazoa; phylum Arthropoda; class Insecta; order Diptera; family Tachinidae; genus Gymnosoma; species Gymnosoma rotundatum. Next base: position 63,600,992 of record OU744336.1, read on the forward strand.
GGGGTATAAAAAGTAATTTGCATGACGTTTAAAGTTTAATATGTTATTTGTTTCGAAAAACTACTGTCAGAATTTTACTTTAATTTTATTTTCTGAACAATTTATGAGTTTATAATGAATCTTTTCTTAGTTAAGAAATTCTTGATAAGAAATAATCATATTCAAACAGCTCACAGTGTAACCACAGAACTTAAACAAATATGACAAAATTTATATTAAAATTTTGGTTTTAATCAATAAAAAGCTACGCCACCATATTAGAATTCGGTGTAAAATGTTCTAAAATATTTTTCTTCAAGTGTATCGATAATAATAATAATATTCATATAATTTGCTTACCTTTTAGATTATTTTACCGAAGTATCGTATTGAAGCAAAAACAAAAAAGACACAAAAAGGTAGAAGAAATAAAGAAGCGCAAGAAATCAGTTGTCGAAGCGTTATTTAAAACTTTAGAAGCTTAAATTTACTCCAAATTCTTAAAACAGAGTCAAATTAAAATTTAACTATTTTTGTGAAACACACACACGCAAAAAAATCACTAACAAGCGTGCAAAATGATACTGAACAAAGAAAAGATAAACGACAACAAATAAACGATTGTTTTCAATAATTTTTATGCAAATTAATTTAAATTTTACTTTTTTTATAGTAATTTTTTATTTTGTTTAAAAAATTTAATTTTCTTTTATTAATTACGAATAATAACGGTTACTTTTTTATAACAAACAAATCTTGACTTGTTTTTGTTTTGTTGCTAACTTTGTTGTAATTTGTGTTTTTGTTAATTTGTTAATATTAAGTAAATTTGTAATTGATCGTTTCATTAAAGTTTAGTTTATTTTAGTCACTTTACTTTGTTCGTTCGGTTTTTTGTTTCTTTAATTGTTGAGTGGAATTTATAATGATTCACTTTTTAATTATTATATTTAATTTTTTTTAATTATTATTTTTTACTTAAATAATATTTCTTTTCTTGATTCTGTAAATGTTGTTGTTTGCTTTTAGAAAGTAGGTTAATTTATTTAGTACACAAAATTTTTTATTACAACTAAAAGCTTCTTTCAGTAACGATATTTTCTTGAAATTTCTTTTAAATGACAAAATCTTGTTTCAGCTTCTTATTATGGAACAAACAAGTTTTTTCACAAGTTATTGTTTCAAAAACGAAAAAAAAACTTTAATAATTTACTTTATTCAATTATTTAAAAACAATTAATTGGAATTTTAAAGAAACTCACTGATATTACAACTTTTTTTAAACAACTTTTTATTTTATTAGTGGTTCAATAAATTTTAAACATTTATAAACGACCATTCGAAATTTCTTTACAATTAAACAAACGGTTTCTTATATATTTTTTATCTCTTTCCGCTTTTGACGTTTTAACTCCACAACTTTACGCTCACAACTGTTTGTTCGTTTGCCGCTAATCACAGACAAGAAGTTTGCAATGGCGCAACACAAGCAATTTTATCGTCTTTGAGAAATATACATAAATATTTAATATGAAAAAAAGAAATATAAAAAAAAACAGCTTGTTGCTACAGAAAACGTGTTTGTGGCCCCAAAAATAATGATCCACTTCACCTTATAAAAACAAATCTCAGAGAGTAAGAGAACTAAAAATGTTTTGCCTAATTCTCCTTTTATAGAAGAGCAGTGTGATCAACAATGAAAAAATAACAAAAACGTCGAACGAAATTATTAAAATTTAATTTTCAGTGGAAACAAAAATTGTCGTTTCGATTTCAAATATCTAATTTTTTATTTGATACATCGGAAGCTCAATAATTCTTTATAAGATCGTTAATTCTTTTATTTGTGTTAAATAATTTGTTTAAATGCTTACCTTTTTTAAACATTTGCAAAATATTTGTATATATTCCCGACGAGCCACGTCTGCCTGTCTGTGTGTGTATCACAGGGCTCTATTTATGGAGCACTAATAACAATCCACGTAAAACGTTTACAGCAGGTGTGTTATTATGGCTGCCACACCAACAAAAAATAAAATTATCTTCAGAACTAAAGAGTGTCCCAATAGACACGTGATTTACATGTTTATTTAAACACTTTAAATATTTTAGGGTATAAAATACTTAAACGACAAGCAAATTAAATGTTTTCCCATACAAGACGTGACTTTTACATATTGCTCATTTACTTCAAGATTCTTCTTCTAAGTCTTTATACATTTCAAATCTTTATATCATTAACTGATGGTACTACTGCATTCATAGTCTTAGGAAGCTCATTCAATAGTCTATTAGCAATAGATTTTCCTTAAACTCAATTAAGAAGCAAGTTTTATGCCAAGTTCATTAACCTGAGATTTGTCTTATTGTTATTAGTATTTGAAAAATAATTTTATAAAAATTCACAACCTAAACAAATTTTTATACCCTTCACCACAAAAAGTCTGTCATTCCATGTGTAATTTCTACAATATCAATTTCCGATCCAATAAAGTGTATATATTCCAACTTATTGTGCATAGGGAAGTCGATTGAGCGATTGATCGGACCATGTCCTTCTAATTTTTTCATGTCATTTGGAACAATAAAGTAACTCCAATCAAAAATGTAAATATATGGGGCGATAGAGAATTAAAAAATAGAAAAAAAGCATCAAGAGAAAAAATTGGCGCTCGCCCATTTTTTCCGAGTTACGAGGCTCTGAAAATTTCAAATTTTTTAAATATGAATATGGGTATCATTTTAAAGCTTTTGAAGAGATCTTAAAGGAAATACTAAAATTTTTTAAAATTGCTTAAACCATTAAGAGCCATTTTTATGTAAACTTATGTATAGTACTATTTTTTTTTTTTTAATTCTCTGTATGAGTTTTTGGAGTTACTTCACTAAACTAGATTTACATAGATGGTAAAGGGTATATAAGACTTGCTTAACTTACATTTTTTATGAAATTTGCAGCACTTTACAAATTATTCAAACTAAGTTTTGTTAACGGATACGATAACGTATGTTATAATCTCTAATATTGTGAATTATTATCAGTTAATGTATGTCATAATAAAAAAAGGTATTTTTACGATACGTGTTGTACATTTGCAGATGTAACGATTCCACCCCTGGAAAACGGGAAGCTTTTTAACTTTAAAAAGGTTTTGGCATTAAATGTATAACCGTTTCTCAACAAATGTTTTTTTTTAATACAAAAACAATTCCCAAATAAATGATTTAATCTAAACAACTAAATCTAAATTGCTTTTGATGTATTAAATCTGTTGCCTAATTTTTACATGATTAAGGGACACATTTAAAGAAATGTAATATCTTTGCTCTATCACGTAAATTTTTTTAAAGGGCTTACCTACGACAAGAATATGTGTATTCCATGTATGGCTTGAGTTCTAAATGAATTTATCCTTTTTTTTTTGTTAAATTAGGGTTTTCCTGTGGATATTATAAATTAATCGAAATGGATTTTATTTATTTATTTATTTCAATAAAAGATGCCGCAAGCCCATAGGGCCTAATTGGCTAGACTACAATACAAAAATATGACTTATACTAATTATAACAATTTAATGATATCTTATTATCTATAGGGAAAAATATAAAGTTTGGACACATTTATTGATGGATTGTATAGGAAAATCAGGAAAAATGGCAGGAACAGTTTATAAAGATAATTTTAAGCATCAATATATAATTACAGTTAATCTTAACTGAACAAAACAAAATCATCAAAGCCTTGCAAATTTGTTAAAAATATGCCTTTATATGTTGAAACTGTATTAGAAAATCTCCTCTACTGATAGGGAATTGTATTATTCCATAAACGAGCTATGTTAAAGCCAAACGACCTGTGCATTACCAAGAAAGAATGGATAGGACAAATTAAAGAGTGTGTTCTATCAGATATTGAGAAATTGAATTTATTCAGTAAGTAACTTGGTGCACCAAATTTAATAATTTTATAAAAAAATATAATTTGCCTCAAACGAACGTACTGATAAAAAGTACATCCTAAAAGCTCCTCATAATAATGCGAAACATGGTCGTTAATATGAAGTCTATAAATGTAACGCAAGACTTTATTAAAGCAACCTGTTCATATTCATGAGAGATGTCCCTGAGTAAACTTCAATTCCATATATTACTAGTAGTAATGACAGGCATAATGACAAGGCAATACGACGCTTTATTGACAGAGGCAAATAGTAAGCAATACTATGCAATTTCTGCAAAGTCGAGGAGATGCGTGATATAACAGAGTTAATCTGTAAGTCAAAAGTTAATTTATCATCCAATATAATACCAAGGGTTCTATAATGATTAACAGCTTGTAACAATTCGTCACCAAGCATTATATTAATGTTAATAGGATGTTTAGAAAACACCATCAGTTTTTACTTCGAGGGAGTTAATTTAAGAAAATTGCGAGTTGACCAATGAAGCAATTTTGAAAGTGCATGGTTTATATGTCTTTCAAAGGTTGGCAAGCAATATAAATCAAATCCAGCAAGTAATTGTATGTCATCTGCATAGGTGCAGCATCTTAATGTATTCAACTCATTGAACAAGTCATTCACGTACAAAAAAAATAGTAAAGGGCCTAAAATGGAACCTTGCGGTACTTCACGACTTATTGAGATCATAAGGAGGTCTTCTGTTGCACTTGAACATACTGAGTACGTTCAGATAAGAAAGAGTAAATAAGTTTGCAAGCACTTAAATTAAAAAATTAATTAATTAAAATAAAATATGCGAGAAAGCTTCTCAACCAAGAAAGAATGACTTATAGAATCAAAAGCCTTACAATAGTCTAGAAAAATTAAAATACTAACCAGATCCTTGTCCATATTCTCTCTAATAGATTCAGTGATATCTAATAATACGCCTGTTGTACTATGTCCTTTTCTAAATCCCGCTTGATATGGATTAATATCATTAGTACTATTTAAATGGGATAACATCTGTTTCCTAATAATTATCTCGAAGACCTTAGAGCAAACAGGCAAAATGCTAATGGGACGAAAATCAGAGCAACTTTTAGGTGATTTTATCTTAGGAATAGGCACAATTCTACCAACTTTCCAAATGCTGGGTACAGTAGACGTAGTTATGACTTTATTAATAATAAATTTCAAATGACGAAGAACAGGCCATATAATAAACTTCAAAAATCTTATATGTATGAAATCGGCTCCCACTGCCCGAGATCTAATACTAAACACTGCATCCAACACGTCATTCTCATTAACATTATCGAAGTTGAAGCCATCAGGCAATGAAGTAAAAATCACATCACGATCTACTGTACCAGTGATAGTTGAAAATTCATTGAATTCATCTAAGGGTACTGGAAACATAGTGGTCCCAGAAGACTTAAGCAACCCAACAGATTTTAATTTTCTCCATAACTGTTGCTGATCACATGAAGAAAAAAACCTTAAACAAGACTTTCTACGAATCCTTCGAATAGTACTTTTTAATTTGTTCCTTGCTCTGCAAAAAGTTCTGTAGCACGTTTCACTATTATTTTCCCTATAAGCTCTATACGCCAAATTTCTCAACCTTTTAGCCGTACGAATACAATCATCATTTATCCAATACTTGACTTCTTGCCTTGGCTTATTTTAATTTCTAAAAACCTTTTTTTAGAAACAAAAATAATTTTACAAATGTATGCGGACGTTTTCCAAAGAAAGCAAGAAAAATTAGACACTAGCAGAATGTAATGCTGCATTTTCTGAACCACTTCATCCTTCATCAGCATTCCTCACATCTATCTATGTAACCAACTAACTTTGTAAATAAAAATGCGAGTAATATTAATATAATTTCTCCACACAATTTTCAATAAAATATTAATATTTTTCTTTTAATATCCATTCTAAAAACTTTAAAAACTTCCTTCAGAACATACATATTTCACTTGCAGCTTCAGCTCTTTACACGCGTGTATAGTCTAGTTGCCTTATCTGCAGTGGCATGACTTACTTCAACGCATTAATTTTGTATGCCAAATATTTACAAATGTGTTGTTCCTTAAAACGAATATTCGCAACGAAAAATTATTGTTTGTCTTAAAAGTGCTTATAGCATATGAATGTTAGCCCCAACATTTTGAATAGTATAATCTTGGAAATTTAATAATGGCTCCTATAATTTATTTATTATTTTTTTTTTGTGACCACATAAAACAAAAAACGTTAAATTGTCATCATTTAAATGATACATACAATTAATAAAAGATCTTAAATTACCGACGTAACTCTCCATATTTTTTCTCTCTCTGTCCTATCACACTAATAAAGAAAAAATGTACATTTCTGTTGTTACTCTCTCCAAGAGCTGGTTTAGCTGTTATTCTCATTTCAAAAATTATCCACTATTTTTTTGGAGCTTTTGTTGTTATTTGTTACTTTGATGCAGTTATTGCTGTTGTTCTCTTTATATGCATCCATTGCATATGAGCTCCAATTTTAAAGTTCAAAACTAAAAACATGTCTTTAAGTTAAACTCAACTATTTAGCGTAAATGTTTAGTTTTAGTAATATTTAAGTGTCATATTTTTATGAATTGATACTATCCAAGACCGTTACGAGTATCAGAAATCTTCAAAATAAAAAGGCTTCACGAATCATAAATTGGAACTTATAAAAATTAATCGAGCTGATCTTCTTATGCGTTTCTTCTCCTGAAATATGAATTGTAACTAAGTTGTAGAATAAGAAAGATTTAATGACTTGTAAACAAACCTGTCGTTGGATTAAGTCTGCGTTTGAAAGTCGTTAATGACATAGAGAAAGAATATCTAGGTAAGATATTCCAAAACCTTGCAGCTTTTAACAGAAAAGATCTTTCATAAATAGCATTATAAATTTGTTAAATGAAAACTTGTGGATTTCTGAGAAACCGCGTTAGGGATATGCTTAGGTCCCCACAGAAATAGATTTGATTTTGAACAAAGCGAGAGTAAGGTCAGATTCGCTGTGATAAAAAAAAATTGTTAACACTGGTATTGAAAAAGTTGTAGTTTGGTAACTCATCATCAACATTAAGCTGGTTACTGATGAAATGGTCATTGATATCATTAACATCCACGTGACTCCGAATTAGCTATAGCTCTAGAATTACGCAAGCTATTTTACATCTGCCTCGTATTAGCAATTTGAAAAAATGCATGCTATTGCTTGCTTCTCTTATGTTTTCTTACCTTGTTCTTTGTCCGATTCCGAACTCTCCGATATATATCCCAGTTTCGATAACATTTATCAATAAAATAATTACGTAGGGCAATACTCATCATTAATTTTAGCTGTAAATTTTAATGGCTTATTGTGCGTGTTAGACATTGACTGAAGGAAAGCTGTTCATTCGTGTCGCTGGTTGAGTAAAACTGAGAAAAATCAGTATAACCAAGGTATTAGCGTTTTTATAATCCCTATGAAAAATCAGTATAGCCAAGGTATTAGCGTTTTTATAATCTCTATAGTACGAAATATGTGATGCAGTATCAAGCATGATATAAAATGCAGCATATATTAGTGAGTGTTGTGCTATGAAGGGTAACTGAAATTGAGCTGAGGTAGCAATATTAATTCCTTCATTAACCAAAAAGTAGTCAATAAGTAAGGTTGATTGGTGATGGGTATCATAAATTGTAGGAACTGAGTTTTATAGGCAAACCAATCCCAATCTACGGCAACAGGAGTTAACAATATTAGCTTTAAAAGGATTAAAAAGATCATTATTAAAGTCACCTACAATAATTATGTTCTGGTAATGAACAAAAAGGTCACTAAAAGATTGTTCAAATGAGTCAATATCTCTCCTTGGGAGATAGATAACACAAAGTAACAGAGGTAAGGAGTCCAGGCTAATTTTTAGGAATACTTTTGCACAAGACAGATACTCATTACTTCCGTAAACACACTTAAACTTAATGCCATTTGCAATGTAGATGGCTACACCACAACTTCTGCATCCTAGTGGACGATCAAAAATGGTTTCATTCAACCATGTTACCAAAACACAAACAACATCAAACTTAGCGTTTTTAATAAAAGAATTAAGTTCCTCCAATTTGAATGAAACGTATGAAGGACAGATACTCTGTGCATTAATATGAGCAACACTGAAGTTATTACAGCTTTGTAAAAATACGTTTGCATTAACCGATTCGCCAATAATAGGGCCCAAATTCATCCTACTATTCATGAGAAGCTAAGCAGACTATGTGCAGAAGACGCAAGGACGAAAAATTAGTGTAATAAATATAATAATAAAAATAATACATATAGGCATGTCACATAACTCAATTCCGATCGAAAGTAGTTTCAATTCTGCAAATTAGTACTACGCAATCAAAACCATTCCGATCGGAACTTGTGACATGCCTGATAAAATAAATATTATAGTAAAGTGAAGAAGACCAAAAAATTAATAATAATGCATGATAATTGAAGACATGTGACATGTAACAATTCAGTATAATTCAATAATTAAATATATAAAGTAAACATCATCAAACATAATTAAAGTATATCTATGTATGTACATATATCATGTGAAGTTTTGCGGATTGTGCTTTTTGAATATAATAAGTCTGTTTCAGATGCATAACAAAATAGTTTGAGAATGTTATGTTGCAATGTTACAAAGTTGCCCGAAATTGCTGAAACGCAAAAGACCACAGAACATCACAAAATACTAATTGGGCTGACTTACTAAAAAAAATTATATTTTAATGATTTTAGACGCTTAAAATGAAAAATATTTTAAAAACAAAGCATTTGCATCATTGCCAACAGCTGTAAAAAGAGATTGAATATAAAAGATATAAACCAGTTATTATTTAAAAATTTATTTATAAATGTATGTTCTTCTTTTTTCACTTTCTTCAAGAACTTCAACAAAAATTTCTCCCCACCAGAATCTTCAGTAATTAAATCCAAAATCTTCCATTTTGCCTTTTAAGTAACTTTAAGTAAAACCTTTATTTAAAAAATATTTGATTTTTAAAGTAAACAAAAACAGCTGTTATTTTAATTTTAGTACGAACTTCCCCAAAGAAAAAGTTCGTACAACTTTGTACAAGAAATGAAAAATTTTACTCTCTCATTTTCTTTCAAAATTGTACAAAAATTGTTATCTGGAACGCTTTTGGACAAATTTGTACGAGTTCGGAATGTTTTGTATTGCATCTGGAACAGACCTAATATGTATGTATATATTAGAATTTGTTGACGTTTTTGTAGCGGCATTATTTCTGTGAGAATTTAATTTGTTGTTAAAACCATTTTTAAAAATCTATGAAAATATGACAAGCTGCTTTGCAGTAGATTTCATCATGAAATTTATAACAAAAAAAATTTAAACGAACCAAATAATAACGAAAGTAAATTCATTAGTCAATTAATTTACACAATTAATTGCTTAAAAAAATTAAGCCTCGTAATTGCACTGAAGAATCCATAGCTGGTGACTGCGTTAGCTTCAAAAACAATCCGCTTTCACAAATTTTTTTTCAGTTGTCAAAACTTACAGTACAAAAAGAAGCAGTTTTGACATTTTTAAATTAAAAAAAGATCGCATTTGTTAATACAATGAGCTTTTATGGATGCACCTTATTAACATCTCAATTTTATTTTAGGGGAGTTCTAATTCCTCCACTTTTGGTTGTCAAAGACAGCTGGGAAAACAGTCATTGAATCTAAGTAAAAGGTTATATGGGACCAATTGGTTTACAACAATAAAAAGGTTTTAGCAGCCATAGTAATACATGGCTGAAAAGAAGAGTTCCTTCTGTTGGACACACTTTATATTATTTTATGCTTTTGACCGTTCAAAACACAAGTCCAATAACGTTAAATTCATACATATCTTGCATAATGCAACCTGTAATATTTAATTTTTTATTTCTAGTAGTTTTTTGCTGTAGCAGCCATAGCAACACAGCATCTCTGTCTTTTGTTACAGTGGACATAGTAACATACTTTCTATATCAGTTTCAAATATCTTGAAAGTTTTACATGATGCCCATATTGATATTTTAAAAAATATTAAAAGTTCAGAGGCCCATAACACGGAAATTATGGGCGAGCGGCAATTTTTGCTCTTGACGTTTTTTTTTTAATTCTTTATTGCCCCTTATATTTGTTTTGTTTGATTGGAGTTACTTCATTGTTCCAAATGATATGAAAAAATTAGAGGCGGACGTGATGTTTGGCTCATTGCCTTAAAGGACATGGACCGATCTTGCTGATTTTCAATAGTTGAGACATGGAACGCATATTTTGTTTTTTTTTAATCATTATTTATTATTTTTAACGTACTTGGGATTTTGTCACTACCAATATAATTGTTTAATTTTAATAAATGCTGTAATTCCCAGTAAACGAAATTAATTTTTTAAATTATTTAGTTTTTATTTTCAAAAATTATACCAAAACTGTCGTTATTATTTAGAATATACATAAATAACACAAATACAGTTCAAAAAATAATTATTAACTAAAATAAAATACTTATTGTTTTATAGCAGATCATAAAACTTAAGAAACTAATGTGAGGTCAACACGTTTAGAAATTTATTAATCAGAACTAATTGAAATAAAAGAATCATTTGAAAGATGTTCAAGATCATCATTGCTGAGATCGTTCAGGTAAACAGAACTCCCTTCATCAAGGGTTAACACAGTGCTGGTGCTATCAATCCGTTAAGTAACCACTAGTGTTAAAAGAGCTGCAAATATTTAAAAAAAATATTTTTTCCAATTAATCAAATGTTTGTTTTAGTAAGTCTTACCTTTCATTGACGAAAACAGCAATATTACGGGGTTCTTCCATTATCTCTGATATGGTTAAAATATATTTTTTTTTGCTTTTTCTATTTTTATGTATAAATCTGGCTCAAAGTTAATGTTTATTGTTTAATTTTCGAAATGTTTTTGACAGCTTTTTCATCTTGTGCCTTCAGTTTTTATAGCGCCGCAAAATTAACATTTATTCAATTTATTAACATTTATTCAATTTGTTAAAACAGGTAGAAAGAATGTAAAAGTATTTTATTAGTTTATAGGAAATTTACTTAAAGATTTATGACTCTTGCAAATAAAACTTGTCCAGATTAAACGAAAAAGCCGTTGGTTTTGATAAAGTTTTACATTTGCTTTTTTAGAAGTATCTTATGTTTAACAGGAAAAATTTTACTACACCCCAGTTTTTGTTTTAAAATTAATAATTCTTACCTCATTGATAATATTTTGCATTGCCAACCTAATATTACGCTTATATAAACTTCAGCTTTTGTATGTATTTGACTTTCATGATTGTCAAAGTAAGTTTTTCTTAAACAAGAAATACTGATGTTATATATAAATAAGAAATACTGAGTTTGTTTTTTAAAGGAATTAAAATTTTTTATCTAGAGCTTAATTTTAAAACAAAAGAGATGAGTGAAGTATTTTGTAAAGTTACAAGAAAGAAATGGATATCACACAGAGGATTACAACGTAGAATTACTGGTATTTCAGATAAAAGTTATGACAAAGATAGTCCAGATGTAGATATTAACAAATTTGTAAAGTATGCTAAATTTAAATGTAAAACACAAACCTCATATCAACATAATATTTATATTTAAAGGAAACTGGAAACAACATGCCAAAAAATGCAGGAGAGTGAATATTTTATACAATCATTAAAAACCATCGTCAAAATTTTAATCAAGTTAAAAGAAAAACTTGAGGCAGATTCTTCAAAAGCCTTCGAAATAAAACGTTTAGTTTGTTTTGGCATCGGTCCGTTTACACGAAACTTTCAAGCTTTACATCAACTAGCTTTTATATTGTCGGTACAAAAACATTTTAACATTACAGAAGCTTTCTATTTTGATCCCGTATTTCGCCAAAGTGAAAAAGAGATTTTGCAGAGGTTTCATTGTTTGGTCATGACCGAAAATTGTGAAGCTAAATATGATGCCGACGTATACACACTGTTTTATATGCCTCATTGTCCCAATTGCTTAACCAACAACCTGCTGTGGAAGAACTGGCGGGGGAATTGCCTAAAAAATATAATTTTAATTAATAACAGCTTTGAGAGTCTGTCTTGCAGCAAACCCGAGAGATTATTGCGTCTAGATTCTTCCTACATATTGGATATTATGCCATACACTTTGGAACTGGCTCTGGAAGATGATTATGATGTTAATAATGTCTTTAACGATTTATCGGTACACATCTTTCCGGAGGCGGATTTACCACCTGAAGCCTCTAAATTCTGGGTAGAGAGAGAAGAGCCTACGTATAGCGATGTGGAAATGATTTCTGCTGAGGAATTCGCAAAATTAAGTTTAGAATAAGTGTAAATATTTGTTAATTATGAGAGACTTTAATACGGCTAAAGGACTTCTAAATCCAAAACCTGAGATTTTGTTGTAGTTTATGTTTTTAGTTCTTTATATACAATCACCCCTATTCTGCGTTTAGATTCGAATCGAAATTTTCTCCGTCTAGCAACTTTGGTATTCTGTGTTTCGATTCCGCTCAGTTTCTTTCGATTATATGTATTCTGCATTACGATCGGAGCTCCGTTTTTCTCCGTTGTTTTTTTGTTAACGGAGGGGTTTTCTTTATTTGTATTTTTTAGTTAAAAAGGTAAAAATAGTAAATAGAAAATGAGATAAAATGTTCAGACACGATTTAAAAAAACAATTAAAATTATTTTCAATTATTTTATGTAATTAAATTAATTTTTTTTAATTGTTGATTTTTGTAGTAGAGGTCAAAAACAATAATAACACCAGAACAGTATGAAAAACTGGCAAATTTAATGGCATCTAAAGCAGACATCCCAAAATTAAAATCTGCTCCAACTCCGCTCTGGTAGCTGCCTTCTGCAAAGAATCCTAAAGTGGCCACAACTCGGTCAAGCGGTGAAGAAGAAGTCAAAGAATTTGGGTGCACCTCATGAGCAAAAATGTCTAAAACATATTTGAACGCGCTTTTGTTTAAACGAAATTTCTTTTTAAATCTGTAAAATAAAATTATTATTATACTTTCACAGTAAAAAATACAATTGACAAAACTTACAATTAATCCATTTTAAATGGATCGCAATTGTCTCTTTTTCTTTCCATATTTAATAACAACACTAAGTTTTTTTAATTATATACTTTTATCTTTACAAGATCCTTCGCACTGTAATATATTTATGAACAACTAATTTTTATTTTGTTTTTACATTTTTTATTTAATTTAATTATTTGCTTATTAAATTTCATCAAGAATTTATTTTTATTTAGGAGTAAATACAACTTTTTGTATTAAATTTAACATTTGTTTACAAAAATGATAGTAAACTTGCTTATTTTGCTATTTCCACATTCCACAGCGATGTTATTGTGTAAACATTGTTATCTTCTTTTTCTTTCGATTCCGTTTTTCTGCAGAATACCAATTTTCAATCGCAACGGAACTGAATGCGGAGACTTAATCGAAACGCAGAATAGGGGTGAATATTATAGAAAATTCAACATTTTTCGATCAAGTTCAATTTCATTTTCCAGTTCCTGCAGCTCATTTCTTTTAGTTTGTTCGGCAGCAAACTGACGTCGTCTTTTTCTAATTCGCTTCATTTTTGATTTGTTCAAAATTGGCTTCTTGTGCTCTTTCTTTGGTGGTACAACCTTGTTCTTCTGTCTTGGCTTAAATCCATGGTTATTAAACAAACGTTTTTGATTATTTCCGCGAGGGAAAAAGGCAGCAGGTAAAATTTTGTGTTGCAAATGCATTATACTGCAGAGATTTTTATCAATTGCCAGAAAGTTTTGTTGTGCCATAAATTCGTTGTCTGTGGCATTGGTATTTAGCAACTTATGTAAATCTATGGTGTTCTGAGTAATTTCTTGGGAAGGTTTACAAAGCATAATTTTTTCTTTAAATTTTGAATTGTAACGCAGCATATAGTGGCCAGAGGGCATGTTGCACAACAGTTTAAGAAATTCGAAAAGATTGTTTAGCAATTGATTGCAATTTATATGATAAACTGAGAATAATTTTTCCTCCAATTTGATTATACTTAATGGCTCTTCGAGCAATGTTTGATAATTTGTAACGTCTAAACGCAGACAATTAATTTTTGCGGCACCGACAAGTTTAAGCTTAAACCACGCTTTAAGAATTTCATATTTTGTTAATACTTCACAACCAAATTTTGGTTTAAATTCAAGTTTTAAAGATACAGACTTATCTTCGATGAAAGAATCCAAAGAAGTGAATATTTGTAACTGCAGATCGTTTTCTAAAGTAGCTAGTTGCCATTTTGTTAAAGTTTTAGAAAATTTAAAAAGTTTATCCGCTTTATGTTCAGAATTTTCCATATAATCTTGCACAGTAAAAACTCTGTAATCTGTCGAGTTTTTTAAAACATCTTTGGAATATTCTTCCTTAATATTTGTTTGATTTAAAGACAGCATAGCTATAGCAGCATGTTCTACTACTTGCTCATAGCTATGCCAGCCGCACTGCCTTGAAGGTAAGGGTAGGTCCATAACAATACACTTCTTTGAATCTCCCTCCAAATGATGTGTTTCTTTTATATTTAACAACATTTCTGTTGGTATGTCTGAATATTCTCCAGTTGTAAGAAGAAATAGCAACGATTCAAGTGGTATATATAAATAAGGCATTTCATTCAGTTCTTGTTCAACAATCGTTAAAAATTGTAATTTTAAATCATTCTCCATTGATTCTTTCAAGTCTTCTGAATTTTGAAAAACATCAAAATAAGCGCTGATAGATTTATTTAATTTCCTTAATTCCTCTTTCATGTTATTATACCAAAAGCATTTTTCGCCCACAATGTTTACAACTTCTTGATTTATTATTTTAACTTGCTGATCGCTTAAAACGTTTTTACATAGCTTTACTTGGGGCAAACCCAAATGTGTATTATACATCTCTTGATCATAGCGCTTCAATAATTTATTCGCTTTGTTCTTGTACCACTTTTGGTATAATTCCAATAACTTCCGGCATGGTGTATACATTTGTTCTTTGTTATTTTGACTAAACTCCAAAGCAAACATTTGAAAATTTTCACTTTCCGTAACTCTAGTTCGCTCCAATCTATACCAGTTGTACATATCCTCTTCATCAATCTCCAAGCACTGTTGCAAGTCATTTAAAACAAGTAAACCCATTTTATGTTGTTCTTTAGTCATCATTGATTTTCTAAAGGAATGAAATATTTGTGTTTCCTCTTCTTTAGTATGGTCGTAATGCAGCTGCGTTATAGGTTTTTCTGTACGAGGATCTGTAATAACCATATCGAGCAAGTTAATGTCATCTGCCTGGTGTTCAGGATTTAAAAAATTCGGTACTATTTCATTTAGATGCTGAAACAAACAATCTTGTTCGTCAAAAGGCTTGTCAAAATAAGAATGGTGGGGTTGGTTTCGAAATATTCGATTTCCTTTACGCTCTACCGGATCGGAGTTGGACATATTTTTAGTAAAAATCAAACAAAATACTAAAGCTGTTATTAAAAACATAAACAACTTAAAATGTATTTGGCAGTATTGCCAGCATGGAATTTCGTATTCACTCGTTGATTCTTCGCTTTGCCAAAAAGTATAAGTCAAAAATCATATGTTCAGTCAATTTTGTTATTGTCTGTATTAAATTTTTAAAGCATTGATTGTTTGTTATAGAAAATTTGGATTTCACTTAAATTAAAGATAAAATGAGTGACGGTAAGTTAATTTTTATTAAAAACTTAAAACATTTTAACTTTTCTTTTTATAGAGGAAATTATCAAAAAGCGTTTGTTGATTGATGGTGATGGCACAGGTGACGACCGGCGTCTTAATATGCTGCTGAAACAGTTTCTCAAATGGATGTATTCTAAAAATGATTCGCCTGAAAACAAGTAAGCTCTTACTTTAATCGTTTCATCGTTCGCTTGAATCTGGTATAGACTTAACTGCACTTTTTTTTTATCGTCTATACCTTAATATTAAAATATGTTTGTACGTTGGCATACTTCCTCTTGTACTCATATATCCTTTAGTTATATTACTTCCATAATTCTATAAAAATAAACATGCTTATATGTTTTTAACTACTGACAACGTTTTCCCGTAGTAACTGCTATGTACTTCTTTTATTTCTTATATTTAAACAACTTAAATTAGTGTAAATATGAATAGATGACTGTTAAGAAGAAAAAAAATACAAGTAACATATACTAAATCATCAAACTAAGATTAGCAATTAGATTGTTTTTAATTGATATTTGTTTATAATCATATTGGAATTTCTTATTATTCGATTATCAAAAAAAAACTCAATGTCATACGAAGAAAATGCGCAGATGATGCAAACTTTGTATTTTTCATCTGCTTTCACAGTAATGAATTTAATCGAAACGACAGCTTAAACTTTGTCAGGTATGTTGCGGGTGCGATGGCCTGTAGTTATATTCTGTATTTAATCCCTGAATAGTTTTTTGTTATTAATTTTATTCGCAATGTTTCTTTTACTTGTGCTATGTTTTGTTTACTGATATAGATATATTTCAACTGCAATAGTTACCTAAAATTTAAATCAATAAAATTTTATTTAATAACCCTTTCACTTACCTTTTTGTTTCATGTCAGCTGTTATATAGATGCAAGCATATATTTGTTGTGTAATACAGTGTTGTAGGTGGTACTAAACGTATATAGTAAAATAAGACAGAGTTGTGTTTTTAGTCATGAAATTAAATGTTAATTTAAAATAAATAGTTATGAGCATATTAAGTAATTAAAATACGTTTCTGTCCGCAAAACCCGGTAACTTATTAGTGTTTGTATAGTTTTTATTAAATAATAACGAAATATTGTTGTTTATTGTAATAAAAGATGGCTCTTGGCGGGAAAGGAAAACGTCTAAAATTTTTTGTATTGGAAAATCTATTGGAAAAATATTGACAGGCAAAGAAAAGAATGAAGAAAATTTGAGGAGAAGTTAAATTGAAAGCCTAGCAGAAGGTTCAGCTTATCTGCTGTAAAAGTTAAAATTAAATTTAATATTAAAATAAGTTTGTGGAGAGCCAAAATTATTGTAGAAAAGAAATTGTGTGCAAGTGTTATAACAGAAGAAAAAACGTAAATATGAAATACAAAGTGTAAACAAAAAATATCTTAGTTATAAAAAAATGTATTTGTTTGTTTCAGCTGGCTATTTCCTGGGGAGTTAAGGCTAAGGCTCTCACCTCAGAATACCCAAAGGAAAATAGCCAGGTAAGAAAATTTTTTCATAAAATTTAAAATATATCGAAAGAAATTCAGTTTGAAGAAGACAAGAAGAGGAAGAGAAAGTTCAAAAAGTGCTTAAAGTGTGAAACAGCCTCAAGAAAAAAAAATGTTTTTATTGCTGAAGTAGATGAAAATCTGCACTATACCTACACATATGGGATGTATTGTAAAAGATTTTTTTTTTTTTTTAGAAGATAATAGTAGAAGAGTTTAAAAAAAATTTAACCGGCAGAAAAAGCGATAATGAATGTTTTTAGTTTGTGTTTTGTATATTTTGGTGTTTTGTACATTTTGTTGTTTTGTATATGTGCTGTGCTTTTTTTTTGGAATACAAAAAAAAAACCTCCCGTAAAATAGGCAACATCTTTTGTTCCTTCTATTTTTCTATATGGTGAAAAAGGTTACAATGATGGTCTTTTAAATAAAACAGGTTCTAATCAATTAGCTTACTGATACTTTAAATTAAACTGCTGAGAAGTTTTATGCAATAAAATGTATGCTAGCTTTAGGGAGCTCCTTCAGGTTAGGAAATTTTGATAATAGAAATAATTATTTATGTGATTGATATGGGCCTGAATAAAAAGAAAGATAGTTACGATAAAAGGAAAAAGAAATAGAAGGAAATGTTAGATGTTTAAAAAAAAAATTAAATTTTGTCAAAAATATTGTAAAAAGAGAATTTTTTTAATTATTTAATATAAGTTTAATTAATTCATTTATTTTTTTATGTTCAATAAATTATGTAGCAGATTGTATATTTGAGATGAATTTGGGATAGTTTTTTTTTATTAATGGAATGATGGAGTGGTAAGTGAAGAAGTGATCCAGTGCTACGTGGGTCGTAGAAAAACAAATTCTGTTGGAGAGCATCTACGACATGGTTGGGAGGGCAAATGAGACGACCATCTGTCTCAAAATTCTTTGTGTGGTATACTGTGTGTGTAGTTTCGTTAGTTTTGTTTTGTTCTATTTTATGTGTTCGGATACGCGGCTGGTGAGAAGGGTTGGAACCGCCTGAGAAGAGAAACAACGAGCTAATCGGAAACCTCGCCAGTCCAACCGGTCCGTAACAATAATGGCGCCCAATCAAATGTGGTAACTTAAGATAATTTTTAAACTTACTAAAAAGTTATCTTAAGTTACAGTAATTTTTGCATGTGGAAACATCAAAGCATGTGGCAATAGCCTACTAATTTTTTTCATATAGCCCAATTGCAGCCTAAAGTTCCATTGCAGGAATTGGTCCATGTAGCCGCTCTAGGACGAAATGGAGTGTTGTATGTGGATGGAATTCCTGAATGTGATGTATGGTGAAGGAATACTTACAGGAATGATACACGATAGCTTGCGAGTGACCCCAATGCGTCCCCAAATGTATTGTGTTCGTTTCCTTTTTGATTTTTTTTAGAGTTCAGCTTTTTTAAAGTCATTGACAGTGTTGATTGTTGTATAATGTCTGATAGCCTGTCGGATCATGTGTATCGCGAAGTGTGTTGTATCAGCGTTATATGCGTCAGTCCTGTAAATGAACTTGTTAAACTTTGTTGTAGTTTTGTTTTTATGCCACACAAAGAATTAGTAAAGTTTTAGCTAAATCACTTCGCGTCCGTCCATCATTTCATTAAACAAATATTCAGAATGATTGTTAATTGAGTTTGTTTGGTCTTGCATGATTTAGTATTATTTTTTATTTGTTTGTATTCTGTTTATTTAATTATTATTTCATTCAGTTTTATTTTGTATTATATGTTTGTTACATAATGTAATTTATATTTATTATTTAGATTTGTAGCTGTTATATATATATTTTTATTGATTATTGTATGCATGTATATTGGTGATTATTTTTCTAATTTTATTATTTATTTACATTTTTAATTATTTATATATTTTATTTGTTTTTTTTTTGTGCATGACTGTTTGATTATTTCACTAATTATTTATATATGGAAGATTATTTATTTTATTATTTATTTGATTATTTATTTATTTATTTGATTATTAGTATATTTATTTGATTATGTATTTATTTATTTATTTGTTTGATTATTTATCTTAGTTATTTGTTTTGTTCGTTTCTTTTAATCTTCATTTTTATTATTAAGACTTTATTTAAATTATTTATATTTTTAATTATTGTTTTTGATTTTTATGTTTTATTTATTTATATTTTCATTATTTTATACATGATTACTTTTTCTATATTTATTTGCATGACTGTGTTGTTTTATTATTATTTCATTATTTGTTTATACATATGATTTATTTAATTATTTGATTGTTTATTTATTATGTTTAGTGTTCGTTTATTTGTTAACTGAATCTTTTGTTGACTTTGTATAAAAGAAGTTTTTAATTTAATGTGTTTATTTATTTCTTATTACTTTTATTTTGTATATGTGTTGCTCATTTTTATTTTTTTTCTTTTTATCTTCTAACCACTTTCTGTTTTCTATTATTTACTCAGAATTTTTTTGAATTGTTTTTGTGGTGCTATATAAAGATAACCCTGTAATTTGAAAGAAAACATTGTTTTTTTTTCATAAAGATACCAGAAATTTTCAGAAGCGTATCAAATATTTTTGCAAGAATTTTTTTATTCCTGGGTGACATTAAACAAAACTAAATTTTTCGCATTTTTTGCTTTCTTGATTTTGCCTAAAGCAAGTAGTGTTCATCCATATATTGATCATTGCATCATGCCTGAAAGAAAGTCTGTAATAATTGTTTTTATAACTTTATTTACAGTGATTGGTCAATAAGTGCAATAAAAATGAAGGGAAACTGCAATATTAGAGTTAGAAAAATCTGTGATCGAAATCTGTGATATAAATGCTTGCTGGGTGACGTCACTTGTGTTTTTTGTTTTGTAGGATTGAAATAGATATTTAAGTGCAATATAGATTTAGTGTCCATGTTGTGCTTGTCCATCTTATTTTGATTTTGTGAAGCCCTAGAATATAAGGAGAAAACAAAGTTGATATTCATGTCATAGAATGATTTAAGATTGACTTCCCGTAAAACCAGGCATGGATAGTCTAGATTCATTTCATGAGTTTCTTCAACTTTTACTTATAAAAGTTTGTAGAGATAAGTAGCTAAGACTGGATGTGTCAAATTCCTGATCAGGATTTAAATTAATAGAGGTGTAACCCGATTAGTATTGACGCAGTTTAAACAACGAAGACTTTTGATTATATTTTAGCCTTTAAAGGGCGTTCGTTTCATAAGTTTTTTTTTGCATCTTAAGTGCACTACCGTTTATACATCGGTACCAAGAATAAGTTTGATAATTTGAAAAAAATGGGTTGCCTCTACAATTTTTTTTCCTGAAAAAAATATTTGATAGAGTGCTGTTGTCCAGGTATGGCTAGAGAATGGGTTTAGAAATGTTCAATGCCTGTACACTTATTTTATAGAGTTCCCGTAAAAATCATGTTCATTATTATATGCCTTTAAACAGATGAAAGGTATTTTAAACTTATTTTTATTGCCCGGCTAACTCTAGTGTAGAGCATGAGACTCTTGATCTCAGGGTCATGGGAGTTCCCCACGTTGGGATTCTAAAAAAACACAAACCCGCACACCGGTTACTCTGGCTAACACCAGCGAAACCGGAGTTTTGTTGCGGGTGCGATGGCCTGTAGTTATATTCTGTATTTAATCCCTGAATAGTTTTTTGTTATTAATTTTATTCGCAATGTTTCTTTTACTTGTGCTATGTTTTGTTTACTGATATAGATATATTTCAACTGCAATAGTTACCTAAAATTTAAATCAATAAAATTTTATTTAATAACCCTTTCACTTACCTTTTTGTTTCATGTCAGCTGTTATATAGATGCAAGCATATATTTGTTGTGTAATACAGTGTTGTAGGTGGTACTAAACGTATATAGTAAAATAAGACAGAGTTGTGTTTTTAGTCATGAAATTAAATGTTAATTTAAAATAAATAGTTATGAGCATATTAAGTAATTAAAATACGTTTCTGTCCGCAAAACCCGGTAACTTATTAGTGTTTGTATAGTTTTTATTAAATAATAACGAAATATTGTTGTTTATTGTAATAAAAGATGGCTCTTGGCGGGAAAGGAAAACGTCTAAAATTTTTTGTATTGGAAAATCTATTGGAAAAATATTGACAGGCAAAGAAAAGAATGAAGGAAATTTGAGGAGAAGTTAAATTGAAAGCCTAGCAGAAGGTTCAGCTTATCTGCTGTAAAAGTTAAAATTAAATTTAATATTAAAATAAGTTTGTGGAGAGCCAAAATTATTGTAGAAAAGAAATTGTGTGCAAGTGTTATAACAGAAGAAAAAACGTAAATATGAAATACAAAGTGTAAACAAAAAATATCTTAGTTATAAAAAAATGTATTTGTTTGTTTCAGCTGGCTATTTCCTGGGGAGTTAAGGCTAAGGCTCTCACCTCAGAATACCCAAAGGAAAATAGCCAGGTAAGAAAATTTTTTCATAAAATTTAAAATATATCGAAAGAAATTCAGTTTGAAGAAGACAAGAAGAGGAAGAGAAAGTTCAAAAAGTGCTTAAAGTGTGAAACAGCCTCAAGAAAAAAAAATGTTTTTATTGCTGAAGTAGATGAAAATCTGCACTATACCTACACATATGGGATGTATTGTAAAAGATTTTTTTTTTTTTTAGAAGATAATAGTAGAAGAGTTTAAAAAAAATTTAACCGGCAGAAAAAGCGATAATGAATGTTTTTAGTTTGTGTTTTGTATATTTTGGTGTTTTGTACATTTTGTTGTTTTGTATATGTGCTGTGCTTTTTTTTTGGAATACAAAAAAAAAACCTCCCGTAAAATAGGCAACATCTTTTGTTCCTTCTATTTTTCTATATGGTGAAAAAGGTTACAATGATGGTCTTTTAAATAAAACAGGTTCTAATCAATTAGCTTACTGATACTTTAAATTAAACTGCTGAGAAGTTTTATGCAATAAAATGTATGCTAGCTTTAGGGAGCTCCTTCAGGTTAGGAAATTTTGATAATAGAAATAATTATTTATGTGATTGATATGGGCCTGAATAAAAAGAAAGATAGTTACGATAAAAGGAAAAAGAAATAGAAGGAAATGTTAGATGTTTAAAAAAAAAATTAAATTTTGTCAAAAATATTGTAAAAAGAGAATTTTTTTAATTATTTAATATAAGTTTAATTAATTCATTTATTTTTTTATGTTCAATAAATTATGTAGCAGATTGTATATTTGAGATGAATTTGGGATAGTTTTTTTTTATTAATGGAATGATGGAGTGGTAAGTGAAGAAGTGATCCAGTGCTACGTGGGTCGTAGAAAAACAAATTCTGTTGGAGAGCATCTACGACATGGTTGGGAGGGCAAATGAGACGACCATCTGTCTCAAAATTCTTTGTGTGGTATACTGTGTGTGTAGTTTCGTTAGTTTTGTTTTGTTCTATTTTATGTGTTCGGATACGCGGCTGGTGAGAAGGGTTGGAACCGCCTGAGAAGAGAAACAACGAGCTAATCGGAAACCTCGCCAGTCCAACCGGTCCGTAACAGGTAGTTAGTTTCCACGAACAGCTTTTATCAAGGAAACGCGTCAGATCTTTAATAAAATATCCTTTACTTTTCGTTATCATTGATATTAGTTGTTCTTAAGTTTTTAAAAAGTTTATCTTATTTCAAAATCCGTTACAACCCTATGTGGCCTAATTATTATTTTTAATTTTATCACGACATAAAGTTCAAATTTAAGAGTGTGCTTTTAAAATTAGTTAAATAACTTTTTAATATTCAAATAGGCAATACAGTTTTAATAATATTCACTCCATTAAATAAATATCTTTGGTATAATATCGGCTTTATTTTATTTATTTTATTTTTATTTTATTTATTTCAAAGTTTGTAATAAAAAGCCTTCATGGCCAATCACATATTACAAGTTATGACACCTAAGTATTTTCAATAAGAGTATAGCTAATATTCTGACATGAGTTAAAAAATAAAATATAAAATTGAAATTTAATTATAAAACTAAAAACAAATCTATATATAAATTAATCCCTGGTATATCCCCACTCCACTCGCAAAGTCACATAGAGACAGTAATCATTAAGAATGAATAGAATAGAAGGTCCAATTTAGGGAGAATAAATAGTTATCTTAAAAGATTAATTTCCATCATAGGAGAAATACTTAATGAGTTTAAGTCTAAACACATTATTAGAATGAGTAAAAGTACGTAATTCCAAAGGTAACGTATTCCAGTTACGAATAATTCTAATAAGAAAAGATCTGCAAAAACTAGATTTAAAAACTCTGGGATATATCAGGTGAGGGTTTCTTCTGCGAGGCGAGAATAGAAAAACATTGCGAATTGAAGCGGGTTTCCCACTATTCACAATTTTATAGAAAGTAAGTAGACAACGAAATTGAATAAAATGTTCAAATGAACAACCTAGAAAGCTTTTAACAAGAGCCCTTTTTTTAAGAGCCCTCATTCAAGTAAAGTATTTACTAATGCTAAAAAATATTTCTAAAGTTAGAAAAACAATTCTCACCTACTTACCTGGTTCTTTCCTGGATCCTTTGGTAAAACTTAACCGATGTGCTGAAAAGCATAAAAAATAAATCAACTAAACAGCAAAGAGACTTACTATTTCCCCAACAAATAAATTCCAATATTATTATAAAATATTATTTTAATAGGCACATTCTACATAAGATGAACAAAATAAATACAATACCGACAATTTATTACGATTCAAAAGATGAGATAATATTCGTTAAGAACAGGTTTTTTAATTATCATTGTTTAATTATTATTTTTTAATTATTTTTTTATTTTATTTTTTATAACCAATTTTATTTTTAGAACCGATTAATTTTTAATTCGGCTTCAAAATTATTCATTTGGCTTTACTACTAAAATAGATTGATTAATAATTTAAAAAATTTATTTTTGACTGTTGAGGGTACACTGTGTTAATTTTAACTGTCTGTCTACAACGGTTTAAAAGATTAGGTCATGAATATGAAAATAACGTCTATACAAGTACTCATACTAATTTTGAACTTCATTTTAATAATACAACTTCTTTGTCTATTATACGGTTACAGATGGTTAGACAAACATGGTAGCGATAATAATACGATTATGTTTTTACCCTTTCGGTAATAAACTAATGAATGCCTGTTTACATCTAAAGCTCACAGAAATTTTCACTGTAGTGGTATCTTCATTCATTTGAATATTTTTTTTTACTGATTATCTCTTTTCCTGCTTCCCTTCAACAAAACTTATTTATTGTTTTTTCTAATATGTCTGATAAAATAATATTATTAAACTTTTCACTTTCTTAGTCAAATCATCTATGATCGCTTAATGGCCCAATTAGCTCAGTGCCAATTCGCTGCTGCTAAAACAGAACGAACAAGTCAAATGATTGAGGAAGAATTGGAAAATTATCAAAAGCTGTCAAAAACTATAGAAAATAATATTGAATTGGCCAAACTAGAGCTAGAGGAAAGTAAAAAGGAGCTAATTATAGCCAAGCAAATACGTAAAAATAAAATGGAATACGATCAACTTGCTAAGGTAATAAAACAACAACCAGATCGTAAGGAAACCCAAAAGCATATTGAATCTTTGCAAAAAGAATTGGCAGAATTAAATGAGAAAAAGCTTAAATTAGAGCGTAAATTTGAAAAGCGTCAAAAGGATTTCGCTGTTCTAATGTATGCAGTGCGTGAATTGGAAGCTCAGTTGGTTGAAGATAGTTCTAGCGAAGATGAGGATAGCAAGTCTGATGATGATGTAGTTGTGGGTTCTGGCAGCAGCAGTAATATGATAGCTAAACATCCAATAATTGAAGGTTTGAGTGATGATGAAATGGAAGCTGGTTCACAATCTGGTAAAAGTGGACGTCATAGTAGAGGTTTAATGGAAAGGGGAATAAAAGAGGAAATCGATGATCAAGAGGCTGAAGATGCAAAAAGCATTAAGGAACCCTTGTCGGTCGATGAAGATGCTGTTTTAGAATTAAGCATAGATAAAGATGAAACTGATGTAAAAATGGAGGAAGCAGCAGGTAATGCTACTTAAAATTTACTTCAAAAATTGTCTGTCGATTCAATAAATTATAAATAAAGGTATATTAAAAAATTACATGCAATGCTGATTCATAGAATTTTATTTGACTGGAAGCTAAAATGTTAAGAGAAAGCTATCAAAAAATACGTGATTAAGTTTGTAAAACGTAAAAAAATTTTACCAGTTTATTTTTAAGTTTCCACAAAGTAAACATTTTTGACGTTTCCAGTCCAAAACGAACAGCTGGTGTATTAAAGACACCCGATATGAATTTGCTTTGATTTTTTTTAACAAAAAACCAGCGAGTAGAAGTACATCACTGGGCATATTTCAGTTGCTTGTTTTTGACAATTCATCAGCTGTTGCGTGAAAAAATAAATTTCAATAAAACAAACAATAAGCTGAAATTTAAAAATATTTTTTCGGCATGTCGGCAACAAAAACTTTACGTTCTCTTCTTCAAGAACTTCGTAGTGCCTCTCCCAATGGTTGCATTAAAAATTCTTTAGCCGCTCGTTATATATTGGCTCAATATAAAAAATTCAGTACTACCGATCAACAATTATGTAAAGCACGCGATGAGGCTTTATTTTTGGGTCAAACTTATCTGACATACTTATCCAGCTTGCGGAAATACAATGTATTATACAAGGAATACCACGGTCGAGGCGAAAGGACTGTAAAGCAGACCGCTGATTTAGTGGGTTTTAAACTTCCAACAGATCCTAAGTGAAATGTGAAATGTTATTGAAAAATTTCTAATTTAGTTTTAGTTAAATAAAATGTTAAGGCCTTAAGTAAAAAATTTGTTTTATAAACCAAACAATTTTTATAAGGCCTTAAAAATGCCTATTACACCTTTAGTACCTACTACCCGTTCGGGGGATTTTGAAGGAGTACCTACATTGTTTAATCCACAAAACAGTCCAGGTTATTTTATGATCAAATGCTATCAAGTTCCAGTTAAAAGGATTGACTTTGAATTTGTTCAGAGGTAATGGTTAATTTATTTTTTGTGAGTTTTTTCGAAACTTAATAAAATAAGTGGACGAATATAAAAAAATCTTTTCCTCAAATCTCCAAGTAGATTATTTTATTTAGGGTTGAGCGCATTTACACGATACAAACTCTTGTCCAATTATGCGATGGGGCCACTGTTCATAAGCACTTACTTTTCTGTTATTATTTTTTAAATACTTTTTTGCCCTAAAATGCCTTTATATACAGGTCTCTTTTGTAAATCACTCTTTTGTCAAAGCGATTTCAAATCACGTAAAAGGTTTTCTGTGCACAAATTATATTGAAATCACGAGATTTGAAAATTGTTAACTAAATGACTGTCGATTTGGAATCACTTGGTCATTTATTCTACATATTTCATGTAGAATTCAATAACACTAATACTATATAGTACATATTTAAAATGACATGTCTTCTATTTATTTTTATAAAAAATTATGTTTTAATCAGCCTTATTACGGTTGTCGTTCTAGTGTCGAAAATCCTACGTGTTTTTTTTAAATGGTACGCACGTCGTTATTGTTAAATATGTTACTCGAAAAACAAATCTAAGTTCCAATGTCAATAAAATTGAAGCTAAAGAAGAGTGAAAAAATTAGCAACAAAATTAAGCAATCAAACAGAACTGTATATATACTAAAGTTATGAAGACGTTAAAAGAAATTGAAAGATTTAATAGAAAAAGATACATATCAAAGGAAGAAACTTAAAAAAAGAAGAGCATAAAAAACATCATCTATGAAATCGAATTAAAAAACGTAAAATTAAATTAGAAGAACTGAAAGGCAGAGTACATTTTATTCTACACTAACTTCGAGTTTTTTCTTAATTTTACAAATTTCAAGTTTTTTCTTAACCTATATATATAATAAAACTGTAACGGATCCATTTCTGTACATGAAATATTTTTTAAAACATTTTGATATTGGTGTAGATAGTAATCGCTATATCAAATACAAAACACCTATTTTTGGAATTTTTTGTGTCTGTGTTCACATCATGTAAAAACTACTGTATGGATTTGCGCAAAATTTTGTAAGGAGGTCCCTTAGAACCTTGATTCCAATATAGAATACATTTTTTTCATAAAAAAAAAAGAGATACAAGTGTAAGAGCACAAATTTTGCCGGTATAATCATACTAAAACTGTTGTCTGCACATTTTATTTTTGTAAATTAAAATTTTTTTTTTATTTAAAAACACATCTTTCTAAATTTGAATTTTAAGAAAATTGCAAATGAAATACAAAAGTTTTCAAATTGAATTATAAGCTAGTCATTTTGTTTTTTATTGTTATTTTTAAGTGTTAATTTATCGCCTAAAATGCTACTGCAAAAAATGTTTATTAAAATTTTATGTTTTGTTCTATTAAAAAATATTTTATTGTCGAACATTTTACATAGTACCAAAAAAACTAACTATCGACAGCGACTACGACTATTCTCGAATGTCGTTTTCGACAACCGTAATAAGGCCGAATATGAAAATTAATTATTCGGGATTTTTTTTAATTTACTTTATTCGTGCTTGATTCCTTCAAATATAAATATTTCATGATATTCTCATAAAATATTTTTTATTTAAAACTAAAAATTGAATGTATTACTGCGGGGAAAGCATATCCATATGGCCATTTCACTACTTTTCAAATTGCTCATCAGTGGATTTTACCCAAA
This sequence comes from Gymnosoma rotundatum, assembly GCA_916610165.2. Lineage (NCBI taxonomy): Eukaryota > Metazoa > Arthropoda > Insecta > Diptera > Tachinidae > Gymnosoma > Gymnosoma rotundatum. The sequence continues at coordinate 63,629,049 of OU744336.1, forward strand.
TTTTGTATAGAAAACTAGAAAGTCTTATATCAAAAGCCAAATTGATTAAATGAGAACTCCATTGAATCAATAAGACAAAACTACAATAATAACTCAAAAATGTTTTATACAAAAACACAGCAAACATTCAGTAACTATTTTTTTTTTTTTTTTTTTTTTTTTGTATAAAACATTTTTGATATTTGCATCATAACGGTTGTTTTTGTGGGATACATTTTCTTTTGCTTTCCTTCTCGCAACCTATTATTAAAAAAGTGTGTGGGTTACACAAAAATTTATTTTGAGGAACTGACTTCCCGTTTTTTATTTACTTTTTTACTTACTCCTTAAAATTAAATTTCATTAAAAAAAATTAATGTATACATTTCATAGTATGTTGGATAAAACAAAAATAAAGTAATGTAATTCATATATTTAAAGTTTTGTGTTAACAAAGTAATGTTATTTATATTAAAATCTTGTGAACTTGAATAACGATAGATAAAAATATATAAAGAACGCTAAATACTATCTTCCTGGTCGGTTTCAGGTAGAAAATCTTTAACAGATCCATCCCATTTTAAATTTAAATACTCGTGTTGGAATTTTACGGATATAGTTTTTCTATCGCAATGCGTTTTCAAATCCTTATATTTAGCAGAAAAAATGCTTAATATATCATCATATAATTGAATAGGTCCCTTAGAATCCATTTCAGAGTTTCGTCTGGATAGTGGAATTGAATTTAGATCATAATTTATGGTTTCAGATTCATCAAAGTAGCTATATTTAAGAGTAATATTTGGAATATTTTTGTCGAATGTAACTGAGCGTAATTTTGTCTTTAAAATCACTGTTAGATAATTCAAAACAATTATATTTTCTTGGGTTAGTTCTTGCATTTGATATTATGGTGTACCACTCACTTGGAGCCCAAATAGTTCTATTCCGAATAAACCATTCAATTGTACTATGTATCGAATCAACGGGCATCATGGTGTGTCCAGGCAACAAGTATGTGATTTTTATATTAGTCACAAAATTAGAATTTTCAACAAAATAGATTAATGTCGCAAGCATAGCTCTGTTTTTGTTCTGTCCTGCGCAGCTATCACAATAGAGATGGAGTATCGACTGGGTTTTTCTTTAATCGACTAATTTAAGGTATTGGAAAACAGTTGTGCAAATTTCATTACACCCTCATCTACCATCCTTTTCTCCCCATAAAAACAAAACCCATCTCTTGTAACACTCTTGTGGCGACAACTTTGCACAAAAAACAACCCCTGTTATTAATTTTTCAATAATTTTAATCTAGTTTGTTTTTCATATTTTGTAAATAGTAAAAATTATAAAATCATTATTCAAGTTGTAGTATTAGTTGAAATAAAAGTGTTTTTGTTACCTTTCCATTGAAAATCAAAAATTATAAAAGTAATTTATTTTGTTGGTTAAACCTATAAGGAAACAACCAAATTGGTGACCCCACTAAGTATTAAAAATGGAAAGTAAAGGTAGTAAAGCAACATCTGACGAAGAGGATTTTTTAACACCATCCGGTAGCACAAAATGGACTGAAAATGATGCTCGGGAAGTTTTTAGAGTTGGCGTTAAGCCACCAACATTTTGCAAAGAGCAACCAGACATTTATTTTATCCAGATGGAATCACAGTTTGCAGTAGCTGGCATTAAAGCTGATGAAACAATGTACCACCATGTAATTTCGTCTCTGGAACCTCAGTACTTACTTCAAGTAGCAGATATTATACGCAACCCACCGCAAGAGGGAAAATATGATGCTGTAAAAAAATCATTGATTGCTGAATTTACCGACTCAGATCATCGGAAATTGAGGAAGTTGATCAAAGAGATTGAATTGGGTGATCTTAAGCCTTCCCAACTTCTTAAACGAATGAAGGACTTAGCTGGCAACAAAATATCTGATGACGTGTTAAAATCATTGTGGATTGAACGTTTGCCAGAAACTGTTCGTTCTGTTGTTACTATCGTTGATGGCAATTCGACGCAAATGGCTCTACAAGCGGATAAATTAATGGAGGTTCAAAATTATTCAACTATAGCTACAGTTCAACAAGATTTGACTTTAAAAGCAGAAATTGAAGAGCTGCGAAATCAAATAAAAGAAATACGTGTAAGTCAGTTTGACAGAAACCGTTCAACACAACGACAGCGTAAACGTAGCAAATCAAGACCAAAAGTACGTTTTCCTTTTTGCAAATTCCATTATAGGTTCGGGAACAAAGCGCGTAAGTGCGAGGAACCCTGTCAATTTAAAAACTTGAAGGAGGAAAACTAACTTCTGCTCTGTCTTCGGCGGCAAACAGGGTAGAGGCAGCTTTAAGCCGTCGTTTATTCGTAACAGACAAGAAAACCAAACTTCAATATTTAATTGATACCGGTGCAGACTTTTCTGTTATACCACCTTCAAATCGCAACATGCCACACTCTTACAATTTATACGCTGCAAATGGTACGCCGATAAAAACCTATGGCACAAAAATAATATCAGTCGACTTTGGTTTACGAAGAAAAATGGACTGGGAATTTCTGATTGCCGATGTAACCAAGCCAATAATAGGCATAGATTTTCTACATGCTTATGATCTCTTAGTTGATGTACGCAAGAAAAAGTTAATTGACAACAAAACAAAACTTATGGCAAGTATAATTTTTGTCAAAAGCTATCACGAGCAGATCCAAACTATTTCACCAGTGGAAAATGGTTGGGTTAAAAAACTTCTAGACGAATATGCAGATCTAACGCAACCTTTTAAATACACAAATAGTGTTGGACACTCAGGGACTTTTCACCATATAATTACCGAGGGTCCACCAGTATTCTCTAAGCCTAGACGCCTGAATCCAGAAAAACTAGCCCTTGCGAAAAGAGAATTTGAGTATATGCTAAAACAAGGAATATGTAGCCCTAGTAGCAGTCAGTGGTCCAGCCCATTACATTTGACACCAAAGAAAACAGCAGGCGAATGGCGACCGTGCGGCGATTATAGGCGTTTAAATGCAGTTACGAAGCCAGACAGGTACCCCATCCCGCACATTCATGACATAACCCAAAGGTTACATAACAAATCCATATTCAGTACACTTGACTTGGAACGAGCTTATCAGCAGATACCAATAGCACCTGAAGATCGAGAGAAGACTGCTATCGTGACGCCATTTGGTTTATTCGAGTTCAACGTTATGACATTTGGTCTCCGAAACGCCAGTCAGACTTTCCAACGCTATATGGATCAAATTTTTCGTGACTTGGATTTTGTCATTGTTTATATTGACGATATTTGCGTGGCATCATCTAATGAGGAAGAACACATCCGTCATTTAAAAATTGTTTTTGATCGTCTACGGCAATATAACTTAAAAATAAAAGTTTCGAAATGTGTTATTGGGAAAAAGGAAATAAATTTTTTGGGTCATTGTATAACAAAAGATGGTATAGCACCTACAAAAGAAAAAGTTGAAGCAATCTTGGAATTTAATAAACCAAAACATACTTGTGATCTAAGACGATTTATAGCACTTTTAAATTTCTACAGACGGTTTCTTCCTAATGCTGCATTTAAACAAGGTAAGCTACAAAAGTTAATAAAATCCAATAAGAAAAACGACAAAACAGTAGTCGAGTGGGACGATGAGGCGACAGCAGCTTTTGAAGAATGTAAAAATAGCCTTGCTCAAGCAACTTTACTGGTCCATCCATCTCTGAATGCTAATCTCGTCCTTCATGTCGATGCGAGCAATTTTTGTGTTGGGGCAGCAATACATGAGGTAGTCGATGGTAATTTTCAACCCCTTGGTTTTTTCTCCAAAAGGATGTCTGATACACAAAAGAGATATAGCACGTTTGACAGAGAGTTACTGGCAGTCTACCAAGCTGTTAAATACTTCAAACATATGATTGATGGTCGTAATTGTATAATTTTAACGGACCATAAGCCGCTCACGTATGTTTTTCAACAAGCTCCAGATAAAGCTACTCCTAGACAAATTCGTCAGCTTAACTTTATAAGCGAATATACAACAAATATTCAGCATATTTCTGGAAAAGATAATATCGTTGCCGATACCTTATCGCGAGTTGAAGCAATGTTCAATGATGACCAAGTAAATTTTAAAGAACTTGCATTGAGCCAACAAACCGATGATGAATTAAAATTAGTAAAACAAACTTCCTCTTTACAACTAAAATCTGTACAACTGCCTTATTCTCAAGTACCTTTGTGGTGTGATGTTTCAACAGAAAGAGTTCGTCCCTATGTAACTATTCCATTCAGGAAGCAAATATTTAAAGCAGTACATAACATATCTCATCCAGGAAAACGCTCAACAGTTAGACTGATTACCGAACGTTTCGTCTGGAAGAATGTAAAAAATGATGTCAATAAAATGGTTGATGCTTGCCTGGAATGCCAAAAAGTAAAGGTAAATAAACATAATAGAAGTGCCTTACAAACATTCAGTGTTCCAAATCAACGGTTTCGCCACGTAAATGTCGATATTGTGGGACCGCTTCCAATATCAGATGGATTTAAATATTGTTTAACCTGTGTGGACAGATTCACTCGATGGCCTGTAGCTATTCCTATGATAGACATAACGGCGGAAACAGTAGCACGAGCATTTCTGAATGGATGGATATCTCATTATGGTATGCCAAGCATTGTAACTACCGACCAGGGTAGACAATTCGAGTCAAAGTTATTTAAGGAATTGACTCAACTGACGGGTTCCAAACATCTCAGAACAACAGCGTACCACCCACAGGCTAATGGCTTAGTGGAGCGCATGCACCGTACCCTTAAAAATGCGATAAAATGCCATACAACAACCAAGTGGACAGACAGTTTGCCAATTGTATTGTTAGGTTTGAGAGCGACATTTAAACCTGATTTAAACGCATCAGCTGCTGAAATGGTATACGGATCTACAATCAGATTACCGTGCGAATTTTTTGAGCAACCAACAGAAGAATATATTGAAAGCGATTTTGTAAAGAATCTTCGAAACGTTATCAGCAACCTCAAACCAGTACCAACGTCGAATCACTCGTCACAAAATATTTTTGTACAAAAACAACTAGCAACCTGTACTCATATTTTCTTACGAGACGACACGGTTCGAGGACCACTAAAGACACAATACGATGGACCATATGAAGTCATAAATCGTACCGATAAGAACTTTGACATAAATATATCTGGTAGAATCGTTAAAGTAAGTATAGACAGCACACCACAGCAGCAACGTACAGAAAATGTATATATACCTAAAAAAATATCACAATCTGGTAGGACAACGAACATACCAAAAAGGTTCATACAGTTTGTTGGATAACAACCTTATTGGAAGGGGAGTAATGTGGCGACAACTTTGCACAAAAAACAACCCCTGTTATTAATTTTTCAATAATTTTAATCTAGTTTGTTTTTCATATTTTGTAAATAGTAAAAATTATAAAATCATTATTCAAGTTGTAGTATTAGTTGAAATAAAAGTGTTTTTGTTACCTTTCCATTGAAAATCAAAAATTATAAAAGTAATTTATTTTGTTGGTTAAACCTATAAGGAAACAACCAAACTCTCATAAAAATTTTCATTGTAGAATGAATATTTTCTAGAATAGAACAAAGTAAACTTTTTCCATAGGGAGTATTTAAGACCTTTTGCAAGTCGAAACTTGTACATAAATAAGCCGGATTCTCTTTGTATAGCTTCTGGTCCTCCAAAAATATTTGCTTAAATTTCTCTTTGTCCTTTAGATGCATTTGATACTCTTCTGGTGAATCCAATTGCTTTTTGGATTTTGTGTCTAAATTATTGTAATCTTTTTTAGGTAAATGGAAGCCTAAATTGAAACTGTTTCTAAAAATATTACGGAATACTCTTAACGATAACTGACTATTTACCTTTCTTGTATAACACAAGAAGACAGCCAATCTTTCTGTATAATTTTGTTGCCTATTCCCCAAAAATATTTATTTATTCTTACCCTTTCATCTTCAGAAATTTTATCATGACACGAATTTGGCCATTTTTTCTTTAAGCACGGGTTGGGCAAAACAGTCGTATTTTGTTCTTAACTTTTTGCAGCCTTTTAGGTATTCTCTTTTGCTTTTTGTAGCCCCTTTTCCCAACATACGTTTCCTCCTCGACTTCTTTTGAACTTTCCAAACCATTTAAGTCAACGAAAGATTCATCTGAATCGCTATACGGTACCAGGGAGAGCTTTAAAAATATCCAATAATTAAAAACAAAACATTTTGTGCGAAAAAAAATCATGGGATACCTTCGACATATTGTTCTTAAGCTTCCAACAATACAAATCTTTATTTTTATCTTTACTTAAAGTCTCAAAAAATTGTGTTTATTTTTATTTTTTCCCACTGTGTTTCATTTATTTTAAAAAAGAATTTAATTGTATCCCATTTAAGCGTTCGAAGAAAATATAAACAACTCACCATATGCATTTACATTACAATTGTTTTTGTTTTAAAATCATAACGGTTTAATCTACAGCCATGAAATTTTGACAGATGATGTTGACTTATGGTCACATCTGCATACATCAAGATTAAAGTTGTAATGTTTTCATACTCTTTAACAAGTATCCGAAGGAAATAAAATGATCCTTTACTGGATTTCTGACGTAGGCGACTGGATGGAAGTGATAAGGGCGGACCAATTGACTGTGCTTCCTCTTTGTACCTTATTTCTCCATTGAATAATCTCTACATTGAAATTTAAAGAAATGACTCAGAGTCGAAAAATACAAGTCAAATGATGAGATCTTAAAGGAAGTGAAACGGGTTTCAAGGAGATGAAGAATCTTTCTTTACAAAGGGCTTTGAAGCAAAGTGAAATAAAATGAGACCGTAATACATAAACTTAATTTTAATTAAAAAATTTGAATATTCAATTCAATTTTTTTATGAAAGTTAAGTCTGTAGTGAAGATTCTCGAAATTTGTTAAAACTAATTTATTCGGGGTTGTCGTGGAATCCAATTTTATTGGTATTGGATTTAAAATCGACAAAAAAATCGAGTTGGTGTCATGAAATTCAAGTTATCGGTTTTGTGTTCGAACTTGAAATTTTATCGGTTTTAGGTGTCATAGAATCCAATATTATCGCTTTTTTTATTGGAAGTAAAACAAGAGGTTAATAGCTGACGGAATTAATTAATTCATTGTTTTTATTTATTATAGTTAAATAATTTGCAAAAATGTAAGTAAATAAAAGAGTGAAAAATAACATACGAGTGTTAATTTTACGTTTTACCCACTGCGGGAAAACGTAACGCTCGATAGCCACGAGCACATCGTGCAACACTGTTGATACAGTGCTTCTACTAAAACTTATACTGGATGCCTTGCCAACAGACCTCTGATAAGATCCTTCAGCTAAAAAGCGTATTTGAATGTTGCAAAAGTCCGGCCACATACACCATATTATATCAACTAATGGGACACCCGTTTATTTCCGAATCCAAATTTAATACTTGTTGGTATAGAGAAGTGAGTAATACAGGTTCTTTGTAAATTTCAATTGTCTGTCTACAACTGTTTAAAAGTATGGCCATATACCAAATTAAATGAACTATTGGTGCACCCTTTAATTTATAATTTTATGAACTGTTTTTAAAACGGGAACAATCTGTAAGCATAATAAAATTTTCAAAATCGGATCAGAAAAGACTGAGTTCTGGAGCACAAAAATAAAAAAAGCAATATTCAGCCGAATTGTGTAAACTCCTTCTTTTTTTTTGAAGTCGGTTAAAAAACACAACTTTTAGCAATATTTTAGTACAATTTGGAAAATTTTGTAAAAAAACACAGTTAAAATTGTAAACAAAAGAGCAAAAATGGAAAACACCTAATTCGAATATTGGTTTTGTTTCCAATCGAAAATAACAAAACCGACATGTTTTCATTTGGATTTCATGACAACCCCGATTATGATCTATTGAATTTCGAGATAATTTCAGAACTTATTATTTTATTTACGTTAATATTTGTTTTTGTTTTGAAACGTAAAAAAGTGCAATTATTGCATTCTTGCATAGAATATATACAATAATTCCTTATTTAATTGAATCGCAGTATAAATTCTTTTTGTTGCAAAACATTTTTAATTGAAACTATAGAATAAATTACAGAAATTGATGAAACAGTTCAACCAAAGCACCCTGAACTCCTTTATATTTCTGTTTATTAATGTAAGTATCTCTTTAAACAAAACAAGTAAGAGTGCTATATTCGGCTATAACGAATCTTATATACCCTTCACCATCTTTGTTAATCTAGTTTAGTGAAGTAATTCCTATCAAAAAAGCAAATACTGGGGTGTCAGAGAATTAAAAAAAAAAATATTTTTTTTTTTGGTACTGTATATATGTATATAATTTTACATACAAATGACATCGGCTCTTAATGGCTTAAGCATTTGTAAAAAACTTTATTAATTCCTTAAAGATCTCTTCAAACGCTTTAAAATGGTACCCATATTGATATTTTAAAAAAAATTTCAGAGCTCCGTAACTCGGAAAATACGGGCGAGCGCCAATTTTTTTATTGATGTTTTTTTCTTCTTAGAGTTACTTTATTGTTCCAAATAACATGCTGCCTCGAAGGGCATTGCTGATTTCCAATAGCACCTCTTTCGACACTTTATCTGATCTATTGACATATTTACTCTTTTTTTTTTGTCGGAAGTGGAAATTGTAGAAACTACACATGGAATGACAAACTTATATATGCCCTTTTTTCACTTTTTGTCGTATAAGGTATAAAAAGGCGTAAGCAGATGCATAAGTAAACAACTAGTAATTGGTGCAGTGGGAGTAGTAGCACTTTAAAGTAAAAACGTTCTTGCTTAACATTCAAGCAGGGTTTTCAAGTATATTTTAATGCTGTCCCCAAACATATTTGTACGTATCCCCAAAGCATCAATTTTTCTTTTATAGTTGAAAGTTTACATACAACTTTTACGCTCCTCAAATAACCAACTTTTTAGTTATTGCTCCAAATCTTTTTTCGGAATCATATAAAATGTACCTTTGATCAACATAAGTTGAAGAATACAATTATTTATTATTTATTTCGTGAACTTAAGCCAAAATAATTTCGATTCATTTATAATACGAGTATTCACAGTTCAAATAATAATTTAATAAGAATTAAATTATTTAAAATCGTTAATAAGCCTTAGTGAATCTGGGATTAGTACTACCTATTCAAGGAAAAGACGGCAGGCTCTGAACACAAAATTCCTTAATCTGTCTCTTTCCATTAAAGCAATGTGATACAGACATTTTGGTAAGAATAGATAAAAAAGGGATGTTTAAAATAGAACCTAATGCATAGAACGCCGAAGAGGGACTTGATAGGATGAGATTTCAGATGTCCAAACGACGAAATATGCTGAACTAAGGCCAGTAACAACCGTAGATCACACAAAGTTAGAGCTGAGTAAAAAAGTAAAGAATGTAAAACAAAACTTCTATTGTTACGTTTGTCTTTTAATTATTCACGGTTCTTTCTATTGCAAATAAACACATCAATGTTTAAGTATGTCCATGTATATCATTTCGTTTTTAATTTATATTCTGAGTTCTTATGCATAGCGAAGTCGATTGAGCGATGTCTGTCTGCACGTCCGTGTTCGTGTTGAAATCAACTTTGCAAAGGCATTAGGTGAGCTAGAGTAAATTAAAACACTCCAATCGATTAGACATAGTTTCGAAAGTGTTGCTATTGAAAATCAGCAAGATCGGTCTAAGCCCTTCCTCCTAAGCGGGCGAAAAACCACGCCTGCCTCTAATTTTTCCAAATCTTTTTTAAACTTTCGTTCCAGGTGGTTGTCTTTACTACGTATTCATCTCCTCATATTTATTCACCACAATTGTACTATTGTTTTTTTTTCTACTTATTTACCTCTTACTATTTATTGACCACAAGTAGTTGGGATAACAACAATAAGCAAAAATTAAAATTATACGCATCTGTACTTATTTTAAAATAAAATAGACTTTTATAGTTTTTTGTTTCATATTTGCTTGTTGCTTTTCTGTAAAGATATTTCAGGGCATCGGTACAATTCATAACTTTATTTGGAACTGTAATCCAATTTTCTTCATCTAAAGGTTCTTCTGGCTTGACTTCGCTTTCACTATTCGCTTGTTCAATGACAATGCTATCATCTTCTGTCAAAATATTTTCGTCAATGGTAACGTACTCTTCAGCATTGCCTAATCCACAGCCTGTTATCAATGATTGAAATTCTATTGGTGGGATATCATCTTCGTCATCAAAATGCCGTGTACTGTATGCATTTTCATCGAATCCGGTCTTACGGCAGAAGTTTTGAATTGTTTCTGTGGTCACCTTAATCTACGCAGATGAGATGAAAAATATAGATTCAAGGATATTGATTTTTTTTGCTACATCGTATTTTCATCAAAAACTGTTATCATATCCTTTACTATAAGTAGAATTTGAAACTACGAATGATGCATTCATACAGGGGCTGGCAAATTGATGTTGTGTTTGGAGATAACCAGATATCTTTAATGTTTTCTAGTTCAACATCTCAAGAAAGCGAAATTGCATTATCCAAAAAAGAGCTATTTTTTGTTTTTCTTTCCCCAATTTATGGTCCAATTAAAGTAGTAATTCAGTCATAATCTCTCTGTTCATTCATGCCCCTTTATTTGAATTCTAAATGACTGGGCATAGTTTTGAACGCTCTTTGTCAAGCGCCTTTTCCTATAACCTTTCGCACAAAAAAACACAGTCAACCTTTCTTTAGAAAGCTTACCACCGGTACATTTCTGATTTTGTTTGGTAGAGCTCGGAAAACAAGACTGCATTCATACGCATTGTACACATTTTTTGGTCCGTAATCACGAAGAACTGGTTTAAACCTTTTATGAACTGGTTAACGTCTTATTCCGACACCGCTGCAGCTTCTCCGCAAATAAATTTAAAACTAATATTTCGTATTTTTCGTCACTTTTCAAGCCACTAATTCGATGCTACAAAGTTCGTTATGCCCAATTTTTTTGCGCATTCTTTTGCCTTATCTTGAATAACAGGTCCAGATAGAAGAATATTAAGGGAACGAACTTTCGAAAATCATTCAAGACACATTTTGTCAAATTTCAGGTTCAAATAGAGTCTAAACATTTTTTGATTGGAATTACTGCCAGACTGCCATTGGTAAAGAATTTTTTTTGGTTTTTAAAATGTTTGCTGCAATTGTTAGTATTCGTTTTAATTTGAAATATTTCTGTCTTCTTTTTAGAGGTTTTTTGACTAAATAATGCACAATTTTGCTGTCCGCGTCAGTTCAAGGGAGGCTCTGAGAAATCAGTTTGGTGCAACGTTAGTTGAAAATTGTACGCATATGTGAGGTGTCCGCTTCCACTGTATAGCACTCTCACTTGTTCTTTCTACTCAGATTAGAACTAACAATCTGCAGATGCACGTAAACAACCGACAGGCACTATATGTTCCATACGCCACATGTGCTCTGTTCATCGATACGATTTTGAGGCACCTTAAGCTGTCGTATCATTTTAAAATCTTGCGAGCTTTCACATAGTAACTTGAAGACTCGCCAGATAGTTGGATGTGTTTCTTTCTATCAGTATATTTTATATCGTATTGGACTTTAAACGCTTATTTTACTCTCTAGACTTTTAAATGTTAGAAACTACCTCAGACCACATATAGGCTGTGATCTCAGAAGAAGATTTATATTTTACTTTGTTAACGGAAATCCATTTCTAATCGTAGAAAATACCTCTTTGTTGTTTTTTTAATTTAAAAAAACCCCAAAAAAGACCGATCTTGCAGAAAAAAGACGCCAGACATTTGAGGTATTTTCATGCTGAAATTTTGGACTTCATCACAGCATTTTTCACAAAATTCTTTATACTTCTACAATTTTTTGTGAAAGAAAGCAACTTATTTAAATCAATTTTAAACATAATTTAATAACTTCTTTAATCTTATTTTTGTAACAATATAGATTTATCAATTGGCTTAAAACAGGAGCGAAAACTAATTCACAAAATGGATGAGTTTGTCTGCGATAAAAAGCTGAAGACTGGAAACCCTGTATGCAAACAGCCGGACAATAGCAATAAAATTAATGTAGTTCAAATGAAAGTAAAAAAAACATAGTAGTCAAAATGTATGTACAGTTAGGCACAAAAAAATAAGTTCACCAATAACGCAGACACAATTTTGAAATTCCATTACCTTTAAATTAATTACGCGGCAAATGTGCATAATTGAATAACATATGACATCTTTGAGAAAGTATTAAAATAACATATTTAGTAATATAATAATAGTTAGTCACGAAAGTTGCTTTATTATTATTAGTTTCCTAACCTTTAATTTTTTTTATATTTTGTTTATTAAATATTTAATACTAAAAAATGGATGGTGCAATATTAAAAATACCAATGTCAAATTCAACATTAAATTGCGATAACCAAACAACCTTCTTAGTCTTACATCAGTTTAGGACCCTTTTAATTCTGCTGCTGCGGTTAAAAATGAGGTAATCGTCGCAATTTCTTCTAGAGCATAGGATTCTCAGATTTTTTTCGAGTGGTATTCCCAATTAGATACATTTTATCCCCACGAATCCCCAAAACAACATTTCAACTATCCTCAAAAATCCACACTACAAATAATACTATTATACCCTTCACCACAAAAAGTCGAAAGAGGTTATAACTAAGTTTCCGTACGTAATTTCTACAGTATCCTTTTACGATCCATAAAGTATATATGTTCTGAGTTCTTATGCATAGCATAGTCGATTGGGCTATGTTTGTCATTCCTTCAGTGTTAGTGTTGAAATCAAGTTTGCCTTTGCAAAAAAAAAAATTAAATACGCCAATCGATCAGACGCCTACCTCTTATTTTTCCATATTATTTGGAACAATAAAGTAACTGCAATCAAAATGCGTCGATAGAGAATTTAAAAATTAGAAAAAACACCAATTGAAGAAATTGGCACTCGCCCATATTTTCCGAGTTGCGGGCCTCTGCATTTAAAAATTTTGTTTAAATGTCAATATGGGTATCATTTAAAAGTTTTTGATGATATCTCCAAGGAAATACTAACAATTTTCAAATATGCTTAACCCATTAAGAGCCGATGACATTTTTATGTAAAGTAATGTATAATTTTTTCTTATTTTTTAATTCTCTGTCACCCCAATATTTGCTTTTTTGGTTGGAGTTAATTCACTAAACTAGATTTACATAGATGGTGAAGCATACATTATATTCGGCATAACCGAATATAGCACTCTTGTTGTTAATAAATCAATTTAACTAGTTAAGATATATGTAATAATTTTTAACAATGTTTTGTTCAAGGCGATTCAATTACCAGGTGGCAGTGTAGGCGAATTTATTATTTTTTGCTGGTAATCATTACTGCCAAACTCCATACATATATAAAAAATCAAAAAGTAAAATTACAATAACCAAAAACAGCATTTTAAAAGATCCCCTAAACACCTCTTTAAGTTCCCAGAACGTAAAATATATCCTCAAAGAATTCCTTAATCCCCAAACTGAAATTTTCATTCCCATTTTAAAAATAAAATCCCCGATTTGGGTATAAATCCCCTAATATTGCAACCCTGCTAGAACAGTAGGATGTCTTCCAGAAAAGTTTTAATAGTCCAGATTAAGGCATTTTTTCTCAATTTTCTATTTAAGTTACAGCGTTATGCATTATCTAAAAGTAAACATCAGCAATAGTGACCTCCTCTTAAAACTCAAGCAATACTCCTCCTGCTTCACAAACAAACAAAAATTTCACGCTAGTTAGTCTTTAAAAAAAATTTACATTAATAAAAAAACATAAAAATTAATTTTGGCGATTTTGTTAAATTCGTTGGAAAATAATCTGACAAGCATTGCGACTTTAAAACAGATTTCAACTGTCTGCCTATAACAGCTCAAATGTATGGCCACATAAATTAAGTTACACTAACTATTGGGACACACTTATATCTCCGAACTTTATACTTTTTCAACTGTTCAATAGTTGGACAATATACATTTTAATTGCAGCAACTATAGGGTCACTCTTTAATTTCCAAATTTAAATTACATACTTGCTGTTGTAGTAGATTTAGCAATCAAGTTCTGTGTAAATTTCAACCGTCTGTCTGTAACGGTTCAACAGTTTGCCCATATAAATTAGATTATATCAACTATTTAATTTATAATATAACATTTTTATACTTCTTATTATACTAAATAAAACAGTGGACATTCTGTCTAAAATTAAGGTGTTTGTAAACAACGGTTCAAAAAATACAGCCATATAGAACAAATTACATTAATTTTGGGAACACCCTTTAATTCGTAAATTCAAATTATAAGCTTCTTGTTATAGCGGACTTAGCAAAACATGTCCTTTGTAAATTTCAGCTGTCTGTCTATAACGGTTGAAAAGTCCGGCCACATACACTATATTATATCAACTATTGGGACACCCGTTTATTTCCAAATCCAAAAACTGTTGTTATAGAGGAGTTAGTAATACAGGTTTTTTGTAAATTTCATTCGTCTGTCTACAACTGTTAAAAAGTATGGCCATATACCAAATTAAATAAACTATTGATTCACCCTTTAATTTGTAATTTTAAATATTATCAGCTGTTACTATATCAGCCATAGCAATCGATATTGCGTCGAATTTACAAGCGTTTGTCTATAACGGTTTAATAGATAGGAATATATAAGTAAATCTACAGTAATTATGGGACACCCTTTAATTTCTCAACTCAAATTATATTCTCGTTGATATAGCGGACTTAGAAATACAGGTCTCTTTTAAGTTTCAGCGTTCTGTCTGTAACGGTTCAAAAGTACGGCCACACACTTGAAATTACATCAACTATTGGAACACCCTTTTACTTCCAAATCCATATTTTATACTTGTTGTTATAGCGGACTTACAAATACAGGTTCGTTATAAATTCCAAGCGTCTGTTTATAAATGTTAAAATGTATGGCCATATACATCCAATTAAATGAACTATTGGCGCACTCTTTAATTTATAATTCTTAATATTAATACTTGTTACTATAACGGCCATAGCAATCGACATTCTGTCAAATTTGCAAGCGTTTGTCTATAACGGTTCAAAAGATAGGCCCATACAAGTAAATTTACATCAATTATGGGGGCACCCTTTAATTGTTAGGTTTATTTTTGTAAAATTTTTTTAGTTTTTGGGAGCTATAGTAATACGCAGTCATTTTACATTTTACAAGATGACAGACAATTCATAATACACGTAAAAAGTATGCATGTTGTATGGGGAACCCTTTAATTTTTAAGATTATGAACTGTTTTTAAAACGGGACCAAACTGTAAGCATAATCTATCATATTACCAAAAATTTTCAAAGTCGGATCAGAAAAGACTGAGTTCTGGAGGCACAAATATAAAAAAAGCAACATTCAGCCGAATTGTATAACCTCCTTCTTTTTTTGAAGTCGGTAAAAATGACCAGCACCAGGACGATAGTAACGAAATAAACACTTATTTAAATTGAGTTCTTTCTAGTTCATGCGCTATTTCCTCTTTTTTAAATCATTACGTTGTAAAAATATTGTATAAAAAGACGAAAAACGTGTTGTATTCGAAGACGTAAAATATATTTAAATTGGCAGTGTTAGAAGTTCACTGGTTAGACATCCTAAATATAAACAACTATGCAAGGTGACCCTCTTTTTTCAGTAACTGTATATATCTTGCAGATACATACTCCATAAAGATACATTACGAATATAAATACTATACAGAATATGCATTTCATATCAAGATCGTAAAAGAAAACTTTTTCATTATTACAAATAGAATAACAAATATTTATGATAAATTATATTTGTTTAGATGATTGTATTTATGACCATTTATTTTCACTTGCTTATTATATTTAATTATTGCAAATTGGTGGAAAATGGTACCATTATATGTTTCGATTGCATTTTTTTGTTGTGCTTTGCGTTAAACTTCCTCTGATTTCGCAACGCATAGTGTAAATGTATTTTCTAAATAAATTAAATTCGTTTAAGCTCTCTGTGCGGAATCACTTTTATTTCACTTTTTAGAATGTTGATTTCAATTGCAAAAAGTGATAAGTTTCTTTGTAAAAAAGTTAAGCAATTACTGCACCCTTTTAATTTTAAGTTGCATTTATTTACTTAAGTTGACTTTTTCTCATAAACATACGCAGTGCCACTTTTTCGTAGCCTTTGCGTTGAAAGCTACAAGTTGTGTGTCATTATAAGTTTGTCATGTCATTCTTTGGTTTTTGTTTTGTTGACCTTTAAACCGAAAAATAACAAGAGAACCGAGGGTTTATTAATGAAAATTAAAAAAAAAAACTTTAACTTGAAACAAAATTATAATTTCTACTTCTTCAAGCACTAGATCAGTTTTTAAAATAAAATTATTGTTTATTATTTTTTTTTCCATATTTCGCCACACCGTTTGGTGGCATCTTCAGGAAACAGGAAAATATTAATATATGGCTTCTTACAAACGCAATAACTACAATTTAAACTAATTATTAATATTTTTGTTTCCTGTTTCCCTGAGATGCCACCCAACGGTGTGGCGAAATATTGAGAATATTAAAAAAAAATAATAAACAATATTTTTATTTAAAAAACTAACCTAATCCAAAAGAACAATAATTTTACTTAAAAAATATTTTGAAAAAAGAAGAAAATAAAAATTTGCAAAAAACGAACTTTGTAAAAAATAAGAATAAAAACAAGAAAGAGTGCTATATTCGGCTATGCCTAATCTTATATATTCTTCACCATCTATGTAAATCTTTTTTAGTGCAGTAACTCCAATAAAAAAAGCAAAA
Source organism: Gymnosoma rotundatum (assembly GCA_916610165.2). NCBI lineage: Eukaryota > Metazoa > Arthropoda > Insecta > Diptera > Tachinidae > Gymnosoma > Gymnosoma rotundatum. Next base: position 63,645,993 of record OU744336.1, read on the forward strand.
ATACAAAAAATTTTGGTACTTTATTTATATGTATATAATTTGACATAAAAATTACATCGGCTCTCAATGGTTTAAGCATTTTGAACAAATTTTAGTATTTCCCTAAAGATCTCTCCAAAAGCTTTAAAATGATACCCATATGGATATTTTAAAAAAATTTGAAAATTTCAGATCCCCGAAACTCGGAAAATATGGGCGAGCGCCAATTTTTTCACTTGATGTTTTTTTTTCTTATTTTTTAATTCTCTATCGCCCCAAACATATATTTATTTTTTGGATTGGAGTCAGTTTGACATCAAAAAATTAGAGGTAGGCGTGGTGTTTTGTCTGCTGCCTCGAAGGAGACGGACCGATAATGCTAATTTGCAATACCACCTCTTTCGACACTATATCTGATCGATTCACATTTTTTTTTGCGCATGGGCAAACTTGATTCCAACACTAACACGGACGGAAAAACAGACAGACGGACATCGCTCAATCGACTTCGCTATGCATAAGAAATCAGAATATATATACTTAATAGGGTCGGACATAGATATTGTAAAAATTACACACGGAATGGCAAACATAGATATACCTTTTTCCACTTTTTGTGGTGAAGGGTATAATAAACGACAATTCTATAAAATTCTTAAAATTACAGAAAAAACTCGTATCTATCAAGAATCCAATATATCACCAAAAAATCTCATCTGTAGCATAAACAATTTCAGTAAAAATCGACTAAAAACTTCACAAAACTTATTAATTTTCTATCGCCACATATATTGTGGTACAGAGTAATATTAAGGGGTGTATAAAGGTCGGAGCGGCCGAACATTGCACTGCATTTTGTTATAAAAGACTTGAATACAAAAGCAGCTAAATATGAATGTATTATTTTATTGATTATATCATTTTGCTCTTGTTTAGTTTTTGGAACAATTTATACAGTGTGATTAAAAAGTCTTACTTCATTACTTACATCGTCTAAGAAAAAGAAACTTTTATTAATTTTTTATGAAATTAGGATTTAAACTGTGGATATTATAAACAAATTGAAATTGATTTGGCTTAAGTTCAGTTTTTTAATTTCTAAAAAAAAATTTTAGAAAGAAAATATGTAAATGAAAAAATTATAATATCCAGTTTAAATCCTTTAAAAAAAAAAAAAAAAAAAAAAAAAAAAACAACTAAGAGTGCTATATTCGGCTATTCCGAATCTTATCTACCTTTCACCAAAGATTGTAGAAATTACACACGGAATGACAAACTTATATATATACCCTTTTTCCACTTTTTGTGGTGAGGGTATAATAAATTGAAAAAAAAAACGCAAGGCATAGCGCATTAATGCTTAACTCATAACAATCAATATGATACTGAAACAAGTAAAAATTATTAAAAATAAAAATTACGTTTGTTACCAGCAAAGCATAAACAATTGTACAAGACGAGTAACAGACAGAACATTGAAGAAATACTTTGGTTTGTGTGTAAATTTCCTCTAACCCAACTAATATTGATATGAACACTCTTCGTATTCTTATTTACATAGTTAGTTGGTTAAATAGATTATATTTACAATGTACACAACCTAAAGTAGATAGATGGAAAGAATGCTGATGAAGGAAGAAAATGCAGCTGGATTTCTTCTCGGCTGGTATTTGGAAGTTTGTTTGACGAGTGCGATGATTTTACGATGCTGTTTTCATTTATAATTAAAACTGCATATTACAAAAATAACAGTAAAACTCTTGAAAATCACATTTATTTTGTAGCATACTTTTAGGACGCAAAAAAAAAAATTAGTGATATATGTATCAAATTGATGATGTACTCATTATGGCGATTGTTTTACGACTCATTTGAAATAGGAACTGAAGAGTTACATGGCGCATCGTAGACGACTCTTACGAAAGAGACGCTAACAGCACACAGTTGCTTCCTTTAAACTAAAGCTGCGCAATCGGAATACGACGTCGCACACGATTAATTTCATCGCCTGCTCCAATCGTGGAAGAGTCTTTTACGATTAGAATGCTAGCTGGGTTGTTGCGATCTACGCACATCATGATGTTACTATGGAAATACTTTTTGATTGAAGTGTACTTGAAAGGTTCTACATTTAAACATTCCGTCGTATATTTTATTCACTTCAGACATCTGAGTCGTCATCTTTATTGTCAATTGTCATAAACTTGTTTATGATGTATTTAAGAATTTTCTTTGTGTCAGTTACACAATTATTGTTGTTGTATTTTTTGTGCATGTCATACAACTACCTAACGTAACATGCGTGCATAGTTGTTGCAAATGAATATGACAGTAGTTATTGAGAGGTTCCATTATATATAACTTTATCAGTAGATGTTGGAATTAATATACATACATATATTGATATTTGCAAATGTTTGTGTCGTCTACACAATAGACTCAATAAAACTATTTTTTTTTTCTACTCTCTTCCGCATAGAGTAGGAACTACTTACTCACTTTTGTTGTTTGTTAAATTACTTTATGGGTCTTGTTGGTTTATGACGTTCCTACTTTTTGCTTCTTTATGCAATTTGTTCGATTGTGAGGAGATAAAGCAGGTTTTGGAATAACGTTAATAATATTCATACTCCGTTTTATTGCTTTAATTTATCAATAATTTTTCAATTTGTCTGGAAAAATTATTTTGGATGTGTTTTTTCTTTTATAGCTAGCGTCAATATAGGAACGCCAAAAATAACGTACACGAAAAATATTTTGAATAAAGATTATTTATTTGCTTATAAGGGCCTTAAAAGCGAAAGTATTCTGTATAGAAAAAGTGAGACATACATTTTTTAGTCTGTGGGGAAACTTAAATTTTTTAGTTTTTAGCTTAAAAACAAGGCTTTTTTATACCCTTTACCACAAAAAGTAGGAAAAGCGTGTATCTAACTTTGTCATTCCGTGTGTAATTTCTACAATATTCATTTCCGACTTACTATGCATAGCGAAGTTTATTGAGCGATGTCAGTCTGTCCTTCAATCGATCAGATATAGTGTATAAATAAGAAAAAACATAAAGTGAATAAATTGAGGGTCAAGTCACGTCTCGATGGCCATTTCGCTACCGCTCACTTAGCTCTTTAGGAAACTTCTGACAAACATTTTAAATAAACTTAAAATTTTCGTCTAAACAATAAAGTAAAAATAAAAATCAAAGTTTAAGCAAAAAAAAAATTAACCAAGCAATAATTCTATTTTGTCTTTCTCCACTGTATACGGCTGACTTTTTTTTGGCTCTTTTATACAGTTGAAAGAGGATGAAAAATAAAATATCAAAAAACACTACGATAATTTATTTCTATGAACAGGCACTTTGCAAATTATTAAATTAAACACACGGGAATATTGTTATATTAATTAATTTTCAAAAAAAACTTTGTGATATTTTTTTAATTTATTAAATAATTTAACAATGTTCCCGTGTCTTTAATTTAGTTTTTATTTATTTTTTAATTTTCTGTCATTTGCTTTTTTGATTGGAGTCACTTTACTAAACTGGATTTGTATAGATGATGAAGTGTATATAAGATTCAGCTTAGCCGAATGTAGCTCACTTACTTGTTATTTAAGAGAGCTCCGTTAGAAAGATAACATCGCCCTGTTAAAGAAATAAAAATTTGGTTTATGCATTCCATCTGAAATTTTTACGAAAACAACGAAAGATGTCAAAACAAAATTGAATGATATTTGTTTGCGAGGGGCTCTTCTTTAGTTCTGTGTAGGTTTGCCATCTTTCGTTGAAATTTAATTGACAAAAATTCATGTGACATCGTTTAAAAGGATTGATCGCTATTTTAATATTGACTATTGTAGCAGTTGAGGAGTTCATTGAGCAATAAAAACGTGTTTTAAGAAATTTTCAAAATCTTTTTTCATTAAGCAAATAAATTTTTTTGATTGGCTAAGAGCCCAACAGCTAAAAATAAAACAAGAAGATTCTTGACGTTTTAACTCGCTCATAAATAGAAATCGCAGTTACGAGGGGCATGGCAGTATTAAACAAACGTCGACCAGAGTTAAATTGCATGCTTATAGTAGTAAAGTCTTTGTTTCTAAACTATCTAATTACTTAATTTTTGGCGTGTTGTGTTTCGATATTAAAAGAGTCCAACGAGTAAAAAAATGTTACAATATTTTTTTTTACATTGTTGTAATAAAAATTTTGATTAATTTAACATTTTCGACTTATAAAGAATTTGGAAAATGCTCATTCACTTAAGCATTTTAAAATAGTTTTTAATTTTCGTTTGTATCGTAGAGTGCATGCGATGTTTGTTTTTGGCGGATTTTTTTAAATTTTTTTTTTTTACTTTTTTTGATTTATTTCAGATGCAAATTATATGAAATGTAGTTTTCTTAAAGAAAAAGTAAGCGGTAGATGTTGTTAAGCAGTCTGATGGTTTTAATTTAAACTTGTTTAAGTTACTTCAGATTAATGTATTGTTCTCTTTATTAGTCTGTGTTGTTATTTATTTTATACTGATAATTCTTTGAGTTTAGTAAGTAAGGAAAACTTATATTTTTGCAAATCAAAAACTTTGTGAGTTTAAAGTTATAATATTTCACTAATGCTACAGATGTTTTTTTTTTAATTATAATTGTTCTTACTTATTGTAATGCAATTTTAATAAAATCGTTAAAAAAAAACTAATAATAATTTGGAAAAAAGTAATTGTTTTATTGTAACACAAATTTAAGATCAGTCAGCAGCGTCGCATAGTGGCGTGAATAACGTTTATTAATGGTAATGCTTTGAAACTATTTAATGATCAGTTGATTATTGGATTCTGTTTAACATTCGATGGTAATGAAATTGACAGTCAAATTCATTGTTTCTAGCTGTGCTGAATGTGTCAAACAAAGCACTATGTGAGTGTTATTATTATTAATGGAAACTTATAACGGTCAATTAATAACATATTAACAGATTTCAATGTTTGTTATTGTAGATCTTACACATCTTGTAGCTCTAATAAATCTTGATAAATTTAAAACACAACAGCAAAATCTTTGCTGCCATGTTGTTTTTGGCTCTTTGGATTTCTTTACAATACAGAAAGAGAGATCGCTTACACTTACATGTTTTCAATCATAGAATATCTAAAAGTATTTTAAGTTTAATATGAACCATGATTTTTTGTATTATTTTATACAACCTTTAAATATAATATGCTTGGTTTTTTTTAAATATATCTTTAACATGTTTAAAAGTTGCAATAGGTTTTCGTTTTTAATTTCGCCATTATAGTGAAAGGCCAATGTAAGCAGCATGCGGACGCGGGAGCCAATCAGCTGTTCTTTTTGCCGCTTGAATTTATTTTACATAGGCAAATGAACGCGGCTTCTTGAAGTAGAAACTTTTGTAAAATATGAAAATATTTTTAATTTTTTGACGCAGAAATAAATACATTTAATTGCTAAAAATTTTAAAAGGAAAAATAAATCAAATGAACAACGATTTAGTAAAAAAAAAGAAACACAAAAAGAAGACCATGGATGATTTGACAAAAATAAAGAGGCAAAACGAAAAATTTAACTAAATTTAACATTGCCGCTCGGCCGCTTCCGACGGCATTGTCAAATTAAATTAAATGCAACGTCTTAAACATTTTGTATAAGAGTATTTTTGTTAACAAACAATTTTTGTAGCTAAAAAAAAAATTAAAAAATAACATAAAACAAGTAAGAGTGCTATATTCGGCAATGCCGAATATATGGAAATCTAGTTTAGTAAAGTAACTCCAATCAAAAAAAAAAAAAAAACGCAAATATTGGCGTGTCAGAGAAAAAAATTAATTAATTTTACATAAAAATTGTATCTTAGAAAATATGGTGCACAATCGAATTTTTTCTATTAAAACTTAAAAGGATCATAACTCGGAAAAAATGCGCGATCGTTTATTTTTTTACTTGACGTTTTTTTTATTTTTTAATTCTCTACCGCCCCAAATATTCCTTCTACTTCGTTGTTCTAAATGACATGGAAAAACAAGAGGTGCCTTGCATGCTGCCTCGAAGAACATGGAACGATGTTGCTGTTTTTAATAGCAACTCTTTCGACATTACGTCTAATTAATTGGCTTATTTCAGTTTTCTAAAGCTGATCTAGTGCCTTTTCAAAAATGATTTCAACACTAACACGGACGGACAGACACGCATCGCTCAATCGACTTCGCTATGCAAAAGATGTCAGAACATATACGCTTCATGGTGTCGGAAATGGATATTGCAGAAATCCTTTTTCCAGGTTTTGTGGTGAAAGTTTCAATGGTTGATTAATTAAAATTCTCCTTTAATCAATTTTTTTTAACACTTGTACGAGGGCTGCTCTATATATTTCTGGCCTAATAGTGAAAATGCGAATATTTATAATCAAAAATGATTTTATTGTTTTTCAAAGTATTCTCCAGCATGATTTATACACTTTTGCATGCGCTCAAACCAGTTGTCGAAGCACTTTTTCCACTCCGATTGAGACACAGCTTCTTCTGGCGACGAAAATCGTTGACCACGAATTTTTTTTCTTGATGTGCGGAAACAAGAAGAAGTTAGGTGCCAAGTCAGGGCTGTATGGCGGATGACCCATTAATTCGACGTTTTGGCCGGTCAAAAACGCTCTGGTTTAAGCCGATGTGTGAGAGCTCGCATTGTCATGGTAAACAATGATTCGTCTTCTCTTGTTGGTTTTTCGAATTTCTCCGATGACTTCAGGCAAACAAATTGTATCGTCAGACTCAGAAGTGACCGTCCTACGTTGCTCAAGCGGAACAGTCGCCACATGACCAGTTTTGCCGAAGAAACAGGCGACCATATGCTTCGAAGTGCTTCTTCCATGAACAACTTTCGTTGGATTTTGCTCGTCTTTGAAGACCCACACGGTCGATTGTTGTTTCGTTTTGGGCTCATACGCATAGATCCATGATTCGTCACCTCTGACGATCTTATAAACGTCTTTTGAAGCACCGCAATCATATTTTTGCAACATTTCTTTGCACCAGTCGACACCAGTTTTTTTTTGAGCGACTTTCAAATTGTGCGGGATCCAACGAGAACAAACCTTTTTTACGGCCAGGTGTTCATGCAGTATCGAATGTATGCTGGTGGAAGAAATGTCCAAGGATGTCTCTATCTCTCGGTAGGTCGCATGCCGATCTTGCATTATGAGTTCACGCACGGCATCAATGTTCTCTGGCACAACAGCCGTTTTTGGACGACATTCACGGAATTTGTCTTTGAGCGAGCTTCGGCCACGATTAAATTCATTATACCAATTTTTCACAGTGCTGTAGGATGGTGCTTCATCGCTATACAAAGATTTAAGTTCATCAATGCACTCTTGTCGTGATAATCCACGTCGAAAGTTGTGAAAAATGATGGCACGAAAATGTTCACGAGTTAATTCCATTTTTTTCTATATTAATTTTTTCAAGTCACTGTAACCAACAACAAATAATGGTCATACGTCAAAACGTTTTAAGTACGATTATGCTTAAAAATGACAAACTTTCCAATGGAAATGTCAGATTGAACTTGGCAGCACTCAGTGTTGCCAGGCCAGAAATATATATAGCAGCCCTCGTATATCTACAGTTAGCAACAGCTTTTCGCGATAGCAAAACGGTCATATGGCTATGCTTACCCCAGATATATCCATTTATTATCTGACGACGTATATTTTGTGACAATATCCTAAAATTATTTATTTAAAAAAAATAAACATTTGTAAGGCACCAAGCATGATTAACACTTATAGAATTTATTTATGTTTTTTTTTTTGCGTAATAGAATCCAGATACATTTTAGTTTTCTTAAATAAATAGTTTTTTCTTATTCTGCGGTTTTAAGTGTCACAAATCGGTGCAAAACAATGATATAAATATTGCAATTCTTTTAATATTTTTAAAACTGCTAGATGCTAATAATTAGAAAAATATACTCATTTTCAATTGTACTCTACAGCATTGTTTCCTTTAATAAGGCAAACACTCGATATGTGTATCCCATCACCTGTAATTATTAATTTTAATTATTTAAGCAATTTATATTTATGTATAATTGATTATAAGTGCTTATTCCTCAAATCAAACACATACCATTTGAAATGCTTCCAAACATATGGGCTGAAATCCCAAGGCATTTAACGCTACCTCCTTTTGGGAACGCATCAATATAATAAAAATTGATTTTTTATAAGACCGTGATCCATTATACCAAGAATTGTTGTAAGCAGCCTCAGCAACACCTTGACTCTAAAAGGGAGAGTGACTCTAAAAAAGTAGGAGAAATATTTATTTATATTAAAAACGTACCCTTAGAATCAACAGCTGGCCGTAATAGCAAATTAAAAAGTACTGACCAATAGCGGTGGGTAGAAAGGCCACATATTCAATCAATTCTCGACCCAAACCTTGGGTAAAAGTGTAAACACCAGCACAACATAGTGTTGCAGCAATGGATATCAGCAGTAGCAAAAGCAATAGGCCAAAACTTTTATTCAAATCATCGCCAAGACTGCAACCAATTTTATATTAATGTTTTCTTATTTTTTTAATTTTCTTTTATTTTATTTTACTTTACTTTAATATTATTTGATGTCGTTTTACCAATTTAGCGATAAATTGCTGATCTTTTACAAAGTCTGTTTTATTAGGTTCATAATTTTCCAAGGTTTGAGCGATGTAGTCAAAGTGCATGCACAATTGCAGCGTAAAACAAAGCAACCACAAATCACCACAGATGTTAAAGGTAACAGTAAAATGGGCATGCATAACCTCTATGGAATAGGTTAGAATGTACGCAACTAAACTGCGATGATCAAAACTATATTCTATTTCATATAATTTATAGTAACCAAATTCTGCCTGGTCCCAACCATTTTTTAAAAGATTTAAAATATATAAAATAATGCCCTCAATTAAGGGTGAAATAACAATAAATGCAACAGCTCCCAAATAAAAACAAACAATTGATAAAATCCATTTTGGCCAATAGTATATTCCGACTTTGTAACTTAATTTTTCTTTGCGTGTTTTTGGATAAATTTTTTCAAGACTGTCAAAGATTTCCCCGCAATCTTTCATTTTCCATACAAATGCCAAACATTTGAATATTGCAAAAAGTGCATAATTAAAACCCGATATAATACGCAACAACAAAGATAATTCAAATTCATCAGATATAATCATTGTGTAGAGTGCCTTGGCAATAAAAGTAAAAACATATAAATTCGTCATCACAGCTAAAAACAAATAAGAGCGTTTAAATATTATTGACCACATGGAACGAAGAGTTTGACTTCGAAAATCACAACCAATGCTGGACAATATTAAATTTGGTAAATAGCAGAAATCTTGAAAATCTTTATGCTTAAACAAACGATTTAAACTTATTGATGACATTTTATTAACAATTTTAAAATATTGACTGTTAACAGGTTCAACTGAGTTGCGTTTTTTATATTGAAATAGCTAAGACCCGGTGTGCTACGCTACCTAAAAAGTTGTGTCTTACAACTTTTCTAGGAATGTTATTTATTTACTTCAAATAGGAGATCCAATCCAGTTGAACTTTGACGCACATTAATTGAAACGCCTCTCACACAAAACTTGAATACTATTGACTATTAAAGAACTCTAGCTAAACGTATAAGATATTATACCTTGTAAGGAAATGGCGCACAGACTAAAGCAATCCTTTCAATTTTTGTTTCAACTATGCACCTTTGTAATAAAGTTATTCCAAGTAGGTTTAAAGATAAGTTAGTTTAGGTTAGATTAAGTTACTCGCTTTCTTTGCGATGGCTAAAGGTTGGAGGGGAAAAAAGGTTCCAGGGTCTTCCTAAAGTCAAGTCCGAAACCCTGATTCGTAAATTTAGTCCAGTAATATCGCTTGAACTCGAAAGGTCTGCTAGATTTTGAAGGCTCGGAGTGCCAAGAAAAATGCTCTATCACTGAAAAGCACTGAACAATGACAGAGGAGAAACTCTGCCCAAAAAGCCTAGCCTGCTAACCTCCTTCAATCATTTCAGCTGTGCAGTTTCGAAAATTTCCCGTTAAAAGTTTGCAGTAATTTAGCAGCATACCAGCAAGTTCATCACAAATTTTATATCCAGGCACTGTCGAGTACCATGGTAACTAAAGGTTGGAATGTCCGCTATTAACAAGCTTATCTGGATGTAGTATTCATGCCCATCAAGGAATTTATTCCAGCCTTGCTGTTGTTGCATATCTGGGTACTCTCACTATTTTTATTGCGAGGTCTTAGCCTCAACTTTATCGTGATCCAAAAGCTATGAATGCAATGCTTTCTTTAAATTCTGTGACTGACTTTGATCCGTTCGTATTGACTTTAAGGGAGTTAGCTTGTTGGCCTGAGTATCCCGCCATGGTTAACTCACCTGACATCGATACGTCGAATCTTTGGGGATGCATAGGTGCTGGTGAAAAATAATCAATATAATTAGGGACATACGGAAAAAGTCCCAAAATACCTGAATTATGGAATTCCATCGATTTCCATACCTCTGTCACACAGTTTTCTAGCCATTAAGTCAGCCGAAAGCCACTGTACAATAGCAAAAATTGCTTTTTGATAGCGAAGTACGAATCGCACCCTGTTATTATTAAATAGGAAGCGTATAGGATCTTGTCAGTTATCATGCAATGAGTAGATTTGTCACCATAATTTCGCCTTATAATAAAGTTTCTAGATAAATGTTTGATAATAATAACTTCGTATGGAGTGAGCCCGTCCCCGTTTCCTACACCATCATCCTGTTACTTGAAAACGGATATAGGTCTCAGAGTACCCAGAATAAAATGTAAAGAGTAATTATCTCTCTACATGTGAAGCTGTGTCAAGTGTGCGGAGCTCATATTTAAATTCTGTTGGGTATAATATTATCTTCGCTCTCTTCGACAAAATTTTTCTTAGATTAATTTCTGGTTCGCTCGTAAACCAGATTAAAATTTTCAAAACTATCGGCCTCCCCATTTGGCTTCCTGAAAGTAACAAACAAACATACAAACACAAAATTAATTTTATATATAGTGGATAAATATTATTGATGCGGTTTTGCGAATTGATTGTAATTATAGGGTTCCATTAATCCTTTGAAGTTGTTACTTTGAAAAAAAAAAAACTGTTTGGTGGTTAGCAACGTTTTTTCACACGCTGTATAGTTCTTCCTGTAATAGTTTAGCCAATTGCATTTATTATATAGACGTGCAAAATGTGTTTTTTTGATGTAATTAACGTTAGTTATTAATAATGATGACTTTTTGGTTCTAGAATTGAAAAACTGTTCTTTTAAAATTTGGATCCTTCGTGCAACAGTATAATCTTCTTTACTCGTAGAAGCTGTTTTAAATTGTAGAATAAGAAATCATATTTTCTATTTATGTGCAGCGTGTCCGCCGGAAAGGTATATTCAAGGCATATTGATACAGGTGACTGTATTAGCTTTTGCATGTATTTTGTTTTTGTAAAATTTTGTTGAGCTGTCAAAAACGTCTGGTAATATGTGTGTATGTTTTTGTGAAAAATAAGCAAGCAATTGAACACATACATATAATACACATGCACACACAATACACAATATACACATACAATAAGAAAAAAGGCAACAATTTTGACAACTCGCAAAGGAAAACAGCAAATATATGTTGACCGCTTGATCTAATGCATTCACCTGTTCAATATGCCTTGGGTATACTATTCGCAACAATTGCATAGTCTTCCTGGCTGTATGCGATGTGGCACCGTCTTGTTGATAACATATGTTAATCAAGCTCAAAGCATGCAGTTGGAGCGTTAAAAAGTTGTCAATCATATCGCGATATCGCTCCTCATTCAAAGTTACCGTTACGCCGTTCTCATTTTTAAGAAGGTCCTATGATTCCTCCTAAGCAAATTGCACATCAAACTGTCACTTTTAATGGTTGACTGATGAATAATTTAAGGGTTTTCCATTGCGCAGAACCGCATATTCTGTTTATTCACATATCCATCCAAATAAAATAGTGCCTTGTCACTCACTATGACTTTTTCATGAAAATCGGGGTTGTCATGGGCGAGCTGTAAGAAGCTTGTGGAAGAAGCTCTTGTATTAACTGAACAAATACAAATCCTTGTGCAAAATTGTGGCCAAGGTTGTTCTTTGAAGACCAAGTTTCTGAGCACGGCGTCGAATTGAGGTTAAAATGGATTGTTTTGAACACTTTCTTGAGCTGCAATAATGTTGTGGACCCTTTCTTCTTAATCTTTTACTGCACGATAAATAGTACGTTTTGTTGGCACGTTGTTTCTTCAAAAATTTTCGCGTAACTTTCTCATCGTCACAGTAATCGATGATTGATTTTGATAAAATGTTTAACGATTAAAATACGATGGCTTATCGAATATTTTTCCATAATAAATTTGCCACTGTCTACTTCAAAAACACGAAATATGAATTGTCAAGGCTAATGTTTACCTAAATGGCGGCAAAACAAAGTAGTTTACCTTCCCGGTGGACACCCTGTATATAGAATAAAAATTTTTTATGGTAATATGAATACCATGATGATGTGTACAGCAGAACTTGAAGCAGAATGCTACATGAGTTATCAATAAATATACGGAATTAAAAATTTCAAAGTTTAGGCTTCTTAAACTTTTTATCCGGTTTACTCATTTCCAGAGTAGTGTCATCGCTATTTATTTTAATTTCGCCATCAAAGTAGACTTTCCGCTAGTTTTCGTAGTTGTTGTTGTAGCACTTCTGCTCCTGCCAAACTTTCTTTTCTGGAAAAAGAAAACTCAAAATTTATACAAACGGTGCTTCCGTTCAGTTTTAAAGAACAAATTGTCCTGGAATAAATTTGCATAGTGGTTGAACTTATGTTTAACGTGTCTGCTAAACTGCACTGCAATTTAGCGACTTTCCCTTCCTTGATCGCTTACTACCGAGCTTTTGCCATTAGGATGTCATCAGGAATAGTCCTGTTGCTCAATAATTTGTCGTGTCAGGTAGATACTTCCTCGAAATTATATGCTCCTATAGCTACTTTTATTTCGTATTCTACTCTGGCGCTCATGGGCGCTCATTTTCAATACTGAGTAAGTACTAATCATTTATCGAAAATCTTTTTTGAGCAGTGTGACCTAAAAGATTGAGACATCTTGTTGTCTGTTACCGTTTGTTCGTCCCTGGCGATTTTTCTTTTGGACCTCAGTGGCACTTACATTTACTTCCTACGAGTTTCGGAGTAAAAAGAACCACCTAGGTAAGCTTATATTTAAACTGAAGATCATCAAATAACTCGAGCACACTAAGCTCCCTTCTGTTGCTGTTCCACTGTGGCTTAGCGTATTACTTTATAGATAGCACTTTTCTTGGCGCATGTTATTTATGATTAACTACCGGAAGACACGGTTTAAATCTGTCGCAAGGGCGCGTAAAACCATTAAAATTATTGAAAATAATAAAGTTTTGTGATAAGACGAGTGTATAGAATATTTTAAGCCTCCGTCTATAACGGTTTAAAAGATAAGGGCATATTCGTCAAAACTGCGGTCTCTATGGACATTTCACATTTATTTTTTGCACTTTTTTTTACAGCGGAACACCTTTTAGTTTTTATTGTTATTAAAGCGGTTACAGCAACGCGTCTTCTGTGAAAATTTCAAAAGTCTTCCTAATGCGATTACAAATATACTCGTATAGGTGGCAGACGAACAGAGGAACAGTTGGGTTACGTTTTTACATTTTTTGTACGGAACTGTTAAAAGTACAAAAGAAAAAGATAAAAAGATAAAAGATCTTGTGCACATGCTCTTGATGGGCAAATTCTCCTGAAGCCATTATATTCCCTGTGAGCTTAAATACCAATCAGGGTAACTGCTCCTGAGAAGTTTTCACGAGTGAAATTAGGCGAGAACATCATGTAATTGAAAAAAGCTATGCAAGCATAGAACTAACTTTTCAGCTCTTATTGCCTTTCATTTTTAATTTTAAATACTTATTATGTGTTAGAGTTTGATAAATTCTAAGCCGTTGGTGTAGTTAGAGGAGTTAAACTTCTAACAGTATTAACAGTAAAAGTCTACTTCTTTAAGTGTGGCTTTCAAGGAACTAAAATATAGTTTACTGAATGCAATAAGAGATGACTACTTCATCTCAATTATTACACAGTCAAATTTTCTACGCTATTTTCTTAAGCTTTAATAAATTTCTTATCTACAAGTTGGTTAACCTGTCGTGTGTATTTTATTATTAACGTTATGTTGTTTTTGTTTGCTTCTTTAATCGCTACAAAAAGTGTAACCCGTATTTATGACCAACTTAATGCACTTTCGCTTGCTAATAAACAATTGTTGTGGACATTCTATTACAAAAAAAAAAAAAAAAAAAAAAAAAAACGCATACACATGCAATGAAATCAAATACCAAGAAGCAGTGTTGACAGATTGCAGTGTCACCTCCTTGATCAAACGCCCAAAAATTACTTAACTATTTTCTAACACATCAATTATTTAGTTACCATCTTAAGTGAAGGAAAGTAATTGTTATTTATCCTATATATGGAAACCTACAATGCGACACTTTTTAAATTTAATGCAGGGCACTCTCACAATAAATTGCGCTTTTAAATAAAGTCATGGAGCTGTAGAAGAGAGCGAAGGGTACACCGGTGAAAAGTGCTAAATAATTATCATAAATCAGTAGAACTACAAAACTAATTCCTGAAGTCAGTTATTAAAAGGCAGATGAGTAAAGAATTCCCTCATAAGAAATTGATTGTTATTCTATTACTGAAAATCTTAAATTGTGAGGAAATTTTGTGTGTGTTATTAAAAAACACAGCAGTCAATTGAAATTTTTCTGAAAATAATAGGTATTAAAAAATCGTTCAATACTTTTAAAAGCCACATCAAATTTCATGTAGCTAAGTTTGCCGACAATTCGTAAAATCTGGCAACACTGCTAACAAGTTTTTGCATTGATTCTGGAAAATCAAGAAATCAGTTCTCTTTATAATAGAAATTAACTGTTGTTTTTAAATACAAGAAGTCAAACACAACATTGAAAATGAAAAATTACATTTGTTTTGCGTTCGCTTGTGTCTGCATCCTTGTTGTTAAAATCGTGAAACTATAAAGAAAGTTTTACATGAAAATAAGTTTTAATACCGCTTGATTTTGTTAGATTTGATTTACTTACAAATATATTTACAATACTTGAAGCTTTACTGAACTTAAGTATTAAAACAAATAAAAAAAACTTTAATAGTAAATTAAGATAAAGTAAGAAATCAATAAAGTCAAAGAATAAAAATAATAACAACAAGTAAGAGTGCTATATTCCGCTATGCCGAAACTTATATACCCTTCACCATCTATGTAAATCTAGTTTAGTGAAGTACTTCAATCAAAAAAGCAAACATTGGGGTGACAGAGACTTAATGGGTTAAGGATTTTTAAAAATTTTAGTACTTCCTTAAATATCTCTTCAAAAGCTTTAAAATGATAACCATATTGATATTGTTACGTTTTTCTCTTTTTAGACAAACGTACGGATTCTTTTGATTGCAAATACCATTGTGGCTCATTATAAATTCCGTATTCTTACTTTATGGCTTCCTCTGGCTATACTTCTTGATCCTACCGGTCTTGTGAACCCTTGGTCTCGTATTTACTAAAAGCAGCCATCCACGCTACACTCCTGTGTTACTCCGGAGAGACATGAACTACTCGATGCCTTGTTTAGTAACCTTAACCATTCACAGACATCTCCACTACTCCTTTTATCCAAGCCAGTCATCTCCTTTAATCCAAAAGCCACAACACACGTCTGACATACCCTGTTGTTATGCTGTTACACTTCCCCGCGCTAACCGCTATTGCTCTTACTTTTTATTATAAAAGCCTTCTTGACAATTATCTGTTACTCTTATATTAAATTGGACGTCTTCACTAAATTATCTGCCATTTTTAATTGCATTATTACATTTTTTATTTTTTATTATACGATGGTGGGCTCGAACTCAGGATCTTCTTTTTTAAAGCAAGCACCTCTACCAACGCATCCACTGAGGTTGTTAACTAATTGTGGTATTATTCTATATACACACCATTAGTGGAAGTAACATATTCACTACGCTCATACGGACAACAACAATATTTTAAAAAATTTAAAAGTTTCAGAGCCCCACAACTCGTAAAATAATATATATATATATATATACACAGTACCCATTTTTTTATTTTTAAATTCTCTGTCACCCCAATATTTGCTTTTTTCATTGGAGTTACTTACTATATAAGATTCGGCATAGCCGAATATAGCATTCTTACTTGTTTTGATTGAAGTTACTTTATTGATCCAAATCATACGGAAAAATTAGAAGTACATGGACCGATCATGCTGTTTTTAATAGCAACTCTTTCGAAACTTTGTCTGATCAATTGGCTTATTTAAATTTTCTCTAGCTGATCTAGTGCCTCGTCAAAGTTGATTTCAACACTAACACGGACAGACAGACGGGTATCGCTCAATCGACTTTGCTATGCATAAGAACTCAGAATATATATACTTTATGGGGTCGGAAATGTATACGATATTGTACAAATTACAAACGGAATGACAAACTTAGTTATAACCTTTATCCACTTTTTGTGGTGAAGGTTATGACAACAATAAAGATAAAATAATTTTTGGGATTTATTCGATTTACGGGTAACGGAGAAGTAAAAGTGTGCGAACTTGTTGAGGCCACTTGCATAATTTTCTAATAATACATTAACAATTGGTTATTTTAGAGTTGTGCGGAAAAGGTTACTTACTCCCGGTTACAATTCATATTTCGTCGAAGAGAGGAATGGCAAGGGTGTGAATATATGCATGTGATCTTAAAATTCGTTTTGTTCCCGCATTGGCGGTTTTATACGTAAAGTTAGCTATTAAAAATTTTTTACTTTTCTTCTTCTTGATAAACGAACAGTTTTTTTCATTAGAAATTCCACAATGGCACATTATAAATTCCTTATTTCTTACTACTCTGTGGGTCTTTATGCCTCTAACTGATCCCACTTACCGCTCTCTTGACTACTAAACATGCGTTATTCTAAACGCAGCCATTCACACTAACTACCGTGATACTCCCGCGAGCCACGAACTACTCGATGCCTAAACTAAACCAACTACAATTTTCGCTGTACATTCAAGCCAATCGTCCCCTTTTATCCAATAGCTGTTGTTATAACTGTTGGAGCTCTGCCTCATTATTATAAAGAACGTCTTGAAATTTACCTGCTACTCTAATATTAAAAAGACGTTTTATTCAATTTCTTTACCGCTACAAAACTTCTGATACGACATGGGTTAACTTTTAAACACCAGGAATGAACAGACTTGAAAAAATTTCGAGCTAAAATGTTTCTGTGTCGAGCTAAAATGTTCCTTTTTTTATAAGGAATTACCTACCTGTCCTACTAAGTATTTAAATTTAATTGGGGAAAGAATAAGTACCTTTGAAACTGAGTTGAAAATAATTAAAAATTTATATTTCTATAGCCGAATGCATACAAGTAATCGGGATTTCAGCAAACTATCAAAACTTCACAAAAATATATTATTTAATTTATTTTTTATTATCTTATGATATGATCTTATTATTATACTATGATAATACAAATAATAATAAAATCGAACTTAAGATAATACTAAAAACAATATATGCATAAAGGTAACATAAATACAAATATAAAATATACGAATAACAATTATTTTAAATTATTAAAAAGTATAAATTTAAACTAATTTTCGTTTATGCTGAATTCAATAAAAGATTTAGATTCTTTCTGCAAAATCAAGGTAATTTTATTAAGGAGAACAAAGGCTAAGAATAAAGTGGGGCTACATAATTAGTGCGATGAAATGGTAAATCAAAGTAGATCAGGACAATCAATATAGCCATTGATAATTTCATATACAAGCAGGACAAGCGATTCTAAGGTACGTCAGCTTATAAAAAGACATGCAGATTCATATGGAATATATGACAAATATGAAGCGAACGTGCAACAAATTTTATAAAGATACGTTAAAGACTCTTAACACGTGACATAAGAGAAGACACATGAGGACTTCAAATAACAGCAGCATACTCAAACTTAGATCTTACAAAATATGAATCGATATTGTTACGTTTTCTCCCTTTTAGACAAACGTACGGATTCTTTTGATTGCAAATACCACTGTGGCTGATTATAAATTCCATATTCTTATGGCTTTCTCTGGCTATACTTCCTGATCCTAACGGTCTTGTGAACCCTTGGTCTTGTATTTACTAAACATGCGTTATTACTACAAACGCAGCCATCTACGCTACACAGCTGTGTACTCCGGCGAGACATGAACTACTCGACGCCTTGTTTAGTAACCTTAACCATTCACAGACATCTCCACTACTCCTTTTATCCAAGCCAGTCATCTCCTTTAATCCAAAAGCCACAACACACGTCTGCCATACGCTGTTGTTATGCTGTTACACTTCCCCGCGCTAACCGCTATTGCTCTTACTTTTTATTATAAAGGGCTTCTTGACAATTATCTGTTGCTCTTATATTAAATTTGACGTCTCCACTAAATATCTGCAATGGCTTTACACAATAATTGTCTTTTGCCTCTCGGGAGGTTTGTACTGTTGTTTTATTAATTTTTAAATTTCTTTACAACAACTGTTTCCTCCTGTTTTGCAGCACGCACCTCTACCAACGCCGCCATTGAGGTTGCTCAGCTTTTGTTAGCTAATTGTGGTATTATTCTATACACACACCATTAGTTGAAGTAACTTTATTCACCACTCTCATACTGTTAACAACAACAGGGGTTGCCAGATCTTACTTTCGTAACAATATGTTTTAGTGTGTAAGGGTCTGTAAAATCAAATTTATTTCTCTTCGAGAAACTGAATTCTAAATGGGTAACGTATGATAACTAGCTATCAAACATCAAGTCGATGTCAAGTTTAGAATTTGAGGTGATTCGTTTAGGACCACTAATATTAAATGCCATGATAATGGGCTTCTGATATCTATGAAAGGAAATATGGACCAATTTACTGATATTTAAATGTAAGCTATTGAGGCGGCACGATTTTCTAATTTTGTATAATATGCGAATCAATCATCGTCAGCATATAAAATTTACTTTGAACATAAAAAAACAGCTATCAATATCATTAATAAATAAAAAATAAATAACAATAGACCAAGTATGCTACCCTGAGGTACACCAGACTTTTGGAAATATGGCTTAGAGTCGTAACCTGCAATACGCCCTGTGCAAATTCTATTTGACAAGTGGGACTTAATCCATGCCAAGAACTTGGAATACGAGGGCTGCTCTATATATTTCTGGCCTAATAGTTAAAATGCGAATATTTATAATCAAAAATGGTTTTATTGTTTTTCAAAGTATTCTCCAGCATGATGTATACACTTTTGCATGCGCTCAAACCAGTTGTCGAAGCACTTTTTCCACTCCGATTGAGACACCTCTAAAACATGGTTTTTGAACACTTCAACAGCTTCTTCTGGCAACGAATATCGTTGACCACGCATTTTTTTCTTGATGTGCGGAAACAAGGTGCCAAGTCAGGGCTGTACGGCGGATGACTCATTAATTCGACGTTTTGGCCGGTCAAAAACGCTCTGGTTTGAGCCGATGTGTGAGAGCTCGCATTGTCATGGTGAACAATGATTCGTCTTCTCTTGTTGGTTTTTCGAATTTCTCCGATGACTTTAGGCAAACAAATTGTAGTGTACCACTCAGAAGTGACCGTCCTACGTTGCTCAAGCGGAACAGTCGCCACATGACCAGTTTTGCCGAAGAAACAGGCGACCATTTGCTTCGAAGTGCTTCCTCCACGAACAACTTTCGTTGGATTTTGCTCGTCTTTGAAGACCCACACGGTCGATTGTTGTTTCGTTTCGGGCTCATACGCATAGATCCATGATTCGTCACCTGTGACGATCTTTTAAACGTCTTTTGAAGCACCGCAATCGTATTTTTGCAACATTTCTTTGTACCAATCGACACGAGCCTTTTTTTGAGCGACTTTCAAATTGTGCGGGATCCAACGAGAACAAACCTTTTTTACGGCCAGGTGTTCATGCAGTATCGAATGTATGCTGGTGGAAGAAATGTCCAAACATGTCTCTATCTCTCGGTATGTCGCATGTCGATCTTGCATTATGAGTTCACGCACGGCATCAATGTTCTCTGGCACAACAGCCGTTTTTGGACGACCTTCACGGAATTCGTCTTTGAGTGAGCTTCGGCCACGATTAAATTCATTATACCAATTTTTCACAGTGCTATAGGATGGTGCTTCGTCGCCATGCAAAGATTTAAGTTCATCAATGCACTCTTGTCGTGATAATCCACGTCGAAAGTTGTCAAAAATGATGGCACGAAAATGTTCACGAGTTAATTCCATTTTTTTTATATTTATTTTTTCAAGTCACTGTAAACAACACAAATAATGGTCGTACGTCAAAACGTTTTGAGTACGATTATGCCTAAAAATGACAAACTTTCCAATGGAAATGTCAGATTACACTTTGCAGCACTCAGTGTTGCCAGGCCAGAAATATATATAGCAGCCCTCGTAAAAGCCCATTAATTCCAATTTCGATACTTGAATAGAAGTCGACAACTTCTTAAACGCTTTAGAAAAATCGGTATAAATAACTTTAACTTGACTACCACGCTTCAAAGCAGCTAAACAATATTCACTAAAAAGGTTTAGATTTGTTACTGTTGACCTAGCAGAGAAGAAACCGTGCTGATAGAGAGTTACCAACTTTTTTTTTTATAAATAATGCGCTCAAAAATTTTAGAAATACATGATAAATGAACTGTAAAATTAAAGATAAAGGTAAGAGCAGGTACTAACAATACGACATTATCTTAAATAAAAGAGTGCAGAGACCATCACAATCACATTTAAAGGTACTTTTGTCCCAAGCAATTGTGTCAGTCACATCATCCTGGGACGAGACTAGAGAGCCAATATTCAAATTACGAAGCGCTCATAAATTTGACATTAAAAGGGTTAAAAAATAATGCAAACATGTTAACAGCATCATCACACGATCTAGAAAAATTCCCGTTAAAATGCAATGTTGACGAAATGTTAGACGAATGTATCTTTGATTTAATGACAAAAGAAATTTTTATTTTTAAGTCGAGTTTTTTTGCAAGACTTATTAGACTTTTAAGTTTTAAGTTTTCTATTGCTTTAAAATAAATCAAATAACATAAACATATGTGCATGTAAGTGAAAGCAATGGAGCTAACTAGACATTCAATTCAACTTGATTATACCTTTTTATTTCGATAATAAAAAAAAAATGTAGGAGACGTAATGAATGGGCGTTTGGTAAACCACATATGGGGGATACTGATTGTAAGCATGAAGATCAATGGAATTAAAGGGAATGACAAATGAACCTTAAATAAATAATATATGTATGGTGGGAACCCATGCGGCATCTAGTGGGCAGAGATCAGACCCCAAGCTCCTTCAAATTCTTTATTATATCAAGGATATATTCCGGTAAAAGACCTATGTACATATGGGTGTATATTTGAAGCAAATAATAACACAATTCCGTTTGTATAGTATTTACATTCCGTCATTCATATTAACACAAACATAACAACTTAAATAGATTTTTTTTATTTAAAATATGTATGTATTTATGTATGTATGTATGTACCAATTTGGCAATCTAAAGTATTCAAATATTGACAGCGAGCGTTCTTGTATCTTTGAATTTTATAAAGTGAAAACAAGTTTATTTGCAAAAATAACCTTCAAGTCGTTACATTTTCTTAATAGAAAAAGAAGTAAAACTAAAAGCAAAAAAAAGACATCAAGCCATTAGAAATCATTATTAAAAAAGTATCCCAACAATACGCTCTATTGTTGCCTTCTTATCTCTTTTATAATAAAAGGAAAGTGTCTAGCAGATATTTTCTGGTCGGACATTAATTGCGCCATAACGATGTATAAAAAAGAGCAGTGTTTGTGTGTGTGTGTGTGATTTGTGCAGAAAAAGTATTTTACTTTAAGCACTTTGGTTGCCTACAGGCTCTCAATTTAATGTGTTCTTTTTTTTTTTTGCTATAATCCTTTTAACTTTTGAAAATCCTAACAATTGCTTAAAAACTCGTAAGATAAAAATATGGTGACTTTTCTCTTCGTTGAGGAAATTTTGTTGTTTTAAATAAAACAAGTTGTTAAGAAAATCTTTAAATGCAAAAATGAATTGCCAAATGTTAAATTTGATCAAAAACTTACTGGTAGAAATTATTTAAAACAAGTAAAAGTGTTATACTTTGCTATGCCGAATCTTATATACCCTTTACCATTAGTTAGTGAAGTAACTCCAAACAAAAAGACAAATATTGGGGTAACAGAGAATTGAAAAATAAGAATAAATTAAATGATATAAATAATTTTACATTAAAATGTCATTGGCTCTTAATGAGTTAAGCATTAAAAAGAATTTAGTATTTAAATTGCGTTTTTTAACTTGATTTTTGAACTTTACGCGGTTTTTGTTGAGTTCGACGTTTTTTTCTCAATTTTTCCATAGCTAAAGGTTAACAACGTAGCCCTATTGTTTTCCTTGTAATGTGTGCCCGTCTGTGACAGCTATGATTTCGCCATCGCGAACACCTAGTATTATTTCCTCTATAGTGACCTGATTTTTATTCTTCAATTTCTTAACCATAGTAGGCGGACACTTTTAGTATTCACGGGGTGCATATAAATATGTCAGCTACAAAAATAAGTGTGAACAATAAATTTAAAAAATTAACGGCAGTTTCCATATGTTTTAAACCGTTTCTACAAGGTATGCGGTTGTTAAGATAGGGTACTTATTTTTTTGAAATTTTCTTCAAATAACTCTTTTATTATAATGCATAATTATTTCTTCGAAAAACTGGCTGAATTAGAATAATGGGCGTGGTACCTACCATACAAAGAGAAACATAATTTCCTTGTGGCTATAGAACTATAATAGAAAGACTCTTGAAGTTTTTCACCAGTAACCTTCATGTCAATGTACATAGTGTAGCGAAACACAGGCTGGATTGGAATATTGGGCGTGGTATCCTACATACAAAGTGAATAATTTTTATCGTGTATTTAGGGAACAATATTAAATAGACTGCTGAAGTTTTGCACAATTTACTCTGCTGTTGATATGCACAGCTGGAGAAAAATTGTCTGAATTGAAACATTAGGCGTGGTACCTTCCATACAAAGTGAAAAGTTTTTGTCGTTTACTAAGGGATCTGTAAGGGGTAGGCCTTAAGATTTCGAACAAGTAGATTCCCTTGTGCGTAACCAAATGAATGAATGAAAGAATGGCCGTTGAACGATTATTCCCATTAAGGGTACTAAGAGCACCGGGTTTAGCTCGTAACAGTATAAAAAATGTTAGCAAAAATTCTAATTTGACTTATGTAGAACCTCGAATTTGTTAAGGTCTTCAGACATTTTCTGAATCCTCTAGCTTAAAGAAATATATTGCTTATATCACGGTTTTCTATTTAAACTATTATTATGATAATTATTTTGATTTATAAAAGTTCTTTAAACAAATTTAAATGTAAAATCTTTTCTAAATCAAAGATATCTCTATAAATACCAGCATAAATTGCAAACTACTGCGTACTTTATCAAATCATAATGTGATGTTTGCTAGTTATTTCATTCGCAATTATGTTAAGCTGTCTGCCATTAAAATAAAATTGCATTAAAAGAAAAAATCTTGAAATCATACACTAATTGCTAACTCATGCTGTTAATGTCTTTTTTATTTCTTTATTGTTCAATTTTCATTGTCCCCAAAACCAGCATTTTATTTCTTACGGGAATTAAAAAAAGAAAACATTCATAATTTATCACTTCTCACTTTCATTTGATATCCGCTTTGTAGACTCATTTAATACCAACAATTATGTCTAGAATTTTGTAAATACATATCAACATGCATTTGTATTTAGTTAGATGTTTGTATTGGCATTAACCCGGTGGTATTAAATTCAATTTTCATCTGTACGCTTTTGTCAATTTAGTGGTGGTGGTCAGTAACTGCACCGCCAGTAGCGAGCTATTGGTTTTTGTATTCAATAATTTTTTTTTGTTACAAAAACATTTAAATCAAAAGCCTTATCTTTCTACTTTTTTGGTATTAGGTGCCCAATAAATTCTTTACAATATTAAAAAGTCTACATTGTCCTCGTAGTACTTTCAAAGTCAGACAGCATTTGATAATTATTCAACATTTATTAATGACTGTTTGTTTGTTTCTTTGTTCATGTAAACGTGTTATTTAGGAGTACAACATCTATTCTTTGTTTATAAAAGTTATCAAAATGTGAACTCCATCTTTAGTTAACAGTGAAACGTTAGAACAGCAGGAAATCATTATTTATCCTGTCACACATTAGCACGTAAAATTGGTAAAACTTAAAGGATGCTTTACATACTTTTTATGGTTGTTTAATTTGTTTTACACAAGAGTAACGGTTGCAATAGGTTTGAGTCTGAGTTAGATGTTGGTTGTTCGATAGACAACATATTCATTGGATACAGTGTGATTAAATAGGAGTGTGGTTACATATCTAAACAAAAAAGAAACATATTCTCTGTATAAAAAGCTGTTGCTAAAAAGTACCAAACGTGGTGTGCGTCCAAGGCGAATTCATTACAGCTACATTCACGGCAATAATGGCTACTACACTGCTATAGAAATATGTACATTTAGTTTTCGTGCAAAGCGTCTTCGGCTGTTAAAAACAAAGAAGTACAATATGAGATTATAACTTTTGACATTCGAAGAAGGGAAAAACACAAGCGCAAGACCATCTGTTATGAATTCACCTTCGTGTGCGTCTATCACAAAAAGACCAAACAAATATATTTTTTGTAACAGACAAATGCAGCCTAGTCCTGAATATACATTTTAAAATCCTAGAAAACATCCTGATTTCCGTTCCTGAAATCAATAAAAGAATACGGAGTAAGATTTTAATCTTTCCAAGCCACTGTATCATTGGATACAGTGTGATTAAATAGTAATATAGTTACATATCTAAACAAAAAACATATTCTCTGTATAAAAAGCTGTTGCTACAAAGCAAAATACCAAACGTGGTTGCGTCCAAGGCGAATTCATAACAGGTACACTCACGGCGATGGTAACTACACTGCGGAAGAAATATGTACATTTTGTTTTCGTACAAAGCGTCTTCGGCTGTCAATAACAAAGAAGTACAATAGGAGATTGTAACTTTTGACATACGAAGAAGGGAAAAACACAAGCGCAAGACCATCTGTTATGAATTCGCCTTGTTTTGCGTCTATCACAAAAAGACCAAACAAATATATTTTTTGTAACAGACAAATGCAGCCTAGTCCTAAATTTACGTTTTAAAATCCTACAAAACATTCTGATTTCCGTTCCTGAAATCAATAAAAGAATACGGAGTAAGATTTGAAGCTTTCCAAGCCTCATCTCATTCTTCAGAGGTGACAAAAATGTCGATGAAAAATATCTTCCTCCTAATCACAAACTCGCGTGCTCTGGACTAGTGATTTTTTTTCGTTAATTGTTTTGCATAATGTGGTCCATTATATCTGCTTTTCGCGCTGGCCAATTGGACAACCCGCTTTTCTCCCGGCAAATTTAGTTACACCCCTAGAGGAGACATAATTTAAGGTAAATTAGTAGAAACATTTAAAATATGCTAATTTATTATATATTTTTGTGTGTTACCTTGGGCTTTTATAACACCATATGTTCATTTAAATTTGTAATTCCTTGGATCAAAAGAGTCAAGTTTTTTAAACGCTATCTATGCTTTTCTGGTTTCAGTCAAGGTTACTAAAGACAATTCTAATGCCTCTCAAAGTTAATCCAAGCAGACTAAACAAAATGAATCTTAGTTGCTTGAAGAATTCGGTGATAACAACAAGAACATCCCGTTGACTAAATATCTATCTCGATGAAAACTTTTTTAAAATCATACTTTAAGGAAGTGAAAATCTTTCTTAACAAACTGGAATTTCACAGTTTTTTAATATGCTCAATCAAAAAACATCTCTTTATCCAATGAAACTGGCCTAACGCAGGCTTGTCACGTATATTTTGAATCGTATTATAAAGTAGCAAAGCAATCGATGAATAGTGATGTACTCAATTCTAACTCCATAATCAGCGTGCCCAGTTTAGCACTTTCGTTGCTAGATTCAGCGCTCCTTTTGTTGATTTATCAAAAAAATGATCGATTTAGTACTTAGCACACAATATAAAATAAAGAACAACTGACTGCTTAGGCAACAGCAAACGTTTTCAAAGTAACCTCTTTGCTGCAGAAGAAAACACATAGTCAGCTAAAGCGAATGCGTTTCTTTGTTTATTTTTTTTTCATTTGCATTTGGTTTTTGCTTTTGCTGCCAATTTAGCTCCCAAAATTTTTTTGGATCTGATCACACTGTCCATAATGAATTAATGTACAATAATTTACTCCATAGCCTAAGTTTCAAGAGCTGGTGCAGAAATGTTAAACTTTAAGGTAAGACAGGTGAGTGAGGAGCAGCCCACTTGAGTTTGTCGCATGGAAGATTGTAAGTCGAAGAAAATAATTATGTTTGAAAAAGTAAGAGATGGCAATATTTTTTTAATAGTTCAATAATAAAAATTTGTCAGCTTTAAGCACAATTTATTTTCAAAGATATGTACAATTAAAATTCAATTAATAAGTCGTGGAGTACCGCAAGTCTCTATTTTAGGCCCTTTACTATTTCTTTTGTACGTGAATGACTTGTTCAATTAGTTGAATACATTAAGATGCTACACCTATTCAGATGACATACAATTACTTGCTGGATTTGATTTATTTTGCTTGCCAATTTTTGAAAGACATATAACCCATGAACTTTCAAAATTGCTTCATTGGTCAACTCGTAATTTTCTTAAATTAAATCCCTCGAAGTGCAAACTGATGGTGTTTTCTAAACATCCTATTAACATTAATATTATGCTTGGTGACGAATTGTTACAAGTTGTTAAGCATTATAGAACCCTTGGTATTATATTGGATGATAAATTAACTTTTGACTTGCAGATTAACTCTGTTATATCACGCATCTCCTGGACGTTGTGAAAATTGTATAGTATTGCTTACTATTTGCCTCTGTCAATAAAACGTCGTATTGCCCTGTCATTATGCCTGCCATTACTAATATATGGAATTGAAGTTTACTCAGGTACATATCTCATGAATATGAACAGGTTGAAGGTATGCTTTAATAAAGTCTTGCGTTACATTTATAGACTTCATATTAACGAACATGTTTCGCATTATTATGAAGAGCTTATAGGATGTACTTTTTATCAGTACGTTCGTTTTTGGCAAATTATATTTTTTTTTATAAAATTATTAAATTTGGTGCACCAAGTTGCTTACTGAATAAATTCAATTTCTCAATATCTTTAATTTGTTTTACACATTCTTTCTTGATAATGCACAGGTCGTTTGGTGTTAACATAGCTCTTTTATGGAATAATATAATTCCCTATCAGAAGAGGAGATTTTCTAATACAGTTTCAACATTTAAAGGCACATTTTTAACAAATTTGCAAGGCTTCGATGATTTTGTTTTGTTTAATTAAGATTAACTGTAATTATATATTGATGTTTAAATTATTTTTGTAAACTGTTCCTGCCATTTTTCCTGATTTTTCTATACAATCCATCAATAAATGTGTGCAAAGTTTATACTTTTCCCTATAGATAATAAGTCATATTTTTGTATTGTAGTCTAGCCAGTTAGGCTCTATGGGCTTGCGGCATCTTTTATTGAAATAAATAAATAAATAAAATCCGTCAAAAATACATTTTGATTGTAGAAATCGTCAGATGTGGCAACCGTGCAAGTATTCTCATACCAACAAATTCTCTCATACAACATCGAACTTCAAACAAATTTGAAGATTAGCTACAATTTTCATAGCAAACTCATGCATTCAGTGTTTAGCCTTTAAACGGAGAGTTGTGTGTTAGCGCGAGTGTAATAACTAGGGAAAATAATAGTTTACTGTATTAAACAAAAATCAAAATAAATAAAAAAGTTTATAAATACAAATATAATTTTTATTATAAATAAACGAGACGGGTGCGTTTCTGACAAATGATACAATCGCGATAAAGTTAAAAAAAAAATACGCAAAGGAAATAAGTTGAAAATAAATAAGTGCAAAAAATTAAAAAAAAAAAAATAACAACTGAAAAACACAAAATAGTTATATTTTAGAATAGGCATGAAATAAATATTATGTGGAATTTAATAAGATACTACAAATTGAAATAAAAATGGCAAAAATGTGAAACAGTCAATTAAAACAATATAAAACTGAAAAATGTCAACTAAATAAAATAGAAAACATCTGTTAAATTAAATTAAAAAATTAAAATTCAATTTTTTACTTCAAAAAAATTACGCAAACTATTAAAAATTATCTACTCTTTACTAAACAACAAGTTGGAATAAATACAGCTACAACAAAAACATCTAAGTAAATACAAGTAAATATTAAATAGTGCATCTTCTTTCTTTACTTCTCCTTTAATTTATTAAGATAAAAAATCAAAAAGAAAAGACAAAAAAAAAATAAAAATAAACAGAAAAAAATTGTAGAACAACTTTGAGTAAATGTTGTTGTTTACTGTTGCATGTTCCTCTTCAACAGCAACATCATCAGCATAATATGTATTTCACTAGTGTATAAGTTTTTGTGTACATTTTATTAGGGCTCCACATACAAAAACAATTTGTTTAAAGCATAACATGCTAGTTGTTGTTGTTGCCGTAGTTGTTCGTTATTATAATTGTGTGTATGTGTGTGTATGTTTGTTTTATCTGATTATAAACAAGATTTATTTCTTGTTGGATACTTTTTGCTAGAATTTTTACTTTATTGGTTGTTGTTATTTTTGTATTTATTTTTTAATTTTCTTTGTAGTTGTTGAACATGTGTTTGTGTGTTTATTTGTTTTAAATTTATTTCATTATACGGGGAGAAATCAATAAGTCAATGCACAATAAGAGGTAAAACATTAAAACATTTTTTTTTAAGTTGTAAAGTAAAATTTCGGAGTTGTTAAGATTAAGCATTTGAAGAATAGTGAATTTTTACTCTAATCGAATTTTATTTAAAGATAAGGATTTGTTTACTTATTTGTTAATAAGTAATTTTATTTTCAATTTGTTGTTTGATTTCAAGCTTTTAGTTGTGAATCCACTTTCCTTCAACGGGTATGTGTTACAAGACCCTTAATAAGACACATGATGCCTTTTATTCTCGATTGTAAGCCAACGCGCTTTAAATCTATCTTTTCATTCTTGAATTCTTTGGTTACTCAAAACTAAACCGTTGATTATATTGATGAATTCGCCCATCTGGACTTGTTGATATATCTATAAACTTCTTCTAAATTATCGATTATAAAATGTGTTTGATTGATGACCGCGGACTTTCTGTTCGCGTTTAATATTTAACAGAAGTGCATTTTTTTAATTCAATTGGCGATTTTCATTGTAATAACTTCCTTAAGACATTAAATTACCCTCGTAAGTTTTTGTGTGGTTTATTTATTTAAGATAAACCTGTTTTGAACATTATTCTTGTTGTTTTGTTCTTTTTGTGTAAACACTGGATTCGAACATTATGCTCTTCTATTGATTCTGAGCAATATTTATACTCTCTTTCTTGATTTTATAGTAGATTTTCTTTTCTCTCTGCATTTTTACCTTCCTAAGTAACTTTTTTAGGTATGAGTGTAATTTTTGTATTTTTTTTTTGTGGTTGCAAACAGGATCATTTTATTTATAACCATCAGTGAAGCTAAATTTGTGACTTAATAATCTCAATTTAAAAAAAAGCAATTATTAGTAATTTATTTTAAAAAAGTGAAAAAGTACTAAAAATCTAAAATCTACAACTTTGTGTTCTTCATCCTACTTATATTTGCTCGAGGCTTAAAATTAAAAAAAAAATAATGTTATCTTTATTTCGGAAACTAGATACCGAAAGTCAATACAAATGAAACCCTTCCCAAATTCACAAAATAAATTAAGGAAAAATACAATTTTTAATAAGAAAAATTACTATGAAAATTTACTATCCGAAATCTTTCTCATTGGATTTTACCCAAATTTTGTATGAAAAACCTAAGAGTTAAAAGCCATATTGATTAAATAAGAACTTCATTGAATCAACAACGCAAAAAGACAGTAACCCTGGAGTTAATGTCGACGTCGTTGACGGCGTCAAATGTCAAAAAAAAGTTGAATCGTATGAAATTGTATGAGAGCAGTTAATCTCAACGCGTTGCAACGCCGTAAAAGTTCAATCTGTTTCAACTTTTTCGGCGTTGAAACGCCGTCAACGACGTCGACATTAACTCCAGGGTAAAACCTCGAAAACTTATTATTGTATTTCTATACAAAATTTGGCTAAAATCCACTGATATGGATTGTTATGATATGGATATGCTTTCCCCACAGTAATGCATTACATTTTGTATTTTTTAATAATAAATGTTTCGCAAGTAAAAAAGTATTTCGTATATTTGAAGGAATCAAGCACGGTTAAAGAAAAATGGCCGACTTACTTTCAAGAATCATGTAATCAGCATGCAAAATGGAGTGAACCTCGATAGAAAAACAGTTTCAGCGTTTAGAATTCATCTTTATTTTCCAGACCTTTATAAAGCGCACGGACTCTAGTTTTAAACAGTAAAGAATCCAAAAATTAAAGAGCGTAAGTCTAGCCGATATTGAATTACAAACTTTTAAATCCGCCATCAGTGTTACCAGACCTTGTTATTATTCTAAATTTATGATCTATAAAAGTATTAGCAAAACAAGCAAATCCCTATGAAACTTTTTTTTATTACCTTACTTAATGCTCGAGTTTGAATGAATAAAACAGGCAATGCAAGAAAATGTATACAAAGTGTAAACAAAGTGTGACTTAATTTTTTTTTATTGACAGCATAAGATTTTAACTTAATATTTAATTTAGTT
The DNA here is from genome assembly GCA_916610165.2 of Gymnosoma rotundatum. Taxonomy (NCBI): domain Eukaryota; kingdom Metazoa; phylum Arthropoda; class Insecta; order Diptera; family Tachinidae; genus Gymnosoma; species Gymnosoma rotundatum. The sequence continues at coordinate 63,677,177 of OU744336.1, forward strand.
TAAAACAAGTGAGAGTGAGTACTGTTCGGCTATGCCGCTATTATATACACTTCACTATATATCTATAAGTACATGTAAATATAAGTCTGCATAAGAAATTCTTTCCTATCATTAAAATTTTCTGTGAAAAAAGTTTCGAAAATTGTAACTTTGATTAGAGTTGTTATCCCAGCTACTTGTAGTAGTGGTGAATAAGTAGTAAGAGGTGAATTAGTGGTAAAACCAACCACCTGCAAAAATACAAAAGAACTTAAAAGAAAAACATATGGAAAAATTTGATTAAAAATATTTCTTTATTTTCGTTTAGTATCGAGTCTTTACCATACCTCATGGAAACCTAAATTTTTATTTTATTTTTTTGAACTACCAGTAAACTACCCCTCTCTACGATTATGCCTAAAAACTATATAGATATTCATCTAAATACAGCTAAAACACATACTGAACTTCATTTTTATATGTCAAACAGTTTTACTTTTCAAAAATGAAAATATAGCTTTTTTAAAACATTGACATCACTGTTTTCGTAAGACGAAAAAGCCACTAAAATTATTTAACTTTTTTTTATTGTTGCCAGTAACTTGTTGCGGTTTTATTTTGTGCGTTATTGTTGCTTTTTTTTGGTTTATTTAAATTTTGTTTTTCATACAATATTAATGATCATTATTTATTTTATTATTGTTGATGCAATGTTATGTTAATAGGTACGTATGTATGTGTGTATGAAAGTATGTGTACTTGCGGAAAAACAAGTTTTTAGCACATAAAAAATCAACCCAGGCAACAGTTTTGGATACCAGCATTTACGTTAATAGGTTTAAGACTTTTTGTTTTGTAGTTTAAAGAAACACAACAACAACAACAACAAAACCAAACAAACAAAGAGAAATCAAATTTAAGCGATGGTTTAAAGTTCAAGTGTTGTTAAACTAACAAGTTGCGGCTGTGAGAAAAAATTTCTTGGCAAATATTATTTGGCCGAGTTATAAATAAATAAATAAATTATTAATTATTATTTAAAATAAATAAATTTATTTAAATGTATTTTTTAATATTTAAAACACCTGCCTGTTTCCAGAAATCTTAATTGAAATTCTTATTATGATAAACAAAAATTCTTAGCATTGTCGTATAAATAAATAAATTCACCAAGTGTGAGTTAGACTCACACATGAGGGGTTCCGTGTCATGTTACAGCGAACATACTAAAACACACTTTGAGTGAAAATGACGTTACTATTAGGACACCTTGTTTTTGTAAGAACTCGCAATACAAACTGTGCGTAAATTTATTTATTTTTCAAGAAAATAAGATCATATATGTGATAAGCACGTTTCTATCGGAATACCCTTCGTTTTATTTTAATTGTTTGTACTTATTCTTATAGCAGACATATAGCATTACATTTTCTGTACGAATTTCAAACGTCAGAGCCCTGATTTATTAAATTCATGGCATTTTTAAATCATCCTTTAATTTCTAAATTTGTCTTTGTAGCGGAGATATTTGTACATACTCTGAATGAATTTTAAATGCCTGTCTGAAACGGTTGAAAAATTTCTTAAAACATATAGGTTAAAATCACCTCCGTATTGATTTGATTTAAAGTAGTATTTTTTCTACTTGTTGCTATGGCGCACATAATTTTACTAGCATTGAGCAAATTTGACGTGTGTGTTTAAGGCCAGGATTCACTATCATACACAATCATCTGTCCTACTTTAAAAACGGTTCTAAAATGGCGTGGTCGGTGTCACACTATCATAACAAGAGATGCAAAAAAATATTTTGTTGTTTTTTCCTTCACATCTTAAAATAATAAAAACTCTGATTCCAAAAGAAAAATATTTTATGAATTATTTTAAAAGATTATTAAATCGTACAGATCTGTCAAAAAGTCTGTCATACACTATCATACATTTTGAGCACACATGATATAACAAATAATTTATATATTTGAAAAGAAAAATTATTTACAATTTTTGGCGGAAGTTAAAAAAAAAAGAAAGAGGAAAAGTTAAACACCAGTAGAATGTAACGCAGTAGTTCTACATCCGTCATCAGCATTCATTACATGTTATATTTCTGTTTTCTTTAAAAATTAACACAAAAACTGTAAAAAATAATTTTTTTAAAAATGAACTTGGGCCATATTAAAATTGTTCATTTGGTTATAATACTAAATTAGTTCGACCAATACTTAATTTAAATAAATAAATATTTGAAGAAAAAACTATTTTGATTATTCGCTTTAGATAGATTAAGAATAAGAACATGCAGAAAGCAACATGTTTCAAATACGATATCTACGACTAAGCACTTCAAAATTTGTTATAATGAATTTTTAATAATTATTTGTTGAACAGGTGATGTTGCATGTGTGTGAAGATAAATTCGAATTTAACTCGTAGAGACAATAAACCAATTTTTTTAACATATCTAATTTTGCAGTTAACAGAGCACTGTTAATCACTTAATAGTCGTTAGAATTTTGACTTTTATCAATTAAAACGCTTAACCTGAAAATTTGGGACCCGGTGCATGTTAAGTACGATATGTAAAAATTGTGATAGAGTGTACTGAGTGAGATTATAAAAGTTAAATGTGCAAAACAGTTCTAAAAGAACAACAAATACGAAGTTTTTTTTAACATAGTCACTTTTGCAAACTTCTTAAGATTGGTGGTCATTATGGAAAAATGGGGAATGGCTGGTACAACACACCCTATACAAATGGAGAAATCCCACTAATATGGATCAATAGAGCAGCCCTTGGACCTCCGTTTGTATAGGGTATGTTGTACCATCATTTGGAACAATAAAATAACCCCAATCAAAAAAAAAAAAAAAAAAAAATTTATATATATTTATATATGGCGCAATAGAGAATTAGAAAGTAAGAAAAAAACCATTAAATTTGAAATTTTCAAATTTTATTTAATATCAATATGGTGTTATTTTAAAGCTTTTGAAGAGATATTAAAGGAAATACTAAAATTTTTTTTATAAATGCCGATGTCGTTTTTATGTAAAATTATAAATATTCAGTACCATTTTTTTTTATTTTTTAATTCTCTGTGACCCCAATATTTGCTTTTTTGATAGGAATTACTCACTAAACTAGATTTACATAGATGATGAAAGGTATATAAGATTCAGCATAGACGAATATGGTATAAGGTGTGTCAACAAGGATAGTAAATTGACCGCTTTAAGTCGTCACTGTAAAGGTAGGGACTCATAAAAACTCAATTCACTTAAGTAATAATTTTTTCCATCAAAAAAAAAAAAAAAAAAAAAAAATACTCGTAATAATAATAATAAAAAAATTATTTCATTAAGCGTTTACTAAAATAGTTAGCAAAAGTAACTTCGACATAATCACGAATACAATGAATCGTGCTTCTGATAGTTTTAGGTTTTAATCACTATATTTTTCTTTTAAAACTCAAGGTTTCTTATTTACTTTTGTTATCGCACAACGTGACCATATCAGATTGTTGATAAATTTCTGTCAATTTTTTGTGAGTCCCTTCTTTCTTGATCGCGTTTATATATTTTCTTTTCTTTCAAGCCGCACTTGTTTTAAACAGAAAGGGAAACAAATTTAACTTGTAATAATAACAGTGACATTAAATTCAATATTATGGGTATATGCGTTACTTGCTATCGTTTTACAATAAAGTAAAAGTTCTGTTACTAAAATTTTTATTTCGATAATGTAGCTAATAATTTAATTTATTTTTTTTTATTATTTTTTGTAAATGTGTAAAAAATAATACCACAATTAGCCAACAAAAGCTGAGCAACCTCAATGGTTGCGTTGGCAAAGTTGCGTGCTGCAAAACAGAATATCGTGAGTTCGAGTTCACCTTCGGACATGCGTACAACGGAAAATAATAATTGTTATAATGTAATTAAAAATTAAGAAGTAGCAGCACAAACCTCCCGATAGTCAAAAGACAATTATTGTGTGAAGCCATGGCAGATAATTTGGTGAAGACGTCTAATTTAATAGAAGAGTAACAGATAATTGTCAAGAAGCCCTCTTTAATAAAAAGTAAGAAAGTAAGAACGGTAGCGGTTAGCGCAGGGAAGTGTAACAGCATAACAACAGTGTACGGCACATGTGAGTTGTGGCTATTGGATTAAAGGGGATACGTGATACAGATTAACGTCAGTTCCCGGCCGTGTAGACTCTGACCCGACTGGGTGAATACCATGCGTCCACCAGCGCCCCCATGCATTATGGGTACCAATTCGATCCGATGATTTTAGTCATGGGATCCCCCTTGGTTTGGAGCGGAGCCTATCTAAAACTCCTGCTAATCTTTGGGTCTCCACACCGACCTTTTGCTCTCCCCGCGATTTGGGTATAAAGCGCAGCCACCACGTTACTCCCCGAAGTGCCGCATCATTGCCAGGCTGGAACCGAGATTCCAGGGGCACCTGACACCCGTGGTACCATATTAAAGACTCCGGTCAGACTTCGTAACCGAGGTTACTACCAGTTGGGCCCCAAAAAGCCCGGGACTGGTGGCCCACATGATTAAAGGGGATGATGACTGGCTTGGATAAAAGGAGTAGTGGAGATGTCTGTGGATGGTTAAGGTTACTAAACAAGGCATCGAGTAGTTCATGTCTAGCCGGCGTAACACAGTAGTGTAGCGTGGATGGCTGCGTTTAAAATAATATTAACGCATGTATAGTAAATACGAGACCATGGGATTCACAAGACCCGTAGGATCAAGAAGTTTAGCCAGATAAAGCCACAAAGTTAGAATACAGAATTTATAATGAGCCTCAGTGGTATTTGCAATCGAAAGAATCCGTACGTTTGTTCTAAAATGGAAAAACGTAACATTATATAGTGGAGAAATATTTAAATACTCTTTAATTATTTAAATGTCTGCCTACTGCGGTTAAAAAACGTAAGAATCGCTTCACTATAGGAACACCCTTTTTATTTATGTATTATTTTTAAGTTTTTGTAACTTTTATTTAATAATTATATTTTAAGTGTCCACCTATTGCGATTTAAAAACGCATCACTATTGGGTCACCCTTTAATTTAATTTTTTTTTTACTTATTGCTATAACAAAAATAGTTTTTATAAATACACTGGGCAAAATTACGTTAATTTAATCTGTCCATCGCAGTTGAGAAAATAACAATATTCTTGTAAACATCACCTCACTTTCGGAACACCCTTTAATTTTAAGTATTTATTATTATAGCTGCAGTAAATATTTTAATATTCCTTCACCTAGAGTAGTAAAAATAAATTAGTTGTTTTTACCCTTTGGGTACGAAACGCTGAAAAAATACAAAATCCGTCTAAAAATGGCGGAGTTCTGAAGTGAGAATTATAAAAAGAAGATACACATGAATTGATATTCTTTTCCTTTATAGAAGTTGCTTAAAACTTAAACTAAAGCACAAATAGTGTTTTGCTTTTTAAAATGCATACTTATTATTATCTATTTAAAAAATTCTCGTATTCTTTTTCTAAAGCTGGTTTGCCGATCACTTTTCGCTTTTGAATGCTTTTAGACGGGAAAAAAGCAAAAATTTTTACTTGGCTTCCATTTTGTTAAGAATAAAAAGCGTTTGATGGTTCGAAGAACTTCTGGCTGCATATTAGTGATATCTTTTTGAAAGTTAGCCTTCTTTTAATCATGCGAGGTTATAATTTGTTGCATTAAATACGAATTTTTGCAAAGTCTTAATATAATTTAAAAGAAATTATTAAAAACTTTAAATATAAGAGTTGTAATTAAAAAAAAGTTCAACATTAAATTCAGACTGTTTATCAATTCACAGGGTTGCAAAGAAAAATTGTTTTTAACAGTCTTGCCCACATTGCAATTTATATCGCAAGTTACATTAAACTTAAGTTAGAAAAACACATTTGTATAAAATATTCATTTATTAAAATAATAAAAATATAATATAATTAAAATATTTTGAAACTGTGCGATTTTTGTAACAAATGACATGTGCTCAGAATTAGTCTCGTCATCAATCACTAGTAAAAATTCTTGTGTTTCAGTATTAAATACGTGACAATTTTAATTTAGAAAATAAAATATAAAAATGAAAGTGAAACTATTTTAAAAGTATTTAAAAAAATAGAAAAGTTGTCGAAATTACAATAAATAAAAAGTCATAAAAATAAATAAAAATGACAAAAATTGAGAGCACTACAATAGAGTAAAAAAAAAAAACAACTAAAAGAATAAATGAATATAATCAAACAATTTTATATCTACGAAAACTTAACAAACAAACTTGTCAATGAATGTTGTTGTTATTGCTGTTGATTGCGATCATCTTTAGCATGATGATGAAATTAAAAAAAAAATTATTTAGGTTGTAAAAAATGTGAAAGTTTTAACAAAATCGAAAAAATATAAATATTTTGTTTTTGGCACAGTGTTACTTTAGCAAAAAGAAAGCATAAAAAAATTACACCGTTTCCAACACATATAAAAACAAAAATAAATATATGCGAAAAAAGTCTTTTTAGTTGGGCTTAAGTTCGTTATTAATTGTAAAGAGAATAGTAAAAGTTAGATACCAGAAGAATGAAATAAATTTTTCATATTAAGCTGACGAGGGTTGCGAACAACCAGAAAGTTTTCTGTTTACAATTAATTACAATTAATAACGAACCTAATTCTAACTAAAAAAATAGTTTGTAGGTAAATATAGTTTTGTTTAGTTGGCTGCACTGTTTCGTTTTATGTTAATTATCCATAATCAAGTAATATAAAATTTACTATAGGAAATGGTGTTAAACTGCCAACTTCACCGTTATGTTTTCACAGTGCGTAAATTACAAAAATTGGTTTTACTTTTAAATATAACATTTTTAAATATTTTTTGTTTCGTTGTTTGTCTGACCAATATTTGTTTCTTCTTTTTTTTTCTTACAGAAACTCTACTTTCGCTTTTGAACAATCTGCATACAAAACATAAAAATTGTAAAAAAACATTTTAAACATAAATTAAAATAACATCAACTAATGGAAGCAAAACATATAAATAAATTTAAATAAGAAATAAAATAACAAAAATCAATAAGATACTTGAATGAAAAATTTGTTTATCCGTCTCAGTTTAAAGGTGCGGTTTGTGTTATAAAAAAAAATAAATAAAAAACCCCAAGTGCCAATTAACAAATCAATCAAAAAAGTATCAAAGCTAAAACTAATAATTTATGAAATATTTATTTGAAAATGTTTTAGTTTACACACAATATCGAAAATATAATTCCTCAATAGCCAAAGCAGAGAGCAGACAGCAAATTTATTGAATAATTTTCCTAAAAACTTGTGTAAAAATTTCTTACGAAAATAGGCAAAAAAGTGCAATTATTTCACAATTTCTATCTTAATAGTCCACTTGCCAAAATGGGCTTTTCAACGGCCCTTCAGGGCCGTGCTGCTCACGAGGCCTTAATTGTACGACAGGATGCCGAGTTACGGTTAATGGAAGTTATGAAACGTACCATGCAGCTAAAGGCGAAATATGACAAAGAATATTCTATTGGCTTGGCCGCAGTGGCACAACAGGGTTTAAAAATCGATCGTGCTGATGAAATGCAAGGTAAGTTAAGAAAAATATTTTTTTTTTGAAAATTAATATAATAAAAAAAAATTCCTGTTGTTTAATATAATTTAATATTTTCAAAGTGCACGTGCATATAAATAAATTATCGTAGTGTTTTATGATATTTTATTTTTCATCCTCTTTCAACTGCATAAAAGAGCCAAAAACTTCGGCCGATTACAGCGGAGAAAGAAAATAGAATTACTGTTGGTTATTGTTGTTTTTGCTTAAACTTTGATTTTTGGCTTTGCTTTATTGTTTGGACAAAAATCTTTAGTTTATTTAAAATGTTTGTCAGAAGTTTCCTGAAGAGTTAAGTAGGCGGTAGCGTAATGGCCATCGAGACGTGCTTTGAACCTCAATAATCAATATCGTTGATTTAAATAATTAATCGGGAAAATAGCACGAAAAATAGATTTTATTTATTTTATTTTTTATTTTAAATAGATTTAATTTTATTTTTAGTGAAACACGCTTGTGTATTATTTACAGCTAAATGATAGAACTGGGTTTTGGTTTTATCAAGAAGATAGATAAAGGATGTCTGAGAGAAAATGCCTGTTTCAAGGGATTGAAATTAGAAAAATGGGCTGTTTATAAATAATTTTGAGCTACTGTATTACTGTTTTTTTTTATATGGCCCTTATTAAGAGTTGCATTCGGTTTTCGATATTCGCTGGCTAACAAAAATCAAATATCGATTGTCAAATTCGTATTATGAGATAATAGCACTGTCGAAAATTTCGTCGTGCAGCAATTTTCAATCAGACACAAATATGCTTTCGATAGCTTGTGTCAGTTTATAAAATTTATTGAAAATAAAAGTTTTTGTGAATTTTTTTTGTGTTTTTTTTTTACAAAATGTGGCAATAAATTATTCTAATTACATGAATTTCTAAGGTTGTAATAATTCCGTCGTAGTCATTTTAATTTATAATTATTTTAATTTTTCGTTTAGAAATTAGTAAAACAATATTTCTTTAGACTGACAGCTGATCAACATGTACTATTGTGAATAATCCAATTGAGTAAAACTCACAATAGCACTATTTTTATCGCATCTGCGTCATAATACCAAATGAAAATTCTTTCAATCAGCTCTTTCAACTACAGTCGAAGATCGAAAGTTGCTCATAATAGGCACCTATGACTAGCTATTCCTGGTGTGCTTCGCTATCTCAATAGGATTAATCGTACCACGACCATTCTTCCAATCCAGCCAGGGGTGGAATCGTTACATCCGTGTTCGTATCGACAATCGTACGAAAAAAAATTACGTGATACGTTAATCGTATAAACTAAATGGCATTATGACATACGATTGTAAACGGATCGTAATTTTTTGAATGATTCACAATAGTTTTAAAATTAAAAAATTCTAGAGCTCAAGAAAGAGTATTCAGGCTGGTCAGTTTTCCAAATTTTGTTGTTTCCAAAGGTCAAAACCGATTTTTTGCCTATGGCGCTCGATTCAAGGACTGCTGCTTCAATTAACACTTCTTCATTTGGTACCAGCAGCTTTTCTTCATAAAGGCCTTCTTCATTCTGGTTTTTCAATTTAAACAAAAAGAAACTTTTTTCTTTGCTTGATACCTATTTTTGATCAGCCTTAAGCACAAAATTATAAATATAAATATTTTCTTGCAAAAATATAAATTGCGAATTTCCTATTTTAAAATTTTAACATCATTAACTGGTGGTACTAGTGCGTTCATACACTTGGAAAGCTCATCCCATAGTCTGTTAGCAGTAGATTTTAATATGCCCAACTAGGAAGCATGTTTTTTGCCAAATTTTTGTGTTCATTCATGAATCTTAGATTTAACTAATTGTTATAATAATAAGTTTATCGTAAAATAAAAATGAATTTGTTTAATTCGCACTTTTTTTTGCGAATTTGTTGAATTTTTCATCTTATTCGAACTAAGTTTTGTTAACGTATGACAGTTCGTAAAAAATGTACGTTCATGTATACGATAACGTATGTTATAATCTGCGTTATTGTTAATTACCATCCACTAACGTATGACATAATTCGAAAAACGTATTTCTACGATACGTGTTGTACGTTCACGGATGTAACGATTTCACCCCAGTTTTTTTATTTGATTACGCACAATAATATGGAAGTTACTTTTACGAAATTTTAACACCATTCCCTTTCCTAAGTAAATGACAAAATCTTTTTTCTTTGTATTACGTCCACTTTTTCAATCAATTCAGAATGCCTATTAATAAAGAAGTTTCTAGTACACAAACTCAGGATTCTACGTGTTATAGTTCTCTTGATAAACGATTTTAATTTTTTACTTTGTAAGGGAGGTACCACACCTAATTTTTACATTCAGACAATTTCTTCTTTAGCTATGCACATTTAAAGCAGAGTTGCTTATACTATTGTAGTTATCTAGGTATACAATAATAATTATTTACTTTGTAATTAGCGTAACACGCCCACTATTTCAATTTAGCCTGCGTTTTGGTAAACTATGTGTATTAATATGGGGTTTATTTGTGCAAAATTTCAAGAGTCTACATATTGTAGGACTCTTGCTATACGATCATAATTTTTCACTTCGTATGGGAGAAACCAGGCCCACTGTTTGCTGCATATTAATAAGAGAGTTTTTTTGTAACAAAATTTCAAGGTGCAACCCATTGCAGCGATAGCTTGCGCTGTTCTCAAATTCTAAACAAATAGTTTATCCCCGATTTAAAAAATTGTGTCTCCTGTGTTGAGAGTAGCAAAAATCGGTTGAAAGGAAATATACAAGTTTCATTCATTTCGCTACTTAAATAGTAGAAAGACCTTAAAAATGCACCGTGTAGCAGCGCCGGATAAATTAAATTAGTTTTAAATGATTATTGTTAGTTTGAAAAAACATGTTCCAAAACTATTTTTATGGTATTTGAATAAATTTTTTTCAGGGAATTTCAATTCTGTAGGGACCCGGAGATATTTTAATTATCTCATATTTTAATCAGTTTGTTTTGCAAAAGGCTCCTTCACTAGTTTTTAATCAGTTAGTAGCCCAAAAATTTTTTTCATGTCCATGACCTTTGCCGTTCATTTTATTGCACCAATTTTTAAGAAATTAACGTGTTAGTTTCTTGTTGTCTACCTGCAAGATTGACATTATAAACATAAGGAAGATTTAATTGAAAAACAATTTAATATCATTAATGAAATTTTTTTCTTTAATATGTTTTTTTCACTTTAGTTTTGTTATTACTCAATGCAGATAGAAAACGTTAGTGAAACTACAGCATTAAATCCCTGAAAAATTTTGTAGAGTTTTTGAACTTAAACGATGTAATAACATGCATGAAGCAATTTAACTGTTATTTTCATATACTGACGCCTTTACCCACTAATGTACTCTGCAGTTACCGAGGGGCCGATTGCGCGACTTGGTAGCTGTGGTAACTGGGCACTGCCTGTTCGGGTCTTATGCTAGGAGGGTAGGTCTCCCATTTATTGACTTCTGTAGATGTTGTTACGACGAGGAGGAGGAGGAGACAGTCGAACACCTCCTCTGTCTGTGTCCCGCAATACCATACATACCACTAAAACACCCAACAACGGTATTGAAGGAGCTTATCTGATGTATCATTATTTGAACCAAAAAGGATCAGTTCCATATTGAGGTGTAGTGGGTGGTTCACTGGCCCACACGCGGATATTGCGATTCAAAAAATTAATTGAGCGATCATTTTGTACAGTGGGCCTCGTCCAACTGGTTCCACTTTGCGTCTGTTTCCCCCCATTTCTATTTTTTGATGTTCTTTATCTTGATGTTTTCCTATTACGTCCTGCCTTTTATTCTTTTTTTTATTTTTCATTCTTTTCTTCTAAAGCAGGTAACACAAAGCGACCAACAAATGGACCTAAGCGGGCTGTGGCAACACGGCTGCCTGTCAGACCCAACCCAATCTACTAATATACTCGCGAATACTAAACAAAAATTGTGTATTTTTATACTTAAGACTTTGTTGGGATTTGAACTTGAGCTTTTCTGTTTTATAAGAAAGCAAACACATAAATCAATGCTGTCAAAGTATTTGCTAAACATTCCGTAGTCAAGTTTTCTCCACACATGCACACAATTCACAACTTTTTTTAACGAACAACAACAACATTAGCTTCGTTATTATATATATGATTTCGTAAAAATAATCTTAAGACACTAGAAAGCTTGCTTATTATAAGTTAAATAAATAAAAAAAAAAAAATTCAGATTTCTTTTAGAAACTTCCTTACAAGTCATCTATAAATAACTTGCTTTGTTTCCGCAAAAAAAGCTGTCATTGACATTAAAATTTTAGTTTGTTTTCAAGTTTTCTTTTCATTATCAACAAGTGTTTTTTTCCTTTGTTAAGTTGTTAATTTTTGGATATATCTTGCAAATGTTTATCTTTTAAAGTTAAAATGACGTCAATTGACGTCAAGCTTTAAGAATATTTTTGCTGTGCTAAAAAAAATGCAAAAGCAATTACTAACGTGCAAAATGAGTATAGTTGCCGAACGCTTGTCTAAAGTAAGTTTTTTAGTTGCTTAACTCTGCGTCAAGATACGCATAATTCTAATAAAAAAACCCCAATTGACTCTGAAGATAAATACAATAAATAATAATAAAAAAATGGTATTTCTGATGAAAACAAATATTCAAAGAGCTGCTATCAGCGATGTAATTGAGAAAAAAATGAATTTATTCAATAATAATTGTTTTCATTAAATTAATTAATTTTTAAAAAGTACCGTGCTATTTTTCATTCCGATTAAATTATTAAATAACCGATATTGATTATTAAGGGTAAAAAGGCTATTTCGCTACCGCTTTCTTAGCTCTTCAGGAAACTTCTCATAAAAATTTTAAATAAACTAAAGATTGTTGTCCAAATAACAAAGTAAAGGCAAAGTCAAAGTTTAAGCAAAAAACAACAATAATCAACAATGATTTTATTTTTCTTTATCCACTGTAAGCGGCTGTCTTTTTTCGGCTCTTTTTTACAGTTAAAAGATGCTGCAAAAATAAAGTATCACAAAACAGTACGATAATTTATTTTTGTTTTATGTACGGGCAAATTTGCAAATTATTAAATTAAATTAAATCACGCAATTATTCAATTTAATAATTTGCAATAATTGTTTTCTTTAAGATTAATTCTAAATTTAATTGTTATCAACATTTTACTACGTGTTACCTTGATAAAAATCGAAATAAAAAAGATAGGGATCTCGAAAGATATTTGATGGAAAAAATGTAAAAATAAAGATTAATCAAACTAAATTCTCTTTTACGCTTAATCAAATTCAACCATATAAGACCTCAGTTTGCGCCATATCAACTCCCAAATTTTGTAATTTTTAATTTCATCTGTTGCCCCACTTCTTTCGGTCTTTTTGTCTTTATCAATAACAATGTAAGCTCGAATATAGAGGAACATTTATGAGCTTGCGCTTGTTTTCCATATGCATTTAATCAAATACTAAATGGTTCAATGCAATCAGAAAGAACAGATACTTGCTATCCTACCTAAACGTATAGAGTAAAACTAGTTGAATTATGCGCTTGAAACTGGTTTTTGCTCACAACAACTATCAATAAAATGACTAAAGGCCCAACTATAATGTGCATAAGCTAGCTTTAAGGCCCAACTATAATGTGCATAAACTAGCTTATGCCAACTTATACAACTGTGCAAATACATTAAATTATATGTGGTAAACTATAATGTAAATAAGATAACTTTTCGTCAAGTTTCGTTAAATTTCATTTCTTTATGCAAGGTACGAAACTGATCGCACTTTCCGTACGGAAACAGCTGATTGTGCTTTGATTTATACATTAATAAAGAAATTTTTTAATTAAGACCTAAATTGTTAAATTTTTTAGTTTTTACTTCAATATAAAATGTAGAAAAAAAAAACATTTTCTTTATGGCCAATTTTTTACAATTATAATATATTTAAATTAAATTTGTATTTATACACACATATTTATACCATATAAACGATGAACATCGTTGCATTTTTTAGTACGGTTGGCCACAAACACAAAATAGAAAATAATTTGTAATAATTTTTTTTTACATTTTCTTAGAAAATAAACCAAAATATTTAAATGTGTTTGTGAATGTTATTAAATATATAAAAAAATTTTCTTTAAAGCCTTTTAGTTTTAAAATTCTGTTGATTTATATAGAAATTATTTTTGGCAAAAGTACGAAATAAACATAAATGTGCAACTGTGGCAAATAAGTTACTAAATTTATATATGTACATTGTAGCCACATAAATTTCTTTGATAAGTTACCTAAGCATTTGACAGGCTTTTCGTTGAATTTTTGACATAAGCTAAAGCTAGTTTATGCACATTATAGTTGGGCCTTAATTCCATTTACCCATTTCGCTTAGAATGATTCCTTGAACAGATTGGCTGACATTTTACTCAGTCAGTAATTGAAGGATCGCCGCGAATAACGTTGCAAATGACAAAATAATAATTTTTCAGGAGAGCAAAAAAACGTATTTAAATGGTATGATTATCTCCACTGACTGACTCATTGCAATTGCGTTTTGACGGTGATAAAATGCATAATTTTAATGTTTTGTTGTTGGAACAAATGTAAGAAAGTAAAATTAACAGTAATTTGCAAAAAAACAGGTTTTGCAAAATTTGTCTTTTACAACGTTATTCGCGGCTTTGCTTAAATTAATAAAATTGAAAATTAATTTTTGTAATAATTTTGTATTTGAAATAATCTTGAAAACGTGTTTTTTTAGTTTGACCAATCACTTCGTTGTGTCACTTGTTACAAAATCATACCATATGTAAAATTTTGTTTTTCATTTTGACTTTCAAATGTACATAAATGTTAAACACTTTTCAAAAATAACAAATTATCTAACCATAACCTCTGTCAACTTCCAAAACCTTAACGTTGACGTCTTCTATTTTCTTTGATGTGAAATCAATTTCTTTGTTTGTTTGTTCCCATTTTCAAGACAATAAAGTATTAAGTTTTAAGTTTTGTTTGTAAAAACATGAAAAGAAGTTGTATTAAAAAACAGGTATTTAAAATCCAAGGTCAAATTTTAATTTCTACCACATCAAATGTAACATAATTAAACAAGACTCATAAATTTCATTTTGTTTTATATCACTAAAATGAAAAGTTTTTTTTTTTTTTTTAAGATTTGTATTAGTAAGAAGATGGGCCAAAAACGTGTTTTTTTTTAATTGTATAATTAAAGGAAACTGAATTGGGAACGAAAACTTTTCTTTTTTACCCACTGTATATGACTTTACTTGTGATTTATAAAAAAAACACAATCTGTCTTATATAACCGTAAAAGTTGCAAATCAGCTGATCCGGCTTCCTTGGTAAACTTGTGTCTAAAAAGGTAAAACTTCGTAAATGACACGTTTACGAAATTACGCGGAATAACTCTACGTTTTTACGTGCCAACTATTGTTTGTTTTTTTTATGTGTTCATAAGCAGTTCTGTCAACAAAAATTTCTAACTCATAATTTTCGTGCCTTTTTGATGTTTAAAATTTTTTTTTTAAATTGTATACAATTGATAAAAAAAATGTATTATTCAGAAAGAAAACTAAATATAACTCCGCTATTATATTTTTCTTGTTAATGTCAGTTAGTGCTTTTAGAAAATGATGAATTGACCCACTTATAAGCATTTGAAAGGCAAAACATCTTTTTATGTTAGCGTTTAATGTTAAAAGCATTTACAATTGATAAATTTCGTTCAGGACATCCAACTGAGACAGTAATTTCCGGAGGTAGTGATTTCCGAAGCCATTGCATAAATCTACGTTTTGTGATGATCGCAGCAGTTAAGCATATTTTATTACTCTATTACATAAATTTGTTAGCAAAAAAAAATTACAATCGAGAATTAACATAATCTTACGATTGATTATGTAGCTTTCATACAAAAATTTCAATGAATTTCTTTCCGGACACATAACCATTCAACTATTCTGCTCTCCATCAACTCTTCCTACGCGCAACAGTACTTAACCTGACTAATAAAAGTCACACATTATTTTCGCTGCCATCTCAGAGTCAAAATTTGTCATATCCTGTTGCCAATGTAAAAGGAGCATTGGCGTTGATAAGAATGTCTGAGCAGGGCTAAACCACTCACTAGAATTGTTTCATTTATATGGAGTTTCTAAAACATAACAATGATAATCGGGTTGAAAAAGAAAGCAGTGAAAATCAGAATCTTTGTACTAGAGCAGGGGTGGGCAACCTGCGGCCCACGTGCACATAAACTGGCCGGCCCTTAAGCAGTGACAAGCAATTAATGCTATTTTGATGTATTTTCAATTACATGCCTGTTAACAGATGTGACCAAAATTCCCGAAAATTTCAAGTTAGTATTAATTGAGCTGCAAGAAGAAAGGATCTTAAAATGAAACTTATGGAATTATCAACAATTGAATTCTACATAAATTTAGATGCTCACGTATTTCCGCAATTAAATAATTAGCTCTATTCTCACGAAATTTTTTTCACACGGAAAAAAATGTTCTTGACAAAGGATTTCTCCAATTATAAATTCAATGGGAATAAAATAATAAAAAAGTGGCATCATCGTAATTTGAAGTGAGTTATTTTGTTTATTTACATATATTTTTTCTTTTATAATTCATAACACCTACTTTTTTCCGCCAATTATTTTCACTTTCCGCAGTTAATCAGAAGGGAAAAAAATTTATAATAGGAGTAAAGGGAAAAGTGAAAAAAACTCGCTAGACATTTTTGCTTATAATTGGGCTGAATAACACAAAAAAATTATTGCATTGTTTGAGAGCAAATATAAATGCGAACAATTTTTTTCGAAAATTACTTTTTTAAAATCAAAATGTAGATAGCAAATGACAGACGAGAATTTAGAAAGTAGCTTAATAGTTGCTACTACTAAAACTGAATCAGACATGAGTATCTAATCCACAAATAAGCCGTGGTGTCTCATTTATATAACCTATTTTTTAACTTTTTGTAATGTTATAGTACAGTAATAAAAAGTTTTATAAATATAATTAATTTACTTTATTCGTGCTTGATTCCTTTAAATATAAATATTTCATGATATTCTCATGAAATATTTATTATTTTAAACTAAACTACAAAATGAAATGTATTACTGCGGGGAAATCCATATCCATATGGCCATTTCACTACTGCTCAAATAGGTCATCAGTAGATTTTACCCTAATTTTGTATAGAAAAACAGAAAGTCTTATATCAAAAGCCAAATTGATGAAATGAGAACTCCATTATCAGAAACATTTTATTTTTGTTCAACTTCTAAAAATTTTCTTTACCGTTTTCTGAAAACATAACTTTCATTTACCTACAAAACCAATGTTAATGGCCCGCTTAAGTTTGGTTGTTTTCAATTTTGGCCCGCATTACAAAAATATTGACCATCCCTATAATAGAGCATACAACTCTCTGCTTTCCACTGACTCCTTTAACACCAGCAGGATTTAAACTGAGGTCGACGTGGCAACCTCATCTATTATGCTGCTGTGTGTGAACTTCTCTCTAATGAAATTCACACTATATGCGTTGCCATCTCAGCGTTATAATTTGTCATATCCTGTTATCAATGTAAAAGGAACATTGGCATCGATAAGTATGTCTAAACAGGTCTAAACCATCCCTACAATTTCTTCATTTGTATGGAGTTTCTAATGCACCATGCAATTTTTCTCTTTCTTCAAGGGCAATAGCCCTCTCAAAAATATTCTCTAGATGCGCTTATGAACAGAAGCGATATACGATACTTTACACTAAGGCGATACGCTTAACAAACACTCCATCGATTACAACATACGCAACAATATCGGAAAACATCTTTACTCTAATGGCTTCTATATAAAATGAAGTTGTGCTGCGCGATTGCACGAAAGTTGTATAATTTGTAGGCAAAACACCCAACTTGATTACTAGCAAAGTTGTACAACAGGTCGCATCGTATATGGCTTGCATTAGGGCGAAAGCATATTAATCCATTTTGTTACTGCTGAAAACTCCAGACACTTAAATCTGATTTAAGATTGATTGAATGAGAATTTCAGTAAATCAGTAAACAGTAAAAAAAGAAAGAAAAATTATAAAATATTTATTTTGATTTTATTTTTCTTTTTATTTAATTCTTCTGGATTAGAGCTACCATGGATATTGTTTGCCTTTGTTTAAGGTCACAAACGTAATAGGTTCTACGGGCCCATTTCTCAAAACGTCATAATTCCGTAGGGACTTTACAAACAGATAATTTTTAACTTATGTGTTAGCAGGTATAAATACCGCTTCAAATGTACACATAGTAAATAGGAAACAGATAATTTTTTGAAAGCAGAAGAAGAAGAACCGGCTTAGCGGATGAAGCCGTCTAAGATGTTGAGTCGATGTCAGCTGCACACTTTGACGGCGTTTTGCTCGGTTGTTAGCCGACTATTAACCGATCGGCTTTGCTCTCTGTCGGCAACCAACCAATAAGTCAGCCCTAGTAGCTATCAACCAATGCTTTGAATGTTTACTTCGCAGACAGGCAAATGTGGTCCCAACTTGAAATTATATTATTTATGTATGTATTAATGTATATGTACATATCTCGCTATGACTTTTTTACGCAAATCCAATTTTGTATCGAACAATTTGTCAAACTTTATGACACAACGTGTATGGACATTAACATACTTTTTGCATCCATTATAACCATAAAGACACATTTGATTGATTTGTGTTTAAATTTAAGCAACAATAAAATGTCAAGTTTATAATTAAATTAATTACGTTTTTTATCAAAATGCAAATATTTTACATATTTTCATTCAATATAATGGGTTGTCAAATAAATCATGTTACAATATCAATTTTATTACTCATTTAAAATTTTCAAAAGAAATCTGCAATAAATATATTGCAACATTTAGCAAGAGATTGGAAAAACCATTATGTGTCACTTGTTAAAAGAAACATAGTGTCGGGCAACACAACATCATTATCATTCATTATACGAATATGTGTATCTATGATATGCTTTAAGTAAATACAACACAAAAGTACTCACGCTACACATATATACATAAGTCTTTGTGTATGTGTGTATGTATGTACAAATAAAGCAAAATGCGACTTTTAATGTCAGCTTTAAAAAACCAAAATGTATATTTTAAAATACTTATGAAATAAAAACGTTTTTAAGCTGGACATTGCACACTTGTACAACAGTTACACGACATCGTGTGAAACATTAAATTCACACTTTCACTTTTGGTATTCGTAGGCCATGCACAACCAATAGCAGATTTCATTCAGGCTAATGGACAGTGTCAATTTATTTAAACCGTAAATAATATGAAAAGTACGAATAAAATAAATTAATTAACATTGCAGACGACAGTCAGCCAAACGACAAACAGCCAGACGACATTAAACAGTTAGAGTGGGGTTTGTTAAAACCTGTAATTTAAAAATTACATCACATCAACGTCATTATATAAATTTCAATGTTTTTTTTTCGTAATTCAGGTGATCAAAGTTAAATTTGTACTCGCACTTGATTTACAAAACTGTTCAACAACATTAACCTTTTAATAATTTGATTATAAACGTATTTGTAAGTGTGAATTTGGACGTTGGTAGTTATTTTGTTTTTTCATGCAATTTAAAAAAATTTCGAAAAAAAAAATTTTTGTATTTAAAGAATCGCATGACTTATTGCAGTTTTCGCATTTAACAGTTTACAACAGCTTTACAAGCCATCTAATTATGTTACCATTTAGGACAGACATCATTCGTACTTGTCATAAATATTTGAAGGTTTAAATTTTCGAATGATATTTTTAAATTAATTCAGTTTCATTATTAAATCCTGAAGTCCCAGTAGCAAGAACAATTATTTTAAGTCTGTCGCTGCATGTCTTAAATGTTTTGAAACTTTATTTATTCTAATTTTCGATGTTCTTTTATAATTTAAAGAACTGTTCAACAAAGCTTAACAATTAAAAATTCAATGTTACATTTTCCTGCAGATATTAATTTAATCACTTAAAGATTTTTTTCACTCAAAATAATTACTTTTGTTAAAATAAAGAAAATGATTCACAGCCTTTTTTTTTGTAAACGACAAGGCCGCAACTACGAGCAGTAACGCTGGCATAAAAACAATGATCATAATTGAGGCCTCCGTTTTCTTTAACTTCTTTTTAATAAATAACAGTTGTTTTGTTTTCTGTTTCTTTTCAACATCTTTTTTCTTTTTTCGTCAAATAAAAAGGAATAAAGAATTTAAAAGCTGGACTCACACACGAAGGGGTTTGTACCACGACTAGGCCACCCTTCGTTTTTATACCCTTCACCACAAGTAGTGGAAAAAGGGTATATATCCCATAATAATGTAAAATAGAAAAAGTTTACCACTAATTTGATCTCGCAACCTAATGCAGAAGGGAATGTAAAGAAAAATAAGAACGGGGTATGTTTGTTGGTTGGTAGTTTTTGTAAAAGCCTTAACATTTTTGTATGGACTTTAAAAACAGTTCTCATGTTGTTAATGAAGTTTCTGTTTTGGTGGGTGAGTTGTTTAAGAAGCGATTAATATAGCACTTCAAACTTACCTGACTTTCGATTAAAAGAGGAAAACAGATCTTGTTGTAAATTTTTGATAAGCCTAAAGTTACACTTGGAGTTTATATGGCTCGAAAAAATTTCTTACATTAGTTTCAGCCTTTAAACCTGAGAAGAGGCGGAGGGAGACGGATATCACATGTAGATTAAGTGTTTATTAGAGAGGTCCTTAGTTGAAATAACAGCAAGGTGCCTAACAACTAAAATCCTAAAATAATTTTACAAATTACCAAACAGTTTTTGTTCGTTTTTAATCATACTTTGATTGCAGATGTATAAAATCAACATATTATGTTTGTTTATGTTATATCACGGTTCATAATGAATTCTTATTATGGCATAGTTATAATGACCTGGAACTGATATGAATCCCATTTAAAACTATTGTACAACGTAAATCTAGCACCACTTAATTAATAATTTCTGAATTTTCTAAAAAATATTAATTACTAAAAAGGCGCTAAAAAGGTGAGCAACATCCCAGGAAACAAATCCTTTATTGAGAATAAAAAAAGTTAATTCATTTTTTTCTTATTCGCAATACAGTTGTAATGCTCGGCAAGAAGTGTTTATAATTGAAGTTATTTTTATAGAGATCAAATATATTTCCTCGCTGCCAACAAATAGAAGGTGTTTTTATAAGCTTAAAAGAACTGTAAATTGTAAAAAATAACATAAAAAATTAAATTGTAATGAGAAGATATGAATTTTATATACGAACGATCAAAACATGGCTATCGCGGCTGCTAATGACGAAGCTCATTCAGGACGTCCAATTTTGGGTCACTTTTACAAGTACTGCTGGCCGTATGTCACAAATAACACGAACAATGTTGGCCTCACAGGAAATAATCGAGAGGTGTCATATCGCACGACCTTGTAGGCCAATTGACAGGTCCATTAGGCGAAATCAACTTATCGCCAAATTTTGATTTTAATAACTCGATGGTTGCCTTCGCCGTATTACGCGTAGCGCCATCTTGTTGAAATCACATTTCATCCATATTTTCAAATAAAAAAATCATTAATAATGGTGCGGTAACCATCTCTATTAACCGTAACGTAAGATTCACCCTTTTTTTAAAGAAATAAGGTCCGATGATGCCACCAGCTTGTAAAACAAACCAAACGGTGAATTTTTCTGGATGCAATAGAGTCTAAAGGGCTTTCAACAAACCCAGACTGACGGCTCAGACAGACGATTATGTGCACCATAAAACTCACGAAGTCGTCTATAAGTTGCTCAAATTGATGATTGATTTTCAATGTAAATTTGGATGATTTAATAGCGTTGTTCAAGCGGAGTCTATTCATAATGATTTGCCAGAGTTAACTGAAAATAAAAAAAAATTTTCATCAAAATTTAATTTTTAGTGTTATTTTTTATAATTTTAAGTTCTATAAAGCTTAAAAAATACACCCAATATAAAGAGATTGTAAATACAATGACCAAATGTATTTACTTGCCAATAATAAAAAAGTATTATTAAAACAAATATAAATTATTCTTCGCCACTATTTATTGTTGCAGAAAACATAATATGTGATCACAATCATGTTTTTTCCTGCATAAATTTTTAAAAAACCTTCACAAGATCGCCTAGAACTAAAGATTTCAAAAATAAACATTATTATAATGAATTAGAATCCAAAAAAGTGTTAACAGAAAGAAAAAAAATAAATAAAAACTTTGTATTAAAACTTAATTTAAATATTTTTTATAATAGCAATTGTCAATTTATGTTTTATTTTTACAGGCAGTCTCATTTCTAAATCCTGGCGTTCCTACATGGATGAGTTAGATCAACAAGCCAAACAATTCAAATCCAATGCCGAACAAATCGAAGTGGTTTGTGATAAATTGGCCCACTTGTCGCAGGACAAGCGCAAGGCCAGAAAAACCTACCAAGAAGAACATACAAAAATAGCAGCCAGATTAAATCACGTAAGTTTATTTATTTATTTATTTTTATACGATAAATTATATTTTCCTTGTATATAATTTTTTTTTTATTAAATTGAATGCACCTGTTTTGCGTCTTTTAATATTTACAAGCATTTTATAAACATTTTAACGAAAACAACACATCGCTACACAACACAATAAATAAACAAAGAATATGAAAAAAAAACAAAAAATAATAATAATCAATAAATAAAACAACGAAAAAAAAAGATTAACAATTTTCTGAATGCCTTTGATTAACAAATTGTCAAATGTTTTGTTAATATTTTTTGTAATAAATGACGACATTGTTGATTGAATTTATATTATTTTATTTTTTTATGTTTTATTTAAGGTATTTTTGCATTATGCAAAGTTATTGTGTTTTTCTTTATTTTTATTTTAAGCAACTTTTATATTTGAAGCGTTCTCGTTTCATTGAATTTTGTATTTTTTTTTCATTTCGTTTGAAGCCATAAAAATGAAAGACGCCGCTATTTTTACAAAGATTTTGCTCAAATAACATAAATATAATTTCATTGACAACAATTATTCTTTTAAATAATAAGTAGGAGTGTTATATTCGGCTATGCCGAATCTTATATACCCTTCGTAAAGTAACTCCAATAAAAAAGCAGAGAAAATAAAAAAATTAGAAAAAATGTTATCATAAAAATGCCATTGGTTCTTTGTGGGTTAATCATTTTTAAAAATCGTACTCTATTCTTAAAGATCTCTTCAAAAGCTTTAAAATATTACCTAAAGTGATTTAAAAAAAATAGAGTTCAGAGGCCCGTAACTGGGCAAATATGGGCAAGCGCCAACTTGTTCACTTGGTATTTTTTTTTACTTTTTTAATTCTCTATCGCCTCATATATCTCTTTTTTGATTGGAGTTACCTTGTTGTTCCAAATCCTATGAAAAAATTAGAGGAAGGCGTGGTGTTTTGCGCGCTGCCTCGAAGGACATGAACCGATCTTGCTGATTTTCAACAGTAAAATTTTTGAAGCTATGTATGTCTACTGGACTGGCGTATTTATTTTTCTAAAGCTCATCTAGTGGTAAACTTGGTTTCAACACTAACACGGAAGGACAGACGGACAGCCGGGCAAACGGACACTACACAGAGAAAATAGATTCGTTACGACAACCGAATTTGTTTCCAATCGAATTTGGTCGGTTGTGAGTATTATTTGAAATTCGGTTATGATGACTGAATAAATAATACTCACAACTTTTTCAAAAATTCATTCTACAGTCGATATTAAATATTTTTGTGTAGTAAATAAAACAAATTTAACAACTTTCATTCCAATGTACTTTTATTTTAAAAAATAAGTTACAGGAATAATAGGTATAACGAAAATTTCATGATTGGAACCATACGAATCAACAAGGCCACTCTATGTTATCCCGATTTGTTCCTTTCCACCTACTTTCTTTCATTTTACATTCTATTTGCAAATACCGAAATTTTTGTCACTATGAAGTAAATAAAACATTTTATTTTTATTTGCAAATGTCTTTTTAAGACAATTTAAAACTTACCTTTTAAGGATCTTGCGGAACTTTGCGCTATTTTCTTTAAATTTTTATATTTTTTAAACCTAAATATCACTGACATTTTTTATTACATTTTTTATTATATTTATTTTTTTAATTATGTCAAAAACTTTTTTGAAGAAGTAAAGCAAACGATTTATATAATTCTGACTACTAAAATTCTGTTTTCATTAGTAATGTGCTGAATTACTTTGGTTGCCTCTCTCAATTAATAGAGTTAATTTGAGTAAAGCCATAAATCAGTAAGGTGAACTTTCTAAACAGTTGTTGCAGCTAACCTTTAGTAATAAACACTATTTTTTAGTTTTTAATATAAAAAGAATGTCATTATTATATTTTATTAATAACAAGAAATAAATTGTGATAGTAGTAGTTAAATTTTTAATAGATCAACCGAATATTTACAAATCATTTTTTTGTGTGTACTCAATCGACTTCTCTATGCATAATAACTTAGAATATGTATATACTTTATAGGGTCAGAAATGGATACTGTAGAAATTACAAACGGAATGACAAACTTAGTTATACCCTTCTTCTGCTTTTTGTGATGAAGGGCTTAAAGATACCATTCTCTGATTTACAGGCCAAACCCATACTTGCTTGTCGCAGATAGTCCTGTCTACCGCTTAGATCTTTTGCTGGAATTACTTACTTTAAAAAGAGCTTCAACGATGTGTTACGAACAGTAATTTTAGCTCGTTTTAAAATCTCAACGTAAAACTGATATAAATATCCAAATTGTCATTACTTTTCAGCAATTAAAAAAAAAAACAGTGAACTTTTTTTATAAGCATGAGCATCTTGACAGAATGGCAACTCGTGACCCTCTTAGGTTTGGCTCTTATATATCCACTATCTAGTGAATAAAATTTATGTTCTCTTCGGGATTTTAATTGATCTTATCTTGTTTTCGTGTCTTAGAAGTAGATTATGCTTTTCAACACAAATTTTCAATTAGACTTAAAATATGTGACAAGTGAGAGATGTACTCGATACAATCTCAAAAGGAGCTATTGAAAATAGTCTGTCATCTTTTCGGATACTAAAGCTGTCATCAAGGCACTTAAGTTATATGAACTAAATACAAACTAATATAATAAAACCGAACCAGTTAGACGGCTTCAAAACACGAATCTTGACGAGTCTCCTCTCGCGTTGGAACATTATAGTTGAAGAAAAAAGGAATATATATATTTGATCCTTTACTCCTGCAAGGAGCATAGGGCCGCTACAAGGTTTTTCCAATATTCTCGATCTGATGGACGATGCTTCACTTCCCCCAACGAGGGTTTAAACGGGATAGCTCAGTTTCAATTTTCCGTTTTCAGGTATGTGATGGTCTTCCTCTACGTCGACTGCCTTGCGGATTCCCCTGTTTAGCTTGCTTGACAATATCGTTAGGTGGTCTGCGTACAGTATGTCTAATCCAATACCATTTACGCTTTCAGATTTCAATTCGGATTAGTGATTGGTTGTTGTACAGTATCATACCAAAGCTGGCAATTTGATATTGTTCTGGGCCAAAATATATACATAATCCTTCTTAAGCATTTGTTTACAAAAACTTATATGGATTGTATGTCTCGTGGTGATGCATTCCATGTCTCGCATCCATACAACAGTGTAGATTTTACGTTTGAGTAGAATAATATTAATATTAGTTCCACACTGGCTTAAGTTCGCCGAAGGCTTGACGGGATTTATTTATACTGCTAGATATATCTGACTTGGACCCGCCACGTTTGTCCAGTATGCAACCCAGGTAACAGAATAAGTCTGTTTCATCAAGCGGTTGATTCTGGACGGTGATTCTTTGCTCATTGTTCACACTTATTCGTATTGTCTTTGTTTTGTCTACATTTATTTTTAAGCCAGCTTTTGATGCGAATTCCTGGACTAATAGTATCTTTGATTGCATGTCGGAGAAGGTGTGGGCAAGTAGACAGATGTCATCAGCGTCGTTAAAGTTTTCCCATCTTCCTTGAAGACCCCAGATGATTCCCCTTCTATGTGATTATGCTTGTGACTAAAGGAAAGCAACTACATACTCGGGATGAACAGAATCCGAGAGAAACTCATGTCTCAAGCTTTCTCTGTAAGAAAGACACTAACTGAATATTAAGAGCCACAGCCGAGTTGATTTTGCAAATATAGCGAAGATACTCTATATTATATTCTGAAAGACTTTGAGGCTTTATATTGCAGAAGATGCAACCGTCTGGGCAAGCATCTACTGAGCTTCTGCAGAAAGACAGGTTTAAACAAGGTATATTGTCTTTCGCTTAGGTTTGGTTTTTAAGGCTGTCAGTATGCTCTTATATTTAAGTCTGAAGCAGTTGGATCTCAATGGTCATGTTATGGTGCCTGAAAATAAGAGATAGTGAAGATCCATAGGGTGTCTTCAAGTCAGGCCCAGTGCCAACGTCAAGACAGGCCAAGTGCCAAACTGGCTCGAACCCCGAATAAATAAATTTATTGAAAATATTTTACTTTGACGAAATTTTTTTTACATATGACTTTTCATTTTGAAAATATATACATATGTATGTATGTAATTTCATATGTCACATGTGAACACTGTTAATTTTTAGACTTTAGACTGTTAATTTTAAACGTACATGTATAATTTCATCTTACGTAACCTTTTTTGTGTTGAAATCAGCTGATGTCATATACTTTATCAGATCAAAATAAAACGCAACTTTAACACAAGCATTGTTTATGTGGTTTTCCAGTGTGAAATTTGACAAGTCTTATGTAAAAAACATGTTGTCTAAAGGCAGCTTCATCATCACATATGTCAAACGTAAGACATTCTTTTTTTGTAAATAGATTTAACTCTCAACTAAAAGAATTTTTCTAAACAATTTAGCATTCATCAAGTGTAATGGTAAACTACAACAAAAGAATACAATAATAACAAAAACAACAAAAACAACAATATCTTAAATATTGCTTTAGTACGTGGCCTGGCCCGTTTGAACACCACAAAAAAAAACTACAAAAATGTGTTTATTCGGTTTCATTCTTATTAATATTGCAGCTACAGCATTTGTTGTTGTATTTGTTTTTTTATAGTGATTATTGCATTAAACAGTTGACTTTATTGTTGTTTTTTTTGTTTTCTTATTAAGAACCGTTGTTGCATTTTTAAAGATATTTTTCAATTATTTTACATTTTTACTAAAACTTAACGCGTACCAAATGAATATCTGCTGTCATGGCATTCACCCGTATTGAAGTTATTTATTTCATTCAGCCTGCATTCGACAACAGCTTTTGTGTAGATAACATTGAACAAAATAGTTTTTAAATTTTTAATTCATAAATTTATAAAAAATTTACAATAAAGGAGTGGCACGGCACGTTGCTGTATAATTATCCAATTAGATATTACACTCGTAAGTAATAAAAGTCGTTTGGATTATTCAATGAAATATTTTTTTCTTTACATACCAACTTAATAATTCGAATAAAAGAATTCTGACACTAAATTAAAAGAAAAATCTGATGCATCTATAAGATACGAGGGTAATATTTAAGATTATAATTGATTTCACTTTGAAACATTGACACCAAAACCTAGAGAATTGTATTTTTGTAATACGGAATTCTAATTATTAAATTAAAAGTCAAATAAATAATTGAGTCTGAGGTCAAATATTTTTTTAAATGTTTTGTCCAATATTTAGGAAATAAATACCTGAAATATTTTCATTCAAACCTCTGTATGTTGAATGTAAATATGTAAATCACAAAAAATTTTATATCAATTTAACAAATAAAACAAAAAAAAAAAAAAATCTTTGTAATTATCAAAACGATATTATTATCTATTTTTATACACTTCACCACAAAAAGTGGAAAAAAGGTATAACTAAGTTTTTTATTTCGTTTGTTATTTCAACGATATCCATTTCCGACCCTTGAGGGCACTAGATCAGCTACAGAAATTTTAAATACGCCAATCGATCAGACATAGTGTCAAAAGAGGTACTATTGGAAATCAGCATGATCGGCCCATGTGCTTCGAGGCAGCGGGCAAAGCACCACGCCTATCTCAAATTTTTTCACATCATTTGGAACAATGAAGTAACTCCAATCAAAAAAACAAATATATGGGGCGATAGAGAATTAAAAAATAAGTAGAAAAATTCTAGTGAAAAATTGGTGCTCGATCATATTTTCCGAGTTGCGGGCATCTGAAATTTGGAAATTTTTAAAAATATCAATATGGGTATCATTTTCAAGCTTTAGAAGAGATCTTTAAGAAAAGACTAAAATTTTTTAAAAATGCTTAACCCATTAAGAGCCGATGGCATTTTTATGTAAAATTATATTTTTGTAGGTACTTATGATTTTTCACAACCTATTGTATATGTGAACTAGATTTACATAGACGAAGAAGGGTATATGATTGTATATTGTATCTAATACAATCAGGGGTGGAATCGTTACATCCGTGTTCGTATCGACAAGCGTACGAAAAAAAATTACGTGATACGTTAATCGCATGAACTAAATGGCATTATGACATACGATTGTAAACAGATCGTAATTTTTTGAATGATTCACAATAGTTTTAAAATTAAAAAATTCCAAATTTTGTTGTTTCCAAAGGTCAAAACCGATTTTTTGCCTATGGCGCTCGAATCAAGGACTGCTGCTTCAATTAACAGTTCTTCATTTGGTACCAGCAGCTTTTCTTCATAAAGGCCTCCTTCATTCTGGTTTTTCAATTTAAAAAAAAGAAACTTTTTTCTTTGCTTGATACCTATTTTTGATCAGCCTTAAGCATAAAATTATAAATATAAATATTTTCTTGCAAAAATATAAATTGCGAATTTCCTATTTTAAAATTTTAACATCATTAACTGGTGGTACTAGTGCGTTCATACACTTGGAAAGCTCATCTCATAGTCTGTTAGCAGTAGATTTTAATATGCCCAATTAGGAAGCATGTTTTTTGCCAAATTTTTGTGTTCATTCATGAATCTTAGATTTAACTTATTGTAATAATTACTTTATCATAAACTAAAATTGAATTTATGTATAATCTTATATTTTATAATTGAATTTGTTTAATTCGCACTTTTTTTTAGCGAATTTGTTGCATTTTTCATCTTATTCGAACAAAGTTTTGTTAACGTATGACAGTTCGTAAAAAATGTACGTTCATGTATACGATAACGTATGTTATAATCTGCGTTATTGTTAATTACCATCCGTTAACGTATGTCATAATCCGAAAAACGTATTTTTACGATACGTGTTGTACGTTCACGGATGTAACGACTCCACCCCAGAGTAGTTGTAAACACGCTGATGTAGTTCCTGTTCTAAAACTTCCAAAAATTTTAGAACTTTTAAAACATAAACAATAAAAATTTAAATTAAAATAACAAATAAAATTAATATTAAAATTTATCACGATACTTAAACGTATGAAAAAACATCGTTATTGCTGTAGCACATATTGATGTAGAAATAACTGACAACATTTGCACAATTTGCAAGAACAGCTTGTAAATTGAACAGTTGTGTTCATTATTTTTTAATTTCTTCAACATTTGGAATTATTTTCCGTTCCTCATGTGCTGTTTATGTATTACAGGCGATCAACTCGTCTGAAAAATATGTACGAAAAGCACTCAGTTTTTTGAGTTATTTCCATATAAATTCTCTAGACGAGTTGATCGCCTGTAGTACAGAAACAGCACATTAATCTGACTTCTTTAATCGTTGAGATCAATTTGAGTCACAATTTTTGTGCTCTAGACATTGGATAACTAATAGTCACGATTAATGAAGAGTATAACAGATAACCTTCCTTTCGGTTTGTTTTAAAAAATAATTCTATTGTAATTCGTAGGTCATAAGTAAACCGGATATGAAACCTCATACTGTTAGGTCGCATTGTTTAGCGGCTCTACCAGCGTTGCCGCTTTGGTCCAATCGGACCAAACTTGGTAGTTTTTCGTTTTTTAAAAACAGTTTGGTAGTTTGGTTGGTTTGTTGCATTTTTTTAAATTTTTGGTAGGTTTTCCTCCTGTAGCAATTTTTTAGCAATAGTAAATATTTTCACCTTAAAAATTCAGAACATAAAATAAAAAAATGTAACTTTAAATTAAATAAACAATAACTGTGAACAGTGCTACCACTGTTTTCAAAAACTGTTTTAGGTGCAATAAAAAACATCTCTGATTTCTTGCGTAGAGATGATTAAAGCTATAACCATCTCTGATTTAAGAAACGCGAAAAATATTATGAAATTGAAATCAACAATATTTTTGAGTAGAGGTTTATTTTTTAGTGTATGTATTAAAAAATTAACAGACAAAATGGAAAAGTAAGTAAACTATTTTAATTGTAAATATGTACCTATTAATTACATGAATATCTACTAATATTGCATGTATTTTTTTAAGATTTTCATCAAAAACTTCAAAATTAAATGAAAATAATATAATTACAGAAGACCAGGTAGAACCACTCTTAAAATTTTTTTAAAACATTTTTAAATAATGTAATACGTTTAGCGAACATTGTAAAGAAACAGTCAAAAGAAAATTTAGAACCAGGAAAGGGATGGGTGTTCATTCTGCATAGTATGCTCTAAAACTATTTCAAATCATAACACCCATCTTAAAAATCACCAAAAGATAAACATCCATCTCAACAATTAAGGAAAAAAACCAAGTGAGTATAACAAAGTTTATGTGCAAGAAATGCATTTTTAAATTTTTGGTAGGCTGTGAACGATTTTGGTAGGATTTTTGAAAATTGTTGGTAGGAAGTCAATTTCTTGTGTGGCAACGCTGGGCTCTACTTCAAAAATTGCAGAATAGCTTGTGAAATCGAATGAGAAATTTCGATGAGAAATTTAAACAAAGGTTTTTAGAAAAAAGGTGCCACCTATGGGACTAATTTATAAAAACAATTTTATTGAAATTTCTTAAGCTCGTGCATAGAAAAATATGTAGGAACACGCAAAGAAAAAACATGGTTGAGGTAACTATAATCTAAGAGCTACAAAGATACTATGGTTGTATTATATGGATGTTAGAAAAACATAAGCCCAATTCATAATCTTGTGCAAATGGTGTTGCATCATAGCATTTGCAAAATTGTATAGCATATTTTTAGTCTACACCAACAAAACATATAGTAATGAGTAAAATATGCTACACAATTTTGCAAATGCTATTGCATCATAGCATTTGCACAAGATTGTGAATTGGGCTATAGTATTGTTACATTTAATAATAATAAAGTTGATCTTGCAAATATATTGTTGTCTAGCTTAGCAATAACATGGTAAAGTAAAAACATAATTATGTTTAAATATAAACATTAAATGGTTAAATTAAATATCATAATATGGTTGAA
The DNA here is from genome assembly GCA_916610165.2 of Gymnosoma rotundatum. NCBI lineage: Eukaryota > Metazoa > Arthropoda > Insecta > Diptera > Tachinidae > Gymnosoma > Gymnosoma rotundatum. Next base: position 63,708,364 of record OU744336.1, read on the forward strand.
AATATCATGTTATATAATTGAGGGTAAAGATATTCATAATATTATTGACCTATTAATATTAACTGTTACATTTGTTAATGATTTGTCCAAAAATTACTTAAAAACATAAATTCACAAAGAAATCATTTATTTGTATGTTATGTATATGTGAGCAATAATTATAAGGCTGTAAGCTAACAAAAAAAAAAAAAAAAATATTAAACTGATATATTACCATTCTGTCTAGACCCAGAACAAAATATTTTTAAACGTAAATTTTATTTTGTTTGCTTTTAATCATACTTTGATTAAAAATATTACATTATGGTTAAAGATATCATATTATTTTTAATAAGTAATAAAACTTTGGTTGTGGTTCGAATTTTTTAAAGTTTTAAAGTAAAACCAACCATGTTGCAATGTTGTGCACAGTAACCACATAATGGTTAAATGTTAACAAAAAATGTTTGCCGTGACTGAAATTTTATTGAAAACATCTATAATTTTTTCTCCACAGCTATACATTGTTACAAAGAACATAATATGGTTGTTGAGACCAAATCACACCCATGTTATTTCTAAGCGTGAATACAGTAACAGCAGCGTTTCAGGCGCTGGATCGGGATATGTTTCACTGCGTTCTCGTAACTACAATGGTATGTGCTCGTTAAATTTGTTCACTATCACTATGCACTACGCATTATAGAGAAAATTCGTTTTTTAGCCGAACAGTTCGTATGTGGAATTAACTCCCAGCGGAGGTCTTACCTGTCACTTTCAATGTGATAAAATTCAAATCGTATGTCCTCTAACTTCCTTACCATAACCGAATTTCCTAGTTCTGCCACAATACGTTTCATAAGTTGGGGATATACCCTGAGTGCTGATTTCATTAAGAACAAATACAAATAGGTCAAAACTTTTACAGAAGTCTATTGCTAATTTAAGAATAGATTCTAACTATGTTTAAAGTAACAATATGAAAATTTATTATTCGGAATCTTTTAAAATTTAATTTACTTTATTCGTGCTTGATTCCTTCAAATATAAATATTTCATGATATTCTCATGCAATAGTTATTATTTTAAACTTAACTAAAAATGAAATGTATTACTGCGGGGAAAGCATATCCATATGGCCATTTCACTATTGCTCAAATAGCTCATCAGTGGATTTTACCCAAATTTTTTACAGAAAACTAGAAAGTATTATATCAAAAGCCAAATTGATTAAATGAGAACTCCATTGAATCAATAAGACAAAAGAAAATAACAACTCAAAAATGTTCTAAACAAAAACACAGCAAACATTCAGTAACTATTTTTATTTTTTCTTTCATTTTTCTACATAAGGGATCCCATTGGGAACCATTCATATGTATTTGAAAGATCCAATAAAAAAATAAAAATAAAAATTGAAAAAACAATTTTTATTAATAAGCAATGTGCACATGCAAATATATCAGCGCAAGCCTGGGTTGACAATAAAAAAAAAAACTAACAAACATACCAAAAACTCTATTACATATACAAGATATTTAAACGGTGGCATGTTATAACGCCCAAGGACATAATGTCCATGGATACTATAGGTATATTTTAAGGTATTCTATGTAAGAAAGGTGGAACGCTTTTACAAACTGGCTTGCAGAAAATCTTTGATAAGCGAAGTCAGTGTTGGTTTTACCATAGGAGAAGAAAATCTTTGCGTGAGGAAAATAGAGGCGCTCCACCATTTAAGGCCGATGTTGCTAAATTTCGGCACTTCGAAACTATGCCTGAGAGAATGGTGTTAATGCTCACTATAATATCTGATGACGTGGCAAAACTTATTATTATTACCCGATTACGGACAGATGGATATCGCTAAATCGACTCCTTTGTGCATAAGAACAAGAATATATATACTTTATGGGAGTTGAAAATAGCATTCTTATATATGCCTTTTCCACCTGAGGGAAAAGATAAAATAACAATTTAAGAAAAGACTTTGATTGTCTAAATGTTGTTTACATAAGTTCTGAAAAGCAAATAAATCATTACTTGATAACTTCCAAATAATGCCTGCTGTACGCAATAGTCCACTGGCAAGTTTTTAATAACGCACTGTATGTAACCTTCTTTCCACTTATGGTGGTGTTATACTTAAAATAATAAAATATGATTATTTAAATATAATAATTGGGAAATATTAATTGCATTTTAAATTATTAAAATGTATTTATAATTAACTCAATAACAGCTGTTTAATTACTTTCGTTATTTGTTTTATTATAAAATGTACGAATTAAATTATTATTGGTGAAGATGAGCAAGGTAGACCTTAAAATTTAATACGAAGTAGAATGTATTTATTATTCTACTTATTTGTTGTATTATTTTGATTAAGTTACGACTATCATGGTAGAAAAATATAATGCGGTTAAAGAAACATATTTTAAAATAAATTCCTTGCAAGCACAGACAATGATATAATTTTTTTGCGGTTTTCTTTGCAAAGATTTTTTTGTATTTGTTTTTATTTCCCAGTAATATACATTCATTAAATAAAACAGTGATTCTCAACCTTTTTTTGTTTTTTTGTTACGGCACACTTTTAACGACTTCAAAATTTAGCAGCACAGAATGTAAAAGATAAATCGTAAAATTATTTGCTTGCCATCTATAACACACTGTGTAAAATATTTTATGATAATAATGTGTAATTAAAATAAAAGGGACTAACTACAAGTCAATAAATTAAATACTTTTAAAGCGAAATTTGACCGTGATGTTTTTTGATAACTGCATACTCTTCTCTTATGTCGTCTTCTACATCTAATAATCTTACTCTTTTTTAGTCTGAAATCGCACAAATACGGTGTAGAAAATTGTAATATATTTAAAGCGTTTTTGGTTATCATTGGATAATTGCATGTTATGTTACGAGTAATCTAAAATTAATTAGTTTTTTTTTCTAAATTTTTTGTAAATTAAATCTCGATTTTTGGAAAGCAAAGTAATACAATGTATGTAAAGTACAAAACTTCTATTGTCACAAACGTACTTTAAAAAATAAGACCTGACATAGCTCCTATTTGAACACATCAGCTGATATTTTACTTCGCCGTTTTAATGTTACAAACATCCAAGTCATTCGGTTGCAAGATAGCTTTATGTCGCCATTAATTATGGTTTTTGGTGCCGCAGAAGTATTAACAACCCTGTTTTTTTTAATTCATATTATCATATCATCATTTTATTAAAAATTTGGCGGTACACTTTTAAAATATAGTGGCACAGTGGTTGAGAATCACTGAAATAAAATATTATTACATATATTTTAACGAGAGCATAAATCCATCCATTAGCCAGTCCATATGGTTTGAATTAAAATTAAATGCATTGTAACAATAATAACTCTTCCTCCTACCCTCCCTTCACCAACTCTCCAACAAGTCTTTTGAGTATTAAAATCATAAATGGTTCATTAAATATGAACACTTTGCTTGCATTCATTTGATAGTTGCCTTAATTATAAGTTTTATTTTTCTTTATGGGTTTTATTGTTTTTTCTTTTTGTTTTTTGGAGGGAATTTAACAATGACCTGCTAAATTGTTATTTTAGTTAAAAATATTCAATTAATAATCCTCCCTTCTTTTAAAAGAACAACTTAAAAAGACAACAACAATCTTGAGACATTAATTGAGTGCAATTTATTAACAAAAATGACAGATAGACAGAAACACGCAGACAGACAGTATAAAAATTGCATGTGTTCATACATACAGAATGTCTAGAGTGATTTTTACTTATTTTATTATTTTACTTATTGAATGAAAATACTTTGGTAATTTTTCATGCTATTAGAAGACAATATTCAGGATAAAGTATTGAATTTATGAATTATTACTAAACATATCCAAGTGAATAAATATATTTAAATGGCAAAAAAAATTGTTTAAGCCGTACGAGGGCTGCTATATATATTTCTGGCCTGGCGACACTGAGTGCTGCCAAGTGCAATCTGACAATTCCATTGGAAAGTTTGTCATTTTTAAGCATAATCGTACTCAAAACGTTTTGACGTACGACCATTATTTGTGTTGTTTACAGTGGCTTGAAAAAATTAAGATAGAAAAAAATTGAATTAACTCGTGAACATTTTCGTGCCATCATTTTTGACAACTTTCGACGTGGATTATCACGACAAGAGTGCATTGATGAACTTAAATCTTTTTATGGCGATGAAGCACCATCCTATAGCACTGTGAAATATTGGTATAATGACTTTAATCGTGGCCGAAGCTTGCACAAAGACGAATTGCGTGAAGGTCGTCCAAAAACGGCTGTTGTGCCAGAGAACATTGATGCCGTGCGTGAACTCATAATGCAAGTTCGACATGCGACATACCGAGAGATAGAGACATCCTTGGACATTTCTTCCACCAACATACATTCGATACTACATGAACACCTGGCCGTAAAAAAGGTTAGTTTCGTTGGATCCCGCACAATTTGAAAGTCGCTCAAAAAAAGGCTCGTGTCGATTGGTGCAAAGAAATACTGCAAAAATACGATTGCGGTGCTTCAAAAGACGTTTATAAGATCGTCACAGGTGACGAATCATGGATCTATGCGTATAAGCCCGAAACGAAACAACAATCGACCGTGTGGGTCTTCAAAGCCGAGCAAAATCCAACGAAAGTTGTTCGTGGAAGAAGCACTTCAAAGCAAATGGTCGCCTGTTTCTTCGGCAAAAATGGTCATGTGGCGACTGTTCCGCTTCAGCAACGTAGGACGGTCACTTCTGAGAGATACACTACAATTTGTTTGCCTGAAGTCATCGGAGAAATTCGAAAAACCAACAAGAGAAGACTAATCATTGTTCACCATGACAATGCGAGCTCTCTCACATCGGCTCAAACCAGAGCGTTTTTGACCGGCCAAAACGTTGAATTAATGGATCATCCGCCGTACAGCCCTGACTTGGCACCTAATGACTTCTTCTTGTTTCCGCACATCAAGAAAAAAATGCGTGGTCAACGATTTTCGTCGCCGAAAGAAGCTATTAAAGTGTTCAAAAACCATGTTTTAAAGGTGTCTCAATCGGAGTGGAAAAAGTGCTTCGACAACTGGTTTGAGCGCATGAAAAAGTGTATAAATCATGCTGGAGAATACGTTGAAAAACAATAAAACCATTTTTGATTATAAATATTGGCATTTTCACTATTAGGCCAGAAATATATAGAGCAGCCCTCGTATAATTTGCTTTTTGGAAATTTTTTAATGCTGCTTGACATTGAATCATGCAATTTTAAAACATATTCAACTAAAAAATATTGTCATTCGTGCTGTACTCACTCCAAGAACTGTAAGTAAGTGAGCTGTTTGTTAAGATAAACCTAACAATTCTTAATTGGATTTCAATCCAGCTTGCCACTACATAACTTTAAATCCTTAATAATTTTTGTCGCATGCTAAGAATCATTTTCATGTTGGAATATGACGATTATAAGTGCGATTATTAATTTTGTTTGGCGTAATTCAGCTGCAAACCATTAAGAAGACAAAAATATGCCTTATTGTAAATACGATGAATCATGCTCCTTTGCACAAATAGCAAGCTGTTACATTGGATTGAAAATAGTTTATTTTAGTTACATCGCACCAAATTACCTACAAAACAAAAAGTGCATAATTTTTATATTAATAACATGTATGTAATTTTTAACTTCAGATTTGTAATCACAAGTTGTCCAACACAAACACTTTTTAATTTTTTTCGTAAAAGTTATGATTTTCTTTTTTAATAGAAGCCACTTTTTCAGAGCAGCGGCTTTCAATGCTCCTTGCACCGTCCACTCACTTACTTGGCTGCTACGCAGAGCAGTAGTTTTTTTTTGCGCTTTCTGATACTGATAATCTTCGACAATTTCTCGCTTCAGATGACGTTATTTTTCTGGTTCTGCCTCTTTTTTGACACAGGAATTTTGGCATTTTCACATGAATTTAAGCTCGTGATTAATCGCTTACGACTTCGTAACCGTGTCATTTTTAAAATTCAAACTCAAATTTAGAAAAATGTGTTTCTAATATTTATTATAGTGTTCTATAAACAGTGCAAAAAACTTTACATCTACAAGAATAAAATGTGCTTACAAATGTCTCGTACCCGTAAAATTAGATGCTTTTTCATTTATCTCTGTTTTTTTCCACGAAATGACCTATTTTATGTTAAAAATTATAGCAAAATTCTAAGTGACATCCTCATTAAATTTTATTCAAATCTACGCAACAGCTTTTATGTGATGCGAACACAGACATATAGACAAAAGTTCTAGAAATATGTCTTTTGTATTTCATGTCGATTACTATCTACACCAAAAACAAAATTCTCAAAAAATATTTTATGTACAAAAATAATCCTGTTACAGTTTTATTATACGTAAAGATAATTTTGCAATTTTCCTGATGGATTTACCTTCTGTGGAATAGACTTCTTTTTTATTACAGATCCTAGAGCTCTTATTGTTAAAATAAATCTCCCAACTAACTTGATACTCACTGAAGCAATAAACTTTGAAGTAAGTAAATAAACTTTAAAGTTGGTAACAAATATTGATTAAAATTATAAATTAAAGGGTGCCCCAAGAGGTAATTTAATTTGATGTATATAGCCTTACTTTTGAACATTTGAAAACAAACGCTTGAAACTTACAAGCAAAAAAATTTGAATTTAGAAATTAAAGGGTGTCCCAATAGTTGATATAATTAAATGTACGTGTCTAAGCTTTTGAACCGTTATAGACAGACAGCTGAAACTTACAAGGGACCTTTATTGCTATGTCTGTTATAACAACAAGGTTATGATTTGAATTAAGAAATTAAAGGGTGTTCCCAAATTAATGTAATTTTACCTATATGGCCGTATATTTTCAAACGTTATCTACAAATACTTTAAAATTAGACAGATTGTCCACAACTTTGGTATGAGAAGTATAAATATTTTAAATTATAAATTAAAGGATGTTACAATAGTTGATGTAATTTTATTTATATATTGTCAAACTGTTGAGCAGTTCTGTAGTGCGATTCACTAACTTTTAACACTTTAAAAGGTGGTTAACTTTAACCACACATTTTATTGTTTGCACTAACCACTATGTGATTCACTAACTTATTTATAACCATGGTAAACAGTTTTATATTTCTCTCTCTCTCTGCCAAGCGAAATGTCAAAATAGGAGAAAATAACAAAGAAGAATACAAAAAAACAAAACAAAAACCTTGTTATTAATAAATTTTATATAGTTTTCATAAATATGTATACATATATGTATGTATTTTTAATTTTTGTGTTTTATTATTTTTTTAATTTTAATTGCTGTTTTTATTTTAATTATTCGTCTAATAAATTTTTTTGCTTTGTATCTTATTATTTTTATTAATATTATTATTATTATTTAATTTCATTGAATGGTTTATCTTTTTATTTAATTTTTAATTTTTTTCAATAATAAAAAAATAAATTAATAAAGTCGTTTTATTTTACAAAATCATTAAAAGGGTTTTATTTAATAAAATAAATAAATCGTACACTAAATACTTTAAAGCAATGTTATTCAACGATTATTAGGTACACGGTAAACAAACACTTTTTTAAACGGATTAAACCACACAAAAAACACTGCTGTTAATAAACCACAATTTGTTTTGCTAAAAATAACAGCTGACTGAAGCAGCTTGCTTTAAACACCAGTAAATATCGTTTAAAGTGTTAGTGAATAGCAAAATGGTTAATTTTGTGGTTAACTTTTTTAAACGAAACAATTGTGGTTAAATAAGCATAGTGAATCGCACTACTGGACAGACGGTTGAAAGCTACAAAGAACATAATTGCTAAGTCTACTACAACAGTTAGTAAAAAATTTGAATTAGGAAATAAAAGGGTGCTCCTAAATTTGCTATAATAAGCATAAAGTTTGGAAATGGAATGTAAGGGTGTCCCAATAGTTAATGTAATTTTATGTACGTATGAACCGTTAAAGACAGACAGATAAAATCTGTTTTGAAATCGATTTTTTTTGCGAAATTATTCAACAGTACCGTTAGCATTTTTTGCATTTTTTAAATAAAATTAATACAAAAAATATGTATATTTAGTGAATGTTTTAAGTCATTCTTGACATACTGTACATTACTTTCCGTCAATTATACATAAGGTATTTGTTTTTTCGCGTCATAATGTCAGAAACTCCACCCATATTTTTTACTTTTTAATTTTAATTTGGCTTTTATTTTCAAATACAATATCATATCATTTCTGCATTAAAGTTGTTTACAAAAATCTGCTGAATCACTGTTATTTATATTTTGTTTGAAATAAGTACATGATACATGCATGTAGAGGCATATGTTTCATTGACGATAAGGAACCGATTTAAGTTTTTTTTTTTTGTATAAATTTTTCAAAGTTTCAAAAAGTTGCAGTAAATTAAAAAGACACATTAAAACTTTTTATTTTGCATAAACTTTGTAAAGATCATAATTATACTCGTATACTTATATTTTTTTAAACTAAAAACTTTATGGGTTTTTCTTTTCCAAATGAAATAAAGTTTTAAGCAAGAATTTTATAAATCATAAAGCTGCATTATCTTTTTATAAGAAACTCAACATTTTTAATGCAGTTAAGGAATATGTAAAAAGTATAAAACTTGTTTCTTAACTTTAATAATTCATGGTCAATGCTTCCATTAATAACACTCTGGGTTCTCTATGTAAAAGCAGTGATTGCCAAATAGTTTTAGAAAAGGAAAATTTCTTTTTTATTTCTGTAAGAAATTTAAAGTTTCTTAAAGTCTCATAATTAGCAAAGACGCTTCTAAAACAAATTAATTTTTTTTGTCTGTGACAGAAGTCTAACAGGCAGTTTACAGAACACAATTTGCCAATTAGACGCACAAACACGTTACCGTTTCCAATGTTTGGATTTTTAAAACGCGAATGTCATTTTGTTTTTGTGAAAAACGTAACAAATGGCAATTGTTTCTGATTTATGTATCGCGCATTGTAGTGTCAGACACGTCGAAAATGAGCGAAGAAAAAAAAACATTCGTCAGGAGTTAATATTATTGGGCAACTGCCCATCATAACACTTTCACTTATAAAAACATTTATTAGTATTATACATACATACGCCGAAGCAAGGTTACTATCATTTAAGGCAAAAACAAAAATTGTATAAGAAAAAAAGTAAATAAAAAACATTAATTAATACATTGGCAATACTACGATTTGACACAACATCTATTTATACGAAACACAACGTAAGTTTAACGAAAAAACTAGAACGTGTTATACGGACGCTAATTATTACGTATTCGTCCATATGCCATCCGGTTTCGTTTCGCTCTTGACGTGTTCTATAAACAGGCTGTTAATCTGTACGAAGTAAAGTAAGACCTAGGTTTTCAGCCTCAGTAATACCCATAAATTACATTGTGGCACAAATACAAGAAACTGAGAAGCATATTATAGATTAAACAGAAAGCAAAAAAAAAACTTAGTTTTGTGGAAAATATTTTCAAAAAGCATGAAAAACAAATAATTTTTCCAACGTTTTGCTTCATAATCACAAAAAATTTTTTTAATACATTTTTAAAAAAAAATAAATTTTTGCACAGCTCTCGTGCAATAATTTGGCTTTTACAGATTTAAAAAAATATCAATGAGTCGACGAGTTATAGCCAAAAAACCGTAAAAACAATATTGTGAAAATCGGCATTTGACTGCAAAGTTCGAAAGTCGTTAAAAAATCGAACTGTTATAAACAAACCCCATGATACGGGTCTTCTAATTTAGCCTCTATTTTGACCCCTCACTCTCAGAATCGACATAACTTTTGCTCACTTGAATTTGTTTCACAGTCTTATTGTCAGATTTAAGAAGCATGTCTTCAGACAAGCGTTATCAGATAATTGTTTTCTCATAACTGTCAAAATAAATATTGTTCTGTCTTTCCCTTTTCGCTTTTACTTTTGAGTCTCTTTACAATATTGTGAAAATCGGCATTTGACTGCAAAGTTCGAAAGTCGTTAAAAAATCGAACTGTTATAAACAAACCCCATGATACGGGTCTTCTAATTTAGCCTCTATTTTGACCCCTCACTCTCAGAATCGACATAACTTTTGCTCACTTGAATTTGTTTCACAGCCTTATTGTCAGATTTAAGAAGCATGTCTTCAGACAAGCGTTATCAGATAATTGTTTTCTCATAACTGTCAAAATAAATATTGTTCTGTCTTTCCCTTTTCGCTTTTACTTTTGAGTCTCTTTACAAAACATGGGCTAACAATGCAAACAGTACCAACATGTGACTCCAGTGCATGTCAAAATCACAATCTCTCGTTGTACCATTCATGGCCTTTTAACCAACTCAGCCACGATTGTCATACATTTTTATTATGCTGCTCTCTAGCTAAGGCTCCGTTGAGATTTAAACAATAATTTCATTGCGTTACTACATAGGCGCATTAAGCGTCTTATTTGCAGTTGAATTATACAGGAGCCTTCACTAAGTCTTTACTTCGTCTTTTCTAATCGAGACAACTCGTCCACCGCTGTTACATAAAAAAAGTTATTTTTCTCCATGCTCTAGGTTCTGTTGGGATATGAACACATGATCTTGTATTTTCCATCTGTGAGGTAAAGCAGAAAAAGCTAAATTTTTTATTAAAGACGTTGTACACATCGTTATCAATATCAGTGTTATCAGTCACTACTACGATCGTAGGCAAAACTTTTTGCAACAATTAAAAGTTTAATTTGTTTTCAAATGAAAATTAATAAAAATTTTGATTCCTTTAACTATACATTTAATTAAAAAAAAAAACAAAAGTTACTAATTAAATAATTAATTGTATTAACCCATTAGTGCATGAAGTTCCCCAGGAACTTTTAAACAAATTTCTTTTTATAGATATAATTAAAACTACCATTAAAATAATTTTCATAAGATTTATTTAAAAAAAATATTTATTTAAGATTTTAGAAGCCGTCCCTTATAAGGGACATTATGCAGTGTAATCACTTTCTGTGTGAAATTTTTTTAAACATTCTTTTGGGTGAAGGCCCTTGTTACATTTGCTGCATATAAAATTAGACTTCTTACCGCAGCTTGCACATCTCTTATCAGTTTTAGAATAGTCTATTATGTGATTTCTACCGTCATACCGTATGTCATTATTAGAAATTGATGATCTGGAGCCTCTTGCAGAGGGCACACCGTACGTTTCTAGATAGTGATTTGAAAAATCGGGAGCATTTGGATGCAGCTTTTTCATAAGTAGCCAACCATTTACAATCGAAGCATCCAACAGATATACAAAAATTGGCCACCACCACTTACGTTGTCTTATTCGCGATCGATAAACAGCAATTAACTGGTCCATTTTGTCAACTCCACCCATTCCTTTTTTTAGACCAGTATAGACGTTTGTTTGGATACTTTGCATATCCTGACATCAAAAGTCCTCCAATAAAAACTTTTATTTCCTCCAATGTCACCTTTAGGTCTATATTTTTTTTTAGCGCATATAAATTGGTTTGTTCAATGCAATGATTTAGTAAATTCTCAGAAAAAAATAGTTGAAAAAAATCAGTTGGAGTTTTTGCCGTTTTAGCTTCGATGCTAGGAGATATAATTTCGCAGTCGGTTTCAATTTCATATGTTGGATTTGCTTTGTTCCAATGGATTTTTGATCCACGTTGCAGCTTTATATATTTTGCAAGTGGCTCCTCATCACCTTCTCTCCAATCATCCTCACTATCAATACGTTGTACTTCGCACTCTGCATTTAGCAATTTCGGACCCAGGTGATTTAAATTTCCTTCATGTTCATCATCACTCGCAACCGAATCGTGGTCTGTATCATTTCCATCCAAAGGAGGTATTGCAAATATATTAATATTTTGAATATTGTCATATAATTCTTACAACTGTTCCAATATTTCAGCAACTGTAAGTCTGTTTAATAATAACCATAAAAATTACCACAGAGCATAATGTCCCTTAAAAAGGACACGAACAAACAACGACAATTAATAATAATATTTTTAAACACACTTTTTTTTTTTAAATTGAACAGATCAATTACTTAATCACATTTTAATAAGCACACATTAAAAAAATATGAATATAACAATTATTTGCTAAATTTTTTTCATTATTACATACCCTCCACGTGTGCTGCGAATTTTATTATTCCCGTTATACATTTTTTGTACAATATTACGCACTCAGCAGAATTTGTTTGAAAACTAACACTTGTTGTTATGACGGAGACACTTATGAGAATGAGATTCTAAATAAAAGTTAAATTTTAAATTTCTCGTTTCGCTGGAAAGTGGAAAAATAAGAGCGTCCCTTAAAAGGGATCTTATGCACTAATGGGTTAATTATGTTTTTAATTGAAAACTAAAACAATATTCTAATAATGTAAATTATTGAATCAATTAGAAGTTTAAATTCTATTCAAAAACAATTAAAATATAACTTTTTTTCTGAGACTGGTGGTACAAAAGACTTTCAAAAATAGAAGTTTGGGAATTACTTACCTTTAAGTTTTCTTTTTTACTGATATTTCCAAAAACGAAGCAAGAATCATGTTTAATGGTCAGGTTTTATTATTCTTGCACAAACAAAAAACAAAAGTTTATTGCATTCTGCCCTGTTGCTTTGAGCCATATGTGTTTATTTTAGTTTTTTGTGTTTTGTTGTTGGCACATACTCCTTCTTTCTTTGAACATTTATGGGTTTTAAGTTCATTTTTATTTTGCTAGTCAATCTATAAAATAACAACAAACACAAGAATACATACATATAGAATAGACAAATAATTTACAACATTTGTGTTTTCTTTTTATTCATTTTTGTTGTTGTTTTGCTTTGTTTTGGTAGAAGCTTTTTAGTAAAAGCATCCTGTTTCAAAGTTCGTTGTTCTTTACAACAATAAATTTACTACACACGATCTGTTTGAGGTCTTTGTTTTTTTATTTTATTTATTGTTATTTTTTTAAAGGTAAATAACAACTTTAATGGATTTTTATGTGTCTAGCATTTTACAGCTTGAAAAATTAACTAAAATTATTCATTTTTTTTGCCAGGTGTTTTAATTAAAAAGTAAATTTTTTAAATTGGTTAAAGTTCTGGGCATAAGGATTAATTTATTGTTTTTAATTCTTGCACCATAGTTAAAAATTAAAAAAAAGGTTTACTAAAAAGGGAAATTAATTGCAAGCTTTTTTTAAGCATACAATGTTTAATTGATTTCGATCTTCATCCGAAGCTATTCGTACCAAAAACTTTTTGCATTACATGTGTTTAAAAATGCTTTAAATTATTAGTGAGTTTGTGTTTCTATAAATAAGTGCTCTTTTAAATTATAGATAGAGTGCTTCTTGATAAAAAGATTCGTGAAAAATTTCAGCAGAGTTATATTATTTTCAAAACAAGCAAAAGTGCTAAATTCGGCTGTGCCGAATCTTATATACACTTTATCAAAAGAATTGTGTTGCAATGTGTTTTTTTTTTGCGAAAGAGTGGTTTTTTATAAATCTTTTAATAGTTTGAATAAAACTGTAAAATTTTAATTGTAAATACTGTTTCGAAAAAATTAAAATTTTCAATGAAATTTTCGTGAAAATAATATTAGTTTTGAAATCGCTTAGGGAATTCCACTAGCTATTTCGAGCTTTCGTATTTTTTTAGAATTTTATGAATCTCTTAGTTTTCTTAATTGACAACATTTTTAGCTCTTGGAAAAATTACTTTAATAAATAATTGATTGTTTGTTATTTTGCAAATCAATCAATAATCATGATTATTGTGGAAGTTCCCTTTAAATAACTTTCAACAGGTTTTTTTTTAATAGTGTACTCAAAATTTTTATTGACTTTTTCTATTAATTTATTTTATTTTCAATTAATAATCATTTAAAACTTATTGTGGAATTGGTCACCTGTGTACAACTACATTATGATCTCTTGCTGCTCTTTTATTTATAAAAACCGAATAGAAAAGTTAATAATTATAATAATCTGGTAGTTTTTACACAGTTTCGATTTTTATACTTAAAACATAATTAAAATCTTTTTGACCATGAAATAAAAATGTAAAAATTTGATATTTATTTAAAAAAATTGGGGATATATTTAATTTTTAATAGGACAGAAAATCAAATTTTCATGCTGTTATCCTTAACAGAACAATTTCGATAATATTTTATTTGACGTTCTAATATTTCAGTACAGATAGAAAGACTTCTAACACCAATTATGTGCAAGCCTTAAAACCCACCTATAATGTGCATAACAAAACTTAAGCCTACCAGATGCTGACAGTAATATACTTACGTATTTTTTGACTCAATGATATGTTTAATTGAAAAAATAATATCAAATTTCATATTAAAAAAGAACAATTTTATATTTAATTGATAGGGCGAAATTTTTTTTGAATTAAATAAATAATTGAATTAATTAAAAATTTAATAAAAATTCAATCTGAAAACAAGTACAACCTATAACAAGTGCAAACAATTTTTTCTGTTGAAAATTTTTGTAAACTACAAATTTCTTACAATAATTTTCTTTCTAAATATGATTCCTAAACAAATAAAATTTATTTACATAATGTAATTCAATGAACATAATATTAACACTCAACGACATACATGAGATTTCTATATTATTATTTTATTAATTTTAAGACAAAAAAAAACCTATTATATAACAGATTTCATCTGTCTGTGTATAACGGTAAAAATTATGGCGACATACATAAAATTACATTAACTATTGGGACCCCCTTATATTACGTATCAAAACTTTATACTTATTATAGCAACTGTCTAGTTTACAAATTCAAATTTTATACTTAATGTTGTAGTAGACTTAGCAATCAGATTCTTTTTATTGTGACGACTGTATCCCGGGCTATTTTTGGTCAGATTTGTTTTCAATGCGAATAAAAAACTTATATCATTTTTTTCCCAACGTTTCATCGGTTTTTTCCGACTTCTTCAGGGGATCATTTTTATTATTTATTATTCTAGTGACAAATTACAAGAAAAGAGTTGATATTTAATTTTTAATTATGATTTTAACCCTTATGATTTTACTTACAACTTGTTTTAGTTTACATTATTGAATACATAAACAGGTAATGAAACATAATTTGAAAAATTAATGTATAATAATAATAAATTATGGACAGCACGACACATTAAAATATGTATATAAATTAGTCAACGAAAAAATAATAGTATCACAGAACAAAAAAGTTTTTTAGTCAAACAAATATCACAGAACTTTAGTTTTAAATTATTGCTAGGGAATATTGAAGTTTGGTGTTGTCTTTGTCTTCTTTAGTGTTTATTGATTTCTTTATACGTTGTTGTATTCTCAAGCTCTCGAGAGTATATCTTTTGTTTTCTTTTTTCTCTCTGTCTAGTATTTTTACATCGTCAAAATCAATAATGTGTCCAGTTTCTTTTGCATGTTGTGCTAATGCTGTTGTCTCCTTTCTTTTTTAATGTCTGCTTGATGCTCTAAAATTCTTGTTCCAGATTCTTTTTAGATTTCAACCGTCTATTTACAACTGTTCAACAGTTTATAAAATTACATTACTATTGTAACACTCTTTAATTTATAATTTAAAATATTTATACTTCTTATTATACCAAACAAAGTAGCGGACATTCAGTATAATTTTCAAGTGTTTGTATATAAGGGTTCCAAAGATAAGGCCATATATGTCAAATTACATTTATTTTGAGAACACCCTTTAATTTCTAATGTCAAATTTTAAAATTTTTGTTACAGTAGTACCGTCCCTTGTAAGTTTCAGCTGTCTGTCTATTACAGTTAAAAACTTTGGCCACATACATCAAATTACATCAACTATTGGGGCACCCTGTAATTTCCAAATTCTAATTTTATACTTGTCGTTATAGAGGAGTTAGTAATATAGGTTCGTTGTAAACCGTCTGTCTGCACCTGTTCATCAAATGAACTATTGGGGCACCCTCTTAATTTAATATAATTTAATTTTGTGTACAAACATTCAATTTTATCTCCTATGGGGACACCCTTAAATTTTTAGATTTATTTTTGTATTAGTTTTTGCCAATAGAAGTGGCCCTTTAAGGTATGTGGTATGACGACAAACTTTAAGTTTTAAAATTATGATCTGTGAATGCCACAGAATGCCAAACTTAAGGAATGAAACTTCCGGACAACTTAATAAAATTAGTGACGAATGTTTGATATTCTTAAAAATGTTATGGTGAAAAAATGGAAATGCCAGTGCTGCCGTTTTCGCAGCACATCGTCCGTTGGTAACATTTTTGGAAAAAATACTTTATTTAAACAAATTATGTCGAGCGTAGTTACTTATTTATTAATTTTTTGTACTTCAGGCTAATAAATCTTTTAAAAGTTATCAAAAATTATATTCCACGGAAAGCAATTATTTTCTGTTTTTTGTTCTTTATGTATGTCAACAAAAATTAAGAAAAGCAAACACAATTGTCATAAATCTTTCTTTATTTTTTTAAACTTAGAAAACTACATCAATTTGGGCTATAATGTTAAACAAGAAAATAATGTATATAAAATTGTTTGAAATTTTACACAAAATGATTTCGGCGACCACATGTTTTGCATATAAAAATTTTTTATAATTTTAATTTTTCATATATGTTAATTTTAAACGCTAATTTATCATAAAAAATGAAAATTTTATTTTATTTAACAAATGATATACAAATACTTTTTTCATCTTTTTATAACCAGACTGCCAAACATAAATTAAATTAAAAATATGAGTTTACAAATAAAAAAAATTTACAATATTCTTGAGGAATTTTAGTTTCAAATAAAGCACAAAGGAAAAGGGTGTATTCGAAGGCAATATTATATAGCTACTGCGATATAGGTATCTTGCGTTTGGATCGAACTCAGCCACGACTGCAACGAAATGTTATGTTTTTATTGTCTTTCTCTAAGGCTCTTATAACATTTAGAAGTCACTTTCTTTTGTTTACTGTAAGTGCCTAAACACTTTGACGACTAAACAATAAGCACTTTGTTTCCTACTCTGGGCTTTGTTGGGATTTACAGCCAGTTTACAGAACACAATTTGCCGTATAGACACACAAAAACGTTACAGTTCCCATGTTTGGGTTTTTAAAATGCGAATGTAATTTTGTTTTTGTGAAAAACGTAACTAATAGCGATTATTTCTGGTTTATGTATCGCGCATTGTAGTGTCAGACACGTAGAAAATGAGCGAAGAAAAAAACCATTCGTCAGGAGTTAATATTGTTGGGTAACTGCCCATCATAGCACTTTCACTAATAAAAACATCTATTAGTATTATACATACATATAATCAGAATATCACAATTTAAAAATTTGTGTTTATTTTTATAAGTATTGCTTAAACTTTTTTATTTTCACAAATTTTTGTTTCAGATTGATTGTTTGATCATTTTGTTTATTTAACTCAGCTGTTTCTTTTTAAGCGCCGAAGCAGGGTTACCATCATTTAAGGCAAAAACAAACAATAATGTATAAGAAAAAAAGTAAATAAAAAATGTATAGGAAAAAAAGTAAATTAATATATTGGCAATACTACGATTTGACAAAACATTTGCCCTATTCACAAGTACTAACAAAATACAACGGTGCTAGCTGTGTGTTGGTAATTTTCTGCAAACATTCGATACAACACTTAGTACTTTTTTTCATATGTTTTTCAAACGTTGTATAGTGCCTTATTTTTTAATGTGATTTTTGTTTTATGTTTTTTTATGTTTAAATGTTTTATGTTTAAATGAATTATTATTTTTGTGTTCATGTGTGAATTATATTATATTAAATTGAATTAAAAGATATTTTTATTAGTTTTATTTATTTAATTAATTGTTTGGCTGATTTATTAGAAAGTGGAATAAGTCATTTCTGTTGTATATAGATGGAGTGGGTATATTGGAAACATATCTTAAGGTTTGTTCTCTGCCACCTTGTTCTAAATTATATTTAATAATAATGTTATGAAGAATGCAGCAAGCCATTATCCAATCATTGCATCTTTTCTTATTTTATGCTGATAGCATTCTAAACTTAAGTTCTTTTAAGCTTCCAAATTTTTCCTTCAGTAATATAACTTACTTGAGTCAACCATTAATATATCGAAACTATATTTTTCACACAAAAAATTTATTAATTTACTTTTTTCTGTTTTCTCCCCCATTTGGCTTATAAAACTTACTTGAGTCAACCATTAATATATCGAAACTATATTTTTCACAAAAAAAATTATTAATTTACTTTTTTCTGTTTTCTCCCCCATTTGCCTTATAAATAACAAATGATGAACAGCACGTACAATGTACGATGGCACATTGATACAATGGTTGTTCACAAAGAAGTAAACAAAAGGTAGTATGCAATACTACCTACACCTTAGCAGAGCTTATGAATACGGCAATTTATTTATACGAAACACAACGTAAGTTAAACGAAAAAACCGGAACGTGTTACACGGACGCTAATTATTACATATTCGTCCATATGCCATCTGGTTTCGTTTCGCTCTTGACGTGTTCTATAAACAGGCTGTTAAACTAACGATCTTGATTTCTTTAATAAGAAAATTTATTATTTGGTATCTTTTTTATAAAAATTTACTTTAATTGTGCTTGATTCCTTCAAATATAAATATTTCATGATATTCTCACGAAATATTTTTTTAAACTAAACTAAAAAATGAAAATAAAAATATTTACTCAATGGTTACTGTGTTTTTGTATTAAAATTTTTTGAGTTTTTTATGGCTTTTTGATTTACTGATTCAATGGAGTTCTCATTTAATCAATTTGGCTTTAAGTATAAGACTCTAGGGTTTTGCTTACAAAATTTGGGTAGAATCCACTAATGAGCTATATATGAGCAGTAGCGAAATGCCCATATGGATATGCTTTCTCCGCAGTAATACATTTCATTTCTTAGTTTAGTTAAAAAAATAAATATTTCATGAGAATATCATGAAATATTTATATTTGAAGGAATCAAGCAGAATTAAAGTAAATCTTGATTTCTGTTTACCAACCAATATATACTTTTTGATGGTGGAAAGTGACTCAACTTATTTACCTCTATTTATTTAAGACCCAATTAAATTTTTTAATAAACAACATATCTTGTTACAGATAAACTTATTCTTGATCAGACAATTTAACTACAATTAAAATTATACATATTATTACAAGTAATTGTAATTGAAATCAGGGACTTAAGTCAATTACAAATACATGTAATTTTATTTAAAATTTTTGGTAATAATATTTATATAATATTTAAGATAGTACGCAGCATCTTAAAAGTTCGTTATAGGATTCGACTAGAATAATTGATGGGAGCAACTATGAAAAGTATTTATTTTTCTACTACTAGGTAAAGTTAGTATAATTGTTAAATTAAAAACAAGTAAGAGTGCTATGCCGAATCTTATATACCCTTCACCATCAGAGCCCCGTAACTCGGAAAATATGTGCGAGCGCCAATTTTATCACTAGGTGTTTTTTCTTATTTTTTAATCCTCTATCGCCCCATATATATATATATATTTTTTTTTTGATTGGAGTTAGTTTATTGTTTCAAATGACATGGAAAAATTAGAGGTAGGCGTGGTGTTTTCCTGCAGCCTCGAAGGAGATGGACCGATCAATCTGATTTCCAATAGCACCTCTTTCGACACTATATCTGATCGATTGTCATATTTATTTTTTTTGTGGTGAATGGATTAAGAATATGATTAGTTATTATTAGTTTAATTATTTTAAAATTTAAATAAATAACCTGGTCAGACTTGCTGTTTTTAAAAATCAATCTACTGCAAGAAATTTAAAATGAAACAATTCTTTTAAGAATCTGATAATATTCATTTAAAGATAAAAACTTTATTTACATTTATTTTATTAAATTCAAAGAATCATCACAATACTTGATTTACTTGATTAGAGACAGAACAATGGATTTTAAGTAGTTTATAATTATTGTGTGGTCTGATGGAGACTTGGTTTTGTATACGATGAATTATGTGAATGTATCTAATTCTCGTATTACACATCTCATAAATGATTATTATATGAAATACTTGTGGTTTTTTATTATAATTTTTTTACTTACTTTTAAGTTTTCATTTTATTCATTTCTTAACCGCTTTTAATCAAACAATTGACTTGTTGCGTTTAAAAATTATTTTCCTTTTAAGTTTTTTGTTGTTACAGTTATTGAAAGTTATTAAAAATTATTTAGTTTTTTCTGTTTTTGTTTAAAGATAAGTAATAAGTTGGGTCTATACTTAATATGTGCAATTGAGAACTTAATTTCTGCTTTAAGTTGAAAAGAAATTTAAATTATCATTCACCCTTATTCTGTTTGGCGTTTTCGTAGCAAAAACTCGGCGTTTTTTAAAGTTTTGTAATAGATTAAAGATAGCTCGCAACAATTGTTATTAATCTATTACAAAATTGTCGTAGTCGAAATACGCCTACGTCAAACACAATAAGGAGAATAATACTACAATTTTTTTACTAGGATAATTGTTTCAATTGCAAATTAAGTGACGCCAGAAATTATTTTCTTTTTAGACAACAATATCAAACAAAAACTTTATTTAGGCCATTCCCTCTAAAGGTTTTAGGTGAGTACTGCTCACAACTGCAATTTCTTTTTGTAGGCGAGTAAAGACGTCTAAATTCTTCTTAAGTGGGAAAAATCTGGCAGGCCTATTCCAGTTATTTCTTTAATAGTTGTATTTATCTACGTGCAGGTATGAGTCAATCAAAAAATTTATGAAACAACTAAAACAGTACTTGTTCAGTACTTGTTCATTAAACGGTGTTATGCGTGTGGCGAGCACAGAGACTTTAAGCAGTAGTTAAGTTTTGTTGTAAAAATTGTGTTTTAATAGCATCTAAGATCTATTATTGTTGCAATATTTTTTCAATTTGTGAGTCCAATAACATTTTAAGTTTTAACTCTGCTGCAGTCTGTTATAGAGTTCTTGTTATTTTTATATAATTTAATTTAATAGCCTCACAAATGGGTTAATATCAGCTTATTGTTAGAAATAAATTTTTTTTTATCATTTTTAATCATAGATTTATATTTTCAAAGCTTTTTTACTATTGTGACTGTCGCTGAATTCCACTGCAAAATATATAATGCATAAAATACAATCAAGAATTAAAAATAATAAAACAATAAAACAACTGTATGTATTTAGCAAATCTACACAAATGAAACCATAGAAATTTTTTAACAAATAATTTACATATAAATGGCTAAAAGAATTCAGAATGGAAAAACCATTTAACCGGAAGAAAAACTCTTTTCCATATACTTTACATTCAAAACCTTAGAGAAATTATTAAATATTAAAAAAAATAATTTAAAAAATAATTTAAAAAATTTTTTAACATAATAATTCGTCTTATGTACGTGTGGTAACGGATAAAATTATAATTTGATTTACGCGTTTTTAATATTTCTTTTTCATCTAAAATTTTTTACTTAAAAAAATGTATCTTTAATCCGAACCAAAATTAAAAATGCAAACAGGAGGTTGTTCGAATTTAAAAGTTTATTTGCCGCGGAGATTTTTTGGAATTTGCCAAACACAAAATAAATTTTTTTCAAAAAGGTATTAAAGGTAAAAAATACTAAATATTAACAAGAACTATCTTGAAGAACAACTTACATTTTCCGTGACCCCTGATAAGATACTTTAGGGACACCATATATAAAATAATAGGTCAATTGCTTATGGGACTCATTGGATACAATTTTTAACATATTTCTATTTTTAATTATCTAAAGTTTGTAATTAAAATTTGTTTACCATTTTGTCGCTGCATGCGATATCGCGTGTACTGTCGTATTGAATAATAGTTCGATACGTGTCGAGTAAGCTAATCATCGTAATTTTTAAGAAAATGTAATAGATTTATAACATATGTTTAATGTCTACTAATGATAAGAACAGTAAAAGCAAAAAAAAAATACTAATTTGTGACAAAAACTTCATGTTACAATTAATACGAGGGCTGCTCTATATATTTCTGGCCTAATAGTGAAAATGCGAATATTTATAATCAAAAATGGTTTTATTGTTTTGAGGCTGCTGTAGTCTAGGTGGTAAGCACGTTGACTACAAATCTGGCTGACCTGGGTTCAACCCTTGCTGCAGTCAAAAAATAAAAAAAATGTTTTTTTTCTGTTTAATGGTATAAATACATAAGCAGAATTAACATAAAAACATGCAGCCTCCTTCGTCGGTACTTCTTCATAGCATATTCGCCGGCGAAGTAAAATAATTAATAAAATGGCTATATCTATCTCCTTTCACCACCTGTCTTCTCTCTCATCTATCCCTTTCCTAAAGAATGTAGCACGGTTAAAAAAAACTAAGTAGGCATTAATGCCTGAAGTGCTACTTCTCTTTAGAAAAAAAAAAAAAAAAAAAAAACGTAGTCTCCAGCATGATTTATACAATTTGCATGCGCTCAAACCAGTTGTCGAAGCACTTTTTAAACTCCGATTGAGACACCTCTAAAACATGGTTTTGAACACAGTTTCTTCTGGCGACGACAATCGTTGACCACGCATTTTTGTCTCGATGTACGGAAACAAGAAGAAGTCATTAGGTGCCAAGTCAGGGCTGTATGGCGGATGACCCATTAATTCGACGTTTTGGTCGGACAAAAACGCTCTGGTTTGAGCCGATGTGTGAGAGCTCGCATTGTCATGGTGAACAATGATTCGTCATCTCTTGTTGGTTTTTCGAATTTCTCCGATGACTTCAGGCAAACAAATTGTAGTGTACCACTCAGAAGTGACCGTCCTACGTTGCTCAAGCGGAACAGTCGCCACATGACCAGTTTTGCCGAAGAAACAGGCGACCATTTGCTTCGAAGTGCTTCTTCCACGAACAACTTTCGTTGGATTTTGCTCGTCTTTGAAGACCCACACGGTCGATTGTTGTTTCGTTTCGGGCTCATGCGCATAGATCCATGATTCGTCACCTGTGACGATCTTATAAACGTCTTTTGAAGCACCGCAATCGTATTTTTGCAACATTTCTTTGCACCAATCGACACGAGTCTTTTCTTGAGCGACTTTCAAATTGTGCGGGATCCAACGAGAACAAACCTTTTTTACGGCCAGGTGTTCATGCAGTATCGAATGTATGCTGGTGGAAGAAATGTCCAAGAATGTCTCTATCTCTCAGTATGTCGCATTCCGATCTCGCATTATGAGTTCACGCACAGCATCAATGTTCTCTGGCACAACAGCCGTTTTTGGACGACCTTCACGGAATTCGTCTTTGAACGAGCTTCGGCCACGATTAAATTCATTATACCAATTTTTCACAGTGCTATAGGATGGTGCTTCATCGCCATACAAAGATTTAAGTTCATCAATGCACTCTTGTCGTGAAAAATGATGGCACGAAAATGTTCACAAGTTAATTCCATTTTTTTCTATATTAATTTTTTCAAGTCACTGTAAACAACGCAAATAATGGTCGTACGTCAAAACGTTTTGAGTACGATTATGCTTAAAAATGACAAACTTTCCAATGGAAATGTCAGATTGCACTTGGTAGCACTCAGTGTTGCCAGGCCAGAAATATATATAGCAGCCCTCGTAGTGAACTTCTATACAATGAAGTATAAAAAGGAGAACTAAAGTCAAGAACACAGCTTTTTCGTTCCACTTTCACAGTGAATTTTTCTTTACAATGAACAAAATTTGGGGTTCCGAAAATATGGATCTTAGGGCTGGACTAAACATTTTCTTCGCAAAGGAAAGGCTCTGCTTTTTGTTGACAACTGCAATGCGCATCCAAAGGACGTAAAAGATAAACTACAAAATATTGAACTTGTCTACTTTCCTCCCAATATGACTTCTCTTCTTCAACCAATGAACCAAGGCATAATCTACAATATAAAATAACTTTACAGAAAACCAATTTTGATGAACATATTGTCACAAATGGAAAAATACAAACAAGTATTACCCATAGATTTGCTTTAAGCTTAATTTAAGCACAGTGTGCAATATCTATGTTAAGACAGAGAAAATTGCAAACTGCTTCCAAAAGGTATTAAGAAGATTTTCTTCCACTATCAGATTTAGCTGTCCTACAGGCTTCGTTTAGAAAAGTAGCTAACATCGGTGCATCATTTGAAGACTATGTCAGTGTAGATATTGATGTGCAAACTATGGGCATTCCGTCCGATGAATATATTCTATGCAGTGTTTTAGATAGTCGCGGATTACAGCAAAGTATATCAGATGACGATGAAGAGGAACTGGGCAGTGAAGTAATGGCAAGTATTGATAAAACGTCACCTAGATTAAAACACGTTTCCTCTTCACTTGATTAACTACGAACTTTTTTGGAAATGAGAGCAACATTCCGGCAAATTTAAATGTCTTAATGTAATTGAAGCTTTTATTGATAAAGAAAAATGGAAATATGCAGTTCAAACAAAAATACCTGATTATTTTAAATATAAAATATTTCTGTATAATGAAGTTTCTATATAGTGAAATAATTATCTGTCCCCGTGAAGATTCATTATAGGGAAGTTCGACTGTACTAATTTCTGACAAAAACTGCATTTTGCAATTAATAGTTAAAAACTTAATTCGTCTATATCGAATGTTATCATCCCAAATTACGATACTTTTTATTCGATATCGAGTGCCGTGATACCAAAATGAAATATTAGGAAGTATTTTACTCGTTATCGAATGTAGTGATTAGGCTCTAGCTTTTAAGTAATTATAAGTAAAGCATGTACACGAAATAAATTTTACATTTTTAAGTATGGTCAAAGAAAGCAGTGCAACAAAATTAACTGTAGTTATTTAATTTCTTTTTAGTGAAGCATAAAATACATGTCATGATTTTAGTTTTTAGTCTTTTTTATGGAATAAATAAAGAAAATATATTACGAAAATTTTTTTAGTCTGTAAGAAAAGCAAAAAAATGCCGGGTTTCAATTTTATTTAGCATTTACGAGTGGAGGTTTGAGGGAAATATTTAAATACAAATCTTTAATATGGCAAATAAATGGTAGCTTCGGGCAATAAACTAACGGTAATAACAAACCTAACAGAAATGGTGAACACATATTTGTAGTTAGTTTCTTAAAGATAAAATAAGCACCTTTGCGCTGCCTTTTCATAAATCATAAACTTTTTATTTGTTTTTTTTTACTGTTAAGTAACTAGATTTTAAATGTAAAAAAAATTTCTTCGTTCACATGCTTTAGTAGCATACAAATCTATTACAAATTAAAATAGTTTACGTTTAAGTTATTCTGATATTCTTTTGAAGTTTTAGGAAATGAAGTAATCATTTTAGACGCAATCAAAGTAAAAGCTAAAAAACAGACACGGAATATTAAAGTTTAATTTTTACAATATTTCACTTACAATTATCATTTACAAACAAAACAGCAAAAAGCCTTTTTTCATCACTATAATTCTCTTGTAGATATTTTATTATCTTGCTGCACTTTTATTGTCTTGTTTTTTATTACCTTATGTCTGCACTTTATTACTGCAGGTCAAAATGTGGCATATTATTTTAACCTTTGAAAGACATGGGAAAATATATTTTCAAGATTGTCAACTTCTATTTTTTGAAAGAAAAAGAAACAAAATACATTTAGTTAAATTCAATTTAAATTTAAAATTTAATATTAAATTAGCAATTTTTTGTCAGGCTTAAGCTCATTAGTATTGTATTGGAACATCATCTTCTATGACAAAAATTAAATTTATAAGAAATAAAAACTTTAGACGTAATTGATGAAGCGATGCAGTAATTGTATTACCTTCTGCTAGTGTCTTAATTCATTTTGTTCCCTTTGAAAATAAACAAATCGTTAGAAATACTATTAAAAAAATTGCAGTCCACTTTCATTACTAAATTAGAAAATTAAAGGTTTTCTAGATAACATTTGTGCACACGCTTCATTTTCATATATCAAAAAAGCAACATCAATCCTTCCTTGCCAAAAATAATAATTTATGCTAAAACTATAATTTCTTTTTGACCCTTTCAACTTAAGCCCTTTGAGGGTTAAAAAAATTACCGATTTTTATTAAAATGTATTTTTCATGCGGTCCAGAGGCTCTTCCAAATTGAAGCTGGTGCTTTCGTTATAGACGAAAAATATCTTTACCGCACCATGATCAATGAGTTCTTGCTTGAAAAGATAGATCACAAAAATTTGGACAGGAAGTCGTCGTAGCAGAATGGCGTCACGCGACACAATGCAACCGCAACCATTGACTTATTGAAATCAAAATTTGGCCGTAAGTTGTTTTTAAGAAATGGACTTCTAAGGTAGGGCGATTTGACATCTCTCGTTTATTTCCTGTGGGGCCGCGTAAAGTGATAAACAAAAAAAAAAAATTTTTGAAATTTTGTTTGATATTTCGAATAAAAAAAACTATCTTTTGATCCAAATATAATTTCTTTGCTTGAGTTTTTACAATTTAAAATTCTATTGGGCTTAAGAAAACACACTTTATATTAAGAGCCTAGAATAAAATAAATGACTTTGTGGGCAAAAGTTTAAAAAACTACAATTTTGGGATTTTTGATGCATGATTTGGGAATTCGGGGGATTTGGTTTGACTAAATGTGCAAAAAAATACTATTCTTATTTTATTTGGAATATCTTTACTAATAAATTTTTGATTACATTTTGAATAGCTTTATTTCCATCGAAATGAAAAACTTTTAGTCAAATTTGGATACAATTCCAAAATTCGGAAATAATTTTCCATAAACTTGTTTTTTTATGGTGCAGCAAAACAAGCAGTTCTGATTTTGTGCCTTAATAAACTTAATAAAGAGTTAAAAAATTAGTAAAATGTTGAAACAATTTCCTTAAAAACTTTTATAAAAAATACTATAAATTCTAGTTATCAAAAATTAACTCATTCTTTCTTCATAATTTTTTTTAACATCCAAAATTACTAATGATACTTTTTATATCTTTGCTACCCAGCAAAAAAAAAAAAAAAAGTCATGCAAAAGAGGTAGGCCAACTATGCGTTCTACTTAAAATGAACTGGTTCAATTTATAATTTTAACATTATTTTGTCATTGGCGAGCATGGATTCACATAAAAAAAACAGTTTGTCATTTAAATGAATGCATAAAACCAGTAAAAATTCGGTGATTAGTATAAGTTTTTTCATTACTTTTTTTTAATTTCTTGAAATAAATGCAAGCAGCTCATAAATATTATAAAATTTATTAGTTTTACAAGAAAGTTTATTATTTGGAATCTTTTTTATATTAATATACTTTAATTGTGCTTGATTACTTCAAATATAAATATTTCATGATATTCTTATGAAATAAAAAATATAATAATAATAAATATTTCATGAGAATATCATGAAATATTTATATTTAAAGGAATAATCAAGCACAATTAAAGTAAATTAATTGAATAGTTTTAATTAATATTGATTTGTTGTAATAAAATGGAATTAAATTTTTAAACTTTTTATTGGTATAGTTAATACATCTTATTTTATTATCAGAGTTTAGAAAAGTACACTCACTTTAAAAAATTCTCGTACATAAATTGAAAACACACAACTAAAAGCAACCCATACATTTTTTTCATAACAATTATTCGTATTTCTAAATTTAGTAATTTTCCGTACACGTACACGAATGTGTTTTATTAAAATATTTATTTTCATACACGTACGTCAATGTACGACTGCAGCTATTGTTAGTGTACGCGTACTGTATTTTCTGTATGTGTACGAAAAATAGTACTTGGAAAAATTAAAATAACTTCGTGGTTGGAAAAAAGGACATGAAAAAAATAAAACAAATCCGTGTACGAAAAAAACATACATGGAAAAATAAAAATAACTGCGTGAACGGACATGTACGATAGACAAAATGTAATAACATTTTTTATTGTTATTATTGTTTTTTTTAGTTAAAATTTAAGCCTACCATTGCAGTTTGTTTTTGATTATTGGTAAGTAGTGGAGTTCCTTGAAAACTCAAGCAAGGGTCATATGAATGGCTCATTAATAAAAATGTGCAATAAGTAGTGTTATAAAAACTTAAGATTAAGGGTAATAATTTACTTATCTTAAACATTATTGCAATTATACCTGAGGAAGGAATTTTTGATGTTTATTGATATCATAGAATAATTATTTTCATTTGGGTTTTTTGTTTATCCAATCATTTTCCTGCTTTAAACTTGCATGTGTTTTTTGTTGTTGTGTTTTTACAAAATAGTATATGTGCTTTGTTAATTTTTTAGGTAGGGGATGTTTACTTGTAAATTTGTTATTGTTTTATTACTTCTTATTTGATAGTAAAAATAAAATTTTCTTGTTACATTATTGCAAAAAATTTAGATCCTTTCTACCTTTTCCTCGTACAACAACACAGTCGTACATTCATGTACGTATATATATATATATATATATATATATGTGAACGGAAAATTTCTAAATTTAGAAACACACATACAGTGGCTCACAGCTTATTTTATGCACTGCATAATTTTATCCTTTAAGTCCTATAACAATAATACCAGTAGGAATTAAAAAAAGAAATTGGTATCAATAAATAGAGAAAAGGGTCTAGTTTAACAAGAAAACTTTATTTATTTAGAAAATTAATATTAACATAATTAAAAAACAAGAAAAGTAAAATATACAGCTTTTTTCATCTCACAGCTTATTTTATCCATTTATTTCCTTTGGTAACGATACTTTCAGAATGCGTTGTCTAGCGGAAATTTATTTTTAATTCTACCCTATTGTACTTTTCGATATGATTGGCACTTAATTAATGGTCTTATTTTGTCAATAATTTGGTTTATTTCGGGAAATTTAAAATGGGTCCACACACAACATTAGTACAGAAAGAATTGGTAGTAAATCATTTTAAAAACGGTCACTCGCAGCGGAAAATAGTTGAAATGATGAATAAAAAAACTTAGACGTCGCAACAAATTATCGAGTGCTTCGTTCGTGAAAACCGTTTAATTAACAAATGTAGATAAGCACCAAATAAAATTTTTAATAAACATGATGAGCGTTATATTGTCAAAAAATTTTAAGCAAATACAGGGCTCTCAGCTCCCAAACTGACTTTCGATATTCAATATGATATAGGCAAACATTGCTGCGTTGAAACTTTTCAGTGTGTTCTTCGTCACCATGATTTTAATGGTCGAGTTGCACGTAAGAAGCCTTCCATTAGCGCAAAAATCAAAATATGCAGTCTCAACTTCACTGTAGAACACGATTCCAAAGACGCATCGATTTGGAATGCAGTTATCTTAACCGATATCTCCAAATTTAATAAATTCCGCTCCGATGATAAGTCCTACGTATGGAAAAAACCTAACACCGAGCTTAATAAAGAATATTTAAAGGCAACAGGTAAGCATGGTGGTGGCAGCGTCATGATTTGGGCCTGTATGTCGACTGTTGGTACTGAGAGTTTAGAGTTTATTGAAACAACCATTGACAAAATAAGTATCTTCAAATTTTAAAGGACAATTTGTTGCAAAATGCAAAGAATCTGGGTATAAGATCAAATTTTCGATTTTATCAGGATAACGATCCGAAACATAAATCGGGAATTGTAAAGTTTTGGTCAATTTATAACTACCCTTACTTGATGATTACGCCACCTCAGTCACCAAGCCTCAACGTCATTAAAAATCTATGGTCCATTTTGGAAGAAACATAAGAAAACACGAGTTTTTAAGCAAAAATAGCCTAAAAGAATTGGAGTGATAGAATATTTCGCCCAATTCATCGCGAAAACTAGTTGCATTTATACCAAACCGTCTTAAGCCTGTTATAGACAATAAAGTGTATCAGACAAAGTATTAAAAATATAAATTAGCAAACACAACTTGAAAGTTTTCAATACTTAAGGTTACCGCATAAAATAAGCTGTGATATGAAAAAAGCTGTATTTTTTATTTGTTTTACTTTTAGGATAATTAAATCTTAATTTTTTAAAAATTGAAGTTTTCTTGTTAAATTAAGCCCTTTTATCTATTAAATAATACCAATTTCTTTTTTTAATTCTTACTGGTTTTATTGCTACAGGACTTAAAAAATTAAAATATGGAGTGCATAAAATAAGCTGTGAGCCACTGTAATTGTTATGAAAAGAAAAAATTTTTACGAACTCTAAACTCTGTTTATTACATTTCATTTCTAACGCAGTTTTTAATAAGAGAGTTTTCATGAATGTTCATTAGTTTTTCATGAGTTAAAAAATTATAACATAACTAGAATAAACGAACGTATTAAAAAATGCATTACACGCATAGAAAAAACATGGTTGTGATATGGTCACAATAACCATAATTAAAGTTGGAGTCACAAAGTTTTTTAGCTTATTATAAATAATATACTCGTAATATATTTAACCATAGTATATTTTTATTTATCAGAGTATGATTAAATGCAAACGAAATAATTTTTGCGCTTAAAAATATTATGCTTTTCTATCGGTTGAGTAATTTTTTTGTTATCTTTAAGTTGAAAATGTTTTTATTGTTAAAGAAACAAAAAAAAAAAGAAATAAAAATTTTTGTACAAAATAAATGATTAAAAATAATTAACAAAGTCCAGATTTACACTATGCAATTTTTTGAGGCATTTTTTCCCAATTTACTAATTAAGTTACAGCTTTATGCGTCTTAATGCGTTATATCTAAAAGTAAACATTAGCAACAGTAACATCCCCTCAAAACTCAAGCAATACCATATTGCCTACTCCTCCTGCTTCAAAAACAAACAAAAATTTCATCCTAGTTTCACGAAAAATTGCATAGTATAACTGCCGTAAAAATATAATATATATAGTCAGTTCCGAATTACTATTACGTATCGTAGGTATCTTCAATATGAGAATATAACGCTTGCTCCATAAATAGATGTTCAAGTAGGAATGTATGAAGATAAGATGACATTATTTGGGCTTTTATAAATTATTTTTTTTGTATACATGATGATGATGATATAATATGCAAATAATTGATTTTGTATAAATTTATGTTCTTAAATAAATCTTGTGACAAATGAATAATAAATTAAAAAAAATAAAGGTCTCTTAAACCAGAAAATCTTTGCGAGGCTTTACTATAGTTATATTATATAAAATGACATTTTCAACCATATTACGATGTTTTAATTAAACCATTAATGTTTATATTTGAACAAATTTATTTTTAGATTTTACCATGTTATTGTTGTATTATATGGTTGTTTTGTTAACAACCATAATATGTTGCTCTTAATTATGGTTTTTCCTTTGCGTATATAGAAAATGAGTTTAAGAGAAGCAATGAAAATACCCATGATTTTTTAACAACTTCATTTTTTTTTGCTGGGTATCTAACAATTACTTCTTTTTACAAACATCCTTCTTTTATTTATGGCTTTATGGTTAATTTCTATCAATAAATTAAAAAAAAAGGAATTCGTTTCATTTTGTAATTATTTCCAATTTGCCTGCAGCATTAAGTTGCTTTTAGCTGGAAAGAAAATTCGTAACGCATTTACTTTTTTCAAGTTCTTTAATGTTTTGAAATTAAGATACGGATACTAAATATTCAATTCATACTACAGATACACTTGATGCTTCATTTCTTTTATTTTTATTTATTTTGTTTTTTTATTTGTAACACAGAAAAGTAAAAATGCTTATTTACTCGTATTCATTTATTATTTGTCTGTTTATTTGCAAGTGTTATTGTGGCTGAAATTGCCGACGATTTAAAAGGAAGATGGTGTTTCTATATTGTTACGAAACTTTTAGCATGATTACAAATATTTTATGCATTTTCAAGAACTGGCGCCAAAAGATTTCATTAAATTGAAAATCGTTTTATTTTGTTCCATTGTTTGAATTGTTTTTTCTATTTTTCTTTACAAGTTGTTGTTTTTTGAAACAGGGGGAGTTGGTTTATTTAATTTCTGTTATTTAAACCATTCACCACAAGTTGAGAGGGCAAATGAATGTAAATTAGTGGTTGCGTTTGTAAATTTCTAAAATACTAAATCGTAGAGTTTATTCATGTTTTTAAATACTTAGAGTTGGGGAAATTATCAACGTCTATCTGAAAAAGCGTTGAAACAGACCTTTTGTTATTGTTGTCGCAAACCATTAACAGTGAAATCGATTCGTAATATAAAAATTATCCGCAATAGTTATTTAACACAAAAAAAATTTTTTTAATATTTCCAGGTACAGAATAATAATTATTAATATTATGGAACAATAGTTATTTTAATTTTTTTCAATCATTGATTTTTTTCGAAAGCTTCTTCGATGTAACAAAAAAAAAAAAATATGTTTATATTGATATGAAAATTTATTATTCGGAATCTTTTTGATTTTAATTTACTTTATATTTGAAGGAATCAAGCACTAGACATGTGCCCGGTCGTTCGTTTCAGTGACCGGTCTTTGTCGGTCAATTATCAAAGACTGATTCGTTCGTTCAATCGGTCAATTTGAACGAAAGGAGCGAGTTAAATATCTGGCTCATTTCGTTCAATTAAGTCATCCGTTGAAATTAACCCGTACACTATTGAACGAAAAGACCGGATGTAAATGACCGGATCATTTCTTTCACTTGATTGATTCGGTCAATTTAACCCGTTCGTTCTCGAACGACACAGCTCTATCAAGCACGTATTCCTTCAAATATAAATATTTCATGATATTCTAAATTTGCTGGAATTAAAAGTTTACCTAAGAAGCATCGAACATATTCAGAACATTGATTGCGTTTCAAGGCTGGAATAAGAGCACAATTGACTTTCTTTCTTTCTTTCTTTCTCTTATTTCTTAGTAAATGTGACAAACAGTTATGTAAAGGATTCGGGTAAATTTGAATGTCTCTTCTAGAAACGTACAAATTCGTTAACAATTTATTATTTATAATTTAACTAGGATGCAATTTAATAAAAGCAATTACGAGGGAACTATTAGCTGTGCCGAATCGTATATACTCTTCACCAACACATTTGTGTGTTTATTTTCTTAAAATATAGTTTTTTGGCGAAAAATATAGAAATTTGATTAATGACTATATTTGGCGTGAGAAAAGCAAGGTTTTAGTTATTCGAGAAACATGTTAGATATTTGGTTTATAGCTTCTCTTGTACAATTTTAATAAAAAACAAGAGTGCTATATTCAGATATGCCGAATCTTATATATCCTTCTTCATATATGTTTATCTAGCTTAGTGAAGTAACTCCACTTAAAAGAGCAAATATTGGGGTGACAGAGAATCAAAAAATTAAAAAAATTTTGGTATTGCATATGGGCATTTCTCTAATGTCAAATGCGACATTCGTATGCATTAAAAGTCAAAAAAACCATGTGTCAAAATGTTATTTTATTTAAAAAAAAAAGGCAAAACTGATAGCTCTTGATTAGCGCTACAATTGGTGGTAAGTTTAGTTTTAGGTAACTGTTCCTTTTCAAGATAATTACAAGAAACTAAGGCATTCACATGCGACAAAAAAACAGAAGTCGCTTTGAAAGAGAACCGTTTAAACGATGATTTCAGCGAAACCTGATGAAAGATTTTAAAGCAACTTATTTTAAAATGTGATGCATTGATGAGTCTCAATAATACTTTTTATTTGATTAAAAAATATTAAGTAGTTTATTTTTTATTTAATTTTAATTACTGCCGCACGCTACATGTCGTATGCGACATTTTGCTCCATCAAACTTTTTCTTGTTATTTGTTACATTTTATTTAATTTGACATGCATAAGATGATTATAAATGATTTTTAATTTGTTCAATATGTGTCCCGGTTTTTTAATTTATGGTCTTGTAATTTTGTTTCATCATCGTTTAACCTTTAATGCGACAAAATTAATTACTTCATATAAATTCAATAAATTTTAACAAAACTTGGTACTACAAGGTTTTCAGGGTATCTGAATGCTAATCTGATGTCAGTTTTTCAAAATTTAAAATGGCGGATCCAATATGGCAGACAATTTTTAAAAGATTGATCGCGTTCGCTTAAAACATATTACACGGTATATTTTGTAGTCGCTGCTTGCGAATCTGATGTTAGTTTTTACAATTTATAATAGTGGATCCAATATAGCGGACAATTTAAAAAAAAAATTTATAAAAACAAAAATATTTAAGAAAAGAATTTATTTTGAGTTTATACATTTTATACTTAGTAAATCGCTTTTCTTAGTATTTAAGAAAAAAAAATAGAACATTTCAGAGCCCCGTAACTTGGAAAGTATGGGCGAGCGCCAGTTTTTTCACATGATGTTTTTTTATATTTTTTAATTCTCTATCGCCTCATGTATTTATTTTTTTTTTTATTTGAGTTACTTTATTGTTCCAAATGACATCGGACATGGACCGATCATGCAGATTTCCAATAGCACCTCTTTTGATACTATATCTGATCGATTGACATATTTTTTAATACGGACGGACGGACATTGCTCAATCGAGTTCGCTATGCATAAGAAATCAGAATATATATGCTTTATGGGGTCGGAAATGGACATAGTAAAAATTACACATAGTAGATTACATCAAAAATATATACACTTTTTCTACTTTTTGTGTGGAAATGTGTTTTTTGCGGCGAAAGTCAAGTTTTTTTTTAGAAAATTTTAAAATATTTTATAATTTTTAGTTTGTTTTGGTGCTTTTTCGGTTATGAATAATTTTTGGAAATTCTTGGTTTTTGAAGAAATTAAAATTTTTGATGAAATTTTTATGAAGATTTTGAAATAAAATTTAAATCGTTTAGTGGAACTCAAGTTTTTTGTTAATCTCAGTTTTTTATGAAATTACCAAGTTTTTGTTGTAAAAAACATTTCTTAGCTAAGTTGATGGTTTTTGGTGAAATGTTGGTGAATTTGTTATATTTTGGTAAAATTTTGATGGTTTAGTGATATTGCAATCACCTGGTATGTTTATTTTTTTTTTCTAAAATTTTAGTTTTCAATACAAACAAGCCAAAAACAACAATAATCAACACCAAGAGCATAAGAAAATCTTAAAAACGTGGGGAAATTAAGGACGCTCGCTTTTTTAACATATTTCCACCGTTTATTAAAAAGTGAAAGCGGAAGTTAATGACTTTGATGAAACCCGAAGCAAGAAACCAAAGAATCCGGGAAAAACCTATTACTACTTAAAAACGCTTAAGAAAATCTAATCGAATGTTAAAAGATAAAAATCTTCTAAATCGAAATTAGAAAAAAAAAATCTGCCATCACGGGAATAGAGGTAATCACGGTTCATCGGAGCAAACAGCTTGAAAACATTGCAAACAAAAAACAATAGACTGATCTTTTGCCATCACGGTTAATTAATTAATTTAATTAAATTTAATTAAATTTGTTTTCAACAATTATTTTTTTCAGTGTTTAAAAAAAGCTTTTTGTTCGCAACAACTTTGTTGCTTTAAACTGAGGTCAATAGTTTATAAGATTCGACACAGTCTTTTTTTCCCATCTACAAAGAAAGTGTTTATGGATTGGCAAGATACATACAGAAATGAGTTTTTCATTTTGTATCTTTGTTGTGATTTCATGCACTTTAGTTGTAGCTCATTCATTCAGTCCTTTACTGTTTTTATTGTTATTGCGTTTGTTTTAGTTTTTTTTTTCTTCCTAGAAAGTGTTTTTTCATGCTGTGTGTGTGTGTGTATTTACTTAATTTGTTGCCCTTTTTATTTAATTTAATTTGATTTTGTTTTGCCCTCAATGAACTCGAGTTATTGGTGTCCCAATATATATTTTTTCCATTTGTTTGTTGTTGCTTTTTTTGTATCCACTTACATTTCATTTCTAAGAGTACAATCTATCAGCCATTTCATAACTGGTAACAAAAGACAAAAACACTTAAAAAACAATTGTTTGCTTTTGTTGCAATATGATTTTATATTTTAGATTCAATTCTCAAGTGCATTTATCTGTTGTTTTCAAAAAGCTATTGAAGGTTTTAGTGTGTATTAAAGCGTAAGCTTTTGAAAATTAATTAATATTTAAAAGGCGTAAAAGAAACATCAATTAAGTTTTCAAATATTTTAATAGCAAAATCATCATAAGAATTATAAGCAGGATTTCAAATATTTTAAAAATCTGTTAATCAATAATTAAATTTTAAGCTCATGTCCTAGATTAAAATTAAAAAAGTTTTAAAGTGTCTGGTCCGTAACTAATTTCTTTAACCAAGAGAACTTGAATGCCCTTTTACAATTTAATTGCTGTCAAAATTTTAATATTCGGCCCATCCTTAAACTATTGTAAAAATTTTTGTGTTTAGTAAATGAGTAATTTAGGTGACATTAAAGAAAACAAAGCTGGCAAGTTTTATTTGCGCGACCTCGTCAGACCATCTGTTCTGCGCGGCCGCAAAAAGTTTCCGCTGAAATAAAACCCTACATTAGTTTAACGAGACTCCCACGAGTGGATCTATCTCCCTGTCTTTCAGCCGAGTTCAAGATCTAGCGAGTTCGTCCGCAACTATATTCCAGGGCATGCCCGTTTGTGCCGACAGCCAAGATAGTTCCAGGTAGGAATGTCTCGCCATTACATCTAGTGATGGCCAGCATTTACGAACCAATCTCTATCATTTATAAACCGGTGTTGCTAAATTTCAAAAGCACCACTTTCGAAACTATGTCGGAGAAAATAGTGATCATATATTTTCTATGGCTCATGTGGGGACGTGGCAAAACTGATTTTTACCCGATTACGGACAGACGGACATCGCCTCTTTTACGTTTTCGTTGTTACTAAAATGAATGAACTCACTTATGCCGAAGTGGGCAAAAAAATATCCACATTATACAGGAGCAAGTACCGTCTATTAATAAACTTAAATATATACATATATACAACTGTTTGTGTAAAATTTTATCGAAATCGGGCATAGCTGTGTAGGGCAGGCATTAATGGATTAGTTAAATAAACACGAACCAATCAGGATGTTGTGTAAGCATTCGATAAGGAGTCGCGGCATTGCTGTCAGTACAGATGCGGATATCTTCTCCGTATAACCTGCAGCACCTCGTCTAGCCAACTGCTGAGATTTTAGCTTGTATCTGCTACATTGGCCCTGTAGCCTTAACTTCATCCTGATTTGAACTCTACGCTTCCCCCGACGCCATTGTCTGACTTTGACCCGTTTGTATAGACATCAAGCAATTCTATCTAAAGATCCATGTAAGTCATGTTTGACATGGCCGACATTGATACTTCGAATCCAATGTCAGACATTTGGGTTGGGCGAGCAATAGTCGATATTGTCGGGAATAGTTGAGGAGATGGCCGCATGGCCTCCAGCCATAACTGCATTCAGCCTTACTGCCGAGTTCATGGCCAGTTGTTGTTGCTGAGGTTTTCCCGAGAACAGTTGGGCATACTGGTGGATGTGCTGACAGGGCTCTGTGTTATCGGTACCCATGCCTGGAGACTGAATCTTCCATACCATGACTTCTGTAGGAGTTGTGGGGATAAGGAAGAGGAGCATTTGCTCTGCCATTGTCCAGCTCTTTCTGGGAATAGAGCGGTTCTTTTCGGCAGTCCAAGACTACATGGTCTTGCAGACCTGTTAGGATAAACTCGTTTATCCGGTCTTCGAGGCGGTTTGGGAATGGATGTTGATAACATAGAGACCTGAATTGATTTTTGCATATCCCTTTTCAGGCAACATAACGGTACCATTTAGGACCCAAGTGAGTCAGTTTTCTCATACCGGCCGCCTGTTTAACCTAACCTAACATAACCTAACCTAACCTAGGGCCGTTGTCAAGTTTCTTTTTAAGTTAAGCTGAGCTAAAGATACAGTTCCTTGCTAAATAAAGAAAAAAATATTTTCCTTTTCCAACATTTTGATTGCTTTAACTGACAACTCGATTAAATCCACTTTTATTCTATTCGTAAGTATTATTTTCGACAAACCTTTTTTGTTTATTTAAAATGGAATTACAAATCTTTAAACTGCATGCTTTATAGGTTTAGCTCTAATAGCTGGGTTTGGTATGATTAATGGTTTGTACCCTTGTGCACAACT
Organism: Gymnosoma rotundatum; assembly: GCA_916610165.2. Taxonomy (NCBI): domain Eukaryota; kingdom Metazoa; phylum Arthropoda; class Insecta; order Diptera; family Tachinidae; genus Gymnosoma; species Gymnosoma rotundatum. The sequence continues at coordinate 63,746,591 of OU744336.1, forward strand.
CCTTCATCTTAGGCTTTACTTCTACTGTTAATTGAGTACCATTATGTTGAAATTAGCCAGTGACCATGGTTGAAAGATATGAAAAATCTTTACAAAAAAAAATATCCATCTAAAGTTTTTTTATTTTATTTTCTTTTGTCAAGGTAAATAATATTAAAAACTTGTTAAAAATAACTTTAATTATGAACTCATTTCTCATCTGTTTAACTAAAATTTTTTCTAAAAAAAAAATATATCTTTGGCAGAAAATGCTGTGCAACTTAAAGTAATTTGAGTTGTTTTTTTTTTAGATTTCTGCACTAAGATATTAAAATGTTACATGTGTATGTGCAACAAATAATACAAAGGTTTATGTACTTCTACTGCACTTTATCTTTTATCGTCTGATACAAAAACAAATTAATCTCCTTTATGCAAAATAAACATATTTTTTGTGCTGTTTGCACTTCAAATATTTTCAAGATTAAATGGGCTTAAAAACATTCAAAATCCATATGGATATAGACGCCAAGAAGATATTACTGACAGAAAAATGAAATACAAAAAAAGGAAGTGTCTGTCAGAAAATTTGGCAAATGTGACACAAGCAACACATACATACAGTATGTACGTACATACATATGTACATATGCCAAATAAACATTTAAAAAACAAAAAAAAAACAAACTCAATTTTTTATAAGCATCAAATAAAAAGTACAACAATTTCTATGACAAAATAATAACAAAACCATTTGTGCAAACGAAAAAACCTTAAATCATGTACATAGAAAAAACGTACAACTTTGGAATTGGCGACAAAAACCATGTTTAGGGATAATTTTTTTTTTTTGCCAATTTGTTGACAACATAAGTTGTGAAAAAGTCCAATAAAAACTTTAAAGCCATTTTACAACAATTATGGTCTTTTATTATATTTTTGTAGCAAAACGCCAGGCAGCAAATGCAATTGCTTGCAGATATGACATAAAAAACTAACTTGTGATATCCGTCTTTTTAAAAGGCCGTCTTTCCTAACTGACTGTCTATTCGCTGTCCATTTCGATTAAAAAGCATGATTGCAAACAAAATGTAAAAGAAAGAAATTTGATAAAGTTATGGTGACTTACTCCTCCCGATGCACATAATATACAATTTTTCAGTTAATGTAGCATGCCACATTGGATAGCAGTTAAGTATATTAGAATACATTTTCTCCTTTTCTTTTTTGTTTGTTTATTTTGGTCTATTTTTTCTGTTGATTTTTTTGCTTGTATTTTCTAATGGTCACTAAAGCCGGATATCAAAAGCCATGTTAGTTAGTGAATCTGTCATTGAAGTTGTTAGGATTTGTGTTTACGTCATTGGCCTCCTATTAGATAATACTGGTCAGTTAGTGCTTCAGTTAATCGCTTACTCATTCAGAATTATTTCATTAACTTTGTAGTAAAATAAGTAGTTCACCGTTGTCAAACGGGATTTTTTGTATATTTTGTTTATTACACTTGAACGAAACAACAACAACAATGTTGCAATTGCCTTGTCTCCTTCTGGAGTTGAGAAATTTATGGAAAAAACTTTTTGTTTCCTTTTACTGAACGATAAAAATAAACAAAATGCAAAAATAAACGATATTTTTCAAAGAAGACTTAAAATGGAAGCAACTTAAATTAAATAAAATACAGACTAAGAAACAAACACACCCACGCACACACACACACAAAAAAAGGTGACAAACTTACAAAATCACCAGTACTAGTTCCCAACTGTAAACTTTCCTATACCATCTTAATGCTCAAATTAACATTGAGTGTGTTAGGAAAATTACTAGTACCATTGGTACTAGATAGATACTAGTGGGATACTAGTACTATTAGTACTAGATGAGTACTAGTATAATTGATTCTAGGTAGATACTAGTACAATTAGCTCTTCATGAAAAACTAGTATTATTGGTTTTAAATAAGAACTAGTACAATAGATTCAAGGTTGATGTCAGTGCCATTTCTTCTAGTCGGATACAATTAGTTCTGCATTAGGAACTGGTTAATAGCAAATAATTTTCTATACAATTTGGTTTTCCGAAAACATTTTTTTTTACTTTTTTAAGCTGATTCTCTATTTCTAAATAGTAAAAACTGCCTGATGAAACACTTCGGATTTCAATTTTGTTCGTTTTTCCAAGCAGACCTTTTAGAGATAGCAAAAAAACCAAGCCTTCCTTAGACGAAATTAACAAAAATTTTAGCACATCTTATTGTAGGTTTGTTCTGTATAAACAAATTCTTTAACTTTTTTCAAAGAATGATCTTTTGTCGGTAGGTTAATTTTATCTAATTATCTAATTTTTCTTTAAATTATTGTCAAGTCGAATTACAATTTCTTCACAAATTCAATTTTTTCGAGGATTTTCATTGCACAGTACTCTATTTTTTACACAGAAATTTATTTTTTTAATTTGTTGCAAAAATATCTATTTGTGTTACACATTTTAACATTATTTTTTGTTTTAAGCTCACTAATTTATGGCTCTTGAAGCAATTTTCGGGGTTTTCAACATGTTGTTCAGGGCACACTCGTTCCACTAGCAATTTTGTGCAACTTGAGTTACGTTTATTACTCCACCATATACAAAAGTCCTTGAATTTAAGAAATGTGTATTATTTGATACTTCACCATAAACTAAACAATTAACTTTCTGTATTTTAAGAAGAAAATTCCACAAGATTATTGATTTCCATAATTTCAACTAAATGCAGGTATTAAAGATTGTGTTACTTCACACAACGTCGAAAAATTCCTTCAGTATTTTAAAAAAAGATCGCTAGTTTTACATTCGAACATCAATCTTGAACAAAAAACATGTTCAAGAAATTTAAAAATTATTTTTTAATTTAATTTAATTTTTTTAATGTCACTTTTTACACACAAGAAAATCGAGCTTTACTTATATAATTGTTTTAAATTGTTTTAAACAACTAAAAATAAAATAAATCGAAATGCGAATTAGCAATTCGCGTTTAAACATCATCTAAAATTAATATGAAATTCTGCAAGTCAAATCGATCTACAAATGAACTACTGGAAGTACTAGTATTTTTCTATATATATGCTGTACTAGTAATGGTACCAGTAGTTTAAAGACATTTAACGTTTATCCTCCTACAGGGTTTTGTTTGATTTGTGAAGGAAAAACTGTTTTGCTGTTCTTACTTCTAAAACTATCGAATAGACTTTCTTTAACTAACAATAGTTTATTTTTTAATCCTGAAAAGGTAGGGTAAAACCTAAGTATAAAAACGTAACACTATCGTTTTCGTCACAATGTCTGTCCGTCTTTCCGTGTGACTGTCTTTTAAAGCCCTCTGTCTTTAAAACCATAATATTCAGACCCATGAAATTTACACAGAAGGTTTACAGCCGCTATGCTGTAGTCAAAAGGTTCTAAGCACGTTGACTACAAATCTGATTAGCCAAGGTTCAACCCCTGCGGCAATCAAAAAATTAAATTTTTTTTTTTCTGTTTTAATAGTATAAATACATATTCAGAATTAACATTACAAAATGCAGCCTCGTTCTTCGGCACTTCATCATGGCATATTCGCGGGCGAAGTAAAATAACTAATAAAATGGCTATATCTTTCTCATTTCGCCACCTGTCTTATCTCTTATCTATCGCTTTCCTAAAGAATGTAGCACGGTTGCGATAACTTACTAAATAGGTTATGCCTGAAGAGCTACTTCTCTTAAACAAAAAATGAAAGGGAGTTCCAAAAGAGAAGTGATATTCATAAGAGCTTTCGTAAATACTTAACCGTATTCGATGTACGGAAACAAATGCTTGTTAAAATGTCGTATATTATTTATCCAGCAAATATATGACTGATCTCTTGGAAAACTTCACCTTTAGACCGCTGACGTGTACACAGAAAATGTTCTTCTTTACGTATAAAATTACAGCCAGGGGGCAAATCACCGCATTAGATATCGAGTGCACATTCGGGTCGAGAAATATTTCGATGGCTGTAATTTTTCGGATCATAGTATTCGATCGTAGTTTTTCCTATTTACTACTATTTTTATATCGCTGCAAACTAGACATGTGCCCGGTCGTTCGTTTTAGTGACCGGTCTTTTTCGGTCAATTATATAAGACTGATTCGTTTATCCAATTCGTTCAATCGGTCAATTTCGTTCAATGAAATTCGTTCAATGAAGTCATCCGTTCAATTTAACCCGTACACTATTGAACGAAAAGACCGGATTTAAATGACCGGATCATTCCGTTCACTTTATTGATTCGGTCAATTTAACCCGTTCGTTCGCGAACGACACAGCTCTACTGCAAATATATGGCAGTAAAAAAAACAAAACAAGAAATAAAATAATTAGTGAAAACAGTGCAAAAAAATAAACAAACAAGACTCCTTTAAATGGGCCCAAATATATTTTTAAATTCCTCATCATCGAAATCGGAGGACGAGGCCAAAATAGCAGTCATTAGGAGAAATATTTGTTCTGGGAGCTTTTTTAACATTGAATTTTTTCGGCACTGGTTTCTGGGAAATCTTTGCCTTCACATTCACTGTCCCTTAAATCATTTAAAATTACATTTTTAAAGTATTTTATTGAAAATAGCTGGAAAATACATACTAACATTTTCATTTCTTCTTTTTTAGTTACTTCTACTTGTCTTTTTTTTTATCGTGGTAAAATGTCAGAATTAATTTGTTTTCAAAAGTAGATTACCAATGGAGTGCAACTACGAGTAAATATGTTTCGATAACGACTGCCGTGATCCATGTTAACAACACTTCGATCACAAAGTACTCGTTATCGAATGCGGTGATTTGCCTGCAGTACTGACTGTAACTTCAATACTCATAGAATATTTTTTGAATAACTTTACTTTACTTGCAAGTTCTTTTTCCAATTCATATTTATTTAATTTGGCCTTCTTTTCCACTGCGGTATGACCTTGGAGGTACGATGTTGGAGGCTGTATATCATTACATTGTACTTAGTTTTCACTGCTATCAATAGATCAACATGTTCATACTCAGAAATAATTTCAATTTCGTTTTGTTTTGTTTCGATTGCATTTTGTTCGGAAATTGCTTGCCGTCGTGAAGTTTTGGAAACATTATCGTACACTTTTTCATTGATAGCACCAACATTATTTAGCGCCGCTATGATAATATTTATTAAATCTAATTGATAGTTTACCTCGTGACCGTCTTCACCCCTGGTCCATTCATAAATATCTGTTTGAAGTTAAACAACTAACAGTGCAATATGCTGAAATGCCAAATCTTTTATACCCATCACCAAAGGGACTTTTGAACAAGATTTAATATTTTCGATAGTGTATTTTCGGTTTTGAATAAAGTTATTATTGCCAGTGCGATTTTTCGAAGAACTAAAATTTTTGGTGAAATTTTCAGTTTCTTGCTGAATTTTAATATTATTTCCAATTTGCTAAGGCAAACACTATTTTTTTTTTTAGCAAAGTTTAATATATTTGTTTAAATGTTGGTGAAAATGTAACATGTAATTGGCCACTAAGGTCACTTTGAATTTTTCTGAAATTTCTGTTTTCAATACAACAACGGAAAAAGCGACAATAACCCACAAAAAAAAAAAAAAACAGCACAATTAAATGTTAAAAACGTAAGAAATATAGAGGTGCTCGACTTTTTGTTTTTTGTAACACATCTCTATTATTTATGGACCGATGTTTTTACATTTCATTAGAACCTCTATCGAAACTATGTCCGGTAAAAAATCAGGTAAAATATTTAAAATTCAAATACTAACATCATAATTTTAATTTAATAAAAAATAAAATATATGCATGACATATTTTTTGTATTATGAACTAAAAAATTATATTAGATCTTAAAGGTTGGTCGTCACAACAACAGTAAACAAAGCTTACCTAACCAATTTGTGTCTTTACTAAAATCTATTCTGGTTATTGGGAGATGCAACGAAACTTATTCCGACCTTTAGTACCGAAACCCTAATATTGGTAGTTAGAACCACAAATATCGATTGTGTTATTTCTTATGAATTTTTTTGACATAATAAAAATAAATCACCCTTATTCTGTATGGCGTCGACAACGCAAGGCGACGTCAATTTTAATCGTTTTTTGAGAATCGGTATTCACGTTATCAATATTGCCATTAATCGATGACTGGCAATATGTATTTGGTATTTTGTAAGGAAATGTGACTATAATATTGTCCCGAATTGCCGTTAATATTGTTGTCTTTGATTTTTGTGACGTGTACAGTCCAAAAATACTAAATAAATTGTTAAAATAGGAGACATAAAATTGAAAATTGAGAAACTGAAGATTACCACCCCAGTCCAACCTATTTGAAAGATTAGTTAAAGATTTGGAAAAAAAATTCATCACTTTCCAGAGGGTTTCAAGGAGCCACTGTTCCTTTTAATTAAAAAAAAAACAGTGGGAAACAATTGCGACTGCTAGAAGCGCCCTTGGTCTACAAAATAAAACGAGTGATGGATAGCAAAAGGTATGGTATATAGTGCTTTACAAATTTATGCTTGACAAAATTTATGCTTGACAAAAGTCTTTTTAAAGGTAGTTACAAACAAAATAGAATACAAAGCTTCTGAAGGCGTTATATTTAAGCGGCTGGTACTATAAGCCTTTGAAGAAACTTTGACAAATCCGCTCCAGTTCCAGAAGCAAGTCAAGGTTAATGTTCAGGGAGTCTCAAGTGAATGAGAACTTCCTGAAGTTATAGACAACGCCTAGTTGAACGTGGTGAAATCATTTCAAATAGTATGCCTTGTTCCCCATAGATGTCCACTTGCATTTGTTGATTGCTATTTTATTCAGCCGAAAATAACTCTAGAACCTTAAATGAAGAAACAAAGCACTAGTTTGAAATGGATAACCTTAAATTTATCACTTACCTTTAGATTTCTGTCTAAGAAGTCTTCTTTGTACCATTTATTTTTACTTTCTTCATCAGCCAGTGTCGGAAAAAAAGTACATTCTTTTAAATCTTTACAACATTTTTACTTTTTAAACAATAAAATAGTAAACAAATAAATCAGCTGACTCAAATATTAGATAAGTGTGTTATTTTTTTATTGGCATTATCGATAAACAGGCAAAGTCGACATTAAATTGTTAGGGAATACCAAATAAGTATTGATGTTGTGTTGAAATTATGTTGCTTTAAAATTGACGACAATGTTGCCAAACAGAATAAGGGTGAATATTTTATAAAAAATATTGAAATTTGAAAAATATTTTAATTTTTATATAACAGTGCAATAAGATTTATTGAAAGTTCGGAAAATGTCTGCAATAATGTTGAAAGTGAGTTAGAGACATGTGTTAATAAACTTGATTTTCAAAAGTTTTATTTACTTCGCAGTGGAGAAGCGTGAAGTATGGAAGTTGTTTTTTTAATTCACAATAATATTTTTTTTCGACTATTGAATCAAATTTTAAAATATTTGGAAGCACCGCATTTATTCAGTCCTTTTAAATGAATTTCAGATAATAACTAGAACCAACCAAATTCGATTGGCAACAAATTCGGTTCTCATGGCGAATCTCTTTTCTCTGTGTAGTCATAAATTTTTTGTAGCTCATGTGGGGAAGTGGCAAAACTGATTTCAACCCGATGACGGGCAGACGGACATCGGTAAATCGACTGTGCTGATTATAAGGATCAAGAATATATTTACTTTATGGGATCAGAAATTAACGTGATAGATATTACAAATGGAATGACAAACTTATGTATGTGCTTTCCGCCTGTCATGAAGGGTATGCAGATTTTTAAAATAGTAAACTAACATGCCACATCTGTATCTACATAAAAATGCCTCACTTTTATAATTAATGAAATGAATGAACAAACATTTATTTCTGAACTCGCTTATGTCGAAGTGGGTACAAAAATACCGACTTTATACAGAAGCAGGTGCCGTATATATATAGTTAATTTATTAAAAGACTAATCACTTATGTAACACTTAATTGAATTAACGTTAAGGTTGCATTGAACAAGTTTGACGGAAAAATATTTGTCAGTGTATTAAAATACCAGTCATTCAATTATTTCATTAAATAATCGTAATAGCTATAATCAACAAATGTTCATTGGAGTAATAAATTAAAATATATTTATATTTGTTTACTGCATTTTTTTATGTTTGCCATTTTTGAATGTAAGAAATGTTTTTATTTTTCTGTCTAACTGAATGGTTACAAACATAATTCCGTACACATGTCAGTTGTGTATTTGTTACATGGTTTTTTCTTTCTTTTATAAATATTTTTTGTACTTTTTTTTTGCTTTTTTTGTATATAAATTGTATAGAGTTTCTTAAATTTTCAACAGCATTTTGTCGCAATGTCAACAAACTGTTTATTTTTCTTTTATTTAAATAGAAAAAAAAACATTTTTTTAGCATTTCCTTTCTTTGTCAATTTAATTTTTTTTTATTCTTTAGCAGCACAGAAAAGTAACTCGTGTTATATTTTTATTGTTGTACCATTATTGGCGCTGTTGTTGCTTTCATTATTATTATTATTATTATTGTTAATAATAGTAAAAAGTTTGTCGTCTCGTTTTCCATGTCTTTCTAAATTTTACTTGGCGAAAACTAAATTGAGTGGGTTGATCTTCATGTTATGGCTCATTTTATAATTCTTTTCTCAATTTATGTATTGAACTTTTTATGTTGCAAAAAACTTTTTTAAGACGTTAAGTTTTTGTGAAATGTTTTAAAAAACGAAGTTTACTTAGTTGTACTGGTAATTTATATTTGCTTTTCATTATTTAAAGATCTGTTTTAAATTTATTTTGTTGATTAATAACTCAGTTACAAGTAAATTTATTTAAATAATTTTTTTACTTTATTTTTTTCAGGTAAGTTGAATTGACTTTCTATTTTTATGTAAGTATGCTATATAAAATGTCAAATCGAAAAATTAAGTCATTATTTAAACTGTTTTTTATACCCTTCACCGCAAAAAGTGGAACAAGGGTATTACTAATTTTGTCATTCCGTGTGTATTTCTACAATACCCATTTCCGACCCCATAAAGTATTTATATCTATCTTCTTATGCATAGCGAAGACAATTAAGCAATGTCCGTCTGTCCGTCCGTGTTAGTGTGGATTTCCCCCCAAAAAAATATGTCAATCTATCAGATATAGTGTCGAAATAAGTGCTGTTGAAAATCAGCATGATCGGTTCATGAACTTCGAGGCAGCAGGCAAACCACCACGCCTACCTCTAATTTTTTCATGTGATTTGCAACAATAAAGTTACTCCAATTAAAAAAAATAAATATATGTGGTGATGGAGAATTAAAAAGTAAGAAAAAAATATCAATTTAAAAAATTGGCGCTCGCCCATATTTTCCGAAATTTTCAAATTTTTGAAAATATCAATATGGGTATTAATTTAAAGCCTTTGAAGAGATCTTAAAGGAAATACTAAAATTTAAAAAAAAAATGCTTAACCCATTAAGAGCCGATGACATTTTTATGTAAAATTAGGACTAAATTTTTTTTCTTATTTTTTAATTCTTCGTCACCTCAATATTTGTTTTTTTTTTTATTGGAGTTACTTCAGTAAACTAGATTAACATAGATGGTGAAGGGTATATAAGATTCGGCATAGCCGACTATAGCACTCTTACTTGCTTAAAATAGTGTTGTACCGCTTCAGACATTAAAAGGACGTTTGGGCTTAATATTTTTTATTGCTTTTAAATCTTGTTTAATATTATTTTTTTTTTTTTGCTATATTTTATACATCTCTTTGGTGTTCTATCCGATACTTCAATTAAAAATTTCAATTAATATGCTGCTGCTGTTGATTGCTGTTTGATTTTTTGTAATTGAACCGCAAATATTTGATTAAAAAACTGACAATTTTCTAATCCAATCAAAATGTTTCACAAGCATGAGTTCATGCCACAAAATTTTTTTCTTTTTTTTTACTAACAATTGAAAAATTGACAAAAAAAACTATGCACAACAATTGTCATTGCCTTTAATTAAAAACTACAAACAGAAAAGTTTTTATAGAATTAAAAATACAAATAATAACTGGAAAAAGAAGAGAAAAAATAGCACACATTCGCTTGGATAAATCCCTCTGTAAAATTTCGTTCAAAAATTACATGAGATGAAACTTGAATGGGTTTAAAAAAGAGCATGAGTGAAAAATCAACATACATGCAACTTTGTTCTATCCTTACTGGTCACATGCAATGAAACAACCAGTAATTGAGGCGTGAGATTTAAATACACGACAGACTAAAACACAAGCCAAGACACCCACACTTTTACAAATAAAATATGCATTATAGTTAAAAAAGGAAACGGAAACTCAAAACCAAAACGACCATAATTTAACTAAAAATAAAAGAAAATGAGAATGAGTTTTGTGGACTTTAGAAACAGGGGTCAGTTGTTTTAAAGAAAACTCATAAAAATACTAATAATTGTTTAAACACAAATTTTAAGAAAACGATTTCTGCTTTAGCAAAACAATCACTAGCACAAAAAAACATGTTGCATGACATAAAACAAAAACAAAACAAACATTATAGAAAGCAAGAAAATAAAAATTAAATAGCTGCTCTTCCTCATGTGGCGAATGTTATTTGGTAGGAAAAACACAACATGTCATATTCACATGTCGTATGACCATAAAATAAAAACTTGCTGCCATTAAACACCCACACTCGTTGCCGGCCTAAACCAGCCCTTAGTAGTGTTTGCACACACACACACACGCTGAAATTTACCAACCGTTCATCCCACAGAACAACCAAATAGTAGTTAAAGTCTAGCCAGGAAAATGCAACACAGACTTTCTAACAAACACATCCTTATTGTAATAGTAAATGTTGTTGCTTTTGTTGTTCATACATTTTAATGGTATTGTTATCGTTCCTCCGTTACTATCATCATTGTCGCCGTCGTCGTCGCCTTCGTCATCCATTAAAAATCATATTTTTAAACGGATGTCTACATGAATTGAATTGTGAAACGGTTGAAAAGTTCTTGTTAAACATTGGACACAAGAATATTAAAATCAACCCTCAATTGCAATTATTCGACTGATATTAAACAGAATGTTAAAAGAAGTGATTGTTTTCAAAAATAAGAAAAATAGTTTTCTTATTATTTTAGCGCCGCTGTTATGTCTGCGTATATATGTAAACAAGCAAATAATAACATTGGCCCACTATCTTTTAGGCTGAAATGTGGACTATTACTATGTGTCCTAGACACAACATTAACATTAGCCTGAATTGAGTTCATACATTTCTCGCTTTTCCAGTCTTTGTCATCATAGACATTTTCATCTTGAATAGTTTATCTATCCGCCTGAAGTGATCGACAGTGGAACAATAATAGAATTTGATACTGGCGCCTGAATCAGACCACAGGCAACAAGCCTGACTGCACACTAGGTTGGACTGCGAGAGGATGGTACAGTTACAGGAAATGCCTCTTACATGGGGACGACGATTACTGGGCACTGTAAACTGGCACCCGATTAAATGAAGAAGTTAATAAATTGAATTTTTTAAAAAACAAATAATTTGCATTTGTTTACCTGCAGCATAAATTTATTATCATTTATTAATTTATTTTCTTTAAAATAGTACCGCACTTTAAAAAGTACCTATAGTTATTAAAAGTCATTTATTTAACACTTTTTTATACCCTTCACCACAGGCTGGAAAGGGTATTAAGTGATGTTTGTTTGTTTTAAAATCAATTTCGCCAAGTTACTAGATGAGCTGGAGAAAATTTAAATGCGCCAATCGATGTGACATATGTAGTTTCAAAAATGTTTCTGTTGAAAATCAGCAAGATCGCTCCATATCCTTCGAGGCAATGGGTCACACCTGGCTCTAATATTTCTATACCTTTTTCAACTTTCGCTTATATTACTGCCGGTGGTTGTTGTTTATAATCAAAAAAATTAATGAAATTTAGTTGGGACAACAACCCTGAACAAAGTTTATAAAGGGAAAAACTTTATGGTGGGAAAGAATTTTAATGGGAAATCTGCAGTATTGTGCATGTGATTATTCACATATGGAGAATGTATATAAGATTCGACGAAGCAGAATATAGCACTGTTCTTTTTGGAAAAAAATTCCTTTAACCCTTTCGGGACGGAGTTTTATTTTGCAAACCAAATTATGTATGGTAAAATTTTTTTCATATTCTAAACCTTACAATCTTGTGCTTAATATAAATTTAAATAACATAAAATAAAAGTATTTTACATTAATATATGTACATATATGAACATTATTTAATTATCTGCATGATCTTTACTTTTGTATATAATATATAGTTATTGTTTCACTTAAAAAAACAATAACTCCTGTTAATTTTTAAGTTAATCACATTTGCTTAATATTGTACAATAGATTGCAAATAAATAAACGAGAAAAAAAAAAAAATATTCTAAAAGGTATGATAAAAGTATTATGTTCTCCATACTTAAAAATTTTAAATTCGTCCTTTTATCCTGGGACATATAATCCCAACAAGTGTTTTCATCGGGCATAAAATCACAATCAGTGTTCTCGAAGAGCGATTCGAAATTAAAAAGACAACTAAAATATATATATATATTATTAGATTGAGATAAAAGTTTACATTTATTTTTAACATTTTAGAAATGTAATTAGGTATTTATTTGTGGAATGGCCCAAAACACTTTTAACATAAGGCGTTGTTACAACCTGAGCATATCATCTTTCTTCGCTTTTCTATGCCAAGTGAAGAACAGCGGACACAGCGACAACGCTTCTCTTGCTCTACTGGCAAGTGGTCTCCAATATTGATGCTATCCGTTTTTGGACGTTTGGCAGTTCTACCTCCCTGGCGATTGCGTTGAAAATAAAGAAAAAAGACAGTTAGAAAATTGCTGGGACGTATTATCCCAGTAGTCCCGAAAGGGTTAAAGTGCATTTACATTACACTGAAATCTACCAGATTTTATTTGAAATCTCTTCCAAAACCTTTTTTGTTTAAGCTCACTGCCATCCCTAAATTAGCGCAAAGCAATGTAATTCATAGCTTTTGCGCTGGAATGTCATCTCCAAATAAGAGCATCAACTTTGTGTCTTCAACAGTAATGTTTATTCATTTTATTTTATAAAACCCGCTGTATAAGAATAAAGAAGAGATAAAACCGCTAGTTCGCCTTGAAAATAATAAAATTGTCATCACTTTTCAACAATAACAAAACAAAACAAACCAACAAGCAGCCAACTTCACTTCCTAACACACAGTCAAAATTGGATTTTCCAATTGCAAAGCATTGACGCCGTGTGCTTCATACATTTTGTATAAACATGAGAAATTTTGACAGATATCTTGCGCTAATTTAGGGATGGCAGTCAAGGCGAGTTTATACCAGGTGGCAGTACCGGTACGGCAATACAAGAACAAACAGAAAAACTTGCACTTGTATAGGGAACTTCAAAACATAATCATTTCACTTTTTTCTTACCCTTTTTAACAACAGTTTTAACGAGGTTGTTTAAATTGATTTAAAACTCTTGTAACAATTCTATTTTAAGAACATAAATAAAAGAACTTTTGTAATATAAAATGATAAATTTTTCACAGCTGCTCTACACATAAGAAAATTAAGCAAAAAATAGTCAGCTGTCGCAAAGATGTCAACTGATAAAATTAATTCGCCTTGGCTTACACTGTATTTTTTTTTGACACCAGCAAGATTTCATACAAAAAAACCCAAAAAAATGGGTATTTAAAAAATTTATTTATAATTTACACATTATTCACTTTTTTTTAAGTTTTGTTTCTAACTTCATTTTATTAAATTTTTTGTAAAATGTCCTTTTTTATTTTAATAAAACTGTCATTTTTTCTTGTACAGCGTAGTATTTTTTGGTACAATATGAAAAAAAAACATTGTTGAACTACAAAGTACTACAAGATTTTGAGTAAATTTTGTTAATTTTTGTATGGAAAATCTATTAAAAATTAACTAGATTTTGCTCGAAATCTTATTAGAACTAGATTTCGGTATAAAATTAAAGCTTTTAAAAAAAAACTTAAAAGCTCCCTTTTTAAAGGATATATTTCCTAAAGAACGAACATTTTTAAATAGATACTTTTCGACAAAGTACCATTTTGTTAAAAGTACACTTTAAATATTATGTTTTAAGTAATTACCTTTAGGAAAAATTTCTTTATAGCGGTAATGCATTTTGTAACTATTTTCTTAAAAAGTATTGCAATTGAATTAAGTTACTTTTTAAGTGACTGCCATCGAACACAAAAAAAGAAATTACAACATGTTAAATTCTTTGTTTAGATTCTCTTTACTACTGCTTCATACTGCCACAGCTGACACACAAAAATTGTTTAAAAAAAGGACTCTTGAGGCAAATAATAAAATGTATTTTTTTCACAAAACTTTTCATTCTTTTTTGCAACCACAACATTGCAACACGCGGGTGCTAGTAAAATATTTCTCTTCAGTTTTTTTTTTTTTGCTATAACTTTTTATGACCATCATTATGCCATTTGATTTTATGCCGAAAATATTTTGCTGTTGTTGGTGAAGTTAGTAATATATGGATGAAGAGAAATGAAGAGAAATGACTCTTCTTACAGATTTTAATTCATTTTTATTACGTTTCATCGTAAATTTCAAATGAAAACTATTAAATGTTGGCGCTCAAAAGCAGGAATAATAATGGTTTATGAGATCATCAGACATAGATTCACATTTAAAAAAAATTATAAATGGACAAGCGCCACATGCAATTACGAGTACTCAAACCATCCCCCTTAATTATCACACAAATATATTTGCAGCTTTGTTGGGGCAGTTGTAATGTTGGGTCTTAAACAATTTTGTATTTTCATTGTCTGTGTTTCTAGATATTCATTTAATACTTGCAATTACATTATTTAAGTGGGCTCTTTTTGGCGCTTAATTTATTAAGCCTTTCTATTTCTAACATTTTATTTCTATTGCCATTTTATGTTCCAGAAAAATTATGTGTTTTTTACTTTTTTAATTGTGTTGTCAATGTTATTAGACAACTTTATTAGTTTAATATAACGTTGTTTTTTTTCCAAGAATATAAAGATTCTTAAGAAACTTTAAATTAATTATAAATTAGTATAAAAAGACTTATTCGTTTTGCCAATACACTGGTACTGCCCAATCAAAAAGGCGATAACATTAAAACATTTATGTTTAATATGTTTATATTTATTTTGAATTAATGTACTAACGTTTTATTTTACGCCCTTGATAAAGTCGACAAATAATCGACGAAACGTCGGGAAAAACAGTAATTAAATTGGATTTTTAATTACTTTCCAACTGTAGGCCTAAATAGCTCAAGAATAGAATCTATAACTACAAATTAAAACATTTCATCTGCAACTCAAAGATAGTAGAGATTCAGTTAGTTCATCTAATAGATAATGAATAGCTAGATCCAAGTCGTATCTCGGCACTTATCATTAATCATATAATACTGATAGAAACTGATAGAAAAGAAGAGTTGCTATGGTATAACAATGAGTCTATAAATCCTTGTCTTCGTTGTCTTTTTGAATTAGGCTTTTCATAGAGAATGACAATTTTTAATATCCACTTTTATGATTATTGTCACGATCCCTACGATTGTGACTTTTCGATATGCAATGCGCTTTATTGATCAAAAAAATGCCTGCATTCCTAATATTTGGAATTTCTATGAGTTTTCATTTGTCTTCTAAGGATGACCTGTTCTTAAAAAGACTTTTTTTCTTCATATCTATAAACCGGGAAAATTCGCTAGAACATGGTTGTGATATGGTCAAAGGAACCATAATATGTTCTCTGTAATAATACATGATTGCAGTAAACAAGGTTAAGTTGTTTTAAATAATACTTTAACCACGATAAACAAGTTTTTGTAAATATTTGATAAGTAAATGGTTATGACGGAAAAAATTGCAACATGGTTAGTTTGAACTAAATCAATTTTGCTTAACTTCTAACAGTGTTTTATTTATAACTAATACTTAAATAAGTTTATTCTTTAAAAACGAAGAAATAATGAGATTATTCTGCACTGGAAAACAAACAAATTTTTAAATTTTTTTAACCGACTTCAAGAAAAGAAGGAGGTTTACAATTCGACTGAATGTTGCTTTTTTATATTTGTGCCTCCATAACTCAGTTATTTTTAGATCGGTTTCGAATTGTTTTTATTTGAAAGATGATGCTTACAGATTTGTCTCGTTCTAAAAACAGCTCATAATATTAAATATTAAAGGATGTCCCCATACAACATACATGATTTTTACGTTTATTATAACCGTAAAGGGCAACACTGTAAATTAAAAAAAACTGCCTATTACTGTGGCCCCCAATGACAAAAAGTAAAAATTAAAGGGCTTATCTTTTGAAGCGTTCTGCACAAGCGCTTGCAGGTTGGACAGAATGGCGATTGCTATGACTGCTAAAGTAACAAGTATTTTTATTAAAAATTATAAATTAAAGGGCCCCAATAGTTCATTTAATTTGATGTACATGGCCATACTTTTTGAACAGTTGTAGACAGACGCTTGAAATTTACAAAGAACCCAAATTACTAACTCTGCTATAACAAGTATAACAAGTATAAAATTTGGATTTGGAAATACAAGGGTGTCCCAATAGCACATTTAATGTTATGTATGTGGTCAACCTTTAAACCGTTATACACAGAAAACTAAAAGTATAAATTAACGGGTGTTCCCAAAATTAATGCAATTTGATCTTTGTGGCCGGCCGTAACTTTTGAACCGTTATTCACAAAACTTTAAAATTAGGCAGCCTGTGCAGTACTTTGTTTGGTATAATAAGATTTATAAATATGTTAAATTATAAATAAAAGAGTGTTACAATAGTTGATGAAATTTGATGTATATTTTTTGAACAGTTGTAGACAGACAATTGAAATTAACATGGCGCTATAGTGCCATCCGCTATAGTAATTATAAATTTTAAAGATGGAACCTTAGGATACCCCAATAGTTAATGTAATTTTATGAAATCAGTTTGAAGTCGGTTTTGTTTTCGCAGGAATTTCTATTGCTTCAGTCAATGTTGAATTTTCTCTCGACTGTAAAGTCTGCGATATTTAGCAAAATTAAATTAAATTTTTAAGATTGTGTTTCTAGAGTTTCACTTGTTGATGAGTATAACAGAGTAACCTTTTAAAAATATGCTTTTAAAAATATGTTGGTTTTATTTTTAGCTGAATACTTCTCTAATAGCACAGTAATTTGATCGTTTAAAATCTTTCACTTAAAAATATATAATAATTTTTCTTTTCTAATTTATTAAGCACTAGGTCAGTTTTATAAATAATAAAAATTTTTATTTATATTTTCAATATTTCGCCACACCTTTGGGTGTGAAAAACTATTTAAAAAGGTCAAAAAAACATTTATATAATATATAATAATAATTTCGTAAAAAAAAAAATAAAAAAATTAAAATAAATAATCTAGAAAATTTTTAAAGGGGAGGTCGTATATGTAAATCCCTTGAAAATTTATTGTTTATAATTGCCGTTATAGAGGACACCCTTTATTATTGGCTTGATTTAAAATTTTTTATACTTGTTCCTAGAGAGGACATAAAAATAATTTAGACCAATTACATGAATATCCAATCGCTTTTGTGTCCTCCTTTGATTAAAGATTTTTTAATAATAGTTGTTGCTATAGCAAACCCAGATTCACATACCCTGCAAATTTGAAATAACAATATTTTTATGAATATCACGTATTTTTCGGAACACCTTTTTTTGTAGCTGCTTAAGTAATACGAGAGCTGCTCTATTTATTTCTAGCCTAATAGTAAAAAAGCGAATATTTATAATCAAAAATGGTTTTATTGTTTTTCAAAGTATTCTCCAGCATGATTTATACACTTTTGCATGCGCTCAAACCAGTTGTCGAAGCACTTTTTCCACTCCGATTGAGACACCTCTAAAACATGGTTTTTGAACAGTTCAACAGCTTCTTCTGGCGACGAAAATCGTTGACCACGCATTTTTTCTTGATGTTCGGAAACAAGAAAAAGTCATTAGGTACCAAGTCAGGGCTGTACGGCGGATGACCCATTAATTCGACGTTTTGGCCGGTCAAAAACGCTCTGGTTTGAGCCGATGTGTGAGAGCTCGCATTGTCATGGTGAATAATGATTCGTCTTCTCTTTTTGGTTTTTCGAATTTCTCCGATGACTTCAGGCAAACAAATTGTAGTGTACCACTCTGAAGTGACCGTCCTACATTGCTCAAGCGGAGCAGTCGCCACATGACCAGGCGACCATTTGCTTCGAAGTGCTTCTTCCACGAACAACTTTCGTTGGATTTTGCCCACACGGTCGATTGTTGTTTAGTTTCGGTCGGTTTCGTGACGATCTTACAAACGTCTTTTGAAGCACCGCAATCGTTTTTTTGCAACAATTGACACGAGCCTTTTTTTTTGAGCGACTTTCAAAATGTGCGGGATCCAACGAGAAAAAACCGTTTTTACGGCCAATTGTTATGCAGTATCGAATGTATGCAGGTGGAAGAAATGTCCAAGGATGTCTCTATCTCTCGGTATGTCGCATGTCGATCTTGCATTGTGAGTTCACGCACGGCATCAGTGTTCTCTGGCACAACAGCCGTTTTTGTACGACCTTCACGGAATTCGTCTTTGAGCGAGCTTCGGCCACGATTAAATTCATTATACCAATTTTTCACAGTGCTATAGGATGGTGCTTCATCGCCATACAAAGATTTAAGTTCATCAATGCACTCTTGTCGTGATAATCCACGTCGAAAGTTGTGAAAAATGATGGCACGAAAATGTTCACGAGTTAATTTCATTTTTTTTCTATATTAATTTTTTCAAGTCACTGTAAACAACACAAATAATGGTCGTACGTCAAAACGTTTTGAGTACGATTATGCTTAAAAATGACAAACTTTCCAATGGAAATGTCAGATTGCACTTGGCAGCACTCAGTGTTGCCAGGCCAGAGATATATATAGCAGCCCTCGTACAAGTAAAGAAAAAAATTTACACAACAATTACAAAAAATCTATATCTTAATAAATTTAAAAATAAAAATTTTAATTGGGTTCAGGTAATTATATTATGATTACCTCAACTATGTATATTCTCTCTAAAATTTTATTAGATTTTTTATAGAATCTATTATGTGATTCATTTACTAATTAAAAAAGATAGAATTTTTTTAAATAAAATCAGTTATATATTTAATTAAAAAGAGACAATAGTATTCTAAGTAAATTAATAATTATTTCAATTAAAAATTTAATAGATGCGAAAACTTTTTGTCCGTAGTGAATTCTTTATCACAGAAAACGCATCTTAAATAAATGTTTCATGAATATTTCTTTCTTCCCTTAGAAAACTTAAAAATAACAAAAGTTTTCATTGTAATTTTTTTATTTCAAAAGCGTAAGGAACACAGCTTTCCTGACTTTGGAAATGGTCATATGTAAAAAAATTACTTTAAGTCGATTTAGCTTTTCTAACTTTAAAATGTTCATTTTATTTCCGTTTTTCTTTTCTCACTCTCTGATTCATTGGCAAACATAAATAAAAATTCTATACTCAGCCTGATGGAGATAAACAAAATGAAATTTCACCCACAAAGTTGCCATATTTTTTACAGACTTAATTGTAATTTTCTTTGCCCTAATTAAGACATATTTAATATAAAAATAAGAAGTTAGAAAAGTTTTCATTATTCCATTAATGAAATGAAATAATTGACTGAAACAGCTTCCCTCAATAAAAAGAAGAGAATAGTATTAAGAAAAACATAAAAAGTACACAAATAAAATAGAACCAATATTTTATAGAATTTCCTTAAATAAATAGAAGAACTTAAATTAAAAAACCAAATTCTTTGGATTGCTTTGGGCACCATTATTACTTGTTTGCATTCAGTTTTAAGCATTTATTTGTCTATTGTATCAAAACATAACTTAACCGAACATGTATCATTATGGTTGAGGAAAAATAATCGCAATAGATGAATATTTTTTCAATAGATATTGGTAAGATAACACTGCTGCCGTTATTTGTTCATTTAAGGCATAAATAAAAACAACCACTTTTTCTTGAATTTGTCTGCATAATTTTGCTATCATCTTCCAATCGCTTTTATTTTCCTGCCATTATATTGTGTTTATTATTCGAGTTGATAAGCTTTTTACGAAATTATTATTGTTTTTTTATATTTAAATGATTTCAATTTCCTTTTCTTCTCTCTTTTTTCGTATTCTGTGTTTATTTTTTCCGTTTTCATTTTCAAAATATATTATTATGTTGTGCTAATTTGGATTTTAGCCAAATTCTGGTGCCACAAAAAAAGTAGAAGATTTCCTTTTTTCAATATTAATTTTGTTGTTTGTGTTTACATTTATGTGATTCTATTCTTGTTTATTGTTTCAAAAATTTTATGCACAATAAAGTTTTAAAATATTTAAGGCATAAAAGCATATAAAAAAAACAATCAACATTGATGCATTATGAACCGTTATCAGTTTTCCACAAATCGTGTTAAATTGCAGTAATGACATTTAAAACAATTTAAAAATAAGAATATTAAAATTGCATTTTCTTTTTCTCTGTTGCATCATTATGGTTTTAAGCGTGACCCTGAAAATTTGTCTAATAAAAACCTGTTCTTAAGCAAAGCTCCTCAAAAAAGCTTAAACGTTATTTATTCAAATTCTATCAACTTTTTTCGTTTCTGCAATGTCTTCAAACATCGTTATATCCAAGTGTATAAAACCAACAAATAACCAACACAGTAATTTTTAAGGTAAATTTTTTTATTTCGTTGATTTAGTATAGTTCTCATTTAGTCAATTTGGTTTGAGATATTAGACTCTTACAAAATTTTTGGGTACAAAATTATTGAGTAAAATCCACTGATGAGCCATATGAGGGCTATGCTTTTGCCGCAGTAATATATTTCGGTTTTTAGTTTTTAACTAGTCACAAACCCTGTCTCTGCCAGGCAAAAAAAAAAAATCCGAAAAAATTTAGAGGATTATAACATAATTCCAAAGCCATGCCCACCGCCCACAAACCGAAAATCAACAATCTGGCTCCGTCCTGCATCAACGAAGAAAAAATATTTTAACTAAGCCAAATTTAGGCTTTCTGCGATATCAGACTGCTTCAGAATGCTCTGGAAAGAGAATTATTATAATTTTTATTACCAGAATTATCGAAAAATCTTTCACTTTAATTGTTCGGGTCATTTGGCAACCTTCCTTTTCAAGGGATTGAATGGATAAACTTAACTTTTAATAGACCCTTCAAGGATTTAAAACACATTTGCAGGTATTTATATTTTCTTCATTTAATAGCTCATTTCCCCTTGTTGGACATAAATAACGTTTGTGCCACTTTTGGACTGAGCTTGAAAATCATAGTACTTTTTATTTGCTGCCCCAGGGAGTATTACAAACGTTTTAAGTGGTCAACAGAAGAGAATTTCCTTCTTCACTTTCTGGTGCGACATAATAGGTTTAGTAAAACAACTGAGCTGTAGCTCAAGTTGAGTCTATGTGTTATGAACTCAAGCATCGAGAAGAAGCATCCCAATTTCGTATGCATTAAAATGAGTTCAAAAAATTTGGTAACTGAGATAGAACTGCATTGTTTGATCAGTTGTAATTATGAGTTCATGTGAAAGCGAAGTTGAAAATTTGCTAGTTTAAATGCAAATGAACCTTTGTTAATTTTTTCTAGTTACAAATTTAATTTTAAATAAAAGTCATATGCAAACTATAAAAATAAAAAAACAATTAAAAATGATTTCAAAGAAATAAATAGCTGGAATTGAAATTAACGAAAAAAATTTGTTGAAGAAAATAGCCAACATGAAAATAAATTCGACAAAAATAAAACTGGAAACAAAAAAACACTGTTAAAGAAATGGTATTTCGAAATATTAGATTTACTTTGTTCAGATTCTAATCCAGCTGTACATGAAATTGTGAACTTATCTTTCTATTCTTATAAATTGTTTGAACAAAATACTTCGCCACTGTCGCTTTGAAAAATATGTGACACAACTAAATTAAGAATCAAAAAATTGTGACCTTTTGTTTTTTTTACTTCTTATTATGCATATCAAATTGAGCTTTTACTCGAGGTCATTTACTTATATTAGTTCAAATTCTTCGGTTGAGGTCAAGCTAACAGCATGAGTAAAAGCTTACTAGAGTGAACATTTTTAAGAATACAAAATTATGACATGTCACCGGCAATTTATTCAATTGATTGTATATCATATTGTTCGTTAATTTTTTATACTAACGAGTGATAAAAAAAAGGGATATGAAAAAGACTTGAAATAATACAACAATGTTGTGAGGGGTTACCATATTGATTGTAGCTTTATTTTGAAGCTACACTTATACTTTAATATATGGAATGCAACATAGTTCCAATGACCTCCTCAACTTCGTCGAAAGTGCTTTCAATTCACTTTTTAATTGCTCGGTGTTCGTAATAATGCTCGCTGTCAGCTGATTAAGTCACCAAATACCATCCTTGCTTTTTTATAGCTGCATCGCTTGTGTGTTTCCAGTGTGTTTCCTTTTGAAATAAAATATTGGACATTTCAAGTGGAAGGGAAGTGTTGCAGCATTAACAACAGTGTATGTCAGACGTGTGTTGTGGCTATTAGATAAAGGGTATGACTGGCTTGAATAAAAGGCGTAGTGGAGTGGATCTGTGGATGGTTAAGGTTACTTAACGAGGCGTCGAGTAGTTCATTTCTCGCCGGAGTAACACATTAGTGTAGCGTGGATGGGTGCGTTTGTAATAATAACGCATGTTTAGTAAATACCAGACCAAGGGTTCACAAAACCGTAGGATCAAGAAGTATATCCCAGATGAAGCCACAAAATAAGAATACGGAGAATTTACAATGAGCCACAGTGGCAGTTGCAATCAAAAGAATTCGTATGTTTGTCATAGTTTATAAAATCTCAAATGAAAAACTTTAACATTTCTTTAATAGAAAACAAACTTCTGAACCCGGACTGCTTGGGCATTGCATTATATCGTTTTTATAAGATTAAGGATTCTTTTCTTTTAAAGACTACACCCCAACCTTTCGTAAATAGTTGTTGCTAATTTGATTACATTTAAAAAAATTTCAAAAATAATTCCAAATAAACAAGTTTTAAAATTCTTTAATTTATTTGATTTATAAAACGTTTTCACTACAAGGGTGTGTGAGTGAGTAAATTTTTAAATGAAAGGGGAGTTTTAAGGAAGAACTTATTTTTGCTGGTTGCCAACATAAATATTGTTTAAATGAAAAACAAAAAAAAAAAACGAATTGTTAGCAGCACAATCACTCATTCCAAAATAAATTTAAAAAAATTAAATTTTTATATTGAAATTTCTTTTTGGTTTCAGTGAAAAATTTATGACTTCCATTAACGAAAATTTGCATTTAGGGAGTATTCAAATTTTGCACTTTATGAAAAAATTTTATTTATTTCTTCTTTTTTTTGGACTTGTAAAAGTGCTGAGAGTATTTTGTGTGAGTTACAACTTGCACAACGGCAATAATTTACTATCTAAAAGTAATTATTTTAAAACTGTGTACGTTTTGTTGTATTCAACTGGATTTTTTTTCTTGTTGATTTTTTTTTCTTCTTTAATCTCATAACATTATTTATGGCTGTAAGTTGCATTATTTGTAGTAAAACGCGTGTAAGTAATGAATTTAGTAATTAACGTTCATTTTTTGTAGTTTATTGTGGTACTTTTTTCTTTCTAAATGCTTTTAAATGTTTAATACAATGATCATTTATTTATTTGTTTTTCTTTTTCTTTCTTGATGTCTTGTGCAAAAATGATGATTTCATTGTCTATAATTAACAGTCGCTAAAATTTGTGTTCGAAATAAATTTCAAAAGAAGAAAATAAATTTTTTGCTGTATGTAATTTAGAATTTGTTTGGTGGGATTAAAGGAAATATTTTTAATTTAAAAATATTTATTTCGCAAATGTTTAATAAACAAATGGCATTAATTTCATTAGTCCGATTTAGACGGTTATTTGTTATTTAAAAAGTTGGCAAATCGTTTAAAGTTTAAATGTAACTATAATTCGTTATGCTTAATTTAAAATAACAAACAAAAAATTGTATGCCTTTTGCTAAGATATTTCTTAAAGTTCTTTTTAGTAAAAATTTATATTTTTTCACCTGCTAAGACAACGTTTTTTTTTCTAATTTCATTCGACAAAAAAATTCACAAAGAAAACAACATAGAAAATAAAAATAGATCCGAGAACACAGGAAAGAACATTTAAGAAAAAATTATCATGTTTCATTTGATGTTCCCTCGTGTGTAGTAATGTTTCTTGTTGATATTCATGTTTCCTTTCATGTTGCATAAAATATCAAAATTTGATATTTCATGTTTCCTAAGATGTTGTTTCCTCGTCCATATCGATGTTTACAGTTAGTCTTGGGATATTTGCTTGAAATTAATCATGACGTGAGGATTGTGGTTGACGGTATGATTTTCTTGCGTTAATCATTAAAATTTTTTCTACAAATAATTTTTTACAAAATTAATGTTTCTTGCATGGTTCCCATGTCTGCAGTGAAAAAACACACATGATATTTAATCCAGATTTCATTTAATATTGCCTCAAGAAAACGGATAGTAGAAAAGAAAAATTTTTGGACCTTTTTAATCATAACAAATTGCTTATCTTACTTTACCCCAAAAACATCCTTGAAAATAAACAGTTTGCAAATAATTTTATGAGATTTTAAACGTCTTAAATCTTTTAGAAAACATGGGGTGTAAAGTATTTGGACGTATTTCACGATTTTTATGATGCGCCTTTGCACAATTTTTAGGCAGACTCTACCAAATCCAATATTTCCAACTTTTTCTCTGTAGTATATTTTTACCTTCATTTCTAAACCGTAAACCCTTTTGGATTTAAATCAGTCTAATCAACAAAGTCCTCTGACTATAGAAAAACTCCATCGATATAAGTCAAAGATCCTCTCGTATTGGTGCTCAGTAAGAGTACGATTAATTTAATCTAAAATATTTAATTTGACAAAAGATCGATTAGAAACTGCCGCTATTGATAAGTTGATGTAGCCATCGGAGTTGTCAAACAAGGAGTTGTGGTTCAAAGTTAATGAAGTATAAGTAAAAGTATGCAACATTGGAACAATATGTTCACCTTTTAAAGGTTTTATTTGCTTTCAGATTGAAATTTTATTAAAGTTTTTATAAATTCAATTATGTATTTAATTAGAACATTTGGTCTCCTCGTTTTTAATTGATTACTTAATTAGAAATATTTTGTATTTATTTTTCAATTAAACATATAATTGAGTCAATTAACAATTTAATAAAAGAATATTTCGTAAAGTCTTATCTCCCCAGAACCACAGACTATTCTGGTCTGCATGTTTGCTCTAATTAAAGATGCATATTTTCTAACTAAGACATTGGTTACGTCGTCTCGGACGACATTGCAGATAGTGAGTATAAATCGAGCCAGAGCCACCAAGTGAAAAGTACACAAGGCTAGAATAAAAAGAAAAAAAATAGAAATTGATATATTGTTATTTGTAATTAAAAAGAACCCTCCTCACGTTTATAAAAAATAAAAACGCAAATAAAATTTGTGTAGTGAGAAGTCTAGCTTAGTCTAGTCTTAATCATCATGTGTGAAGTTTTTCACTGCGCCGTAGTAAGTTTGACTATAAACTGATTATAAATGAATTACATTTTATGAAGCGTATTTTTTAAATCCTGAATTCATGTTAAGAAAATCCCCCTATTCCGAGAAGCGGAAATAAAATTTAAAAACTGAATACATTTAGCATTTTGTCCACATTTACTTTTAGTTTTTATAAGAAATAGCAGAAATGTAAATTTTACAAACAAGTTTAAAGCCACAATGGTAACACTGTTAGCAAGTTAGACATATATTATTATTATTATTTTTTTTATTACTTCTACAAGG
Source organism: Gymnosoma rotundatum (assembly GCA_916610165.2). NCBI lineage: Eukaryota > Metazoa > Arthropoda > Insecta > Diptera > Tachinidae > Gymnosoma > Gymnosoma rotundatum. Next base: position 63,772,706 of record OU744336.1, read on the forward strand.
ATGTACCTTCTAGAAAACTATAAAACGTCTGAGTACTTTTTATTTAATTTTAAAATATTCTCAATGTGTCCCACTGTACAATTTATCCAAAAATCTGATCTGATGCACACTGAGGACTTACGCAAAATAATTGGTAATAAGTGTGAAGCTTCTAAATCGGTGATTAGATTTATCAGAAATTTCGGACGCTTTTAGAGCAACCGCATTTCGGTAGCCTTGTAGCTTAAGGACACGGGGCCTATTTATAACTTTTTTAAATTTTATCCGATTTTTAAAATTTCAATTACTTTCACTTTTAAATTAAAATAACAACACGGAAAAATTTTACTAAATTAATTATTTTTAAAAAAATATTAGACTATTTTTTTAAATTATCCCGATTTTATAAAAAAAAACACCGATATTGATTATTGAGGGTGGAAATAGCACAATAATTTTTTTGAAAATAACTTCAAGTTTTGCTAGAAAATATAAAGAAAACCGACGTTGAGGACTGTATGCAATGTCTTCTACTTCTTTCCTTTTATTCATCCAACAGCTGTTCTTATACTGTTATAAATTCGAAAATCCTACGTAAACATGTTCCAAGTTTCAGCAGTTTAAAAGTTCTAGATTTATTATACATATTTTTTTAAGTCCTCGCCGTGTTTATAGCCACAGGAATGATAACTGCTTAATTTCGGTTGGCAGAATAATTTATTTAAACACGTTGAAATATTTTATAACTGTTAAATTCCTCCATTTAGATTTTTTATCTTATTTTCATTATTATAAAGATTTCGATTCACTATCATCTTTCTAGCAAATAAGACCACTGTGATTCTTTAATATTCTAACTATAAACACTTAGTAAAATTTCACTTTATTTGAAAATGACGCCATGTTTCTCTCCCATTAAACAAATTTCTTTTTAAATAATTTATGAAACACATGTTTGATATTTTTTATTTTATAAAATTATTAAAAATAATGAATCATTTTAAAAATTTTGGGTGATATTTTTTTTTTTTTTGGTGATTCTAAGCAGCTTTGTAAGAGCGAAAATGTTTATTAAGTAGATAAATTGAAATCATTAAGAAATTTATTTATTTCTAAGCAAAATAAATATGCTGCTAATGATGTTATTAAAAAGCAAAATCAAAGATCAAATAGTCTTAATTGATGATGATGATAATGATGAAAACTATTTAAATATTTGTTAAGAATCGTTCACTTATTCTGTTAAAAGGCTTTGCATGCAGTGGCAAAGAAAAAAAATACACATAAACCCAGTAGAATTTACAATTATGTATAATTTAATTTTTTTATTACATTTAAAGTATAGATTTTATTTCTGCTATTTATTTAAATTTATATTTTTATTGGCTCTTGAACATTTTTAACCGTATTTACTTAATAAGTTGCCTTAATTTGTTTAACAGCATAAACACTTAGAATCCCTTCAAGTGTTAAAAGACCCAAATAGGTCATAGATTGTAAGTCATTTTTATTTATGTTAAATTTTTTTCTATCCACTATTTTCTTTTCTTTTATTTTTCTTTCTTTGATAATTAGTATTTGCGCATAAATATATGACCCTGCCCCTAGTGCCCCTCAATTAACAATGTCATTTTATAACATGGCCATTGCAGGAAAGAAACATAAAAGCAACCAACAACACTTTAGTTTTCGTATTTTGGTTTAAAACATAAAATATTGATTTCAGAATTTGCTGACAAACTTTTAAATGAAGCTTTTTCTATATTTTGTTTTCCTCATTCTTAAAAGTATTTGCAATCAGTAAAATTATTAATTTTAAATAGAACAGATTGGTTGCTTGATTGATCAATTTATTTCTGGTTTGAGGTTGGTGTCTGGCGTAGATGGTTAGCACGTCGACTATTGTGACTGTGATGTATAGATTCATACATTAGCACACTGCATGGTATTTTAACAGCATTAAAAATTTCAGTCAACAGTTAATGTGTACTGCTAATGAAACTTAGTTTGCATTACTCAGTACTAAAAAAATTGAAGTAATAATTAAATTTTTACTGATACTGCTAACTATTAATGATTTTTTCATTAATCAGTACAAATTTACTGATAATGAAAATTAATGATATTAAATTGCACTATTAGTAAATATTTATTTCTATTGCAATATTAGCAATATTAATATTATTAAAAGCCTTTTAAAATTTTCTTTTTATTTTTTCAAAATTTTTATTTTATAATTATTTAAATATTTCATTTCTTAATGTAATTGTATGATTATAATCAAAATCATAATCTAAAAATTTTGTTTGTTAAGTGAAATTAACTTAGGATTAAGAGTTAAGAGCTTACTGATCTCAAACCTAATCTATCTAATCATATTGTTTTTTATGCACTGCATGGTATGGATAGGATCATTTTGATATTTTCAGAAATTGTAAAAAATTTGTATTCCTACTGTACATGTGCATCGGTTCAAATTCTACCACAACTTGGAAAATTAACTGCTCATTTTAAATTGCCATGTCCTAGGAGGGCAATTAAACTTTTTAACCTTTCTATGCAGCGACATGTCACTAAACTAATTACAGTTAATTTGAATGGCTGCGTTATATGCAACGAATCTTACAAATGAATCAAATACACAAGATTGCACTTTGCGCTGGTCCGTTAGTTTGTTGTCTAGCGTTATCTCTTTTTTGTGACATAGACATAGAATATTTTTTGTAAACAAAGTACATTTTTGTATGGAAAATGAAACAAAATTAAGTAAAAAACATGAATATTTTCTTTAGAAACAAAAATTAAATGTGCAGTTAATAAATGTGATAAGAAAAACAATTTAAAATCATGTGAAATAAGAAAATTTTGTAACAGATTTAATTAAACAGGCTCATTATATTATTTGTAATGAAAGGGTTCTAACCAATTAATTTTTTAGAGCAAAAATGTATTTTTAGATTCGTAAGTTAGTGCGGAGCTTAAAGACAACTACAGGATGTCCAAAAAAAAATTTATAAAATTAAAAATTAAATAAAATTAAAAATTAAATTAAATATTAAACATTTTGTTTTTAATTTTATTTTAAAAAACAAATTTGCTGCATGGAAAGGGTTATTTTACTTTCAGTTATTTGGCAGTAAGGTCGTTAATTCCCTTTATAAAAATATTAATTTTCAACAAGCCTAAATTTCAAATTTTTGGTAGCTCGAAAAAGCTCTTCTATAGATAGCTTGAAGCCCAAACTCAAAAGTTTTACTCGACTACATCTCTTTTCTTTCCCTTTAGAATTGTTCTCAAATCTATGAACCTGCTTAGAAGTTATGTGGTTATTTCCAGTTTTGCGCAATAAATCTCTTACAATTTTTACAACAAAACACTAATTTTCATTCTATGATGACGTAGATACGCAGTAGATTTTTTTGTACGGCTGAGTGCGCAATCTTGTTTTCTTGATCTATGAATCTTTAGTATTATCCCAACTAATCGCGCTTCATGACTAAATAGTTTTTGCAAACTTTTCAAGCTGGTACCAAACTTTTCACGTGAGTAGTTTTGATTGAAGATAATCCGTCACTTCAGCATGAATTATTTCTGGTGACTATAATCATAATGTTAATGTGCCTGCATTTTTGCAAATTTCGTCAAAACTCGTTATGATTTGACTTTTATAGTATAAAGAGAACACATAGAATTCTGTTTCCTGCAGTATGTATTTTACCAAGATTTTTCTCAGCGTCGCGCGAGATATATTTCTTCTTGAAACTTGGCTTTAACGGCAAAAAGCCACAACTCTTTTTTGAAAGCTAACACCGAACAAGAAATCGCTAATTTGGAGTCATATGTTTTGCGAGCAACAATTTAAAATGCCACAAAAGTGAATCCACTCTTCTGCACCACGTCTTATATTACAATTTTGAAGACACGAACGACAGTCAAAATCTAAATAATTTTTTCATTTCATGAGTTCAAACAATAAATATTGTTTGGACGATGTTTAACAACAAATACAAAGACTTTAATAAACTAATAACTCTGAAGTTCTGATTTTTCATTAGCTAACAATAACGTTAATTCTTCAAACAGGCCAAATCAGCACTTATTGATTTTTTTTTTGTAGTGTTTCTTTTGTATATGAAGAATTCACTTGTGTTGAAAGCCCCCAATTCAAAGTCAAAGTGCAGCACTTTTGCTTTCTTTTGTTTATACGAAATTCGTTCAATAAATTTTAAATCTTTTTTGTTTCTTCTCCTTCGTGTACTAAAAATCGAATCAATGTCTAATTTTTCTTTCATTTTATTTATTTATTTATTTTTTGCTTTATTGTTTAAAACAATCTCGACATGTGATACATGAAAAAGTACTTGAAACTGTTTTTTTTTTTTAACCTCACCTTGTTCTCATAACAAGTAAATAAATAATTGAGTAAAAGAGTGCAGCAGCCATGCAAACCGAGCCACCAGTACACACGTTCTAAAAGCATGTTGGCCACAAACGTTTAACCAGTTCTTTTCAAATGGCTGTTCTGTTTGATTATCAATGTTTAAAACGTGACTTTGGCTTGTTAAACAATCATTGTTACTATTAAATATACGAAAGAGTGCAAAACCACCACCTCAAGCAGAAGCACGGAACAACACATTAAGTTAACAAATAAAATTTTAAAACTTAAATTTAAAAGGCCAATTTTGAATTTTTTAAAAATGCTTTAAACAAAACCTTATTTTCACTTATTTTTGCAAAAGCAAAAAAAAAATCACCTACAAGTGGACGAAATGCGTGCCAAAAGTCGTAGTTTATTATATCGACAAACATGTTTTATTTTACTTATATTGATGGCATCATTATTATTATTCCATTTCTAGTTGGATTTTCTTTTATCATAATTTTAAGCTTCCACTTTTAATTGAAAGGCTTGAAAAAATCCTAAAAGCGAAAAGTCTATTTTTGTATTGATTATTTTTAAAATTATTTAAAATTCCCTAAACCTCAAAAAAGCTTCTCTCCCAGATACAATCGCCTTATTCAAGAAGAATGGTTTTCTTTAAAATTTTAAAATTCGTTTTTTTTTGTTATGAAAATTATACGCCCATGTCATAACGTCCATGGGCATAATGTCCATCACAGTAGAGTTATAACGTCCATTGAAATTATAAGTATTTTTTGTAGTATTTTATTATAAGAAAAATGTAACGTTTTTATAAACTGTCTCGCAAAAAGTCTTTGAAGAACGAAACCGGCGTTGTTCCGGCTACGCAGAAAATCTTTGGTATGCGAAGTCATTGCTGTTATGAGTGCGGACATTTTGACACTTTTATAAGAACAATATATCCATACTAAAACTGACACAATATCGATGGACTTTACGTTACTTTTGGAGGCAACATTATATCCGTGGACACTAGGACATGCCACCATTTTCCAACCGACTTCAAAAAAGGAAAAGGTTCTGAATCTGTATTTTTGTTTTATGTTTGTGCCTGCAAAACACGGTCATTTCCGAACCGTAACAGACACTTATATACAATTGTAATAAAGGTGTTATCACTATTGCTTAAAATAACGGAAACAAAATAAAGGGTGTCCCCACAAGTGAAGTAATTTGTCTAATACGGCCCTTACTTTGAACCGTTTTAGTCAAATACTGTTTGTTCCTCTATGCGCGTTATAACAAGTGTGAATATTTGAAGTATAAAATTAAAGATTAATACTCGTAGGTGTCCCCACAGGTAATGTGATAGCTTCGTTACTTTTTTTTAGCACTGTTTTGCCTTCTTCTTCTTCTTCTTCTTGCCAAGGCAAACTTGATTTTACCAAAAAATAAATCTGACAATCGATCAGATATAGTGTTGAAAGAGTTGCTATTGGAAATCTGCATGATCGGTCCATGTCCTTCGAGATAGCAAGCAAAACACCACGCCTACCTCTAATATTTTCATGACATTTGGAACAATAAAGTAACTCTAATAAAAAAAATAAACATATGGGGCGATAGAGAATTAAAAAATAAGAAACAAACATTAAGTGAAAAAATGGCGCTCGCCCATATTTTGCGAGTAACGGGGCTTTAAAATTTAAAAATTTTTGTAAATATCAATATAGGTATTGTTTTAAAGCTTTTGAAGAGATCTTCAAGGATGTACTAAAGTTATTTAAAAAAAAGCTTAACCCATTAAGAGCCATTGTCATTTTTATGTGTATGCAGTGCAAAAATTTTTTATTTATTTTATTTGCTTTTTTGATTGGAGTTACTTCACTTAACTAGATTTACATAGATGTTGAAGGTTATATATGATTCGGCATAGCACTCTTACTTGTTGAATATAACACTTTAATGATGCTTTACATTTTCTTAATAAAAATAAAACTTGTTTGTTGGGGAAAAATGTTTTTTATTTGGAAAAAAAAACTTTAACAGAATGAGAAGTCTTTTGAAGCTAAAGGCAGAATATAAAAGATCCAAAAAAATATATATTTTTTAGAGTATAATTTTAATATGAAATATATTTTAACGTTTTGAGACGATTTAAAATAAAATTCGATATTAAACTAATTAATTACAAACTTTTCTTTTCTAATAATTTTTATTTTGATTTACTGAGATCACTGTCAATCTTTTTAAATTTTTGAGAACTGCATGTGTATCACGTGCACCTGAATTTAAATATTGCTCTTAATTGTTTACTGCTAACTCCTCACTAATTTGAACTTAAAAAATCAAAAAGCATTAACCAGCTACCAAAAAAAGTGTCGGCAATTTCACTACTTATTTGGCCGTCACTTGAAAGAAATAGAACAAATAAAATTAAAAATGTTTTTGAAAACTATTCATTTCATAAATAAAATAATAAAGTTTAAGAAAAATTTCTTTTAGATAAAATAAAAAAAAAAAATACTTAAATGAATAGAAATTATTTTGGCTTAAGTTCATTTATTTTTAATTTCTAAAAATCTTTTTTAGAAAGAAAATGTATTTTCACAAATGTATGCGGACGTTTTCCAAAGAAAACAAGAAAAATTGGACGCTAGCACAATGAAATGCTGCATTTTCTGGATCGCTACAACCTTCATCAGCATTCTTCGCATCTATCTAGCTTAGTTGTGTATTTTTATAAACATCATCTATTTAACCAACTAACTTTGTAAATAAGAATACGAGAACACTCATATTCATATCAACATAAATTTGGTTAGACGAAATTTACACACAAGCCAACGTATTTCTTTACTGTATTTCGTCTTGTACATTTGTTTTTGCTTTGTTTCAATCATCGATTGAACACGAATGCAAATTTGTTTTAAGTCATTCTTACTTGTTTACTCACAACCTTATAGATGCTGTTCCAGTATCATTTTGATTGTTATTAAGTAAGCATGAATGCTCGCTGTGCCTTGCGTGCTTATAATTTAATTTTTATTAAATTTTTATTTGAACTTTGAATATTATATAAATGAATAGAAATTATTTTGGCTTAAGTTAATTTATTTTTAATTTCTAAAAATCTTTTTTAGAAAGAAAATTTATTTTCAGAAATGTATGCGGACGTTTTCCTAAGAAAACAAGGAAAATTAGACGCTAGCACATTTATATATTATATTCAAAGTTCAAATAAAAAGTTAATAAAAATTAAAAAAAAAATTACTTTCGAATGCACATGCGACGTCTGTAGTAAACAGTATTGCCTAAGTGGCTTTTTCGAAAAGTTAACAACACTGCTTAAACTCAATTAAATTTTTACAAAAAATTCACCACAAATTTAGTATTATCTTTAGAACAGAGTCAATTAAAAAAGATTTTAAAGCTAAATTTTGAAATTTGCTAAAAAGATATCTATAAACGCAAGCCAAAAATTTTGTACAAAAAGCGCTACAACGGCAATGCCGTTCAACATAAAATTACTGTAAGTGTTTCAGTGCAAAATTGTGTATTTTTTTACTTTGATAAATTACACGAACAAGGAGTCCTATTTCAGGACCCTTTTGGTCCTTAAAAATTACGACTTAAGCCCGACGCTGCTTCTACCATGTCAAATTTTGTTTAAATAATCCAGCCATGTATTTAGTTCTGTCCTACTGTGCTATGTTTAAAATAGTTAAGTTAATGTAAAAAGTTAAGCTCATTCCAGGAGAGGACGTGAATAGTTTCAATTCAGCTTAAGTCAGTGCATACGTTTTGGAATCCGTTTCTGATAAAGTCAGAATCAGCAATTTTACTCTTTCATTCACAATTACATAAATACACGTCCCTATTTAGACATGCACGCAACCAATAAATGTCCAAAAATAAATTCATTGTGTATTTTTTATTTTTCAATAATGTTTGTCATTTACAACATTGAACTTTATTTTCAAAATATTTCTATTTCAATTTTGGTCATTGAATCACACTCAAGTTTACGTTTGAATGTTGCCAAAAATCATTCCTAATCGACCAAATTAAACCAGTGTAAAAACAGAAACAAATCTTTGGCAATAAAAACAACAATAACAAATATTTACAAGACAGGTTGAAATGTTGTTTTTTTTTATTTTCTTCGTTCATTGAGTTGTATATTTTGGAGGGAATTACTTCACAAATTAAGACAGACAGGAGTTAAGCCATGAAAGACATTAATATAAACAAAACTGTTTATGTTAAAATTAAGCAGCTTCTTTTGTTTTGCACATCCAGCAAGTCACTGAACTTATTATGTTTCAAAAATATTTAAGAAATAATACCATCCAAATGCGAATAAAAAAAACTTGTGCTAAGAAATATGTTTAAAACTTTATCAAGTTCTGGAAATGAAAATGGAATTTAAAACACATTTTAGTAATTAAGTAAATGTGAATGAATTAAGCTAGAACTAAAAGTTAATTTATTATATCATTATTTCTGCTAACGGTGAATGCGAACAGAAATACGCAGTAAATATGTCTGACTTAATGGCCTGGGCGGACAGAAGAAACTTCTTAAACCACCATCGTAACCCACAGTAGAAAAATATATGATAAGGGGAGTATGGCCAGGAAGCGTTTGACTTTAATGCTAATATTAAAAGGTGGTTGGGGAAAGCTTTAAGTAAACAGTAAGAGAAGCAAAAGGGATTAATGGAGTTCCATAAGCTTGATAATTGCACTGGTGACAAAATCATGATGCTTGGTAAGAGAAGAAGATTATCTTACATGTGCTAAATTTGTTTGTTACTTCAGAACTCTGTATTTATTAGACCGATTTTTAATTTGTTTCCTATATATTTTAAAGACTATGCTTATAGAATAGGGATGACACTCTAGACATCATAAGTTAATTTTGCAGAGGAGTTAACAGAACCTTCCATTTTTCATACAGTGTGTATGGCCCCTAACAACAGAAATCAAATAAAGGAAACCGAATTATCTCACTAATAATTTATATATTTTTTTATTCCCTTCACCACAAAAAGTGAAAAAAGGGTATATCTAAGTTTGTCATTCCGTTTGTAATTTCTACAATATCCATTGCCGACCTCATTAATTTTATATATAATCTGAGTTCCTATTTATAGCGAAGTCGATTGAACGATGTCCGTCTGTCCATCTGTCCGTCCGTATTAATGTTAATTAAGTTTGCCAAGGCACTAGATCAGTTAAAGAAAATTTTAATACGGCAATCGATCAGACATGGTGTCGAAAGAGGTGCTATTGGAAATTAGCATAATCGATCAATGTCCTTCGGCGCAGGGGGCAAAACACCACGCCTATCTCAAATTTTTTTCATGTCATTTGGAACAATGAAGTTACTCCAATTAAAAAAAAGACAAATGTTTGGTGCGATAAAGAATTAAAAAAATAAGAAAGAAACATCAGGTAAAAAAATTGGCGCTCGTTCATAGTTTCCGAGTTACGGGCCTATGAACTTTTCAAATTTTTCAAAATATCAATATGGACATAATTTTAAAGCTTTTGAAAAGATCTTTAAGGAAGTAGTAAAATTTTGTAAAAATGCTAACCCATCAAGAGCCGATGACATTTTTATATAAAATTATATATAGTGCTTAATTTTTTCTCGTTTTTTTTAATTCTGTCACCCCAATATTTGCTTCTTTGATTGGAGTTACTTCGCAAGGCTGTAGCTGCTTAAAACAATCTTTCTGAAATTTGCACAGTTTGTTATCACATGTGCGGTTGGTAAAATAGCGTACACAGTTTTTGATACTTCATATGGGCGTGGCGCTTTCTATAAAAAATAAATATTGATCATCGTGTTACTTGGTAACTGTAATAAGTAGCACCTTAGATTTTTGTTTAAATAGCTCTGTGGATGGATTGGAAAAATGGGCGTGGTATTACCCATAAAAAGTCAAAAATTATTGAAAAATCATTATAGATAGAGGACTGTAATAGATTAATATACATAGTTAAACAAAACATACACTTAATTAGAATAGTGGGCGTGGTACCCTTCATAAAAAGTAAAAAAATATTTACGTATAAATAGAGAACTGCAATAGGTTGAGTATTAAAATTTTGCATATATTACTCTGCTGATAATGTGCATAGCTGAAGAAAAAAATTATCTGAATTAATAAATAATCAATGTGTATCTGGAGAATTATAACACTAAGAACTCGAAATTTTTTAACTAGAAAATTCCTTATTGAAGGGTAGAATCTACCGCAATTTTGAATGGCTTGGGACATTTAAGGCTTCTATATGAGTGTGCATAATCAAGTAAAAACTGGCTGGATTAAAAGAGTGCTTGCGGTACAATTATTCCTATTGGGGTAACGAAGCGCGCCTGGATAAGCTTTTAAACAACATTTTAGAGTTCACAAAATTTTGAGGTTGACTACATAAATTAATTATAAAGATTTATTGCAAGATTTTTAATAAATTCAATTACGGGTTCCTTGATACTTTAAGCCAATTGTTTCAAAAACATTTTTTAAAGGTATTTTGATCAATAAAGCCTACCGCTAGAAAAAGTTGTTTAAAAAATTGTTATATTTTCTATTCACAGTTTTTCTAATCATTTACCACTTAAAAAGCAAAACATGTAATTTTCAAACTATTTGGTTTTTTTTTTTGTAATTTTATACTTTTTATTTTTTTTACTAAATCGCCTTTAGAAATGAGGTCAAAATAACACAATCTATTTTTATAAAAAACATAAAAGAAATTGCATATTTGTTTACTAGTGTTTTATATGCAAGTTGAAGTTTTCCTTTTTTGCAAAACAGGTCTATAGAAAGTTTCTTAGTTTTACACTTTTTAATTTCTTGCTTTCATTTAAGAGAAAATCTTACGTTTGTGTGTTTTTTTTATTATTACAATAACTGACATTTGCCAATCTCTTGCAGTTTTCTTTTAAACTTTTGTTGATAGTGTCATTAAGAACACAATGTTGTGTCTTTAGTAAACATAATCTACTTCTTATTTTATATTTCCGTTATTGTAAACAATGTTAACAAAGATATAGAAAATTATAAAATTTTTGGATTTTTCTAATTTCTAAGCCAAATGCATGATTTTTAACCAAAAGTGTACTATTAACTTTTACTTAGGCCTTAGTTCATCTTTATATGTGGTTAATTGTTAAGAAAATAGTTAAACTCCAGTAGCAGTAAAATATAAAGAATATTTTTTGATCACTAAATTCTTCGTATCATCTGCATAGAAGTTTACCACAAAAAGTTTTGCCCTTTTGTTATTTCTACAACATAATTTTCCAACCCAATAAAGCATATGTATTCTAAGTTATTATGCATAGCGATGTCCGTCTGGCTGTCCGTGTGTGTTGAAATCAAGTTTGCCAAGGCACTAGATCAGCTAGACAAAATTTAAATATGCCAATCGATCAGACATAGTGACGAGAGACAAGTTCGGTTCATGTCCTTCGAGGCAGCGAGCAAAACACCACGCCTACCTTAATTTTTCCATATCATTTTGAACAATGAAGAAGTTCTAACAAAAAAAAAAATAAATGTATGCGGATATAAAGAATTAAAATATAAGAAAAAAACGTCAAGTAAAAAAATAGGCGCTGGCCCATATTTGTCGAAATTTATTTTTTTTTTTTAAATTTCCATATGGGTATCATTTAAAAGTGTTTAAAGAGATCTTTCAGGAAATTCTAAATTTTTCTAAAAATGCTTATCCCATTAACAGCCGATGACATTTAAGAAAAATTACGAACAAACAACCCAAGTTTTTATTTTTGCTCACATTCCCTTCTGCGTTAGTTTGGTTATATGCCGACTCTTAATGCAGACTTAAGGCGTATTAAAAATAAATCGAACACAGTTAAATAAAATTTTTTAATTGATTTATTGATTGCTTTCAATTTTATTGACATACATATACTTTCAACACAAAGAGATCAAAAATAATTTTAAATTTAAAATAGTTTTTAATTATTTTTGAATAAAAAACTAATAAAAATTAAAAGCTTTTGCTTCCACTTTTGACACTTTGAGGCTAACGGTGATAAAAAAGAGTTTTAGTTTTTAAACTCGGATATCTGGAACCCATACGTGTGGCACACGTTAATGTTAAACTCAACTGGGGAAGTCAAGGGAAAATAGTTGTTTTTTTTTGATCCGTTCATATTAAGTTTTTCCAATACATAAGTTCCGCTACTTTTCAGTAAAGCAGCGCAGGTCTTATATTCAAAATTTAAGCTAGGTAATATTTTCAGTGAAGGCACCGCCGGCTTAACGGTATTGCTTCTAAAGAATAAGGCGGCGCTGTTCATCTTTGCCTGCTGAGTCTTAAACAGCACAACGCTGCGATCTCAATACCACATGCAGGTTTGAACAGGAATTTCCACCAGGCTTGAACTTGCTTTACTCTTCTTATTATAGTATTTTTTTGCATTGCTTTCTCTTACTCTGGGTTTTTTTTAAGTGTCTTAGTGTGATTTGTGGTCAATTTCGGGAGTGGAGTTATTGTTAAATTATGCCTCGCGAATCTAAAAATCATCCTGTCAGCTTCTGCTATGTTTGCGGGCGGTTTACTTTAAAGGGCAACGAAAACCAATTTCTCCGCTTCTTAAAACAGCTTATAAATTTTACTTTGATTGTGAAGTTGGCGACCAATACAAGACGAGGGCTCCATGAGCTTTCTGTATGACTTGCTACAGTAGCTTGACCAAATGGTACAAAGGTACCCGTAAATCAATGCTGTTTTCTGTGCCCATGGTTTGGCGTGAACCTCGCTGTCATCTTACAGATTGGTTCTTTTGTATGACTTCCAATGTGGGGTTTTCGAGCAAAAGTAAGCATACAATTCAGTATCCCAATATTCCGTCAGCTCTAAGACCTGTTCCCTATAACGAGCTCCCAAACACTTATACTCTAGAGAAAGAAATTGATTTAAAAGACTTTGAGCTGGTGATGAAGACTATTCAACTGATTTAGTTTCTCGCCAACCTCACCTCTTTACTCAATTTGAATTAAATGATCTTGACACGGACTTGGAGTTACCCAAGAGTAAATCGCAGCTCCTAGGATCCCGACTCCTACAGTGTCATCTCTAAGAAAAGGGAGTAAAAATACCTTCTTGCAGGACCAGAAGTCAACACTGAAATGTTTTTTTCCCCAGAAGATAAAGGCTAAGTGTTCTGCCCTAATGTAAATTTATTGATGACAGAGCTAAAGATGCCATGTGACTTAGACAAATGGAGACTGTTTATAGACTCATCAAAAACAAACTTTAAAGCTTTGCTGTTGGCAAATGGAAATTACGTTCCATCAGTTTCAATTGCATACTCTGTTGATATGAAGAAAACTTACGAAAATATCTGCAGAATCCTAGATTAAATTAGTTATTATGATTATAAGTGGAAACTTTGCGCTGACTTAAAAGTTATTGCTCTACTCATTTGCCTGCAATCAAGTTTCACAAACTATTGCAGCTTACTTTGTAAATGGGATAGCTGAGCCCCAGACAAACGGGCTCGTTCTCTGCTAGAAAATTGTACGCCTGGTCAGAAAAATGTTACTAGATTTCCTCGTCTTAGCGAAGCTAAAATCAAAGCAGGCGTTTTCGTTGGTCCCCTCATTGGACAACTCTTTCAAGATTCGACGTTTATTGAACATCTAAATCGAAAAGAAAAAACGAGCTTTGATTGCATTTCAAAACGTTTGTAAGAACTTCCTGGGTAACAACAAAAGTGAAGATTATGTCGCTCACGTCGAGGAACTGCTTCTAGCATACCAGGATGTAACATGTCTCTTAGGGTTCATTTTCTTCACTCGCATCTAGACTTTTTCCATGAAAATTTTGGAGCAGTCTCGAATGAACACAGGGAACGGTTTTGTCAAGACATCGCTAAGCTGGAGAAGAGATTTTCAGGGAAGTAGAAGTGCATGTTGGGGAAGTACTGCTGGTTTTTGAAACGAAAGAACTGTGAATATCTATTTATTTATTTAAATTAAATTTATGCCCATTAATTTATTATTATTTATCGAAAAGTGCTAAAATTACAAATTTGGAGTTCTCTTGAAAATAGAGGGTGATGAAAAAAACGGATTGAATTCAGGGGGCAAATTACGGCATTCGATATCGATCGAAATTTACATTTAAATTCTATTGAATTTTCGATCGATATCGAATGCCGTAATTTGGCCCCAGGTCTTCGTTTTATATAAGATACCAGTGTAATCTACAGGTCTGATGTGATGTAAAAACCTGCTGCTCTGGATGTCGCTATGCGCTATCTGGGCGCTAAGAGCATTGAGTGATACCGCTTTTTTAGCATGGCGTAGACGTGTTATTTTTCATGTTGTTTGGTGTCTTCTTTCTGCACCTTGTCGTGAGTTATTTCGGTTTGTTAACGGGAGACACGTAACTATTTTTTTAACCCTTTGCTCTTTTTACTATAATCCCTGCTTAGATGACCAAATCAAATTTTGTGTAGATTTTAGGACACCCTGTATATACCCACTAAGAAAAAAATTTTAATTATTCATTTAACTATAATGACAAATTATGGTCGGCAAACTTGTCATCATTTTAAAATCTATTATTCTCTCCTTGCACATATTATATTTTTACTGTTATTTTAAAATTAAATTAACACAAAAAAAAACTAAATTTCAAGTTTCTTTAATTTTCGTTCATTAAATCTTTCACGAGTGCAGTGTTTATTCAAGACTTTTTCTAGGAACTTATTTTAATTCCACAGTTGAGCAATTAGCTGATCGCAAAAAAAAACACAAAAATTGTCTTTAATTAATTATTTGTCAGACCAAGCGAAAACTCGGTCACCTGTTAACGTCTTCTGTAAATGTCTTATATTTTAAAATCATTAATTGAATTTAATCCAAAACAAAGTATTCTTGATAACTTTTAAACCAGTTTTATTAATCCAATACGCAAAAATTGTGAATTTGTCTCTTTAAAACAGCAAATCTTGCTACTCATGCTTCTGCGGTTTTTGTATTTTTTTTTTTATTTTTTTTTATTTTTATTTTATTTAAATAAAAGATGTCTTGAGAGTATGTCACCTTTAAAAAAATATAGAAATGGAATATATTTAAAACTTGTATAAAAAGTTTAATGGCCTTCAGATAAATTAAGGCACGGCCTGGTACAATATGGTGAAGTTTAAATAAGATTATTAGTATATAAAAAACGAATTTTATTATTTAAAAGTTTTAAACTTAACAAAAAGGAAAAAAAAAACAAAAAAATAGCAAACGAAGAGGAAAGAGCACACTTAAGTTTGATTAAAAGAAGTCTTATAAATTTTAATATTTTTGTTTGTACAAAATTTTTCCGCATCATGAAACTGTTTCACGAACCTTTTAAGTTTTGAACTTAAATCATATAAACAAAAATATTCTTAATACAAATGAAATAAAACAGTTAAGTTTAGATGACGCCGCGGCATAGACAAATGACTACATATTACCAAAGAATATAATGAAACAGGTAAACATCACACGAGATCCGGGTGAAAAATCAGCAGGACCATTACGTCAAGTTATTTGTTTAGCAAATATTTCCTTGAACTATTTCACTAACTGCGTCACACAGGACTTCAGCATCCATGTCCATAAGAAATATTTTGGTTTTGATATTGTATTTTAAAATAAACTTTAAATCAAAATTATGTTTTACAAATATAGCAAATAACAAATATGTCGTCCTTTTTAAAGGGGAATAACTGCATGTTTTCTTGCAATAAATATTCTCTCTAAGTTTTATAAAATGAATTATACTAATTGACAATTCTCTTTTTGTTTTCAGGTAAGTCATGGTATTATTTCTATATACATCGCAAGATCATTTGTAAGTATTTATTTAAAAAATTTAAATCTAATAAAATCAAGAAGAAAAATCGTGGTATCTTGAAAGTAATTTCAAATATCGGGTGTTTTTTATGCCCGATAGGACTTTTAATTAAATTGTAAAAAATGACACAAAAAACTAAATTGCAATGAAGAATTTTTTTATACGAGAGAACATGGCATTAATATTTAAAAATGATTTCGCGCATATGGCCACCGCGGCTGTTCATGACGAAGCGCATTTTGGACGTCCAATTTTAGGTCACTTTTTAAAGTACTGCTGGCCTTATGTCACGAATAACACGAACAATGTTGGCCTCCTTAGCATCAATTATTGCTGTTTTATCATCACAAACCAGTGACCCCACAGGAAATAATCGAGTGGTGTCAAATCGCACGACCTTGGAGGCCAATTGATAGGTCTATTTCTCGAAATCAACTTATCGAAAAATTTTGATTTCAATAGCTCGATGATTGTGGTCGCCATGTGTTGAAACTATATTTCGATTGGATCAATGTCATTCATATTTTCAAACAAAAAATCATTAATCATGGTGCGGTAACAATCTCCATTGACTGTAAGTGAGATCTGGCCTCATTTTTTAAGAAATAAGGTCCGATGATGCCACCAGCTTGTAAGCCACACCAAACTGTGTGTTTTTCTTGATGCAATGGAGTCTGTAGGGTATGTTGTGGATGGGTCTCACTCCATATGCGGCAATTTTGGTTATTAACAAACCCGTTAAGTCAAAAGTGAGCCTCATCGCTGAACACAATTTGGCGATATAACATTGGAGCGAATTGATGACTGTTCAAGCGTGAGTCTATTCATAATGATTTGCCAAAATTTACTGAAAATAATTAAAAAATTTCAAATTCAAAATTCAATTTTTAGTGTTATTTTTTATAATTTCGGTTTTATCGGGCTTAAAAAACACTCTTTAGAAATACGTTCAGTTACTTTATGCTAATGCCTGTTTTTGATCAAATAAATTTAGTGCGAAAAAAATATATAAAAAGAAACAAAATTTTTCTAATATTAAAATTTCATATATGTATCAAAATTTTGCCCAATATTTTCAATTTTATGACCAAAAAAACACACTTAAACAGAAATTCAAAACAAACAAAAAATGTATGGTAAAGACTTAATAACATTATATTCACTAAAATTTCACTAGAGATCAAAAACCAACAAAACCTGGGGCAAATTACGGCACTCGATATCGATCGAAATTTCAATAGAATGTCGTTCGATATCGAATGCCATAATTTTCCCCCTCTTCTAGTTTTAGCTAAATATAAAAATTTATCAAAAAATTAAACTTCATTAAAATATTCGAATTTTAGAAAAAGTCAAAATCGTTTACGATTTTCACATCTTCTCTTGTTGATTTTTTTTAAGTCACATTAAATAAAATATATAAACCAAAAAAGAAACAGAATTGCGGCAACAAAGAAATTAAAAATAATAATAAATGAATTTAATATTATTTTATTTTATTGTTATTAGTTTATTATTAAGTTAAAATAAATGAAAAATTATCAAATTTAAAATACCCACAAAGCGTACCTGTAAGTTTCGGTGGTGTTCTATGAGTCATCCAATAAACTTTTTCGAATTTCATTTTTATATTGTGAACCACATATGGAAGCAATTAATTAGATGGACTGATTAAATTTTTAAATTTATTAACATTAAATGATAAATAATGCTAATATTTTTTTAACATTGGCACTATTTTCGATAATGATAACGTTTTTTAAAGAAAATATTTCATTCTAAATTAATTTAAAAAATTATTATCATAACTAATAATTAAACGGTTACAAGGCATTACCATTAATAATGTCGAGTATTATAGAGCAAAATTTTAAAATGGCATTCTTATCACAAAAATTTGATAAAATATTTAAACATTCTTAGGAAAATGAGAGATGCTATAGGAAACTAAATTTTTTGTTTTCGTGTTAGTAATAAGAACTGCTTGCTAGGCTGATGTCAGATATCACGTTTTTACACCTATTTCACTTAAAATTGTAAAATTAATATAATTTTCAACAAAAACGATTTTATTAAAATTGCATTGCCATTGTTAAAAACAATTATAATTATAAAGATATCAATAAAAGTTTTGTTGTTATTAAAAATGCCCATAAAATAAATCTACAAATATTGATTATGTTTTTCATTTATTAATTTTTTATTGTTTCTCATTTATTAAATACATGAGCCAAAAACAAAAATGGGCTGAAACAAAATTGGAAATAATGTTTGTTGCTTAAGTCTTTCGATTTGTTGAAAATTCGATTCCTTATCCATGCACTTTATAACGTAATGATTTTTATTTTTTTGTTTCTATGGTATCACTTTTTAATTGTAGGCACTGTTTGCTACGAGATTCCAAACACGTGAAAAATCTATCAGATCAGTTTGGATCTTATAAATCAGGAGATATCAATAGTTCTAATATCTTTAGAATCTGATTTTATTAAGATCGGTTAAGATTTATAAAATTGCTCAATTGCTTAAAATCAGTATCGACGTAAATGACCGTTTTTTCCCTCATCTTGATCTTAGCTCTGGAAACATATGTAGATGAGGACTTATCTATCTTTTGAATTTTGTTAAAATTTATTTAGACGCATAAAAATCTTCGCTTCCCTTTTCACCTTATGTTACCATAGGGACAATTATCTACGCATATTTTTTTTAAACCCTACACAACGAAAAGTGGAAAAGGGCTATATCTAAGTTTGTCATTTCGTGTGTAATTTCTACAATATCAATTTTTGACTCCATATATTAAATTTTTACAACAACACAAGCTAACAGTCTACTAAAAAAATATGGCATTCCAATTAAGGACCAAAAGCGCTGCAACGGCAACGACCCCACAAAGTATATACATATATTCTGACTTCTTATGCATAGCGAAGTCGATTGAGCGAAGTCCGTCTGTTCGTCCGTGTAAGTGTTTCATACAAAAAAAAAGTTTGTCAATCAATCACACATAGTGCCGAAAGAGATGCTAATGGAAATTAGCATGATCGGTCCATGTCCTTGGAGGCAGCAGGAAAAACACCTCGCCTGCCTCTAAATTTTTCATGTCATTTGGAACAATAAAGTATCTCCAATCAAAAAAATAAACATATGGGGCGATTGAGAATTAAAATATAAGAAAAAAAAAAACCAAGTAATAATATTGATAATATTTTCCGAGTTACGGGGCTCTGAAATTTTCAAATTTTTTAAAATATCAATATGGATATCATTTGAAAGCTTTTGACGAGGTCTTTAAAGAAATACAAAAATTTAGAATGCTTAACCCATTAGGAGCCGATGTCACTTTTATGTAAAATTATATATATGTGTGTAGGACTTAACTTTCTTAACTTCTTATTTTTTAATGCTTAGTCACCTCAATATTTTTTTTTATTGAAGTTACTTCACTAAACTAGATTTACATACATAGATGGTGAAGAGTTCTTATGTATAGCGAAGTCGATTGGGCGATGTCCGACTATCCGTCCGTGTTAGTGTTGAAATCAGGTTTGCCAATGCAATAGATGAGCTAAAGAAACTTTAAATAGGCCAATCGATCAGACATAGTTCTGAAAATTTTGCTGTTGAATTTTTCCATATCCTTTGGAACAGATCTAGTTTAATGAACTAATTAAAAAAAAACAAATATATAAGGTGATAAAAAATTAAAAAAAAAAATCCCAAGTGAAAAAATTTGGCCAAAAAAAATTAAGGGTCCATAACATATTCTGATGTAAAATTATATCTATACAGAACAAAGGAAAGTGAATTAAATAATTATAAATTATACTCTAATTTTTTAATATATTAGCTGATATTTTCTGATATTTTTCATTTTCTTAAATAATTTACAAAATGAAATCTTCAACTCAAAAATAAAAATTTTATTTATTTAAGAAATCTAGAAATTAATATCTTCCATTTAAAGATAATATAGAAATAAATAAATACCGACTGTAAATCTATTTTTATTAATTTTAAGATTATTTTTAACCACTGTGCATTAGTTTTATATTTTTATTTTAACTCAATGGCATTAAGACATGACCACACAAAAGCGCAGTAATAAAGAACTTGAACTTTTTTATTTGCTTTCTTTTTCTTCTTCTTAGTCGACTTCTTAAACACTCATTCTTGCTGCTCATAATTCAAAAACAGACCTGTTATTTTTTTTAATTTTAACATTCAGCAAACAAAAAAAGACAATATTTTTGTTTTTTTAGTATGTTTTTCATCAAGAAGTCCCCATAATGATAAAGCAACAACAACAAATGTTTACATGTGCACAGAGGTTTCATCTCTGTTGAACTGCATAAACACAGATTTTGATGGGCAGGTAAATAGGCATCTTTTACCCGGTTTCTCTGATTTACTTGAGCACTGTCTACCAAAGCATCACAGCAGTTGTTGTGTTTGTGCGTTTAATCAGTTTGGCAGTTAACTGCTTTATTGTTGTTGCTGTTACCAAAGAAGTTTATAACTTGAAACCGCCAACAACATTTCTTGGAAATTTAAACCAGTAAATAAACTGATTTTTTCCTCCCTACTTTTCGTTTTTTATTAAATTTTTAGTTTTTGACTGACAGCAAAAACAACAACAAAATATATTATACAACACAGCTTCATACAAGTACAAAGCTGAGACGTGCAAACCTTAGAGTCAAATTTAAATAAAAGAACATAAAAATTGTATGATCTTGTGTTGTACAACAAACTCCAAAGACTCTTAGATTTTATTTTCTGATAAGACTTGCTGCTTAAGGTTTGTCTCTGAGTTTATTTCGTTTTAGCGCCGTATTTTATGAAAATCAACGGAGTAAGAAACACATTTAAGATAATTTTATTATACAACAATAGTATTGCGTATATAATTTGCTGGTTTCGCTTTTTGTGTAAAATTTTGTATCCATAAACATGAAACTGGTATCATATTACGTCTGTTGAAAATAAGTTTGCAAAACTTAAAATGTAGTGCATATTTTAATTATATGAAATAGTTATGGACAAACAATGTGGGAACTTATCATAAATAAATACGATCATCTTTGGAAGCGCTTTAAAATAAGCGGAAAAATATGCCTTTTCTCAGAACATTTTCCCTGGTCTTGTTATTGGCTTTCAGCCAAAAAGTGGAAAAAGGGTTTAACTAAGTTTGTCATTCCGTTTGTACTTTTTACAATATCAATTTGCGACCCCATAAAGTATATATATATTTACGTTTTTCCCTTTTAGAAAAAACGTACGGATTCTTTTGATTGCAAATACCACTGTGGCTCATTATAAATTCCATATTCTTTACTTTATGGCTTTCTTCTGGCTATACTTCTTGATCCTACCGGTCTTGTGAACCCTTGGTCTCGTATTTACTAAACATGCGTTATTGCTACGAACGCAGCCATCCACGCTACACTACTGTGTTACTCCGGCGAGACATGAACTACTCGATGCCCTGTTTAGTAACCTTAATTATTCACATACATCTTTACTATTCCTTTTATCCCAGCCAGTCATTCCCTTTAATCCACTAGCCACAATACACGTCTGCCATACACTTTTGTTATTATACTGTTATACTTCCCTGCGCAACCGCTACCGTTCTTACTTTTTATTATAAAGGGCTTCTTGACAATTATCTGTTACTCTTATATTAAGTTGGACGTCTTAACTAAATTATCTGTCATGGCTTTACACAATAATTGTGTTTTGCCTCTCGGGAGGTTTGTACTGCTGTTTTATTAATTTTAAATTGCTTTACAACAATTATTATTTTCTGTTGTACGCATGTCTGAACGTGGGATCAAACTCAGGACCTCCAGTTTTGCAGCTCGCACCTCTACCAACGCAACCATCGAGGTTGCTCAGCTTTTGTTAGCTAATTGTGGTTTTATTCTATACACACACCATTAGTTGAATTAACTTATTCACCATGCTCATACGGATAACAACAACAGGGGTTGCCAGATCTTATATTCGTAACAATATTCTGTCTTCTTATGCATAGCGATTGAGCAATGTCTTAGTGTTGAAATCAAGTTTTCTAAGGCACTAGATAAGTTAGAGAACATTTAAATACGCCAATCAAACATAGTGTCGAAAGAGGTGCTATTGGAAATCAGCAAGTTCGGTCTATGCCCTTTGAGGCAGTAGGCAAAACATCACGCCTGCCTTTAATTTTTTCATATTACTTGGAACAATGAAGTAACTCCAATCAAAAAAATAAATATATGGGGCGATAGAAAAAGAAAAAAAACATGAAAAAAAATTGAAAAAAAGGCGCTCGCCCATATTTTCCGAATTACGGGGCTCTGAAATTTTCAAGTTTTTTAAAATATTAATATGGGTATCATTTAAACACTTTTGAAGAGATATTAAAGGAAATACTTAATTTTTTTTAAATACTTAACCTATTAAGAGCGGACTCAACTTTGCTGTAGCATGCTTAGGTCTGAATTAATATAATTTTTACTCCAAAATAATTTTTAATTTTTTTTTCACTTCACAACTTACTCTTTAAACCATTTTGGTTAGAAAGCTAAACTTTATTTTATATCTTAGTAATACCAAAACAAATACCCACAAAAATTATAATAAAAATCGATTTTATTATTTTAAGTTTAACTGCCTGCATGTTCAATTCAAAATAACCTCATGCCTACTCGCCAGGGCACCTATTTTTATATTCCTAATAAGAGAACATTTGACATAAATATTTATTCCAAGATCAATAGGTGACGCTTAGAAGCATCTAGCAAATAAAAAAGCTCATGTCTGCTACTCAATATTATGCCAAGCGGATAAGCTTAGGCATTAGTGTATTGGCGCTTACCTTTGCTACCAGGTTACTAGAGGTATGAGCCAATATGTTAAGAAAAACAAATTATTCTTTTAGCGAGAATGTATTTGCATTTTTTTAATGATGTTTTGTTTTAAATTGATCTTATAAAATAAAAGCACTGTTTGCAGTGGACATCATTATTTTCTATTTACGAGTTATTTTCCCGGATCCCTCCGCTTTTTTTCCGGTACACCATGCAATTAAGTTGACATCAATGTCATCATAAACTTGACATTTTACCAAAAGTGACTTATGTCACTATAAAAATAAACGACTCACATATGTCTGTATCATTTATTTTAGGAAGTGCTGGTTGTAAAAGAGTCTTGTAAGTTTCTCCAGTCATTTCTGCACTTTGCTGTTGCAAGAGAAAAGTATAGACAAATTCTCAATATTTTTTTCGATTGGGGTTGAGGATGTTGCGATTCTGCCTTTATAGTACTTTCCATAATTTTCAATATTTTTAAAGGCCCAACTATAATGTGCATAAAACAACTTAAGAAAGCTTATACAACTGTGCAAATACATTAAATTATATGTGGTAAACTATAATGTACATAAGATAACTTTTCGTAAAGTTTCGTTAAATTTCATTTCTTTATACAAGGTACGAAACTGATCGCAATTTCTGTACGGAAACAGCTGATTGTGCTTTGTGTTATACATTCATAAAGAAAAATTGTAATGAAGACCTACAGTGTTAAATTTTTAGTTTTTAAATAATACAAAATGTAGAAAAAAGAACATTTTTGTTTCTGGCCAATTTTTAACAAATAAAGGATATTCAAATTAAATTTGTATTTATACACACATATGTATACGACATAAGCGATGAACACCGTTGCAATTTTCAGTATGATTGGCCACAAACACAAAACAGAAAATAACTTGTAATATTTTTTATGAAAATTATCTTAGAACATAAACCAAAAAATATAAATGTGTATGTGATTGTTATTAAATAAATAAAATATCTTCTTTAAAGCCTTTTCGTTTTAAAATTTTGTTTATTTATATAAAATTATTTTTGGCAAAAGAAAGAATTAAACATAAATGTGCAACTGTGGCAAATAAGTTACTAAATTTATATAAGTACATTGTAGCCACATAAATTTCGGTAATAAGTTACCTAAGCATTTGACAGGTTTTTCTTTGGATTTTTGACATAAGCTAAAGCTAGCTTATGCACATTATAGTTGGGCCTTAAGTATGAGAGTAAAGTTTTATAATTTCGTCCAATTTCCTGCTCAATGACCCAATAGAAAAATCGTTGCGAACGATATCGCCATCGACTTGCGTATTTTCGTTTTATTAAAATTATTTTTTTGTACATTTTTCACTAATTGTTGTTGTTTATTCTTCGAATAAAAGTGTATCGATTAAACGCGTGTATTTGCAAGCAAAATTAAATGCAAAGTGGCTTTAATCATATTAAAAGAAAAATTTAGCTTTTTAGAAAAGGATAATAAAAAACCTGTTGCATTAGTCGTAGTCTTAGCTGCCAAAAAAGTTTTCAAAAAGATAACCTACAAAAAAAGTAATTTAAGTGCTACTTATAATCTGAACGAGAATATACATAAAAATATACTGATAGACGTCTCAGGAAATAATATTTAATTTTAAAATAATTTAAGTTTCACCTTAAAATCACTATTTTCTCAAATAGGTCGCCTGACGTTTTGCCGCATTAATTAATTATATTTAACAACTTACCAGTGCTCTTAGAAATATACGAGTATGTATTTTTGTTGCTTTCCTTACTTCCAAAAATTTACCGTCTCTGTACGGATAGTAACTGACTACTGTTAGATTTTCTGCTGCTCCTTCTTGGCTTTCTCCAAGTTCAGTCTTTACTACTAATTAAAAAAAGTTACTATTCACTTGCCCTTAACTCTTAGGTGGAATAGCTCTGAAATTATTGCAAGTTTGTCTCTCTTTAAAGATTAACAAAAAATTTTTACATCTGTTTCTGGTCTTTATAATTTATAAATGTTTCATTACAAGTTGTTTTAAATATTTACAATTTTTGTTTTTTCATTGTTTCTTCTTGATTCTTAGTGCGTAAAGACGTGGCCGAAAAATTTCATAAAATGTTTCATCACTCTAAAATGTATCAAGAGCATCTGCAATGTGTAGCACATCTCTTACTAGTTGCTACTCTAGCTAATTCTATATTATTACTGTTTACTTTAAAAATTTGTTTCAAAGCGTTTAAAGCGTATAAGAAAAGCAATTATCTTATTATTATTATTTAATAGGCCCTTCACATTCGCATCCGCATTATCTTCATCTTTTTTCCGTGTGACTTCTTTGGGAGAATCCTTGCTTAAGGGCGCAAAAAGGAGCGTGAACTAAAGGGATTCTTTTGGTTACCATCGCTTACCCCTGAGAGTTCTTTCGCTGCAATTCCTTTTGCATTATCCTGTCACAACATGCAGTAATCTGCTTGACTTTATTTCGCGAAAATGTCAGGATGGGCCAAGACAGATAGGACACAGTAGTCTAGATACTTATTTAAGAGCGACATAGACCCACCTTGTTGGTAGTAGCATAACCTATCAAAGCCTCAGTATGTAGTCATGTCACTTTCTTCAACGGTTGTCCCATCGCATTACCTGCAGCACCTGTGATTGTCTTACATACTTGTATATTTACGTTGCTTTTGTGGAAGTCTGTTGGAGTTCTCTATATAATCTTTAAATGATTGATAATCAAATTATCCAATTTTTCTTTTATCCATCCAAAACTCATGTTCGCTATCACTTGATATATATTTGGTTGAATTTCCATTCCGTATATTTTTTCTCACAGAACAAATATTTGAAATCAAAAAGGCGTTTCGTTTACAACTATTTAAATGTTAAATAGGTTTATTCAATCAAACTGATTTGAACATTGAACACAATTTAAAAAATTTTTCAAAGTGGAAAAATATAATAGTTATCCTCAATATTCGATCTCTGCTTAATTAAATGTACAATTAATGATTAATTTTTTTCATCGTATAATTTTTTTTTTTTCATCAAGACAATGTCAATCCTACTTGCTGACTGACTTCAAGCAAGTAGAAAGTGGACGTGTTACTAACGAAGGTAGTTGTAAAAGTGTCCACTTTTTTAATTGCTTTATACTTTTAAATTAAGTGCAATACACTCCTCTCGTGTATTGATTTACTTATTGCTTTTTCTTTAAAAATTTGCCACACATTTAATTACTTCCAGAACAGGAACCTGAAAAAAAAACAATAAAATGCTACTAAAAAATATAAAATTTAAAATTAATATTAATATTAAATAATCAGCAGTGACGTCAAAACAAATAAAAACTGTTATTAAATTAACAATTCATTTATTACTTACAAAATAACAAAAAAAAAGTATAAAAGTATTTATATATACGTTTCATATGGGCGTTTCCGCGATATAGTACGTGGCATTTGTTCGAAAATAGGGTAAAATATATTTTAAAAATATGGAAACACCCGAAAAATAAAATAATAAAAATAATATATTGTGGTCCAAAGTGTCGAGTTTAAATGGAAGTGATTTTGTGCTAAAACTAAAGGTGTGTGAAATTCGGCGACGGAAGGATTAAACTAATTATCTGTCAAATCAGACATGAGCTAAGTATTACCATTCACGAAATAAGCACTGTACTACTCAATAAGTCAATTATAATTGTAACAATATTTTTTATGAAAATTAATTAAAACAGCTCAGTTAACCACACTCTCTGCATGGCGACCTCTACTTTTTTCTTATGAATTCAGTTCATTCTTATTATAACGTTCACTGGATAAGTTAAAAATACCCGATTTTAGATATAGATTTTAATGTTTAAGTTTTTAAAAAAGTTTTAAAAATATTTACTTTCCTTTGTGCTATTATGGACTCACCCATATGCATGTTTAATTGTTCTTCTGTATTTAAAACAATTAAACAAAGAAAATATTTCATTATTCGTTCAATGAACTTTCTAAAACACATTTAAATACATACTGTGGCTGGATGTATGTTGAAAACATGTATTTGTTCTCATAAAGAAATGCCCACATTAGTTAAACAAGTGCTAAAATGAAAAGTAGTTAAAACTGAACCAAACAAGATGTTCTACATAATAAAGAGAACTCATTATAACGTTAACCGAACTAATTCTTTTCAATTTAACTACAAACGTTCGTACTTATTCCGTTGTATGGGCCCAATACTAAAATAAATAGATGGATATGTAAAATTATGAAAAAAATATAAAGAAAAAATATTGGTCTTAAGAAGTTTTTCATAATTTGTAAAATTAGAGAGCGAAAAAAAATTTAATTAGAATTGAAATAGAACACTGCAAATAGTCTAGCGAGTTACATCTGTTGATCAAAACACAAAAGTTTAATTTCTACACTTATTTTTTGTTGAAATACCATGATTTAATTTTATTAACCGTTATTCTACACAACCAAGATGTTTAATATTTTAGATGCAGTGTTAAACTTAAACAAGTGGTGGGTGTTGTTTTGTTGTCACAACTTAGAAAATGACATATGGACTTGAGCTAAAAACTGGTAATAAGATAGTCTAAGCATTCATAACCTCAAATTCAGTGATTTTAGTTTTTATGGAAAAATGTTTAAGTGCTAATTTTAAATATTAAAAGCTTTTTAATGAACCGACAAAACACAAAAAAAAATATTCAACTATTGAAGGTTCAATTTGTTTTGAAATTGAACTTTAATTAAATTTTTAACTGTTATAATTATTTTCTTATTTCAACATTTTTTTTCTTTTTTCTTAATTAAATATATGATTGATTCAATAAATTTTTTAATTAGATAATTTTATATATATTTCTTAATTAAAAATATTATTGAATCAATTAAAAGTATGTAATTAAATTTGAGTATTAAAGCAAATGACCCTTTAATGGGTGTAGCATAAATTAATGGCATATGTATTTGCTGCATACGAGTCATTATCAGTGATATTTTGCTAAAATAAATCTTTTTTAAGATTGAAATATTTTCAATGATTATTCAAAATATAAAATTTAATTGAAATATAAAAAATAAAATGGAAAAAATCTGTGAACGTGTTTGAATGCAGATTTCTGACAGATCTGATTCCAGTAAATGAAGGAATACAAAAATTTTAAATAAATATTAAATTTGTAGAAAATATAAATTTTGCAAAAATATAAGAAAATAAATTTAATTACTCATTTTAAAGTTCTTCCAAATGGTACAGCCAAACAAACAGAAAAATTTACAATTGATAACTAAGTTGAAAATAGATACGAAGAATGCTGACGAAGGTTGTAGCGAATTAAAAGTTGCATAGCATGCTTTAACCGCCAAAATTACGTAACCAACATATTTTCCACACATTAGGGGAAATATTAGTTTTTTAATTTTAACCTAACCCACATATGCCTAAATTAATGACCGCTAAATAACCTAAGTAACATAAAAATAACAGCGAGTGACCCGCCATATAATTAGAAAAATATAAAGTTTAAAATACAAAAAAAAACGTAGAAACAAAAATTTCTTTTATCTATCGTTGCTTTTCTTTTCTTTTTTTGTAAACTGCGTTATCACTTGTAGTTTTGATTACTGGTTTGAAGCGAGTTCAAAACATGAAAATTACTTTCATTGCAATATTTAGATTTTTTAAATTGGAAGACATTTTCCGCAATGTATTTTTCCAAGAAATTAAAACTAAAATTTGTTTCCCTGCGCTTTTGAAAAAAATAAAATTTTTCTTAAATATGGCAACTTGGATAATAGCGAAGCTCAAATTATTAATATCGGGCTGAATGCTTGTAATCAACAACCTTCTCTTGCATATTCTCAGGATTTAAAATTTTCGTCACTTAAATTTAATTTTTACAATACCTTCGGCTCAAACACACAAATACGATAATAGATGTTCTGAATGTAACAAATGAAAATAGTGAATAACATATTGTTACGAATAATAAAATCTGGCAACCCCTGTAGTTGTTTCCGTATGAGCGTGGTGAATAAGCTAATTCAACTAATGGTGTGTTTGTAAAATAACAAAACCACAAGTTAGCCAACAGAAGCTGAGCAGCCTCAATGGCTGCGTTGGTAGAGGTGCGTACTACAAACCAGGGGGTCCGTGTTCGATACCGCATGCGGGCATGCGTGCAACGAAAAAAAAAATAATTGTTATAAGCAAGTAAAATTAATAAACAGCAATACAAACCTCCCGAGAGGCAAAAGGCAATTATTGTGTAAAGCCATGGCAGATAATTTAGTTAAGACGTCCAACTTAATATAAGAGTAACAGATAATTGTCAAGAAGCCCTTTATAATAAAAAGTAAGAGCACTAGCGGTTAGCGCGGAGAAGTGTAACAGCATAACAACAGTGTATAGCAGACGTGTGTTGTGGCTTCTGGATTAAAATGAGATGACTGGCTTGGATAAAAGGAGTAGTGGAGATGTCTGTTGATGGTTAAGGTTACTAAACAAGGCATCGAGTAGTTCATGTCTCGCCGGAGTAAAACAGTAGTGTAGCGTGGATGGCTGCGTTCGTAGTAATAACGCATGTTTAGTAAATACGAGAACAAGGGTTCACAAGACCGGTAGGATCAAGAAGTATAGCCAGAAGAAAGCCATAAAGTAAAGAATATGGAATTTATAATGAGCCACAGTGGCATTTGCAATCAAAAGAATCCGTACGTTTGTTCTGTCTAAAAAGGGTAAAACGTAACAATATGAATTATTTATTTATATAAACATAAAAGCATTTAACATGTAAGAGTATATATCATCACCTAAAATACAAATGGCCGTACCTAACAAAAAATTAAAAACCTTAATTTTGATTGAATGAGTTGATATTATTAAAAATACAGTTGTAAAAAAATAACCAGTTAAAAATCGTCAAATACGTCCTTTGGGATTTTAGGTGATTATCAGCGCAATCATGAATATTCTGACGGCATTTCTTTCCCACCGAAAAAAAATTTCTCAAGAAAAGATTCCTCCAATTGTGAATTCCGTGGGAGCAAACTAAGAAAAAAGTGGCATCATCGTAATTTGAAGGGAGTTATTTTGTTTATTTGCATATAATTTTTCTTTTTTAATTCATAGTTCCTACTTTTTTCCCCGATTTTTTTTTTTTTACTTTCCGCGGTCAATCAAAAGGGGAAAAAATTTATAATGGGAGAAAAGGGAAAAGTGAAAAAACTCGCACGGAATTTTTGTTTATAATTGCTGTATATGTGTACATTCTATACACTTCTGTATGTATTACAAAAGTTCAAAAAGGAAACTTTGAGGTTGAAAGTAAAATTTTAAGTTGAGAATAACAAAACGTAAGTAGCACACTTTGTTATAAGCTGTTTACAATAATCACCACCAAACTAACGTAATTGACAGACAATTTTTGTAGATGATCAAAAACACGTTTGTAAATGGAAAAATAACAATAATATAGGGTCCGCCAAATAACTTATTTTTGAAAATGCTTTGAAAAAACCGTGTACCTTCGGCTGTGTGGCAAGTAGCGCCGTCCTGTTGAAACCAAATGTTGCCAATATCCACCTCTTCAATTTTTGTAAACAAAAATTCGTTCAACATGGCTTGATAACGATCGCCATTGACTGTAACGGCCTCTCCTCATTTTTGAAGAAAAAATGGCCCAATTAAGCCTCTGGACCAAAATCCGCATTAAACAGTGACTCCTTTTGGGTGCTTTGGCTCTTCATTGTATGCGTGCGGGTTTTCTGTGCCCCAATTGCCACCAAGATCAAAATGAGCTTCATCTGAAAAGATGATTTTTTTTTTTGGCAAATGTCGCAATATTTCCCAGCGTTCTTCAAGCGATTACACAACCATATTCGTTCAGCGGAAGGATAACTCTAACTATCTGTCAAATCAGACATGACTTAAGTATTACCATTCATGAAATAAGCACTAGTTGAAAAAAAAGTTAGATAGCGGATCCTATATAGCTCTAAAATGAGAATAACAATATTTATATGCTATTATGAAAATTACGCAAAAAAAATCAATTGAATCGGAAGTATTAAAAAAAAAACTTCTCCTGTAAAATTTGTTTTTTGTTGGTTACGTTATTTTGGCGGTTACGGCACGATATGATGCTTCTGATATCAACATTTTACTGTTCTATACATTTTTAATCTAAATTGATAAAAACCTTTAAGCTTAAAATTATAATTCTTTAGTAAAAATACTTTAAATAAAATACAATGTATATTAAAAAAAATATAAGATTTTTACTAACTTTGCATTAATATTAGTCAAAATAAATAAAAGTCACTTAATTATTGGTAAATGTTTTTTAAAATTACATCTGGATGTAAAATATATACATATGTATGTTAATAAACGAAAATATATTCATTTATAATCTTAACTCACGAACGACCCAAATACGAACCAGTCTGACATGGCGCATGTTTCATTCACTTTAAAAAATCGTCATACCTTGAAATGAAAACAAAACAATTGCTAACAAAACTCTAAGGGGCGAATACAGATACATTCACCAAAAACAATAATAACAACAACGTAAATACTGGGGTACTCATATTACATATGTACATACATACATATGGACATAGATATATAGGAATGTTTATTCGTATGTTATCAGAAATGCTTAAAATATCAACATTTGAAAGAAAACAACAAATGTGAGACTGAATAAAAAAACTATTTTTATTAAGCAATTGCAGGAATTAATAAATAACAAAATATATGAGTAATTGTTTTTGTGTTAATTGTTCATACATAAAGTGTAAAAACGCCATCATCACTCCCTCTGACCGTCTCTCGCAGCTCTCTATTTTTAGAACCGTAATAGTTTTACTTCTGAAATTTTAACAGAAGATGTGTTACAATAGCCGCTTTAATAACAAATGCTAAAAATTAAAGGACCTTCCAAAAGTGACGTGATATTCGTGAAAATATTTTTATTTTTTAATTGTGGTTGGTAGACACATTAAATTTGTAAAGTGACAGTAACATTATGTGCATTATAGAAACAATTAGAAAAATCAAAACTTTAACTTAAAGGGTTGCCCAATATTCACCCGATTTTCACTTATATGTCTTTAATTCTTTAAGCAAACATTTGTATATAACATACATATATCCGCAATAAAAATAAATTATAAACAATAAATTTAGAAATTAAAGAGTGCTTCCAAAAGACCGTGAATATGGTGTTATCTTTTAATCCTCATGTGCAGAAGCTTGAATTTTATACAGAGAATGTACTGCTCTGCCTGCAATTAGAATAGATACAAAAATTGAAGTGAATTGAAGGCTTTCCCGATAGTTATGTATTTTTTTCACAAGTATGGCTTTATTTTTTACAACCGCAATAGCCTAAAACTATAAATTCAAATTATAAGGCGACCCAAAAGTTACGTTGTTTTGAAAACGCTTTGTCTTAAATCTACCCAAACCACGTATTAACGCGTTCATTGTAGCAAGTTTAAAAAATAAAACTAATTATTAAAGGGTGTCCCATACATGGCACGGAACACTTTAAGTCTAATTCGCACTTGGCGAATTTATTTTATATTATTATTTAAAAAAAAATAAAATTTTCGTAAAATTTGAAAGGTAGCACAGTGATAAATTTTTATGCAAAATGTGCTGAAATTGAAATGGTATGAAAAAATCATATGTTAACATTATTTTACAATACTTTATATAATTTTCTGTAAGGTTTACAGGTGGTTTAGTAGTTTATCAATAAGATCTTAATTTCAACCAAATTTTTTTTATTGATTTAATTAATTTAATATAATAAACATTGTTGTTGTTACTTTTGATCTATTCACTTATTATTTGTTGTTGTTTTTTTAATAAAACCTAAATTATAGATGCAAATATATATTATGGCGATTTTTTTCTGTTTTTTTATTTTTAGCCATTGATGAAACTTAATATTTTTACAAAAAATATTTTTAATTAATTTACTTTATTCGTGCTTGATTCCTTCAAATATAAATATTACATGATATTCTCATGAAATACTTATTATTTAAAACTAAACTACAAAATTAATGTATTACTGCGGGGAAAGCATATCCATATGGCCATTTCACTACTGCTCAATTAGCTCATCAGTGGATTTTACCCAAATTTTGTATAGAAAAACAGAAAGTCTTATATCAAAAGCCAAATTGATTAAATCATCATTTGATTAAATTATCATATAGTTTTACATATCCAAATAGAGCGATCTCTAAAAACTGACACATGTTATAACACATAGAAAAAAAACTTATGTTATATTTCATGAGGTTTATACGCTGTGTGTTGATTTACATAAGGAAAATCTGACATTCCATATGACTTGTACACGCCGTCTACACGCAGCATTGCTCTATATTTTTCATACCCGAGTATTTTAAACACCACAATAAAAAGTTGCGGTGTTTTTTTTTGTTAAATCCTTCATTTGTTATCATATCATTTGTTATCCTTCATTTGTTATCATTCGCAATCAGAATTTTAAATGTTTTCTACTCTCGTACGCCAGAATTTTTTAATTCTCTTCATTTGTAAATAGCGTTGCCACATTATTTATATATTTTATTTTGTTACATATAATTATTACTTTTATACATATTTATTAATTTTAAAAATCTATTTGCTTGGAAAATTTTTTAAAGACATTGGCGACTTTTGATATTGTGTTTGATTTAATAATTTTGATCTGATAAATCTGTTTTCATCACACTACACACGTTCAAATATCTGCCTTGTTGTTTGCTGTAAGTATGAGTATGAATGCCGAAAGTGAGAAAACTTATTACGAAGTAAAGTGAAGCCGGTATCGCAAACATTTTGCTTGAGTATGCTAGACACTCAAACTCATCAATGCTTAAATGGAATGGGTATAGTAAATACTTCCGCAAAAGAAATGCGGTTGCGGTGTGATGAGTATACTTAGAGTAACAAAAATAGACACTCTTACAGTTCTCTGGTT
Organism: Gymnosoma rotundatum; assembly: GCA_916610165.2. NCBI lineage: Eukaryota > Metazoa > Arthropoda > Insecta > Diptera > Tachinidae > Gymnosoma > Gymnosoma rotundatum. Next base: position 63,806,808 of record OU744336.1, read on the forward strand.
CTTTTCGTATTTACTTATTCGTTCTGTCTCGTATTTACATGGCTAAAACTTTTTTTCTTTGACTTTTGCCAAAATTGTCATTATAGGATTAAAACTTCAAAATCAGCTATTTGCCGATAAATCGACAGATCTGGTAACAGTGGGCAGGTTCTAAAATTTCGGTTGTGGCACCCTGAAAAATCAGGAAAAAAATTTAATTAGTGAGTGAAATTAATCCTTAGCATCTTTTCGTTGCTGATAACAAGTATTTTCGCCTAATCTCTATAATAAAATTAATCTCTTTAATAAAATTGACTGGTGAATATGACAATGTTCAGAGCGTACACAATCTGAAGTGGATGATAGCTAAGAGTGCTGAAAGTGAACCAGAAGATTATATTTGCCAAAAAAAATTAGCATTGAAAAAACATACTTAGGTTGGCTAACAATGACAGTGTTTGTGTTAAAAATTTCATTCGGTCACGATATGATAGACCTCTTCGATGTTTTTCTTTCCCTACAGACATTTTATTTGTTTTTTTTTTTTGGAAATCTCATCTTTTTCAGTGGTATAACCTGTTCATTGGTTATGCGCTAAAGAACTTTGAACGCAATGTTAAAATAAAATCAACTTCTTATTGTAGTTTTTTATTTAGTTTTTACTTTTAGTTAAAATAAGTAATAATTAATAATAAAATAATTATTGCAAAATGCATAGCGCGTATTTTTCATTAATACTTGTATGAATTTCACCTAAAATTAGCCAACACAACAAATAAGAGAGCGTTGTGTAGATATTTTTGCGTTCTCAGAAATTTTGAAACCTCATGACTGCAAATTGTCTATTAACAAGTGCCAAGTAGAACGATGCGGTACTATTGTGTTTATTTTTAAATAAAAATATAAACCAAGATATTTAAATATTTATTAACTGCAACTAAATTTATTTCTACCTATAAAGTTTTAACAATAAATTGGATGCATAAACAAATAGCATTGAGGCCACAATGACTAAAATTAAAATTTTTTTTATTATAACTATAAATTTATGCTAAATAAATACAATTATATTTTCAATTTGTTATTAATAAGTAAATAATCCCATGATAATTATATTGCCATTGGTAAAAATAGCAGCACTGAATGCTAATACAATTTCTTCTCATTTCCAATGAAATTTTAATGCTAAATGAAAAATCCTAATTATGTCTCACTGGCAATTTTTATTTATGTCTAAAGGCTGGTTAAATATGTATACATGTATATTTTTTTTCTTTAAAGCATTACCAAAGTTTCACTGCATACGATATGCAATATTGGGCGAATGCGGCCCACTCTCTTGCAGAAGCTTGCAATAACCATTTTACGTAAATGTAACTAAGTTTTGAGAATACGGTAATTCTGTTAATGCGTAAAAAGTTGTGGGCTTGTTTGCATTAATCTTAAGCTTCAAGAATCAATTAAAAAGGAAATTTTCTCTGGCCAGTTGTGCATAAAGTAACGCAATTATTTTACAATTGAAACAAATTTTTACTTCATTTAATGCCAAGTATTTTATTTTAATTATAATTGTTTTTACTAATGGTAATGAAATTTTAATGGAACTGTTTAATTACTAACTGTATGTGGAAAAAATAATTGTTTATATGAAAGTAAATTTATTACAGCAGAAAACTAAAAAAGATTTACTTAGGCATAAATCAAAAAAATCGCAATTCTGAAGAGGGATCTATTTTTAGAAATTTTAATATTTTAAAACTTGATGTCTGAGAATTAAACTCACTTAAAACTGTTGCTCACAGTTCGTATAAAGTTCAAAAAAAAAAAAAACAAAAGAATTACTTTAGGGTGCTTATTTAGTGCACAAGAACAGGGAAATTGATTTATTAATGGTAATGCTTTGAAACCATTAACTCACTAGTCAGTGATACTGATTTTGTTCTTGAACTTATTATTCGCGAAACCTTTTCATTAAAATAATAGCAACACTAAAAAATCATTAGCATTACTTATTATTCAATGAAATTGTTAATTAGTTAATCAATCTAAATAATTACTCACATCCATATTAAACATTAGCATGTTATAACTAATTAATGAATTTTCCGATAATGATATGTAAAAGAAAAATGTTTACTTTGCGAAGGACTGCAAATCTGAAAGAATGCTGCATGAAAAAAAAATTTTAAAATCATTATAACTTTCAATGATTTTATTCAACACATATTTTTGAATTTTTTTAGTCTTTCATATTTTAATTTTTGTTTAGAAAAGAAGCCTTTTTAATAGTAAGCTAGTTATATAAAAAATATTAATATTGTATTATGCAGAAAAATGAAAAAAAAAAAATAAAAATATTATTTTAAAAATTATTTTGGTAATTTTTATAATATTATATATATCTAATGTTAATATATCTGAACATTTTTAAATAAAAATGCAAAATATTTGTTGGTTAGAAAAGAAGGTATCTATACGTATTTCGCCGGTTGCTTAAGTTATGGGATATTAGCATAATAAAATAAATAATATTAAAAAAAATTTCCAAAATAATTTCCAAAATAAATTTTATGTGCAATTGCTTGTACAAACTGTTGGCATCACTGTTGATTTTTTTCTTTCTCCTAAAAAAAACTATGTTGTTATTTTACTTTTAATATACCTTACGTTTGCATTAAGAGTTGGCATGTAACGAACCTAACGCAGAAGAAAATGTTTTTATACTTAAAGGAAATGTTTTTGGCTTTTCTAAAAATCTGGATAAGCTCATCAGGAAGATGTGCTGGCTTAAGCAACCGGCGAAATACGTATAGATACCTGCTATTCCAAACCAACAAATAAATTGCATTTTTATTTGAAAATGTTACGGGACATAAGCACAATATAATAAATATAAAAAAATAGTTACAGAATGTTTGCTGGGTTTTTTTGAGTTTTTAATTGTCTTCATGCAATGTTGATTCAATATAGTTCTATAGAAAATTTGGGTAGAATCCACTGATAAACTATATGAGCAGTAGCGAAATGGCCATATAGATATGCTTTCCCCCAGTAATAAATTTCATTTTGTAATTTCAAATAATAAATATTTGATGAGAATATCATGAAATTTTTATATTTGAAGAAATCAAGTACGATTAAAGTAAATTAACTTGAAATTTTATTTTTTCAAAGTTTGAGCATTGGCAATTACTTTTCAAGTCGTAAGATATAAGAAACAAAAGCATTTGCAGATTTCTGCCAATATCGTTAAAAAGTATTTTTTTTTGGGTACTTTATTTTAATAATTTTCTTTACCAAAAAAAAAAACAATTTAAAAAATACAGGAATAATAAATACGGCCAAAGCTTTTAACTTTTAGGTGTTTTTTCCGTTTAGTAGTTACAACAGCGGCTGCTGTTGCTGCTGCTGATAATTTAGGACATGTTTGCAGCTGGTCATGATGAACTTTAAACACAAAAAAAAAAAACGAAATAAAATAAAATGCAATTAACAGCAAACAAACGGAGAAAAACTTGCAAAGGAAAAAAAATGTAAATATTGCTGTTAAAGAACACACCTGAGTTGGAAAATAATTTTCTATGTTTTTAACAGTCTTGTAGCAACAAAAAAAATTAAAAAAAAATATCTATTAAAACCAAAAACCTGTATTTTTTTCTAAAAGAAAATTTAAGTGATGTTCGTTGAACGTCGTTTTAAACCGTAGAAAAATAACTTACAAAGTTTTAACGTTGTTTATGTTTGTTTGCAAAGTTTGCAAAAGAATATGAAAAGTTGAGCATTTTAAATACATTTTGTTGTTGCCGCCGCTGTCTTTTTGTTTGCTTTTGTAAAGAAAGTGCTAAATTTTTATGTTTAACATGGAATGTGTTTATTTAAAACAAGATATGTCAGGCTTTTCGTTTGCAATGCATTATGCATTTAATTTCAGAAAATTTATAATTGGCTGAGATTGATTAATGTTTTAAATATTAGAAAATCTTTTAAGGCTTTCAGAAAAATAAGCGACAAACATGGAGTTTGATGTAATTGATTTTGTTATCAATTTTTCTTTTTATACCCTACACCATAGGTGGAAAAAGGCTATATATAAGTTTGTCATTCTCTGTGTAATTTCTATAATATCCATTTTTGACCCTATAAAGTATATATAATCTTAATTCTGGTGCACAGCGAAGTAGATAGAGCGATGTCCGTCTGTCCGTCCGTGTTCGGGTTAAAATCAACTTTGTCAAGGCGTTAGATGCGCCAGAGAAAATTTTAATACGCCAATCGATCAGACACAGTTTCGATAATTTTGCTATTGAAAAACAGCACGACTGGGCATTTTCTTTTATGCAGTGGGGAAAACACCACGCGTGCCTCTAATTTTTCTATATCATTTGGAACAAATCTAGTTAAGTTTAGTAATAACTCCAATAAAGAAAACAAATATATGAGACAATAAAGAATCAGAAAATAACAAAAAAAAAAAATCAAGTGAAAAAATTGGCGCTCGGTCATATTCTCTGAACTTTTCATAGGAAAGTGCGATTGTAGACCATATTTTATAAGATTTCGGTATGAGTATTATCCAAAAGCTCTTAAAGATATCTTTAAGAAAATACAATTTTTTTCTAAATGATTAACCCATTAAAAGTCGATGACATTTTAATGTTAAATTTTATATAGTAATTAATTTTTTTTCCTCCACTAAATTAGATTAACATACATGGTGAAGGGTATATAAGATTCAGCATAGCCGAATATACCACTCTTACTTGTTTCAATTATTTGTAATGTCTTTAAATAGTGACGGCATGATTAATCGAAAAACCAGCAATAATCAATTATTATGTTGCAGGTAACGGTTTGCTTGTGTCAAAAGTTGTTTTTTAATTAATCGAGAAAAAAAATTGTTAAAAGCTGTGATAAATTACATGTAAACCTAACAATACCAAGGTTAAATTCCTCCTATTATATATTTGACCAGCTCAGATTTATTCTATAAATTATCAAGTTTTAATAAAAGAAAGAAGAAGAAAAAAACAAGGAAATTTTAGAAATCCGTTCTTGACTTATTATAAACTTTGGTGGTAATGAAATCTGGGGGGTTACTGTGTAACTCGATTCGAAAAGTAAAATATTTCCAAAGAAATTTCCGAATCGAAAGGTAATCCGTACTGTGTAAATCGTTCGAAAAGAACACAGAGTTGTATTCACAAACATAAGGGAAAAACTTGTGAAAATGTTGGTAGCACTGCTGTTTGACACACAAATTTCCCAAAGCAAAGCATTTAAAGAAAAAAAACGCTATTAAAATTTTTAATTATTTTTTAACATTGAATAATATGAATTGTGTTTCCTAGTGGTTCAATGATAAAGATGACACGTTGCCTGAAAGAGTCCAAAGAAAATTAATTAGAGACTCTTCAAATATAATGGAAATTTCCAATAAAAGGTAAATAACCATACGCTCATATTGTTATTTCGCAAATTTTAACAAATTTTTACTTTTAGTTTTGTAAAAGACTTCCGGCTCAGTAAGGATGAGTTCTCCTATGTTCTTGAAAACATTGAGGGCGAATTAAATTCTCCAAAAAGGTCTACTTCCATTACACCCACACTTGTAACCTTTTTCCAGCCCTTGACGCCTTGTTCGGGTGGTCCAAGTGCATTTAAATCGCTGCACAACTTTTCCCACATATTACTTGATTTGATCTTGGCATCAGGGACATTAAGATCTCCCTTTGCCAAGTCAGAATGTCTGTATACATACACTTTTTGGGAGTACTCCTTAAAAATAATAATAAAAATGTATTAAACATTATAAAAAAATACATTTACAACAATAAATTTTTTTTTAATAATACATACTTACATTTTCACAATTGTCACTACCAAAATGGCTTTCGAACAATTTCCTATCATTTTAAACCACAATAACGTCCGTCTTCGTAATTCACAGTTGAATTTACGAAAGGGAAATTTATTTTTCGAAATGGAAAAAAAACTTGTCCGCACTTTCGAAACAAAAACTACGAAAATCGTATTACACAGCAGCGTTGCCACACAAGAAATTGACTTCCTACCAATAATTTTCAAAAATCCTACCAAAATCGTTCACAGCCTACCAAAAATTTAAAAATGCGTTTCTTGCACATAAACTCTGTTATACTCACTTGGTTTTTTTCCGTAACTCTTGCGGTGGAAATTTGTCTTTTGGTGATTTTTAAGATGGATGTTATGATTTAAAATAGTTTTAGAGCATACTATGCAGAATGAACACCCATCCCTTTCCTGGAGCCAATCAAATTCGCTCAACCATTCGGTTCTAAAAATTTTTTTTACTGTTTCTTTACATGCAATATTAGTAAATATTTATGTAATTAATAGGTACATATATACAATTAAAAAAGTTTACTTACTTTTCCATTTTGTCTGCTAATTTTTTTAATACAAACACTTGTAAATAAGCCTTCACTCAAAAATATTGTTAACTTCAATTTCATAATATTGTTCGCGTTTCTTAAACCAGAGATGGCTATAGCTTTAATCATCTTTATGCAAAAAAGCAGATATGTTTTTATTACACCTAAAACAGTTTTTGAAAACAGTGGTAAAACTATTCACAGTTATTATTTATTTAATTCAAAGTTACATTTTTTTATTTTATGTTCTGAATTTTTAAGGTAAAAAATTTACTGTTGCTACAGGAGGAAAACCTACCAAAAATCTAAAAAAAATGCAACAAACCAACCAAACTACCAAACTGTTTTTTAAAAACGAAAAACTACCAAGTTTGGTCCGATTGGACCAAAGCGGCAACGCTGTTACACAGTACCATTTGTACGAACTCGAATATATTTTCCTTCGAATCGAGTTACACAGTAACCCCCCTGCTTCATTAAGCAAAGTTAAAGCATGTAAAAGATATTATTTTGACATTGTTATTTACTAGTTACTTGACAGTTAATAACAAAAACAACAAATTTTCTTCTATCAATTAATAACACTACTCCAAGGTATTTAGAAGCAGTAAAAAATTTATAATTCTAGAATAAATAGCACAAAGGTACACACACTTCATCAGTTTTTGACACTATTAATGTATAAACACTTGCTTGTTCAATGCACGCTGTAAAAAACCAGCTTAGTGTATTGATTGCCTGAAGCTAGCTAGCTTCGTACTTGCTGAATAAAATTGAGACCCGGGTTTTCTTCTTTCAATTTCTTTAATTGAAAAACGATGCTTACAGATTGGTTCCGTTCAAAAAACAGTTCATAATCTCAAAAATTAAAGATCCTATGCTGCTATAATAACAACCAGAAAATTTGAATTTGGAAATTAAAAGGTGCCCCAATATTTAATGTAATTTAATGTATGTGGACAAACTTTTGGATCGTTATAAACAGACAACTAAAATTTACAAAGAACTTGTATTGCAAATTCCGCTATAATAAATGCAGAGAGTTGTGTAGTTCGTAAACGACCTAGTTCAATTGAACTCTTTTTACTGAGCTCTTTTGGCTCAGTTAGTGAGCACCTTTTCTAGTTCATCATTATTTATATTAAAACAACTATAAAATTAAAACTTGAGCGAAGCCTTAAATTTTATATTGGTCTAAATTAAGCAGAAACATTATTGATCAGAAAATATATTATTATGAACCAATATATTTTTTAAATTTTAACCGTTTACAAAAATAAAGTCAGATGCATATAAATATCTCTTAATCGATTTTCAACTGCACAATTTTTTGTTAGTACGGGTAAATGTGTATTTAATGTCTGATAAATTTATCACAGAACACTAAAAATTGTATAAACTAAAAACAATTGAGCTAAACATATCAACTGGATTCACGCAGTTATTTTAGGTCACTAAAAGTGAGCTTTGAACTTAATAAACGAACTAGTTCGTTCTAATGATCTAAGCTGAAAAGAGCTGATAAACCGAACTCTAAAAGGCAGTTCCGAAAATTAATGTAGTTCGACCCATATTACCGTATCTTTTTACCGTTATATACAAAGACTTGCAAATTTGTCAAAATGTTCGCTACATTGTTTGATAAAATAAGATGTAATTAATATATTTTGATGTATATGGCCAAAATGTTGAACAGTTTTAGGCGGACGGTTGAAATTAGCAAAGAACCTGTATTTCTAAATCCGCTATAACAGCCAGTATATAATTTCAATTTGCAAATTAAAAGGTGTTTCATTAGTTGATATAATTTGATATATGCAGTCAAACTTTTAAACTGCTAGAAACAGACAGCTAAAATCTCTTTTGAAGTCGGTTTTTTTTTTGTTGCAAGAATTATTTTTAACAAAAAAATTTATTAAAAACATGCCGTTGCTTTCATTGTATTCTTTAGGAATGTGAAGTATTCATTCTTAGTGGCATTAACTTTAATATATCCAAGATGTAAGAAAATACATTTCCAATATCTCTTAGCTAAAGTTATGAAACTTATAAGAAGTTATGAGATACATAAGAAATGATATGGCGGAATTTACTCCGTCAGCGAAACGTTTTCTATTAATTTGAAATTGGACTTCTGAGCTCACCAGTCGTAAATGAAAAGAAAAATCGATGACTGCAAGTCCTCAAGATGACGTTCTAGTAGAATTAAAATGAAATGCTAATACTTGAGTTGGAATGGAAAAAAAGTTGCAAATAATATTTTCTCAGTTTAATTGATCATATGATTTATTAATCGAATAATAGACCTCTAAATCTATTGCCTTGCGAGTTGTATGTGTGTGCTACCTTAGTTTTGGCGTTTAACGACCTTAATGTAGGGCCTAACCAATCATGTTTTCTTCTTCTGATATTTATATGAACTGTGGTTGGAGGTTTGATATTGTGTTGGGCCAGAAAAATCGCACGACATTAGTGTAGCATAGTTAGACCCTATAGAAAATAAATATTATACCCATCTCTGTCATATTGCTACACTTTTTTTAATTTTCATATTTATAAATTTTTTTTTAATCTGTGTAGACAGTTTTTTATGATTTTTAAAGTAAATGCACAGCTTTGTACACATATTTTGACTTAGAAGTATAGGTCTATCCAAAAAATACCTATATCGATGAACACGATCAGTCATGTTAGCGTACACGCAATGCCTTTAGATAATGGCTTAATACTTGTAGCGTATTTGTTTATGAGTGTTTAATAGGTTTTGCTTACTTTAAAGTATACGAGAACTTTTAATATCATTTAGAAAAGCAAATTATTTTTTCTTTCCCCTTTTCAGAAAGAGTAAAAAAAACTCAGGTTTCATACTTCTCGAAAAATACTTATTTAGTCCGCTTTTGTGTAAAAAATTAATTTTAAAGTGTTTGATAAAAAAAGTAATAATTTTTAAATTTTATTCCTCTTTTAAATCAATCAATTCATAAATTTTCATTTAAAAATAAACATTACTTAAACAAATTTACCCCATAGTGCAATTCATTAAAAAAAAAACTGGAAAATGAATAATTTTCAATTCATATACGAGTAGCAACCAAATGCATAGAACAGTATTATATTTTTATTTACTTGCTTGAATCCATGAAACAGCAAATTGTTTACATCTTAAAATAAATAAAAAAGTCTCATTGATGTCTTGTTGTCTATAGTTTCCATAAAAATTAAAAAAAAAATGATACAATGCAATGCAAAAAAAAAAAAATAAAACAACAAAGAAATAACAACAATTAATAGTCAATTTAAATGTTAAATGATAAAGTCATTTTATTTATAGTTGAATGGTTGTTATTAAATGTCAAATAACTTGAGAAATTATTTTTAACAGATGAGTAAAGACTAAAAAGCAAACAGCAAAACATGAAAAGAAAAATAAAAATTTTTTTTAGACTTTTGATATTTAAATAAGAATTAAATTAAATTTAGAAACTAGATTTCTGCAGTCGACAAATATAAATAACTTCTTTTAACCGGACTTATAGCACAATTGATTGCAAGCCAATATAATAATATTATGATTCGACTACAATCATAATATGTTGCTCCTATTAGATTGTGGATGATGTGAACCATGTTTTTTCTAGGTTTACAAAGGTACAGCCACGTTCTAGTTCCATTTTCGAATTTTAGATTGTCTTTAGAGGCAGATTTTTTCTATCAGAACAGTGGTAAGCATTTGATTGTCACTGTTAACCGAAATACCGGTCATTGACTTTTTTTCTAAAATCTACTAAAACTCTTTAAAACCCCTTAAATTTTTACAACAAATTTAATATAAATTTATCCTGATTTTTGGAACAACACAAGCTTAAAATTAGATTAAGTCTACTAAAACAAAATAAGTTTTTCCAATTTTGGGACCAAAAGCGCTACAACGGCAACATTATTCAATACAAAATATTGCAAATTTTTAAGTGCAAAATTATGCATGGATTAGTTTGGGTCATTTGATTCTTCTACGGAATTTTATTCTGTCATCAAACATTTCAGATTAGAGGTGAAACAATATCATCACAAAATATTAACGTACATATGCCGAAAAAATTATGAATAAATTTTATTTTAGCAAACATTTCTTTGCATTTAACTTTTAGTTTAATTACTGATTTAATTGGTTTTATTAAAGTTTTGGTTAGATGTATCATTTCATGTTTATACCCTTCACCATCAAAAGTGGAAAATGGGTATATCTAAGTTTATCATTCTGTTTGTAGTTTCTATATAATTCATTTTCGACCCCATAAAGTATATATCTTCCGAGTTCGTACGCATAGCGAATTTGATTGAGTGATGTTCGTCTGTCCGTCCATGTTATATTGAAATCAAGCTAGAGATAATTTAAATACGCCATTCGATCAGACATAGTTTTGAAAGATTTGCTATTGAAAATCAGAAAGATCGCTCCGTGTCCTTCGAGGAAGCGGGCAAAACACCACACTTGGCTCTAATTTTTCTATATTTTTTGGAACAATGAAGTAACATCAATCAAAAAATCAACATATGGGGTGATAGAGAACTAAAAAATAAGAAAAAAACATTAACTAAAAAAATTGGCGCTCGCCCATATTTTCCGAATTATAGGCCCTAAGAAAAGTACGATTGTGCACCATATATTTAAAGATATCAATTAAGAGCCAATGATATTTTTATATAAAGTTAATTTAATCTTTTTTCTTCTTGTTTTTTAATTCTTTGTCAGCCCTATATTTGTTTATTATACCCTTCACCACAAAAAGTGGAAAAAGGGTATAACTAAGATTGTCATTCCGTGTGTAATTTCCGACCACATAAAGTATATATATTCTGACTTCTTATGCATAGCGAAGTCCATTGAGCGATGTCTGTCTGTCCGTCCGTGTTAGTAAAATAAATGTGCCAATCGATCAGATATAGTGTCGAAGAAGGTCCTATTAAAAATCAGCATAATCAGTTCATGTTCTTCCAAGCAGCAGGCAAAACACCACCCCTACCTCTTATAAATATATGGGGCGATAGAAAGTTAAAAAGTAAGAAAAAAAACATACATATATTTTCCGAGATACGGGGCTCTGTAATTTTCAAATTTTTTTTAAATATCAATATGGGTATCATTTAAAAGCTTTTGAGGAGATCTTTAGGGAAATACTAAATCCTTTAAAAAATGCTTAACCCATTAAGAGCCTATGTCATTTTTATGTCAAATTATAGATAAGCAGTACCAAAATTTTTTTATTCTTTCTATCTCTATCACCCCAATATTTGCTTTTTTGATTGGAATTACTTCACTAAACTAGATTTACATTAATAGTGAAGGGTATATAAAATTTGGCATAGACGACGAATAAAGCACTCTTGTTTGTTTTGTTTACCGTGAAAAGTATGAGTATTTTATTTAACTAATTTTGTGTGCATTCTTACAGGTAGTATAGAAACGATTTTTATTAAAAAATGAAATCCAGCAGAAGAAACAACATTTTAAATTTAATTTTGAATTTTTTCCCCCATCAGAATTCGAACCATCGGTTTTATAAATTAATGAAAATTTACCTATTTTTGGCTTTTTGGTTCTTTTCAATTTAATTTCTAAAAATGTTTAGAAAGAAAAATTATTTACAAATGTATGCGGACGTTTTCCAAAGAAAACAAGAAAAATTAGACCCTAGCAATGAATGAAATGAATGAACGAAAAGAAGTCAATTTTCATTAATTTATAAAATCGATGGTTCGAATCCTGATGGGGGAAAAAATTCAAAATTAAAACAAACGCTAGGCACCGCGTATTTACATTCATACTTAACTCATAAGAGTTAATATGATACTGAAACAGCGTCTATAATGTGGTGAGAAAACAAGTATGAATAATTAAAAATTAAAAGTTGCATTGCGTGGCTATCCAATGGCTTAGCACAAAAGCAACAACAACAAATGTACAAGACGAGTTACAAAGAGAACGACAAAGAAATACTTTAAGTTGTGTGTGAACTTCGTCTCACCAAATTAACATTAAGATTAGTTCGTTAAATAGATGATGTTTACAATGTACACAACATTAACTAGATAGATGCAAAGAATGCTGATGAAGGATGTGGCGGTCCAGAAAATGCTGCATTTCATTCTGCTAGTGTCTAGTTTTTCTTGTTTTCTTTGGAAAACGTCCGCATACATTTGTAAATAATTTTTCTTTCTAAAAATGTTTAGAAATTAATTAAAAAGAACCACAAAGCCGAAAATAAGTCAATTTTCATTAATTTAACAATCACCCTTATTCTGCGTTTCGATTACGTTCCCGCATTCAGTTACGCTCGAATCGAAAGAAGGTATTCTGACAAAAAACCTAATCGAAAGAAAAAGAAGAAGAAGAACGGTGTATGTTTAAAATAAGTTGTTTGTTGTGAAACGTGTGAGATAGAAACAGTAAAAATAAACAATTTTGTAATAAAACTTTAAAATTAGTGAAAAAAAGCAATAAATAAAATTCATAAACAAATAAAAACTAAAGTTTGTGAAAACAATAATTAAATAAAGTTAAGAACAACAATTAAATAAGAAAAGAAAAAAGTGTCAGAACATACATATGTGAGTAAGTGAAATTTGTGGTCAGAATATCAGTTGATACTTTAATTCTTTTACATCGTTGCTTGCCAAAAAAATTATTTTTCTTAACAAAATGGAATCAATAGCAGCGGCGGTATTGTTGGAAGAGGAAAACAACGCACTCCAGAATGCAGAGTTAAGAATTGAAAGGCAGAGGATGAGAGACAATTGTAATCCATTCGAGATGACTCATAAATTGTGAGTCTTTTGTTTATATACATACTTATATGGGAAATTATTACTTTAGCTTTAGAGATTTCAAAAAAACTTTCGCCTGAATAAAGACGCATTTAAATATGTGTTAGACACTTTTGCTGCAGAAGCGCACTCAACGACATAACATCTTCGTCACCATTAAACCGAGTTGTAGCTGCTTTGAGGTTTTTTGCTGAAGGAAGCTACCAACACGGAGTGGGTGCAAATTACAACGTTGGGATGGCTCAGTCCACGATGTCAAAATCATTGTCGTTTTTCCTTGACATAATGCAGGCGAGACTGTGCTCGCAATGGATAAAATTTGACCAGACTGAGGAGGAAAAGGCACAGGCAAAACAAGATTTTTATGCCAAGGCTAGCTTTCCTGGGGTAACATTAAGCTTAGCAGTTTTTCGTACTGCTGAGATATTGTTGTTTTCGACCTTTAAAAATTAAAGATTTAAAATTTAAAATAAACAAAAAATGGTTACAAAATAAAATTATTTGCCCTATTCACAAGCCCCCTAGTAGGTGCTAAGTGCTAACAAAATACAACGGTGCTAGCTGTGTTGTTGGTAATTTTCATGCAAACATGCGATACAACACTTAGTACTTTTTTTCATATGTTTTTCAAACGTTGTATTTGTTTAAATGTTTTATGTTTAAATGAATTATTATTTTTGGTTTCATGTGTGATTTATATTAAATTAAATTGAATTAGAAGATATTTTTATTAGTTTTATTTATTTAATTTATTGATTTGACTGATTTATTAGAAAGTTGAAGTTGAAAATTGCCAATATAAAAACTGTTCTTTAAGATTTTATATTGCTTTAATGACTCGATTTCTAATATTTTGTATGGTACCGCCATCACCTATACCAAAAACAGATGCTACCTTACGAACACAAGCACCATTTCCTGAAGATCCCAAGCAGTAAAGTACAATTTTAAGCTGCAAGTCAATGCGTAGTTGGAGCCTTTCGCCAATTGTGTGAAAAACATCGTCATTTTTTAAAGGGTTGAATATATAAGCAAATTCCTCTGGCCGTAGTCGTATCATATGAAGAAATCTGTTTTCATCAAAATACCTTAAAACCCGATTATGCCATAATGATGATTTTGGTAGCCCTAAATGTATAATTCTGCGACTGGAGAGCAAGTACATTAGGTTCATCCTAAAAATGTCTTGAATTTCATCCTCACACAAAAAATTTATTAATTTACTTTTTTCTGTCTTCTCCCCCATTTGGCTTATAAATAACAAATGATGAATAGCACTTTTCTTCTTCTTATTTACTTTTTGACGTATGAAGTACAATGTACAATGGCACACTGATACAATGGTTGTTCACAAAGAAGTAAACAAAAGGTAGTATGCAATACTACTTACACCTTAGCAGAGCTTGTGAATACGGCAATTGTATTTTATACTTACATTTTTTTAGTTTTACCCTTTTTTTAAAGAACTCCAACAATAATTAAAAATTTCCGTTAGCACATACACAACTTAGAAAAACGTAGCTACGATCGTAATGCAGAATACACACAATCGTAGAAACAAATGGAAATGAAAAGAAACTGAACACATAATACCAAAGTTGCCAAACGGAGAAAATTTCGATCTGAATCGAAACGCAGAATAGGGGTGAATTTAAATTTTAAAGTGTTTTTAGAAGAAAAAGGAAGAGTTTAACAGTTAATGGCATTAATTTTGTGTTTTTATTAATATTAACCGTTTATAACCGACTTAAAAAACAAGAAGTAGGTTATCAATTCGTCTGAATGTTGCCAGTTTATATATGTGCCTCCATAACTCAGTAATTTCTGAATCGAATTTTTCCTTTTTTTAAAGACTATGTTTACAGATTGGTCCCTGTTTAAAAACAATTCTGCTATAAGGATGAGAAATTACAAAAATTTTAAAACAAAAAAAGTATCCCGGTAGTACCGTGACTTTCACATGTACAGCCTTATCTTTTTGACCTGAAATAGGCAGTGTTCCAGTATGTATGTTATAGGAACTTATTTTAAATTACCCCAAAGTATGTTTTATTATGTCCGCTGTAACAAGTATAAAAAATTTTCAAAGTTTTAAAAATTAAAAGGTGTGCCCATATAACATACATGTGTTGCACGTGTATTCTGAACCATAAAGAAAACCACTTTAAAATTAAAAAAAAATCTGCGTAATACTATAGCTACCAATAGCAAAAAAATAAATCTTGAAATAAAAGAGTGTCCCCTTAGGTGGCGAAAATTTACCTATCTTTTGACACTTAATAGACAGATGCTTAAAAATTGGCCAGAATGTAGATTACTACGAACGTTATTATAAGAAGTATACAAATTCAAATTTATAAATTAAAGGGTGCCCTAATAATTCATTTAATTTAATGTATATGACAACACTTTTGAAATGTTGAAATTTAAAAAAAAAACCTGTATTGCTATTTTCGCTATAACAACAAATATAATATCTGGATTTGGAATTTTATCAGTTGATGACAAAAGCTGTTTAAAGTCGGTTTTTTCCAAGAATTATTATTATAAAATAAATACACATAATGTTGGTAACAGCGTCGCAAAAACCACTTAATAATTCAAAACTCTGTTAGTTAGAAATTTAAATGTTTTAAAAATTTTGCGCCAAAAAAAACGACAATAGGCCTCTTCATTAGCTTAATTTTTATACAGAAACTTATTTTAAAATTTTTCACTTAATTTAATTTCTTTTATTATATTCATGCTTTCGTAGATTCTATAAATCTCCCTGGGTTAATTTATGTGTAAATATTAATTAAATGGAATGCAAATTGAAGCAAATTTTTTCAATAAATTAATCAACAAAAAAATATTCTACTTATTTTAACTTTCGCTATGTTTTTTATTTTGGTTTTAGATTTTTTTTACAATTATGCTGGTTTGGCAACTTTCAAAATGTTTTTAAACAACTGCAACGTATTCAAATCAACAGCTTGAATTAATTGTGTGGCAAAGCAAAAAAGTTGTAATTTTTTATTTTTATTGAATAAATCAACAGTTTAACTAAAGCAAAAAAAAAAACTTTTTATCGACCCAGTTAAATTTTTTGCGTTTTTGAGTTAAAATTTTACCAAAAATAGAAAGTTATTTAACAATTGTCTAACCGAAAAGATCGAAGAGTATTTTATATAATTTACATTTATCGTATTTTGGCGATATATTAGGTGAATTTGTAAGAGATTTTAATTTCCCAGCAAAAAATTACACATTATCTTAAAAAGTACTTTCCACATAATAACTTACTTTTGTGATTACCACATTTTGTTATTCGCTTACAAAACACATTACATTAGTTTCCAAAAAAGAAAGTAGTAATAGAACTACTTCTTTCAGTTAAAAGAGAATACCTTAAAATACATAGTAATGACCATTATTATTTCCTACAATAATTAATGTAATCAACTCTCAGTAATTGATTATAAAAGTCATATGCCTCGTTAAAATCATTAGCTTGGTAATCTAGTTGGGAAGTCCTTCCGTGAAAAATGCTTAATTCCACACTCAAGGTAATCTAAATTTTTTTTCTGATTTTGAATACTAAAATTTTGAAACGGTTTTAAATATGTATGCACAAAAAATAATTGTGGAATCCGTTCGCAAGTAGGATGACTGCGGATCCTTTTAGATCAAGTACACAACTCTTGATTCAACAACAACTTCATTAAGACCTTAATTTAAATTCTGAACTTTAATAAAGATTGATTACACAATTTAATAATTTTATTTTACTTTTAATAAATTCTCGAATTAATTTTTTAGAAAATACTTTTTACGAGGGCTGCTCTATATATTTCTGGCGTAATAGTGAAAATGCGAATATTTATAATCAAAAATGGTTTTATTGTTTTTCAAAGTACTCTCCAGCATGATTTATACACTTTTGCATGCGTTCAAACCAGTAGTCGAAGCACTTTTTCCACTCACATTGAGACACCTCTAAAACATGGTTTTTGAACACTTCAACAGCTTCTTCTGGCGACGAAAATCGTTGACCACGAATTTTTTTCTCGATGTGCGGAAACTAGAAGAAGTCATTAGGTGCCAAGTCAGGGCTGTACGGCGGATGACCCATTAATTCGACGTTTTGGCCGGTCAAAAACTCTCTGGTTTGAGCCGATGTGTGAGAGCTCGCATTGTCATGTTGAACAATGATTCGTCTTCTCTTGTTGGTTTTTCGAATTTCTCCGATGACTTCAGGCAAACAAATTGTAGTGTACCACTCAGAAGTGACCGTCCTACGTTGCTCAAGCATAACAGTCGCCACATGACCAGTTTTGCCGAAGAAACAGGGGACCATTTGCTTCGAAGTGCTTCTTCCACGAACAACTTTCGTTGGATTTTGCTCGTCTTTGAAGACCCACACGGTCGATTGTTGTTTCGTTTCGGGCTCATGCGCATAGATCTATGATTCGTCACCTGTGACGATCTTCTAAACGTCTGTTGAAGCACCGCAATCGTATTTTTGCAACATTTCTTTGCACCAATCGACACGAGCCTTTTTTTGAGCGACTTTCAAATTGTGCGGGATCCAACGAGAACAAACCTTTTTTACGGCCAGGTGTTCATGCAGTATCGAATGTATGCTGGTGGAAGAAATGTCCAAGGATGTCTCCATCTCTCGGTATATCGCATGTCGATCTTGCATTATGAGTTCACGCACGGCATCAATGTTCTCTGGCACAATAGCCGTTTTTTGACGACCTTCACGGAATTCGTCTTTGAGCGAGCTTCGGCCACGATTAAATTCATTATACCAATTTTTCACAGTGCTATAGGATGATGGCACGAAAATGTTCACGAGTTAATTCCATTTTTTTCCGACCTTCCGTCCGTCCATTCGTCTATCGCAGGTTTCTATCTTTCGAACTGTCATAGTTAGACTGTTGAAATTTTCAGAAAAAATTTAATACTATAGTCGCTATGACAACAAATACATACTAAAAATTAAAGGGTGTTCGGAAACTGACGTAATATTCATAAAACTGTTGTTATATTTTGAACCGTGATGGTCAGAAATTTCATACGTTCACAGTCTCAGTAAAAGTATGTGCGCTATAGCAAAAAGTAGAAAACATAAAACTCTACATTAATGGGTATCCCACTATTTACGAGATTTTTACTTATATGGCTTTAGTTTTTCAACTATAGTAGGCAGACAATTAGAATTCACAAATATGTCCACTATAACAATAAATTGTAAACAATAAATTTAGGAATTAAAGGTTGTCTTCAAAAGACCGTGGATTTGACGAATATGATCTTATCTTTTACACCGATACAGGCAGACGCTTGAAGAAGATGTGCTTCTATTTCTGCTATAAGGATGAGTAATTACAAAAATTTTAAAACAAAAAAGAAAAGTATTCCGGTAGTACCGTCACTTTCACATGTACAGCCAAAGTATATCTATAACAAGTACATGCAGGAGTTCAGCTGATAGTTTTATTGGTGTGCGTGTTTATCATGTTTTGTGGCAAAATTTGTTTACATTTATTTAAATTTTTATTTTGCTATACAGTTATCTTGTTTTTTACGTGTTTCTTTTCCAGTGAAAATAAGTAACATCAAAAATTTGTTTGAAAGGCAAATATCCGAAACATATAAAAACGTTCCCTATTAAATGTATAAACGACTTAGAGGGCAAATTTTAGGATTTGTTTTGTTTTACTATTTTATTTTAGAGTTCTTCTATAAGAACTATTGTAGGAAGTCGCGGATTAAAATAAGGCCTTTGTGACAGTATGTTTAAAGGTTTTATTAGTAGACCATAATACAATTTTAATGGTAGTCATAACAAACAGTTTATCTTAAACTACTCCAAGTTTCTTAATATATTATTTCGTGTGTATTTTGTAACGTGCTTATCAAAAAAATTGCAAATTTTCAATACGAATACACGTTTTCTAAAGAAATTTGTTTCAATTATAGCCCCTTTTCTTATTTTGTTCTTAATGATAAAATTTTAGTTTATGAGCGTATGATAAGAACTCGAGTTAAAATCGTTTAAGTCTAATTTAAGAGATGCTCTAAAGTTCGCAATAAATATATATTCTAAAAACTACATATAATGCAACGCAATTTAATTACTTAAAAATAAATTCTCATCATAGAAACTTTTTAGCATTTAGAAATCGATTTTAAAGTATTACAATTTTGTTAAAAACGAACAACATGCTTTCAATGACAGGCCAATGTAAAATTCATAGGTTTTTCATAGGATTTCACCCGAATTTGCACCACTTCGTTAGTATAGATGTGGTGTTTTAATTACATCTTTTTCCTAACTTTTTTTACTGGGTTTTCAAAACAACTTTAAAATGTAGGTTGTTGGGATAATTTTATTTGCATAAATGAAATTTGATTGAAGCCAAAGCCCTTAGAAAAAGGCAAGGGATTTTCGAAGCTCTTGACATTTTATCTTGGTATGGGTTCATGTGGAACTACCTTTACAATACGCGAAACATGGGGAAATATGTTTAGTTTTGGTAAATTTTCTTGTCAAAAATAAAAAAAAATTACAACCATCAGTGTAACTTTTGACAAAGTCTGTTATGTTAAGTTTTTTTGTCTGTTGTCAACATAAATAAAAATGAAATTACAATCTTTTCCTTTAACAGTATCAGCAAATTAACAACTTGTTTCTTTTTGTGTGTTTTTTGTTTTCATAAGTAGAAAACTAACTTAGTAATTATGAAGAAAGTATTTTTGCAACACGTACGTTAAAACCAGACAATGTAGACTACAGAGCAGTTGGTCATAAAGCATAGAAGGGGTGGCAAATAATTTTGATAAGAAATCGGCAAATTTGAAAAAAAAATTGGCAATTTAATTTTTAAAAATCTGAAATCTAAAAAAATGCAATAAAAATAATTTTATCAACGAAAAATAACAGAACAGAACTTTTCAGTATTAAATAATGTTTAAAACTTACAAAATACCACAAATTAAAAAAAATCCCGTTTTACAAATATTGTTTTATTGGTCGTATACGGTGGAAATAATCCAACATTTCCATTTATTTTTGGTCATTAAAGTCACTTTAAGCAGTTTTATAAGATATCCCATAAGGTAAATTTTTCTGAAATCTTTTCTACTGGAGTTAGAGCCAAAAGACAGATTGACTCTTTCGTTGGAATAAAATTCCGCTGCGACATAAGTTGTACGAAAAAATATATCTTTCACTGCACTGTATATTCAATTTAAAATACTCGTAATGGCCAGGGTTACATAAGTAATTCTATTTTTAAACCAACTTCAAAAAAAGAAGAAGATTTTCAATTCGACTGGTTGTTGCTTTTTTTATGTTTGTGCCTGCAGTCATTCTGAACCCATTTTAAAAATTTTTCTTTATTTGAAAGGTGATGCTTAAATATTGGTCCCATTTGAAAAACAGTTCATAATCTTAAAAATTAAAGGGTGTCCCCATACAGTATATCTGTTTCTTACGTGTATTATGAACCGTAAAGGGCACGACTATAGCTCCCAATGGCAAAAAGTAATTTAAAAATAAATCTAAAAATTAAAGGGTGTCCCCATAGGTAATGTAAATTGACCTTTATGAACTTTTATGACCGTTATAGTAACAAGAATTAATATTAAAAATTAAAGGATGCCCCCAATAGTTCATTTATTTTAATGTATATGGCAGACAGCTGAAACTTACATGGGACCTGTATTGCTAAGTCTGCTATAACAACGAGTTTATAATTTAAATTTAGAAATTACAAAGTGTTACTTAAATTACTGTAATTTACCCTTGTATACAAACACTTGAAAATTTGATAGAATGTCCACTACTTTGTGTGGTATAATAAGAAGTATAAATATGTTAAATTTTAAATTAAAGGTTGTTACAATATTTGATGTATATGGTCAAACTGCTGTAACGTTATCGACCGACGGTAAAGTGATACATTAAAACAAAGTTTATATATCCGATGTCAAGATCAAAATCTGCAAGCTTGATACATTGAACCCTGTGTAATTTTTGTTTTTTATTGTACACATAAAATTCAGCCAGTAATTAATTGCTATTAAATCATTAAATTCTTTATTACCACTACCTTGAATAACATTATCTATGTCCTACCTGGGATGTTTTCATTACTATTAAAATTTGATTGGCAATAAAAAAATTAAACAACCATATAATGTTAATGATTTTATTTTAACTATAATTTTTTTTACTATTAGTAATGAAACGTTAGTGAAACTGTTTAATTACATTAATAACAAATAAAAAAAATTTAAGAAACTTCAAAAAGAACTTTGAATAAAATCTTAATTAAACCTTAACCCTTTTGTGTGTGAAAATTTTACTAATTTATTAATTTTAAGTGAGATAGATGTAAAATTGTATTTTTGAGATCTAAAGTCGCGTCACAATCCAGCCAGCAGATCGTAGTACTTAAACGGAAACAAAATTATGTTCCTATGTTGTTTTATTATTTTTTTTTTCTGAAATGTTAAAAAATATATATTTCATCAAATTTTTGTGAAAAGAATGCCATTAAAAAAAATGCTTTATTATACTTTATCATATTGATTTAAGGTACAAAAATAAGGACTAAAGTTTATTAATGCTTTAGAATCATTTAATATTTAGCAGAGTTCAGAAAATTATACTCACTGTACAAAATTCTCGTACATAAATGGTAAACACACAACTAAAACCAACCCGTACATTTTTTTATTTATAACAATTATGTGTATCTCTAAATTAAGAAATTTTCCGTACACATCCACGAATGTGTTTTATTAAAATATTTATTTATGTACACGTACGTGGATGTACGACAATTGTTTGTGTACGTGTACTCTACTTTCATTACGTGTACGGAATAGAAGTACATGAAAAACTAAAAATAAACTCGTGTACGGAAAAAAAACGTACATGAAAAAATAAATATAAATTCGTGTACGAAAAAAACGTAAATGGAAAAATTAAAATAATTGCGTGTACGAAAAAAACGTACATGTAAAAGTAAAAATAACTGCGTGTACGGACGGCAAAAAAGTACATGTACGATAGACAAAATTTAACAACATTTTTTATTGTTATTATTATTAGTTATTTTTTAGTTAAAATTTAAGTCTACTATTGCAGTTTGTTTCTGACGATTGGTAAGTAGTGGAGTTCCTTGAAAAATCAAGCGATTTTTGCTTGATTGCTTATCTTCAACATTATTGCAATTATATCTAGGGAGGAATACTGTTATCATAAAATAATTATTTTCATTTGGGTTTATTGTTTGTCCAATTGTTTTCGTGCTCTTTAAATTTGCATGTGTAAATGTGCTCTGCTCATTTTTTAGGTATGGGATGTTTACTTGTGCATTTGTTATTGTTTTATTACTATCTTCGTTATAGCTTGTGCTATTTGTTGTTGTTGAACAGTAATTGTACTTTGCACACAAAATTTTTATGAAAAGAAAAATATGTACGGGTTGGTTTTGAACAGAACATTGTGTGCACGATGAGTGTATCTTCTGAACTCTTCTATTTAGTCTATAATAATAACTTTGTTTTTAAAGAATTACCGACGGAAGCAAAAAAAAAATATTAGCAATAAAATTGGCAATTAGTTAGTGCTTCTAATTAAATACTCCCATGCATGGTTTATGTAGAAGTATTTATATTAGTTTTTGTAGAAATTAAAATTAAATTAAAAAAATAAATACATAATTGTTTTTCTTGTTATAAGTAAATTTTAGTATTTAAGAAGTTCTATTCAAAATGTATTTTTATACTCTTAAATACATAATTCATGTGAGGTGTAATGGTAAGAAGACTTTTTTATTACAAAACAATAAAAGTATATAAAGTCTGAAATAAATAGTATTTGTTTTTTAAGAAAAAATTAAGAAAAAATACTCCATAAAAAACCAAATAAAATACTTGCTTAGCATTCAAATAAGGCATAATAACATCGTAACACAATAACGTAAAAAATACTGTTGTGTGTGTAACTATAAAAATTTTCTTTTTACAAATTTCATAGAAATAAAAGAAACGTGAAAAAATGTAAAGGCGGGAAAAAAATTTAAATGTGTATTGAGTAAAAAACATACAACCTTAAGTCATTTATTGAAATTAAACGCTTAGTTTTAATTGCCTGAAAAAACTGTGATATGCGTAAGAAAAATTTGTTTAAATTTAAACTACAAACATTTTGAGACCTAAAATAAAATGCAAGTCATCTGCAAATACTTATAGATTTCCGTTCAGAAATTCTATTAGCACTAGTTTTTATTAAGTCTGTATATATTTAACTAAATACCCATCCACATGCATAAAATATATCTTTACACGTAGCCGATCGCTTAACTCTTTAAGGCACGGTTTTCGCATTTATAACTTTTTAAACAAAACGAATGCATTTTCAGTTAAAATAACATATTCTTATTATAAAAAAACAGAAAAACACAAATTAGCACTTTAGGTTTTTTGTAATGAGGTGGTAAGTTTCTAACCACCGTGGCGCTTGACATAAAAATATTCGAACAAAATTTAGGATCTGCAGCCAAATTAAGAACACAAAACTACTTTTGATTAAAATCGGAGAAGCAAGTCTTATTTGATTATATACAGAGGGGGTCTTTGCAGGATTTTCATTGCCATATTGTACGCACTGGATTCTTTTTGGTGCTGCATTTTGTAAATCTTCGGGATGGGATCGCTCTGGCTTCGGCATACTGTTTCCAAACGTAATTCTTTTGGCACTGATTTATTTACGATGACTTTTAAAAAAGTGATTAGTTTACATTTTCTCAATAAATGGCACGAAAACATGTTTTAAACACCCAACAATAGGTGGTTAGTTAACTGACCACCAAACCTGAAAGAGTTAAGAAGTGGGGTTTTTTTTTCAATTACTCGAGCTAAATTTTTTAAGTCAGTAAGTAGTTCACAAAAACAAATTTCTTTTAACATTTTGCAAAATAAATTTAATAACAAAATGAATATTTTATTTCAATGCTTGAATTGTTAACGATTTAAACTTCATATAAAATTAATTGAAAATTATTAGAAAAAAGTATGTACCGTTTGAGAATTATTTTAAATAATTAATTTATATTTATAATTTAATTGAACTTAACACAAACAAAATAAAAGCATTCATTTCTGATTATTTATGTATTTTACAAGTTAAGGTTGAATTTATTTTTCAGTTTTATATTTATGAAGCGATCTTCTATTCAGTTTTTAAATAAAAATATCATTTATTATTTCTTTTTTTAATATTTCGCTACACTGTTGGGTGGCATCATCAGGAAACAAAAATATCATTTGATATTGAGAAAAATAAATAATAAATAATATTTTTATTTTAAAACTGACCTAGTGCTTAAAAAATTAGAAAAGAAAATTAATTATAAAGGTCAAAAAAGCAATTATATGTACGAGATGATAACTGAGGATTTTCTGATATTAAGTATGGATTCCTGTATTAATTTTTAGTAATAATCTCGCTTCTGAGATAATTGAGTGCAATTTGCATTTGCATTTGAAAGTACGATTTTTTAAGGCAAAAAGTAGTGTAGCAGTGCGTAGTATTGCCGTTAATATAATTTTTTATAATATCACATTTTGTTAGGTTTCTAAAAATTTATCACTATTTTATAAATTTTATCTTTTTGTCGCAGTCTTTATCACAATTATTTGTTTTGATTTAATCGTCAACTATCTGATGGCTATGAAAGTACTCATATGTACATACATATGTAACTGATTGTGATAAAATATGTATTCGAATATTTTTAGTTTCTTTTTTACTCTGATATCTAATATTTTTACTAAGATTTACTTTTGCCTGAAAAAAATTTATGCTTAATAATGAATCAATTTTCAGCCGGTTTAATAATACTGTCTGTTTTATTATTGCAGCTAACAGATGAAGTGGTACGCAAGAAGTCTGAATATCAAAAACATCTCGAAGGTTATAAAGCCTTAAGAACACGTTTCGAAGAGCATTACATTAAAGGTACGATATTAAAAATATATGCATATACATATTTTCCTTTCTACGCAGTTTTTCAAAAACTATTGAATATTAAATAATTATTAATTCCGCTTAAGTTCTCGTATACTCTCAATTTATTAATAAAGCAAAATTATTTTTACAAATATCTGTGTTAATTTGTAAAGAAACAGGAATGTGTGATGCTAGCAAAATATAATGAAGCACTTTCTGGATCGCTTCATTCGTCATCAGCATTCTTCGCATCTATCTACTTTAGGTTGTGTGCGTTGTAAATATAATCTATGGGTGTAGACCAAATCCACACACACAAACCAAAGCTTTTTTTTGTTCCCCTTATTAATTTTATCATAATAGCTGTGTGTTTTTAAGTGCCTTAAGTCCACTTTTTCAAAAATTAAGTTAAAGGTAATTTTAATGAGCTATAGACACCTTCTCTCAATAATTACAATAACAATTTCAATAGAGTTGACGTAAAATAACCAAAAACAGTTATACTTAACAATTCTATTGCACAAATATTTCTTTTGAAAGTGTAATAAGTCCATTCACAAACAGCATTTCAGAAAAAGGACCAATTCTATACTGCCAAAGACTATTATAATGCAATATAGACTTGCCAAAAAAATCATTTGTATGACATGTAAAAAGAAGACTTTGACTAAACATAATGTCTAGAAGAGTCAATATCACACAGAAAAAAAATTATGGTTGGAGAAATTGTAAACTGGTGATTATATATGTATGTTGGACGAGAGAAATATAACAATATAATAAGTTTATTACCTTATTACCATAAATCCTTCAATATGCTAACTGTAAAACAAAATTTAGTTTAAATTTTCTTTTTAACCGTTTACCACAGGTGGAAAAGCCGGATACATAAGTTTGATTTATAAAACACACTACTTCGAAACTCTATAACAAAGACTTCATCAAATAAAATTGTCAAATTAATTTTAATTAAAAAAAAGGAAAATCAGTATTCTTAATTGGCCTTTCATCATATATGTATATGGGGAGTAATTTCTGCAATATCCATTTCCGACCCCATAAAGTGTTTATATTTTTAGTTTAAATCTCTTTATTTTAACTGCTGTTTTCTACCCAAAAATTTTTTTAGTAAAGTAAAGCTTGTTTTTACTTCTTCTAATATTTTATTTTTGAAAGTAATATAAGTCCATGTGGAGCTAAAAAATTCGTTATTATTTCAAATAATTTTAGTAATTATTTTAGTATTATTTCATTATAAAATTTAATTTTTTTACTAAATTAGTATTTGAACTGTGAATATTATAAATGAATTGAAATTATTTTACTTTAGTTCATTTTATTTTTAATTTCTAACCCTGGAGTTAATGTCGACGTCGTTGACGGCGTTCCAACGCCGAAAAAGTTGAAACAGATTGAACTTTTACGGCGTTGCAACGCGTTGAGATTAACTGCTCTCATACAATTTCATACGATTTAACTTTTTTTTTGACATTTGACGACGTCAACGACGTCGACATTAACTCCAGGGTAAAAATCTTTTTAGAAAGAAATTTTTTTTACAAATGTATGCGTACGTTTTCCAAAGAAAAAAAGAAAAATTAGACGTTAGCAGAATGCAATGCTGGACGTAGCTGTCCAGAAAGTGCAGCATTGCATTCTGCTAGAGTCTAATTTTCTTTCTAAAAAGATTTTCATAATGAAATTTAAAAGGTGTATATTGTAAAAACATCACTCGAATTAATTAAAGTTGGCCAATATTTTCAAATTGATTCAAACGCAAACCCTTAAATATCTCAATATATGATAAAATGGACATATACCAATTTAAAAAAAAAACAGCTTACATATTTGATCTTGTTTCTGAAGTTACGATTTTCAATACAACAAAGCAAAAAAAACAACAATAACCTACAAAAAAGGCACAACTTAATCTGAATAACAGTCAAATGTCTTAATCATAGGGGTAGATATTATCAAAAAAAATCTTTTATTATCTGTAAAAAAAACTTTGGTTTTCCCACTTAAAGTGGTTAGTAAAATAATGTTCGTAGCTAACACTTAGCAGAGAGTTGAGAGATAAATAGAATGATGAGAGCGATTCTGTTTTCTTTAAAAGTTAACACATCAATTGATAATAATTCTTTTTTATTTATGAAACTAGGAGTATGTGAACTTAAAATAGTTCAACTAAAAGTTAATTTTCAGCTTTCTGCCTATTAAAATACTCTAGATATATTTTAATAACTTTTCACTTTCTATAGGAGTTTCCACACCCACTCTTCTAATTTAGTGTGTAAGTCGCCAGACTATAAAAACTTGTATCTGAGTTACTTGTGCAAAGTTTCACGACTCCATCTATTATAGTTGCTAGGTATACGATAACATTTATTTACTTTTTATGGGCGGTACCACGCCCATTATTATATTCTAATATATGTTTCGTTAAACTATATATATGGGGTTTACTAGTGCCAAATTAAAGAGCTTACCTTTTATAGTTCTATAGCTACATGGTAATAATTTTTCATTTTCTATAGGAGGTACCAGGCCCATTATTCCAATTTAGCCAGGTTTTCGCAACATTATGGATGTTAAGAAGAGAGTTATTTGAAGAAAATTTTACAGTAATACCTATTACAGTTACCAAGTAACACGTTGATATATAGTAACTTAGTGTGGAAAGTACCACGCCCAGATGAAAGGAAGAATGGTCCACTGGTGGAAGCAGCTATATGTAACTTTCCGACAAACAAACGCACTTTATGCTTTATATATATTGAAAGTCTATTAAGTATGTTATTTAAGAAACAAATAGAAATACAGCACTTCTTAAATTCTACAAAAAACCTTTTTTCGGAAAAACAAATACACAGAGCGAAAAAGAAACTAAAAAAACACTCGTCATCTCGTAATAAAATGTTCTAGGAAAATTCAAAATCTTCCATTTTTAACCGACTTCAAAAAAAAGAAGGAGGTTTTACAATTCGGCTGAATGTTGCTTTTTCATATTTGTGCCTGCAGAACTCAGTCATTTCTAAACCGATTTTGCAAATTTTTGGTAATATGTAATGTATTATGCTTACAGATTCGGTCCGTTTCAAAAAGTGTTCATAATCTTAAAAAATAAAGGGGTGTATTATGAATTGTAATGGGCACTTCTGTAAAATTTTAAATGACTGCGTATTACTATAGCTGCTAGTAACAAAAAGTTATACAAAAATAAATCTAAAAATTAAAGGGTGCCCCATAATTGATGTAAGTTTATTATATGGGACTATCTTTTGAACCATTAAAGACAAATGCTTGCAGATTGGACAGAATGTCGATTACTATGGCCGTTATAGTAACAAGTATTAATATTAAAATGTATAAATTAAAGGGTGCGCCAATAGTTCATTTAATTTGATGTATATGGCCATACTCTTAATCAGTTGACAGACGCTTAATATACAACGAACCTATGTTGGTTAGTCCGCTATAACAAGAAGCTTAAAATTTGAATTTAGAAATTAAAGGGTGTTCCCAAAATTAATGTAATATGTTCTATATGGCGGTATTTTTTGACCCGTTATTTACAAACACCTGAATCTTAGACAGAATGTCCACTACTTTGTTTGGTATAATAAGACGTATACAAATTTTAAATTATAAATTAAAGGGTTGTATAATAGCTGATATAATCTGACGTATATGGCCAAACCGTTGAACCGTTATAGACAGACGGTTGAAATTCACACAAAACCTGATTGCTAAATCTACTACAACAGCAAGTATATAATTTAAATTAAGAAAATAAATGGTGATCCTATAGTTGCTGCAATTTGATGTATATTGCCAAACTATTGAAAAGTTAAACAAGTATAAAGTTTAAAGATAAAGGGTGTCACAATAGTTAATAAAATCTATGATGCCATAATATAATATAATTTATGATGCCATACCCTTGAACCGTTATAGGCAGACAGATGAAATCTGTTTTGAAGTCGGTTTTTTGCAAGAATTATTAAATGAAAAAAATGCTCGTTGACGGTAAGTGAAGACTTTGATATAAAACAAAAAAAATTAACATGTTGACTGCTTCCAAGCTCCAATTCTAATGTTAATCGTGATTGCGACTCTGCTATCAGCATATATACAGTCGATAATAATTTTCTATAACATTTTGTATTTGGCCACCCTGCTGGTTTGGCAAGACGCTCCTTTGGTTTTTAAATTATTCTGCCTAATAAATGCCGTCATTAGAAACGTTGTTCTATTTACTTTAACTTTGTTGCTCAGGAATCGTTGAAAACTTAAGGCAACATTCTTATATTTGAAATATGAAATTATTGTTCAAACTCTAAAAATACCAATCCTCATGCACATCTAAGAAGGTTTAATAATTTTTTATTTGAATTCATTATTTCTAACTTTTACAGCCGGTCGTGGTGGACGTAAATTGGATGATGTACGTGATAAATATCAGAAAGCCTGCCGTAAATTACATTTAACTCACAATGAGTATGTTCTATCAATAACAGAAGCGATCGAAGTGGAAAAAGACTTTCGAAACACATTATTACCCGGCCTCTTGGAACACCAACAATCGGTACAAGAAAGTTTCATATTATTGTGGAAGAATATTTTACAAGAAGCGAGTCAGTATAGCGATTTTACCTCAGATAAATTTAAAGAAATTCAAAAACGTATTGATAATGTGATAAATAGTATAAATCCCAGTGAAGAGTACCGGGAATTTACAGAAAAACATAGGTACGTAGGAGTATTATAAATTGTATTTATTTTTTATTTTTTTGTATTATTATTATGCAGAACCTCCCCCACCAGCCCTGTTGTATTTCAATTTGATGAATCTCTAATCGAGGATATACCCGGTAAACTACAATCCAGTACTTTGGCTGTTGATAATCTCACCGTTGACTGGTTGCGCACTAAACAAATGGAATTGGAAATTGCTGTTAAAGATTGCCAAGAGAAACAACTCAAAATGATTGAACATGTCAATGGAGGATCACCGATAATTG
Source organism: Gymnosoma rotundatum (assembly GCA_916610165.2). Taxonomy (NCBI): domain Eukaryota; kingdom Metazoa; phylum Arthropoda; class Insecta; order Diptera; family Tachinidae; genus Gymnosoma; species Gymnosoma rotundatum. The sequence goes on from OU744336.1 coordinate 63,837,062, forward strand.
CTAACGGAACTTTAACCTCAAATGGTAGCATAACAAATGGCATACAATCCTGCAAAGAAAATCATAAGTATGTTTTTAACTTTTATTTTCTTTACGTGAAGTATTTAACATTAATCAATACAATTCTTTGTCTTAAGTCGCCAATCTAAGGATTTGAATGCTTTAAGATGTCAGGAGAAACAAAAACAGAAATTAGTTGATATGATTAAATTTGCCTTAAATGAAGTTGGCTGTGAAGAATTGCCTTCTGGTTGTGATGATCATTTAGATCCAAATTTTGAACACAGCTTTAATAATGATAATCATCAGGTGAGTTTTATTTTGACAAGTTTCTTTTCATCGGTGTAGGTTTATATTTAGAAGATCACTTATTGGTTTTGGTACTGAGGTAAAGGTTGTTGTTGTTCTTGAACTTCTATTAGTTTCTAATCTAAAACAGGTTATGGAATCTAAGCATTTAAGGCACTTTAAAAATCGTGTGTAACTGAATCACAAAAGACAAAAAATACATTTTATTTCCTCATTTCTAAAAGGTTTTCCTCTGTTCTCATTATAAATGTCTCCGCTTTTTATGCGATATATTTATTAGCGCAAAATCTCCTTAAACGAAGGATCGTTTTTATTTTAAAAGTAAAGCACTAAAAAACATCCAGTCGTTTTTTCAAAATTGCCCAAATGTTCTTAATACATAAGTGCTCATAAAAACTGTACAGAATTTAAAGTGGTGAAATTTCCAAAAAGGCTTCCTTTAACAAAAAGCGACACAGCGGGGATATTAAACAAAAAAATAACTGAGAACATTTAAAGTTCTAGCTTAAGTTGTACCTTCTACGCCCAAGGTTTAGGCTCAATATTGTTTCACATTAGTGTACCTAGACTATGGAAAAATTGTTATACTACGAGGGTGTTTTTATAAGTCCATACATTTTTTAATAAAAAAAACAAATAAACAATCATGTTATTTCTCTAAAGAATTGTTGAAGTTAAATCTCTTTTCGCCGAGCCATTTCTTACGGTATGAAAACAATACTTACTGGGCAGGTTAACCCGTTGATTACGAAGGATGAGGCCCAATTAATCGATTTTTGTAATAGAAACTGCAAATGCATAAAAAAATTTCTTAGCCCAAAAGCGGTTGATTTTTTAAAATCCTTATTAAATCTACCCAATAAAAATTAAATGTAGTTAATGTAGATTAAGCTCTAAACACTTAGACGACAGCAGACTTCACAACTTCAAGGCTTCAAATGCTGCTCTGAAGTCAGCTTCATAATTATTTTGAAGACAGCAACAACAGCAGTGTATTTTATCAATACAAATTTCAGGGATACCGCATATATTTATATTTTATAATGAATAAAAGTAATTGATAAAAAAAATGTAATAATATCACGAAAAACTATAAAAACACATAAATTTATTTCCTTATTGTATTTTTGTAATGTTCTTTTATGTTTAATAATAAAAAAATTTTTTGTTCTTATTTTTCCAATTTATATGTATAATGGCAACACTATATTTGTTTATTGCTGCCCGTCAAAATAGAAAATAGCCTAAGTTGGCAGTAGCAGCAAATGCTGTCGTGTAGTCGTACTGCTGTGATGTCGTCAAAATAATCGTTTTCATTTGAGCACATGCATTTTATTTTTGATAGTTTGCTGTCGTCTAGTGTTTAGAGCTGTATACAGCGTTTATCCCAAAAAAATTGTCTCTAGGATTTAATTCTACCTTGGCCTTATTTAACGTCGATTCATATTTTACTGCTGTTTAGTCTAGTATGTTTTAGTGGATCCATATTTCGTAGACGGTTACTAAACGGCAATAAAACGTGTCCATTTTGCGGCTTGTGTTCGATCGTTAGCAAACACGAAATCCATCCATCATTTCCAAATGATCATTTAAAATAATAGAAACCACTCTGAGATACATATGTTTTCTACACGGACCTATTAGACCGACCTCGTAATTGAGAAACTATTGGACTTCAAAAAAGTAAATTTTTTTTTGTTTGCTTTAGGTAGAAGTGGTTTTAGACACCTGCGGAAAAAGAAAATAATAATACAATTTGGTTTTTGTTTTTTTATTACTCAAAAACGTGCTTAAGTTTGAGTTTTTTTTAAATATAGATAATCCTCCCAATATACATATTTTAAGGCTATAATCCTCCTAATGTGAAACTTCGTTCATTCCATACGTTTTTAATTATCGTTCAATGGTAATTTTTTGTCCAGATTTTCAGATGGAACAAAAATTTAAAAATTCTGTTTTTAGAAATTTCTTAATTTTTTTAAATGTAATTTCTATTAAAGTATATTTATTATAAAAAAATATGTCGTCTTTTTTGTAATAAAATAATTTCTTAAATTCGTAGATTACAAAAATCTATATTTCACCCCGTTTTTATGTTGTACTTTATTTTTTCCACCTGCAGAATAAATATAGTTCCCCTAATCTGAGGCACTGTGGCGCCTATTCCTCATTAACAGTGAGAATTTCAAAGCTTAACCTCAAGAAAATCTCTTCCCGAGCCATGCTAAATATACTCAAATTTAGATTAATCCCATTGTTTTATTTAGGAATAATATTTAAAGGAACTTAATTTTTGATCACATTTGAAAGCACAATATTAAAAGCCTCTTTCTTGTATTGCGTTGTATCTTTTTTGATGTTGACTATCAATCTTTTTTCTCTTTCAATAAAAAATTCGCAACTCTTTCTTCTTTAAAAAAAAATCACCAAAAAAACTAATATTTGTATCACAAAAAAAAAACTAGAACACCAATAATACTCCATCCGTAAGTATAATAAACGAACTAAGAAGACGTGGAGGTGTCTTAACTTTGCTTCGCGGACGGCATTTTAAACGTAAATCAACCCCTCAGCCCACAACGCCCACAGCAGCGACGAGAGCGAAACGTCTAAATAATAAAATGAAACCAAGATCCCAAAGTTTGGGCTCCTTATCGGTAAATAGTTCTAATAGCCCTGCAAAATATGAGCCTATTACTAACATACCCATGCGCATGGCTGCCAGTTATGAAGCGAATAATAATCCCGGTTTTCTGCATGATTCAAGTGATTTTGATAAGGATTGTCCATTAAGATTTGTGCCTTCTAAGTTAAGACGCAGTATGAGTCATGGTTCTATTTATTTAAGAAATCCCTTTAAAGAACAGAATGAGGAAGGGGAACTAGAAGAACATTCTAATACTAACAAAGCTTTAAATAACAATCATATTTATGCTGATTTAGATTTAAAAGAAGAAAAGGAAGATAAGAAGACGGTAACGTCAGTTGAAGAGCCAAATGAAGTAAATGAGATTTTAGCGGTGACTCCTGAAATTATTTTAAATGAAAGTGAAATGTGTAAAGGTAAAATTGTTATAGAAATTAATCAAATAGATGAAAGTAGAGAAACGCAAACTAACATTAATGTAGAAAGCGCTGTCCTAAATGAAACTGCAACTGAAACTGAAAAAATTCCGTCCGAAATACCCGCAGTAATGCAAAATTCAATCGATGCTCATTTAGATAAGATCGATGAACTTAATCGTACGCTGGATAATCGTTTAAAACGTACCATTTCACCGCAAATAACTGATTTGGATGCCATAGAATCTGCCGAAATTGTAGATGCCTTACAACGTGCCATCATTCTAAATGAAAACGCAAACAAACGTTATTCTACCTCAAGTTCAGACAAAGAGGTGCAGGTGAACACCACCAATCAAAATGAGAAACATAAAAAGAGGTCCCTTTCGTTCTCACAAAAGTCCATAAATGCTATACTTTGTAATATAAAAGAGTTTTCTAAAAGTCCTCTTAGTAAAATGCATATCACAATGCAAGATAAAGATAAAGAGAAAGAGATTAACACGGTTCCAAATGATATAAATTGTTTTAATACTCACAGTAGCAAACAGCCGATTAGTGAAATGAAACTGGCGGAAATATCAAATAACACAATAAACTTAATAACAAAACCACTGCCATTAACATCTGCGCCGGCCTCTACACCGGTAGCGGACTTGAGTACAAACTCTCAAATACAAGCAACTCAAAGCAATATTTTTAATAATGAAAATAAAACAACACAAATAGCTGCCATAAAAGAGCAACTACAACAACAACAACATTCCTTAGAAAGTATATTAAATCATTCCACTGCAAATTTAAATCCATCCAAAGATACAAACATAATTACCTCAAAGCTTAAATTTAAAGTGCCAAAAATACAAAAGAAATCAAAAGCCATACGTCAGACATTTCGTAGCAAATTTTTACATTTTCAACTGGGAAAAGGCAAACTCTGCAAGACATGCACGAAGCGTAGACGCATACATCCGAGTAAAAGTGTTTTTGATTTTTCCAAAGAGTTTAATATGAACACTGCCCACAACGATCATCAGTTAAACGAAGATACTGAAGATTTTTGTACATGTCCCTTAGATCATCCATCTTATCCGCCACCCTCTAACAAACGCATTAACATTTCGTCGTCGCACATAACAAACTGTTTCGATGATGAAGACGATGGTGATGAGACAAGTGATGATGTTTTATCAATTAAGGATCATTGCTATTGTGTTCCAAGTCTAGCAATGAGTGTGAGTAAATTAAAATCTTAACGCCAAAAAAAAACAAAAACAAAGAAATGGGGGACTATTTGTTCCTCTTTGTCTTTTTTATCTTTTACTTTAACTCACTGTCTTTATTTGTAGTATTTTTAGCTAAACTCGTAATTTGAATTTGAAGCACTTAAGAACATCACTTGAATACTGTATAGCAAATAATTTGCATTGATCGCTTTTTTCGTTTGTTTCTTTTATTATCTTTTTTAATTAATTTTTTGATTTTTTGCTTTTTTTAATGCTAAATAATTTAATTTTAGCTAGCATGTTGTTGTTGTTGTTTGGATTCTATAATAAATTTTATAATTTTGATTTTATGTATTTTTTTCATTTTGGTTTATTTAGAGTTTAAAACATAATTTTATTTTGCATGAATTCAAATTTTGTTATTTTATTATTTGTTTATTTATGTGATATAAGCATGGCGAAATAATAGCAGGTGGCTGTAATGGCGAATTCATTAGTTTTCGCCGAATATGCTAAATGTCAAACACCATATAAAAAAAATTTACTAATTTTTTATATAAGGAGTTTGACAATTAGCGTTTACGGCGAAATTAATGAATTCGCCATCGAGACTACCTGTATTATTTCACCGTGCAAATAAGTATCAGTGTTAACATTTTTCACATTCTTAATTATGTAGCATGGCGAAATAATACAGGTAGTCTCGATAGCGAATTCATGACTTTCGCCGTAATCATAAATCAAAAAACAGACTCCATATATAAAAAATATGTAAATTTTTTTTTTTGATGCTGTTTGACATTTAACATTTGCGGCGAAAATTAATAAATTCGCCATCGCGACTACGTAGTATTATTTCGCCATGTTTTGTAGTATTATATAATGTTTGAATGATGGCGAAATAATACAAGGTGGTCGCGATGTCGAATTTATTAATTTCGCCGTAATCCCTAAATGTCGAACTCCATGATAGATAGATGACTATTGAGATTTTTCCTTCTTCGAATGTCAAAAGCTATAATTTCTTTTGCTTTTAACAGCCGAAAACTATTTGTACAAAAACAAAATGTACATGTTTCTATTGCAGTGTAGTATTAATTTTCGCCGTAAGTATACCTGTTATTAATTCGGCTTTACTTTATATATAAAAAAATAAGTTTTATATATTTTTTAATATGGTATTTGACATTTAGCCTTTACGGCGAAAATTTTTGAATCGCCAGCGCGACCACCTGTATCCTTCCGCCATTGATTGAATTTTATTAAAGTAAATTAAACTACATGTTGACTACTGAGTTATCAAAATAAATGTCACCAACGATAGACTCGTTTAACTAAATTTAAGGGGCCAATATTATGAAATTACAAAAAACACAAATTTTTTAAATGATTGAAATCCTTATTCAAATGTTTGCTGGGTAGGTATGTTTTAAAATGCATTCCCAAACAACCGTTTAGTGAGAGCTCTGAAAATAAAGCTCATAAAACGAACCAGGTACTGAGCTTTTTCTAATGACTCCTTTAAATTGCTTGCGCTATAACTATGAAGTGTGTACCTTAGGAGCACTATTTATTACAACTCAGATATGAATCCTAGAAATTTATGATTAATGAGATTTATAAAGCTTAAATAATTTTTGAATCAAAACACTAGTGCGTTTCATTTGCGGACAATTGAGCATAAAGCAAAATGCAATATTTCACAGATGACATTGCATCCCAATAATCCTGGGAAGAAATTTCTGAGTATTACGTCCATCATGAAAGGATGGTTGAAATATACCAAGAGATGATTTTTTTAAATGGTTTTTTGTTTAATAAATCAATATTTATGTGCTGTTTCTGTATTACAAGCGGTCGACTCGTCCAGAAAATTTGTATGAAAAGCACTCGATTTTTTGAGTGAATCCTATACAAAATTTCTAGAGGAGTCGCTCGTTTGTAACACAGAAACCGTACATAATTTTTTTATTATACTCTTCAGCACAAAAAGTGGAAAAATTGTATATATAGATTTCTCATTCCTTGTGTAATTTCTACAATATCTATTTTCGACCGCATAAAGTATATATATTCTGAATTCTTATGCATAGCAAAGTCGATTGAGTCCGTCAATCGATGAGATATATTGTCGAAAGAGGTGCCATTGAAAATCAGCATGATCGATCATTGTCCTTCGAGGCAGCATGCAATACACCACGCTTACCTCTAATTTTTTCATGTCATTTAAAACAATAAAGAAACTCCAATCAAAAAAATAAATATATGGGGCGATAGAAAATTAGAAAAATAAGAAAAACCACCAATTGAAAAAATTTACGCTCGCCCATATTTTCCGAGTTACGGGGCTCTGCAATTTAAATTTATTTTTTAAATATCAAAATGGGTATCATTTTAAAGCTTTCGAATAGATCTTTAAGGATATACAAAAATTTTTTTAAAACGCTTAACCCATTAAGAGCCGTCATTTTTATGTAAAATACGCAGTACCAAATTTTTTTTTTTTATTTTTTAATTCTCTGTTACCCCAATATTTGCTTTTTTTAATAGAGTTACTTCACTAAACTAGATTTACATAGATGGTGAAGGGTATATAAGATTCGGCATAGCCGAATAAGCACTCTTTCTTGTTTTACTTCTGTTTGAAATATACAACACAACCGAAAAACAATATTTTCTAAAATAAAAAAAGAGTTGTTGTAGAACCTAGAAAAGGTCCTAATTTCTGGAGATTTTCGGATAACAAATAATTATTTTCTGTACTTTTTACTAGCATAACAGCTCCTATAAATAAGACAGTAGTTTCCTTTCTCATTTATATGGTTAGTTGGGTTGTCTGTTATTTTCCAAACTTCTTATAACTTTCAAAGGACTGAACCAATTTAAATAAAGTAAAGATAATTTACATTTGCCGAAACATATAAAAGAAAATTTATCAAAATCGATTGTAAGAAATGAGTGAAAGTTATGGGACAAAAAATCCTTTTATCATTAATTATACAGATTTATATTATAAAAACATTTAATTAATGTTAATTAAAGTTAATGTATAACAAACAATGGTAATTATTTTTATTAAAAAGTTTGTTTTTTTTTTTTTGCACCTATAACCGATTGAAGTTTTTATATAGTTCACTTTTAGGGTGTACGATAATTTTAATGTTGTCAAGAAAAGCAAAACTTCTCTATAAAACTGATACAAAAGAGAAAAAAATTTTTCACGCGTATTATTTTTTTTTTTCCAGAAAAAGCATTTTTGCTCAAAAAAATTTTTTTTTTTAATTTAAATTAAATTAAAACAGAGCACGAATTAAATATGACAAAATTAAAAAGTTTTAAAATAAACTAGCAATACCCACGACTTCTTCTACGTGTCATTATTAATTTTCTTAAAATTCTAGAGAAAGTGTTAAAAATTTCCCATTTACAAAAATAAAAAGTGCGGTAAAATTGAGTGTTTTCACAATTGTATCTGTATCTCTATTTTGTCTACGAAATGACCTATTTTTAAAGAAAAAAGATATTCTACATTGGTGCCAAGGTTCCAAAACAATTCCCTTTATTTCCATTCAGTGGTTTTTACGTCATGCGAAAACAGACAGACAAAAATTCCAAAAATTGGTGTTTTGTATTCTATATCGATTAGAAACAAACTTTTCAAAAAATATTTCATATTCATTACTGTTTTATTATATATTCATTGTTATATTTTAGACTACTTTTGTGGAACACTATAATTAATACTCTCTAAATTTACATAGAAAATATTGTTGAAAACTTGAACTGAAAAAAGTAAAATGTTACAAGTTCATTAGAAATTAAAAAAAAAAAACATTAAAAAGAGAACTAAGAGAAATTTGTGAGAAATTCTTATCTCTTAACTTTAGATTTTTATTTCTCATTCATATTTCATTGATGAATGATTTGTCTGTTGTTCATTTAAAACAGGAAAATGAAAATAAATTTTCATCAAATAAAACAGTTGTTGTTTAGTTTTTTAGCAGCAGTTGTTGCTCAATGTTGCATCATCTCTTCATCTTAATTCAACCAAATTATAAAGGAAATAGAAAAAAAACGTGTGAATAGTAATAATTTTTTCAATAAAAAATAAAAAAGTTTGATGAGAACATAATAAAAAAAAAGAAAAACTTAATCGAAAATAAAGAAAAAATAAATAGCTTTTTAAAAAGGTATTAAAATTGTATGTGCGTGTGTGAGCAGAAAGTTCAAATGTTATTTTAAAAATGAGCTCATCAGAACAAAGCAGTAACAGTTCCCATGCTACGCATGTACCCATGTATTTTTTTTACAACAACAATTTAAGTGGGCCACCAAAACCGCCGGCTCGTAAGCGTAGACCAAAATCCATGTTAATTGTAAGTAAATACAAATGAAAACAATTTTTAATTGCATTTTTCAAAATTGCGCAATGCCTTTAAATTTCCATAATAATAAATAAAAATAAACATTTCAATTTATTTAAATCTAATAAAGTTGTTTTAATATTCTCTAGCAATTTTGAAAACCCACACATTTATTAAAAATAAATTATTTTGTTTATTTTTAGCATATTTTTGTAAATATTTTGGAATTAACTTAATTCTTACAAAATGTTTTTCACCGTCACAAACTAATTAATTTATCGGCATTAAATTTTTTTTAAATTCACTTGAAAATTCAATGCCACAAATAACGATTAAATGTGGTAAAGTTATTAATAGCTTTTAATTGATATTAGATTTAAGTCTCAACTGCATTTACATTTTCATTTTATAATTTTTAAGTATAACAAGTAAGAGTGCTATATTCGGCTATGCCGAATCTTATATACCCTTCACCATCTATGTAAATCTAATTTAGTAAAGTAACTCCAATCAAAAAAGCAAACATTGGGATTACAGAGAATTAAAAAATAAAATAATTTGGTGCTGCATTTATATAATTCAACATAAAAATTTCATCGACTCTTAACGGGTTAAGCATTTTTTAAAAAATTTAGTATTTCCGTAAAGATATCTTTAAAACCTTAAAAATGGTACCCATATTGATATTTTAAAAAAAAATGAAAATTTCAGAGCACCGTAACTCGGAAAATATGGGCGAGCGCCAATTTTTTTCACTAAATATTTTTTTCTTATTTTTTAATTCTCTACCGCCCCAAATATTTTTTTTTTTTGATTGGAGGTACCTTATTGTTCCAAATAACATGAACAATTAGAGGTAGGCAAGGTGGTTTGATTTCCAATAGCTCGTCTTTTACACGGACAGACAGATGGACATCGCTCAATCGACTTTATGAAGTCAGAAATGAATATTGTAGAAATTAAATATGAAATGACAAACTTTTATACACCCTTTTTCCACTTTTTGTTGTAAAGGGTATAAAAATAGTTTTTTTTTTATGTAAATACTTCAATTCAGAAATCGATTAACATCAGATAAATGTGACTTAAAAAACAAAGTAGCGTTTTTAGATTTCTTTCTGAATAATTGGTTTAAATTACATTATTTTGAAATTTTATGCCCTTTTTTAAGATAATTTCATTTATTGCTCATATATAAACACTGAGAAAAATAAGAGTTTATTTCCGTTTTTAACCGACTTCAAAAAAGAAGGAGGTTATACAATTCGGCTGTTGCGTTTTTTATATATTTATGCCTCCAGAACTCAGTCATTTCTGATCCGATTTTGAAATTTTTTAGTTATATCATAGATTATGCTCACAGATTGGTCCCGTCATAATCTTAAAAATTAAAGGGTGTCCCCATACAACATACATATTTTTACGTGTATTATGAATTGTAAAGGGCATTTCTGTAAAATTTAAAATGACTGCGTATTACTATATCTCCCAAAAACAAAAAATTATACAAAAATAAATCTAAAAATTAAAGGGTGTTCCATAATTGATGTAAATTTACTTATATGGGCCTATCTTTTGAACCGTTATAGACAAACGTTTGCAAATTGGACAGAATGTCGATTGCTATGGCCGTTATAGTAACAAGTATTAATATTAAGAATTATTAATTAAAGGGTGCGCCAATAGTTCATTAAACTTGATGTGTATGGCCATACTTTTTAACAGTTATAGACAGACGCTTGAAATTTACAATGAACCTGTATTTGTAAGTCCACTATAACAAAAAGTATAAAATATGGATTTGAAAGTTAAAGGGTGTTCCAATAGTTAACGTAATTTTATGTATGTGACCAAACTTTTGAACCGTTATAAACAGAACGCAGAAACTTAAAAGGGATCTGTATTGGTAAATCCGCTATATCAACGAGTTTATAATTTGAATTTAGAAATTAGAGGGTGTTCCATAATTAATGAAGATTTACTTATGTGAACTTATCCTTTGAACCGTTATAAACAAACGCTTGCAAATTTGACATAATGTCGATTGATATGGTCGTTATAGTAACACGTTTTAATATTTAAAATTATTAATTAAAGGGTGCCCCAAAAGTTCATTTAGTTATGTGTATGGCCATAATTTTAAACAGTTGTAGACACACGATTGAAATTTACAAAGAACCTGTATTACTAATTCCCCACCAACAACAACAAGTATAAAATAAACAGGTGTCCCAATAGTTGATGTAATTTGGTGTATGTGGCCGAACTTTTGAACAGTTATAGACATACAGCTGAGATTTACAAGGGACCTGTTTTGCTAAGTACGCTATAAGAAGAAGCTTAGAATTTAGAAATTAAAGGGTGTTCCCAAATTAATGTGCTCTGTTCTATATGGCCATATTTTTTGACCCGTTATATACAAACACCTGAATTTTAGACAGAATGTCCATTACTTTGTGTCGTATAATAAGAAGTATAAAAATTTTTAATTATAAATTAAAGGGTTTTACAATAGTTGATATAATCTTCTGTATAAGGCCAAACCGTTGAACCGTTATAGACAAAACCTGATTTACATAGAACCTAATTGCTAAATCTACTACAACAGCAAGTATATAATTTGAATTTTGAAAATAAAGAGTGACCCTATAGTTGCAATTTGCAATTTGAAGTATATTGCCAAACTATTGAACAGTTAAAAAAGTGTAAAGCTTGGGGATATAAGGGTGTCCCAATAGTTATTGTAATCTAATTTATGTGGCCATACTCTTGAACCGTTATAGGCAGACAGACGAAATCTGTTTGGAAGTCGCTTTTTTTACATGAATTATTTCAAGATCCTTTTTTTTCTTGCAGTTTAAGTAATTCTAACTTTAAATTTTCGGGAATTGAAAATACATCAAAACAGCATTCTTTACTGCTGAAATCCATAAATCTTTCTTCAAATTCTTGATGCGAAGCAAATAAAATATAAATATATTTTTGTTTTTCGTAACCATTTCTATAATAGAATTCAAATACAAGACAAAAATAATGTAATTTTTTTCTTCTTAGTTTTGTTGTGTTTTTTTGCCTGTTACTGCTTAAGAGCCGGCCACAATATATATTTTAAAAATGTTTGTGGATCGCAGATTGTGTGTAAGTGGGCCGCAGTTGGTCCACCCCTGACCTAGTACATACTTACATGTCACACATTTCAAACGGAATAGTTTTAATTTTGTATAAAATATTCCATTCGATTTTTGTACCATCTTCCGATTCCGACCAATTTTGCTTCTCAACACACAATTCCAGTAGCAAACAAAAATTGAAAGAAAATAAACTCCACTTTAATATTCCACATACATTTTTCGTTTTTTTTTTAAGAACGAACTTGCGGTAATAATCCACTTTCGATCGAAATCAAGTTCTGTGATATGCCTAAATAATGTTAGTAATTTTTATTAAAACAATAATTCTACTAAAGATTTTTATTATATTTCATTTTTAAGCATGATAATTTTGATAATTTTGTTGCTTTTATTTTATTTAAAAACTAAATTTATTGTTAATTTATTATTATTATTTTTTCTGTACAGCTTTGGTTTTAATATTTTTCTCAATTAATATATTAAATATTACAAAAAGAAAAGCCAACTAAATTTATTATGTTTATTGTTTGTATCTTAGTTGTCGACATCTACCAATCGTCCGTTATACGAGGAGGAATGGTTTCATGGAGTTTTGCCGCGTGAAGAAGTCGTTCGTTTACTCAACAATGAAGGTGATTTTTTGGTACGTGAAACAATACGAAATGAAGAAAGTCAAATTGTTTTGAGTGTCTGCTGGAATGGCCATAAGCATTTTATTGTCCAAACTACGGTCGATGGACATTTCAGATTCGAAGGACCACCCTTTCCAAGTATACAAGAATTAATATTGCATCAATATCAGTCCGAATTGCCGGTAACAGTTAAATCAGGCGCCATATTAAGAAGGCCAATTTGTCGAGAAATATGGGAATTAAGTAACGATGATGTTGTTTTATTGGAGAAAATAGGACGGGTAAGATTTTGATATTTAAGATTCAAAAAAGAAAATTTTTAATTCTTTAAATTTAAGGGCAACTTTGGAGATGTTTACAAGGCGAAATTAAAGTCAACAAATTTGGATGTTGCTGTCAAAACTTGTCGCATGACCTTGCCAGATGAACAGAAACGTAAATTCTTACAAGAAGGTCGAATTTTAAAACAATACGATCATCCCAATATTGTCAAATTGATTGGTATTTGTGTGCAAAAGCAGCCCATAATGATTGTCATGGAATTAGTGCCAGGTAAGTAAATGAAAAAATATTCTTATAAATCCATAACTTCTAACAATTTTATAATTTATTTTCAGGTGGCTCCTTGTTGAATTATTTACGTAAAAACACAAATAATTTAACAACTCTTCAACAAATGGGCATGTGTCGTGATGCAGCAGCTGGTAAGTATTTAGAATCAACTAATAACGTTTAAGAATCTTAACAATTTAAAATTTTAGAAATGGTTAATAATTTATTTACTTTAATACTTGGTATTTTTAATTACCATTGAAATATCATTGGCATTGTTTAAAAATTGACATTGAAAAAAATTAAACTACTAATTAATTATAAAAACTTCATTTTAATTATAACTAATGATAATGAAATTTTAATGAAACTGTTCAATTACAATTGATAAAATAATAATCGTTTTTATGAAAAATATTATATGAAAAAGAACTTGCATTAAAAAAACTTCACACTTTTGTAGGTGGATATAAATTTGAAATTTTTAATAATTTATAAACTTTAAGTAAAATAGGTGTAAAACTTGATATCTTAGATCTAAAGTCACCTAACATTCTAACTAGCAGGTCTTATTACTGACACGAAAAGAAAAAAATTGCCCCTAACGTGTCTTATTAAACTCTTCACCAAAGAGTGGGTATAACTAAGGTTGTCATTCCATTTGTAATTTCTACAATATCCATTTCTGACCCCCTAAATTATATACCTATATCGCTCATTTACTTCAAGAACGTCATAACTCAAATTAATAAATTTTGAGTTAATCCCAGCTTAAGTTTTTAACTCGTTCTCACCATCGATAAAAATATCAGACTGCTTAAGTTCCTACTATAATTAGTGAAATGATTCATAATTAAAAAAACTATTTAAGAAAACTTTCATCAATTATGTATTAAAGGGGAGGGAGGTCTTCGACAAACTATGTGGGATGTTTGAACTATAACATTATTGCTGTAAAAATATATCCGACACGGTGTCGTAAACTAAAATGTGTCATTATTTGTGAAAAGAAAAACGAAGTTTCATCTAATATTTTACGTCAACACAGCCATAATTGATAATAATACATTAAATGTGAAAAGTCGATACATATTAAAAATATAATTTTTTTATACATACAGTCACAAAACGAAATGTGACATTGTTTAAGAAAGCGATATGATTTTTACGTTATGAAGTTTACTCCACAACTCCAAATGTATCGTTCTTATTAACAAACAAAGTTTCCAAACATGAAATGAAATAACGACTTATTCTACAAAAGACATTAAAATGAAACTTATATATACACAATATGGCGAACAATTCTGTAGGATTAACTCCAAAATTTGAAATTATGAGTTATGATGTTCTTGAAGTAAATGAGCGTTATATTTTCTTAGTTCTTATGCATAGCGAAGTAGACTGAGCGATGTCGGTCTGTCCGTCCGTGTTAGTGTTGAAATCAAGTTTGCCAAGACACTATATCACCTAGAGAAAATTTAAATAAGCCAATCGATCAGACAAAGTGTCGATAGAGGACAATGGAAATCAGCGTGATCGGTCCATGTTCTTCGAAACAGCGCCTACCTCTAATTTTCCCATATCATTTGGAACAATGAAAAAAACAAATATAACGGGCGATAGAGAATTAAAAAATAAGAAAATAAGTGAAAAAATTTGGGCTCTCATCTCACCCCAATATTTGCTTTGAAGTAACTTCACTAAAATAGATTTACATGTATAGAGAAGGATATATAAGATTCGGCATAGCCGAATATAGAACTCTTACTTGTTTTTTCTAAAAATATTAAAACTAGTGAACAAAAACAGGGAGTAACGTTAATTAATGGTAATGCTTTGAAACCATTTATTTATTAGTCAATGATAATGACTTTGTTTTCAATCCAATTATCAATGAAACCTTTGCATTAAAAGTATTTGTAATGCTAATAAATTAATTTGCACCCATTTAATGCTTATTAAATTATCAATTAATTACTCCATCTAATTTATTACCCGCATGTATGATTTAAATTAGTTGTTTGCACAATGAGCCAAAGACAAAATATTAAATTAAAATGTTTTTCAAAAGTAGGGACAGATTGCTCATTTTCTAAGAGAAGTCATGCGATTTATTGTTTCTTTTACCCCTGACAATACTTTTGAACCATTATAAAATGGCTGTCTTACCGTCTGCAGGTGAAAAATTAATTATTTTTTAATTAGAAAGACAACAATAACCAAGGAAACGAATTTTACCAAGTTAATTCGCCTAAACAACGTTTTCTAACTAAATCGAATATTAAGGAAAGAAAAACTATTTAATAAAGTATACTACTCATCATCTAAAATTAACGATGAATTGGAGAAAAATTAATAAAATCAAGTTTAATCATTCTTCTACAATGGATTTAATTGCCTACAGGTTTGTTGTATCCGACGTTGCCTAGGGTCTAATTTTAGAGTTTTTCTAGAGATCTGCTACGAACAAATCAGAAATCCATTGTATAGGTTTCGATTTTATAGATCAGGAAATCTTTATATTTCATATACCTTTAGAATCTGATTTTCTGAAGATCGCTTAACATATATTCCATGAATTGCTTATTTGTCCTCCTTCCCACCTCCCATTTTTTCAAAATAAACGAAGAATATCCACCATTTACAAATATCTCGAGCAATGTTTAAAATTTAATTTTTATAGAAAACTTCGTGCTATTTTTTTATTTAATTATCCCGATTAATTTAATTACCGATATTGATTATTAAGGGTCAAGGCACGTCTCGTTGGCCATTTTGTTACCGCTTACTTAACTCTTCAGGAAACTCCTTCTGACAAACATTTCAAATAAACTAAAGATTTTTGTCCAAACAATAAAGCAAAGACAGAAAACAAAGTTTAAGCAAAAACAACAATAACCAACAGTAATTCTATTTTTCTTTCTCCACTGTATGCGGCTGACTTTTTTTCAGCTCTTTTATACAATTGAAAGAGGCTACAAAATAAAATATCAAAAATACTACGATAATTTATTTCTGTGCACAGGCACTTTGCACTTTGTTTAAAATTTTATTTTCATCGGTAAAGACGTAAATAACCGATTTTTGTCTCTCATGTAGGTCCTGTCGCTGAAAACAGATATAGCTGAGGACCAATCTGTGCTTTGAAGTACATTAAAATCGATTAGCCGAGACTTTGTCAAAATTTATTCAGATGCATTAGAATGCCAGCATTGCCGTTTTTCTCCCCTCCTGCTCCGCTATTTGAAAATATAAATACCCTATTTTACCAAGAGGACAAATATTTACCCGTGTTTTAAATTTCATTAAAATCGGTTAAGTGGTTTAGCCGTGTTTGATGCACGCACATGCAAACAAACTTACAAAGAGATTTATAGATAAATTTGATTTATTAATTGGTTGTAATTCTCATTTAGTAGAATCCACTGATTAGACATTAAAGCATGAGCGAAATTGTTATTTGGATATCCGTTCCCTACAGTAATAAATTTTACAGTCCGTTTGTTTGTTGATGATAAACATTTTGCGAACTTAAACCCAATTGAATAATATTAATAATTAATTTTCAAAAATAGTTCAAATAAAATACATTTTAAGCAAAAAACTGAAATAATTAAATTAAATATATAATAATTACTATTTACCTCTGATTTCAGGAATGCGTTATTTAGAATCTAAAAACTGTATACATCGTGATCTGGCAGCACGTAATTGTTTGGTCGATCTTGAAAGTTCAGTTAAAATTTCTGATTTTGGTATGTCACGAGAGGAAGAGGAATATATAGGTGAATATAAAGAGATCAATTCATAATAATAAAAACCTAAATTAAATTAATTTTAATTTTTGAAATTTAGTATCGGATGGTATGAAACAAATTCCTGTTAAGTGGACAGCACCCGAAGCGTTAAACTTTGGCAAATATACATCGCTGTGTGATGTGTGGTCTTACGGCATATTGATGTGGGAAATATTCTCTAGAGGTGATACACCCTACGCAGGCATGACAAACTCTAAGGCTAGAGAAAGAATTGATGCAGGTCAGTTTTTAATACATTTTTTTTTAAGTTATACTTTTTATATTCTGTTTAATTTTATATTATTTTGTTATGGCATAAAGGTTATCGCATGCCAGCTCCATCGAATACGCCACCTGAAATGTATCGTTTAATGTTAAAATGCTGGACAGCTGAAGCAGAATCTCGTCCACATTTCGATGAAATTTTTAATGTCGTCGATGCACTGATTTTACGTTTAGAAAATAGTCATTAAAATAATTATCTAAATATTTATACTCACCACAACACACCATACCATACCATACCACATTATACCACACACCAGAAACAAAACACACCCAATTTATTAAAATATATATTTCTTTTTTACTTTATTCTTAACATTTATTATTTATTTGTAATAATGCCTTCATTTTAGTTTAAGCATTAATGTTTAAAGTGATACAACTAAAACTGAGAAAAATATCTAAAACATTTAAGAAAAAAAAACGAGGCAAAATTTAAGTCACATTGCAACGAAACAAATATTAATCAATCAATTGCTTTTTTTCATTTTGTAAAACGATCGAATATTTTTGTAACAATATTTTATATAAGATCATATGATATTACTAAAACTCATCAGCATAGATATTATATATTTTCTTAAAGCTTTTTTAAGTCTGTCCATATATTGTGCCAAAAAAAAAAACAATCAAAATAAACTCTGAAATTTTTTAGCAGGAAATGAAAAAAAAATTTGCAACAAAATTAATTTTAGTTTTACTGTTCTTTTTCTTATTAAGTTTATTTTTTTTTTTTTTTGATGGTTGTTAATTAATAAATTAAATTTTTTATTTTTTTTAATTATTTTTTGTTGTAAGGTCCAGTTTCACTATGTCGCAATTGTTCGTTCGTTCGCACAATTACATTCAAAACAAAAACAAATTCTAAAAATTTGTTTTTTCTTTAATGTTATTAAACAAACGAATGAACGATTGCGATATTGTGAAACTGGCCCTAACTGTATATTGATTAATTAATTATTATTTACACTTGTAAAAATACTTTATAAAGGTGTCTCTTTGTCAGACCAATTTTTACATCGTAGATTTTTAAGTTTACATTTGGATTAAAAAAAAATCATTATTACGTTTTATTGTATAAATAAAATAATATTATTTTTAAATAGTTTATTTGCTAAAACTTGTTGTGCATAGTTATGTTTTAAAAACATTATGTAATAATTACAAATTATAATTTTACTTTATTATTATAAGTTCAGAATTTAAAATATTACAAATAAAATAAAATAATATACACAATAAAATTTTAATATATATTCGTATACATACATATAAAAAAATTAATTGGTTTTTAAGTTTTTTTTTCGAGTACTTTTGAGTCAAATTGTTTAGATTCGTTCTCATTATTATAAAGAAAAATTATTTACAAATGTATGCGGACGTTTTCCAAAGAAAACAAGAAAAATTAGACGCTAGCAGAATGAAATGCAGCATTTTCTGGACCGCCACATCCTTCATCAGCATTCTTTGCATCTATCTAGTTAATGTTGTGTACATTGTAAACATCATCTATTTAACGAACTAATCTTAATGTTAATTTGGTGAGACAAGTCACACACAACTTAAAGCTTTTTTCTTTGTAGTTCTCTTTGTAACTCGTCTTGTACATTTGTTGTTGCTTTTTTGTGCTAGCAATTTGATAGCCACGAAATGCAACTTTTTATGTTTATGTAAATAATTTTTCTTTCTAAAAATGTTTAGAAATTAATTAAAAAGAACCAAAAAGCCGAAAATAAAGTAAAATTTCATTAATTTACAAAATCGATGGTTCGAATCCTGGTCAGGGAAAAATTAAAAAAAAAATTCTTTTTCATCTTAAAAAAGCCTCTGAATGAATCGGATCAAAAATTGCAAGCAATATCTTCTACTTTTATATTTTTTATATTGTTTTGTACATTTACTTAAATTTGTTAAAGTTTATTTTCGAAAAGACTTAATTTTTTAGTTGGTTACACTTTCGTACAGAGAGTAAATAAAACATTTATTATTTTTAAAGTGGTCCAAAAAAATTTTCAAAATAAATTAAAGTTTTATAATTTTAAAATCAATTTCAGGCAGATATATAACTTTCCCCTCAGTAATGCATATTATGTTTATTTTTTAAGGAATCAAGCACAATTCACTCTGATAAACAATAAAATTTAGTTTAGTTCTTCCAGTCTTTGTCACCATTTTTGGGTGGATTACACTTTTTGAGTCTGTCTCCATCGTAAAGAAAGTGTTTTTGACAAACATTATTTATTGCGTCGCACAGTGGCGTAAAAAAATGAAAAAAAAGGATAAAAGTTTGGAACTTCTAAACTATTTATCCGATATTCATGAAATAATCCGCGATTTGCATTTAGATACAACCAGTTTTAGTCAGGGTAGTACCACAGCACTTCAAAGTGGGCAGGTTTGGATTTTTCAAAATGTTTTAGGTCTTTTAGACAGATAAAGGAAAATTGTACTTGTAATTCGCATGATATCTTTTATACTTTTAGATAAATTTAAACTACAAAATTTTATCATTCGCTTTTTTTTATTTTTTACCTTTTTTGCAAATGACAAGATGGAAGTATTTTAATACGAGGGCTGCTCTATATCTTTCTGGCCTAATAGTGAAAATGCGAATATTTATAATCAAAAATGGTTTTATTGTTTTTCAAAGTATTCTCCAGCATGATTTATACACTTTTGCATGCGCTCAAACCAGTTGTCAAAGCACTTTTTCCACTCCGATTGAGACACCTCTAAAACATGGTTTTTGAACACTTCAACAGCTTCTTCTGGCGACGAAAATTGTTGACCACGCATTTTTTTCTTGATATGCAGAAACAAGAAGAAGTCATTAGGTACCAAGTCAGGGCTGTACGGCGGATGACCCATTAATTCGACGTTTTGGCCGGTCAAAAACGCTCTGGTTTGAGCGGATGTGTGAGAGCTTGCATTGTCATGGTGAACAATGATTCGTCTTCTCTTCTTGGTTTTTCGAATTTCTCCGATGACTTCAGGCAAACAAATTATAGTGTACCACTCAGAAGTGACCGTCCTACGTTGCTCAAGCGGAACAGTCCCCACATGACAAGTTTTGCCGAAGAAACAGGCGACCATTTGCTTCGAAGTACTTCTTCCACGAACAACTTTCGTTGGATTTTGCTCGTCTTTGAAGACCCACACGGTCGATTGTTGTTTCGTTTCGGGCTCATACGCAAAGATCCATGATTCGTCACCTGTGACGATCTTATAAACGTCTTTTGAAGCATCGCAATCGTATTTTTGCAACATTTCTTTGCACCAATCGACACGAGCCCTTTTTTGAGCGACTTTCAAATTGTGCGGGATCCAACGAGAACAAATCTTTTTTACGGCCAGGTGTTCATGCAGTATCGAATTTATGCTGGTGGAAAAAATGTCCAAGGATGTCTCTATCTCTCGGTATGTCGCACGTCGATCTTGCATTATGAGTTCACACACGGCATCAATGTTCTCTGGCACAACAGCCGTTTTTGTACGACCTTCACGGAATTCGTCTTTGAGCAAGCTTCGGCCACGATTAAATTCATTATACCAATTTTTCACAGTGCTATAGGATGGCGCTTCATCGCCATACAAAGATTTAAGTTTATCAACGCACTCTTGTCGTGATAATCCACGTCGAAAGTTGTGAAAAATGATGGCACGAAAATGTTCACGAGTTAATTCCTTTTTTTCTATATTAATTTTTTCAAGTCACTGTAAACAACACAAATAATGGTCGTACGTCAAAAGGTTTTGAGTACGATTATGCTTAAAAATGACAAACTTTCCAATGGAAATGTATGATTGCACTTGGCAGCACTCAGTGTTGCCAGGCCAGAAATATATATAGCAGCCCTCGTAACATATTTAGATACTATTTTTAGAAGAAAACATAACACAGCTCACCCTTTAGTAAGAATGCATAACTTAGTGCAAACCAACTTTGAGTCTCAAACATATTGTTCTAGGAATTTTCAAACATCAGCAGGTTGCCCACAAGGCTCATGTTTATCTCCAATTTTATATAATATATACACTGCAGACTTTCCTACTTTAGATTACTGTACAATGTCCATTTTCGCTGATGAAACGGCAATTATATGCTCTTGTAATCTTGGTAATGACGTTATAAATAAACTGCAAAGAGCCCTGGAAGAAATAATACGCTACTTCAACAGGTGGAAAATTATAATAAACTGTACCAAATCCCAGGCATTATATTTTACTAGCAAGCGTAACGAATGCTATATCCCCCAAGTTAGTATAAACATACAACAAATGTCAGTCCGGTGGGAGGAAAAAGTGAAGTAACTTGGTGTAGTTCTAGACACCAGGTTAAAATATTTAAAGACCACATACCTTGCGTCATAAATAAAATATGTAAATGTACTGACACGTATCTTATACCCACTTATAAATAGAAATTCCAAACTTAATATTGCCAACAAGAAACTTATCCTAAAAACAATTTTCCATGTAGTAATGTTTTATGCTACGCCAGTATGGGCTAACATATTTAAATGTCACATAAAGAAACTTCAAAATTCACAAAACAAACTACTAAAATTAATTTTTACTTACCATGGCTTTTTTCAAATACACGTCTTCACGCACTAGCAGATGTAGAACTAGTGGATTCCAAAATAAATAGACTCTTAGAGAATTTTAAACGCCGCTGTACTTAATTGGAATTTATTCACATTAATGAACTTGCTTCATATTAATTAGATTGAACTAGACTAGTTTTATTTAAAGATAAAAAATAAGTTTAAATTGGCTTTTGTAATTTGTTTTCCTCCCACATCCTGTATATATCGCTGGTTTCATGTAGAAAGGCCCTACCTCGTATATAAGTAACTTTACAGGAGAATGTAAAAACATAATAGAAACTGCATTTATCGCAATGCAATATTAAAAATGCAAATGCTTAGAAAATCGTTGTTTTTGATACTATTGCATTCAAATTTTGTGACAAGGTGTATCTGTGTGAAATGTATTGGAGTAACGAAAAATTTCAATTTCGTAAAAAATCGAGTTAAGGCCTTTCTACACGAGACCGGCAATATGTATTATATCTTTTACAAAAATTTTTATGTTGGAAAAGATAAACTCTTGAACTCATCATATGTATTAAATATTGTAAACTAAAATGTAAATATTATTGTTGTTAATAAATTGAATTGAATTGAATTTAGATACTATAGGAAATAACTTCTAAAAATATTTTTCCTTAACTTCATTGGATTAATGGTAAATTTTTTTTTATTTTAGAAATTTAATAAAATGTTAAAAAATGTGAAATTTTTGTCAAAAAGTACTTTCAGTTTTTTAAGTAGATTTTTAACATTTTTAAGTAAATTCATAAAATTTTTAACGTTTTCTTCAAGATAAAGCCTTGGGTAATCCATATAATGTCTTTTTATTGAATTCTAGTGAAGCACCCTATAGACATCATTTTTCGAAAAATTAGCAATTTTTTTAACTAATTTTGACAAAAAATTTCACGTAGATTTTTATTCTTTTTATAACTAACTATTCCAAAACGATTGGTTTTCAGTAATTCACCAAACCATTTTGCGAACATCCTGTGCATAAGTGGGGTCTTGGGATTGAAGAAGAAGTTCCGGGAAGAAAATTTTTTATCTACACAAAAGATAATGTTTTAACTTTTTGTTTATTTAATTTAATTGCGCTCGATTCCTACAAATCCATGGAAATACCATGAAATATTTATTACATAAAATTAAAAAGAGAAATAAATTACTGTGGGGAAAGCATATCCATATAGTCATTTCGCTACTGGTCATATAGCTTATACGAAAATCTTATGTCCTTCTGTATAAATCTCAGTTTATTTTATAATAATCGGGTATATGGTGTAGAATTTCTAAACTATAATTTTTTTGTACTTCACGCCACTGTACTTCGTCAGCTTTGAAGAATTTTGAATGGAAGGAATCTATTAATTGTGTTGTCAATTTAAGGGATCAAATGTTTCATTTGTGGATGGTTTATTTTCCGTTACTGTTTTAATAATACCGTTAATTATTAAAACTTAGCTCAGAAAATCATAGTTGGGGACTTATTATGAATTGCGATGCGAAAATCAATGCGATGCACAATGAAATACGATGCGAAAGAAAATTGGTATTCTGTTAGACTTTCGCAATAGCATTCGCAAATTTTTTCAAATACTGGCAACGCAGTTCAAATAAACGTCAGTTTCAACAAACGTCAAACTAAAAATAAATATTCTTTTTGTGTTTGGCTGTTAAAAACTTGTTTATAAAATTTACTTAGAAAATTCTATAAGAAAAAAATAATAAACATACATTCTGTGGCACTGTGGTTCGACGACGGAGAAGGGCATGAGCAAAATGAAAGGATACAGAAAAGATTACTTAGAAGCAATTGTTGCCCCGAAGGATCGTGCGCCCGGTAATCCATTTACGGAATCCGTCAAGTTTAATAATTTACCACTCTCATCTGTAAGAGAGACAGTGTATTATATCTTCATGGGCTAAAGCCAATGTCGGTCTCATTTCGTTTAGGCTTCTGTTTGCTGTGTACCTTAAAATCGGCCTAAACCTATTAAAATTAAAGTTGAAGTCAAATATTTTTGAACTGGTTTATATTATTTATACTTTTTTCCATCCTGCAGCTTCTCTAATGGAGCACCCATTAGGTGTTTAGTTCTTCAGTTAACGTCTGCCACAAAGTATTTGCCGACTGACGTGCATTTGGTGTTTTTAAAAAACCTCTTGCCAAATGGCTGTGCTTATTCATAAATTCTATCTTGATTTTAAATTGGCGCGGTTTCCTATTCCTATTGCTTGCTTCCCTGAATTAATTAATAAATGTATGGTATATAAATAAATAAAATATTATCTTTCACTTAAATGTTTGTACTTTGCGAATGTTTTTATGTTGTCAAATAAACTTTGCGAATTTGACATTTGTTTTCGCAATTTACAACACCGACTTACCACCTTTTCGCATTTAAAATGCGATTAAAAAATAACTTTGCGAATATCGCAATACAAAATAACAATTGTTCGCATTTAAGTAGTTTCGCATCGCATTGACTTACGCATCGCAATTCAAAATAAGCCCCCTGTTCCCAGCATTTCTTTTAAATATATTGTGGTAAATGTTAGGAAGATCTTGAAAATTTTATTAATGTCACTTAAAAAAAAGCAGCTCATATAAGAAATGTTAATATAAAGAAAATCACGTCAATATTTAGTAATAAAAAGTGTTGCCATCGTTATAAATTTGTATAAACAAGGTGTTGTATATTTACGCAATAAATACAATCACAGTTTACAGTTTAGATTAAATTGTGCATCACAGATACGTGTACGATGTGTTATTCTACACAAAACCCGACCCTGCGTTTTTTTTTAATTTTAAATTAAATAAAAAAAAAATGTTTTTAAGAAACTTTTCTTTTTTATTAATTTCTTGAGTTAATATGCGGACATCCTTTCTACAATATTAAAACCAAAAGAAATTATATTATTAAAACAAAATTTTATTATAAAGCTAAACAGTAAAAACAAAACGTTAAGAGAAAATCTTAACGAATTTAAATATTAAACTCTAACCATTTAGCAGGATTTGTAACAGTTATTTGTTCAACTTGTTCCACAGATAAGCCCTTGGCGAACATACGGGGCAATACATTCATGTGTACATGATGATAGCCATGGCCGCCATAAGAAGTCTAAAACCATTTAATGAATGTAAAACGTAATTTTTTAATTAATGCAAAAATGAAAGAAAAAAAAACTTACCAAACGATGTTTAGTATGAATGTCATGAGACAATAAAATGCGCTCGACCAGACCCTCTTGAATTAATTTCATGATATTATTAATACGTTCAGCATCAGAAGGCATATCAACATTAGCATTTAGTTGATATAAAGAACATTCGGTGCCAAAGAGATCGTATTGCAGATAACAACCCAATTTGGAAAATTCGAATAGTTGATCCATATCATAGATGGTACGATCTAAATGTGACATAACGGCTTTATTGGCTTTACCACCAGCTTCCAAGTATAAGCGCATAATTTCAAAGGGAGCCTGCGATTCACGTCCAGGATGAAAGGAAACGCCACAGCCCAACACTTCTTGTATTTCACCGGTTGCTTTTATGGCTCGTTTTTCAAAATCTTTAAATAATCAAAATAAAAAATTTTTATATTCTTAATAAAGAGCATTTATTTTACAGCGGCACGTTTAAGTATAGACAGGATATTTAATAAAACAATGTAAAACTTAATTTAATTTTTTGCATAATTAATTAAGAAATTAAAAACAATAACAATACCACGAAAAATGCTACGAGCAAATTAGAGGTATGCCTATGGGTTCCCCAGCTTCACCGGTAATTGCAGATATTGTGATGGAAAAATTACTTGACAAATCAATTAGTAAAATGGTTTCCAAACTTTAAATTCTTACCCAGTATGCAGATGATATTTTTGCAGTAGTTAGAAAGAATCGGTAAGAGAAATATTAAATAAATTAAATTTATTTAATAAATATACATAATGGCAAGGGCACTTGAAGCAAAAGGAAAAATGATACCCATAATTTCCTACTCCGCCAACGAATACTCCATATATTCCTTATTATATAGGGTCCGCCAAATAGCGTCATATCAAGGTCTTTATGCAAAATTCGTCTCAATGATGTCTCCGAAATGTTCAGTTGTTTGTAACGACGGTGAATTGATATTGATGGCGCTTCACTCACTGTTTTTGGCTTTTCACGCTTTTGTTTATCAATGAAGATGCCAGTTTCTTTCACTATTTTCACAAAATAACGAACATACGAAGCTGATGGTGCTTCTCTTCTTCCAAAATCGTTACGAAATTTTCGCACACATTCTGCAACATTATTATGATTTTCAAAGTAATGTCGCAGCTTTGTTCAAGCGTTCAGCAGAAGGATAAAACTAATTATCTGTCAAATCAGACATGAGCTTATTGCTACAATTCACGACATAAGCACTAGTTTAAAGAAAAAAACGTTAGATTGCCGATCCTTTATATAAAAACTTCGGAGGTCCATAACTCCGAAACTAAGGTTTACCGCCTATTTTTTTACTTAACATTTTGTGCCTCAAATTGCATTTTGCACACAGTTGGCAATTCTTTTATTTTGTGGAGCAGTGCCCGTAAACAAAACTTTTTTCAATTGTTTGGTTAAATATATAGATTACGTTGACAATGTACATAAACTAAAGTAGACAGATGCGAAGAAGCTGACGGAAGTAGTGATTCAGAAAATGCTACAAACTATCTACCGATGTCTAACTTTTCCTGGGGACTTATTCTGAATTGCGATCCGAAAATACATAAATGCGAACAATTGCTATTCTGTATTACGATATTCGCAAAGTTCTTTTTTAATCGCATTTCAAATGCGAAAAGGTGGTAAGTCGGTATTCTAAATTGCGAAAACAAATGTCGAATTCGGAAAATTTATTCGACAACAAAATAGCAGTCGCAAAGTAAAAGCATGTAAATGGAAAATAATATTTTATTTATTTATTTATCATATCCCAGTTAGCATTTGGAAGATTGTTTTTACAAAAATCACCAAAGTGAGTCTTTTAAGACTACCCAAGATGACTTAAAACTGATTAATCAGTTGTGCGTTTAAAAACAGACTCGAATATGATTCCGACAAACGCAAAGAAAGCGACTTGTTTAAAAAACAAACAGAACAAAAAGCAAATGCTTGAAATTCGACTGTTTTTAGAATTATTTTAGAGACATATAAAACGCAGCCTAACGATGAAAAATGATTCAAATTCATATTTTATTTTTATTTTTTAGTTTTCGTAAAAACACATTGTACATATGTCATTTCGTAAAGAAAATAGAGACACAAATGTAAAATGAATTTTTTTAAATTTGAATTTTAAGAAAATGTAACACTACGTCTTGACGAGCAACTGATTGGTTCGGACTTGAACAAAACGTAAGCGGAATAGGTTACAAACATTTGTTCATGTTTGTCCGCGTGGAGAAAACTTTGCGATGTTAATGCTTCGTTTTCTCGGTGTTTGAACACAACATGATATCGACAACGATGGTCTACACAAGCTATTTAAATGTGCGCTCATGAAATTGTTCAACGTTTGAACAAATCAATGGCTCAAGACGACCTGTAATAAAAAATAAACAAAACGTTGTTTGCAATGTTTCATGTCGAGAAAATAAAATTAGAAATGTTCGTATAATATGGTTCGAAGTAGACTCGCATACGGCTAGTAATATGATCAAAAATTTACTCGAAAAAGTATCGCATTTGATTATAAGTACGATTAAAAACAGTATCGAAAATGAGTCGAAAACGCGAGTCATAAGGGACACGTTCAGAAGAGTCGCCGCTAGGGTACCATTTTCTACCGACAAAACGACCATTTTCGACTCTATAACGAGCGCATAAACGATTATTTTAATTGTGTAGAAGAGTCAAAAAACACTCGAATATGATCAAAAATTAAAAAAAATGCTAACTGGGATATTTAATAATTAATTCAGGTAAGCAAGCAATAAGACTACCAAACCACGTCAATTTTAAATAAAGATAGAATTTATGAATAAGCACAGGCATTTGACAAGAGGCCTTATAAAAACACCAAATGCACGTCAGTCGACAAATACATTGTGGCAAACGTTTACTGAAGAACTAAACATCAAGGGACCATCCATTGGAGAAGCTGCAGGATGGAAAAAAGTATAATATATATATATATATATATATATATATATATATATATATATATATATATATATATATATATATATATATACCAGTTCAAAAATATTTGACTTCAACTTTAATTTTAATAGATTTTGGCCAACCAAACAGAAGCTTAGACGAAATAAAACCGACATTGGCGGTGGCCCATCAAGATAAACTCCACTGTCTCCCTTAGAGGAGAGCGTGGTGAAATTATTAAGCTTGACGGATTCCGTAAATGGATTACCGGGCGCTCTTTCCTTCCGGGCAGCAATTGTTTCTAAGCAATCTTCTCTGTATCCTTTGATTTTGCTCATGCCCTTCTCCGTCGTCGAACCACAGTGTCACAGAATCCATTTTTATTATTTTTTTTTTCTTACAGAATTTTCTAAATAAATTTTATAAACAAGTTTTTAACAGCCAAGCACGAAAAGAATTATTTTAAATTTGAGGTTTGTTGATACTGAACTTTATTTGAGCAGGGTTGCCACGATTTGAAATAAATTGCGAATGCTATTGCGAAAGTCTAACAGAATACCAGTTTTCTCTCGCATAGCATTTCATTTGCACATCACATTGATTTTAGCATCGCAATTCAGAATAAGCCACCCTGTTTTCTTTAGAAAACAACAGCATATATCTGTGGTTTACATGAATAACAGCGCATGTCTTAAAATCAAACTTTTCAGTACAGCACAAACTAGTTATTTTTGAAGCTTCGGTCTTGGTATCAAAACTTTTCAACTTTTTTTATACAGTAATGTAAATGTAGGTTTAAGCAATATTCCAATTAATTTTTAGGAAATATTTCCTTATGGATTAGATCCCAGAGCAATTTGAAAATAACAAACCATTTTAAACATCGAAATTGTGTTCTGACAAAACAGAGTAGGTATGGCTATGTAAATGATTTTCGCTGGACAAAAAGAATGCGACCACACAAGTAAGTAAAGAACTTAAAGGAGTAGGTACCTCATATGATAAAGTAACATACATACATACATTAAAAACTCTTAATACTATTAAAAAAAAAGTTAGAATAGAAATGTTATAAAATGTGGAACTTGTACATTTTTTTCAACAGCACAGCTAAGATTACACGGAAAAAGAAAAACGCACCGTATAAAGAACAGTTATGACCATAAAAGACCAAAAACAAACACTCACGTGATTATGATTTGTTTTTAACTAAACAAACATCAAAACATAATTTTGAAATGTGTTCAGATAAAACAGCGTATCTGGCGCTGTGTTTTTTTATATGAAAGAAATTTGAAAAAAGCTAGTGTTTGTCAACATGCTACGTTATTGTTGAAATTAATTTGAAAAAAGGTAGAAGTTGTATTGTTGTGTAAAGAAAAAAAGTTCATATTTTTAATTTTTTTATACATTTAAAAAAATCATTTAAAATGTAACAATTTGGTATCTTTAACTCGAAATGTGAAAATTTGAACATAGGCTGTTGTTCATGATAACCACAGATATGTATGTATTTGTAATTTTTCAACTAATAATTTAAAAAAAATTTTAAATTAATTTTCAATATCGGAATATACTTTTTTATAGGAATGTCTTTAGCTTGGAGCCTATAAAACGAAAACTATCTCTCTTTCTCTTGAAGTTTAAAACAATTTTAATAAAAATTGTATTTCATGCAGGGGTGCCAGAAAGTTTTGATCAGAAATCGGCAAATTTGTACATAAAAAAAGGCACTATAGGCACTTTTACTTTACAAAATCTGCAAGTTAAAAAACACATTTTGAATACAATAAAAACAGTTTATTAACAAAAAGTATCAAATAATTTATCATTTTTAAAGATTTACAAGATTTATGGGTTGTATATTTCAGTTGACTAACTTTAAAATATTCTGTTTATACTATAAATAATTTTAAAAATATATTAAAAGATGTAAAATATATTTGATTTGGTTCGTTAAAATTGTTTTTGCTATATTAATTTAATTAACAGTAGCAGCAAATGAAAAGAAAATTTTCAACGCCTCATACAAATCTAGTATTTAATCAACCACTGCTTCAAGCGACAGCCATCTGGTTTAACTTGGATGCAGTAATTTTTTAGTTTTATTTCTAGAAATCTTTGAATCTTTTGAAATTGATTAAGACTTTCTGAGCTATTTGATACGTAGTTTTAAATATCTCTAAATAGAGTTTTAAATTCGGAAGGTAATTAAAGACAAGCATATAATTCAAGTGAGTGCCAAATAAATTTCATAATAAATAAATCTGCAATATCGTTTTTGTTAAATTTTTGAATTATTTGTACCTGTTATAACGGCTGCACTGAATCATTTCAAATTGGACTTGTAATTCTCGTGATTTTGTGTAAAATGGTCTACATTAACTTGTACAAACCTTTGGCATAACATTGATCTAAGTTTATCAGTCGGAAGCAACAATCCTGTATTTTAAATTTTCCACATATACATACGTGCAACCAAACAATATGACTTGGTGTTGCATAGATTGGTTGATACATTTACACCAGTTAGTAGCTCACATGTAGTTAACTGTTTTTTCCATTTTATAAGAGCAAATAAGCCTAACATTTTTCCCCTTAGTAGAAGTGCTGACTTATTAACAACTGTCTCTTTATAATGTTAAAAGTTTATTGTCCAAAATTAATAAATTATTCTGAAACAAACAAAGTTACCTTGTTACATTGTTTAATCGGCAATCGGCGCTTTGATCAATTTGAGGTGAAAATCGGCAAATATGGCAGGCCTGATTTCATGTTATATCATGCTTACAAGTAA
The DNA here is from genome assembly GCA_916610165.2 of Gymnosoma rotundatum. NCBI lineage: Eukaryota > Metazoa > Arthropoda > Insecta > Diptera > Tachinidae > Gymnosoma > Gymnosoma rotundatum. The sequence goes on from OU744336.1 coordinate 63,867,966, forward strand.
AAAAAAAATAGATTTTGAGAACTCAGTTTTTTTTTAAAGAGAAGTAGCACTTCTGGCTACAATGGCCTATTTAGGTATTTTTGTGAGAGATAAGACAGTTGGTGAAAGGAGAAAGATACAACCATTTTATTACTTATTTTACTTCGAAGAATATGCTATGAAGAAATACCGACGAAGGAGGCTGCGTGGTTTGATGTTAATTCTGAAGAACTCGTATACTGTTGCAGTATTGAAGAGGTTCTAAAATATCTAAAGCTTCCACTGGACTCTTCTGCTTGGCGACTATTTATAGATAGTATATTTATAGATATAGAAAAAAAAAATAAATATTTACATACTAAATAAACCACTATTAAAACAAAATTATAATATTTTTATAGAAGTTGCCATGTAATTTTGTTAATTAATCGTAAAAAGCTTTTTTTATAACAATGGTGTCTTTGGTGACCCCCACTGAAATTTTCCGGCAAACATTCTCGTACAATATTTGAATCCTTAAATGTCGTTTTTTAAAGGGTATTTTTTTATTTTCTCGAAAAAAGGGTCAAATTGACCCATAAAGGGACCAGTTAGAGGGTTAAGATCTTCCACAAAAATAATCCTCATACAATTCCACAATATAACTCAGACCATATGAATTCTCTCAGATATTAACTTACAGCATTTTTTTCATATAGTATAATGCTCCCTTCGACAAAAAAATGAAAACTTTGACCCACTGTAAAAAAAAACTAAGACGTGTTGGACCATAAGTTTGTTCTACAAAAATGATCTACTCAACAAACTCTTTCAGAATTATAGGGTCGCTATTCTGTTCCAAAAATGCTTTTGGACAGTGTAATTTAAGTCTAATAATTTCATCTGTTATTTTAAACCAAATTCGTCATTTAAAGCTGAACAAGTCTATAGTTAAGTGTTTTTAGTAATTAAAAACTGAATATTATTTGCCAAAATTTTGTTGAAATTATGTTTTCGGTTGTTGTGTAATTTTACTATTATTAAATGAATTTTACCTTTTTACTACATGCAAGTTTTCTAGTATGGTAAAAAATTATAAAATAAATACTCACCATGTAACGGATAAACACTACCCACTTCTCCAATAAAACCACATTTCACTACACCCACACCCTCCACTTCAACGCCCGTTATAATTTCTTTAGAATACAAATCAGTCATCTGTTCCACGGTCATATTTATATGATCAGGTTGTTGTAAATCATGTACATAATGTCCAGTGCCAGCAACAATATGAACACCAGTTTTGTTAGAAACTTCAATCATTAATTCCAAATTTCGTTTAAGACCATGAGAACTATTTTCAACAATTGCGCCACCGCCAAATTTCTTATACAATTCAATATCTTTAAGAACTGCATTTTGTGAGTCTTCGTCATAGAAACGTATATTGTGCAATGATGAATACGGATACTGGCGTACATAACCTAAATTCTCCATACAGATGTTTTGTTTTAAAAACGTTTTAAATTCTTCAGGAGGATCGCAGTGAAAATGTTCAAAATCGACAGCGACATGTTCGTGAGTTAGGGTACGACCCAAGAGATTGGGGTCAATGGCATTTAAAACTGTAATGGAATATAAAATAAAATGATAATAAAATAAAGAAAACACGAGTTTAAGCATTTTTTATGCAAGTAAATTAAATGATACATAATTATGTATGTAAAAAATTGTATAACACTTGAAAATAAAATCAACAGAAAAATGCAAAATACCAAACTAAACCGTCAAATGAGCGATTTCAGTTTACTAATCTCTGTATTTTTACCCTTCACCTCAGGTGGACTTAGTAAGTCATTCTGTGGGTAATTTCTACAATATCCATTTCCGAGCTCATAAAGTATATCGTTGGCTTAGTCGGCAAACCTGTCCAAGTCCAATTTTAAGGCAAATTGAGTTTTTAATGTAGTATGCTAGTATAACTCAGAACACATCATCTACAAAAAACAAAATGCCGTTATGTTGTTTTTTCTTGTTGTTATGCAGTGGTAAGAAATTCTGTCAAGTCCAAAAAAAAAGCAAAACATCAAAAGCCACGTGCTAAGTTCAGATGAAAACATTATATTTTGTTTTTCTTCTATAGATTTAAATTCATTAAATTCATAGATTTTAATTAAATAAGATGAACTAAAGAATAAAACTGCGTTTACAGATTTAAAAAAAGTTAACCCAAAAAAAAAGTTAGACAGTTTTTTGTCTCTCCTGAAAAATTAAAAAAAAATGGACTTGACAGGTTTGCCGACTAAGCCAACGATATATTCTGAGTTCTTATACATAGCGAAGTCGATTGAGCGATGTCCGTCTGTCCGTCCGTTTCCGGTTTGAAATCAACTTCGCCAAAGCACTAGATGAGCTTGAGAAATTTTAAATACGCCAATCGATAAGATATAGTTTCGAAAATTATGTTATTTAAAATCAGCAACACCACGCCTACCTCTAATTTGTCGATATCATTTGGAACAGAAATTTAAAAAATAAGAAAAACAAGTAAGAGTGCTATATTCGGTTATGCCCAATCTTATATACTCTTCACCATATGTAAATCTAGATTAGTGAAGTAACTCTAATCAAAAAACAGATATTAATTCTTAGTTAATTAAAAAAATAAAATTAAGTTCTATGTATAACTTTACATACAAGTATCTTCGGTTCTTAATGGGTTAAGAATTTTTAAAAAATTTAGTATTTCCTGAAAGATCTCTAAAAGCTTTTAAATGATTATGGCAATTGACCATATATGTATTTTTTTAACAATGAAGTTCCAAATGATATAGAAAAATTAGAGGTTTTGCCTGCTGTCTCGAAGAAAACTATGTCTAATCGATTTAGGTACTTTGAAGAAACGTACCTTTGATATAAATACTCTTAAATTTAAATAAAAAATTAAATATTTCAAAATATAATATAAAATAATGTTTGCCTTAACAGTTATGGGGGATAACCACCCCAGTGGATCAAATAGTTTAGCGGCATCTGAAAACAAACTGCGTTTAGTTATTGTTTTTGAAAAAATGAAATTATTTGTGAAACAAAAGTTGTCGTTATTACTCGTAATACTCGTAACCCAACAAAGACCTAGAGTTTTTGTCATATTTCTTTGACTTATACTAAATAGATTTTTATTTTCACGATCCTCCAACGGAATGCGATTTAGAACACTTTTGGAATTAGTATTCCACTTTTGAAGGTGAAATCCACCTGAATTTGAAAGGGAGCACAGTTGTTGCTGTCAGATTAAAGCCTCATCAAAATTATCTGCTTCTGATATAACGTCATCGACGTATGTGTCAAAGCGCAGAACTTTGCTAGCCTTTGGAAACCATTTCTCTTCTATTTTTGCAAGTTGTTGCAGCACTCTTATTGCCAAATAAGATGCAGAAGTAGTTCCATACGTGACTGTCAGTAATTTGTAAACATTAATTTTACCGGTTGATTCATCTCACCATAGAATGGCTTGCAAGGGCTGATGTTCTTTACAGACATTAATTTGTCTAAACATTTTTTCTAGATCAGCGGTAAAGGCTATATTATGTCTTCTAAATCGCGAAATAATTGCAGACAAATTATTTTGTAGCCAAGGGCCGGCTGATAACTCTTCATTTATTAAAGTAACAGGTGGTTTTTATATTTCGGCCATCAAACACAACACATAATTTTGTTGTTGTGCTGCTTTCCTTCAGTACGCCGTGATGAGAAAAGAAATAACCATTCTTTGGTATCGCACTAGGGTACTCAACAAGGTTTTTCATATGGTTAAGAGAGCTGTACTCTGTCTTAAATTTTTTGGATTCACACACCTTTAAAGAAATAGTTTTCCGCCAAAAAGTTGATTATTTAAAGCATTTACTTCTAGAAGCTCTATAATTTAATTTTTTAACATAAGTACTTTAACCCTTTCGGGACTACTGGGATAATACGTCCCAGCAATTTTCAAACTGTCTTTTTTCTTTATTTTCAACGCAATCTTCAGGGAGGTAGAACTCCCAAACGTCCAAAAACGGATAGCATTAATATTGGAGACCACTTGCCAGTAGAGCAAGAGCAGCGTTATCGCTGTGTCCGCTGTTCTTCACTTGGCATAGAAAAGCGAACAAAGATGATATGCTCAGGTTGTAACAACGCCTTATGATACAAGTGTTTTGGGCCATTCCACAAATAAATTGCTAATTGCATTCCTAAAATATTAAAAATAAATGTAAACTTTTATCTAAATCTAATAATATTTATATTTTAGTTATCTTTTTAATTTCGAATCGCTCTTTGAGAACACTGATTGTGATTTTATGCCCCATGAAAATACTTGTTGGGATTATATGTCCCAGGATAAAAGGACGAATTTAACATTTTTAAGTATGGAGAACATAATACTTTTATCATACCTTTTAGAATATGAAAAAAATTTTACCATACATAATTTGGTTTGCAAAATAAAACTCCGTCCCGAAAGGGTTAAAAAAAAGTACCTTTTTAAAAAGTAATCTTAACAAGCATCTTTTAAAAATGTTGCTTTAAAGAGTACCTTTATATATATATATATACAAACATTTTTTGCGATTAAAGTAAATATATATATGTAATATAAAGTAAGATTCAACTGTAAGCATCACATTTCCTTGCATTTAGGTTATTATAATTTTTTTAAGTATAAGTGCATTTTTAAATTATCCAATTATTTTTCAAAATGCACTTGAATCTTTTTCATTGTCCAGTAATATGACTTATGGCTTCTGGCAACTCTACTCTGCTCGCATATATGTTTTTTTTTTTTGTGTTTCTATTTTTTGTGTTAATAGGAATTTTTTTTCAAATCACTAAGTGCGTTTTTGAGAATTGTAAATAACATTTTTTCAGGTAACTTAAAATTCTTAAAATTCTTAAAATTCCTATGTCCTACAGTAAACAAAAATTCAAATCAATTTCTGTTTACAGGCAAATTAAAGCTCCGCGGAATTTTTCTCTATATATTTGACCTTTAAATCACTCTTGTGTGAAAAACCACACAATACAAATCGTTTTTATCCGATAAACTAAAACATATCTGGGGTATACTAAAGAAATTTCTCGACTTTGTTTACTATATCTATTAACCGCAGAAATAATATTTTTTAATTAAAAATAATTTCTTAGTAACGAAATATTTCAAAACTTGCGTAAGTTACCCTCGTGTGCGGTTTTCCACACATATGTGGTTTGCATGTATTTTTCATATTATTTGTTGGTGCCAAGTGTGAAAATTTTTTATATTTTTTTCGAATATATGTTTTATAAAGTGAAAGCTTATATAAAAATAAGCCAAAGATCAAAAAATGAAACAATGTTGGATTTGTTTGACGGTATATATAGGCGTCCTATATTCAGAGCGATAATGTAGAAAAAATATTTCAATACTTGAATCGTGTTCTTCGGTTTAATGTGTTATATGCAGACGTCAAAACATCTCCTCTGACTTATTTTCTCCAATTCGACACATGGGATGTGTTGTTACCTCATTATTTCAATCCGTCTGTTTGTGTAAAAGTTGACGAAAAATTGCTTGGATTTTGTGAAAAATGCAAGTTTAGGCAATATATACCTTCTAAGCCTGAAAGGTATGGCATTACGCTTTAGCCTTTGGCTTGCTCCGAAACATGTTATGTTTTGAAAATCCATCCGTATTTGGGTAAGCCTGTTGGTAGTCTACCTGCAAGAAATCATGGGAAGGTGTTGTTTTGGGTTTAGTTTGCGGACTGAAGGGTAACAATATAATAATGGCAACTATGCGCAAAAGTAAAAAAGCATACCACCACTGTCGGAAGATAGGATAACTGCATAGTTGTGCAAAGTACAATGCATCATTGGAGTGACGTTGGTTCTGATGTAAAATAATTGCTAAATATTATTCAATTCTATAACAAAACCAAAGCTTCATTTTATTTTAACTTTTTTTCTTCAGCTTTAAAACTTCACCCTATAGATGGCTTGGATACAGTGGAAAAAATGTTGTTATAGTTCAAAAAGAAAAATTAATCGATGGCCAGTTGCTGTTTTTTTAAATATCATTGATATTTAAGCTTTGAATGCTTTCATTAGAACCAAATTGAAAAACATATAAACCAATTGCACGTCGTGTTTTTCTGCGCGAGCTTGGAATATTTCTCGCAAAGCCCTACATGGCAATACGAAATTAATTGCAAAAGAACTACAGCAAAACTCATTAACATTGCATTTGTGTGAAAAACCACACACGAGGGTGATTTGAGGGTTAAGCTCTATATCTACATCGTTCTTGAAAAACTTTTTAGTGTTTTCAAGAAATAGAGCCGCTAACGGTGTATTTGCCAGATTTTAGGGCCTTTATGGGAACTGTAAAATATATTTCAGCTTTGTTTATTAAATTTTGTATTTGACGACACTTATCAGATCTAATCTATCAATTTTAAAGGTATGCAAATACAGAATTTGATTGCGTTTGCGTGTTCAAAAATAGTATAACGCCATTTTTTTAAGTTATTAGTTAATTTTTTTAATTAATTTATTTGCTGTTCGTACTCAAACGATCAAAAAAAAACGCGACTCTTATGCTGTGCTTCGACGCGTGTACCAGTCATATGGAATGTCAAAATTGCTATCGACATGTAATTTGTTGTGTAGGTCAAAATCTGTGTTTAACATGCGGTTTATGATTACAATGTTCAAACTTGCATATCGCACTTGATCAACAATAGGGTATTAACTCAAAATTTTTGAAATATCACTTTTTTCAAGAAATCAGCTAACAACATCAATATCTATCTACTGTAAAAATATCAACGTATTCCGTTTACTCTTTCATCTCGAAAACCACTTTTGAGACCATATTCATGATAATGTAGTGATTACCTTTATTTCAACAAAAAGGTATTATTTCGAGTTAATACAAAAGTTAACATGGAACTGATTCGTAAATTTTCATAAAAAAGGTATTATTTTGAGTTGAGTCTCTTTTCAATTTGGTTTTATTTTGAGTTGATACTGTCTTGTTGATAAAATTTGTTTCATTTATGATCGAAAAATTTTAGAAAAATGGTATTAACTCAAAAAATTTATTTTTTTTGCAATGCTTGCACAGATTTCTAGGAAAAACGATGTAAATATATTTTTAAATGGAATTTGCTTCCTATGGTATATTTGAATTTTTAAAATCTGTTAAAATGTGGCCACAAACATCCTGGAGACAGGATGTGCAGGGATCAGATGCAGGTCCCTACGGCACCATCAAAGATCCATATCAAAACCACCCCGAGGACCGGATAAACAAGTTTACCCTAGCAACATCGCAGATAGATAAGTCTGCAAGACCATGCAGTCTCGGACTGCCGAAAATGGCCGCTCTATTCCCAGAAAGAGCTGGGCAGTGGCAGAGCAGATGCTTCACCGTTTCCTCATCTTGACAACTTCTACAAAAATCATGATGCGGAAGATTCAGTCTCCTAGCATGGGTACCAATGACACAGTGCCCCGTCAGCACAGCCCCTAGTGTACCCAGCTTCCCCTGCAAACCTCAGTAGATTGGCGGATCTCCTACTATCGTACTGAGACCACAATGTCCTCGAGACCCTGCAGGTAACCTCTCCAGACCATTTAGACAGCGAAGCGATATTTTAGTACCTGTGATTAAATCACTGCGATTAAAAAATCACTGGTCACTACTGACTTGATCAAATAACAGTTCCGCGTAAGAACGTTCTTTTACCTTTGTATACATACAAACTTAAATTTAATTTTACTTTGTGAAAGAGATATGTAAGTACTTTTGGCTCTTTCATTCTTTCATATGTATATCAAAGCAGCTTCTTTGATGTGTAGCTTTTTCTTGCTTCCACTTATTAACAACTATTTTTTTCCAAACTTCACACAAACATACATATGTAGCAAAAAAAAAAACAAACAAACAAAAATTGTTGTGTGCTTTTTTTTATTTGAACCTATCATCAATCTACTTATATTTCTGGGCACATTTAATTACAGCTGCTTTAAATGTAGAGATCAAAATACCTTTTTCCCTATTATTACTGTTTGAATAAAATATTATTTAGTATTATAAACTTCCTATATAAACATGAGTGTTTTAATAAAAAAGAACTGCAAACGGTGATTACGGTAACTATTTAAAAGAACGGTGATTTTAAAATCACGTTCACTGGTAACGATGTTCTTCAAAAATCACGAGATCGCTCATCCCTAGTTATAACACATAGGAAAATAACATATGTTATATTTCATGAGGTTTACACGGTGTGTATTTATTTACATATGGAAAATCTGACATTCCATATGACATGTAAACGCCGTCTAAATACAGCATTACCGATTACGTCTGTCCACAATGCAAGCAAGTTCGATGAAATCATTACTCACTGAAAAATGTCAATGCTGATGCGTGTATGCACTACGACGTGATTTATCGTGTGAATGAAGCCAGCACACAGTATACATACCGCACACGCTAATAGGCGTCTACTTATTTTTGTTGTTTTTTATATAGACAAAATCACATGTTTTCATAAAAAGTCATAACACACGAACGCGTCGACCAAACTTTAAAAAATCCATCTACACGGATATACGAACAATTCCAAAAAACTTAATGGAATTCAGTTTAAACATTTCGAGGTGTAAAGTTACAACGCACTTGCATGTTCTGAAAAACTCATATCGCCTATCGGCGTTTTCGAAAGGAAACGAATTTCCGTGAATAAAACTCACCAGTTTGAACAATAGGCATTTTATTTAAAAATTTATTATTTTAAATAGAATAAGAATAAACAATTTACAACTTAGATTTTAATATTTCACAACTGTTTTCAATAACATTTAAGCAGCAACTGAAAAGATTTTCGAAAAAACAAACTCTGAATGGGGTACAAATATGAAATATTGAATACACATGCACTCATACAACAATAAAAAAAAGATTAGACCGCAAATATTATTCTCTTGATTATTGTTGTCGCCCTCATATTAACAAGAACATTTGATTAGATTATTGTATGCAGGATTGGCTTTTTTTGTCTTTATCATTCACTGATGCACACAGTGGCATTTTTCACTCAGAAAAAAATTCTTCATGCAAGTTTTCAGATTTCAGTAGACGTTTCAAAATGACATCAATCAAACTCCGTGAGTAATTATTGGTAAGGATACTCGTATTAAGTACAACAGATACGTGTTAACTTTATAATATTTGCATATGAAAATAAATTTATGTTTGTATGTTTATAACTCGCTAGAGGCTAAATAGCCAGACCGACTTGGATCAGAAAACGGAATAATTTTTTTCGAACGTGATGGAGGAAAGGTACTCACATACAATGTATTTACTAAATATCCTATATTAAGAGAACTATAATTACAAGTTCGATGCAAATCAATTGTTTTACTTGATTTGCTGGGCCTCTGCATATATGAAATACAAATTGTTATAAGTACTCTGTTTAAACTTTAAGTATCTGTGTATAATGGTTCAAAAGATAAGGTCATATACTTCTATTAACATATTCTATGGTTACATCCATTAATTTCTAATTTAAAATTTTTCACTTTTTTTACTGCGACCTTAGCCACACACGTTCTGCACTCAAAGAAAAAACATGGTTGAGGTAACCATAATCTAAGAGCAACAAACATAATATGGTTGTATTATATGGTTGATATCAAAACAAAGTATTTAATATAGTTTTTTATTTGACCTTTTAATTGATTAAATTTTAATTAATTTTTCAAGCACAAGGTGCTTGTAAAAACATAATCGTGTTTAAATATAAACATTAAATGGTTAATTAAAATATCATAATATGGTTGAAAATGTCATGTTATATAATTGAGGGCAAAGATTTTCACAAAAAAAATCATTTCTTTTTATGTTGTGTATATGTGAGCAATAATTATAAGGCTTTGGCGCATATGCTCGCATAACTCGTTCTCACCATCGATAAAATATCAGACTGCCTAAGTTCCCACTACAATTAGTAAAATAATTCGCAATTAAAAAATACATTTAAGAAAACTTTCATCAGTTATATATTAAAGGGATGTTTGCATTATGACATTATTGCTGTAAAAATATATCCGTTACTGTGTCGTAAAGTAAAATATTTTTCATCAACACAGCCATAATTGAAAATAATATATTAAATGCGAAAAGTCGATACATTTGAAAAATATATTTTTTTCATATTTCCAGTCAAAAAACGAAATGTGACAATGTTTTAGAAAACGATATGGTCTTTACGTTATGAAGTTTACTCCACAACTCAAAATGTGTCGTTCTTATTGACAAACATAGTTTTCAAATATGAAATGAAATAACGACTTATTCTCTTAAAACATGGAAAGTACTAAAGAAATAAAGATAAAACTTATACACAATATAAAGCATAAAATGGCGAACAATTCTGTATGATTAACTTCAAAATTTGAAATGTATCATACAGAACTTAAAATCGAAATTACCAGAATTTTATTTAATTTATTTAGATTATAATGCAGATAATTTTTATTTTAATTACGTTGGGCGCCACTTTTTAACAGTTAAAAGAACAAATTAAACATATAGTTCTGGCGGTTTCTAGGTGATCGAATTATTTTTGGTAAAAAAAAATACGAAAACATTGGATTCTATAACACCCAATTCTGATTCGAACTCAATTTCGCTTTCTGTAACACTAACAGCAGTTTATTGTCAATTTCATATCTGTTTCCGAAAGCAACTAGATTCCATAACAACCCTGAGTACTGTAGTAACCTTGTCTTAAAACGATCGGTCTCACCATTTGGCTTGCCAATATATACAAATAAACAAATATAGAAATACAGATGCGTTTTAGCAATACGAGTATAGACTTTAAATTTCTCTAAATGAAATAAGTGCAAAATTGATAATTTTTATATCGCCAAATGAAAATTGAAATTAAATAAATTTGTTGATAAATTAACTAAGTAGATCAGGTGAATAAATGTTAATTTCCATACATGTATATTTATATGCATGTGTGTATGTAGTTGTGTATGTGTTTTTCTTATACGTTCACTCACGATATCATGTTCATTCTATCTAAATACAAACATTTGTTAAATTCTTTTGCACACATAAGTTACTCACTTAATTTTAAAACACCTTCGTAAAGATAAAATCTGTACTGAATGCAACAATATCTTATCAGAAAATATCTATTTTATCCATTTAAATTATTTACATTAAATCTCTTTATTTAATTAACGTGCAAATAACTCCAGTAAACATTGATTAAATTTTAAATATTTACTAACAACACTAATGTGCGCTTCTTAATAAATAAATATTTTTAAAAATATTTACTTTCTTTGTTCTACGTGTGTGTGTGTGTGTGTGTGTGTTAAGAGTGAACATTTTTAAATAAAGCAGAGATCGTGACTCTATTATTATTTACATTTTTGTTGTCTGCCCATTCCGGTTTTTCGATATTATGGACCAGACAGTAAGTACACAAATAAGTCAATATTTATTTAGTAAAACAATAAAGAGCGCTATTGTCAATACAATTTTCGCTGCACACCAAAAACTTTATCCCTATTTGAGTTTTTTTTTTTTTTTTTTTTTTTTGTTGGTGAATTTTAAAATTTAAAATTTTTTATTTTTGTTTTTTAAGATTTGTACAGTCGGTTGTCATACATATCTAACAATATTGTCAGAAAAATATACAGAAAACGCTTAACAATCGTGGGCAATTTCTATTGTCGTCTGACAATATTGTAAAAAAAAAACATTGTCAGATGGGAAAATATCTGACAATAATAGGCCTGTTTCTTTACGCTATTTTGCACGAAAATTGTTTTCTTACTTCAAAATTGGGTAAATGAGAGCGGTTTTGAGAGAATAAAGTTATTCTTCTTCTTGCACGAAACAGCTCAAACTTTTTCTTCGTGCAAGTCATTTAAACTTGTGCAACAGCCTTAAAACAGAAACAAAATACAAAATAAATTATTATTTCTTTTTGTTGATTTATTGAAATGAATTTTTTTTTCTTAAAACAGTCAAAATTCTTTGATTTTTTATTTTGTGTTTCAAATTTAGATATTGTGTTCCCGTACAATTATATAATTTTGTCTGTTTATGAGAGAAAACAATGCTTGCGCTCATTTTCACGAACTTTACCCAAAAAGTAAAGAAACAGACCTAATATTGTGTGCAGATAATTATTTGCCATTGCCAGAACAATTTCAGACATTGTCAGTTCAAAATGAATTGTTATATGAGCGCGTGTGTGAAACGGTAGCAAAGTTAAATGGTTAAATAAATTTTTTCTATGGGGAGAAATGATATTTTTGTTGGCAATATAAAATTTTGACGTTTCTATAGAAAAAAAGAAAAGTTTAAATTTCTAAATAATGAATTCAATAAAAAATATTTTCCGTAGTTTATTTTAATTCTTTTGGGAATGACATCGTCGCAGTTATTTAATTTTTATTTTTCATTGTGTGTACATATGTTCATTAACTTTCAAAAGAAACAAATTTGTTTTTAAGAAAATTATTTCTTTTACATTTTCACAAAAGTGTTTAAATTTTTTGTGTCATAAATTTCAATACTTTTGTCAAAAATTCTGAGGGCTAAACCTAGTGAAATTTTATTCTATATTTTTTGCTACTGTTCCACACACGCCCTATGTTAAAAATTTTAAACATCTGGCAACGATATCAATGTCAGATAAAAGCAAATAAAAAAAGTGCTTAAAAAAACTTAAAATGAAAAAGAAAAAGAAAATTAAAATTAAAGCAGAAAAAAGAAAGATTAAATCTAAAAAAATAAGTGGACAGTGACGATATTTCACAAGACGATTTTGATGGTTGGAAAGAACTCGGTCATGTAAATTAACCATATGGTCCTATCTTTTGAGCCGTTATAAACAAGCGCTTGAAAATTGAATGGAATGTAGATAACTATGATCGTTATATTAATATCCATTTGTTTTGATAAAGATTTGTAATATTAATTTGTAACTTTTATAAAAGTTTACATAAAAAAAATTAAAAAAAAAATATTTTCTCATAAATTGTTTTAATTCTGACAATAGAGCTGTAAATTTTCGCCACTTGTCAATCCTTACTACGATGTAAACTATCAATTTTATGTTTGAAAATGTTGTTAGATAAAGTTATTGTCAGATAATTGTCTTATAATGGAATTGCAAGTGTGAACTGACAATCTACATTTTGGTGACTATTTTTCTTTGCCTTGTCATTGTCAGCACATTGCTAGGTCTGATAGTATTTTTCGGGAAAAAAATTTCAATACGAAATTAATGTATTAATGCAAAAAATACTAAACAAAAAGGTGTAATGAAATTAAATTTTTAAACATTGTAACCAAGATAGATTTGCGTATTTTAAACCCAAGCGAAGAACTTTCTTCTTCAAATTTACATATATACCGCATTTATTCTACACTATTACTATTATTATTTTCTTTATTTTTTTTAATCAACGAATATAAAATTAAACCATTCATTTTAATAAATTAAAAGATTTTTATTACTATTGATACAAAACAAAAAAACTATTTAATTTTTTATATAAATGTTTTTTTTTTTTTTTTTTTTTTTTTTGTGTTTTTTGTCGTTTGGTTTTTGATTTTTCTGTTTTTGTTTGAAAAAATAATTTCATTTTAATTTTGTTATTTAAAAAAAAAAAAAAAAAAAAAAGGAAAATCTAATTTTTTGTTTCCTGTTTCCTGATGATGCCACCCAAAGGTGTGGCGAAATATTGAAAATATAAATAAAAATTTTTTATTATTTATAAAACTGACCTAGTGCTTAATAAATTAGAAAAGAAAAACTATTTAATTTTTTTTTTTTTTTTTTTTTGGAAAAAATATTAAACATTTTTGTATTTTCTATTGGCCTAGTCCAGTTTTATGGAAACTTTACACGCCTATAGCAGAAGTATAGTCGAGTTTAAGTTTTAAATCTGGGCATTATTGCTTTCAGTGTTGCTTAAAGTTAGCACAGCTGGGTGTAGAACATTAATATCGTTGCCAAATTCTTATTTTAAAAAAATTTTGGAAATTTTAAACTTCGGCGATAGGTCTTGTTAATTTCTTGAAATTAAAACTTAACATGTGCAATATATTTTATAGTTTAGGAGATATTCGGCTTTTCAAATTAAAAATTTAATTTTTTGTTCCACTTTTTTTTTGCTTTTTACTATAAGCGCAGCCAAAATCTCCCGATTTTTCTAATATTTTTTTTTTTTTTTTTTGATAAAGAACAAGTTTTTAGTATTCAGAATAATTTATTAAAAACTGTTCCTAGGTCCAAAGTTATAAAAAAATAAATTTAAAAATTTTAAAGTCGTCTTTTGTAATTTTTTAGCGAAAAAGTTGCATCTTGTCTTTGTTAGTTATTCAAAAATTTATACCAAAAAGTATAAAATGTTTATACGGCTTTGAAAGCCATTTTAAACAAAATAAATTTAAAACTATTTTTAATTCTCGACCGATTCCGAAATAAAACAATTTTTCTTCTTTTTTTTCAAAAATCAACTTTAAATCATATTTTCTGTCATGTAATAAACTTATTCAAAAGGCCTAATTAAACCTGCTTTAAATGATTTCCTAGCTTGTATTATAAAAACTACAGAAAAACAAAAAAATTATTAGATTTTCATTAGGCAATCTTTATATTGTTTTCGACGTTATGTAAAATTTTTTTATAAAATAGCAAAATTTCATTGCATTCATATATGTGCCTTTGTATAAAAGTCAAGCAAAAATTAAAAAAAAAATTGTTTAATTGAGCTGATTTTTTTCACCCATGTCTAGTAAATACAGGGTTATCAAAACTATATTTTCATATTATTATCGTATTTGGAGTTTCTTAAAATTTCCTTCTTCGATAATCTGAGTTGGCGTTAAATTTTAGTAGAAACAATTTAAGCCATGAAGAGGTAAATTCAAGATTGATAGTTTGAATAGTTCCATAGGTATCAAAGCAGAAATTTTATCAAGCCTGATACTAATTATTCATTTAGTTATATAATACCATTCAGTTCGAAATTTGATTTTATACTGCAAAAGAGCGGTTTGGCCAAGATATAATTGCAGCGGAATGCCAAACAACGCGCCAAAAATTTGTGGTAAAAACTGGCGGACGATCTCAATTTGAATTGACTTTCTATAAGGGTAAGAAAAAGTAATGTATTTTGCTATAATGTACATACTTATGTTTGTATATAAAATGTAAAACGAACGCAGTATAAATATTTATTATACGGAAAAATAAGGTGAGCACTTCTTATACGAGTGGTTGTGATTCACAATATTGACCGCTTTCCTGTGTGGAGGAGCAAATAATACAACATCTGTATATGGTAAAAGCTGAAAAGAGGATGCCAATCCTTAAAATGCTTTTCATTTTGTCATTCTCTCCTATTGTTTATTTTGTTGTACCAGTGTTGCTTCTTTCTTAAATTAATTTGCGAAAGCGTTTACGTAAACATAACAGAGTATTAATTTGTACTCTTATTGCATCTACCTATCGCACCGAACTTGCTTTCACATCGCAATAGGGAGTAACCCCCCCGAACACATAACAAAAAATTTACTTCCGATGTTGCATGTTTAAAAAGTACCAGTATATTCGTCCTAAACTACCAAGCTTTTGCTACCAAGTGCAATTTATTCATTTTTATAATGTTTAAGATTTATTTTGTATACCAAACGCCTCTTCTGTTCGGTCCAATAAAAAAAGAAGCTTCTTACAGACGCCTAATTTACATGTTGGGGTTTACACTATTGTAGTTCTTGAAATATGAAGAGTACCAACCCCCTTATAGGGAAAACGATAATAGTAATGTACGCTTGTTACCTTTCCCCATGTCCCATTCGTAAAAATAAATTGAATATTTTATTTACCATTTGTTTTCTTCAGAAATGAGGGCTTTTTATACCCTTTACCACAAAAAGTGGAAAAAGGGTATATATAAGTTTGTCGTTCCGTGTGAATTTCTACAATAATTTCCATTTCCGACCCCATAAAGTATATATTGTCTGACTTCTTATGCATAGCGAAGTTGATTGATTGTCTGTTCGTCCGTGTTAGTGTTTTTCACAAAAAAAAAATATGTCCATCGATCAGATATAGTGTCGAAAGAGGTGCTATTGGAAACCTGCGTGATCGGTCCGTGTTCTTCGAGGCAAGAGGAAAAACACCACGCCTACCTCTAATTTTTTCATGTCATTTGGCACAATAAAATAGCTCTAATCAAAAAAATAGATATATAAAAGGCGATAGAAAATTAAAATATAAGAAAAAAAACATCAAGTAAAAAAATTGGCGCACGTCTATATTTCTCGGGTTACAGGGCTCTGAAGATTTCAAATTTTTTAAAATATCAACATTAAAGCTTTTAAAGAGATCTTTAAGGAAATACTAAAATTTTTCAAAAATACTTGACCCATTAAAAGCCGATAGCATTTTTATGTAAAATTATATATTTGCAGTACGAATTTTATTTATTTCAGTCTCAGTCACCCTAATATGTTTGCTTTTTTGATTGTAGTTACTTAACTTAACTAGATTTACATACATGGTGAAGGATAAATAAGATTTGGCATAGCTGAATATAGCACTCTTACTTGTTATCTCTAAACTGGTTTATCTTAAGAGAAATTTTCCTACATATTTCCTTATTTATTTAAAAAAAAATATTGTTTTTTTAGTTGTTTTATTTATTAAATAGGTTTACAAAAAAACAACAAACTTCAAATATTGGTTTGTCTATTTTTCCAGCTGTTTTTGCATTACTCATCTCGTCCTTAGTTGTCCGTTTTGCTCTGCACCGGGTAAACCGAAGTATTTATAAATATAAAAACCTCATTTCTTGGTATATTTTAAACCTTCTGTTATGATGAACATTATACTCAATAGATTACAGACAGAAACACACACGCACACACTCACACATCTTCTTCCCAAGAGCATTGAGATACAAATGGATTTTTTTGCAAATTTTCTTAACCCTGTGAGCCATTTTAAGAAGTGGTTAGAAAATGCTCTGTAGTTGGTTTTTTATGAGATTTTTTTGGAAGCAGGGAAGGTAAAATCATAGTGTTTATAATAATATCGGGTTTCTTTTACGACCGATAGAACTTTAAATTATAAAAAAATTACACTAAAAATTTAATTTTGATAAAAAATTTTTTCTTTTTATTTTCAGTAAACTCTGGCAAATAATTATGAATAGACTCACGCTTGAAAAAAGCTATCAAATCATCAAAGTATACTTTGAAAATCATTCATTAATTCGAGCAACTTATGATTTTTATGGTGCACATAATTGTCCATCTGAGCAAGCTATCCGTCAAACTGTGGATAGATTTCGTACCAACACGTCGAAGGAATGTGCGTTCTAAAGAGAAGATCAAATTAATCGATTCATCGTCGGTCGCAGGAATTAGGGCTCTGTCCGTTGACTACGTGAAAACTTAGTCTATTCCCATAGAAGATCCAGCTGGTGCAGGTATTAAAGCCACGAAACTATTATATGCGCTGTTCTTTTACCGTTTGGGCTCTGAAGCAGTTAGTAACTGACCCGTTTTTTATCGCCAAATTGTGTTCAGCAATGAGGCTCACTTTTGGCTTAACAGGTTTTTTAATAAGCAAAATTGGCGCTTATAGAGTGGGATCGATCCACAACATACCCTACAGACCCCATTGCATCCAGAAAAATGCACCATTTGGTTTGGTTTATACGTTGGTGGCATTATTGGACCTAACTTCTTTAAAAATAAGGCCGGATCTTCCGCTACGGTCTATGAAGTCTAATTGCCATACGGCGACCACAGCCATCGCTTTATTGAAATTAAAATTAAGCAGTAAGTTGATTTCGAGAAATGGACCTGTCAATTGCCCTCCAAGATCGTGCGATTTGACAGCACTCGATTATTTCCTGTGGGGGCCATATGAAGCCACTTGTTTGTGCTGATAAACCAGCAACAATTGACGCTTTGGAGGCCAACATTGTTGGTATTATTCGTGACATACGGCCAGCAGTACTTTGAAAAAGTAACCCGAACTTGGACAACCAGAATGCGCTTCGTCATGACCAGCTGCGGTGGCCATATGCCCGAAATCATTATTAAATATTAATGCCATGTTCTGATCTCTCGTATAAAAAAAAATTCTTCATTACAATAAAATTCTACCGGGCTTAAAACAACACCCTTTGCATTTATGTGTAATAAAAAGACTTCCTTTTTTTGTTATATCCTCAATATAGCCTGCCACGAACTACTTCTTCTTAAAGAACTAAATGTTCCATTTTGAAAATCTATTACAAAACGGAAAACTATTCAAAACAAAATTCATTCAAATACAGCAGTCAAAACATATTTTCGACAATTTTCTTTCTTTTAAAATAGAAAAGTTTATACACCTACAAACATACATATTTTTAAACAAGATTCTATAAAAATGGAAAATCTAGATCTAGATATAAGATGTGATGATTTCCTATTTGCAAACACATCTAGCAGTGTGGAGAATGTTTTTGAAAATCCTTGTGACAAGATTCCTGAAGCAGCTGAAACTAAAACAAAAGTTGTACAAAAGACCGCAAATACATGCGATGGAGCACCAACTGCTTTTACGATAAGCAGTTCCTCATCCACATTGTCAAGCGAAGTAATATCTCAAAATTACTGTGCGAAAAAAGAAAATATTATGAGAGCACCAAATCTCTCGTATGAATTGGCTGTAGCCAAAACGATGATGCAGCAGTACAGTTCAATAAGTGGAGATAACTTGTGAGTATCATGTGCAGCTGTAAGCTTCTTATTTATAATTATAACAAATTTTATATAGATTTGATCATTTATCGGATATTATAAAACGTGTCATCGATGAGCGTCCCCCTAATGTAATTGATTTCTTTGAAGAGTTCAGTCGTAGTGTTCGTGAGCAAAAATTTCACTTACCCGAACGTTTTCCGGCAGATACAGTCTTTGAAGAGACGCGTATGTTTAAGGTGGCCAAAAAGCAATTGATCTCTATGAAGCTGCCATATCCAAGTGAATTGGCTCTTAAAGCAGAAGATGATATCGATGATGAACACAGTCAATTAGAAGAACTAAAATTGGATTTAAAACCTGATCCAATGGCCAGATTCTTTACTTTCAATAGTCGGGTACAACATTTACAATTCTTCTGGAACCAGTGTGGTTTTAGCGTTAGTTCGGAGGACATTTTTCAATTAGCCTGTTCAATGAATCGTTTGCAAACCCATCCTTCTATATTGCAATGCCGTTTTTGGGGAATGATCAATGGCTTAAAGGCCTCCTACTATATAGTGGAAGCCTCTTTATCCAACATAGAATGCGAGTCGCGTTTGATGCAAATGAAACAGGAAATCCAAGAAAATCTTATTGGCGAACATATGGAAAGTATGGAAAACTTTGAAGATATAGAGAATGTGGAATATGCGAAAGGAGGAGAGAATGCAGAACATGTAAAAAATGCAAAAAGAGAAAAGTTGCCATCCCACATTGGCCCAGAGTTAACACCAGGTGCTATTGGCTGGGAAAATACTCCCGAAGAAGAACTTGCAAAAATGAAACCAAAAGTTTTGCCAGTGCCTCTAGTAAAAAATGTCGAGGTCTTTGATATACCACCGGAGCCTATTGGCAAAGGCGTTAATCGTTATTCTTACTTTGTTGTCAACTCCTTATTCGATGACTGGATTGAGCTGCCAATTGTGACTCCTAAACAAATATCGCTTTCAAGAGAAATTAAAAAATTTTTCACTGGAGATCTAGAGGAAGATGTGGTTTCGTATCCGTGCTTTTGTGGCAAAGAAAAACACTATCTAAGAGCAATGATTGCCCGTATAACCGCTGGAACTTATATTGCACCCACAGATTATTATCGAAAAATGACAAAAAAGGAAAAGCGTTTATTTGAGCAGAACGATGAAGATGATGAGGACGGTGAAGAGGAGGAAGATGAAGAAGATGATGACCTTATGGGTGAAGAGGAACAGGATGAAGGAAAAGGTACGTTCAAATAACATCATTAAAGTTAATTACAAAAAGATTGCTCAGTTAAAGACGGATGGCAAAACAAAAAATGTTTTTTACACTGACGATCACTTTATGTATATTTTTTATGTGTTTTATGTGACCGCAAAACTGTGTCTGTTTGAAAGCGATTTTGTACAATTTTTTTAATCTTACAAAGTAGTTTCATTTAAAATTAAAGGGTGCCCCAATATAAAACAAATGATTTTTACATGTCTATTGAGCCGTAACGGACACACACATAAAATTTTAGCAAATATTTTTAATATTTAAAATAAAAGGGCGTCCACACAGGGGACGTAATCCTTTCAACCCTTATATTCAAACACCTGTAAATTATTCAGATTGTATACTTCTATGTCCACTATAACAACAATTATTAATATTTAAAATTAAACAGAGCGCCCAATAGGTGATGTAATTACATTTATATGGACTTATCTGGTGAATCGTTACAGACAGACAGTTGAGACTTACACAGGACGCGTATTGTTATGTTGCCTACAACAAAATGTATAAAATTGATAATTGAAGGGTGTCCCCCATTTATCGGTCCAACAATATTTTACTTTCAACTTACCGCAAGTTTTAAGATTTGCTGAAACGATTAGAACTAAACTAGGCATCCAAATTTCCAATATGAAAGTCCGGCGAAGATTACTAAAGAAAATGCTATTCGGAAGATATATGAAAAAAGTTTTACGTCAACAAATTCGTATAGCGAAAACAAAGGTAAATTGGATAAAAGATTGTGAGACGTATTGTGGTCGAACGAACCAAACATTTATTTAATTGGCTGTGATGGAGACATGGGTTAGACCTCATAAAAATAAAAAACTATGGGCCCGCTATACCACAAAATCTTTTTTAAAGTTCATTCAAAATATTTGAGGTGACCCCCTTTTTTCCTTAACTATAGATATTTTAACATTTTTTCCATTTTCAAAGGTAGGTCTTAATCTGATAGCAAATACCAGAATGTAAATCTTTATTTTACTTACTTTGTGTCTCTGACCAAATTTGTTTTCACGATCTTCTAGCACAACCTTTAACTGTCACTCTTTATATGCAAAAGTTTAACAGAATAGAACTACGTTCTATATTTTATTTTCTTATTTCTGGCACAATGCATTGCTTGAGAAGGGGTCATCCCTTAAATGTTGGTACAAATATATAACAAAAATAACCACTTTTGAAAATAATTCCAAAAACGATCGTTTTTTGAAGTAACAAACATAAAAAAAAAATACACACGAATTTAAACCCGGCAGCACTCGAACGTTATTGAATGCCGTCATTTGACCACTGCTTTTGAAAGTCGGTAAAAAACACAACCACCTTTATTCTAGTTATCGGCATCGTCACATATCAATGTTGATATGTGTCGAAGCATTCGATTTGTTATTCTACTTGTCCTTATTGACACTTATCGATTACTGCTCAAAGAATTTTTGTATTCTATAACAAACGTGACGACGATATTGTATTGACGTGACTCTGTTTTTTGTCGACGCTTTTTTGTATAACGACTGGAAGTGATTTAAACCAAATGTAACATTGAAAATGTAAAAAAGTGAAGGTTACAAATGCAAATCAATTTGAAAAGTTGAAAAATTTTCGCAGAGACATTGTTTCATGCAATTCTAAAGAAAAATGGGAAGAAATAGAAAAAATTCTTAATTCTCTTGGTCCGCCTAGAAGATTAGCAGATGAATGGCAAAAGGTAACAAAATATAGAATCGAATAGGGATTTATAAAAAAGTTTGTAAAAATAACTTTTAAGGTATGGCGAAATTAAAAATTAAAAGTGAAAAAAGATGGTTGCTAATAAAGCGGAATGTAAAGCCACTGGCGGCGGAATGTTTAAACAATTTTCACTCAGCCGCTTAACCTCCAGAAGCATTTGAATCCTTCAAGAAGTTCCAATGGTTGACATGGGAAACTTGTTGAAGTCGAATTTGTCGTTGAAAGCACAGCCAGGAGCAGGCAAAATATATGTACATACTTGTGATACGGCAAATTAACAATATTGCAATTCTGCTTAAGAAGTTTTCTTTCCAATACAAGTTTTTGTTTTTCAAGTTTTCATCATCAATTTAATCAAAACTTTCTTCACTTATAAAAAACATTTTACCATAAAAGTATTAAACACAAATAAAATTTGACAAAAAACTTGGGGAATGTGCATTTTCATTTCATAAAAATCGATAAGCCGTCGACGTCATCACAGGAATGTTATAGAATGCAAAATTTTTATTGAATTGACGCCGACATTGATACGAAGTGATATTGATACTAAAACGACGACAACGACGACGCCGACAACTAGAATAAGAGTGAATGACTTTTATACTCTCCTTTTTCATACCCTTCACCACAAAAAGTGGAAAAAGGGTATACAGTTAAACATCGATTAACCGGGCCTCTATTAATCTGTTGCATCTATTAACCGGCATGCGGATATTTTTCCCTCCATTAATCCATTTTTTCCCTCCATTAAGCCTTACCTCTATTAATCGTGCCTTAGATTTATACCTCCATCATATGTTTTTTATTCTGTAAGTCTCAGTCCGGTGTTCCCCTTTTTAAGTCATGTGCCCACACATAAGAACACATTTGCGCTTTTATTCATTTAGAAGAAAATGACAGCTCCTTCTAATAGTAAATTACCAAAAAGAGCAAAAAAATTTCTTTAAACTAAAGACAAAATAACTTTGATTCATGACTACGACAAAAACATATCTGTTAAGTTGCAATTTCTGTATATTTTAATATAATCTTTAACAACCGTATATTTCGATTATCCGTGCTGGTGCCGGTTCAACTACAGCCGGATAATCGAGGTTTAACTGTATATAAGTTTGTCATTCCGTCTGCAAGTTTTTCAATATCCATTTCCGACCCCATAAGTCGATTGGGCGATGTGCGTCTGTGCGTCCGTCTTAGCGGTGAAATCAAGTTTACCAAGCTAGAGAAAATTCAAATATGCCCATCGATCAGTTAGAGTTAGTGTTGGCCTTTGCAAACTTGATTTAACAAAAAAAAAAATAATTATGGCAACCGCTCAGGCATAGTGTCGAAAGAGTTGCTGTTGAAAATCAGCAAGATCGGTTCATGTCCTGTGAGGCAGCGGGCAAAAAACCCCGCCTGACCCTAATTTTTCCATATCATTTGGAACAATGAAGTAACTCCAATCAAAACAAGTAACAGTGCTATATTCGGCTATGCCGAGTCTTACATAAAAAAAAAAGGGACGATAGAAAGAAAGACAACATTAAGTAAAAAAATTGGCGCTAGACCATATTTTTCCAGTTACGGGCCTCTGAAATTTAAAAAATTTTTAATATATCAATATGGGTATCATATAAAAGTTTTTGAAGATATCTTTCAAGAACTTCTAAAATTTTTAAAAATGCTTAACCCATTAAGAGCCTATGATATGTAAAATTATATGCTCGTATAGTACTTCATTTTCTTTCTTATTTTTTAACACTCAGTCAACCCAATATTTGTCTTTTTGATTGAAGCATTTTATATTTCTGCATAGCCGAATATAGTAATCTCACTTGTTTCAATTCTTATTTTAATGGAATAAATTAAAGCCAGGAGTAAATGACGAAACAGTTGTGTTTTGAAGTATTTTTTTTATTTTATTTTTTTTTTCTTACAGATAACGATATTGTTTTACTTAAAAATGAAAAATACGATTCCTCTATACCTCTGAACAATTTAAAAGATCCCGGAAAATGGGTTCATGTACGACCAAATATTTTATTACAAGGAAGGGTGGTGTGGTATGATCAAGAAAAAGCCGAAAGAGAAAGAGAAAAAGAACGTAAAAAATTAGAAAAATCAAAGTTAAAAGGGATGGGTGAAGAGGAAAGCGAAAGCGAGGATGACGAGGAAGAAAATGATGAAGAGGGTGAAGAAGAAGAAGATATCGAAGTAAATGCTGAAATAGGTCCAGCAATATTAACGTCTTGTTCACTCGATACACACAAAGAAACGCCAGTGCCTTGGACAGCTCGTTTTACTAGTAAATTTACTAATCAAAATGAGCGAATAATGCTGATGCAATCAAATATCTGGCCAGGTGCATGTTCATTTATCTATAAAGATCTCTGTGAGTCTATATATTTGGGCTGGGGTCATAAGACTGTTGCGCGCAATATGATGTGGAAACATTTTACAGCCGTTGAAGAAGAATATGAACACGAGTTGGGTGATTTTATTGAGACCATTGATCCCAGTGTTGAACAGGAGCAGGCTTATCATCTGAGTTTAATGAGAAAAGAATTTAAAATTGCACATACAGATGACTTTAATGAACATGATGATGAACAACTAGAGTCAACTGATGAAAATGAATCTGAAGAGGAAAATGATTAAATTAGAAAATATTTAAACAGAGAAAATATTTAATAATTTGTTGTCTTGTATATGAAATTGTATAAATTTAACGATTTACAATTATATATACAAATTTATATTTGATCTCGTATATTTGTAGAGATGAATTCTTCATTATTTTTTGCCCTGGGCCAATAATTGAGCATCTATGGCCAGAGGTATTTCCGAAAATTGAACTTTGGAGTAAGTAGCTTTCAGCTTGTTTTTCAATTCCATACTATGGGTCCAGTCTAGGGTCTCGCACACCACTTTAACCTTTACAACAAAAATTGACTTTCATTATCACAAAATTCTGTGGAAAAACAAATGAAAGAAAACCACATACCTCTACAGTATAAATATCTTTTAGCCAAGCACGTTCGTGCATTATATCCTTAATAGACACACCCAAAGAGTGAAGAATTTCGCACAGTTCATGAATACCACCAGGATTATCACTCACCTCCACATTAAATTTCACTAAACGTCCCTCTGCAGCCAAACCTCTTTCCAGACAGCGACCAAAAACTGTAGTGTCTATATTACCACCACATAATATAATCACAACTCTAGAATAAAAATTATTTTAATAAATTAAAAATGTTTTAAAGACTACAGTGATACTTTTTTCCCAAAAGTTCCGGCAATTGGCCAGCCAATATTGCTGCCAAGCCACAAGCTCCAGCACCTTCAACCACACATTTTTCTTCTTCTACCAAACGTAAAATGGCTAAAGCAATCCATTCTTCTTGTACTACAATCATTTTATCTATGAGTGGTGCTGCGGTAGCAAACGCATTGTAGCCAACTTTAGCAACAGCTAAACCATCGGCTAAGGTATTTTGTAGCGGCGTATAAATCGGGCCATTATTTTCCATTGCTTTTAAAAAGCTGGCACATTTTGCAGATTCAACACCCTGCAATAAATCATAAATACACACACATACATCAAAATGTATATCAGCTTGAACTTTTTTATACCCTACACCACAGGAGTAAAGGAGTATTTCTTAGTTTGACATTACTTTTGTAATTTCTACAGTATCTAACTTTTCAACAATTTGTACCATGCTGATGAATTCCCTTCATGTTGGAAGATAGCTAATGTAACACCAATCCCTAAAAAGGGAGAGGTCAGCAACCCTGAAAATTACCGCCCAATCGCAATTTGCTCTGCACTTTTCAAAGAAATGAAAAGTACGAGGGCTGCTCTATATATTTCTGGCCTAATAGTGAAAATGCGAATATTTATAATCAAAAATGGTTTTATTGTTTTTCAAAGTATTCTCCAGCATGATTTTTACACTTTTGCATGCGCTCAAACCAGTTGTCGAAGCACTTTTTCCACTCCGATTGAGACACCTCTAAAACATGGTTTTTGAACACTTCAACAGCTTCTTCTGGCGACGAAAATCGTTGACCACGCATTTTTTTCTTGATGTGCGGAAACAAGAAGAAGTCTTTAGGTGCCAAGTCAGGGCTGTACTGCGGATGACCCATTAATTCGACGTTTTGGCCGGTCAAAAACGCTCTGGTTTGAGCCGATGTGTGCGAGCTCGCATTGTCATGGTGAACAATGATTTGTCTTCTCTTATTGTTTTTTCGAATTTCTCCGATGACTTCAGGCAAACAAATTGTAGTGTACCACTCAGAAGTGACCGTCCTACGTTGCTCAAGCGGAACAGTCGCCACATGACCAGTTTTGCCGAAGAAACAGGCGACCATTTGCTTCGAAGGCTTCTTCCACGAACAACTTTCGTTGGATTTTGCTCGTCTTTGAAGACCCACACGGTCAATTGTTGTTTCGTTTCGAACTCATACGCATAGATCCATGATACGTCACCTGTGACGATCTTATAAACGTCTTTTGAAGCACCGCAATTGTATTTTTGCAACATTTCTTTGCACCAATCGACACGAGCCTTGTTTTGAGCGACTTTCAAATTGTGCGGGATCCAACGAGAACAAACCTTTTTTACGGCCAGGTGTTCATGCAGTATCGAATTTATGCTGGTGGAAGAAATGTCCAAGGATGTCTCTATCTCTCTGTATGTCGCATGTCGATCTTGCATTATGAGTTCACGCACGGCATCAATGTTCTCTGGCACAACAGCCGTTTTTTTACAACCTTCACGGAATTCGTCTTTGAGCGAGCTTCGGCCACGATTAAATTCATTATACCAATTTTTCACAGTGCTATAGAATGGTGCTTCATCGCCATACAAAGATTTAAGTTCATCAATGCACTCTTGTCGTGATAATCCACGTCGAAAGTTGTAAAAATGATGGCACGAAAATGTTCACGAGTTAAATCCATTTTTTTCACTGTAAACAACACAAATAATGGTCGTACGTTAAAACGTTTTGAGTACGATTATGCTTAAAAGTGACAAACTTTCCAATGGAAATGTCAGATTGCTCTTGGCAGCGCTCAGTGTTGTTAGGCCAGAAATATATATAGCAGCCCTCGTATGCTTAATTTCCATCTTGTCAAATAACAGGAATTCAACAGCTTACTTAGTAACCGATAGTACAGCTTCCGTAGGGGACGCTCTACGGGTGACTTACTGGCCTTCCTTTTGGAAAAATGGTGTCAATCCAATCACCATGCCTGCGAAAGTAAGGTGGTGGCTTTAGATATTTTCAAGGCAAAACTTATTGTTTTGGTGTCGGCGATACCTTTTCTCGATTTATATCGACTTTTCTCAAGGATCAAGGAGTTGTTTTAGATGGGATCTCATGGTTAATTTAGGGGTACAGCAATGTTTCGTCCTTTCTCCTACCCTATTTCTTATTATTCTTAACAGCCTTCTACGTCGGACTTTTAATTCTACCTATTCTTTTGAAGATGATAGTTGCATATACCATTCATGTTCATTTCGCAATAAGCCAAGCCTTCCGGAAATTAGGGCTATAAGAAACCACATGGACACTACCCTTAATCACGATCTTTTGGCAATCTCCGAGTGGGGCCCTGCGAACAGGGTTCAATTTAACCCAGTGCTGTGTGCTTTCGCACAGATGTATGGCTGAATATGCTACCTCATCTTTTCTTAGTCTTCTTATTAAGGAATCAGAAGCTCTCGATGTTCTCAGCGTGAAGATTCAATGTGATTTTCAGCAAAATAAGCATATTTTTCAGGCCGCAAAATAAGATTCAAGTGCCTAGGTTTTCTGAAACGGTGTATGAAATATTTCACTCCATCTGATTTGCTCGCTATCTATGTCACCTTTTTCAGATTGAAAATGGTATACAAATCTCATGTATGAGCCAGTGCTTCAAAAACTATCTTGGAGTTAATCGACCACGTGCAGGAGAGAGCGAAGAAGCTCATCGGTAACAGTAAGGTATCCAGCTCTATTGAATCTTTGGAGCATCAACGTAATGTGTAAATCGCATTACAGATAAAAATGGTCTCAGCCAAACAGTTCGTATGTTTAATAAACTCCCTGCGAAGCTCTTTCCTGTCATTTTCAGTGTGCAAAGATTAAAATAAAACATCCACAAGCAATACTCCCCCTTCACACAACCTAAGTAGGGGCCATCCTCTGAGTGCAGGTGCTAATAAAAAATTGTCAATCGATCAGACATAGTTTCGAAAAGGTACCTCACACAATGACTGCCTCTAATTTTTCCATCTCTTTTTTTAACTTTCATTTGCAGATAGTTGTCTTTACTACTTATTCACCTCTTACTATTTATTCACCACAATTACTTTAGTTGAGTAAACAAACCTCAGGATAATTTACAATGTTTTAAAGAGAAAAACTTAATGGTAGGAAAGAATTTTTTATGCCGATTTATATATACATACATATAAGGTGAAGGGAATATAAGATTCGGCATAGCCGAATATAGCACTTTTACTTGTTGTGGTTGTAACTTACAATGATTTTTGTTTTTGGTGATAATGCTTTAATAGCAGTTGCTATACCAGCTATCAAGCCACCTCCACCTACAGGTACTATAACTGCATCCGGGTTTGGCACCTGTTCCAATATTTCCAATCCAATTGTACCCTGACCAGCCATTATATGAGGATGATCATAACCATTGATATACAATAGACCCTTCTCTTGTGATATTTTCATTGCTATTGCCTTGGCCTCTGTCATATCTTTGCCTTCAACTACCACATTCGCCTTGTATCTGCGACATTTTTGTATTTTCATAATGGAAGCAGCTTTTGGCATAACAACGGTAACAGGAATATTCAATTTCCAACCGTGATAACTTAAGCCCTAAAACACAATTTATTTAGAATTTTTTTGCTTTTTACTTTTTTTTTTTAAAGCACAATACCTGAGAATGATTTCCAAGTGAAGCTGAAATAACACCGTTTTTCTTTTGTTCCTCTGTTAAACATAGTAAAGCATAACGAGCACCTCGTTCTTTGAAGCTGCAATAGCAAGAATTTTTAATAATTTTAATTAATATTTTTTCGAAGCCATTCGAGACAACTGATTTAAAAATAGTTTTTTAGACCGCGATTGAATTTTTAAATCATTTACATCTAAATATAATTTATTTTATAAAGCAGTCGTGTCCTCATGACTGGTGCTTTGTACTGACTAATAATTGAGCACACGTGCATTACACAGGCATTCTTATAAAAAAATTTTCTCTGAAAAAAAATTCTCCAATTATAAATTCCGTACGAGCAAAAACGAGCAAAGTGTAAAAACGTAACATTTTTGTTTTCCCCTCAATGTCGTACGTCTTTCCGCCCGTCCGTTTGTATGCCACAGTCCTCTATCTTTGGAACTGTAATAAGTAGATTCTTGAAATTTTCACAGAAGATGTAGAGTGGTCTAAAAGTGACCAAACTTTCAAGTAGAAAAATATAACTAAAAATTAAAGGGTCTTCCAGTAATGAGGTGTTTTTCAACCGTGGTAGACAGACGTTTAGAATTCACACAGAGTAGATACAAGTATATCCGCTATAAAAAACAAAATGTAAACAATAAATTTGGAAATTAAAGGGTGTTTTCCAAGGGCCTTGAATTTGACGAATATGGTCTCATCTTTTAAGGCGCTTAAAGTTTGTACACAGAATGCACTACTATGTTTGCTATAAGAATAAGTAAAAATGAAAATAAGGTATGCCGATAGTGACGCAATTTTCTCATGTAGGGCGTTTTTTTTTACCGAGCTATCAACTTACGCTAAGTCGCTATTAGAACAATTATAGAAAATAAAATTATAAGGTTTCCTAATTGTAACGTCATTTTTACAGGAAATTATTTTAAATTCTGGTAAACAAATTGAAAAATTCGTGTGTAAGTCAAGGTCCAGATTTACACTATGCAATTTTTTGAGGCATTTTTTTCTTAATTTTATGTTTAAGTTACACCGTTATGTGTTATCTAAAAGTAAACATTAGCAACATTAAATTCCTTTCAAAACTCAAGTAATACCATACTGCCTACTCCTCCTGCTTCACAAACAAAAAAATACATGCTAGATTCATGAAAAATTGCATAGTGTAAATGTCGTAATACTCATATTTGATGGATTTTTTTACATTTTGTTATTTTTTTAGTGGACTTAAACGTAAAACAGATTTTGTGCTTTAAAAGACGGTTATTTATTTCATTTGAAGTCATATTACAAAGCCAATTTTGGCTAAAATAATATATTACAGAATGAAGCGCCTTAAATTATTGCTTCTATTAATCTCATATCTGTATATTTAAAAAATTTTTGCAAGTGTGTTGTGACTTTATAACTCTCGAACGGTCAAACCGAATTTGATTAAATTTTTTGTGTTTCTTCGTATGGTCGTGTAGATAGTTTATCTACGAAATCGGTCGATGCATTCATCAGCTAAGACTTTTCATGACAACACCTGATTTTGTCCATATAAAAACACAACAAGCCCTAAATTTTTGTACTAGAAACTTTCTTTTAAATGTGCGTTGCTTAAAGAAATACTGCATCGAAGGGGAAAGTGGGCGTGGTAGCTCCCATGTAAAGTAAAAAATTTTTGTCGTTTACCTAAGGAACTGTAAGGGGAACGGTTTTAAAATTTTGTACAAATAACTTTCATATTAGCGTGCATAATTAAATAAAAAACTGGCTGGATTTTGGTATCGAAGCGGCTCCGGAATATCTAGTAGTTTATAAAAATCAGCGACTTTAATAAAAAAAAACATTATAAATAATATTTTTAAGAATTAGCTAAAAACCCATTTTTTAGCTCAAAGGTGCGAGTAAAAAAAATGTAGATTTATTGTTTAAACTAAGTGCAGTTGGCCTCGAATACAATGCACAAATGCAATTTCAAATCTAGACATATATTTTATCGCAAAAAAAATATATAAATAATTTTTTTTCACCACTAACTTGTGTGGTGTGCGTGAATAGTATAAAAGGCAAAGTAATTTAAACACATCCCGAGCAGCCGCAGTAACTGCGTTAGTTAAGGTGACTGCTTGTTTAAGAAAAAAATAAATATCCATACAAATCGCAACGGAGCTTTGAGATAACTGTTTTTGAAAATATCCAATAACATCTTTCATAAAAATGTAATTTATATATTTTGCCATATCATTATAAATTATTTATCAAGATTTTTAGCCAAATGATTTTTAAAACTTAAAATGCGTTTCGACTGCATAATAAATTGTCTAACCGAGACTTAAAGAGATTTGAACTGCTGTTGTCTGTTTATACGTTTTTTAACCAACTCACCCATCATAATCCAGGATCTGATGGATTTGAACTCATAATTAACATGTGTTAACCCGGTAATAAACACTTAAATATTTGAATCAAATTTTTACATAAAAAAAATCACAGGCATTTGTAAAAAAAATAATACAGCCCAATTATGTAAAATCTCAGGGAATTTTCCCCTTTTAAAATTTTTTGCTCCCTAGGAAAAATCCTTCTATTCTATAAACTTGAGGATTTGGTAAATTAGAGGAAGAGAATTTCATAAACAGCTGATTTGTGTTTGACATTTTATTTTGTAATTGTGATTTTATTTGCAGTTTTGAATTAATTTACGGATGTAATTTAAATAGATTTCTAAATTTGTTTTTGCTAAAATTGTGTTTATTTTAAATTAAAAATGAATAGTATTGCTTTGCAAGTGCTACCGAATGAAATTTATCAAGAAAATGATGAAAACACATCCAAAGATTTTTAGACGGAAGATGCGCGATGCATCAATTCTGCTTGAGTTGGAGCCATCATTGTAAGTAAAAACAAAATAAAAAAAAGATTTGATTGAAGTAACTAATTTCTCGTAATAGATTTCAAAAATGCTACAGCGTAAACAAAAGTGTCTTTACGTATTTATTAGAAGTGATAACATCACAGCAGCCTTACAAGAGACTATCTGGGGTTAGACCTATAGTGAAATTGAGTGGTTGTTTACACTTTTTTTGTCGAAGGCGGATACCAGACTGGGGTTGGAAACGATTTTGAAGTGTCGTTAGCTCAGCCAACTTTTAGCAAAGTTTTAAATTTGCTTATTTGAGCTTTTGGACCTGAAAATGTGTTAAAACATTATATTGTACAACATAAATTTTTTTGTTAACACAATTTAATTTATTTTTAGTAAAATATTTAGATACATTTTTACTGTATCTCCTTTTAAAATTGTTTGGGAAAAACCACTAGGAAAATAAAAGCGGATTTCCCTGTTTTTAAAATTATAGAATACCTACTTTTTCCTTCTGCACAAAAAAAGGGGGAAAATCTCCAAGTTATTTTATTACATAATAGCAGGACAATTTCCTACGGAATTCTTATACATACTTGGGCTGTATCCGCCGTAAGTATATAATAATATAATAAAAAACTTTCGAAAGTATGTCTGATCGATTGGTGTTTTTAAATTTTCATCTAGTACCTTGGCCAAGTTAAATTCAACCCAAAAACGGACGGATAGACGGACATCACTCAATCGACTTCGTTATGCATAAGAACTCAGAAAATAGCTATATACTTTATGGGATCGGAAATGGATATATTTTCCACATGTGGTGAAGGGTATAAAAATGACTCAATAGTGTAAATGTGTTTTTTGCGAAAGTGGGTTTTTTAGAAAATTTCTAAATTGTTTAATACTTCTAAATTTAATTTTTTTAATTTTCGGTTTTGAATAAAATTTTTATTTTTTTTTTTGTGAAATTTTATGTGAAAATAAATATTTTGGTGAAATCTTAATCGTTTAGTGAAATTTCAAAATAAATTTTATTTTTTAATTTTTTTTTTAATTTTCAGTTTTTAATAAAACAAAACCCAATAACCAACAAAAAAGTAAAATTAAATCTGAAAACGGTATAAAAATGATGTTAAAAAATGGTTGAATTGAATGCCGTTATTATCAACGAGACACGCTTATGTATCACGTAAGCAGACGCTGCATTTTTTTTGCTCTCAGTTGTAAGTGGTTAAAGTTTATCACTTTGACAAATTGCATTTTTTCCGTAACACCTTAGATGATTTTTATTTAGAAAAGCGGAATAAAATATAGAAAACCTGTAATCAATAGCGACATCTAGTGCAACTATCGCATTTTTCTTAGCAAGCAAAGTTACTATCGCTTTTATATTTATTACAGAAAATAACAATGAACTTTGCTTACATGTGTATTAAAGTATGTCTGTCCATATATTATATGCACTATTATCAGTTTGAATTTTTTTTTTTTTTTTTTTGACGAAACATTGTAATGAAAAACACTTGATTAAGAAACAAACAAAAAAATCAACAACTTAAAAACAAAAATCAAGGGCTTTTAATATAATAGGATGAGTAATTTACTAAAGTTAGGAAATTAGAAGAATATCTGTATAAGTTTAAATAATGTAAATATATTTTTTACCTGCCAGTGTATTGTAAGAAATCCTTTTTCAAATACAAGTCCATGCCATATGAGTCCGAAGAGGTAGAACGCTATAAAAAATTGTACAATTATATTTTTACACTTTTGTTTAAAAGTGCAACTTTAACATAATAAAAATTTTTTTGGCTTTAAAACTTACCGGACATGGTGTTCTTTCCACACCATCCTTTATCATAAACGCAGCCGAAGTTATGTCATGAAATGATATTTTCTGTGGTCGTTGGGGATCACAAAATGGATCTAAAACTTCATCAACACCTTCAAATATTTCGTGTACTATAGCATTCTCTTTTGGTATATTGGTGAGACCATTTTTCGTTTCGTTGACTGTGAACTTGGGGGGACATGTTAATTTTTCCTTGCCATTGGCGGAAGCTTCCACTCTATTTTGTCCACTCGACATATTTTATTATTTTCTTTTCTTAAAAATTTTCCTAAAATAAACAGACACCCGCCAATTAAAATTCTCAGCCTTTGCGGTTGTGTTTTACAATGAAACTAAATGTTATTGTTTTTAACCTCTTAATTGTCAACTTGTGACGAGATGTTTGTAATGAAAACGCAAACAATAACAATAGAAGAAATCAATTTATATTAATCCATTGGGATGTGATGGGTTATAAGTAGGGAGCCAAAATTCGCGGAAAATTCCAAAATCCCGCTATTAAAATAAAAAAGAAAAACACAACATAAATATTTTTATTTTCTGTTTTCTGATGATGCCACCCAATGGTGCTGCGAAATATCGGGTGTTTTTTAAGCCAATTTTGGGTCTCTTTTTCAAATACTGTTGGACGTATGTCACTAAAAATATGAACAATGTTTGCTTCCAAAGCGTCAATTCTTGCTGATTTATCAGCATAAACCGGTGAATTCATGTGGCCTCACAGGAAATAATCGAGAGGTGTCAAACTGCATGACCTTGGAGGCCAATTTATAGCCAAATTTTGGCACGTAGCACCATTTTGTTGAAACCACATTTCGTTCGGATCAATGTCATCCATATTTTCAAACAAAAAAATTATTAATCATGGTGCAGTAACAATCTCGATTGACCGTAACGTGAGATCCGGCCTTATTTTTAAGGAAATAAGGTCCGATGATGCCACCAGCTTGTAAGCCACACCGAACCAAACCATTTTTCTATATGCTATGGAGTCTGTAGGGTATGTTGTGAATCGGTCTCACTCTATAAGCGGCAATTTTGCTTATTAACAAACCCGTTAAGCCAAAAATGAGCACCATAGCTGAGCACAGTTTGGCGATAAAACAACTAGACAGTTATCAGAGTCCAATCGGCGAAAGAACGACGCATATAATGGTCTCATGGCTTTAATTCATCCACTAGCTGGATCTTAGCGCAAAATTTTCCACTTAGTGGACGGACAGAGCCCCAATTCCTGAGACCGATGACGAATCAATAAATTTGGATTTACAGCAGCGATTTTCTCTTCAGTACGTGTTAGTCTTATTGCATCCTGTAGAGAGTATGTGATACGAAATCTATCAACAGTTCGTCGGATGCTTGCCCAGACGGACGATTATGTGCACCATAAAAATAACAAAGACGTCTATAAGTTGCTCGAATTGATGACTGATTTTCAAAGTAAACTTGGATGATTTGTTAGCGTTGATCAAGCGTAAGTCTAATGATTTGCCAGAGGTTACTGAAAATAAGAAAAAAAAACAATTTTATCAAAATTTATTTTTTAGTGGTAAAACTTGAAAATTTTAAGCCAAATTAATTAATTATTTTTATAAATCCCTAATTTCACCTCTAACTTAATTTCTAAATTTACTATGAATGAAAAAGTATTTATGAATTTGTCTCTTAATTTTTTAAGTAAATAGGAATAAATAGACAATGCTATGTGTACAAACGTCGTAAACAACTTCTTCTTGTTAAATAAATTTTAAATTTAAAAATACGTAAAGCCAAAATATATTAATTTATTGGCTTTAATACAAAACAGTCTCAATTTCTTTAAACTTTCAATGCTAAATTATCTTTTACTATTTGAACTATTTTTAAAATGAAACTGATGAATTTTGTAAAAACTATCAAAATATCATTCTTAACTTTTCTGCTTGTCTTCTGTAAATAAAATGGTAGCAAGAAAAGGTGACCATTACTATAATATGGTTTAAGTGTTTATATTGGCGTAGCTAGACAGATTTGCTGTGGGGTGCAAATATTCTTATAAATATTAAATAAATTAAAAACACGGAAAAAATTATTAATTAATTAATTTTCAAAAAAATTATTGTTATTAATACCCTGTTCAGACATACGCTTTAATTGCGCAATTAAGAAATTTACGCAATTAAGGCCTTAATTGAGCTCAATTTACCATATAAGAAGTCAATTAATAAATTGAGAAATTAGTACTTAATTGCATCACTAATTGAATAAGATGCGAAATGCAACCCTGGGAACTATGTTCAGTGAGAAGAATAAATTCATAAAATTGACAAACCGCAAGTAACAGTGCAGTCACACGGCCAAGTGTTTGTTCAATTCTCTTTCAAGAAATTTACACGTACTGCTTGTCAAAATTCACAAAAATTGAAAGCTGTGACGTAGGCTGCACGCAATTTCAAAGCAAGATGTCGTAAAGAAAACAAAATAAATTTATTTGAAGGAAAAACTTCAATCAGCTGTCCTCTTGAATGTAATTTGAAAGACTCAATTGAACGAAAATTTGAAAGCAAATTCTCAGCAAGTTTTTAAATTGAATGAAAACTTGATCGTCTGACAGCCTAGTAAAAAATATACCCAAATAAATAAAAAGAAAATGGCCGGTCATACGAAAATGGCTTTTGACACTTCCAACTTCAAAGCAACAACAAAAAGCCATGTTGTTTTTGTAATAAAAAGAGAAATCAGCTGGGCGGACGACACTACCAGTAAAATAAATATGCCTTTTGCTAATTGAATAAGCTTAATTGAACATGTGTGGACACCAAATTAAATTGCGCAATTAAAACTAAATTAACTCAATTAAGTAAACATGTCTGAAAAGGTATTAGGCTGGTTAAATAAATATCAAGCGAAGAAAATACTTTAATTAATAAGCAGATGGAGGAGAGGATCTAATGAAGAAAAACTGCTGATGCCAAGTGAAGAAGGGTTAATTTAAACAGCCGTGTTTGAATTAAGCCTTAAAATTAATAAATAAATTTTTGACTTTTGAAAACAACAAAATTCAAATTGCTGACAAGCTTGAATACTCTGGGATTAGTCTAGCACTCAACTAGAAAAGTATTGTGAATTGGTCAAAAGATTACGATCGTAAGTCATGATCCCATTAGTTCATACGATTAACAATTCCACCTCTGTTTATAATACTATCAGCTTAATTGATATGTTATTCAAAAATTTGAAAATCTATCTGCGGATCGCAGCGAAGTGAAACTGACTTAGATGTTATTATAATTATTTTTATTTCTTTTTCTTTAAATATATTTTTGAACGTCTTGTACAAAACATTACTTTCAGCTTTCACAGATGAATAATCAATTGCAAAAAAGTACCTTCAATGATTAATAAGTTCAGTTCTTTCATCTAAATCTGTAAAGAGCATTTACAGCTTGAGGTAGAGGAATGCTTAAAAATCGGAAGTCTTAATTTGGAACGATGTTGTCATCGATGTATTGGGAAAACCCGATGAAGATATCCGACGTAAATCGATTAAAGTGCTTTTTCCAAGCGTTGTCCTTACACGAAAACCTTTACTTAAACTCTCTTCTTTTTTTTTCTTTTCAATGTTCACATTTACTATCGTTTGAAAAATTCTGTATTTTATTACAAATTTAATTGAAATTATTACGGTTTTTCCACACTCTCCCCCGTCTTTCTACGCCAATGGCTGATAATAACCAGCAAAAGCAAAAATATTGTACACTAAAGAAAAAAACAATAATTTTAAAAAGTACGAAAAGAAATTCAGAATATCCCGCAATTTTTAAAACTCAATCCCGATTGGCATCACTACATTCAGTGCACAGATAATGACTTACAAAAGAAATCATGTTTGTTTGTAGTTTATAGGAGGCGAGACAGTCACCCTTTCGCTTTGAAACTTTGGTCCTGTCTTAGTAACGACTTGAACGTCTAAATGGGCTAACATTTTTTCGAACGGTCTGTGGAGAAAGGCATCCCCAATAGAATGCAATTATTAATTATGCTACAGTTAGAAAGCTGCAATAATCACATCTAATTTTAGCATTAGACTTTCTAAGGCTGACGTGGGCTTTCCATTAAAATCTTGATGGTATAGAAAGAGGGTACAGGCATTCCTCATATAAAATGATTATCTTACATCTCTAAAACTGAATAGTGGTACAGGGTAATCCGGGAATAAGGTGAATTTTCAAAAAAAAAATCTTTAAGGTATAGGATTGGGGGAAGAGGTACTCCCCATAAAGAGTAATTATTATTTATCCTTTATCTGGAAAATCGGAATTGTAACACACTCTTAATTTTATATAGGCTTCTTCAAGCGAGTGATGCGTTTGCCAGAGTAGGAAGGGGATTCGGTGGCTTCGCATAGAGAGAGAAGTTATTAAATTTTTTCCATCTACAAAACCACAATATTAACACTATTTAAATTTGAGGCAAGCTTTTCTAAAAATATTAAACGACCAGTACTGCCGATAAAGAGAAACTATTAATTACCCTATAGAGAACTGAAATAGTGACACTCTCCAAATTCGATGTAGTCTATTAGTACAAAGTACGGATTAGAACGTAAACTCATAATGGGTTAATCTTGTCTTATCATGGTATCAACATATTTTTGTTGTTATTTGTGTTGCTTAACACTGATTATGTATGTGTCTGGTCATAATGAGTCTGTATAAAACTGTGTCGATAAGAACATTTTTAAATCTAATAAAAATTCAATATTTATTTCATTCATTTTCGTTCACGTGTTTGGTACTTTAAAATTTTTGTTTTTCTTATTGAAAGAAATTTAAAATAGAAATTTTCCATTAAACATTTTTTGTAAAACTATTAAGAAAAATAAGTACATTTACAAAAAAGATGCCAGAAAAATGGTTACTTTTGTGATTTTTGTTCTTTTTATTTTCATAGACTACAAACTCAGCCATCTTTTTTTTTTATAATATTTAATTTTTCCCTATTGGGGTTTAAATTAACTCCTTATATCTCAGGACATATTGTTTAAACGAGAACTATGTGAATTAATTCAAAAAATCAAAATGGCAGCAAAAACCCTTTATAATAATTGTTGCGAAAAAAACCGACTTCAAAACAGATTTCATCTGTCTGCCTATAACAGTTCAAGTGTATGGCCACATAAATTAGATTACAGTAACTATTGGGACACACTTATATCTCCAAACTTTATACTTTTTCAACTGTTCAATAGTTTGTCAATATACATACATCAAATTGCAGCAACTATAGGGTCACTCTTTAATTTCCAAATTCAAATTATATACTTGCTGTTGTAGTAGATTTAACAATCAGGTTCTGTGTAAATTTCAACCGTCTGTCTGTAATGATTCAATAGTTTGCCCATATACATCAGATTATGTCAACTATTTAATTTATAATATAACATTTTTATACTTCTTATTATACCAACTAAAGTAGTGGACATTCTGTCTAAAATTAAGGTGTTTGTTTGTATACAACGTTTCAAAAAATACGGCCATATAGAACAAATTACATTAATTTTGGGAACACCCTTTAATTACAAAATTCAAATTATAAGCTTCTTGTTATAACGGACTTAGCAAAACATGTCCCTTGTAAATTTCAGCTGTCTGTCTATATCGACCTATATATCGACCATTGGGACACCCGTTTATTTTCAAATCCAAATTTTATACTTGTTATTATAGAGGAGTTAGTAATACAGGGTTTTTTGAAAATTTCAATCGTCTATCTACAACTGCTTAAAAGTATGGCCATATATAAAATTAAATGAACTATTGGCACACCCTTTAATTTATAATTTTTAATATCAATACTTCTTACTACAACGGCCATAGCAATCGACATTCTGTCCAATTTGCAAGCGTTTGTCTATAACGGTTCAAAAGATAGGCTCATAAAAATAAATCTTCATCAATAATGGGACACCCTTTAATTTCTTAATTCAAATTATAAACACGTTGATACAGCGGATTTAGCAATACAGGTACTTTGATCACATACACAAAATAACAGTAACTATTGGAACACCCTTTAATTTCCAAATCCAAATTTTATATTTGCTGTAATAGCGGACTTAGCAATACAGGTTCGTTGTATTTCATTTTATTTTTTTATTTTACAGAAATTAAGGATTACTCTTTTAAAATGTTCTAGCAATTGTTCTAAATATCATGGGATGAGATATAGATTCGAAACTGAGTTGAGTGACTGGCTAGATAGCGAATTATTTGGTGAATTCATTTGTAATATAAGTTTCCGTATAAAGTTGTACTAAATTAGAAAGCAAATACGGATGCTTTAAAACCATTTGAGATAAGGCCATGATGGCTTTATTGCTCAATTGAATGGAAGATAAAGCCATAATGGCCTTATTTCCCAACCATTGAGAGGTAAGGTCATATTTTTTCGCAAATGATAGATATAGCCATATTTTTCCAGAATATTGTTATGCATGGTATAAACATTCTGCAAAAGGAAAAATCCTTTATTCAGCGAAGCCACCTGCTGCGTCCTACTGGAGGAGAAAAGCCTTAAGCGTGGCCATATGCCTCCACGCGAAAAAACTTTAGCATGCGAAGCCACTTTTTCAATACTTTAGTGTTTCCAGGGAAAAGACATTTTTTTATATTTGTGGCGCACGCAGAAAAACTTCAGTATTCGAAGCCAGATGTCAATACTTAACTTTAGTGTCTCCTGGAAGACATTTTTTTAAAAATAAGAAAACAATTAATCAATGTAAAATGCAAAAGTTCTTCAAAACTGAAATGAGATTTAAATCCATTTTCTAATATTGCTAATGTGAGCTAAGACCATGATGGCTTTATCTCCCATTAAAATGAGAAAAGAATGGCTTTATCTCCCTATTGAATGAGAGATAAAGCCATCATTGTCTCATTTCACATGGTTTTAAAACACCCCGAATTTTCTTATGAGGAGAACAAAGAAGAGGCGAGTGGAAAAAAATTTGGCTTGTTGTATATAAGGTGGTCGTGACGTTTGAATGTTTTTTTTTTTTTTTTAATTTGTAGTATGTTACAATATTATTAATATATTCACATGCTAAAAACTGAAGCTTTTATCTGATTACTATTTTTAAGTTATGGCAATTTTTAAATTTTGGTTGTGTTGGTGGGCGTGTTGTTTGACCGATATTTTGAAAATTGGCAATATGCTACAACATTACTATATATATTCACGTGCAAACTGAAGCGCCTATCTGTTAATGCAATTTGTTCTATATGGCCGTATTTTTTGAACCG
This sequence comes from Gymnosoma rotundatum, assembly GCA_916610165.2. Taxonomy (NCBI): domain Eukaryota; kingdom Metazoa; phylum Arthropoda; class Insecta; order Diptera; family Tachinidae; genus Gymnosoma; species Gymnosoma rotundatum. The sequence goes on from OU744336.1 coordinate 63,908,754, forward strand.
TTGTATACAAATACCTTAATGTTAGACAAAATGTACACTACTTTTTTTGGTATAATAAGAAGTATAAAAATGTTATATTATAAATTAAATAGTTGATATAATCTGATGTATATGAGCAAACTACTGAACCGTTACATACAGACGGCTGAAATTTACACAGAACCTGATTGCTAAATCTACTACAACAGCAAGCTTATAATTTGAATTTGGAAATTAAAGAGTGACCCTATAGTTGCTGCAATTTGATGTATATTGCCAAACTATTGAAGTTGAAAAAAATTTTGAGTTAATGTAACCTAATTTATGTGGCCATGCACTTGAGCTGTTATAGGCAGACAGATGAATTCTGTTTTGAAGTCGGATTTTTTTCCCAAGAATTATTTAATGAAATTTCAAATACAACATTTTGGAAAAACTAAAATTTTAAATGCAATTTTAATCGTTTAGTGAAAATCCAATTTTTTGCTAATCAATAGTTTTTTTATGATTATTTTCGGTTTCTAATAAAATTTCCTATTTTTATTGCAAAAATAATTTTTTAGCAAAGGTTTTTAAGTTGTGGTGAAATGCTGGTGAAAATGTAATATTTTGGTAAAAATTTAAATGATAATTCAGTTACCTCTTAATTTATAGCTGTTTTTCTGAAGGTAAGGGTTTCAATAAAACAAAGCAAAAGAAAAAAATCCCAAATAAAGAACATTTAAATCTGAAAAACCTAAGAAAAATAGAATAGAAAAATAGCTCGCCTTTTATTGAACATATCTCTAGCGTAGAGCGATGTTGCTAAATCGAACTCTTTCGAAACTACATATATCTGAGAGAAGGCTGGTCATTTTATAGGATCAGAAAGTAATATTTTAGAAATTACAAAAAGGAATAAAAAACTTATATACAATGCTGTCTCCACCTGTGGTGAAGGGTATAAAAATTAAATTAAAATTAACAGACCAAGTTAAATCAGTACAAAAAACACATATTAACTTATGTGTCCTTTACTTAGGTTAAATATTTTGTTCATTCAAAGTAGTACTTTCACACAACTTAAAGATTTAGGTAATTTACAATTCCGGATTTTAAAACATTTTTGTCAATACGACACCTGGAATCGTGTTGCAATTGTTTTAATTTGATTGGCTAATTTGCCAGAAATTTTGTGTGTCGATTTTGCTGATTAACCCTTTCGCTGCTCCACACGTATATATTCGCAAAGAAAACTTGTGTATCATACGCTCCCGACGAATATTTTCGCGCTTAGTTTTAAATTAGTTAGCTGCTCAATACGACTATTTTTACTATATATTATTCATGTTTTCTGCTCTATACGATTATTTTTGCTGTTTAATACGTATTTAAGGCTACCAATGTTACTGCGTTAACTGCTCTACACGGATATTCTCGCTCTAATTTTATTTTCGTACGCTGCTCCAGACGAGTATTCTCGCTATAAAAATTATAATAACAATTACGAACTTGTCTAAACCTGCACAATATATTTATCAATTTCTAGCGCATACAGGCAGTTCTTACCAGCATTCTGAAGAATACATACTAAAATTCAATACATTTATAGTTATTTTAATTATATAATTATCTACTGTAAGTATTTTATAATAAAATTATATTATTTATAATATTATAAATAAATATAATTAATGTATTACGCAATTTTTATTAGATGGCAAAAAAATATCTTCCCGATGCAGAGTTGGAAGAAATACTATTACAGTCAGATAGTGGAGAAGAATTTCTCGATGATATAGACAACAATGATAATGAGACAACTGATGACAGTGATGATTACACTGAAGAGCCACAACATAAGAAACGGGCGGTCAATTGCGAATATCAATGGAAGGATGCAACATCCTTTACACCAAAAATTTACAATTTTGATAATGGTTGTTCAGGTCCTTCGAAAGGTAACACTGACTACACGGAATTAGAGTGTTTCAAAATATTTTTCACAGAGGAAATAGTAACAAAAATAGCTGAGCAAACCAACTTATATTTCCAATTTCTCACAGCAAAAGATCCAAGTGAAAATTCACGTCTAAAACGGTGGAAGAATACCGACTTCAAAGAAATATATTGTTTCTTCGCTGTAAATCTTTTAATGTCGCAAGTAAAAAAACCCTGTATAAATGATTATTGGTCTCAAGAATGGCTTCGATCAACACCAGCTTTTGCACAAATAATGTCAAGAGATAGATATTTGCTGCTTTTGCGGATGTTGCATTTTAGCGATAATACTTCACCGCCTGTTGAGGGTGATTCTTTACGCAAAATTAAAATTATTGTTGAACATTTGAAAAAAACATTTAGAGAAACTTTTATTCCATATCAAAATATTTGTATTGATGAAAGTCTAATGTTGTTCAAAGGACGATTGTTTTTCAAACAATATATACCATCAAAGCGCCATCGTTTTGTGTGATTGCAAAACAGGTTACATTCTAGACTTTATTATTTATACAGGAGGAACTACAGAAATTGCTAATTTTGATATAGAAAATATTGGTAAATCTGGAAGTATAGTGTTAACTCTAATGAAAAACTATTTGAATAAAGGCCATACAGTATACGTCGACAATTGGTATACAAGTCCAGCCTTATTTTCCTATTTATTTGCAAATAAAACCAACGCATGTGGTACAGTAAAAGCAAATCGCAAGGGTATGCCCGTTATGAACAAGAAATTGAAAATGGGTGATATTGAATGCAAAGCAAGTCAAAATATATTAGCAATAAAATGGCATGATAAAAGAGATGTTAAGCTATTGTCTACAATACACACCAACGAATTAGCCCCTTCTAATAAAATTGATCAAAATACCGGCGAAAATGTTCTCAAACCAGTTGCCATTCTAGATTACAATAAAAACATGGGTTCCGTAGATAGAAGTGATATGATGCTAAGTACGACAGAAACAGTGAGAAAATCGGCCAAGTGGTATAAAAAAACATTTTTCCATCTATTTGATTTAGCAGTTTTGAATGCTTCTATACTCTATAGAGAGCTGACTAAAAAGGATTATCCTGTAAAAGAATTTCAAATAAATTTGATAAAACAATTACTCCGTACATATCACACACCTGAACAACGCAATCGAGCAGGTAGACGTCCAGAAGATGCCGATTCTCTATTACGCTTATCAGCTAGACATTTTCCAACATTTCTTTCTGCAACAGAATCAAAACCAAACCCAACTAAACGTTGCATTGTATGTGTAAAAAATAAAAAACGAAAGGAAACTCGATATGTATGTGAGCCTTGCAATGTTTCTTTATGTGTGGTACCATGTTTTGAAATATATCATACTAAAAAAAATTATTCTTTGTGAAATGGTAAATTTTTGCAATAAATTTTTTAAATTTTAGTTATTATTTTCAATTAACCGCTTTACGTATATTCTAATTTAATAAAAATCACCATATAGGATTTAATAATTACAAAAAAAAAATAAACTGCTCTACACGAATAAACTCGCAATACTTAATTTCTTTAAACAGCTCAACACGAATTAATTCGCAGCGTTTAAATGGTCAAACTGCTCAACACGAATAAAGATGAAACTACTAAAATAAATGCGCACAGCAGGCACAAAATCTCAAAACGAATTGCGCAGCGAAAAGGTTAATTAATTTTAAAGTTATGATGATTTTGAAATTTTGGTTCTGTGGGAGGTGGGCGTGGCATTTGACCGATTTTCTTGAAAATTTGCAGTATGTTACAATCACCCCTATTCAGACTTTAGATTCGAATCGAAATTTTCTCCGTTTAGTAACTTTGGTAATCAGAGTTTCGATTCCGCTGTATTTCTTTCGATTGTTGGTATTCTGTATTACGATCGTAGTTAAGTATTTCTACGCTTATATTTTAGCAACGGAATTTTTTGGTTAATTAATAAAATGTTGGTATAAAATCTTTAAAAAGTAATTTATACTCGTATAAGTTTTTGTTGAACTAAAATATAAAGATGTACTTTTCCAGGTCAAAAACAACAACACCAGAGCAATACGAAAAGCTGACAAGTTTAATATCAACAAAACAGGATGTTGCTTGCGGCTACCATAAACGATCCAAGGACGATGTTCAGGTTTTTTCGCAGGAGGTAACACAAACCCTTAATGCATAACGTCCACCAACAAAAAGTGCCAACGCATGGCAGAAGGTATTTATGACTTATTATAAATAGGTATGTCGCATGTACTTATTTCTCTGAAGGTATGGATTGACTGGAATTATTATATAAAGAGGAAACTTTCCGCAAATAAAAAAGAATAAATGTGCACTGGAGTAAAGTAATCCACTTGACGGGGCTTGAAACAAACACAGGTGGTATTAGGGATGCAATAGATCTGGGAGTGAGGTGCAGCATGAAGTGTCTGAAATGGATATTTCCTATCAGTCAGAATATTCTTCGGACGTACACACAAAAAAACTGTCCATGCCCAAAGGGCAACACATTTTTTATTTTTATTTTCCTATTTTTATTGTTTGTTGTGACTTTTGTTTATTAAAATAGTAACAAACTTGCTCATTTCGTTGTTTCTATTTCACATTCCATAGTAAACAAATTGGTTTTGTAAACATTGTTGTCTTCTTCTTGTTCTTTCGATTCAGTTTTTGTTTGGAATACCAATTTTCAATCGTAGCATAACTAAATGCGGAGACGTAATCGAAAGTCAGAATAGGGGTGAATATTACTAAATATATTCACATGCCAAATTTCAATCTTATTATAACAATTTTTATATTTCGGGGTTATGGGAGGTGGGTGTGGCACGTTAGATTTTCTCGAAATCTCGCATAAATACTTCCTTTTTTAAGAAAAACATTCATGCCAAATTCCATCTCCTTACTCTAGCTGCTTATATTTTTGGCCACCCGTTGTATGAAATCGCGATACAGTGCGGGCTAAGCAAAATGGCATGGCTTAAATTTTGAGGAAATATTTTTACACTGGCTTTGTGTACATTCGTTGCATACGTTTTGTTGTTTGTATATTTTTTTAAATAACACAAAAAACTACAATAACGAATATCAAAAATTAAAAGAGAAGTGTACAAATCCAATGTCATGAACAATTTCATTGCATAGAGACGCGATGACTTTTTGGTACCTCCCCAGTTAGCATTTTTTTGAATTATTGATCATATTCGAGTCTTTTTTGACTCCTCGACACGATTAAAATAATCGTTAATGCGCTCGTTTTAGAGTCGAAATGATTTTTTTTTTTTGGTAAAAAATGGTACCCTAGCCGCGACTCTTCTGAACGAGTCCCTTATGACTCGCGTTTTCGACTCATTTTCGATACTGTTTTCAATCGTACTTATAATCAAATGCGATACTTTTTCGAGTCAATTTTTGATCATTTTCCCAAAATTAAACATTGCAAACTAAGTTTTGCCTATTGTTTATTACACGCTGTCTTGACGAGCCATTGATTTGTTCAAACATTGAACAATTTCATGTACGCACATTAAAATGGCTTGTGTAGACCATCGTTGTCGATGTCATGTCGTTTTCAAACAGCGAGAAAACGAAGCATTAACATCGCCAAGTTTCCTCCACGCAGACAAACATGAACAAATGTTTAAAACATATTCTGCTGACGTTTTGTTCATGTTCGAACCAGTCAATTGCTCGTCAAGACGTAGTGTTACATTCGTTAGCATGTTATTCGTAATTTTCTTAAAATTCAAATTTAAAAAAATGAATTTTAAAAAAAAATTTATTTTACATTTGTGTCTCTACTTTCTTTACGAAGTGACATAAAAATAAAATATGTACGTATTTGAATCATTTTTTCATCGTTAGGCTGCGTTTTATATGTCTCTAAAAAAAATTCTAAAAACAGTGAATTTCAACCATTTGTTTTTTGTACTTTTTTGTTTTAAAACAAGTCGCTGACTCACTTTGGTGATTTTTGTAAAAACAATCTTCCAAATGTTAACTGGGTTTGTAGAAAGCAATTACAGAGTTGGTTCTTGATGTAACAGTAGCAGCAGCAGAGTTAAGGGGAAATAAAACGATAGGAAACAACTATAGAATTCGTTAGAATGTACTTTGCTTTAAAATAACATCATTTTTTACATTTTCTATTTTTTTCTTGATCGCAACATGTTGAATTTAATAATTGAAACCATTAATAATAGTATATTTGTTTAGTTTTAAGAATATATTTCTTTCTTTCTATCATAATCAGTTATCGGATGCTAGTGTCATTATTTTTTTTTAAATTAATATGGGTTTTTTTTACATAATTTAAATTAATATAATTATTATTCATTATTAATATTTCTTATTTTTTTATTATTAATAATGTTTAGTTTACAAATAGCGTAAAACTTAAAAATTAATGTTTTGTTTTTTTTTTTCTTTTTAAATCTTACTATACAAACGCCTATTTATATGCTATAAAAACCGATATTAACTTAATTAATTTATTATGACAAATAAAGTTCTCATTAAACATTATTATTAATTTCTTTTAGTGTGTATTTAATTATTTTTAACTTTTTCACTCATCAAATTAGCACTTTATTTTTCAAACCCTTTTTTATAATTTTTTTTTTCAATTTTTTTCATACATTATTTGAACATACCTTTACAATTTTTATGAGTTTTTGTTTTAATTGTGTTGTTTTATTGGTAATAAAATTTAAATGTAAAGTGCTTTTAAACACTTTAGCTAGTTTAATTAGTGTGTTTTTTATTATTGTTATTATAATTTGTTACTAAAGTCAGTTGGTTGTTTTCTTTTTTGTAAATAATTTTTCTTGATTTTTTTTTTTTTTTTAATTTTTTAGAACCTTTTTTTACATGATGGAATTAAAATTAAAAAATTATTTATTGCACTTTTTCAATAAATTTCATTTTTTTTAGTACGTGTGTGTATGTGTGTGTGTTTTAAGAAGCAATTTTATAATTATAATGTATTTTAAGAGTTCAATTGATTTGTTTTAAGTGGGTCCCTAATTTTGTTTTTGTTGGAGAAATCAAATTCATATTTAAAGCATTTCTTAAATTTTTATATTTATTTTTTATATTATTTTATATATATGCGTGCTACAGCCTGAAGCGAATATATTTTTTTAGCTTAGAAAATTCCTAAGAGTTTTTTAAATTACGGCATAATTAATGACAAATTAATTCGTAAAACAAAAATATATATTTTTTTAATTTAAAATAAAAAAATAATACACAAGTAAATAAAACAATTTAGCTTGCAAGAAATTTTAAATTACTAAAAACGAAATACCCGTCGACGGTGTTAAAACTTTGATGGAAAACAAAATTATGAAACATTTTTTATAAAAATCTGCTATTAATTAAGAAAACGTCAAATAGATAAGATCGCTCTGATATTCGCATGCGATTGAAAATTCAATTATAATTTATAAAATACCAAATCATATAAAGGATACATCAGATTACACATTTATATTCTAAAGCAGGACTTTCAAAAAAGAACTAAAAGTTTATATGTATGAGCAGACAATATGTCAAAAAAAGTTCATGCATTAATTTTTCAATACTTAAACTCAGAACTAAAAAAACTCAATTTTTTTTAATGTCAATAAATTTTTACGCAATACGTTAGATACGTATTCGTGGGTAAACGCATTATTTTGTAAAATAATCGACGCGTCGCAGTCGATCTAAAAAAAAATTTAAAACGTGGCCGATTTTGTAACAAAGAGATTACAATTTAAAACAGATTCTATTTTTAAAAATAGGAAGGAAAGAAATCTAGTTTTATAAAATAAATAAAACTTCACTAAGGTTCCGTCTTCCACGTTTTTTTCAGCCGGTGCTAAAAATTTTACAATTTCTGCAGAGAATTAAGATGTTATTCCCAAATATTTAATCTGGGTTTTTTTTTTTATTTTATTTATCAGAAAAAATTCGAAGATTTAAAGACTGAACAAGGCATAGTTCTGTAGCGTCCTTTCAGTTTTACAAGCGTTTTTATTATTTTTTACGCTGGCCTTTATAACTTTATCCAGCTTTTCTTTCCACAAGTGGGAGAACCAATAGTTAATTGTTTTTTTTTAACTTTTCACTGATATTTATTTATTTCTCTAGATTTTCATAAGTATCAAGGCTCGTTAATATACAGGTGGTCTTAATAGCCCAGCTAATTTTTGCTTATGTTCGACGTTGTTGTAAAAATTCTAAAAAAAAATTGAAAAAGTAAAAAAAAGCATCATGTCAGTCTGCATGCACTAACTGATGTTGAATTAAGAAAATGTGTTATTGATGTAAATATTCTAATTAAAACATATAAAAACTGGCATAATGTATGCAGTTCCCCAGGAAAATTTAAGTGAAAAAATTTCGAGGGAAAAAATCAATCCCAATAAGGGGAATTTTTGTTTAAGTGAAAAATTGTTCACGTGAATTATTTATGATTGCAATTTGGGGAAAAGGGAAAAAATTTCGAGTGAAAATATATTCGTGATAGGGGTGTATATCTCAAAACTTGTGGGATACCCTGGCGCTGTGGTTATGTACCCCTGCCATTTTTAAATTTAGATTTAAAAAATAAATTATTCATATTATTGTACCAAACGAGAGTTGTAAGCTAAAACTTTTCTTAAGAATTCTTTATAGAAAAAATCTTCTAATGGACAGAAATTAATGAAATAGTACTACGACAAACCATAGTTACATAATTACGAATTTTGCGTCTTATACACGCTAATAGCAGCAGAGTCTGGGGGGTTATTATGTATTTCTATTCGAATCGAAAAGAGTTTCGAAAAGAATTTCTGAATCGAAAGAATATTCGTATTATGTAGTACGTTCGAAAGGCCTGCAGAGTTGTGTTTGAAATTTTAAGGGAAATTTTAAATAATTGCACTTTTTTATGTGACAAAACTTGGCAGGACTTTGCACTGTTTGATACAAAAGTCAAATTTGTAAATATATCTAATATAAATATTTATTTGGAACGTGAACAAAAACTTTAATTCATTGGAGCTACGTAACATTTATATTTGTAATTATATACATAGGTATGTATGTACATTGTATACATATTCAAAACAAAAAAAGAAAAATAATTCATAACAAACATAACACAAAATAATTCATAATAGTATTGTAAAAAAATTAAAGGGAAGTAGGGAAAACTCAACTAATTCTAAAATCTCCTTTTCCATATCAAACAAACGTTCCTTCCGTGATATATTTCCATTTCTTTTTTCTTGAAAAATCTAAACTTCTCTTTTTTGAATATGTACATGCGCTCCATTGTAGCACTGCTCCGTTTTAAGTATTATTTGGCTGTTGATATATTTATATTTATCGCGCCTAATTCTGTTAATATGTTTTTTATTTTTTTAATAATAAGTTTTTAAGTTGTATCGAATTTTCTTAATATTTAATTTGATTGTGTACTTGTTTTTCTAATAATGTCTGATATTTGGATACACTACCACGGGTATATCGATGTGGAGTATATGGTGTATTTAAGTTTGTCTCACTATTGTTAACTCCTAAGTTATTGCAAGGTATTGAATTTCTTCCGTTACTTCATCATCTCTAATACTTATTGTAGTAGGAATATTTATTTGTGCTCCATATCTACACGTACTACTGATTCCTTTAATATAATTATTAATTGCAAGCAGTTCCGCAACTTTTTGCTCTACTGGCGAAAGGAAACAATATCTTGGTCCACCTCCAGTTTCTGAAATATTATTTTTTTTTGCGGCGAGACTTTAACTTTATGTGTTGCTTACAATCTGCAGCACTTTAATCTTGCGATAGTCTCTGCCATAACCCCCTGCATTTGCTTTTGGCATTAGAAACATTTAGGTATCCTTTTGTTAAATTTGTATGCAATGTTATTAATTCCACCATTATTTAATTTTGCCTTAGCTACGTATGTAAACTCCTTTTAAATAATTTTAAAATCAAAGCATTTAATAAACGTTTTTTTTTTATTAACTACATTTTCAAATGTGTATTCTTAATTTCTTTTATGTATGTAAAAAAAATAACTATAAAGTTTCCGCAATCAAAATGGCATTCGAAAAATCTACATACGTTAATAACACATTTGATATTTGCTTTCGTACTACATAATGGCAATTTCGTAAGGGATTTTTTTGGTTTCCGAATGGAATTAAAAAATTACCTCAATTTACGAACGTTCGGAAATAAATTTCCGAAAATCGTACTACTTAATCGCATTTTACGAATTCATTGATTTTCCGATTCGAATAGAAATACATAATAACCCCCCTGATGGACAGAGAGAGTAAATATTTGCTTATTTGCATTTGGACTTGGTAGAGAAAATAAAGCCGGGCGTAGGGTATAGGTGTCAATATGTGTCAGATGTGCAGTAGAAAGTGTTCTCCACATTGCATTGAAGAAGTTGTTAAGGATACATGATCCAAGATGTCTATAGCGCAGAACCTGCCTAGCAACTATTTACGTAATTAAAGAATTTTTCTGAAGTAGACTATAGCCCGAATTTATGCCATGCTTTTGGCATAAAAGCTTAAAATAGGCGATTCCAAAAAGAAATACATATTTGTAAATCCACATCGGTGAAATTCTGGGGGCTTCAAACCGCGATCTAAATCAACAATTAAACTTTAAGGCAAAAACATGTTTTGCGACTTGAAACGCGCCTTTGTCAGAACATGGATGTACTTAAGTCATGTATTACAAATTCCATTAAGAAAAAACTTCTTATGGAAGGACTAAATTTGCTTTGAGCTACGCTATAGCTTTCCCCAGACAGCCCTATCTGCTACAATGAGGACAGAGGCATGAGAGGTGAAAGATCTCCATCTACATCTGCTGATCGTGATGATTCAGCACTTGGATACATTTAGCTGCCTTATTCGATTCTGAATTCTGTGACAGTGTGCTCATATTGGCATTTAAGCAAGGGAATGATCCGGTCATTTAAATCCGGTCTTTTCGTTCAATAGTGTACGGGTTAAATTGAACGGATGATTTAATTGAACGAAATGAGCCAGATATTTAACCGGCTCCTTTCGTTCAAATTGACCGATTAAACAAATTGTACGAGCGAATCAGTCTTTGATAATTGACCGAAAAAGACCGGTCACTGAAACGATCGACCGGGCACATGTCTAGTGTCCGTAATGCTACGAATAAATTTATAAATATTTTAAAATTTGGAACTATCCATTGAAGATATTAGAATGTCTTCACTTTTCTACAAACCGCATTTTGGTTAAGTTTTTATCTACATTTTTGAGTTGGCAGTTATATACAGACATGAATCGAAATCACTAATTTATTTCGATTTATTTAAGGGCATACAAATTCTTATTAACTTTAGTCAAATACTATTCGGATTTTTGAAGATCGTTTTTTTAAAGCATAAAATAATAATAAAAAAAATAATAATAAAAAAATAATGATAAAAAAAAAATAATAATAATAAAACTCTTATTCGTTTTTTGAACAAGTCGAATTTAATACCAGTTCACATTTCGTAACTTTGACTATTGAAAAAAACAATTTTGAATAATTTGAAAATTTGTTTTTTTTTAATTTATTTAACTTCTTATTATCTCATTTATACGTATTATATAGATGTATATTTATATATTAATATTAAATTAATTTACATTATTTGTTTTAGAAGAATCTAGAAAAGCGAGAGAGAGAGAGAGAAAAAAAATTAATAAACACATTTAAAATTAAGTTTATGAATATTTTTACACACAAAGAGTGGTTTATTTTTTAAACTTATTAAATAAAAAATAAAATATGTAAATATATATATAATTTCACTAAATATTTCAAAAACTCTATATATGTTTAATATAAAAAATATATTTAACTCATTAAACGAAAATTAAACTTTGTTCTTACAAGTAAATGAAAAGAATTTGATTATTTAAAGAGGTTATAAAACAAATTGTTTATAAAAAAAAAAACAAATAATAAAATGATATAGACCAGAGTAAAAGTAAAACAAAATTATATAATATTTAGGCAAAAAAGTAATTGCAATTAAACTTAAAAAAAAAATCATAAAATAAAGCGACACCAGTTGTGGAAAGTGACCATACAAGTGTTTAGCATGCAATAGCATGATCTTTAGAGGGTTCGATGTCACCTTCTTAAGTTATAAGTTTTAGTAATTATTTAAATTAAAGAGTTTTTTATGCAAATTTAAATTTATTTGAATACAAGAAAATGTCTTTGTGGTGGGTAATTTTTTTTTCTTTTAATTAGAAGTTAGTGTATTTTTTTCGTTTAAGAACCTAATAATGAAAAGACAACAAACAACCCCTACAGTCTACTGAAATGAATACAAAATTTTATTTATTTTTTAAAGTAGTATTAACTAAATTTTTTCTTTTTATTTTCTTTAATATTTTTTTTCTTCTTCTTTAAATTAAAACTTCAAAAAAACAATTAAAAACCTTTTTTTTCATCTTGAAATTATTACTAAATATTTGTTTTAATTTAATCTAGAAAAAATATGTTATAATAAAAACAAAACATTTAAAAAGTAATAGTATAATGATAATAATTAAAATAAAAAAGCAAGCTCTAGTTAATTTAATATTATTAATAATTGTATAAAGAGTTAACAAAAAAATTGTAATCGTAATAAAATAAAAAAAAAAAAATAAACTTAAAAACTTAAAAAAAAAAGATAAAAAATTTAAACAAAAGTTAAAAAATAAAAATAAATGTATTTCAAATCAAAACGGGGAAAATGAAAAAGTAAGAAAATGAATATTAAAAAGCTTAAAGCTTAAGTTATTAACACAAAAAGTTAAAAAAGAAAACTATTATTTATTTAAAAACTAAAAAGAAGACACATTAAAGCATTTTTATATTATTAAAATAATAAAGAAGAAAATTATTTTCTTGTGTTATTTTAAGGGGAAAAGTCAGTTTTCAAATTTACTTAATGATGCCTTTGGAAATGCATGAATTTGAAAAAGGACTTTTGCCATAACTCTTAATTAAGCATATTTTTCACATTATTTGCCACAATACAATACAAAATATTTTGAAACAAACTTTTTATCAGTTTTGTTAAAGTTGTGATTTGACTCTAAAAACAAACACAAAATTGATAAAAAAAAAAGGTGAAAAAAGAAAACAGTTTGAAGCCATTGATAATTTATTGTTAGAATAATTTCTTATGATTGTTGTTGTTGCTGTCAGACAACTAACTGCCACTGTCAATTACCAGAGAAGTTTATTTTTTGTTTTGTTAAACCTTTACAAACTTTTAAATCAAAAGAATTTCACAATTATACACTGCACTACCATTAAGAAGAAATCGAAAGCCTGTTTAAACTTATTTTCAAAATATTAACAACAAAAAATTCCAAATAGTGATAAACCTCAACAAAATTTCCATTTCTTTTGCCAGCTTACAGGTATAAAAGAAAAACTATTTTTATATTTAAAAAAAAAATTCAAAGATATCAGTCAGTTAATATTACTTCACACAAAATTTGTTTATATCTCAGAAATTATTTAAAAAAAAATTGCAATTTTTGTTTTATAAATTTTTACAATTAAAGAGTTCTTTCTCTCTTTGTTTTAAACTTTTTCTTAATAATAATTATAATATTAATAAATAATACCTGCAGAGCTTATTTACATTAAAAAATCACTGACAAAATTTGTTAATTTTCTTCCAACTAATTCTAAAATGCATATAACGAATCAGTAATAGTTTTGTTTGCCATTAGACATTCGCATAAACCTGGAACCTTTCATATACACTGGGTGACGGCATCTCTAGATTTCAAGCTTTTTCGAAGTGAACTTCGAAGGCAGGCAGTTGCTTGAAAAACTTACCATTTCAACACAGGATACAAAAAGTTGTATCCAAGAGTTTTAAAAATCTATTGTGATTTATAAAATAAGATTATTGAGTGTCAACCATGGAATGCATTCTAGAATTAGTGATTTAAATAAAATTAAAATAGGGAAATTTTTGGTTACTATTTAGAAAGTATTTTTTTACCTGAATTTTAAAAATATAAATCAATTATTTCTCATTATTATTATTATTTTTTCTCTTTTATATAATTAATTAATTATATTACTACTTAAAAATTTTGTTAGTAAATTTAATAATATAAAGAATGATAATGACTGACGTTTTTTATTCTTTAAGTTTTTTTTTTTAACTCACAAATTTGGTTGGTTCAAAATTTTCTTTTTCATTGTTGGTATTTACTTGATTTTTTTTTTTTACTTATTACAATCAATATATTTGTTTTTTAAATTAAATTGTAGTAGTAGTTTTTTTTTAGTAATTGTAAGATCATGAATAACTTGGTGTAAATTATCGTTTTGTTCTGAGAAATATATATATATGTGTGTGTGTGTTTTATATTATCTTCTCGTACTAAAATATAATTTAATTATTTTTTTTTTTTTTTTTAAGAAAAAGACAAAAAATAGTGAAAAATTCTTTTGATTTTCAAAGCAAATTTATTACTGCAGCTGCATATTAAAAGAAAATATTAATTAAGATTTCATTCCTAGTTGTTGTTTTTTTTTTTGCTTTTTATCAAAAAGTCTTTTAATATGTAAAAAATATTTGTTGTTTTTTATCGAAAATAAGATGTTTGGTTTGATTTTTCCATTTATACAAAGTTTTAAGCTAAATACTTTTTTACTTGTTAAACATGTTTTTAATAAAAAAAAAATGCTGGTTAAAAAACAAATTAATTGCATTTGGTTTTGAAAAAAAAAAATGTTGCCTGAACAAATTTTAAAATATTTTTTTTTAGTTGTAATTGGCTTTTTTAAAACTTCTCTGCATATATATTTTTTTTTTGTATTGTGTTGTTTACAGTTTTTTTTTTTTTTAGTTTGTATTTTTTTATATTTAAATTAGTTTTTCTGTTTTTCTTTTTTTAATATTAATTTATATATTTATATTGTAATTATTAAAAATTTTGCATTTATGTTTAATATTTATAAGTTGTTTTTTATATTTATATATATATATAGATTTATGTATAAGATTATATTATAAAATTGTTTAATGATGATGGCACAAAAGTTCAAATTTTTTGTATTTTTTCGCCAACTACTACCGGATTATTGCGTCTAATTTCTTGGGCTCCATGTTCCCGATAATCAAATGTACAATTGTGCTTATCGCTGTATCGATGGACAGCACAATATAAACCGCCACATCTGCAAAGGAAACCTAAAGAAAATTGTGATTAAAAAATATATAATTACTTTTAAGCTAAATAAAAATTTAAAATTTTAGTTCGCAAATTAAGTGATAGTGAAATGGAAGCTGCTATATATTACTACTATACCGACATCCAAAAATTACTACAACTGTTTCTAAAACTCCTGACATCTTGTTTAAAACATTAATACTGCTGAAGCAGTTACTATGTCTTGTTAAAAATTGGTTAAAGAATTGACACAACTGATATAACTGTTAACTGAGTAGCTGTTAAAACATAGAAGCAGTATGAATGTATGTAAATACAAATAATATTCGGGAAATATGAAGTCTTAAGCTACATGCTGAAAAGGAACAGACAGATGTAAAGCCATGCGAATCGTCTGATCACGTTTCTTCAATAATTTGACTGAAATTTTTTTTATAAAAATCTGGTAACATTGTTGAGTTTATAGAAAAATGAAAATCAAAATAAAAATGAAAAAACGGCAACAAAATAATATATTACAAATTTTACAATAAGAAAATTAAAGTAAATTCGAGTCAGAGAATTAAATTAAGGTATTAAATTCGTAAATATTATTTTATTTTATTTTGTAATTTTATATTTCTCAATACATATATTTTTTTTATAATTTCAAAAAATATTCAATTTCAATTTTTCTTTTTACAATATTTGAATAATAGTTTTTTTGTTAATGACAACAATTTCTAATAATAGAATAATAATAAAAATAATAGTATTTATTTATAAAAAGAAAATATTAATATTAAAGTTGTTTAACAGACGAAAAATAAGGGTTTTAAAGAATATATAACTAGAGGCGGTAAAATTGTATCTTTTGAAAACAAAAAATTGTAAAACAATTTTTTAAAACTTTAAAAGTAAATTTTAAACAAACTTTTCTTTCTTTTTTCAATATCAATAAAAATTAAAATTTACACTATTCTGTATTGCGTTATTCGCAAATTTATTTTTTAATCGCATTTCATATGCGAAGAGGTGGTAAGTCGGTATTCTAAATTGCGAAAGCAAATGTGAAATTCGCAAAATTTATTCGACAAGAAAATAGCAGTCGCAAAGTACAAACATGTAAGTGGAATATAATGGCCTATATTGTGTTTGGCGTAGGCGTATTTCGACTACGACAATTTTGTAATAGATTAATGACAATTGTTGCGAGCTATCTTTAATCTATTACAAAACTTTAAAAAAACGCCAAACACAATAAGGGTGAATATTTTATTTATATATTCATAATATATTTATTATTTAATTCAGAGAAGCAAGCAATAAGACCACTAATCCGCATCAATTTTAAGTAAAGATATGAAAAGGAACAGTTATTTGTCAAGAGGCCTTTTAAAAACACCAAATGCACGTCAGTCTGCAAATACTTTGTATCAAACGTTAACTGAAGAACTAGATATTAATGGACCATCCATTAGAAATGCTGCAGGATGGAAAAAAGTATAAAATATATATACCAGACCAGCTCAAAAATATTTGACTTTCAACTTTCATTTTAATAGGTTTGGACCGATTTTAAAGTATGTACCAAACAGAAGCTTAGACGAAATAAAACCGACATTGGCAGCATTGGCGATGGCCCATCAAGATAAAATCCACTGTCTTCCTTAGAGGAGCAAGTGGTGAAATTGTTAAACTTGACGGATTCCGTAAATGGATTACCGGGCGCACTTTCCTTCGTGGCAACAATTGCTTCGAACCATAGTGCCACAGAATCCATTTTTATTATTTTTTTTCTTACGGAATTTTCTAAATAAGTTTTATAAACAATTTTCACATCCAAGCACAAAAAATTTATTTGTTTTAAATTTAACGTTTGTTGATACTGACGTTTACTTGAGCAGCGTTGCCACGATTTGAAATAAATTGCGAATGCTATTGCGAAAGTCTAACAGAATACCAATTTTCTTTCGCATAGCATTTCATTTGCGCATCGCATTGATTTTCGCATCACATTTCAGAATAAGCCCCCAGTATGTTACTCTTTCATATACATTACACTACTTTGTGGACAAACCCTATAAATTTTGTATTTCTTTACAGTTTACAGTTTTTCGAATAATTATATATTCCCAAATCGAAGCATACTTTCAGGTGTTGAAAAAATATCAGCCCAATTATAAACAAAAATTCCGTGCGAGTTTTTTTACTTTTCCCTTTTCTATACAATTATAAATTTTTCCCCTTTCGATTGACTGCGGAAAGTGAAAAAAATCCGGGGGAAAAAAAGTAGGTATTCTAAATTATAAAATAAAAATTATATGAAAATAAGCAAAAAAAAAACTCCCTTCAAATTGCGATGATGCCACATTTGTATAAATTTATTCCCACGGAATTCATAATTGGAGGAATCTTTTCTCGAGAAAAATTTTTTCCGTGGGAAAGAAATTCCATGAGAATATTCATGATTGGGCTGTAAATGTATCAACAAAAACCCGCAGCCACCAAGTACGTTCTAATAAACGCATATCGCTTTAAACTTGCGATTAAGATTCGAAATAGCAAAATATGTGACTGTAAATCGCATTCAAAAATTCAATTGTTGTCAATTAATTTGCGAAACTAAAAAAAAAAAAAACCTTAAACCTTTTTAATTCTTACCTGTCAAGCCAACTTTTTTGCGACATTCAGCGCAACGATTCTTTTTCTTTTTGGAATCTTTATCGTCTTCCTTGTCTTTATCATCTTCGGCTGGTTGGGTGGAAGTAGATTGACCGGAGGTTGCGGCTGTGTCGCTGCTTGTTTTGGCTGTGTTTTCTTCATTTATTTTCTGTAATACAAAATAAAAAAACAAATTAAAAAAAAATATTTAAAAATTGTAATTGGTAATTCAAAATTAAAATGGAAATAAAAATTTACTTAATTTTTATACAACTGAAATAGTTAAGAGTAATTAAAGAAGGATAATAATGAGTTAATATTTAAGAGGAACCTATAACGCAGTACAAGATAATCAGCCATTTTTAAGGGCACTTCTTCATTCTTTGCTGTAATTTAATTAATAAATGAATAAAATAATTAAAATGCTAGATCGCACATATTTTTAAACAATACGTAGTCAAACTGTCGTTTGTTGTTATAAAAAATATATTGCGTTATTTAATTTTTTCATTTGGTCATTTTATACAACTAAAACTATTTTTTTCCTTCTCTTACGAAGAACAACCTTGAGAGATTTATAATTCTCATGCTTGTTCCTAGTTACGTGTCTCAAACATTTGACAAAATTTGCCTAAAGTGTTTATAATTGTTTTAATTTTATATTTCTGTTCTGCAAAGATAGACGACATATTGTGTAATAGTCACTATTCCTGAAATTTTAGATTTGAAATAAATTTTTGCATGTTCTTATCCGGACTTAAAATTAATAATTAAAAAAATATATCAAACCTTGAGTTTAAATTGATGTTTATTAAAACAACTGAATTGTAATCTTTTGTCAAATTATAATTATTTTTAACTACAAAAAAACACGAGTTTTTCGAAAAGAAAAAAAAATACAAGCGAAATTAAAAATAAGTTTTTTTTCTGTTGGCAAAGAAAATAGTATTTATTTAATGATTTTATACAACAACAAACGAATTGAAAAGCTGTCTTTTTTTAGCAATTAAAATACTAATGACCTCAAACAAAATGTTAGATTATAAAAAAAAAAAAAATAGAAAAAAAAACTATAGATAATTTACCCTTTTTCTGGAGAGTTTATCATCTGTTTTGACATTTTCCGTAGCTGAATTTGTATCGTTATCATTACCATTAGACATTAGAATATCAAATGGAACCTATATGATTTTTATATAAAAAAGATTCGGATGGAGACACTGTATACGAATGCGAATTCGAATTGGTATCTGAAGCACAGCCGGAGCAATATCCCTGTTGTAAGTTAATCTCTTTTAACAGAGTTGGAGGAGGAACAGATTTCTTTTGACCTTTTAATAACAGCGAGGTGGCTTGATTTATTAGTTGGTGTTTAGACACCGCACTAACAGGTTTAAATATTCTAACTGGAATTTTAGAACTCCTAATAACATTAATATTGCTGTTGCTTTTTGATTTATCCAGAGTTTTGAATTTATTGAGTCCAATATGATGGATCTGTGTTTTTCGTCGTTTCAATTCGAAATTTTGTTTGTTGCATTCACAGCTGTTGTTGTTGTTGTTATTCAAAATCTGGGGTTTCCTTGACGACAATAAAGTCTCAGTGTTATATTTCTTTAAAACAGTGAGATTGTTTTGAGCCATATTTTTTTATGAAACAAAATCTTTAGTTAGTTATTATTGAGAATATTGCATATTATATAAATAAGAAATAAAAAATTCACCTCTTAAGAGTTTTGTTTCTTTTTTATTTTCAAGTTAATTGTTTTTACAAATATATTTCTATTTTTTTGGAATTTTGAAATTTTTTATCGAAAAGAAATTTAAAAATAAAGTTATTTTTGTTTAAAGACATTTAAGACCAAGAAAGTGTCAAAAATTTGTAGTCAAAACTTATTTGGAATGAAACACAAGATATTTACTACACATGTGGGCAATTAAATAGGCACCTCCTATTAAAAAAAAAAAAAAAATTAGATAAAAAAAAGAGAAACACATGGAATCGCCAACCGTAACTTTTTCTGTGATGATTATGAAGGAAAGCCTCAGCCTGTCATTTCTGCTGTAAAAGCAACACGTTTAGGTTATTTTTATTAACACGTTAACTGCCGTGTCACCCGTATTCGGGTGACAGCAAAAGTTCTCATCAGGCCACGTCACCCGTATTCGGGTGACAGCAAGGCCACGTCGGGTGACTCCTTCCAAAGGATTTCCGAACATATTTAGATAAATATATGACAGGAGATAATAATACTGTTGAATTTTTTTAAAAATCGTTTATTAACAAAATTATTTACAGTGCAAAATATTGAAGCATTCACTGCAAAGTTGCGGTTGAGATATTAGTTGGGCAGAGATATTAGTTGTACTACTCAGTACACGGCAAAGAGTAATAACGTGATAAATGAGGATCGTAATAGATATCGGGGTGAGAGTACCGAAAGAAATGTAAACAGACATGCGGTAGCAGAGCACGCATCTTACAGTGGCACGGGTGGCCTGACGGGGATTTTGTTGTAAACACGCGTGGCAGTCAACGTGTTAAAACTATTTAAAAAAATTACATTTCTTTTGAAACATTCTGTTGTTCCCGGCGTAATAAGAACGACTATTAGATTAATGGGTTCAATTTCATTTCACTATTTAACATTTTTCTTAGCATTTTGGGCATTAAGGATAGTACTCTGTTTATCATTTCGTGCGAAATGTTGAAAAAGTGCATATAAAAAATTACAGCGGAATAAATAAGTAGTACTCTAAAGTAGTACTCTGTTTATTTGTGAAATAGTCACGAAATGTTTCTCGCAGCATGTTTTCCAACTAAAAAATTGTTCTTGGCAACATTAATTTTTCAGCACGTTTTTTGTACGGAATTTTTTTAAATACAATTTTTTCAGACCTTTTGCTTTGATTTTTTTTTTTTTGTGTTCAAAAAATTTTCAAAAGAAGAGAAAAAGACAAAAAAATTCAAAAAAGCATGAAAAGCGTTTGCAATTAAAAAACAAAAACATAAATGTATGGGATAAATCCCATAAGTTTGGATGAGGTGAATGAGTATTTATTTCTCTTCGGCTTTAATAAATTTAAAATAAAAAAATTAAATTTTAAACGATAATTATTTTCTAAGACGCTGTGCTGTGTTAGCACTAGTAGCTAATTGTCATATTTTTCAAGCGAAATAATGCTTGTTGCTCAACATTTTTCGCAAAATCGAACAGAGTACACTAGGCTTTATGTAAAAAAAAAATTCTTTGCTATTTATAAAATAATTTATTTTTTAATTTATTTATCTTAATTTCTAAAAACCTTTTTTAGAAAGAAATATTACTTTACAAATGTATGCGGATGTACAAGACAAAACACAGAGAATAACAGTGAAGAAATACTTTGGTATGTGTGTAAACTACGTCTAACCAAATTAATATTGATATGAATACAACTCGTATTCTTATTTACAAAGTTAGTTGGTTAAATAGATGATGTTTACAATGTGTACAACTTAAGGTAGACAGATGCGAAGAATCCTGATAAAGGATGCAGCTGTCCAGAAAATGCTGCATTACATACTGCTGTTGTCTAGTTTTTCTTGTGTTCTTTGGAAAACGTCCGCATACATTTGTAAAATAATTTTTCTTGCTAAAAAAAAGGTTTTTAGAAATTAAAATATTATAATATCCACAGTTCAAAACCTAATCTAGTTTAGTTAATCCATTAAAAAAAAAGCAAATATTGGGGTGTCAGAGAATTAAATAAAAAATAAAGAAAAACAGATTATGTACTACATATATATAATTTTACATAAAAATGTCATCGGATCTTAATGGGTTAAGCATTTAAAAAAAAATTAGTATTTCAGAGGCCCGTAACTCGAAAAATATGGGCGAGCATCATTTTTTCAATTGATGTTCTTATTTTTTAATTCTCTATCGCCCCATATATTTTTTTAATGGAGTTACTTCATTGTTCCAAACGATATTGAAAAATTAGAGGTAGGCGTGTTTTTCTCGCTGCCTTGAAGGACATGGACCGATCTTACTGCTTTTCAATAGCAACTCTCTTGACACTATGTCTGATCGATTGGCGTATTTAAATTTTTGTTGAAATTAAGTTTGCCTTCGCTTGAACTTCAACACGGACGGAGAGATGCCCATTGCTCAATCGCCTTCGCTATGCATAAGAACTCAGAATATATATAATTTATGTGATCGGAAATGGATATTGTAGAAATTACAAATGGAATGACCAACTTAGTTATACAAATGAAAAGGGGGACTGAATAAACAGACAAGGAAGCCTCCCAAGAGGTTAGAGAGAACTTTAAAGTAAATCTAGTTGCGTTTCGCTCTTTAAGTATCTCAAAAGAGATGCACCGAGACAGGCTTATTTCTAAAGGCACTCATGAGTGCAATAGCGCTTCAGCACGAAGTCGGGAAAGTTGCTTGATATAAACAAGGGGCTTTAAGCTGAATAACTGCGTTATTTACAAAACATGGAAATTTCAAGTATCACCTGGCGGGCAAAAAGTCTGAGACGGCAGTGCACCTTGTCGTGGACATGAGGCCTACTATGACTACGACGGGCAGACACATACTAATTGTGGTGGATCTAAGTCCTAACCAAATATAAGCAATTACGATATAAGGCTCAATTATAATGTTCATAAGATAATTTAACCAAACTTAAAGAACTGTGCAAATACATTAAATTTTGTAGCTAAATATAACGCAATTAAGAAAACTTTTCGTCAAGTTTCGTCAAATGTCATTTCTTTAAACAAGGTACGAACAAAGCTAATCGCACTTTCCGTACGGAAACAGCTGATTGTGCTTTGTGTTATACATTCATAAAGAAAACTCAAAATGAAAAGATACAGTGTTAAATTTTTAGTTTTAAATTAATTAGAAAATGTAGAAAAAAGAAAATTTTTACTACTTGTCCATTTTTAACAAACACAACAAATTTAAATTAAATTTTTAATTGTACATATATGATTTAAGTAACGCACACCATTGCATTTTTTAGTATGGTTGGCCAAAAGTACAAAAACAGAAAAATACTTGTAAATTTTTTTTATTGTATTTATCATATGTGGGTTTTTTTCATTACTATTAAAATACCATTGGTATTGTTTGAAGTAATGACACTGAAAAAAAAATTTAACTAGCATTTAATGCTAATGATTCTATTTTAAATATAATTGTGTATACTAATGGTAAATAAATTTTTAATGAAAGCATTTAATTACTAATTACAATTAAACAAAAAATAATTGTTTTTATAAAACATAAATTTATGATTACAGAAGCTTAAAACAAATAAACCTACTACACCCTTTTGCAGATGGATATATTTGAAAATTTAAAAAAAAAACATGTTTCACCAAATTTTTGTAATAAAAATGCTATTTTATAATTATGGTCTATTACGTCTTAAGGTGTTGATTGGTGTCCAAAGATGATAAGTGACGATTATTATTGGTAATCATTTAACAATAAGTTTTTTAACTAATTATCAATGAAACTTTTTCATTAAAAAACATTACCATTAGTGTAATGATAATGCTAAAAATCATTAGCATTTTTTATCATTTGGTGCTAATAAAATTGGCAATTATTTATTTCATATAATTAATTACTCCCAAGTGTGGAATTTATATTAGAAAATGTAAATATGTATGTAAATGTTATTAAATATATAAAATACATTCTTTAAATGCCTTTTTGTTTTAAAATTTTGTTTATTTATAAAGAAAGTACAAAGTACAAATTAAACATAAATGTGCAACTGTGACAAATTAGTTACCAAGTTTATGTAAGTACATAGTGTAGTCACCTAAAATTCTTTTATGGGTTACTTAAGCATTTGACAGGGTTGTTGGGTTTTGGACAGGAGATTAAGCTAGCTTATGCACATTTTAGTTGGGTCAAGACTCTGCGCTAAAAAAAGATAGTGATAGGCAGCAGGAGAAAGTAAAAGAGACGTAAAACACTAATCAGGCAATAATTAAGGAACGGAGGTATCGAAAAGGGGCCCATAAAGTTAATTTTTGTTGTTAAATCTCGCCCGATGTCTTTTCTTAGGAAGAAACCTTCAGGTTAATACAACTGTTGCTGAGTTGGCAATCTTTGACCGAGTGCGTCTTGGCAACATTTAATCTTATGGAGCGAATATCCCATTTTCGCAGCAGCGTATCTGTAATGTTTTGTTTTTCTTTTTTTTTTTAATAACTTTGGTTATTTTTTCTTACAAAATTTTAATTCAACAATGATAAGGTAAGTGCTTTGACCCTCAATAATCAATATCGGTGATTTAAATAATTAATCGGGATAACAGAAAACAGCACGAAAAAAAAAAGATTTTGTTTTGAAAATTAAATAATATAATAAAAAAATTCCGTTGTTTAATACAATTAAATTCTGAATGATGGAGAAATGTAGAAATTTGAAAAAACAAGAAATTTTAAGAACGTATGGTGTTTTTGTAATTATTGTAATTTAAGCGAACGTTTTAAGTATAAATTGTAATATATTTTTTAAATGTGGATATATTATTCTGAAATAATCCAAAGGTTTCCACAAAACTTTAAAAACCCATTCAAACAAATAAATTCTCAAAATAAAAAGGAAAAAAAAAACAAAAATAAAAACGTACCTCTTTAATTTCATTGTGTTGCTGCTGTAAACTCTGTACTGTTGGCTGTGCTGCTGAAGGTATTGTAATGGCTGGACTAAATGTGGGACTTGGTTGTGGGCTTGGAACTGAAACAGGTGTGCTGCCAACAGGTGGTTGCTGCTTTTTTCTCAAGGAATCCTATTAAAAAATAAATAAAAGACAACATAATTAGTCCATGTTTTACCAAAATTACAAAATGCTTCATATAAAAAACAAAATAACTAAACAAATGAAACAAAACAAATTAAATTCAATATAAAATACCTTGTAGCAAACTGAGCACAAGCCATCTGTAGCTGGATTTCCATAAAAACCGCAACCAGAGCGGCACATAGGTTGCATCGGATTTGATTCGCGTTCCATTGCTTGTTGCTTGCAGATGTTTTTAATGTTGCTTTTTTATTTTTATTGTTGTTTGTGGGTTGTTGGTTTTGTGTTTTAAACTTTTTTTTTATATTTCTTTTCTATTATTATTTATCAGTTTCGCACAGCGAAGTTTATTATTATGATTATTATTTTGTTTTTCTATTTATATTTGTTTTATTGATGTAGTTGTTGTTGCTATTATTTGAAGGTAATTTGTTGTTGCTGTTACTAATTTGTTACAAAAAATATAAAATTGATAAATGAACAAGAAGATATAATGAACTTTTTAAATTGAAGCTGTTGTTATTTATTATTTTTTGATTTTTTGTTCTTTTGTTTTTGTTGTTGAAGAGAACAAACAGTACGAAGTGTGAGTGATTGAAAATTGTAAATTGTTTAAATTGGAACTGTGTAAATAATTTTTTATGTTGAATAAAGCTGGTATTTGCTATTTGTAGCTGTTTTTCTTTTCTTCTTGTTTTTGATTTGCTTTCTAGTTCAATTTTTTTTATTATGAACTTAACGTCGAGATTTATGTTGGAACAGTTTCTTTACGTTTTGTCTAGCTTTAAATCTTTTTCTCTCTGTCTCTTCTCTCTCTCTCACTATCTCTTCTTTTCTTTAGGTATTTTTCTTCAACAACGATAATGATGATGTTGTTGTATCTTCAATTGCAGTAAAGTGGCGACTGGTACGCTAGAAATATCACTTTAATTAGTATTTGCTCTAATAATGTTTTCTAAAGTTTTTTTTTTGTCGCTAACAAAATTAGGTTGCTAAAGTTTTATCAAATCAAATTCAGAGTAATTGAGTCGCACGCATTTGTAAGAAATAAATGCGTGTATTAAAAATACGTACACACTCACAGAATTTGATTAAAAAATTTTGAGTGTTACACGCGCTTTACTTAAGGCAAACTAACTCAAGGTTGGACGTTTTTAAATTTAACGAGAAAGCATAAGGTTAAAATAAAGTAAATTTTGTTATTCAAATAAATAAATAAAAAAAAAAACTCACAAAATTTTTAAGTTGATTTATTATCAACATTCAACTTAATGATGGTGTTTTTGATAGCTCCTAAGTACAGTGGGGTATGGAAGCTTTACACTAGTCTTAAACTGTGGTCTAAAGACTTTAGAAATTTTATATTTAAAACTTATTCTATTGGTTAAATAATATTAATATTCACAAAAATATAGAAAAATTAAATTTGTTTTTATTTAGTCACCAAGTTTTGTTTTGGCTAAATTCTCTTAAATTAAAAATTTCAAAAAAATTATTTATTTGACAAATTTAGGGTCTGTGTTTATTAATGATAATGCTTTGATTGAAACCATTTAAGCAGTAGTCAATGCTAATGACATTGATTTTAACTAATTATCATTGAAACCTTTCCATTAAAAATAATCTTTAGTGAAAGTAATGGTAAATTCAATGCTTAAAAATCATTAGAATTATTTATAATTCAATGCTAATGAAATTGACAATTAGTTAGTTTAATTAATTACTTAAATTTTTCGCCCCTTTCCCTTCCACAAAGACTTTTTCCATCCATATCTAATTTAACGCAAGACGCAAATCTAATTTTAAGGATCTTCTCATTGTTATAGTCATTAGACCTAGGTTAGGTTGCATAGGTCGTCGGCGCAAAAGGAAAGACCGACTCACTTGGGTCTCAAAGGTCCCATTGTGTCACCTGGAAGCAGGATGTGCAGGGATCAGATTGAGGTCCCTACGGCACCATCAAAGATCCACATCCAAACCACCCCGAGGACCGGATAAAGAAGTTTATCTGCAAGACCATGCAGTCTCGGACTGCCGAAGATAGCAGCTCTATTCCCAGAAAGAGCCGGGCAGTAGCAGAGCAAATGCTCCACCGTTTCCTCCTCTTGACAACTTCTACAGTAGTCATGATGCGGAAGATTCAGTCTCCTAGCATGGGCACCAATGACGCAGTGCCCCGCCAGCAATCAGTGTGCCCAGCTGCCCCCGAGGAAACCTCAGTAGATTTGCGGATTAGACCTAAGACTTTCTTACCTCGATTGGCTGGCATAAATCTTTTCCAAAAGTAGGTCCAACAGAACTGTGGCATATGCTACACAGGAGGTGTTTGCAATAAACAACTCAATTGATGAAAGATTAATTTCATGTAACGGTCTTGTATTTCGGTATTTCGATTAGAAAGGACAAAATTCGAAATACAAAATAATCTCAACTGGTCATATAGATTGCGCCTGCTATACGCCAGTTGCGGCAGAAATCATATTCAAACATAAAACATACATTAAATTATCTTTAGGAAAAGACAGATTTACTGATCAGGAATTTTTTTCCCCTGTTTTAACTTTAACCTGTGAGTGTGGTTTTTGAACCATTTATGAATATTACTTAAAATAAGTACATAATCATCTTTTTAATGCAAAAAGCTTTCTTTGGTTGTGGTTAAAAAGTACCATTTAAATTTTCAATGCCTTAAAGAATTTTACGCGATTTAATTCTTAAAATAAAACTATTTTGTTTCGTATTATATGTATTTCGTATACTTACATTATAATAAAAAAAACAAATGACGATAAATTGTGCCAAAAATGTAGAGTGTAAATAATAATGTTGATCAATTAAACTGCAAAGAAAATAAGAAATTTCTTAATCAATAAATTAGTTTTAATTTTAATATTTTTAAAAAGAACACAAAATATAACTAAAGTTTGAATAAAAACCAACAGATAAATAAATAAATAATAAGTAATACATTCTTGTGTCATTTTAACACGTTAACTGCCGTGTCACCCGTATTCGGGTGACAGCAAAAGTTCTCATCAGGCCACGTCACCCGTATTCGGGTGACAGCAAGAGTTCTCATCAGGCCACGTCGGGTGACTCCTTTCAAAGGATTTCCGAACATATTTAGATAAATATATGACAGGAGATAATAATACTGTTGAATTTTTTTAAAAATCGTTTATTAACAAAATTATTTACAGTGCAAAATATTGAAGCATTCACTGCAAAGTTGCGGTTGAGATATTAGTTGGGCAGAGATATTAGTTGTACTACTCAGTACACGGCAAAGATTACAGCTGCTCGTGCAGAGTAATAACGTGATAAATGAGGATCGTAATAGATATCGGGGTGAGAGTACCGAAAGAAATGTAAACAGACATGCGGTAGCAGAGCACGCATCTTAAGGCGAGTTCACCGGCAAAAATTTTGTTCCGAAACATTTTTTTTTTTATATGTAGTTTGACATTTTATTTTTTGAGAGAGAGAGAAACTACATATAAAAAAAAAAATGTTTCGGAACAAAATTTTTGCCGGTGAACTCGCCTTTACAGTGGCACGGGTGGCCTGACGGGGATTTTGTTGTAAACACGCGTGGCAGTCAACGTGTTAAAAATGTTCAGGGGGCAAATTACGCCATTCGATATTGATAGAAATTTTCATTGTTGTAAATTGTAATAATAAAATTTTAAATTTAAGTATCATGTTAGTTAAACTAACTGAATTTTTACGGTATTTAAAATTCTGATTAAATCTTAATGTTTTACAAAAATTCCAAAAAAAATGTTTGAAATTAAAATTATAGATTAATAAAATAAAGTGAAGTGAAGTGAAAGAAAAATCTCTTCTAAAAAGTAATTTGAATGCGGCACACAATAAAAAAAATCCAATTTGTATACAAAATTTTACTTAAAGCGAATCATAACTTTGTTTTATTTTGTAACATTAATTTATTATGAAAATTTCCTCATAATTTTCCATACTTATTTCCATTTTCTCTATTTAATTTTTTTTTTTTTTTTAATGAGTGGGTTTTGCTGATTGAAATTAATGTTTTTTGTATAAAAACGGGCAACTCCCCATATTGTTTGTTTCTTTTGTTAATCAATTCAACTCTCCCAAATGTTGTGTAATTTTGAGTGATAATTTTATTTACCACACCTAAAAAATAAAAGCTAACAGGCAAACTTAACGACGAAATTTTTTATGAATCCTTTGTTGTAAATCCGGACTATATTTTTCATGCCATTTTTTAAAGTTCTCTTTCTAATTTCGCTTTAATTTTAATATTCGTTATTGTAATGGTTTTTGTTATTTCAAACAACACACAAATTTCGTGATGTAAGTTAGCTCTCATTTTGAGTGAAATTTTTATTTTACCACACCTAAAATATTTCCCCTTAGTTGAACAAACAAAGAATGCAAATAAAGAGAATAAATGCCAATAAAGAGAAAAAAAATGAAAATAAAGAAAAAATCAAATAATTGTGGTGAATTTCATAAAAATAAATTAAACAAGTTGAACAACATTATCTGTTCCCCTTACGTGCCCAACAATTGCAGTGTTTGTTTAAACGAAACAAATAAGGTAAGTATTTATGCGCATACTCTCTAAATTAGTGTTGCCAGCTTCTCGATGCTGGCTTTAAGTATCTTTAGAAAAAATTTGTACTTTACGATTAGTAAACTCATACGAAATTTCCTTTAATGATAAAAAAATAACTTAATGAAATCACAGTAATTGTAAATATACTTTTTTATTATTATTTAAGTTCATAACATTTCAAAATCTAATTTAATCATATAATGATTACATTTAACCACAGTAAGATAATTTTGGACCACATTATGTCCATAAAGCGTTGTAATACTATATTTATGGTTATCTTCTATAATGTTAACCTTGTGTTTGACAAAAATATGATTAAAAAATGCATGGTATTATTACTATTGTTTATGAAACCAGTATACCTAAACAACACTTCAAGCACAATATGTTGCTCGTAGATTTTTTATTTATTCGGAGAAAGTATTTTGAAACGAAAAATAGGTTTTACTATTTACGCATAACATTTACGAAAATTCATAAGCTTTAAAAGCCAAGATAGTCTTTTAAACTGGCAACACTATTAAGAGAACTTGAAACGAAAGAAACTAGCTTAAAGCAAACGTGTAAATCACCAGTGTTATAAACTGCGGTAATAAAAGCACATCTTCCTTCTTATGCTTCTTTTTATAGTTTGTTTTTCATTTTTATTTCAACTTAAGTAGTATAAGAGCGATCATATGTTTTATTTTTTTAATTCACTCAATACTTTTTATTTTCCATGAAAAACGTGTAAAAAAATTGTAAACCGAAACGTTGTATATCTTACTTTCAGTGTTGCCATAAGGAATTTTTACTCTAAGGACTTTTCACTCTATGGAAATTTTACTCTTAAGAAAATTTTAATCTACTCACCGTTTTTTTTTATTTGCATTTACTTCGTAGTAAACTATACATAAAAAATTCATGCAATTACTTTTAAGTAAACTTTAAGTAAATTTTAAATTTAGGCCAACTTACTTTCGGAGGTCAAACTTCTGCTCTTGTAACTTGATTATGAAAGCAATATAGTGTTATGGTCTGCAGTTAAGGCGTTAAAATTAGATCGTAGAAATTCGCTAAGTTAGAAGAGATTTTAAGTTTTTTTTTTAACGAACATTATACATCCGAATACTTAACCACGAAAATAACGTTCCTCGTTTCCTATCTCTGGCTGAACTTAGTTAAATAAATTCCTATAGTAATGATACAAATATAAATTACAAAAAAAATGTAGAATTTTCTGGATTGCTAAATCCGCCATCAGCAGTCTATTATTCGCATCTATCAACAGCATTTTATGTTGTGCACGTTGTAAACATACAATCAAATAATTTAATAAATTAGAATACCACAAATATTTCATAATTCATCAATATAATTTTGGTTAGACAAAGTCTACAAACAATAAAGGTTGCTAAAAATGTATAACAAACAAAACAACCAAACTACTAATTCCTGCATTTCTAATAAAAACAAATTGATACAACTTTTTTATTTAAACATACTTCAGCGGCAACACTTCTTCCCACTTCCCAACAGCTCGAGCAAAACAAAATAACAAGACTTGCTTGCACAAAGTAAATGTTGAGTTGCGTAAAAACAAACATTAAATTGCATTGTAAAATTTTAACAAGCAAAATTGATTACGTCTTGTTGTTGCTGCTGCTGCTGCTGACTGAGTGGCTTTTTTATTTCAGTCTTGGTTGTTTAAAAATATTTTACAATTAATTTAATTGTTTTGTATGAAAACTGGTTTGTTGCAAGTGGCAACGACAGCAACAACAACAACGATAACAGCTATTACCTTAACAGCCTTGAAATGTATTTTAAAAGATTTTATTGCTGCATTATTTGCACAAAAGTACTGCTGCTTTTAAAATAAATAAATAGAAAAAAATAAATAAATAGAAAAAAAAAATAATAATAGAAAAAATAGGTTTTATTTACAAAAAAAAAAAAAATATTTTTAATTTCATTTCATTTACGCTTTTTAAAATATTAATAATAGCAAATTTTATTTTCAAATCATTTTAAAACGTAGATTAGAAACTTTTTTTGGGTTATAATATTTTTCGAAAACTTTATTAGTAACACTGTGAGACAAATGGTAGGGGTCAGTGATCGGGAATGGTTCAAACTACCGGTGAAAGTTATATCGGTAAAAAAGAAGTTATACGTATCTCGGCGTTTCACTGGGTAACGTCTAGGAATCGAGATATATCGATAGTAACTATCATATAGGGGAAACTGTCTCTTTTGTCAAACAAATTAAAAAAAATAAAAATTACAATTCCTTTAACCTGTTCATATAACGTTTTTCTATATACTCAACAGCTTTGCCAGTAAAAATTAAATGTATGAAGGGATTCTTCAGTATTTAACACACGCGATAAGCGTTATTTTTAGACGGCTGTTTTATTTTAAATTTTTAGTTTGCTTTTTAATAGCAACGGAAAACTTACTTTTCTTTATTTTTCAATCTAGGGGTTACTCTCTAGTGCGATTCGAAAACAATTACGATGCGAAAGAAAAATGCGATAAGAGAGCAATTTGGTACTCTTTTCGCTTTCGTATAACCTTTCGCTTTTTGTTTTTGTAATATTGGCAACACTGTAACAAACATTTTAAAAAGTGACGGATTCCGTAGCGTTATGGTTTGAAGATGAAAACAATCGTATGGAACGTATAACAAGGAGAATCTCAAGTGATAGGTCCGATATAATCTCCTTGAATGACCGAAGGTATCGATTATGGATTTTATTATTTTTTGTTTATTTCCGGCATGTTTAGCATTTGCTTACTGCAACTGCCCCTTGGCCAATTCGGTATGTTGCACCACAAAAATTGCAAATAGAAAAAAGGGGATCTGAAAAACAAGAACGAGAGTACAAATTGTTCGATTTCGTACTATTTTTCTTGCGCATCGCATTAGAAACATACGGCATGATTTTAAAAACATACGGCAAGTTGCTTATAGTTTTAGTATGTAAACAATTTAATTCGCCATAATGTAGCCTTGTTCGATTTATAGAGTGAATACCAAATCTTTTTTATTTCTTATATATACCAATACAATTTTCGTTCGAAAGCTTTTAAGAAAAAACAAATCTTTACAAAAGCATTCTGAAAACTAAACATTTGGAAATAACACTCAGTTAGAAGTCATTTGGCGCTCGCCTTCGCGAATGGTCAAAAGACGATACCATTAAGTGCTACACGGATAAAACCAGAACGCTAGAGGCATCCGTCGAGGGAGTAATAGAACCGAGAATAAACTACTATTACTGTAAGTCTATTGAAAAAAAATTTCCACAATCTTTCAAGCAAAGATTCCTGCTATTGAATGATGTGCTCAATTCGACATTAACAGCGGCCACAAGGTAAAAAGGAGATAGCTATCCACTCTAGCAGTCACGCTGCTATTAATGCACTAGGGATTATATGAGTTTACCTAAATTCTTGACGGGCAAAATTGTTCTACTTTAACATTAATGATGAGAAACAAAATTAGTATTTATTATTATTATTTTTTTAATTTCGAATTGAAAACAATCGTATTTAATTGTCAATCATGTTTTTAGTAAATAACCTGCTCTTAACCATCGTCGACCACAGAAATATTTATGCAAGTGTTGTTCACATGCTTTCTTGTCCAATCTGCTGTTTATTTAGCAGTAATTATTTTTTTAACACTTCTTTATGCTATAATCATCTCTTAAATCTAAAAAAACAGGTAGAGACCAGAACTTTAAAAGGTTAAAAGAAAATATTTTAACTGCCTAAATGCTGATGACGGTTGGTCTTACCTGTTGTAGTACAGAACACCAACCACAGTTACCACCATTGAATTAAGTATTTGGCTGTGGCAGGCATGTAAAATAAAATTCCTAGAACTCTGACATGATAAGGCATCTATAATCTGTGCAACATCTTTATGCTCATGTTTTCCTTAGTTATTCAAATATATAAATAAAAAAGTAAAACAAAATTGCCAAAGAAAGAAAAACGAGAAGAAAGAAGAGCAAGATGTAAGAAGAACAGATGATAGTTTTACGTGACCGGAAATAATAAATAATAGGCTTAAATCACTTCTCCTTCTCTGCAACTCTTCTGTTCGTTGTCAGCAGTTTCTGAAAAATAAAGTTAATTCGTTGCAAACAGATATTTAAACTTTAATATTGACAGCAGTGCATTGTTCAATAATGCTACTAATTATACTAAATTGCCTTTAATGATATACAATTTTAAGTTATTTAAAAAACTATTTTAATACGTTGGTCAATTAAGACAGATCAACTTAACTTGTTAGGAAATTTTTTAAAAATTCATTTGATGTCTAAAAACATTTTTAACTAAACGAGAATATGCTACAAGCGAAGCAACAAAGAAAGGAGCGATAACAATCTACAGACAGTTATACATACAACCTGCTTAAAAAATATTATTTTCCAAAAATTTTATAAGTCGTGTTTTTTTAATAATTCTCAAATGGTTAAAAAAATAAAACTTGAAAAAACCAGTCTAAATATTTTTTTCTTATTTTATAATTTGCAATTTTCTGTCTTTAAAATTTTACCTGACAATATGCAATTATTTATTAATTTATTCAAAACAGTAATAGAAAAGCCTTTAAAAGCCAATTAATCATATTACAAAGAAAATAATAAATCGGAATATTGTTTTATTTAACTAAAAAGGCCACTGTAAGTAAACAGTCCCGTTAATAGCTGTAGAAAATACAAATCCATAATAAAAATACTTTTTTTTAAATTATTTTTCAGGCAAAGAAAATAATAATAGTTAAACTTCTGACGGTTTGGGGGCATTTTTGGAAAATGAAAGAGAGCCGCTTTTCCGATAGCTTGGGATGCGTTTAGCGAGTTTAGTCCTGAAACTAGAATGGATAGTCTGGCAGGCGTATCAAAAAAATTTGTTAGGCACATGAAGAAAAATATAAATTTTGCGCACAACAACGTTTTATTCGTGCTAGCATTTTTAAATAAAAAAAAAGTTTTAGGAATACGCGGTTTAATTATATGGAATGATCAGGTTTCCCAAATCTTAATAAACAGCTAGCTTGCGCACTGAATATAAGCTTTTAAATTTAAGTAGTAAAGAACTATAAATAAAAATACGAACTTAAGCCTGACTAAAATAGTTGTACTAAAAATAATTCTAAAATAAATCATTAAGCTTCCCAGAATGTTTGAAAAAAAAAATATTTATTACCTTCCTTCTATTATGTTCTTTAAAAATTTAAAATAATAAAAAAAAATATATAAAAAAAGTAATAAAAAAAAATATAAATAGATTGCGACTTAAAAATAATGGAGGTTAAATTCATTGGTCTGAATCGGACTACCTTCACTGATTCTGAGTTATTTCTATTTTTTCCGCATTTAAAATTTAATTTTTACCAAAAAAAAGAATAAAGTCTTAAAAGTTAATGCTGCTTAACCAGTTTAATTAAACAGTAATTTTTTTAATAACAATAGTGAAAAAAATTAATGAAGGGTTTGTGTTTTTAAAATTAAATTATTTTATTTTTATCAATTGGTGAAGCTTTTTCTTATACTGATTTGATATTGAAAAAATTTAAATATTATTGAATTTGTATTGCTTCAAGTATTTTAAAGAGTGTTGCGGAACGAAATCAATGTCTTTAGAAAATCATAAAAACCACAGGGTTTGAGTTCGTTAAAACAAACAAGATAAAAATTATTAATTATTTTACAGTTTATGAATTAAACCTTCCGATTAAAACGTTTCAATTTCAGATGTATGTAAATGGTATTTCTATAGGTATTGTTCATACAGTCCAAATCAGTACGCACCCCCACCACTTTGTACCGTCTAACAGATTTGTTTTCAAGAAATTACCACCCACAGTTTAGAAATTGCAGAAATATAATTAATTTTAAATACAACAAATTTCGATTTCATCTTATTTTATTTATTATTTTATTTAAGAAAAAAGGTGTCAACAACTTAAAACAAAATAAAACTGAATATTTATATTTTAAGAAGTTAAAATTAAGCCCGTTTTTTTACGGAAATCTTCCGTAATTTTAATATATTTTTTTCAACAATGTAGAATAAATTCAAGGTTAAAATAAATTTTTGCACAACAAAGCAAAAGGAAACAATTATAATTGAAATTGCTGTATAGAACTAAAAGTGTTTTTATACAATTCGCTTACGAAAAAAAATGACGACCATAAATATGTATTTCGTTTTTAAATAAACTTTGCAATTAAAAATATGACGTCATACATTTAGTAAAGTTGTATGTATGTATGTACTACATACTCGTCCATAGGTAAAATAAATTTTATCTGTCTAGTTTTGAGTAGAGAAATGACGTAGAGGAACTGGTGCCAGAGATGGAAATAAACTTATTTAAATTCAGTCTTCAACTTTTTAATATAAATTATATGTTAAATATGCTTGACCTCCAGCTTATACACATACATACATGTTTAAATTAGTTTTATACCTATTTAGATCTTTTATAATCGCAAAACAACTCTAAGAGTTTTGTATTAGATCAGAGAAAAGAAAAGTCGAAGCAAAGTATTGACGAGAAAAACATTAAAAAATGTTTAACAATTATGGGACAGGTATTTTTTAAAACGAGCGCGGATTAAGCTTTTTATTTGTCTCGCTTTGGCAGGGTATCTTTCCGTTGATTTGAATTTGGCAGCTATTGAAGGCAGGCAACCTTGTGCATTCATGTAAAAATTAAAAAAAAGCAGATTTTGGGTGCTTACAAAAAAAAAAAAACATTGTTTAATTCAAAACCCTCTAGCAATAACCGTTTATGTGAATACACAAATCCATACACAAATGCACACAGTATCGACTGTTCTATTGTACAGTCAGAATGACAAAGAACAATAAAGAGGAACAAAATTTGTTGTTGTTATTGTTTTTATTTTTATTTACCATTATTTTTCGTTTTAATTATTGAAAAGGTTTCTATAGAATTACAATGCTGTTTTTTATAATGCATCTTCTTTAAATTAATGCATTCTTTAGTAATTGACAGCACGAAAATGAATGTAAAAGAAACAAAAATAAAACTGATCCATTTTTTTATGGATAAAAATTACAAACATAAATTTTTCCTATTCTACTTTAAAACAATAAAACAGCCGGTATAACAATGCAAAGATGGTTGTGAATAAGAGGTATTTTTTTTTATTAAAAATCATTACATCACTCAAGCCAAGTAAAAGTTTGCACATTCAATTTAACTTTAAAAAAAATGTTTCACACTCTGCTTTGACGTGGCCGCTTAAATATTGGAGATTTTAAAGTAACTATTGCAAACTGATTTTGAAAATCGGCTAATGGTGCCAATACTACGATTTAAAAAAAAAACTGTCGTTTCTATTGTATGCAACATTGTACGATAATTAATTGCAACAAGTTGAAAAAGATGTTGCTAGAAACATCTTTTATACTTTTCACCACAAAAAGTGAAAAAAATCATTCCGTTTGTCATTTCTACAATATCCATTTCCGACCCCATAAAGTGTATATATTCTGACTTCTTATGCATAGCGAAGTCGATTTAACGATGTCCGTCTGTCCGTTCATGGAAGTGTTGAAGTCAAGTTTGCCTCGGCACAAAAAACTGGCACCTCTATTGGAAATCAGTATGATCGGTACTTGGTCCTCTAATTTTTTTTATGGCATTTGGAACAATAAAGTAACTCCAAACACAAAAAAAAAAAAAAAAAAAAAAAAAAAAACAAAAAAAAAAATAAAAAAAATAAAATATAATATAATATATGGGGCGATAGCGAATTATAAAATAAGAAATAAAATATCAAGTGAAAAAATTGGCGCTCGCCCATATTTTCTTTTGAAAAGATCTTTAAGAGCAGTACCAATTTTTTTATTTTTAATTCTAAATATATTTGCTGTTTTGATTGGAGTTACTTCAATAAATTAGATTAACATAGATGGTGAAGGGTACATAAGATTCGGCATAGGCGAATATAGCACTCTTGTTTTTTTTTTTAATTACAAAGTAGTTATGCTGTCATATGTTCACAGTCATAGATAGGACTTTTGGAAAAGGCCTTGTGTTTTAAATATTTTTAACGATTTTTTATGTAATAGTTGTCCAATTCACAAGCAACTTGAATTATTGTAAAAGTTGTTGTTGTTAGTTCTGACTATGCGAAATACAGGTATTTTAGAGAACTCAATTCCGATCGAAAGTGGTTTTTAGAAAAAATAAAATTTCGAAATCGTATCCACTTTGAAATTAAATTACAAATTTCAATTTATTTATTTTCATTATTTTCATTTTGACATTTTTTTTCTATATTTTTTTGTACCCTTCACCGCAAGTGGAAAAGGTATCAGTTTGTTATTTCGTTTGCAATTTCTACAATATTAATTTTCGACTTTATAAGGGAAGTAATTTTAGTAATGTTCGGGTTGAAATCAGTATTGCCAAATCCCCATATGAGTTGCAGAAAATTTATTCGATATGAAATCAAAAATTTTCATTATTTGTAGTATTGTATAATTCTCTGTGAGCAAAAGTTGAACCAGTTTTTTTTATATCAGTTCTATGAAAATTTGTTGGCAATTAGTAATTTAGTCATACAATTTTATGTTCACAATCGCATAAACGAAAAGCGTATTTTAATAGACAATAACAACCCATACGAATTAAACTAAACCAATGATTTTTAATATTTTAAATTAAATTTTGTGAAATGTGTTTTATTTCTTTTTAAAACTCGTTTTTTTATAAAAACAAGTTATCAGCCTGGTTTCATAAAATATTAGTGCTTTTAATGCTTTTAGGTCACATGCATAGACACACAAATTTGTCTACACAAATTTATATAATTTCCTCTCCTCCTTCGCTATAGTCATTTAGCCAGTATTGACTGTTTAATTGACAAATCAGTATTGCGTAAGTTGGTATACACGTGCGTATAACTCAGAGATTGCGAAAAATTAAATTAAAATAAAAAACTATTTGTTTAATACACACTTTGTTGGTTATTTTGCTTTTATTATAAAAACGATTGCAAAGACAAATTCACTTTTATTATTTACGTTACGTTTTTAAAAGTTATAAATAAATATTTCAATGATTTAGTCAAGCAACAGTGAATATTGCCATTAATTTTTCTTTTTTTTTTTTTTGTGTGTTTCACACATTAATAGACGTAATAGTGTAATTCTTTTAAATTATTTTATTTATAAAAAGCAAACCAAAAAATCTTCGCATGTCGAAAATAAAAGAATAAAAAAAAAAATTTACGTAGAATTAAAACAATCGAAGGTCATCTTGTTGTCTATATTATAATAATTATAAAAATAATTGTTTGATTTTCTCTTTATTTCTTAGCTAGTTAGAAAAAGTGTGAAAGTATTAAATTTTTACTCGTTGCTTACAGACTGTTGGCAGGGGCAACAGGTAGTGGTTGATTGTAAGATCATTCTCACATTATTTTCACCTAAATTGGTTGCAAAACATGATGAAGTAGACATACGTGAACGTGTGAACCAAAACGTTACTCTAGATTTCGAATCGAATAAGAATCATTGGAATTTCCTTTGAATCAAAATACCCTAGAAAATACTTTGTGTTGTTTTCTCAGTTTAACCTCTTTTTTCTCTTTAAAAATAAAGTAAACAAGTAAGAGTGCTATAGTCGGCTATGCCGAACCTTATATACCCTCACTATCTATGTAAATCTAGTTTAGTGAAATAACTCTAATCAAACAAGCAAATATTGGGGTGACAGATTTTAAATATAATTTTACATAAAAATGACATCGGCTCTAAATGGGTTAAGTTTTTTTTTTTTTTAATTTATTACTTCCTTAAAAATCTATTCAAAAGCTTTAAAATGATACCCATGTTGATATTTTAAAAAAATTTAAACATTTCAGAGCCCCGTAATTCGGAAAATATGGTTGAGCGCCAATTTTTTCACTTGATGTTTTTTCTTATTTTTTAATTTTCTATCGCTCCATATATTTATTTATTTATTTTTTTTTGAGTGGAGTTACTTTATTGTGCCAAATGACATGAAAAAATTAGAGGTAGGCGTGGTGTTTTGCCTGTTGCCTTGAAGAACATTGACCGCTCTTGCTGATTTTCAATAGCACCTCTTTCGACACCATATCTGACCGATTGGCGTATTTAAATTATCTCTTAGTGCCTTGGCAAACTTGATTTCAACACTTACACGAACGGACGGACGGATATCTTTCAATCGACTTCGCTATGCATAAGAAGTAGGAATATATATATACTTTATAGGGTCGGAAATGGATATTGTAGAAATTACACATGGAATGACAAACTTAGATAAACCCCTTTTTTCACTATTTGTGGTGAAGGGTATAAAAAGATATATAAATATTTTTCTTTTCTAATAAAATTAAAAATTGAAAAAAAAAACGAACTCGAGCCTAATTAAAAATTTTTCATTAAATTAACAATGGGAATTTTTTATTATAATAATTAATTTTCAAAAGGCAATAATTTTTCGTGCTATTTTCTACTACTCCGATTAATTATGTATTTAAATCATCGATTATTGAGGATGAAAGCACGTCTCGAAGGCCATTTCGCTACCGAAAAATCAGTTCGTTAAGACTAGTCGTCTGTCTGTTACAGACATCTATTTCTCGAACCGTTATAGTTTAACTCTTAAAAATTATACACATGGTCTCTACGACAAATAATAAAATGGAAATAAACATTAATTACAGGGTGTTCCATATGAAACGTTTGAAGATCTTAAAAATTAAACAAAACTTTATAGGCAGACTCAACAGCAAAAATAAAAACAGAAAATCAAAGGGTGGCCTCTTCAGCGTACAAAACACTTCGTATAAGACTTTTCAACTCACACTTGTCTGATTTATTATAATTTTGTATTCTATTATTAAGGCCTTATTCACAATCAATTTTTAAATTTATTACAGGTTTATAAAACCAATTTCGTATGGAAATTTTGTTTTATAAACCTATTATAAAAATAAAAATTGATTGTAAATAAGGCCTTTAGTGTTTTACGGTTAGAAATTCTGTACTGGAAAAGTTAATATCCCAACTTGTGTTCTGTTTATTATTGGAAGTCATTAAAAGTCAAGGGCTTAAAGAAAAGGGTTACTCACATTTAAACAGCTTACAAAAACTAAACTAAATTTGGCCTCATGCAACAAATAATTACGTTTTTTGTGTTATTTGTTGCATTATCTTGAACTACAAAAAGAACAACAGAACGAATAACATGGAATCATTCATAAACTTTAAAAGATGCTACAACCGAGCCCAACTGCAAATTTTATTCTTTTAAACAAACAATTAATGCCAACTGAATAATAAAACCAACAACAATTTTATGTGAAAAATTAAAGCAACAACATATTAACATGTAAATAAAACAAAATACAACACAAAATACGCCAGTTATTCAAGG
The DNA here is from genome assembly GCA_916610165.2 of Gymnosoma rotundatum. Taxonomy (NCBI): domain Eukaryota; kingdom Metazoa; phylum Arthropoda; class Insecta; order Diptera; family Tachinidae; genus Gymnosoma; species Gymnosoma rotundatum. The sequence continues at coordinate 63,949,457 of OU744336.1, forward strand.
TTTCATACAGACGTATGTTTCAGAAAAAGGACAGATTTTATGATGGAAAAACATTAAGAATTTTATGGCATAGTAAAAAGAAATATGTCTTAATGCTGGCAAACATCAACCGCAAAAGTCATCATGCGCAAAACGATACTGCTTAAGAGGATGACTGTAATTTTTTTCTTTTTGTTATTTATTTTTTATAAAATGTTAAAAAAAAATCAACAAATTTTTTCCAAAGCCATGTGTGGTAGAGGCCATGCGTTCGTGCGTTGTGGTCTGTTGAAATGGCGGTTTTTATTTTCGCTATCAAAGCCACTACTGGACTGGCTGGCTGATTGCATTCATTGCATACAGTCTTCAATTAAAAGGCATTTGAACGGTAACATAATTAACTCATACGAAATCGCAAAACAAAAGGAAAGAAAAGCGTTGCTGAACCGCCAAAAACCCAAAAGAAAAAAAAAAATACTTGGTTTGTTAAAAAAGGTAAAATCAATAAACAAACAAAAAAAAAAAACAAAAAACGAAATCCGTAAATCAAATTTTTTTGTGTTTTTTATTGTTTTAAGCTGTGTTTAGACGAAGCGTTTTTGCCACATGGGTGGCATGGCATGTCACTTTTCTGTACCTGTAATAGGTCTCCCACAAACATAGCATGTGTACTATAGACAATATTTCTCATCTTAAGCATTCTTTGTAATAAGAGAGTGATTGTGGCGTGACAAACTATTCGACAACAGACAGCTGTTTTTTTTAATAACAAACCACTGCATGTGGCAGGAAAACAAAATGAAAAATTATTTTAAAATATATGTACAACATTTGTTGTTTTGCTTTTGAGGTTAATATTCCATAAATCCTTTAAAACTTGGGAATAATTGATTACTACCATTAATAGATTGGCTGAATTCCGTGTTTCATTAGCGCTGACTTCTGGGAAAATAACAAAATTTCAGTGTGTTTTTTTTTACAATTTGTTGTCTTTTCATTATATTGATTGATGTAATTCTCATTCAATCAATTGTGTTTTAGATATAAGTATTTACATTTTCTAAATATAATTTGTGTAAATTTAGTGGATAAGTTATAAAAAAAAACTAATTGCAGAAATATGGATATGCTTTTCTTACAATAACACATGTTAGTGCACATTTTATATATAGAGAAAATATCTCAAAAGGGCTGTCGTCAGAAGTCAAGCACGATTAACGGAAATATTGACTGAATTAGTTTGGAAAAATCAACCAAGTGAGAGTTCCGCAACAATACGGGCCACCCTTTAAATTTATTATTTGACTTTTATCTTTAAAAAATTAAATGAAAGTCATAATTAGGATTTTAATCACCCTTATTCTAGTTGTTGACGTCGTCACATATCAACGTTGATATATGTCGACGCATTTGATTTGTTATTCTACTTGTCGTTATTGACACTTATCGATTACTGCTCAAAGATTTTTTGTATTCTACAACAACTGTGACTACGATATTGTATTGACGTGACTCTGTTTTTTGTCGACGCCTTTTTGCATAACGACTGGAAGTGATTTAAACATAACATTGAAAAGGTAAAAAAGTGAAGGTAATAAATGCAAATCAATTTAAAAAATTGATGGAAGAATTGCAGAAGAATCTATCTCTTGTACTAGGTTTTCGCAGAGGCACTGCTCCGTCCATTTTTAAAGAAAAATGGAAAGAAATTGGAAAAATTCTAAATTCTCTTGGTCCGTCTAGAAGATTAGCAGATGTGCTATCCACAAAATAAAGAATCGAATAGTGATTTATAAAATTTTCATATACCTATGGCGAAATTTAAAATTCAAAGTGAAAAAAAGATGGTTGCTAATAAAGCGGAGTGTAAAGCCACTGGCAGTGAAATGTTTAAACAATTTTCACTTAGTCCGCTGAAAGAAGCTGTGGCAAACCTTTTTGAAGAAAATGGCCAAATAACAATCAAACTGATTTACTGCAGAAGCACAGCCAGAAACAGGCAAAACATATGAACATACTTGCGATCCGGCAAATTAAAAATATTACAATTCTGCCTAAAAAGTTTTCTTTCCAACACAAGGTTTTGTTTTTCGAGCTTTCATCATCAGTTAAATCCAAATTTTCTTCGCATATAGAAAACATTTTACCATAAAAGTATCAATCACAATTAAAATTTAACAAAAAAAAATAGGGATGGGCATTTTCACCTCATAGAAAACGATATACCGTCGACGTCGACATTGATACAAAGTGATATTAATACTAAAACGACGACGACGACAACCAGAATAGGGGTGAATGTTATATATACCCTTCACCACGGGCGGAAAAGGTTTTTATAAGTTTGTCATTCCGTTTTTAATTTCTACATTATTCATCTCTAACCCCAAAAAGTATATCGTTAGCTAAATATAAAACAAAAACTTTAAACATTTTTAACGAAATTTATATTACAATTTAAAAAACGGAAAATTTATTTTTGATACGTCGGCCATGCAATTCTCCAAGCAATTTTGAAAGCATTCTACCTGTATTTAAAAAAAAGGCGTAAGCACCACCTCCCTTTGCATTAGTCAAATAATCATTTTTGATCGCAGAAGTCTAAATATTTTAACAAGACTTGTAATTTATTGACATTCAAAATATTTAAACTCGATTTTGAAATTTTTGTTAGTTACGCCTTTTTACATTTTAGCTAACGATATAATTCTGTTTTTTCGAAACCATACGATTTATTGCATTGGTATAATCCTTTAAGGATTATGTGAATACACTACAACTGAACCAGCTGCTTTGCCACCAGCTTGTCTGAAATTTCATTCAGACACTAATAGTTAGTTCTCCTTTCTGCAAAACTATTTTCTTTGGTTTCAAATTTTATTGCCTCCCGTTGGAAAAAAAAACCATCAGTGGATCCATCTTAACTAAAACAAAACAGACACCGAAACATTTTTATTTTTAATATTAGAGAAGAGTGAAAGCAAAACAAGCTTAAGTAACGACCATTCACTCTAAGTTCTGTTTTATTATTTCAATACAAAAAAAAAAAAAAAAAATAAATCTAATGAATGACGACGTGCAAAATATCATGTGTTGCTTGATACATATATCGCACTCTTTCTAAGAAACAGTACTGAAAAGAAGTGCTAACAATAAAATCTCTGCTGCTGAGTTTACTATACAAAAATTCCACACAATACCTACCAATAACACAAGTATGTGTGCTTATGCAGGTGTGTGCGTATATACCTATCTGTAGCTATATACATATGTGCATATTGAGAAATAATTTTTAGGGTTTTTACGTTCATAAAAGCAATAAAAATTAAAAAAAATTTTTAAGCTCCATTCCATAATTTTGGTTTTTATTCTCTCAGCCAAATCGCGTTCAATTTTAAACGTTTAATATATTTGTCATAATTATAGGTATGTATGTATGTTTAAAAACACTTGCCTGAGTATATTTACATACACATATGTATGCACATGCGAACATATGTATTTATAGTAGTTGTACACAATCATCAATTATTTTTAAGATTTTTTTCACTAGGAAAAATTTATTAACCCTCATACGTTCCTCAAAATATGCTACAGTAAAGTCCCTCGGGTGAAAAATCACCCATGTGTAATATTGATTTTGTAATAAAAATATATGGTTTTTCTTTATTTAATTCAACTTTTTTATTTACATATGTATGTTTTTATTTTTTACTTTTCAATAAAATAATAAATTAAAGAATAAAGACAACTTAAATCATGCATTAAATTTAACCGGATGTTAATATCACAACCAAAAATTTAGCTTGATTAGTTAAAATAAAAAATAACTAACTAATTTTTCTAGTTGCAATTGCTGTATACAAAATATGCAATTTTCTGTTGCCCGCAAATAAATTTTTGGCAGGTTGCACATGACGAATAAGCCTTCCCTTAATATTTCGGGCGCATCTCACATAGGGAACCCAAACTCAGTTTTCTTTTTTTCCCATTTAATGAAGAAACAACCTCGTTTTTTATAGTTTTCTTTTATTTCAATCGTCGTATATTTTTTGCCACAAAACGTGTGCATTTACTGCTGATATGTCAAGCAAATTGCAAAATAATGCTTGGGGTTATCGATTAATTTTTCTTTTCACCGTATAAGTGCCCACCAGCTGATCTAAGGTGTCTACCCCGGTTTCAGTTTTATTATAAAATGATATAATCTCGGGCAACTTATTTACTTAATTCAATACAGATTTGTCATGATGAAGAGTACTAAGCTCGTTGACAATTTTGTACTTTTTTGGATCTGTTGCACCAGTGAAATGTTGTCGTTGAAAAAGAACATTCTAGAGAAAACTGTACACTTATGAAGTTCTTGTTTCGCTGATTGCGGCAAAACGTGTTATTGTACCGTACCTTGCCCACAGTAGTGTTTTTTCTTTTTATCAACTCAAGTTTAAGATTATATGATGTAAAAAAATTATCACACGTTAATTTTCGCCCTTTTTTATTTCTGATTAGGTCTAGAACCACTCTTTGGCCTTGATTTTTTCGGATGCTGCATCAGGAGCTGACTTACCAGTGTATATTTGCAAATTCCATGCAATATTTGCCGGTTTTGACGGCATACACGGCGGCATTATTATACAATTTTCTCAATGGGTGAAATTTCACCCAAGGGACTTCAACGTAATTTTTCAAATACTTTTAAAATTATTTATTATGTAAAGAAAATTTTTAGTTTTTTTAATGCAGAATACTAATTTAGAAAATTAGAAAAAGATTCAATTTTATTTAGTAAAATATGTAAGAGATATATGGCTTTAAAATTGAAAATGGGTGAAATTTCACCCGAAGACCGTATGAGGGTTAATGAATATGTATGTAGTCCAGGCAATACTAGATTTTGAAAAACCACTTCGTTCTTAAAATTATCATTAAATCATTAAGTAAAATTAAAATAAACCAGTGTAAACATTTAGACAGAATTTTGCTAAACGAAAAAGTGCAAAATTTATACAAAAATTTAAAGCAAAAAGTCAAGGGAGAGACGACGACGCAATTATTAAAAAATGCAAAAACATTAAATCTCATAAAAAAATATACGTACATATGAATGTATGTATGTATGAATGCATGTATATGAATTTAGTATATAAAAACATTTTGAAGGCCGTTCAAAGACTTTTTGCAAACATGATATTTACATATACTTTTTACGACTTTAAAAAGATCAAAAATAAACTGGAATAACTTAAATATGTCATATAAGATTAAAAAAAAAGGTTATTGACTTTAATTCTTTATTTATATAATAACAACACATGAGACTACAAAGGCTGGCGTTAAAGCTTCACATGACACTACAGAGACTGGCACTGGAAATCTGCCGGCTTCAAACCACTAGTTTATACTGAAGCGAACTGATCCAACTTGTAAAAACTCAATGCTGAAATAACTTAAAGAGTTTTGCGCGATTTGAGAACAGACATTTTTTAGATCAGAGACGTAAATGTATGTTTCATGATGTTATTTATGTATTCCGCCTTATAAAACGCAGTTTTCACAAACCATAAATTTTTTCAATTAACGAACATCGATGTCATAATCAATAAACAAGATTAGGCGTTAGAAGTTACTTAAGAACATGATAACAACAAAATCCTATTTAAACAGGCGAGCGAAACCACCTTCTCGACATGAAAGAAAAAACAAAAACATATTTGCGTGCTTATTCTTCCCACCTTTTAAGATTTAATTCTTTAATTTGTTTCTTAATTTTATTAGTTATACAAATATTTGGTATTTTCAATCAAGGCCGTAAGCCCAAAATTGGCAGGGTCTAAAAAAATATTTTACATTATAATTTAAGTATCATACAGTGCCTGTTCGTAAAAGCATATGTTCGTAAGTGCAAAAAGTGGCAGCACTGCAAATGTCATGTGCTCGTAAATGCATCACTGAAGTATATTAGGCGCAAATAAAAGCAAAAAAATAATCATAATAATGGCTGATGCAATGAACTTCTTTTTATGTTAAGTAATTTTTGAAGAATTAAATTAAATTTTGGTTTTTTTTTTCTTTAATCTTCTTTGTAGTATTTTACACAAATTTTTATCATTTTTATATCATCTAGTTCACAAATCGAGTGCATTATCAATTTTACTATTTTCCTCGTTCGTTAATGCAAACACTAAAATGAGCAAAACAAAGCATACACAACAGCTAATTAGCAGTGGCAATGCAGAATAATCATATTATGCAGCGCAGTGATGCATTTACGAACCGGCCCACAATAATGCATGGCTGTAATTAATATGATAGTGGCCTAATTAATTACCAATTTCATTAGCATTGAATGATAAGCAATGCCAATGATTTTTTATCATTATTATTATTTTAACTAATGGCAATGATTTTTATTGAAAAAGGTTTCATTAAACAGTAGTTAAAAAACAAAGTCGTTCATTATCATTGGATAATGATTAAATCGTTTCAAAGCATTACCATTAAAAAACATCACTTCTTGCGTTTGTGCACTTAACAATCGCTCTTAAGTATACGAGTAGTACTATTTTAAAAAGGTACTTTTATCAAAACAGATTTGGTGAAATGCAATGAGACACTATATGAACACATTTTATTTTTCGTGTGAGTAAGAAAATCTGCTAGATGGGATATTAAGTGAATTAACTTAAAACTGATAAATTATAAAAATTTTCGATTTCATTAAAATTTCATTAGCATTAGTAAATGATATTTAAATTTTTTACTGTGATTATTTCGAATAAAAAAATCGAATTGTATAAATACAACAAAAAAAAAAAGCCTTAATGATTATTTCATTAAAAAAATTGTTTTTTTTTTTTAGAAACAAACGCAATTTGTAGCTGTCACATACTAAACAGAAAAACCGCCAAAACGCAATTTTTAAATCGCCAAAAGGAAATTTTTTAATCGCCAAAACGCAATTTTTAAATCGCCAAAATAAAATTACCAATAGTTTAGTTATTCAATTTCCAAAAACGTTACGAAAATTTTTCAATTTTATACAGAGCATTTATTTAAATGATTGCATTGCAATCTACTTCAATCTGAAATGGAAAGTACCTCAGATTTTTTGACAACACCCTAGGAGCCTCTGGAACAGTAATCAGATTTTCACATTTGAAAACAACTGAATTCATAATCGAAAACGATTTTTTTTTTTTAATTTGTATTGTAATTTCTAATCTTATCTAATAATTTCTGGAACTCGCCCTTGCAAGCTTTCGAAATAATACTTGTCAGCACGTAAGTTTTGAAACTTGTGTTTAGTTAAGGTTAAAAATATTGAAAAAAATTACAACCAGATAGAGATTCTCAGAAACTTTATCGCAAAATATATTTACTTAGTAAATATTTTGTTATTATTTCATACATTTGATTCATCTATGAAAGTCATTATTATTTACTACGTAATTTAAAAATGTTCAAACAATAAATTTTGTTTCGTAACAACTAACAATTATGAATTTTCGAAATAAATTTTTTGATTGAATAGAATTTATTAATGAGCGATCGTCACTGCGAGATTTTTCAAATTTAATCAAAAAACAATTAAACAATAATTTACTTTTCTAAGAAAATTATTCAACGTTTTTAAACTTATGGTATTCATAAAGTTATTTTGGATTTGTAAAAGTTTCATAGAAGTAACTGTGTGTGTGGAAATTTATTTTATAAAAAAAAATTTTCAGTTCATCGATTGCAGACTAATGAAGAAAAATTATTCATAAATATTATTTTATTAAGAAATGAACGCTGTAATTGCCAAATCGATTAACTCCATTAATTACAAATGATTAGAAAAAAATATATATCGTTATAAAAATTTCTTTTTAAACAAAAATTTAAACGAGAAATATTTTAATTACAAAGTTTTAATATTCATTGATTAGAAAAAATATTTAAAATTAACAATTATAAAAACAACAACAAGAGCCGTTATCATTTTGATAAGTGATTGAAGCATCCAAATATACGCCGATATTCTGACAATCGCTTAAAATTGGCGATTACGAATGAAAATTTAATTTGCCATTTTGTTGTCTTTAAATCAGAATTAAAGGGTGATCTGACAGCTTCGAACAGCGCAATTATATACTGATAGGAAGTGATTCAACTTGTCAAAATTGAACTCTAACCTTTAAGAGATCATTTATACACATAATATAACTGTAACGGGTTCATTTATTTCTGTACATGAAATATTTTTTGGATTTTTTTTTTAATTTTTGTCTGTCTCTGTTCACATCACGTAAAACTGCTGGATGAATTTGAACAATGAATTTGTAAGTTCTTCTTATAGCCTTGGTTCAAAAATAGAATACTTTTTTTTTTCGAAAAATAAGTCATTTCGTAGAGAAAATAGAATAATGGTGGTACTAAAACTATTTGTCGGTACTTTTTATTTTTGCAGACAAAAATTGTTTAATACTGTCTACAGAACTCTGGAATAAATATTTAAAAACACATTTTTCTAAATTTGAATTTTAAGAAAATTAAAGATGACACGCAGACAAAGTCGCGTGCGCTGCTAACGCTTAAATAAATTTTGCGTTCTGTGATGTGAAAACACGCGTTTGTCTAAAAATGGAGGATAAGATCGATGCATAAATTTGTTTTACTAACTTTTTTTTAAATTAGTATAGTGCATGCATTTAGGAAGATCCTCCCAGAAAGCCGCGGAGATCGAGCTTTGGATGTATTTTTAATCACTGCGTAAGAATTTTTAAAACTGGGTAGGTATTAATAATTTCTCAATACATTAAAAAAATTAAACCATTTGTTAATTTAATGTATGTACCTACTTTGAATTTAATTTACTCTTTAACATTAAGGATATTGACCTTGCTTTGTTCTACGAAAAAAGAACTGAACAACATAAACAAAACCAAAAGGGAAAAAGATGTACGTACATATATGTATGTAACAAAAAGAATAGGAGTAATGCAAGACAATGGTTAACAATGTTATAAATAAAAAATACAAATGGAATTTTCACATTCACATGTAAATGTATCGAATACACACGGCACGTTATATCACACAAGTAAATACGACGTACATATAGTAAATGTCTGCATAAATACATACATCCATACATACTGAAATATTTACTTTACAAAGCTGCTTTACACATACATACATACATGTGTAGACAAGTACACATAAACAACTCGTGATAGTTGTATATAGAGAAAAACAAAGAGTATAATAATAAAAACAAAACAGGGCAAAATAAATACATAAATGCATTGAGTTAAGTCTACTCTCAAACACAACAATATTAAAAGCAATAGCAAAAATAACAATAACAACAAAAAGTGTTGTCTACTATGTATTGGAAAGAGTGGAAAATGCAGCACTGGTAAATAAAGAACAATAACAATGTATTGCAAACATAGTGATGTCAACTAGAGGAGCTTAATAAAATAAAACGTTTAAAGTACTTACTAAATGGGAAATAAATTAATCAATTAAGTAGAGCCAAATAAAATTCAAAAAACTGAACAAAATCTGTAGCATAGAAATTTTTTATTTCAGACTGTTTATGCCTCAAAAAATTAACACTTAAACTGCTACGAATTTCGAGAATTTTTTATATCTGCCCGCCCCTGTTTTGTATTTTACTCAGAATGCCAACTTTTGGAATTTCTGAAGTTTTATTTTTCTAAAAGTCTATTTGGTATTTAACCATTCAGGGCATTAAATAATTAGATCGACCAGCAGAATAATTCTCTAATTCTCGTAGCTAAATCTAAATCTTAATCACTAAAAAGCTAAAAAGAAATTACGGCGAATATTTTAGCTATATCGCTAAATTAGTATTCTGTAATAGAAATCGCTTAGCTAAAATTTTACATTTTTGCCGTAGCTTATTTGCTATCACTATAATTATCCCTTTACTCTACTTTGATAAATTGCTGTTAAAAAGAGACAAATATATTGACAGCTTCGTATTAGAGTTACCTTACTTTATGAGTCGCCTTTCTTACAATGATTAGCGTTTACCCACAAAAAGTTTTCTATATTATTATTAAATTTTATTATTTTATTATTATTTTATATTATTTTAAATTTATAGAAATTTTTTTAAATCCTCCGAAAAAAATGTGTAAATTAAATGTTGCGGTTAACCATGAAATTATTAACCGCCGCAATGATGGAAACATATTTTCAAGATGCAGCACTATTTTACACTAATATTTTGTACAAAAAGTTAACACAAAACAATCGTCAGCAACAGCCTTTAAAGAAAAAATAGATTTAAATTAAAAATAATAAGCATTTAAAATTAAATTACGCGTATTTTAAATTAAATTTATTACCTTAAAAAATTGTGGTAATTATCCCGAACAAATTATTAAAATCACCGATTTTGATTATTTAAATTGGCGAATATATAGTGAATTAGCATATATTCCTGCTCTTTCATTGCTAAAATGAATAAAATTAACATAAAAAACACAAATGGAAAATGTATATGTTTTACCCAAATTTTAGCACTCAAAAATATTCGTTGCTAAAAATTTTATTTATTTTTTATTTAAAATCGCTTATTTGAAATAGAGAATACAATATTAGAAAATTTTAGCGATGACGATAAATTTACGGCGAATTGGATTTTTAGACATCGCCAAATTAAGCAATATACATTACAGAATTGCCTTTACAGCTAAAAATCAGTAAATGGATTTTATAGATTTTTAGCGATGGAGTTTTAGCTTTAGCGACTTACAGAATAAGGCTGCAGGTAATTGTTAATTTATTAGCACTAAATAAAAAATATTTGCTACTAATTTCTTTTGTAGCATTACCAAATTATAAATGATGGCAATGCTCCTCATTAATGAAAATGTTTTATTGTTCGTTAAAAAGCTAAATCATTGTTACAAACTAATAATTAAACTGTTTTAAAGCATTACCGTTTAATAATAGCTTGACGATTAAGGTGAACACTTTGCGGTATCAGTAAAGTTTTATTAAAAATAATATTTTGCTGATACTACAATTTAATTTTCATAACTAGTAAATTTTAAATTATTACCGCTAAAAATAGTAATTAGAAATTTTACTGAAAACCTTTCTGTTTTTGATGGTAGTAAATTTTTACTGCCTTTTTTATTTATAAAAGTAAATATTTCCACAAAAAAAAAAATACATTAACTAATCTGTAAGATTTTACTGGTAATGCAATTTCAAACTGAGTAAAAATTTACTAATAGTAAAACTTACTGTCACAATTACATTCGAAACAAATTCAAAAAAATTATTTTTGTTTTTAATGTAATTATGCGAACTAACGAACGATTGCGACATCGTGGGATTGACAGTTAATTTGCGGTAGCAGTAGAAATTTACTGGTAATGAAAGTTAGCATTATCAGTAACAATTTACTGGTGTCTGCAATTTGGAATGTAATTAAAATATAATGCAGTATGCTCATGTATGCTTGAGAATGACACTTATAATCCAATTAAAAATAAAGTCTTCATTTTTAAATACAAATAAATTTTAGATTAATTAATTAATTTAAAACGCAGCCAAGGTTTAAAAATATTTTATAAATTGCGTTCGTACCAATTAATTTGAAGACCAAAAGTTAAAGATATATCCACTAAGAATCTTTTATATAAAGCTCTACGAAGTTGAGTGATTTTTTTTTCATTCATGTTGTTGTAAGGCTTTCTTTTTTTTATAATTTTCTTTAGTACGATATACGTAAGTATGTTTTTAGTCATTTACATATACATTTTGTGTATAATTCGTTGCTGTCAATGGCAAAATGTCAGTTTTTTGTAGAAAATATTTAATCATGACTTTTTGTTTTAAAACTCTGACAGCTAAGATTAGCACAAAAAACATCATTATCATCATCATCATCGTTATCTATATTCCCTTCTATCAAAACAAAGGAAATCAGACGAAAAAGAAAAGTTTTAGTAAAATGTGGTATAAACTCTTCACATAATGTCAAATAAAATAGATTATAGTTCAACACAATGCGTTGCGTTCGGTTGTACTTGTGTGCCATCATTCCCTATAATGCTTTGAACAAAAACAAATCGAAAACAAAAGTTTTTTAAGATAAAAAAAAAATATAGACTGGGCAAAGGGAAATTTTAATAAAAGGGTCGGTTAGCTTGCGACGACAATACAACACTCGTATTAAGAATTACACATGCGCAGTTAAACTTTGAATTGAAATTTATCTAAGGAGCAACGCCACTTGTAAAAAAATGAAAGGATTTTTCATTTAAATTTCACACACAACGTAACAATGAAATTAAATGAAGAAAAATGAATTTTTTTTTTAATTTAAGTTTAAACTGCGTTCTTAGTAGAAGATTTGTCAAACAGTAAAATAATTGTTTTTTTAGTCGTTTGAATGCCAGCTTTTAACTTTAGAAGGAAATAATTTCGTTTAACAAAAAAATTTTGTTTTAAAATAAATTTAAAAAAAAGTGTTAAGACCAAGACAAACACAAAAACTCTCAAATTATTTTATTCACAGTCCCATTGTATTGTTGTATCGTTTGTATTATTGTGAACTTGTTGATAATTATTATTGTTAAAAATGTAAGTATAAAATGTCATTTCATATAATTGGTTCAACTATTTTCTTTGACAAACTTTAAAAAAAGTAAAAACAGAGTCATCTGTCGTATTAGTCATCAGTATAAGAATTTAACTTCATTTCATATTTGTATAACTGACGTGCAATTATAGTATAAATTTACAAGTTTACCCAGTTTTACGCAAAAGAACCAAGTTCCAATACATGATTCAATTTCTTGACAACACAAACTACAACGATAAATTGGCAGTTCACATCCATACAAATTTCAAAAGACACTTTTATTTGTGTATTTGTCTTTTTCGTTTATTTTGCTATTTTTAGCTTTAATTATTGTTATTTTTATTAATCGTAAATACTTAAAATTTCCTTCTTTTTTCTCACACAAGATGTGAATTAAATTATCTAAATTTAAGGCAAAAAAAAAAAATTAAATAGTAGCGGTTCTTTCTGTCGTGAATACTGACTAAATACCTCAAAATAAAAGAAGTAAACTCTTAGAAGCTGTGTCGCTAGTAGCGAAATCTAGAAACCTTTCGACCTGCAGTTTCAACCTGCACGTATCTGCCTTAAGATCTGACATGGACTTACTTCGCCACTGCTGTGAGATTGAAAAAACTGTGATAAATAAAAATAAAAGGCTGTCGGATGTTCACCTCTGAGGTAACTCTAGCGAAACTAAGAACAGAATGTCTGATCCTTCAAAAACAAAAAGGTCAACAAGTGCTAGGTAGAAAATGATTACAGTTTTAAAAGGATTGTAAAATCTGAAAACTCCATCTTAGCATTAATTAGGGGGTCGGAAAAAACTTCACTTAAAACACCAAAGCAGAGGACGAGCGCATGCTTAATTTTATAGCATGAATCCTAAATTGGCGCTGTATAACTGTGTAAGAAGATTATAACATCTAACTAGCTAGATTTTTAAAATAGCAGTAAGGCACCAAAACGAAAAAAGGACTTTTTACAAAAGTACATTTCTAAATAGTACATTTCTAAAAAGTACTTTTATTACAAAGTACTTTTGTAAAAAGCTCTTTTATAAAAAGTGCTGTTGTAAAAAGTACTTTTATAAAACGTACTGTTGTAAAAAGTACTTTTATAAAAAGTACTTTTGTAATAAGTTCTTTTATAAAAAGTGCTGTTGTAAAAAGTACTTTTATAAAAAATACTGTTCTAGAAAGTACTTTTATAAAAAGTACTGTTTAAAAACAAAATTTTTAAAATTAGAAACAAAATGTACAGAACTACATATAAGTAAATACAACAACGAAAATCGATTTCTTGGGTTTTTTTTAACTTAAAAAATTATCTTAAAAGGAAAAATCCAAACCTTAGAAAGAGAAAACAAGACCTACAGAATGTTGATTAAAACTAAAAGTCAAGAAATGCTTTTTAGTTTGGTTTTTCAATACAATCAGTTCTTGTATTTTAAATAAATATCATTTAAAGGATAAAATCATTTTGAATAAAGATTAAAAAAATATCAAATATTGTTATTTTTATCAACTTAAATTTAAATATATAAAAGGTTTTTAATAAATTGTAAAATATATTAATTATACATACTTTGTAAAGCGAAATGTTTGCAACGAAAATATTAAAATCCAACAAACTGCAAAAAGAAGAAAAGTAAAAATTATTTAGTATTTTTTGTATTCTTTGTTTTTATTTAATAATTAAATTAAACACTTTGTTAAAGTTTAATTTATAAACTTTTTTTCAAAAGTTTCGAAAACTTTTATTAAGCAAAAGTAAATTGCAACAACAAAAAAAAATCGACTTCAAAATAGATTTTATCTGCCTGTCTATAACGGTTCAAAAGTTTGGACACATACACAAAATTACATTAACTATTGGGACACCCTTATGTCCCATCTCCAAACTTTATAATTGCTATAGCCAACTTGGTCCTTAAGAATTTCAAACGTCTGTCTACAACTGTTTAACAGTTTAGCCACATACATAAATTTCATCAACTATTGGGACACCCTTTAATTTAGAATTTAAAATTTTTTATTTTTTATTAAACCAGGCGAAGTAGTGGAAATATTTTATAAATTTACAAGTAATTGTATATAACGGTTCAGAAAATGGGCCCAAATAGGTTAAACTACATCAACTGTGGGAACACCCTTTAATTTCTAAATTCAAATTGAATACTTGTTCTTATAGCGGACATGGCAATACAGGTTTATTGTCAATTTCAGCTGCCTGCCGATAACTGTTTAAAAGTTTAGCCACACATATCAAATTTCATCAACTATTGGGACACCCTATAATTTCAATTCCAAATTTTATTTTATACTTGCTTAGCAATAAAGCTTCTTTGTAAATTTCAACCGTCCGTCTACAACTAAATGTAGACAACTATTGAACTATTAGGGCACCTTTTAAAAGCGTTTGTCTAAAACGGTTCTAAAACTGTTACCATATACATATGTCTATTTACGTCACCTATAGGGACACCTTTTTAATTTTATTTTTGAATTACTTTTTGCTATTAAGAGATATGGTGAAACGCAATGCAGTTTTTTCAGTGGTGCCCCTTATAGTTCAAAATACACATAACAAACGTGTATGTTGTATGGGAATACCCTTTAATTTTTAAATTATAAACTGTTTTTAAAACAAGACAAATGCATTAGCGAACGCCAATTAAAACGCTCCTACATTGCCATGAGTGATCAGATATGAATGATTATGAGTATTTTTTTTTACTCGAAAATCTACCTTCTTTCAGTCATATAAAGAATATATTTCTCTAACATACGAAAATCTGTTTGTGCAATTATGTCTTTTTCTTTTAATAAATAACTGAAGCACACTTCCGCTTAAAAGGAAATGTTCAAAATATAAAAAGAAAAATGAAAATAACAGCACATGACCAAAATGAAATAATAACACAAATAGAAAAATTGTTATTTTTTTTCATTAACAAAAACTAAAATAAACGCCCGTGTCAAACTAAAAACATTATTCAGTCATACAAGATTGAGATTAGGAAAAAGTACACACATACACAAAAAGTGATCGAAAAATTTGTATTTTTTTTTAATACAAATTTTTCTTATCAAATAACTGACTTAAAATACATAAATAGCACTTATACTGCCGTATTCATAGAAAATCAAAATAGATTTGAAATATATTTTAGGACAAATTTGTATAAAAATTTTTTCATAAAACACATTTCAAAGTTATTTTATTTTCTATGAATACGGCAGATAATCTGTAAATTGATGATTTTAAAATACACTGCTTAAAAAAAGTTTTGTTTTGTTTAGCAAAAAATAGGTTAAATAAATAAAAGCAACAAAAACAAAAAAACTCAAGAGGGAACTGCATTAAAATATCTAGACCAGATACAGCAAAGTTGATACATATAACAATATTTTTATATACAGTTAAACTTCGATTATTCGGTTCTCATGGGACCGGCACCAGTACGGATAATCGAAATAAACACAAACAAATTTTTGTTATTGTAATTCTAGTTTTTTTTTTGTGTTCTGTACTGTTTTTTTTATACCCTTCACTACAACAAGTGGAAAAAGGGTTTATATAAGTTTGTCATTCCGTGTAATTCTACAATATCCACTTCCGACCCCATAAGCGAAGCCAATTGAGCAATGCCCGTCTGTCCGTCCGTGTAACGGTTGACTCGGCAAACTTAATTTTACAAAAAAAAAAATATCTCAAGCGATCAGATATAGTGTCGAAAGAGGTGCTATTGGAAATCAGCATGATCGATCCATGTCCTTCGAGAGGCAGCAGGCAAAACACCACGCCTACCTCTAATTTCTTCATGTCATTTGGAACAATAAAGTAACACCAATCAAAAAAAAAATAAATATATGGGGCGATAGAGAATAAAAAAAAAGAAAAAAACATCAAGTAAAAAATTGGCGCTCGCCCATAAATTCCGAGTTACGGGTCTCTGAGATTTTCAAAATTTTTTAAATATCAATATGGTTATCATTTTAAAGCTTTTGAAAAGATCTTTAATAAATACTAAATAATAATTTTTTTAAAAATGCTTAACCCATTAAGAGCCGGTGGCACTTTTATGTAAAAATATATATATGCAGTACCAATTTTTATTTATTTCTCTGTCATCCAAATATTTGCTATTTTGATTGAAGTTACTTCACTAAACTAGGTTTACATAGATGGTGAAGGATATATAAGATTCGGCATTGCCGAATATAGCACTCTTGCTTTCTTTTATTATAAACAGCTGATATGTTGTTACAGAAAAACTAATCACAGTAATTTAAAAAGCAGAACGGCAAGGAATAGAAAAGCAACAGAGGATTCAAAGACCACCTGGATAACTACTAACGGCTTTTGTTACGATACAACACCGTTTCGAATACATAAACTAAATGAGATTTGATTTTGTACAACAACCATTAATTGACTTCAACGACCCCGAATTCATTTTGCTCTAATTTTAAGTCACCCTGGAAATAGGGTACCTCACCACCACCATATTCACCGAAGAACAATCAATCAACGCTTAGATGGCGAGGCTCATACTAATGTTCTCGTATGAATGTAGTTCAGTTCTTTTTCTCTTGGGCAGCTGTCAAAAAATCACCTTATTTGATTGCGTATATAAAATCAAAGCGACACGCCACACGAGACTATATGAAATTCGTAAAATTGTAGTACGTACGACTTACAAACTGTTTTTTAACAAAAAACAACCTTGATAACCTGACATGTGGCAATATTCAATTTGAATAACAAATAAAGTTTAAAAAAATGCGCATAAGACACAATAAATTTATTATAAAAAAAAAACAGCAACTTTTCTTTATGCAGGAAAAATGAGGCATAAAAATATTTTATTAATACTTTTTTTTTATTAATAACAGCAGTGTAAATATATGTTTAAGAATATTAAAATATATACATACATAAATTAAATTTTTTTTTAGATAAAATAGTTTAAAAATTATAAAGAGAAATGATGTTTTTGTTTAATGTATTAATTTTGAATTGAATTAAATTTAGGCATTTTGTTTAGATAAAAACTAAAAACTGTTCGCAAGTAAAAAGTGTAAATAATGTCAAATAGAGAAAATGTGACACAAGAAGTTTAAATTAAAAAGCTAATTTTTTGTCTGTTAATGAACTTAAAATAAAAAATGGTTTTCGCGTGTTAAAACAGCATATTTTCTATATTTTAAATTAAAAATGTGGCGTTCACTTTAAAAAAAAAAGTTCATATCGAAAACCCCACACTGCTAGATATGAAAAAATTTAACAATTTCTCGCACTGATACATAAAAAATAATACCTGAAAAAAGTCTCTACCAGGAGAAGGGGAGTTTAGAAGTAAATCACTTAAGTTTTTCTTAAATTTACTTTCAGATTTTCGTTTTAAGAAGCAAAAATTAAAAAAAAAAATGGATTTTTTATGATGGTTTAGAAACCACGTTTATTTTTCTTTACAAACACCAGGCAACGACACAAGCAACATTAGAAGAAACATCAGTTCCAATGCGTTTAACACACGAGCGCAAGAAAATTAAATTAAATTTAAATAAAAAGCAATTTTTCCAGCTTTATTTAAAACTTTATAACAAACAGGTCGAATAAAAAAAAAACTCAATAATATTTTTATTGCGGAAATATTGTCTGAGGAAGAAAAATTTTTTTATTATTATTATTTCAGCCTATATATGAGCCTAAAAACTACCATTTATATTATTTTTAATTTTTTTTAACTCCGATAATCATTAAAGAACTTTTACCTCCGACTGCTTTTAGAAATTGAACACAAAGAAAGCTGCAAGCTTTGATACATACAAGGGAACATCGCGTTAGGAAACATGAAAATAAACATGAGTTTTAACAAGAAGCATTGCTACACACGTGGAAACATTAAGTAGAACATGCTTATGTTTCACCGTGTGTATGTAGCATTATCCCAATAATACATAACATTTCATAACAAAACTCTAAAAAAGCCAAATCTTCAAAAAAACATTTTAGAAAAACCAAAAATAATTATTGTTTCGTAAAGAAATTTCAACAAGTTAATGAAAGCTATTTTTTCAAGCCCAATACCAATAACAAAATATTAATAAAATTGTAATTAAAGCTTTAAATTCAAATTAAAAAAATTTTCACAATTAAATCTTATTTTTAAAAAGGCATAACATTAAGTTCTTGTGTTATTTTATGTTTTCCAAAAAAATATGTTTTTCTATGAATCATCCTAACACCATTATCCATTCATTTTTTTATGTAATTAAACACAGACAAAACAAATTTCTGAGAATTTTAATTAACATTTAATTTTAATAATAATTAAGGAGCTAAATAAAGAAAAGACATTAAAAAATAAATTTATAATTTGTATAACTTTAGCTAAATATTTTTGTTTTTGTTTTTATGACCAATGTTAAATTTTAATTCTTATTATTTTAAGATTTTTGCTAATCTCTTTGGACTATTTTGGTCAGTTATTTGTTTCCAAAAATTAATAAACATCAAAGCATTTTTATGTATTTTTTCCAACGTTTCGTTTATTTTTTCAAACTTCATCAGGGAATATTTATTGAAAATGTTTACTTTATTAATATTACATAAAAAGAATTTTATATTAAATTTACTAAACATTAAAAAACTGGACTTTCACAACACCAAAAATTAAATAATAAATAAACAAAATAATTAAAAAACTTTATACAACACAAACACAGAATTTACTGTCAGTCTTACAACTAATATCACAGAAATTCAACTCATTTTTGGTTTAATCAAAATTTGTTCTTTAAAACGAATTCTCAAACAAATTCTCAACTTGAAAAATGTTTTGACAAAATTCCATATGCTTCACCTCAAAAAGTGGAACCATCGGCTCTTAATGTGTTAAGTATTTAAAACAAAAATTTGTATTTCCTTAAAGGTCTCTTCAAAAGCTTTTAAATGTTACCCATATTAATATTAAAAAAAAAATTGAAAAGTTCAGAGGCCCCAAACTCGGACATTATGGGCGAGCGACAATTTTTTTTTTTTTTTTTTTTGTTAGATTGCCGTGTTTTGCCTGCTGCCTCAAAGGACATGGACCGATCTTGCTGGTTTTTAATAACAAAATTTTGTCTAAAAATTAAAAAAAATAATATAAGTTTCGGTGCCTGAGATAACTTGCAAATGTCATTATAAAACAGGCGTAAAGAACGTGTTATAGCAAAATATTTCAATTAAACAAAACGTTGTTAAATAACAAAAATAATATGATTACACAAGAAAACAACCTGCTTGCTAAAGCAAATTTGTAAATTTGTTCAAAAGAAAATAGAAAAGGGTATTTAAATGGCAATTTGCCAATAAAGCGAAAATTCTTTAAGTGGGTATAAATAGTATTATAAGGAGCCAAAACTATATTAAAAATATACATATAATATAATTAAATTGTTTACCAAAGGTTAAAAAAAAAAAACAATCAAATCAACAGATTTTTTAAAATAACAAAAATAAATTTTCAAATAACAAAAATTAGACGATCCTTGAATAAACATAAATTCTGATTGGGGACACCACTGTCTTATTAAAACAATTTTCTTCAACAACAATAACATGAAATTTAACCAAAATTCAATGGAGCCTAAAGCCTCAAACAGTGGAACCTTGTCGATGTAATTGTTCTTCTTCTCTGAAACCTTGGTTGTCCATTTAGATATGAAACGAATAAATCATCAGGCGTTTAAAAATTGATCCTCAATGTGCGACGTGTAATTTATTATTTATATTGTTCGAATGAATTTTTACTTCACCTTTTTTTCAAATTAAATCTTTTTAATACATTTTACTAAATTTTAAATTGAGTTTTTGCACTTAAAATTTGCAGTAATAATTTTATGAACAGAAATTACTAAATAAAATAATAGGTATTAATATTAAATTTTTCTCGCAGAGTATGATAATTTTATACCACTATCAGTGTTGCCAGGGAAAGAGAGGTAAAAGTAACGATTTTGCATTTTTTCATTAAAAGTTACATTTTGAAATTTTCCCTTAATACATTGTAATTTAATCTAATTTACATAAAATATAGTAAAAAGTTTTTTATGCCTATTTCAGGGAAAATAACAAGGCAATAAGAAATGCATTTACTAAACAAAAACAAATAAATAAAAATCAAAAAAAACTAACGTATGAAAAAAATGTTTGCCCGATGATACTTATGAGTTCTTAACATATCTTAATACTAAATGTGTGTGAAGATAAATACGTATTTAAGTAGTGGAGACAAAAACCATTTTTTTTAACATTGCCGTTTTTACAGTTAACAGAGTACTGTTAGCCACTTAACAGTCGTTCTGGTTTTGGATTCCTTTCTTTTGAAGGATAATTTAAGTAGAAAAACACAAGTCCTTAAGTTTTAAAAAAATGCTTTTTCAGCGAAATTTCTTGAGAAGATAAATGACCATTTTGGTCAAATATGGAATAGCACACATATTACACCCTATACACATGGTGGTCTGAAGGGTCTATAATAAAGCACTATTAGTCCAATATCTGAAATAATTTTGGGATTTGAGAAAATTAAGTTTTAAAAAAATGCTTTTTCAGCAAAATTTCTTGAGAAGATAAATGACCATTTTGGTCAAATATGGAATAGCACACATACAACACCCTATACACATGGTGGTCTGAAGGGTCTATAATAAAGCACTATTAGTCCAATATCTGAAATAATTTTGGGATTTGAGAAAATTAAGTTTTAAAAAAATGCTTTTTCAGCGAAATTTCTTGAGAAGATAAGTGACCATTTTGGTCAAATATGGAATAGCACACATATTACACCCTATACACATGGTGGTCTGAAGGGTCTATAATAAAGCACTATTAGTCCAATATCTGAAATAATTTTGGGATTTGAGAAAATTAAGTTTTAAAAAAAGCTTTTTCAGCAAAATTTCTTGAGAAGATAAATGACCATTTTGGTCAAATATGGAATAGCACACATACTACACCCTATACACATGGTGGTCTGAAGGGTCTATAATAAAGCACTATTAGTCCAATATCTGAAATAATTTTGGGATTTGAGAAAATTAAGTTTTAAAAAAATGCTTTTTCAGCGAAATTTCTTGAGAAGATAAATGACCATTTTGGTCAAATATGGAATAGCACAACATACTACACCCTATACACATGGTGGTCTGAAGGGTCTATAATAAAGCACTATTAGTCCAATATCTGAAATAATTTTGGGATTTGAGAAAATTAAGTTTTAAAAAAATGCTTTTTCAGCGAAATTTCTTGAGAAGATAAATGACCATTTTGGTCAAATATGGAATAGCACACATACTACACCCTATACACATGGTGGTCTGAAGGGTCTATAATAAAGCACTATTAGTCCAATATCTGAAATAATTTTGGGATTTGAGAAAATTAAGTTTTAAAAAATGCTTTTTCAGCGAAAATTTCTTGAGAAGATAAATTACCATTTTGGTCAAATATGGAATAGCACACATATTACACCCTATACACATGGTGGTCTGAAGGGTCTATAATAAAGCACTATTAGTCCAATATCTGAAATAATTTTGGGATTTGAGAAAATTAAGTTTTAAAAAAATGCTTTTTCAGCGAAATTTCTTGAGAAGATAAATGACCATTTTGGTCAAATATGGAATAGCACACATATTACACCCTATACACATGGTGGTCTGAAGGGTCTATAATAAAGCACTATTAGTCCAATATCTGAAATAATTTTGGATTTGAGAAAATTAAGTTTTAAAAAAATGCTTTTTCAGCAAAATTTCTTGAGAAGATAAATGACCATTTTGGTCAAATATGGAATAGCACACATACTACACCCTATACACATGGTGGTCTGAAGGGTCTATAATAAAGCACTATTAGTCCAATATCTGAAATAATTTTGGGATTTGAGAAAATTAAGTTTTAAAAAATGCTTTTTCAGCGAAATTTCTTGAGAAGATAAATGACCATTTTGGTCAAATATGGAATAGCACACATACTACACCCTATACACATGGTGGTCTGAAGGGTCTATAATAAAGCACTATTAGTCCAATATCTGAAATAATTTTGGGATTTGAGAAAATTAAGTTTTAAAAAAATGCTTTTTCAGCGAAATTTCTTGAGAAGATAAATGACCATTTTGGTCAAATATGGAATAGCACACATACTACACCCTATACACATGGTGGTCTGAAGGGTCTATAATAAAGCACTATTAGTCCAATATCTGAAATAATTTTGGGATTTGAGAAAATTAAGTTTTAAAAAATGCTTTTTCAGCGAAATTTCTTGAGAAGATAAATGACCATTTTGGTCAAATATGGAATAGCACACATATTACACCCCTATACACATGGTGGTCTGAAGGGTCTATAATAAAGCACTATTAGTCCAATATCTGAAATAATTTTGGGATTTGAGAAAATTAAGTTTTAAAAAAATGCTTTTTCAGCGAAATTTCTTGAGAAGATAAATGACCATTTTGGTCAAATATGGAATAGCACACATATTACACCCTATACACATGGTGGTCTGAAGGGTCTATAATAAAGCACTATTAGTCCAATATCTGAAATAATTTTGGGATTTGAGAAAATTAAGTTTTAAAAAAATGCTTTTTCAGCAAAATTTCTTGAGAAGATAAATGACCATTTTGGTCAAATATGGAATAGCACACATACTACACCCTATACACATGGTGGTCTGAAGGGTCTATAATAAAGCACTATTAGTCCAATATCTGAAATAATTTTGGGATTTGAGAAAATTAAGTTTTAAAAAAATGCTTTTTCAGCGAAATTTCTTGAGAAGATAAATGACCATTTTGGTCAAATATGGAATAGCACACATACTACACCCTATACACATGGTGGTCTGAAGGGTCTATAATAAAGCACTATTAGTCCAATATCTGAAATAATTTTGGGATTTGAGAAAATTAAGTTTTAAAAAAATGCTTTTTCAGCGAAATTTCTTGAGAAGATAAATGACCATTTTGGTCAAATATGGAATAGCACACATACTACACCCTATACACATGGTGGTCTGAAGGGTCTATAATAAAGCACTATTAGTCCAATATCTGAAATAATTTTGGGATTTGAGAAAATTAAGTTTTAAAAAATGCTTTTTCAGCGAAATTTCTTGAGAAGATAAATGACCATTTTGGTCAAATATGGAATAGCACACATATTACACCCTATACACATGGTGGTCTGAAGGGTCTATAATAAAGCACTATTAGTCCAATATCTGAAATAATTTTGGGATTTGAGAAAATTAAGTTTTAAAAAAATGCTTTTTCAGCGAAATTTCTTGAGAAGATAAATGACCATTTTGGTCAAATATGGAATAGCACACATATTACACCCTATACACATGATGGTCTGAAGGGTCTATAATAAAGCACTATTAGTCCAATATCTGAAATAATTTTGGGATTTGAGAAAATTAAGTTTTAAAAAAATGCTTTTTCAGCAAAATTTCTTGAGAAGATAAATGACCATTTTGGTCAAATATGGAATAGCACACATACTACACCCTATACACATGGTGGTCTGAAGGGTCTATAATAAAGCACTATTAGTCCAATATCTGAAATAATTTTGGGATTTGAGAAAATTAAGTTTTAAAAAAATGCTTTTTCAGCGAAATTTCTTGAGAAGATAAATGACCATTTTGGTCAAATATGGAATAGCACACATACTACACCCTATACACATGGTGGTCTGAAGGGTCTATAATAAAGCACTATTAGTCCAATATCTGAAATAATTTTGGGATTTGAGAAAATTAAGTTTTAAAAAATGCTTTTTCAGCGAAATTTCTTGAGAAGATAAATGACCATTTTGGTCAAATATGGAATAGCACACATACTACACCCTATACACATGGTGGTCTGAAGGGTCTATAATAAAGCACTATTAGTCCAATATCTGAAATAATTTTGGGATTTGAGAAAATTAAGTTTTAAAAAATGCTTTTTCAGCGAAATTTCTTGAGAAGATAAATGACCATTTTGGTCAAATATGGAATAGCACACATACTACACCCTATACACATGGTGGTCTGAAGGGTCTATAATAAAGCACTATTAGTCCAATATCTGAAATAATTTTGGGATTTGAGAAAATTAAGTTTTAAAAAATGCTTTTTCAGCGAAATTTCTTGAGAAGATAAATGACCATTTTGGTCAAATATGGAATAGCACACATATTACACCCTATACACATGGTGGTCTGAAGGGTCTATAATAAAGCACTATTAGTCCAATATCTGAAATAATTTTGGGATTTGAGAAAATTAAGTTTTAAAAAAATGCTTTTTCAGCGAAATTTCTTGAGAAGATAAATGACCATTTTGGTCAAATATGGAATAGCACACATACTACACCCTATACACATGGTGGTCTGAAGGGTCTATAATAAAGCACTATTAGTCCAATATCTGAAATAATTTTGGGATTTGAGAAAATTAAGTTTTAAAAAAATACTTTTTCAGCGAAATTTCTTGAGAAGATAAATGACCATTTTGGTCAAATATGGAATAGCACACATACTACACCCTATACACATGGTGGTCTGAAGGGTCTATAATAAAGCACTATTAGTCCAATATCTGAAATAATTTTGGGATTTGAGAAAATTAAGTTTTAAAAAAATGCTTTTTCAGCGAAATTTCTTGAGAAGATAAATGACCATTTTGGTCAAATATGGAATAGCACACATACTACACCCTATACACATGGTGGTCTGAAGGGTCTATAATAAAGCACTATTAGTCCAATATCTGAAATAATTTTGGGATTTGAGAAAATTAAGTTTTAAAAAAATGCTTTTTCAGCGAAATTTCTTGAGAAGATAAATGACCATTTTGGTCAAATATGGAATAGCACACATACTACACCCTATACACATGGTGGTCTGAAGGGTCTATAATAAAGCACTATTAGTCCAATATCTGAAATAATTTTGGGATTTGAGAAAATTAAGTTTTAAAAAATGCTTTTTCAGCGAAATTTCTTGAGAAGATAAATGACCATTTTGGTCAAATATGGAATAGCACACATATTACACCCTATACACATGGTGGTCTGAAGGGTCTATAATAAAGCACTATTAGTCCAATATCTGAAATAATTTTGGGATTTGAGAAAATTAAGTTTTAAAAAAATGCTTTTTCAGCGAAATTTCTTGAGAAGATAAATGACCATTTTGGTCAAATATGGAATAGCACACATACTACACCCTATACACATGGTGGTCTGAAGGGTCTATAATAAAGCACTATTAGTCCAATATCTGAAATAATTTTGGGATTTGAGAAAATTAAGTTTTAAAAAAATACTTTTTCAGCGAAATTTCTTGAGAAGATAAATGACCATTTTGGTCAAATATGGAATAGCACACATACTACACCCTATACACATGGTGGTCTGAAGGGTCTATAATAAAGCACTATTAGTCCAATATCTGAAATAATTTTGGGATTTGAGAAAATTAAGTTTTAAAAAAATGCTTTTTCAGCGAAATTTCTTGAGAAGATAAATGACCATTTTGGTCAAATATGGAATAGCACACATATTACACCCTATACACATGGTGGTCTGAAGGGTCTATAATAAAGCACTATTAGTCCAATATCTGAAATAATTTTGGGATTTGAGAAAATTAAGTTTTAAAAAAATGCTTTTTCAGCGAAATTTCTTGAGAAGATAAATGACCATTTTGGTCAAATATGGAATAGCACACATACTACACCCTATACACATGGTGGTCTGAAGGGTCTATAATAAAGCACTATTAGTCCAATATCTGAAATAATTTTGGGATTTGAGAAAATTAAGTTTTAAAAAAATGCTTTTTCAGCGAAATTTCTTGAGAAGATAAATGACCATTTTGGTCAAATATGGAATAGCACACATACTACACCCTATACACATGGTGGTCTGAAGGGTCTATAATAAAGCACTATTAGTCCAATATCTGAAATAATTTTGGGATTTGAGAAAATTAAGTTTTAAAAAATGCTTTTTCAGCGAAATTTCTTGAGAAGATAAATGACCATTTTGGTCAAATATGGAATAGCACACATACTACACCCTATACACATGGTGGTCTGAAGGGTCTATAATAAAGCACTATTAGTCCAATATCTGAAATAATTTTGGGATTTGAGAAAATTAAGTTTTAAAAAAATGCTTTTTCAGCGAAATTTCTTGAGAAGATAAATGACCATTTTGGTCAAATATGGAATAGCACACATACTACACCCTATACACATGGTGGTCTGAAGGGTCTATAATAAAGCACTATTAGTCCAATATCTGAAATAATTTTGGGATTTGAGAAAATTAAGTTTTAAAAAATGCTTTTTCAGCGAAATTTCTTGAGAAGATAAATGACCATTTTGGTCAAATATGGAATAGCACACATATTACACCCTATACACATGGTGGTCTGAAGGGTCTATAATAAAGCACTATTAGTCCAATATCTGAAATAATTTTGGGATTTGAGAAAATTAAGTTTTAAAAAAATGCTTTTTCAGCGAAATTTCTTGAGAAGATAAATGACCATTTTGGTCAAATATGGAATAGCACACATATTACACCCTATACACATAGTGGTCTGAAGGGTCTATAATAAAGCACTATTAGTCCAATATCTGAAATAATTTTGGGATTTGAGAAAATTAAGTTTTAAAAAAATGCTTTTTCAGCAAAATTTCTTGAGAAGATAAATGACCATTTTGGTCAAATATGGAATAGCACACATACTACACCCTATACACATGGTGGTCTGAAGGGTCTATAATAAAGCACTATTAGTCCAATATCTGAAATAATTTTGGGATTTGAGAAAATTAAGTTTTAAAAAAATGCTTTTTCAGCGAAATTTCTTGAGAAGATAAATGACCATTTTGGTCAAATATGGAATAGCACACATACTACACCCTATACACATGGTGGTCTGAAGGGTCTATAATAAAGCACTATTAGTCCAATATCTGAAATAATTTTGGGATTTGAGAAAATTAAGTTTTAAAAAAATGCTTTTTCAGCGAAATTTCTTGAGAAGATAAATGACCATTTTGGTCAAATATGGAATAGCACACATACTACACCCTATACACATGGTGGTCTGAAGGGTCTATAATAAAGCACTATTAGTCCAATATCTGAAATAATTTTGGGATTTGAGAAAATTAAGTTTTAAAAAATGCTTTTTCAGCGAAATTTCTTGAGAAGATAAATGACCATTTTGGTCAAATATGGAATAGCACACATATTACACCCTATACACATGGTGGTCTGAAGGGTCTATAATAAAGCACTATTAGTCCAATATCTGAAATAATTTTGGGATTTGAGAAAATTAAGTTTTAAAAAAATGCTTTTTCAGCGAAATTTCTTGAGAAGATAAATGACCATTTTGGTCAAATATGGAATAGCACACATACTACACCCTATACACATGGTGGTCTGAAGGGTCTATAATAAAGCACTATTAGTCCAATATCTGAAATAATTTTGGGATTTGAGAAAATTAAGTTTTAAAAAAATACTTTTTCAGCGAAATTTCTTGAGAAGATAAATGACCATTTTGGTCAAATATGGAATAGCACACATACTACACCCTATACACATGGTGGTCTGAAGGGTCTATAATAAAGCACTATTAGTCCAATATCTGAAATAATTTTGGGATTTGAGAAAATTAAGTTTTAAAAAAATGCTTTTTCAGCGAAATTTCTTGAGAAGATAAATGACCATTTTGGTCAAATATGGAATAGCACACATATTACACCCTATACACATGGTGGTCTGAAGGGTCTATAATAACGCACTATTAGTCCAATATCTGAAATAATTTTGGGATTTGAGAAAATTAAGTTTTAAAAAAATGCTTTTTCAGCGAAATTTCTTGAGAAGATAAATGACCATTTTGGTCAAATATGGAATAGCACACATACTACACCCTATACACATGGTGGTCTGAAGGGTCTATAATAAAGCACTATTAGTCCAATATCTGAAATAATTTTGGGATTTGAGAAAATTAAGTTTTAAAAAATGCTTTTTCAGCGAAATTTCTTGAGAAGATAAATGACCATTTTGGTCAAATATGGAATAGCACACATATTACACCCTATACACATGGTGGTCTGAAGGGTCTATAATAAAGCACTATTAGTCCAATATCTGAAATAATTTTGGGATTTGAGAAAATTAAGTTTTAAAAAAATGCTTTTTCAGCGAAATTTCTTCTTATTATGGACCCTTCAGACTACCATGCGTATAGGGTGTAGTATGTGTGCTATTCCATATTTGACCAAAATGGTCATTTATCTTCTCAAGAAATTTTGCTGAAAAAGCATTTTTTTAAAACTTAATTTTCTCAAATCCCAAAATTATTTCAGATATTGGACTTATAGTGCCTTATTATGGACCCTTCAGACTACCATGTGTATAGGGTGTAGTATGTGTGCTATTCCATATTTGACCAAAATGGTCATTTATCTTCTCAAGAAATTTCGCTGAAAAAGCATTTTTTTAAAACTTAATTTTCTCAAATCCCAAAATTATTTCAGATATTGGACTTATAGTGCCTTATTATGGACCCTTCAGACTACCATGTGTATAGGGTGTAGTATGTGTGCTATTCCATATTTGACCAAAATGGTCATTTATCTTCTCAAGAAATTTTGCTGAAAAAGCATTTTTTTAAAACTTAATTTTCTCAAATCCCAAAATTATTTTAGATATTGGACTAATAGTGCTTTATTATAGACCCTTCAGACCACCATGTGTATAGGGTGTAGTATGTGTGCTATTCCATATTTGACCAAAATGGTCATTTATCTTCTCAAGAAATTTCGCTGAAAAAGCAATTTTTAAAACTTAATTTTCTCAAATCCCAAAATTATTTCAGATATTGGACTAATAGTGCTTTATTATAGACCCTTCAGACCACCATGTGTATAGGGTGTAGTATGTGTGCTATTCCATATTTGACCAAAATGGTCATTTATCTTCTCAAGAAATTTCGCTGAAAAAGCATTTTTTTAAAACTTAATTTTCTCAAATCCCAAAATTATTTCAGATATTGGACTTATAGTGCCTTATTATGGACCCTTCAGACTACCATGCGTATAGGGTGTAGTATGTGTGCTATTCCATATTTGACCAAAATGGTCATTTATCTTCTCAAGAAATTTTGCTGAAAAAGCATTTTTTTAAAACTTAATTTTCTCAAATCCCAAAATTATTTCAGATATTGGACTTATAGTGCCTTATTATGGACCCTTCAGACTACCATGTGTATAGGGTGTAGTATGTGTGCTATTCCATATTTGACCAAAATGGTCATTTATCTTCTCAAGAAATTTCGCTGAAAAAGCATTTTTTTAAAACTTAATTTTCTCAAATCCCAAAATTATTTCAGATATTGGACTTATAGTGCCTTATTATGGACCCTTCAGACTACCATGTGTATAGGGTGTAGTATGTGTGCTATTCCATATTTGACCAAAATGGTCATTTATCTTCTCAAGAAATTTTGCTGAAAAAGCATTTTTTTAAAACTTAATTTTCTCAAATCCCAAAATTATTTCAGGTATTGGACTAATAGTACTTTATTATAGACCCTTCAGACCACCATGTGTATAGGGTGTAGTATGTGTGCTATTCCATATTTGACCAAAATGGTCATTTATCTTCTCAAGAAATTTTGCTGAAAAAGCATTTTTTTAAAACTTAATTTTCTCAAATCCCAAAATTATTTCAGATATTGGACTAATAGTGCTTTATTATAGACCCTTCAGACCACCATGTGTATAGGGTGTAGTATGTGTGCTATTCTATATTTGACCAAAATGGTCATTTATCTTCTCAAGAAATTTCGCTGAAAAAGCATTTTTTAAAACTTAATTTTCTCAAATCCCAAAATTATTTCAGATATTGGACTAATAGTGCTTTATTATAGACCCTTCAGACCACCATGTGTATAGGGTGTAATATGTGTGCTATTCCATATTTGACCAAAATGGTCATTTATCTTCTCAAGAAATTTCGCTGAAAAAGCATTTTTTAAAACTTTATTTTCTCAAATCGCAAAATTATTTCAGATATTGGACTTATAGTGCCTTATTATGGACCCTTCAGACTACCATGTGTATAGGGTGTAGTATGTGTGCTATTCCATATTTGACCAAAATGGTCATTTATCTTCTCAAGAAATTTTGCTGAAAAAGCATTTTTTTAAAACTTAATTTTCTCAAATCCCAAAATTATTTCAGATATTGGACTAATAGTGCTTTATTATAGACCCTTCAGACCACCATGTGTATAGGGTGTAGTATGTGTGCTATTCCATATTTGACCAAAATGGTCATTTATCTTCTCGAGAAATTTCGCTGAAAAAGCATTTTTTAAAACTTAATTTTCTCAAATCCCAAAATTATTTCAGATATTGGACTAATAGTGCTTTATTATAGACCCTTCAGACCACCATGTGTATAGGGTGTAATATGTGTGCTATTCCATATTTGACCAAAATGGTCATTTATCTTCTCAAGAAATTTCGCTGAAAAAGCATTTTTTAAAACTTAATTTTCTCAAATCCCAAAATTATTTCAGATATTGGACTAATAGTGCCTTATTATAGACCCTTCAGACCACCATGTGTATAGGGTGTAGTATGTGTGCTATTCCATATTTGACCAAAATGGTCATTTATCTTCTCAAGAAATTTCGCTGAAAAAGCATTTTTTAAAACTTAATTTTCTCAAATCCCAAAATTATTTCAGATATTGGACTAATAGTGCTTTATTATAGACCCTTCAGACCACCATGTGTATAGGGTGTAGTATGTGTGCTATTCCATATTTGACCAAAATGGTCATTTATCTTCTCAAGAAATTTCGCTGAAAAAGCATTTTTTAAAACTTAATTTTCTCAAATCCCAAAATTATTTCAGATATTGGACTAATAGTGCTTTATTATAGACCCTTCAGACCACCATGTGTATAGGGTGTAGTATGTGTGCTATTCCATATTTGACCAAAATGGTCATTTATCTTCTCAAGAAATTTCGCTGAAAAAGCATTTTTTTAAAACTTAATTTTCTCAAATCCCAAAATTATTTCAGATATTGGACTAATAGTGCTTTATTATAGACCCTTCAGACCACCATGTGTATAGGGTGTAGTATGTGTGCTATTCCATATTTGACCAAAATGGTCATTTATCTTCTCAAGAAATTTCGCTGAAAAAGCATTTTTTTAAAACTTAATTTTCTCAAATCCCAAAATTATTTCAGATATTGGACTAATAGTGCTTTATTATAGACCCTTCAGACCACCATGTGTATAGGGTGTAGGTTGTGTGCTATTCCATATTTGACCAAAATGGTCATTTATC
Source organism: Gymnosoma rotundatum (assembly GCA_916610165.2). Classification (NCBI taxonomy): domain Eukaryota; kingdom Metazoa; phylum Arthropoda; class Insecta; order Diptera; family Tachinidae; genus Gymnosoma; species Gymnosoma rotundatum. Next base: position 63,981,487 of record OU744336.1, read on the forward strand.
TTCTCAAGAAATTTCGCTGAAAAAGCATTTTTTTAAAACTTAATTTTCTCAAATCCCAAAATTATTTCAGATATTGGACTATTAGTGCCTTATTATGGACCCTTCAGACTACCATGTGTATAGGGTGTAGTATGTGTGCTATTCCATATTTGACCAAAATGGTCATTTATCTTCTCAAGAAATTTTGCTGAAAAAGCATTTTTTTAAAACTTAATTTTCTCAAATCCCAAAATTATTTCAGATATTGGACTTATAGTGCCTTATTATGGACCCTTCAGACTACCATGTGTATAGGGTGTAGTATGTGTGCTATTCCATATTTGACCAAAATGGTCATTTCTTCTTCTCAAGAAATGATGAAAAATTAGTGTTTTATTATAACCCATTTTAATGCTTTCCTAAACATTTTTCTGATACCAAACTATTATAGTTTCATAAGATATCACTTGAAGCAACATTTTCATAAATTATATTTATAAGGACTTGTGTTTTTCTACTTAAATTATCCTTCAAAAGAAAGGAATCCAAAAACAGAACGACTGTTAAGTGGCTAACAGTACTCTGTTAACTGTAAAAACGGCAATGTTAAAAAAAATGGTTTTTGTCTCCACTAGTTAAATACGTATTTATCTTCACACACATTAATACTAATATTCCAGAATGGCAAAGTGTATGCTCTCGGGATTTAATAAAATTAGGCTAAAGTAGAATTTTTTAATAATAATATTTTTATTGCGGAAATATTGTCTGAGGAAGAAAAATTTTTTTATTATTATTATTTCAGCCTATATATGAGCCTAAAAACTACCATTTATATTATTTTTAATTTTTTTTAACTCCGATAATCATTAAAGAACTTTTACCTCCGACTGCTTTTAGAAATTGAACACAAAGAAAGCTGCAAGCTTTGATACATACAAGGGAACATCGCGTTAGGAAACATGAAAATAAACATGAGTTTTAACAAGAAGCATTGCTACACACGTGGAAACATTAAGTAGAACATGCTTATGTTTCACCGTGTGTATGTAGCATTATCCCAATAATACATAACATTTCATAACAAAACTCTAAAAAAGCCAAATCTTCAAAAAAACATTTTAGAAAAACCAAAAATAATTATTGTTTCGTAAAGAAATTTCAACAAGTTAATGAAAGCTATTTTTTCAAGCCCAATACCAATAACAAAATATTAATAAAATTGTAATTAAAGCTTTAAATTCAAATTAAAAAAATTTTCACAATTAAATCTTATTTTTAAAAAGGCATAACATTAAGTTCTTGTGTTATTTTATGTTTTCCAAAAAAATATGTTTTTCTATGAATCATCCTAACACCATTATCCATTCATTTTTTTATGTAATTAAACACAGACAAAACAAATTTCTGAGAATTTTAATTAACATTTAATTTTAATAATAATTAAGGAGCTAAATAAAGAAAAGACATTAAAAAATAAATTTATAATTTGTATAACTTTAGCTAAATATTTTTGTTTTTGTTTTTATGACCAATGTTAAATTTTAATTCTTATTATTTTAAGATTTTTGCTAATCTCTTTGGACTATTTTGGTCAGTTATTTGTTTCCAAAAATTAATAAACATCAAAGCATTTTTATGTATTTTTTCCAACGTTTCGTTTATTTTTTCAAACTTCATCAGGGAATATTTATTGAAAATGTTTACTTTATTAATATTACATAAAAAGAATTTTATATTAAATTTACTAAACATTAAAAAACTGGACTTTCACAACACCAAAAATTAAATAATAAATAAACAAAATAATTAAAAAACTTTATACAACACAAACACAGAATTTACTGTCAGTCTTACAACTAATATCACAGAAATTCAACTCATTTTTGGTTTAATCAAAATTTGTTCTTTAAAACGAATTCTCAAACAAATTCTCAACTTGAAAAATGTTTTGACAAAATTCCATATGCTTCACCTCAAAAAGTGGAACCATCGGCTCTTAATGTGTTAAGTATTTAAAACAAAAATTTGTATTTCCTTAAAGGTCTCTTCAAAAGCTTTTAAATGTTACCCATATTAATATTAAAAAAAAAATTGAAAAGTTCAGAGGCCCCAAACTCGGACATTATGGGCGAGCGACAATTTTTTTTTTTTTTTTTTGTTAGATTGCCGTGTTTTGCCTGCTGCCTCAAAGGACATGGACCGATCTTGCTGGTTTTTAATAACAAAATTTTGTCTAAAAATTAAAAAAAATAATATAAGTTTCGGTGCCTGAGATAACTTGCAAATGTCATTATAAAACAGGCGTAAAGAACGTGTTATAGCAAAATATTTCAATTAAACAAAACGTTGTTAAATAACAAAAATAATATGATTACACAAGAAAGCAGATTTGTAAATTTGTTCAAAAGAAAATAGAAAAGGGTATTTAAATGGCAATTTGCCAATAAAGCGAAAATTCTTTAAGTGGGTATAAATAGTATTATAAGGAGCCAAAACTATATTAAAAATATACATATAATATAATTAAATTGTTTACCAAAGGTTAAAAAAAAAAAACAAACAAATCAACAGATTTTTTAAAATAACAAAAATAAATTTTCAAATAACAAAAATTAGACGATCCTTGAATAAACATAAATTCTGATTGGGGACACCACTGTCTTATTGAAACAATTTTCTTCAACAACAATAACATGAAATTTAACCAAAATTCAATGGAGCCTAAAGCCTCAAACAGTGGAACCTTGTCGATGTAATTGTTCTTCTTCTCTGAAACCTTGGTTGTCCATTTAGATATGAAACGAATAAATCATCAGGCGTTTAAAAATTGATCCTCAATGTGCGACGTGTAATTTATTATTTATATTGTTCGAATGAATTTTTACTTCACCTTTTTTTCAAATTAAATCTTTTTAATACATTTTACTAAATTTTAAATTGAGTTTTTGCACTTAAAATTTGCAGTAATAATTTTATGAACAGAAATTACTAAATAAAATAATAGGTATTAATATTAAATTTTTCTCGCAGAGTATGATAATTTTATACCACTATCAGTGTTGCCAGGGAAAGAGAGGTAAAAGTAACGATTTTGCATTTTTTCATTAAAAGTTACATTTTGAAATTTTCCCTTAATACATTGTAATTTAATCTAATTTACATAAAATATAGTAAAAAGTTTTTTATGCCTATTTCAGGGAAAATAACAAGGCAATAAGAAATGCATTTACTAAACAAAAACAAATAAATAAAAATAAAAAAAACTAACGTATGAAAAAAATGTTTGCCCGATGATACTTATGAGTTCTTAACATATCTTAATACTAATATTCCAGAATGGCAAAGTGTATGCTCTCGGGATTTAATAAAATTAGGCTAAAGTAGAATTTTTTAATAAATCCGCTTGATCTTTTTTCCTTAAAAACTTGAGCTTCGATAGAATTTACTACTATTTTAATTATTTTAAAAATACCGTTATTAAAGACAAATTTCAGTCTTGTTTGCTTCAAACTACAACATTAAATTCTGACAATTTTTCCTGAATACAATCCGTCACTTCTTTAAGGCAATTAAAAGACAATTGTCTTCTAAATCGAGGTATTGGTACGGAAACACTAAAAAATTGTCGAATTTTTCAGGCGGCATAACATGTTGCTCATTTAAGGCCCAACTATAATGTGCATAAGCTAGCTTTAGCTTATGTCAAAAATCCAACGAAAAGACTGTCAAATGCTTAGGTAACTTAAATTTAGTAACTTATTTGCCACTGTTGCACATTTATGTTTAATTCGTACTTTTGCCAAAAATAATTTCTATATAAACAAACAAAATTTTAAAACGAAAAGGCTTTAAAGAAGATATTTTATATATTTAATAACATCCACATACACATTTACATATTTTGGTTCATGTTCTAAGAAAAAGTAAAAAAAAAATATTACAAGTTATTTTCTGTTTTGTGTTTGTGGCCAACCGTACTAAAAAATGCAAGGATGTTCATCGCTTATATCGTATACATATTTCTGTATAAATACAAATTTAATTTAAATATATTATATTTTTTTCTACATTTTCTATTGAATTAAAAACTAAAAAATTAACACTTTACTTCTTCACATATAATTTAATGTATTTGCACAGTTGTAAAAGCTTTTTTAAGTTGTTTTATGCACATTATAGTGGGGCCTTTAATGGAACTCCATAAAAAAAAATCTGCGATGTTCATTTTTGGGTATTTCAAACTAAGTTTTTATGTGGGCTTTTAATCGCATTTGCAAGTAACCTTTATAATTAAAATCGAATTAATATCTTAAGAGATATTCATACCTCGTATAATGAAACAAGTACTCTTTAAGTGATGTTACCTTATTTCGTGTCTGTATCAAAAGTTACGAAAATTTGGACAAAAATAACAATATTATACATGTTAGGAAGAGCCTACACTAAACACTTTCTTCACTATACACTTTCTCTCTTTTATGAGCAAACAAACAAACAAACAAGTACAACAGAAATAAACACAAGCAAACTACGTGTTCAAAGGCAATTTTGTTTTTGCTTTAAGATAACATATTGCTGCTATCCGAAACACCAATACACAAGGCTTAAGAAAAATAATAGTAAAGTTAAATAAATAGCAGGAGAAGAGAGAACATAAATAAAAGTATATAACAAACAGAAACAGAGAGTTAAAAATCTTCAAATGACAACTAGGAAACTCTCTCAAATTTTTAGCAAATCATGGGTTATTTACCTACTTTAAGTTACTAAAAAATTAAGGAAACAAAAAAAGTAATTAAAAAAAAAACAATATTTTATTTATTTTAAGAATGTTTTAAAACCATATCATCTTTAGCAAAACAGACGAAAATTAATAATTATAAGTGTTCAAAACTTTTTTTTAATTCGACCATTTTTATTAAAGGGAGTTAAAGTTATATAAAAAAAACAATTTTCACTCCATCTATGTTTATAGCAGAGTTAACTCAAGGCATTTAGACCAATTCGCATTACAGAAAAAAAACGTCACTGTAACATAACGTCATACTTTTTATTTTTTTTTTTTTATACAACAGGAAGAATATGTGTGTAAAGCAAAATAAAAATGTAATATGAAAGAGAGAGATAGTAGGTGATATTATGCTTTGAGAAATTTGACAACATTGCATGGTGGGTTTCACTACGGACTATTATCAAAATATAAACGTTTACCAACACTACATATTTAGAGAAATTTCCTTTAAATACCCAAGAAAAATTATACAAAAATTCACTTTACTTACATTTTCTTGAGAAATAAAACTTTATTAATCCTTGTTATTTGTATGCTGGTAAATAATCCAATATAAAATGAAGTATTTTTTGTAATCACAGTTTTAGGCGTATCCTTTTTGAATCTTATTATATGTTATCTCTTATTTCTTCAACTTTTTTTCTTATATTCGAATATTGTTTTAGGAAACAATTTATTGATATATATATATATGTATGTATTATATTTTTTTTTAATTTAAAAAAATTTAAGTGTAAGTTATAAAATTAAATTGCACTGTGTATTTTTTAAATAATTCCAAAATATGCTATCACAATAAATTTTGTTGTTTTAATTCTGTTTTGTAGATATTTCTATAGTTTTTCGTAAAAAAAACTTTAGATTGTTTGCAGTTAAAAATGATGAATCACTTTAAATTTTATTCTTTTTGAATTTGCTAAGACAAATACTGGACTTTTTCCAGTTTAAACACTTTAGTACACTTGACCTTTTTAATGTATTTATTTTTAATAACGTACGTAAATAGTTTAGGAAAAACAAATTTCTTATTTTTCACAGTCTTATTATCAAATGTTATTCCTTATTTCAACTAGGAAAAAAAAAACACCCAAGATTAAAAATACACAATGAGTAGTGGTAGTAGTGATACTTTCTGTTCACAACGTTACAACGTGGATTTGATCCTCCAATATGTGAAGTCTCCAAGCACTCGTTTTCGACTAAAATACAAAATTCACACGAAAAGTTGTTGGCTGGTTATCACAAGGCAACAAATAAAACAAACAAAAAAACTCATTTACACCACACACCAGAGCAAAAAACCTAAAAAAGACTGAATTCACACTAGCAAAGTTTACTTTGACAAAGTCTTGTTAATTTTCTTTTAAACTTTGTTTCGTGTTCAGACACAGAAAGTTTTCTTTTACAAATTTTTGTTTTCTTCTCTTTGATCGTTCCTTATTTTTGGACGTTTTGTATGTGGTGCTTATATATATATGTAAATATATACAACTGTGTATAAGCAACGAAAGAAAACCAAAGCAACTTTGCGAGTACATCAAAGTCTGTACTGTTCTTCATGCTTTCTCCCTCTCTCTCACATAAAATCAAAACTTTGCAAAGTAAAATTTGCCAGTGTGATAGGGGTAAAAGTGATGAGGTATCAGTCCGTAACAAACAAACAACACAAAACACCAACAACACAAAGAAAATTAATACACAAAGAACATATTCACCACCTTACTAAGAGAACGTAATTAAATAAATCATACCCCATTTAAACAAAAACCACTCAAACTAGTTCCATTAAAAAAAATGAGAGAAAATGAATCATGAGACGAATAGCATTTACAATATCTTAACAAAACAAGGCACAGTTACTAATAATTAACAAAATTTTTAAAACTTAACAATTTATTTAAGCTGAAAGAAAAATTACTAGTCATTTTTGTTTGCCTGTGTGTGTTTTAAGTTTTTAAACTCCACCATATTCTTTATTAGAATCTAGCGTTGCCATAAGGGTTATTTTAACCAAAATTGTTTTTTTTGACAGACTTAAAAAACGAAGGAGGTTATCAATTCGACTGAATGTTACTTTTTTATGTTTGTGCCCTTAGAACTCAGTCATTTCAGAACCGATTTTAAAAATTTTTTGTAGTTTGACAGATTATGCTTACAGATGGGTCCCGTTTTAAAAACAGTTCATAATCTTAAAAATTAAAAGGTGTCCCCATACAACATACATATTTTTTAGTGTATTATGAACTGTAAAGGGCACTTCTTTCAAATTGAAAATGACTGCGTATTACTATAGCTCCCAATAGCAAAAAGTAATACAAAAATAATTCTAAAAATTACAGGGTGTACCCATAGGTGATGTAAATTGACCTTTATGGGCCTCTCTTCTGAACCGTTATAGACAAACGCTTGAAAATTGGACAAAATGCTGATTACTATGGTCGTTATAATAACAAGTACAAATTCATTTAATTTTATGTTGTAGACAGACGGTTGCAATTTACAAAGAACCTATATTGCTAAGTCGGCTATAACAATAAGTATAAAGTTTGGATTTGGAAAGTAAAGTGTGTGCCAATAGTGGAATAATTTGGAATATGTGACAGAACTCTAGAATCGTTAAAGACAGACAGTTGAAATTAACAAAGAACCTGTATATCTATGTCCGCTATAACAACAAGTATACAATTTGAATTTATAAATTAAAGGGTATTCCCATAAGTAGTGTAATTTGACCTATATAGCCCTATCTTTTGAATCGTTATATACAAACACTTGAAAATTAGACGGATGTGTAATATCGACAGACGGATGTTATGTACAAAGAACCTGTATTACTAAGTCCGCTAGCACAGCATATATGTCCCAATATTTGATGTAAAAAAACTTTTAAACCTTATAAATAAATAGGCAGCTGAATTTTATAAGGAACCTATATTGCTAAGTCCGCTATAAGAAAAAGCATACAATTTGATTTTAGAAATTAAGGGTGTTCCCATAGTTTATGAAATTTAACATTCTAAAACATTATATTGATTACTTGAAAATTAGAAAAAATGTCCACTACTTTGCACATTGCTTATTAATAAAAATTGTTTTTAAATTTTTTCATTGAATCTTTCAAATACATATGAATGGTTCCCAATGGGATCCCTTATGTAGAAAAATAAAAGAAAAAATAAAAATAGTTACTGAATGTTTGCTGTGTTTTTGTATAGAACTTTTTTGAGTTGTTATTGTCTTTTGTCTTATTGATTCAATGGAGTTCTCATTTAATCAATTTGGCTTTTGATATAAGACTTTCTGTTTTTCTGTACAAAATTTGGGTAAAATCCACTGATGAGCTATTTGAGCAGTAGTGAAATGGCCATATGGATATGCTTTCCCCGCAGTAATACGTTTCATTTTGTAGTTTAGTTTAAAATAATAAATATTTCATGAGAATATCATGAAATATTTATATTTGAAGGAATTAAGCACGAATAAAGTAAATTAATTTATTTAAAAAATATAAATAAAAAAGTGTTACATTAGTTAATGTTATTTGGTGTATATGGCCAAACTCTTGAACCGTTATAGACAAACACCTGAAATTTACAAGGAACCTGTATTGCTACATTCGCTATAACAAGAAGTATAAAATTTGGATTCGGAAGTTAAAGGGTGTCCCAATAGTTGTAGTCATTTCAAGCACATATATAACCGAATTTCTGAACCGTTATAGAAAGAATGCTGGAACTTAAAAGGGACCTTTATTTCTAAGCCGGCTATATTAACAAGTTTATAATTTGAATTTAGAAATTAAAGGGTGTCCCATAATTGATGTAAATTTACTTATATGGGCTTATCTTTTGATCCGTTACGGACAAACGCTTGCAAATTGGACAGAATGTCGATTACTATGGCCGTTAAAGTAACAGGTTTTAACATTCAAATTTATAAATTAAAGGGTGCCCCAAAAATTCATTTAATTTGATGTTTACGGTCAAACTGATGAACCGTTATAGACAGGCTGAAATTTGCAAAAAATCTGACTGCTAAGTCTACTAAAACAGCAAGTATATAATTTGAATTTGAAAATTAAAGGGTGTCCTAATAGTTCATGTAATTTAATGTATGTGGCCATACTTTGGAACCGTTATATACGGATGAAATCGGTTTTGAAGTCTAAGGTTATTTTTACGTATTCACCTCTTAATGTTTATTCACCACAATTAGTTGAGAAAACAAACCTATGAAAACTTGCAATTTTCCCCGTTTGTTTGTAACAGAAAAATTTTATAGTAGGAAAGAAGGGTATAAAAGATTTGGCGAATGCAGACAGCCACTTGTTTTTTCTCAATTGGTTACTTTAAAAAAAATTTTTGTAACATTTTTTTTACCGCGGCAGCACTGTTAGGAAAATAAACAACACACTTACAACTACGAAGATATCATCATCTATAACCCACCTCAAAGTGGGTACAAAAATTAAGGAAGTATGAGCGAAAAGCTTTCGTAATCATGCTAGCTACATTAGGCATTTTATAACAAAATTCATTACGAACAAGAATAAGAAAATATGGAAGTGAAAGTTTTATCTTCAGAAGCAAACAAGTAGGTATATGTAAGTATATATTTAGTAAATTGCTTGGTAATAAAGCATATTTAGGTTTTAATGGTTCAAATTCAGTTTTTATACTCGATTGGCCAAGTTCTTCTTTGCCAACATGAAGGTACCTATTATGTCAGAAATAATCTTGAAATGGAATATTATACTTCGTCAGACAATCATCTAAATTGTCTAGAACTCCGTTAGACAGAGAATAGAACAGCCGACACAGTTTTTGACCCGCTATTTCGCACATTTTCTGATGGGAATTTTATAATTGTTGCATTTTTTTAGTTAGAAATAAAACAGATATTCTGCGCTCTATTGCTCAGCATTCTTGTCAACCGAATTTCGATTCAATAAAATTAGTTAATTTCGCAAACCTATTTTTAAGGCCAATAAGGAGATATAATCTGTAATCAATAGAAACTTTGCCAAATTTTCTCTTCATATTATGAGTATCTATGTACCTACCATTAAAATCTAATTGTTAAAAAAAATATAAAAAAACTAATAACATAAACCAGGAATAAAACATTAAAATTTTTTGATATAAAAAATAAATAAAAATAAAGCTAAGAATAGGTCACTATCGGAGATGACCTCAATTACAAAATATTTTTAAAGAAAAGACGCATGTAGGAAACCACACAAAAAATTTTAAACCCAAAAAGCTAAAATAAAAAGTGGTAAAACTTAAAATTACAACGATTACAACTCACACAAGCACATTAATATATTACAGAAACAATAAAAAATAATAAAAAAAAAATTCAGACAGACATTTAAAACCAAAACAACTGTAGGCGAGAGTGACTTCTCTTCATTTCGTTTTACAAATATTTTATGATTACAACCACCACAACAGCCATTACAGAAAACGATAAAAAGCAAAACAAAAATCTTCCAACCAAACAAAGTCCATTACAAATAAAAAGAAAAACGAAACAGACTACCAAATACACCGTAGAAAGCAAATATTTCATGCACATAAATTATATTACACTCTCAGGCATAAACTCCTTGTTAAAAAAAAAAATGACAAGAACTAAAAGACCCATGGACAGACTAATTAAACTATACAGAAAAAGCATTAAAATGTAGGTATAGTATATATGTATGTATGAAATAAATGTAAAAAAATTAACAAAGAAAAAACTCAAAAACACACAAAAAACACGTTAATGTAAAATAAAAATAAAAGAAAATTCCAAATTCAACACAGGAAAAAATAACACAATAATGCAATTTAAAGTGCAGTTTACATTAAATAACAAAAAACAACATAAAACAGGCACTCAACATGTGTATGGAAAAACCAACAACTGTTAGTACATGGTGACGTGGTGAAAATAACATTAAATGAGTGTGCAACAAAAAAAAAAGAGTATAACAAAGTGGAGAAATTCACCAGACATGAGTTAAGATTGATTTTGAAAATGCGTAGTTCTTATGATGCAATTTTATAAAAATATCATGAAATAACATAAAAGACAACCAACAAAATGAAAATTAACATAAAGACTTAACAATAGCGATTGCTTAACGAACTAATAATGGTGTATAATATAATAACAGAATTAATAACAACGTGAGGAAGCAATTATACGCAATTACTCACACAGATGATATTAATGTTATATATTTTTATCTTTCTCTATTTTAATAACATTAATTTTAATAAAACACATGTTCGTAAATATTAAATAAAAGAGACGTCAAAGAATATATAGAGGTAGACAAAAAAGAAAACTAAAATCCACAAGGCTTGAAAAAAACTTAAGAATTAATTTTTTTTTATTTTGTTACTTTAGCAACACAAAGAGTCAAATACATACTTATACGTACTAGGTTTGACCAAGAACTAAAGTTTTGCTTTAAATATTACTCTCAGTTTAAATTCTAGCCAGCCATGTTCTTTATGCTATAAACACAATCATGTCCACCGACCATCGACTACAAGATGTCAAAAATAGAATACATGCGTGCTTATGAGAATAAATCTTTTAGCAGCTACACGACTACCGACTACACGGCTACTTTTGTAGCTCGTAGCCAACTTAGGTTAATTTCTATTTTTCTTGGCTACAAAAAACAGATTAGTGGTGCCAATACAATAAATGCATGATATGGTGTTTTTAAAAACGCAATACATTAAATATCGCTATTAAAAACGCGAAAAACTTTTATAGTGGCACCATTGAAAAATAATAATCATCTGTTAATTTGTTTACATTTTTCATCAGTTTATTACTTTATCTCGAAGGGGGAACATCTGCGCGCAGGCAGATTTTTTAAAAAAAAGTGAAGTTATAATTGAAGTAGCAACGCGCACAGTTTTTATTCAACAGGATTTTCCACTTCCTATACGAAGGTATAGGTTGATGTGCAGTTCCTGGAGAGACTAGTAATATCAAAATACATGTGGGATACCCTGGCGCTGTAGTTAAGATATCACAAAAAAAATTAAACATTTTTCATTTACTTTTTGTTTGTGAAATTTTCCATTTAGTTCTTTTTTCATAAATTTCGAATTTGTTTCATTTATATTTATTTTTTGGGGTTTTTATTGAAATTGATAAGTATATAATAGTAATTTTTACTGTTTATATACATTTATTATATTGTTTAGTTCAATTTACATGCAAATATGGACGTGGACACTTCAAACACTGAAGTCGTTGTTTCCACTATTTTAGCAGTAGTACTTATAAAGTTAATTAAATTTTCTTGAGACATTTAAATTTTTTTTTTACACAAATTTACTTTAAAAAATCAAGTTTGTTTTGTTTTGGTTAACTTAAATACATACATGTATGTCAAAACAGATGTTTATTTTTTGTAGTTAGTGGTCGATGATCGTTAAAAGAATTAAGTAGCTGGCAACTTGGCTATTTTTGTAGCCAGCTACTTTTGTAGTCGGTAGTCGATGGTCGGTAGCCTTTGATTGTGTTTATAGCATTACACAGCAATCAACATCTGCTATGTTTAAATGTACGACCAACATACATTCATATATTAAAATACAAATCTTGGTTGTAATAAACAAGTGCTGGGCTGGAAATTAGAAGGGGGATTATTGTTTTTAATTTCTCACATAGTAAAACCTGAATTAAACAAACCAGCCAAAACCAAAAACATGGCGTACAATAAAGCCATGGTACCTTTATGCTTAAGAGTACCAACGTGTTTCTTTTTACAATTAAAACGAAGACAAAAACAAGAGGATATGCCGTATTTAGTGTTGTCAACTAAATAGATTTCGACTAACACTGTTAATACGAGCAAACTTACAGGATGAAATTTTTGTTTAAAGGCAAGAGGGAATTTTTTTAAGCTTGCTTTATGTACGTTCGTTGTATACGTTTTGTTGTTTTTGGTGTTATTTGAAATAACATAAACAACTATACTACAAATAAATTTTGATGCCATTAAAAATTTCCTCGTTTAGGGATGCGCTGAAAAAATGGCATTTTATAAATCAATACGCGCTTACACCTACAATAATCAGTATCGTTAAATTAAAGATATTTTACCGAGATTTTTACCAGACTTCAATTTAAAAAAAGCACAATTAATAATTTAAATCAAATATTATTTTTAAAGTGTACATAAATTATCATAAGAGCAATTGATTTGTCCAATGCGCAACACATGTTTACTTTTTGTCGTTTAGGTTTACTGCGTGTTTATACACGTGTGCAGAAAAATGGGATGGAAAAAATAAAATCAAAAATCATTAGTAGGTGGCCACCTTTTTAGTGATATTTTGACAGAAACACTTTTAAACCATTTAGCAGCACCGTTCTCCAATAAATTGATACCGTTATGTAGGTACCTATATTAAAAACTGATAACAGTTACCCCATGGCAACATGTTTATAATAGATATAGGTAAATGATAAGGGAAATATTTAAGTTATATTTTATAAATATTAAAAATAAAAAAACATTCTGAATCTTTATTGTATAAAAAAAGAAACATATTTTAATCCGCACTTTATCCAACTTTTATGACAACTGGTGAAAACTATACTTAATTTTTTTTAATTAATTAAATTAGTATTACAAATACTTTCATTATTATCTATTATCAATAAAAATAATTTTCATTTGTTATAAGCTCTGTGAAATATTATTTTTACAAATTGAAAAAAATAAATCTTTGCATTCCCGTAGTAGTTGCCTGTTACAGTCTAAAATCCTGTGCATTTCTTAAGTTGTATGGTTGCAATTGTCCAACGTATTCAAGTTGTTTGCATAAGTACTGGGGTGCGTTTTCCATCTTCATTTTGTGTACCTATAAACTTCAGTTTATTCAGTTCTTTGTTGAATATTTAGCCACTTTAAGTTGTTAAGCATAGACTGTATAGATTTTATATCTATTGCATTTCAGGATTGTGCGCATTGCCTTGTTCTATAATTTCTAAAGCCTTTCTATTTGTAGATTTGAGCAAAATATGTATAATATTGTAGAGCCCAGCTCGAAATATGGTTTAATAACTACCTACCTACATTATAAATAATAATCGCGGTTATAAATGAAACTTCATTTAACCGTTTAAAATAAACCAAGAATTTTTCCAATTTTTTTGCACATAAATTCAATGTGATCTTTGAGTTTAAAGTCTTTGTCTGTAATAAAATCTAAAAAAAAAAAAAAAAAACATGGCATCACTGAGCAAAATAATAATACAAAAGTAAAATTTGGAGCTTAACTACGCCGCTACTTGCAGACACAAAATTCAACACTACACATCTACATAATATTCCCAACACGCGTGTACGTAGGCAAACTTAAAGTGCTGCGTCATCAATAGCAAACAATCTCAATACAACTTTACTTAACACACGTTCCGTTTATATGTTTCAGACACAAATGAGTGTACAAAGTACATGTGTATATAAACAAACAAAACTGCGCCTTAAGCAATAAATACATACAGCATGAGACCGCCACAGAAAATGTTAATGAATAATAATACCCATATACTTAATCTATATACTATACACTATGCAATAGCATACAGTATTTAGTAAAAGAAATAATACATAAGACAATATTATATTTTAAAACTAAAAAAAAATGTTAAACAAAAGTTTTCAATAAAACTATAATAAATGAATTAAATTAATTTCGGCTTAAGTTAAATTTTATTTTACTTTCTAAACGTTTTTACGAAAAAAATAAATTATTTACAAATGTATGCGGAAAATTAGGAAAATTTAAAGATATATTAAATTAAGAGATGCGGATAGTTACTATAAATGAATTGATATTGATTTATGGGTTAAGTTCATTTATTTTTAGTTTTTAACGATTAGTTGAGTAGCTTATACTTTTCTGATTAAAAAAATTTAAGAGTTAGAAATAAATACAAATTTCTTCCAGTGCAATGAGAGAGAATAAGTTAATGTTAAGGCATATTTAATATATAATAAAACAAATGTACCTTGGGATGTGATTTATTGTTTTGTTTCCTCACTTCCAATTTGTATAACTATTTATTTATCGAACCATGAGTTTCGTTGACAACTGTATTTAAAGCAAAGACAGCACTAAAAGTGGCAAAAGAAATAAAAAACACAAAAAATGTTCAAATAAAATCAAATGAACTGTCATTAACATTTGTTTTTATTTTACTTTTCTTTTCCTTCAGTTCTTTTTTTTCTTTTTTGCTTTTTGTGTTTTGCAATTTGAGTGGAACAAAAAATTAAAATAGGGAAATAATATGTACGTACCTTACGTGTGAATATGTAAGTATGCATGTAGCAGTGATGCCAGATAAAGAAAGAAACAAGTTAGGATTTTTTTTCAACAAGTTACATTTTTTCATTCAAAGCAACAATTTAAAATTTTCCTTAAATAAATAGTCATAATAATTAAATGTATTTTATATAAAATATAGCAAAACGTTTTATCCCATATTTAAGAGAAATAACTAAACAAAAATTAAATAGTAGGAAAAAAAAAGAGAAAAACGTATGAAAGAAAGTTTAATTTCGATGATTCTCATGAGTAGGTATTTCCATCATGACTCAATACTCCGTGACTTTATACCTATTCCGTGATTAAAAATAGCATGCTCTCGCCATTCAATAAAATTAGTTAAAGTACCTATGATTTTTTTTTTTTAATTTTAACCTTTTTCTTTGAAAGATTGAGCTTTGATCGAATTTGATTTTTATAGTTTTAAAAATACCGTTATTAAAACTTTAAACGTAATCCGGCACTTCTTCAAGGCAAGTAAACTAATATTTTCTTCTAAATCGAGGTATTGGTATAATACCTCGAATAATACGGAATAACAGTTTTCGTAAGTTTGAACGGAGTAATTAGTTTTCCGCACGAAATAAACGCAGCTTATATTATTTCACAGTTGGGAAAAATTGGTGCCAGAAACATTTTACTGTTTCTAAACATGAAGCAAGAAACATTTCGCTATTTGTGACTAAAGCCTGGTACTCTGTTCAAATTTGTGAAAATTGTTGAGAAACATTGAATATTTCATGTGGAATATTTGACATTTAAAGTGTGGTATCACTGTTTTAAAAATGTATGTAAAAGACATACGATCACCTGTTGTATGAAAAATTCCGGATGAAATAATGCCTACTTGCTTTATTTCACAGCTTGCCAGAAACATTTCATATGTTTATCCACAGTAAAAACAGAGTACTACTTCTGCAACATTTTTTCATGACTTTTTCATACAAATTTTTTATGTATGTGATTTGACAGCATTCCGCATGAAAAACTGAACAGAGTACCAGGCTTAAAGCTTGGTATACTGTTCGAATTTGTGAAAAATGTTAAGCAACATTAATTATTTCATGTAAGAGAAATTTGACATTTAAATGTGATGTCTACCTCACGATTTAAAAGAATTTAAAGTTTTATTATTTGTACGTGTACTACATTGTTTTAAAATGTAAGCGATCAGCTGTTGTTTAAAAAATTTCGCATGAAATATTGCCTACTTGCTTTATTTCACAGTTTTGATAAAATGTTGCCAGAAACATTTCATATCACAGTAAAAACAGAGTACTATTTCTGCAACATTTTTTCATGGCTATTTCATACAAATTTTTTATGTAGTTTGACAGCATTCCACATGAAAAACTGAACAGAGTACCAGGCTTAACATAACAGAGTACAACTTCAGCAACGTGATTTATTGTTTACTTCAAACTATTTTTTTAATTGGGATTTTGATAGCATTTTTTTGGTAATCAGCTGCCAGAGAAACTCTTACGTTAAATAATGAAACAAGTACTTTTTCAGTAACATTACTGCTTTCTTTATTTCTTATCTGTACCAAAAGTGTTACGTGGAAATGTAACCAAACGGCAGTATTGATATGAAGGCATTTGCATAAAAAAATGCCATAAATGAAATACAGATACACCCCTACTTAAACACATGTAAATAAATTGTAAGGCTTTTTTGAGAGGGTTTTAACCTTCATAAGGTCCTCAAATTTTACTTACGTTAACGTTCTTTGGGTCAAATTTGACCCAGTTAGAAAATTCGATATGAAAAAACTTGTTTTCTTTAATTAAGTTTGTTTTTAAAGTTAGTACTTTTTTTAGCTTTGTTTTGAATATTAAAGCTGCACGTTTTGTTTATTTATTACGAATTCATATATGTATATATTTATTTTAAATAAAGAAAGTTGTGTTCTTGGCAAGGAATTTTGCTGTTTTATATAGGGCGTGGCAAACTACAATCCTAAATATTCCAAAAAAGGACGACGTTTGGCAAAACAGGTTTCTTTCCAACCACTACTAGCCGATGTAAACAATATAAAAGCATTCAAAGCTGATATATCTAAAATGTTGCAAAATACAACTTGAGGCCATCCATTGGTTTTCCTTTTGCAAGTGCAACATGAACAACTTTATCCAGAGTATCAACTCCTCCTTTACATTTATTGCAGTCCAGTATCATTTGCGGCTTATGTCCTCCGATTGCTTATTTCTGGACTATGATGCAAAGTGCTAAGAAGATTCATAGACTTATTTTTCTTTGGAATATATGAAACGAGAGTAGTGTCCTTAGTGAAGCAAAAAATGATGAAAATAACGGTCTTCCTTTAGTTGACAAAAGCTTAGGTGTCAATTCAATCCTTATTGTCAAATCTTATTACTCTAGAATGACTTTTGAATCTTCTCAATGGCATAATTGCTCTAAAAATTGGTATTCCTTTCTCAGAGTTCCATACACATTCTGTACTTTCATTATTTGATCTTTACACTCCAGCTAACAAAAGTGTACCCATAAAGGTGTCGTCAACTTCAGTCCAATCCATATCAAAAACACGTTTACCTTTATTATTGATATATTTCAAAATAATGTTTATTACAGGTGGCGGGAAAAACAATTGAAAAGTGGAAATTTCTTCCCTTGTGATTATCGAACAAGAGAAGCGGGTGAGGTGTGGTTTCACGCTAATAATGTTCTTGCTCCGGAATCTTCCTTGACTATTTGTAAGTGGTTGTCTGAAATATCTTATTCCACCTACTTTTGTTGTCATTGCTGCAGTTGTTGCTACATCAATTTCATTTCCACTAAAACTGTCAGTTGTCTACGCGATTCTAAGTTATCTTCATATTCTGAACAAATCTCCTCTTCGTCCGATAGTGCATTTAGCAAATTTTCTATTTCACTAGTATTCATTTTCCGACAAGAAATACAGACTCGACACTTTATAACGTTGATACGTTAGATTAGTTCCGTGTTTATTATATGACTGAAAATAGTTTTGCATAAGAAAATAAGCTTTGCTTTTTACATGGGGACCCGTTTTTCATACCAGTAATGTTCACCAAAAATGGAGAAAATAAAGGAGACAGATATATTGACTTTTAATTTTGGTGAAAAAAACATTTGCCATTTTTCTTTACAAATAAATTATTTTAACAAAACTGTGCAAAAACATAAAGATTTTGTTATGGGTCAAATTTGACCCGAAGGTCTTAAGTGCTAAAAACTGCATAATTTTTTTTTGGTACAATATTTTCTTATAAAAACCAAAAATAGTTATTAGTATTCAAAAATAAATAAAATTCATAAAATATCTAAAATCTAAACTCCCTACTTTCGGAAAAAAATACAATTTTCTTGCAAAATGGGTCAAATTTGACCCGAAGACCTAATGAAGGTTAAAAAATATGTGCGTAAAAAGTTGTTTAACATTTTAAGAAAATAATTCAAAATAAACCAACCAAGCAGACAGATTTCCCTTAAAATCCGCCTAAAATATACGAAGTGGTGAATTCGCTAACAGAGTGAGAGCAAGAAATTGAGAGAAAAACTCAAGCGATTCCAACCAACAGAATAATTTATAGAAAAAGTAAATAATAAAATATTATTAATGCCCATGCCAAGAAGTGAAAAAATAGAAGGCAATAAACTGACTACACAAAAGGTAGGGCAAAAAACAAAAAACTCTAAAAGCGAATATAAACAGAATAGCTGCATAATGTGTAATTGGCTAGCACACGTCTCAGTGATTTTTTGTTTAAGAGATGAAACTATTAAAAAAGGCAAAACCAAATCTAAAAAAAGGAAATGTAAAAACAAACATAAAAATAAATGTTTTTAAACCTGTATATAAGAGTATGAAGAAGAAACACTTAAGTGATTACTACTGCTTCTTTCTGTATACAGTTGCCAACATACATACTTATGTATGTATGCATAAGTACATACATATATTCATACAAACATTGTAGTCACATGTACATATTATGCATGGTGGTGTTGTGTGAACACATGATAACCTAACCTGGTACCTATACAGGTATATGAATATATGTATGTAATTATATACGTAAAGGAATAAAGTCCGAATAATAAACGTTTTCCACCAAAATAGTCAAGGAAGCAGCAGCCAGACAAGCAGGGTTAATACGGATAAGGTTTTTCAAACTGCACAATTCGAAATTGACACTAAATATAACAATAACAGCAAGAGTTAAAAAATATGCCGAATTTTATATACTCTTCACTATATATTTACGCAAACCTAGTTTAGCGAAGTTAAAAAAAAAAAATTGGGTGACAGAGAATTACAAAATAATAAGTACTAAATACACTTATACATAAAATGTCACCGGCTCTTCATAACTTAAACATTTTTAAAAATGTTCCTAAAAGATCTCTTCAAAGGCTTTTAAATGCTACCCATATTAATATCTTTAAAAATATAGTGCATAATCGTACTTTTCAATGAAAAGTTCTGAGGCCCATAACTCGAAAAATATGGGCGAACGACAATTTTTACTTGATGTTTTTTATTTCTTATTTTTAAAACCTCTTTGGCCCCATTTATTCATTGGAAATTCTTCACTTAATTAGTTTTGTCCCAAATGAAAAATTAGAGGCAGCCGTGGTGTTTTGCCTGCTTTCTTAAAAGACATAGACCAGGTCTTAACTAATTTTCAATAGCAAAATTTTCGAAACTATCAGCCCAATTATAAACAAAAATTCCGTGCGAGTTTTTTCACTTTTCCCTTTTCTCCAATTATAAATTTTTCCCCTTTTGATTGACTGCGGAAAGTGAAAAAAATCCGGGGGAAAAAAGTAGGTATTCTAAATTATAAAATAAAAATTATATGAAAATTAACAAAACGCACTCCCTTCAAATTACTGTGATGTCACTTTTTCATTATTTTTCCCCACGGAATTCATAATTGGAGGAATCTTTTCTCGAGAAAAATTTTTTCCGTGGGAAAGAAATTCCGTGAGAATATTCATAATTGGGCTGTATGTCTTATCGATCGGCGTATTTATATTTTCTCTAGCTCATCTTGTACCTTGGCAAACTTGACTTAAACACAAACACTTGCGGACAAACGGACCGACTGAATTAAAAAAAAATTATTATTTATGTATGTATAAATAGGAATATTCAAAATTATTTTATTTAGGCAGAATACTTTTGCCATTTACTGTAAATATATCAAAACAAAGAAACACACCATACTACAAAAATCTCATTAAATGTTCACATGGGCATACACATGTGAGTGTATGTATATTTGCATTCGTGTATGTACGTACATGTATCGAACTTCGTAATAGTCATTTGTCGAGAAAACAAAATAATTTTTTAACGTGACTATTTTTTCATTTGTTTTTATTTTTACTTTTTTGTTTATAGAAAAACGCTTTGAAACGTAAAAAATGAGACAAAATAAAACTAAGAAATACATCACATTTAAAAGCTACACAAATAAAAAAAAATGGGTTTCAACACACTTTTGTTAAGACTACTAATATGCTGCTATTTTTTTTTTCTTTGTTCGCTGTAAATAATAAAGTCACAAGGTCGTTAGTTTAATAAAGAAATTGTGAACAAAAAATAAAACAAAAATAAAAAAATTACTCTCTTAGGAAGAGTAACCATATCATATTAAAAATGGTATTGTTACTTTGAATCACTACAGTATAACAAAAAAAACAAAAAAAAAAAAAAAAAATATATATATATATATATATATATATATATATATATATTTTTTTTTTTTTTTTCTTAAACAAATTATATATATGTATACCTATATATATATATATATATATATATATATATATATATATATATAGGTATACATATATATAATTTGTTTAAGAAAAAAATTTTAGCATAAAATTATCTGATTTAAAAAAAGCAAAAACAAAATCTTTTAAACAATTAAGGTATCAATCATAATTTAATACCATAAAAAAAGTTCAAACAACTTAACAAAAAAAAAAAGGGCAACAACATAAAGTATAAGAACAAGCACACAGTGACTTACAAAAGTTTTCAAACCTATTACATTTCAAGTAAAGTATTTTGTCGCATTAAATATACATGAGAAACACTTTAAGATATTATTAAGCTAAAAACTCATTAGCGCAATTCACGGTTGATATTTAATTTAAAATCTTTTTAAATATTCTACGATTTAAAACATCTAAAAGAAAGCGATCTTTTCTCTTGTATTGTAAAGGAATCGAAAGAGCAAAAAGCAGATGTAGATGGTTTATAGTAAATTGAAGATGTATGTTTTTTGTTGTTGCCCTGTTTGAAAGGGTTAAGAGCTGTGGACTTGAGAAAAATTGGAAAAATTTCGAAAGCAAAAACATCCTAAAAAAAAAGTCAAGAAATTTTTACAGATTGTTTGGTAACGTAATACAATTTTTTGTCCTATTTTGTCTGTTCGTCTGTCACAGCCCTCTATCAATGGAAACGTAACAGAGAGATTTTTAAATTTTTACTGAAGGTGTAATACTTTAGCCGCTTTATCAACAAATACCAAGAAACCATACATGGGAGTAATTAATTAGATGGACTTAATAATTGTTAATTTAATCAGCATTAAGTAATGAATACTGCTAATGATTATTTGAGCATCACCATTATTTTCACTTAACACTTTGAAAAAGTTTCATTAATAATTAGTTAAAAAAAAAACATAATAATTATCATAGACTAATTATAAAATGGTTTCAAAGCATTATCATTAATAAAGAGTGACATGTCAACTGCGACTGGTATATCCATCAAGTGTCATGAAAACTGTATTCATCGCTAAATAGTAACCTGCAGTAGAGTAAGCAGTGCAGCTATATGTATTTATTTTACGAAAGAATTCATGAGTTAGAGGGAGATGCAAAATCACATGTATACAAAAGTTTCCATCACTTTTTCCATTTTTCCTTTAAGAATGTATTAGAAACTTTGTTCTTCGCAATGATAAATATTTCCATCATCAGTGATTGTCATTTGATAGTCACTGTTCTTGTAGGGTTTTAATTAAAACGTTTAATTAAAATTTCATTAACATCAGTAAAATCAATTATAATTAAAAAATAGGTAAACCTTTTTTCATTGTCATTATTTCAAACAATGCCAATGGTAATGAACAAATTCCAAGTATGATAAAAATATAGTTATTCCTTTTAAGTGCGATAGACAGACAAGTAAAATTTGCATAGTGCATATAAAATTATGTCTGCTATAGCAACAAGTAAAAAGAAAATGAAAGCTCAAATTAAAGAGCGTCTCAATAGTGACAAGATTTTAGCGTCAGTAGCTTTCTTCTTTTTTACCCGCAGTAGGCTGCCACTTTGAGTTTAAGTAGGTTCAAGTTCAAAAAAATAACAATAAAACTAAGATATAAAGGGTGTTTCTAAAGTAAAGTGTATGGCTTATGTTTTTCAACCATAGTAGGCAGGCATTTACAATTTACACAGAGTATGTACAAAGATGTCGGGCTATGAAAGTAGGTGTAAAAAAAATAGTAAAATTTTGGAGCGATGCTAAAGAGGTTGGCAATTTGACAAATATGACCTTATCTGAAATTTTCGCAGATAATGTATCGCTATTTCTGTTATAGCGAAAAGTAAAAATAATTACATTTTTTCTAGTTGTCGGCGTCGTCGTCGTTTTAGTATCGATATCACTTCGTATCAATGCATCAATTCAATAAAAATTTTGCATTCTATAACATTCCCGTGACGACGTCGGCGGTTTATCGATTTTTAGGAAATGAAAATGCACATCTCTAGGTTTTTTGTTAAATTTTATTTTATGGTAAAATGTTTTCTATAAGTGAAGAAAATTTTGATTTAATTGATGATGAAAGCTCGAAAAAACAAAAACTTGTATTGGAAACAAAATTTCTTAGGCAGAATTGTAATATTTTTTATTTGCCGGATCGCAAGTATGTTCATATGTTTCGCCTGTTTCTAGCTATGCTTCTACAGTAAATCAGTTTAATTATTGCATGGCCGTTTTCTTCAAAAAGGTTTGCCACAGCTTCCTCCAGCGGACTAAGTAAAAATGTTTAAACATTCCAAAGCCAGTGGCTTTACACTCCGCTTTATTAGCAACCATCTTTTTTCACTTTGAATTTTAAATTTCACCATACCTTAAAAGTTATTTTTACAACCTTTTTAATAAATCCCTATTTGATTCTCTTTTTTGTTACTTTTTGATAACCATCTGCTAATCTTCTAGGCGAACCAAGAAAATTTAAAATTTTTCCAATTTCTTCACATTTTTTGTAAATTGCAAGGAGCAGTGCCTCTACGAAAACCTAGTGCAAGAGATACATTTTCAATGTTAGTTTCTTTTGAATCACGTCCAATCGTTATGCAAAAAGGCGTCGACAAAAAACAGAGTCGCGTCAATGAAATATCGTCGTCACATTTGTTATAGAATACAAAAAATTTTTGAACAGTAATCGATAAGTGTCAATAACGACAAGTAGAATAACAAATCGAATGCGTCGACACATATCAACATTAATATGTGACGACGCCGACAACTAGAATAACGGTGAATATTAAATGAAGGGTATTTTGAAAGTAACGTAATTGGGCCATATACTGTCTTATCTTTTAAATAGTAAGTTTACTAACAGTAAGTTTAATAACAAAACAAAAAATAGAATTAAATATTTAAGAGTGGCTTATACAAAGAACGGCACCCTTCCCTTCGGTGTGTGAGTCCAACTTGCACTTGGTGCATTTATTTAGTTTAACTAACTTTTACAAGTAAAAATTTTAGAGAATTATTTCAAAGTTCGTAGAAAATGTGGTTAATTTTTTTCATATTTTAAAGGACTTGATGCTTGCCTTACCAGTACGATTATTTTCCATACAGAAGCATTAGTATTGTTTATCATTCAATGCTAATGAAATTGACAATCAATTAGTCTTATTAACTACTTCTATGTTCATGTGTAAATACATATGTATATTTACTTACCTCGGAACTTTGAGATAAGAATAAAACTTTAACAGTTTTTCTTTAAAAATTTTCATGCCAAAATATTTACGACAATTTAAAGAGTAACCAATCATACACACACTCGTGCATAAACAAAAAGAATAACAATAATAATATAATTCATATTTATTAGCCAACAATAGCAGAATACAAAAATTCTGAAAATAAAAATGAGACGGGGAATTATTAAAGGAATACAAGGAAAGGAATCGGAAATTTTTCAAAAGTACGTGATAGAGCACTAAAAGTTTAATGCACAATAATAAAATTTCTCTATTAAGAATTTTAAGCAAAAAAGATCCAATTTCGCAGAACACAAATTTAAAACAAAATAAAGTTAATGAACTCACATTTTTGGGAGAAGACAAACAAAAGAACAAAAAAAATATTAAAGACAAAGAAGTTAATTGAACTATTACTTTACATATTATTAAAGAAAGGAAGAGAAGCGATAAAAAAAGCATTCCATAAAAAAATCGGAAAAGATTAATGCTTTTAAAAAGCAGTGGAATTAGGACTTCAGATTATTTTACTGTTTGACTTGAGCAAACACGTAGACACATGGAGTTGTAGTGTTGCCATACTTAAAATCTCTACCAAGTTTGAAAAAAAAAAATTAACAATAATTTCTCTCATACATGAAAGTAATTATTTGGATAGACTAATTAATTGCCAATTTCATTAGCATTAAATGATAAATAATGCTAATGTTTTTTTTTCAAGTTTCAGTGATAAATAGTAAAAAAAAAAAAAAACAATAGCGCATATTCAAAAATCATAACCTAAGTCGTAACTTACTAAACAGAAACTAAAAAATAGTTAATAGATAGTTATAGCTCTTATTCACAATTCATATCTTGCACAACCACTGCTTCCAGCTGGTAAAAAAAATACAACCATGCGCATTGGCACGTAGAAAAAATAACATGTCGATAATATATTTATCGATATATATATTGTAATTAATTAAAAAGGTAATTTACTACTAAAAAATTAAATTTTTTCTTTAATAAATTTATACAAATTGTTTTAGTAAATAAATTGGAAAACCCCGTCAATTCGTATTTATTTTATTTTAAACACCGCTATTTCAAAAACCCCTAAATTCGTAAGAAATTGCAGGTCCTTACGATTACGAATCATCGGGAGTCCAATGTTTAGAAAATTGATTAAAGACAATAATTGTTTTTGATATAAAGAAATTCGAAATAACGGTTTAATTTATTTAATTTTTTTTTTTTTTTTTTGTAAAATTGATGTTTAATAAAAAAAAATTATATTAAAAAAAAATGTTTTTACAAATTGTTAATTTACTTTTTCTTAATAAAAAAACGCAAATAGGCAGATATAATCTCAATAATAATTGTTAGTTGAAGACCTTGCCTACTACAGATAATAAGTTTCCAATTTGTATGTATATTCATTTCCGGTAGATACGTGTATTAAAACAGTCACAAACAATCCTACACTTATACAAACAATTACAAATTTACAAATGTTTTTTTTTCTATAACGTTAAAATCATAAAAAAGCGCTAGAATTTAAGGTGATGAAAGTAACCTTCTGTAATTTCCAAAATTTAATAATATTTAAAGAAAAAAAGAGGGAATCTTACTTTTCTGAAGTAATGTAAACTCAAAGCATGATGCAAACGCAAAAAGCAGAAAAGAAATAAAACACATGCACAGACATAAAGAGGAAAAGTGTTTTTCTTTTTTATTTTACGCTTCAATTGAAATGAGGTTGAATTGAGGTGAACAAATTAAAAACAAAATAATAAAATAAAAATGCAGAAAAAGAACAACAAAAGAAATCTCTCTTAAGCTGTTATGAGTGATTTCAGTTTTATAATGAATTTTCAACACGCCAAAGTAAAAAAAAAAATTAGAGAAGACAAGGAGAATCCAAAGTAAAACTCATTCACAGTTGGACGATTGCAAATATTTTGTAAATTTAAAATTATTGTTTCATTACATATGTATGTATTACATTAAGAAAAACTGCATTGAGTAGCCACTTGTATATTTCTGGGTGAAATGGCAATTACATAAAAAATGGGGAAATTTGTTTGGGATATCCAGTTAAGCATGATTTCCAGTTTTGGAAATCATTGAAACTAAAAATACACGATACGTTATGAGTAACCGAAAACTCAAAGAGCCTGCATTAGTTGAGGCCACGATCATGCTTTAGTGTTTTTTAAAATGAAAATGTTGTTGAAAGAATTAGTGCGGTGTATGCTTATAACTAAATCATGTTTTCTTTAAACGTGCATATCATTGAGTTGACAGCACTGTTTTGTTTGACAACCGATTTGACAAATGACAGCTACTTTGTAGTTTGTTTGATTGGTAATATTATAATCAATAGATTTATGCCAGAGCAATACTTTAAATGGTCAACATGTATAATTACTTTTCATTTGATACAAAACTTTATGTAGCGATGAAACTGACCTTTGAAAACAATTACATCCGAAGAAATTCACATTGACCCTTATGCCTTGAGAGCGAGGATAAAAACTTATTCTGATCTCTCTATAACGTCAAGGCAAACTGACATTTGAAACGACTTTCAAAAACTACGGCATTATCTTATTATAAAATTAGACAGAAAAAAATTATTATAAATTTAAATAAAATACTTACCTTTTGCCAATATCGTTTTCAAAATTTGAAGAGTAATTCATTCACACGCAAGCAGAAACGGATTTTTTTTTTTTAGAAAATTAAAGTTAGAAAAGAAGAATAAAATTCTTGAGTTTAAAAACGAGTCAGAAATAAAGCTAAAATTCAAAAGTCAGTGCCTGATGAGTCTATTCCTGAATTAAGAATTTTGTATATGATTAATGAAGATATGCATTTATCGTACTTTTAATTAATTACTTTAAATTAATTAGGAATTACTAAATTTTTTTAGTTCATTTTTGAGTCATCTAGTAGAAAACGTAGATAAGCAGTATTTAAAGCTTAAATTAAACGTGCCATACCATAACGCCATACCCAAAACCATAATCATATTTACTGCCAGCGAATAGTGGTGCCATAGCCATAAGCAACTCTTTATTTGTTTTGCCGTTTGTTAAGAAAGCAGCGCAATGAAAAACAGAAATTAAAACTCGCCAATACAATGTAGAGAAAATAAAAAACAAGAACAAAATAAAAAAAAAGAAACAGTTAATACCTAAATTCAATAGTCAGTTGAATATGGTTATGGTAAACATCAAAATTTAATTAATATCTATGGTTACGGTTACGGCTATGATGTTATGGTATGTTACCAACAATCTATTACAGTATTTTTCATAAGGTTGGTTTGAACAGCTATTTTATATGGTTATGGCACGTTTAATTGAACCTTAAAGTAATAAACATAATTATTTTTCGATTGAAGTTGCCATGTCGATAGAAACAAACATTCTGGCAACAACTGAATGTTACGTGATTTCTTTAAACAAAATATGAATAATTTGGGAGGCGCTTAAAGTTGATTATGAAATAGAAAATAAGCGTTCTCTTGCTTGAATTTTTAGTAGAATTACATGTTTTGCGTTATATTGCACATGCCATCAGCAAAGTATACGTCGACTGTGGTAATTTGCCATAATTCTAATGAGACCAAAAAAGAGGTATTTTTTTGATAACATTGCCTCTCTCTAGATTCACTAAATTAAAATCTAATGACGATTGTTGAAATTAAATTACAAAAAGGTATAAACTAACATTTTGTGTTTTTGAAAAATGGTGAAGAAAATATAACAAATATTTTTTAAAGTGTAGAAAATTAATTTTAATTAGAAGCAATTAATTTTTTTTTTTACAATTAGCACATATTTCTATTTTCTCGGTGTAAATAATAATAATAGTTAATGATTTCAGAAATGGACTTCACTACTCTTATTTAACGATTCTCGGTGTGTTGACTTAACAACAAAATTTTCGATTTTACTATTCAGTAACATTTTTAACGACATTGGAAAATACTTAATCAAATTGACGTCTAAGAAGTAAAGACATGCATGTGCCTCGCTTGAATTTGCATGCTTTTTACTATTCTTTTTTGTTGCTTTCTTTTAATTGTTGACGAAGATGCCACTCAATTTCAATTTGTGTCTATTATCGTTAAGCTGAAGTTAGTGAATCACTTAGTCGTTATTGCTAACAACAGAAAATGTCGAAAAATATAACTATTATCGTATTGTCTGAAGTTATTGAACTGCACTACATATCTCTAATAACCAAACCGTTCCTGTAATTATTAAACTGGTTAAAAAATATTCACTGCCACTAATACCACTGTGCATGAGTAGGTGTGTTGAGTATATGGTATGGTAAAAT
This sequence comes from Gymnosoma rotundatum, assembly GCA_916610165.2. Taxonomy (NCBI): domain Eukaryota; kingdom Metazoa; phylum Arthropoda; class Insecta; order Diptera; family Tachinidae; genus Gymnosoma; species Gymnosoma rotundatum. The sequence continues at coordinate 64,009,972 of OU744336.1, forward strand.
CTTTGGTTTTAATTTTTATATTTGTTTACATTTCTACTCATCTTTGAAGTACTACGGAGATAAAAATAATTCAAAACAGAGGTGAGTAAGACGATGAATAGAGTTAGAGAGTTTGCATTTTAGAAATACAGATTGAGAATAGGATGATAAAAATCGAAAAAAAGCAAAGTAAACTTGTTTTTAGTTCTTTCTCTGTTTTTAAGGAATTTAACAACCAACGAAAATAATTCACATAAACTACATAAAATCCAGAAATGAAAACCTTCAGAGATGCAACTATCATGCTGCAGCACAAACGACAACAACAACGACAAAACAGAATACAAAATAATAATAATAAACTAAAATCACAAACACGAAAATAAAAACAACGACAGACAGGCAAGGCAAACTGGTTCATGATGACAGCAGCACTTACTTGCTCACTAGAGAAAAATAGTATGATAATATTTTTACAAAACAACAACAGCAATAACAAAAATATTGCTATTTCCAACAAAGTATAAAAAACAAAAGTGTAGAAAAAATTCAAAAATACATTCATACATGTATGTATGCAGCAGCGTTGCCGCTTTGGTCCAATCGGACCAAACTTGGTAGTTTTTAGTTTTTAAAAAACAGTTTGGTAGTTTGGTTGGTTTGTTGCATTTTTTAAAAATTTTTGGTAGGTTTTCTTCCTGTAGCAAATTTTTAGCAATAGTAAATTTTTTACCTTAAGAATTCAGAACATAAAATAAAAAAATGTAACTTTAAATTAAATAAACAATAACCGTGAATAGTTTTACCACTGTTTTCAAAAACTATTTTAGGGGTAATAAAAACATCTCTGCTTTTTTGCATAAAGATGATTAAAGCTATAACCATCTCTGGTTTAAGGAACGCGAACAATATTATGAAATTGAAATTAACAATCACCCTTATTGTGTTTGGCGTTTTTCTAGCAAAAACTCGGCGTTTTTTTAAAGTTTTGTAATAGATTAAAGATAGCTCGCAACATTTGTCATTAATCTATTACAAAATTATCGTAGTCAAAATACGCCTACGCCAAACACAATAAGGGCCAATATTTTTGAGTGAAGTCTTATTTACAAGTGTTTGTATTAAAAAAATTAACAGACAAAATGGAAAAGTAAGTAAACTTTTTTAATTGTATATATGTACCTATTAATGACATAAATATTTACTAATATTGCATGTAAAGAAACAGTCAAAAAAAATTCAGAACCGAATGGTTGAGCGAATTTGATTGGCTCCAGGAAAGGGATGGGTGCTCATTCTGCATAGTATGCTCTAAAACTATTTTAAATCATAACATCCATCTTAAAAATCACAAAAAGACAAATTTCCACCTCAACAATTACGAAAAAAAACAGAGTTTATGTGCAAGAAACGCATTTTTAAATTTTTGGTAGGCTGTGAACGATTTTGGTAGGATTTTTGAAAATTATTGGTAGGAAGTCAATTTCTTGTGTGGCAACGCTGGTATGCAGTATTTATTTTGCACGACGCAGGGATGGCAAGGTATGTAATTGTATTACATTGCAGTGTTGCCAATTGGATGGAAATTTTCTTAAAGCATTTCTGAATTTTCTTTTCCTTCTTGAAGCAAAAACAATTTTCCAACTTATGATGGCAAAAGTAAGAAAACAAAAAATGGGTGTTTTTCTTATTGTATGCAACAGCTTTACATTACTTCAAATTAATGCCAATAATAGGATTATTATGGGGCCGTCCGATTTAAAAATTTAGTTGTTATTTTTTTTATTTTTTATAAAATGCCAGTTTTAAAATGTTATTTCAATCCTACAAATTTCAATTTTCTGCACTGCACAAAAAAAAACGAAGAAACAACAACTCGATGGCGTTAAAGAATAACCGCGTATGTCGACTCAGCTCGATTTTAACTTTTTCGTGCTAATTTACTTTGCTTTTTTTTAATTATTTTTATATTATTCCAAAAATCTTGCCAAAAGCAATATTAACGAGCAAAAGTAAATTTATTATTTTTGGATCAGATCGTAAGAAATACTACTCGCATATAAAAGAATACTTATCAACAGTGAAAGTAAATGTAAGTAAATCGAATGGGGTTTGGTGTGCGTCACTTCAACAGCAGGGATCAGAATTAGAGCTTAGGTTGTAATCCAGAAGAACATGTTTGGCAATAAGGCATGCCATAGATCGTTGGAATTTGTCGTTTTGGTTATGAGTCAAAGCAAATAGAAAATGTCTTTTTCCTTTGGCTTCTTTGTTTTTATTGATACCAAGTTATATTTCCCATATAACTTTCTTAAGGTCACTAAATCGCTGGTTTCCAATGCGTTTACCCTAATGTTAGATAAGTGAAAAGCATATGCTTTAAAATTACTTTATTAGATGGGAATTGAGTCAAAAAACATCAAACACAAAATACTTAAGCGCAAATAAAAGAATCGTGATTTAATTTTTAAAAAAACTTTAGATTGTTTAAATTTCCTTTCTGCAATGAAAATATATAATAGACTTAGTCGGCTGGCGTAAATCAGATCCCAGTTTATAAAATCAATTTGATGCTTATCGACCGAATTATAGCTCTTGTGGTCAATTAATTGAATACTTTTATTTTTAAAAACTTAAGTTGAGTAGGATTTAAGTTAAAAAATATAGAAACCGGTTGGTACAGTTTAAAAATTTCGTTTAACATCTCCGATATGAACGCACAACACCAACAACATTGAGAGTGCGACATTTTCAAAATAAAAACACAACACAGAACTAAAAACAATAACGGCAAAAATTAAAGCTACCTGGTTTAAAATAAAATACAGGAAAAAGAATGTAAATTAAAGGAAATAGTAAATTAATAAAAATAAACTAATCCTTCAGTTTTCGATACTGGCGATGTTATTAAACATAAACATAAAAACCGATTATTGCTTGGAGTTATTTTTTCGATTATTTTCTATTTCTCTTTTCCGAACATAATGAAAATGAAAAACTAACAATACTACAACAGCAGACAGACTAAAAAGCATTTGATTAGACGACCACGACTGGTATAAACTACACTTGCACGCGCAGCCACACAAAAAAAAAATAGACAAGAGATAGACAAAGCAAAATACATAGTAAATAAATCATGTGTTAAAATAATTTAGAGCTGCCAAATGTTTTTATATTTTTTTCCTTAAATTTAAGAAAATATTCTCCAAAATTGCTTACACTTTCCTATTGTCTCACATTGCTTCATTACGACACAAAACCTCTGAGACATCAAATATTATTTGCAATAACTATAAGAATCTGTGACTTCATATATTTGGATTGACACCGAAGTTTTTGCTCTGTATTTTTTCTGAAATATATAGTTACGAGAGCAAGATCTGGCAACCCCTATTATTATTAACAGTATGAGAGTGGTGAATAAAGTTACTTCCAATAATGGTGTGTGTATACAATACCACAATTAGCTAACAAAAGCTGAGCAACCTCAATGGCTGCGTTGGTAGAGGTGCGTGCTGTAAAACAGAAAGAAGATCATGATTTCGAGCCCACCTTTGGACATGCGTGCAAAGGAAAGTAGCAATTTTTATAATGCAGCAGTACAAACCTCTCGATAGGTAAAGACAATTATTGTGTGAAGCCGAAGCCATGGCAGATAATTTAATGAAGACGTCTAATTTAATATAAGAGTAACAGATAATTGTCAAAACGGCCTTTATAATAAAAAGTGAGAACGGTACTGGTGAGCGCAGGGAAGTGTAACAGAAAAACTACAGTGTATGGCAGACGTATGTTGTGGCTATTAGATTAAAGGGGATGACTACCTTAGATGAAAGGCGAAGTGGAGTAGTCTGTGGATGGTTAAGGTTACTAAACAAGGCATCGAGTAGATCATGTTTAGCGGGAGTAACACAGTAGTGTAGCGTGGATCAAAGAGTATAGTCAGATTAAGCCACAAAGTAAAGTATACACAATTTTTATAATGAGCCACTGTGGTATTTGCAATCAAAAAGAATCCGTACGTTTGTTCTAAAAAGGGAAAAACGTACCAATATTTTATACCTCCTGGAAAAATTTTGTTGTTTTGAAATTATTGCCCAAAATTATGTTTTCGCCTAAAATTTCGTATTAATTTTTTTCCACTTATAGAAAATCGTTCATATGAACGTAAAAATCGTTTAAAATTTTATTAATCACTTATTACCATATTTTTAGGATTACTTTCATCACTAAAATGTGTTGATAATCTATCATTCTTAAATTGTTATCATTCATTTTTAAACGTTTTCAAAAATTTTTGGATTTGAAATCCAGCTCTCGTATTTGCTAGGGTGGAACTAAGTTGCCGTATTTATTGCCTGGAAAATTATGAAAAACACTCATTAGTTATTACATTCTAACCGTTATTATTGATCAGCCCTATACTTTAAACATTATGCATGACTAGCACTCAGTACAAAAAGCTTATCTATCTCAAACCCATAAAAAACAGGATTTTTTTATTTGTCAAGCTAACAGCAAAAAAAGATATGCTGACCATGCTAAAACTAACATTAATATGGGCTTTACAACTAATTCTCATATTGTTAATAAAATTTTTGTTCTTAAAGCGAAATGTTTTAGCCTGTTTTAGAAAGCTGGCTAATGGCTTCCCGAGAAGCGAGCTTTAGCAACCAGTGAAATAGATACTTTTCTGACCAACAAATAAGTATTTTTATTATATGGATAATTTTTTTTTATTTATTAAATCTCAAAATAAATTTATAAAAATATCTATTTTAGTTTGAAATTACTTTTTATTTTTGAATTAATTATTCGGGCATGAGGTCAGAGTTTTATTTCAATTGAATTTTTTTCAAAAGATAAACTGCAAACATTTAAAAAATAATAATAAATCTACAATTAATAAAACAGTAACAGGGAGTCATTTCGGTACATGAAATATTTTTGGAAACATTTGGTGTTAGTGTAAAAAGTAATCGATATAAAATACAAAACACCTAAAAACTGCTGGTTGTATTTTAATGAAATTTTGTTCAAATATAGAATACTTTTTTTTTCGTAAAAACTATGTCGTTTCGTAGAGAAAATAGAGATATGTACAAATGTGAAAGCTCCCAATTTTACCGGTATAATAGTACTAAAATAATTGCCAGCATATTTTATTATTGCAATTGAAAAAATGTTTAACACTGTTTACAGAAATCTGAAATAAATATTTAAAAACACATTTTTCTAAATCTGAATTTTAGGAAAACTAGAAGTGAGACGCAGACGAAGTATTCGTCACTGTTAGTACTAAATAAACTATTAATCATTATACCGCAAAATTTGAAATGCATGCAGATTTTGTACAATCTTTCACAAAGTGGCAACACTGCTAAGTACAGAATTGTAAAAAAAACAAAACCTTTGAAAATATCTGCCTTGCCCTCTTCCTCTTAAATGTTCTATGAAACAAATAATCTGTTAGAGCTATGTAACTTGAGCTATAAATTTTTTTGTTTGCAAGAGGTGTAGAAAAGCCCCCGCTTGCAAAATTACATGGCTTGAATTTTTAGAAGATTTCTTTTACACTTGCTTTTTGTACGTTCATTGTATACCTTTTGTTGTTTTTGTATTAAAAGCAAAATGTACAAATTCCGAGGGCATAAGAAATTTCACCGTTAAGACGCACACTGAAATTCGCTGCAACTTTTAAGAGACTTGATAAAAATTGCATGAAAAATTACATCGTAAAAGTTTGGCCTTTATAGTACTCGTTCTATGTCAATACTTTGGTAAGAGCTTATGTGCCTAGTAGAAACACCACAAATTTTATTTTTTAAGCAAAAAACAAATTTCACAAACAATTTTAAATTTGTTTGTATGTGCGTGTGTCAATCATGGCTAAACGACTGATTTGATTTAATGAAATGTGTAACACGGGAAGATGTTTTTCCTCATCGTAAAATGGGGTATTATATTTTCAAATAGAGGAACAGGAAGTGAGTAAAGCTCCTCCTTTTCCAAAAATTGTATGTGTCCGAACCGAAATCAATTCAACAATATTACGCTAAAATATTTCTTGGGAAAAAAAAACCGACTTCAAAACAGATTTTATCTGTCTGCCTATAACAGCTCAAGTGTATGGTCACAAAAATTAGGTTGCATTAACTTTTGGGACTGTTCAATAGTTTGGCAATATACATCAAATTGCAGCAACTATAGGTTCACTCTTTAATTTCCAAATTCAAATTATAAACTCCTTAATATAGCCGAATTAGAAATACAGATCCCTTTTAAGTTTCAGCGTTCTATCTACAACGGTTTAAAAGTACAGCCACACACTTGAAATTACATCAACTATTGGAACACCCTTTAACTTCTAAATCCATATTTTATACTTGTTGTTATAGCGGACATAGCAATACTGGTTCGTTGTAATTTTCAAGCGTCTGTCTACAACTGTTCAAAAGTATGGCCATACACATCAAGTTTAATGAACTATTGGCGCACCCTTTAATTAATAATTCTTAATATTAATACTTGTGACTATAACGGCGATAGCAATCGACATTCTGTCCAATTTGCAAGCGTTTGTATATAACGGTTCAAAAGATAGGCCCATATAAGTAAATTTACATCAATTATGGGGGACCCTTTAATTTTTAGATTTATTTTTGTATATTTTTTTGTTTTTGGGAGCCACAGTAATACGCAGTCATATTAAATTTTACAGAATCGCCCTTTACAGTTCATAACACACGTAAAAAATATGTATGTTGTATGGGGACACCCTTTAATTTTCAAGATTATGAACTGTTTTAAAAAGGGGACCAATCTGTAAGCATAATCTATCATATTACCAAAAATTTTCAAAATCGGATCAGAAATGACTGAGTTCTGGAGGCACAAATATAAAAAAAGCAACATTTAGCCGAACTGTAAAATAAGTAAAAATCACTTGAATTTAATAGGGTTACCATTTAATTTTGTTATTTTTATTTATTTATTATTACAACTTTCAAGTAAGTTGGTTAAAAAAAATGCCTAGCTGCTTTCAGACGACATGTTTTTTACGTATGACTTAGCAAATTTCAGACTGCAAAATACATATATGCATGCATGTTTTGTGAACAAATTTCGACATTGCTAATATAAAAGTTAGAGCCGTTCACTTTATTCTATCAAAGATAATGACTTTCGTTGTTTTGAACCCAAAAATGTATATCAGATTTAATTATACAAGTACATTTAAACGCAGAAATTAGAAATCGTCTGTAGATTAACATTTTTGACAGATATGTAAAATACAACGAAAATCAAACTGACAAGTCATGTCTAAAAAGACATGTTGTCTGAAAGCAGCTTAAGAGATATAAACACGAAGTTTTCTTTCTATTTGAAGTCGACTAAAAAATTACAAAACTTCCAGAATATTTAAATTTTAACCGCCAGAAAATAGTACAAACTTGTGATCTCATTTGATTAAACTAAGGAACTCGTTAATTTAATTTTAACTAAAATAAAAATTTAATTGAAATAAAATAACTAAAATAAAATAATCCTTATAAAATAAAACAGTCTAGAACTACTCCATAAATTTTTAAACACATTTGAAACATAACAAAGAAACGTTAACAGTAGGTATCTATTTGACTTTACTGCGAGTAAAACTTATTTGACGCGAAAAAATCCAGCAGAAGTCATTCAGTTAGGTTTTTTTATTAAAGAAAAAAAAATGCGATAAGGAAAAACCACATTTTCAATTGTAAAAAAAAAAACAATGAAAGAAAACTTACGTGTCATACGTAGTAAAAAATGCATTCAATGAATTAAACACAAAGCAATAATAAATTGCATTAGTCAGCAAAATTTTATATGAAAAAAAAAACAAAAACAAAACAAATTCTATTAGTAACGCCAGCATTAGTTATCACCACTAGCATTGAATTATTGTGTTATAGAAATAGTTTTTATCACAAGCGGGCACCAGCTGACCACATTTTTATCGCCTGCATTATTATTAGAACCCACTGCCACCACAAACTTAGATAAAATTATGTATTTGAAGATACTTTTGCTTAGACTCATGGGTATTTTCTCATTTTAATAAAGAAGTACATAGGATAGATAGATTAATTAATTGCCAATTTCCATTACATTAAATCAGGGGTGGGCAACCTGCAGCCCACGTGCACATAAACTGCGGCCAGCGAACATAAGGCAACAAAACAAAACTTAAAAAAAAATTTTTATTCTTTTGTCTTGTATTCGAACGAAGATATAAAACAACAGCATTAAGCTGTCTCTAAAAATCATAACAAAAAAGTTTCGTTAAAATTAGTTACGAAAAACAAAAAAATTATAAATTTTTTATTTCCTTTGCATCAGGAATTTGAAAGAATGCTATTTTGATGTATTTTCAATTCCATTTTTGTTAACAGATGTGACAAAAATTCTCGAAAACTTTAAGTTAGAATTAATTGAACTGCAAGAAAAAAAAGGATCTTAAAATGAAAATTATGGAATTATAAAAAATTGAATTCCAGAAAAATTTAGAAGCGCACATATTTCCACGATTAATTAATCATCCCAATCATGAATATTCTCACGGAATTTCTCTGCCACGGAAAAAATTTTTCTCGAATTCCGTGGGAACAAAATAATAAAATAAGTGGCCCACTTAAGTTTGGTTGGCCCTCTTAAATTAGTTTTCAATTTCGCATTATAAAAAGGTGGCCCATCCCTGCATTAAATGATAAGTAATGCTAATGTTTTTATGTTAATTTTTTTTTTTTTGTTTCAAATAATGCCAATAAAATTTCAATGGTAGTGAAAACAAATCTCAACTAATTAACGTTACAAAAAGCAAGTAAGAGTGTTATATTCTATGCTATGCCGAATCTGACATACCTTTCACCATATACAGTATTGTTCGAAACCTAAGCAACTTTTCCCCAGTAAATACTCTTGGTCATATTTGTTCTGTTTAAATAGATTAATGAAAAAATTTCCTTTTATTTATTATTATACATATAGTCTACATACTAATAATAACAACAAAAAATACATTTTATGTCTTTGGAAGAAAATATAAAACAAAAACAAAATTAACTTAAAAATTCGCTGTTCGAAACCTGAGCAACTTTTACATTGTTGCATTTGTTGCGAAATATTAACTAAAACAACAACAAAAACTTTAAGCAAAAATTTTAGTCTCGTTATAATTGCTATTGAAAAAAGTAATTTTGGTTGATTTTATGCATTTAAGTAGTACCAATTCTTTAGAAGTGCCACCATGCTGCGAACACGTTATGGATCAGCTTTTAAGCTAAAGATTTTTGAACTTTTTAATAACGGTAAACCCCAGCAAACCAATTAAATATTAATAAATCAATAGTTTACCGACTTATAAAAAAGTATAAAGCTACTGGTAAAGTAGAGAAGGCCAATAGCGGTGGGCGACCTCGACAAACTTCTAAGCGAACAGACCAGAAAATTTTCCGTCTAGTTATAAAAATCCATTTATTTCGTCGAAAGACTTAGTGAATGAGCTTGAACTTCAGATTAGTTCTTCCACACTAAGAAAACGTTTATTGGAACAAAACTTAAGGAGACTCATGCCATCTAAGAAGCCTATGCTGACTAAGAAGCATTTAAAAAATAGGTTTATTTGATTGATTGCAAGGTAGTCTCTGATTTTCTCAGCTTTTTGGTTGTTTTAGGTTGGATTTTGCTAAAGCACATATGGATTGGACTATATCCAAATGGAGAACTGTTTTGTTTAGTGATAAATCTAAATTTAACTTACTTAATTCAGATGGAGTTTGCCACGTGATAAGACCAAAAGGAAAGCGGCTACATCCTCTGTACTTAAAAGCCACAATAAAGCATGGGGGTGGAAATGTGATGGCTTGGACTTGTTTTTTGGCAAGTTGTGTTGGTCCCTTTGTAGATATTCAAATAAAAATGAACCCTTTTGTTTACAGAAACATTTTAGCAACTCACATGCTTAACTATGCTGAGTGGGAAATGCCACTTCGATGGGTGTTTCAACATGACAATGACCCAAAACACTGATTAAAGTTAGTCAAGGATTGGTTGTCAGCTAATGGGCTTTAAGTTTTGGATTAGTTACCTCAATCGCCAGACTTGAATCTCATAGAGAACCTCTTTAAAATTTTAAAACGGAGAGTTGGAACTCGACGCTTTAAAAATAAAGAGGAGTTGATGAACTGTCTAAAATCGGAGTGGAAAGCTATAACAACATCTATTCTATCGAATTTTATTGAATCTATGCCCAAAAGATGCGCTGAGGTCGTAAGAAACAAAGGATATCATAGCAAATATTAAAAGTTGCTTAGGTTTTGAACAGCCAATTTTTAAGTTAATTTTGTTTTTATTTTATCATAACTTCCAAAGAAATGGATTTAAATTTTTGTTGTTATTTTTAGGTTATAGACACATTGTGTAGTAGTAAATAAAAAAAATATTTTCTATAAATTTATTTAAAGAAAAGATATGAGTCTATTATTTCTTAGTAAGAAAAAGTTGCTTAGGTTTCGAACAGTACTGTACATAAATATGTATAACAACATGTATGTACATATAAATCGGCATAAGTTTTTCTTTCCTACCACTAAGCTTTTCTGTTAAAAAAAAAGCATCGAAAATTGTAAGTTTTTCTTGATGATGATGATGGTTGTGTTAAGTGCTTAGGTGATTCTCTTTACTACTTAGTAAAGAATTATTACAGTTAACAGTGTACTGTTATTCACTTAATAGTCGTTGTGTTTTTGCCTTCTTTTACTCTGGAGGATAATTTAAGTAAAATAACAAAAGTCCTTATAAATATAATTTATGGATTTGTTGCCCCAAGAAATATGTAACGGAACTATAATAGTTTGAAATACTTAAAAAATTTTAGAACAGCATTAAATTGAGTTTAAATAAAACACTCGCTGTGCATCATTTCTTGAGAAGCTAAAGGACCATTTTGGGCATATATGGAATAGCACACACACTGTACTCTTTACACATAGTAGTCTACAGGGTTCTTAATAAGGCCCTATTAGTCCAATATCTGAAATAGTTTTGCGATTTGAACACCATGCAAGAGATAGAAAAAATCATCTTCGAGGTCGGACCGGTCAAAAATGAGGTAGAAGGTAATTGATACCCTCTGGAAACAAAAATGAAAGAGGGAGAGCCAGTAAAGAAGTAATGTAGTCACAAAGCTGCCGTACAGTCTGGTACAAACCCAAAACAAGTACTTAATTAGAAATCAACAGTGTCTATTCTGTGCAATCTAGCAGAAACTCTTTACCCGCAGATCATGCGCAAGTCCAGCACTGGTTGGCTTAACGTTCGAGGATCAAAGACAGTAAGATATTGGATGTAAAGGCCGTAAGGCACCCCACACCAAAGCCAATGCTGATAATCACAATAAAAGAAGAATAAGAAAAAGGCAGTGTACAATTGAATGTTCAATTGCATTTATTAAAAATAATTAGTTGCGAATGATTAGAAAAAAATATTGACTGCTTTTGGATTTATTTTCATTTTAAAGTTTAAGAAATTTTAAATTGAGTTTTGAAACAATTTAAATCAGAATTTAATTATCAGTCGACTACTGCCTGCAGTCATTAGTTTGGTTTGGTTTCATACTCGTTTACCTTGACAAGTAAACTTTTCCGTATCGAACAAAACGCACAATTTATAAGTGCTTTAAGTTCAAATTTATAGAATTTGTTTTTATTTTGAATGTTATTGTGCGAACGAACGAACGCTTGCGATATCGTGGGACTGGCAGTAATTTATTCCTGCAGATTTAAGTATGAAATGTAATTTTTTTTTAAGGTCTAGACAATTAATTTTCTATAAGACAGCAAAAGAATCAGGTTCTTAATTTTTATGTTTTTATTTTAAGCGATCATGTGATCGTTTAGGAAACATTGACATAAACAATTGCTATCATATGTAACAACATCAATCTATGACAGACATGAAAGCGATTGTTTCTTTTGAGTTGCTTTAAATTCTACCTCCCGCACTGTTGTTAATAAACTCATTCTCATAATATGGAACAACAACACACATAGTAGAAACATTGATCGCTTACATTTTCCAAAAAAGAAATTACAACCGCAACAAAAACAAGATACTTTTGTAGAAAAACAATGCTTTAAAAAAAAACCAATTAGATCGTTATCATGTTGAAAAAAATCAATATTGACAATTGTAAGCAGATGTTGACAGTATTTAGATGCTACACGGAGAAAGTAGTTTAGAATTTTTTTTGTTTGTAGGTGTGACCAAGTTTTCATTTATCTAAATTATATGTATATTATTATACGAGTAGTATAATATGATATACATTCACCAAAATTTTTAAGAAAAAAGAAACTGTGTACTTACTTAATTCGATGAAATTCTCATTTAGTTAATTGAGTTTAAAGCATAATAATCTAAATTTTCTATTCAAAATTTTAGGTAAGCACTGGCCAAACAAACGTATGAATTTGCTTTCCACTCAGTATAGATAATAATAATATTTTAGGATAATTTCATACAATAGTTATTATAAAAAATTAAGGGCATTAAGCAGTAATAAGGTAAAAGTTTTTCTCTGATTTAAAAACCTTAAGACACAAAAAATGGTTTAATCTTTTAACAAGAATTACAAATCCACTTGCTTTCTTTTTTTCTTTGCGAAAAAGTGTTATAATCAAATAGTGTCTACCGCTGGCCACTCCTTTTCTGGAGAAAATAATTGTATCAGACTGTTTTTCTAAAGAATAAATTCATAATTCTTAAAACATATTTTCTTTTTGCTGTCTGTCTATAACGGTTCAAAAGTGTGGCCGTATACATCCAGTTAGATCAACTGTTAGTACACCCTTTAATTCCTAAATCCAAATTTTATAATTACTGTCATAGCGGACATAGCAATACAGGTTCTTTGTAAATTTCAACCGTCTGTCTAAAACTGTTTAACAGTTTAGTCATATACATCAAGTTACATCAAATACTGTTACACCCTTTAATTACCAAATTCAAATTTTATACTTGCTATTACAGCGGACTTAGCAGTATAAGTTTTTTGTAAACCGTCTGTCTGCAGCCGTTAAATGTATGGCCATATACATTCAATTAAATAAACTATTGGGACGTCCTTTAATTTATAACTTTTAATACGTCAATGTAACGGCCATGGTAGTCGACATTTTGTCCAATTTTAACCATTTATCTAAAACGGTACAAAGATAGGGCCATATAAGTCAATTAACGTCACTTATAGGGACACCCCTTGAATTTGTAGAATTATATTTGTATTACTTTTTGCTGTTGGGAGCTACAGTGATACGCTGTTTATTTTTTAACTTAATTTGATGCCCTTTAGGGATCATAATACACGTAAAAAATGTATGTTGTATGGGGACATCCCTTATGTTTTTAAATTATAAGCTGGTTTTAAAACGGGACCAATCTTTAAGCACATCCTTTCAAATAAAGAAAAACTTTTCAAAGTCTTTCCAGAAATGCGGGCATTTGAGGTCGGGTAAAAACGAAATTTTTATATTAATATAATTGCTATTATTATAAAATTATTTATTTATAAGTATTTTTATTGCTTAATTCATTCATTCATTCATTCACTTGTCATCAAACCATTTATTTTAAAGCATTAAAACATCTAAATAAAAAGACAATCGAAATCGTCTAGAGAATATTTTCAGTGCAGCAGCGTTAGTTTAAAGACATTTTCTCTCACAAGTCATCAGGGATGGAAAATTCGATACTATTTATATATTTTCTTCAAATTATAAAATATATTATTCGAGAAATCATTATTTGCTCTAAGTTCCGTGCAGAGAAAATAAGCAGGATATGAAAATAATTGAAAATTAATTTAAGGTCATTCAAAACGCAACCAAGTTCATTTAAAACCGAATGAAATTCTTCTGCTTTTTTCAAAGTCATTAATACCTTTTTAAAGTCAGTGCCGTGGCACTTTTGTGTGCCACGAAATTTTAAGTGTACCGCCAAATTTTGAATTCGTAAAAATATTTTTATTATTGAATTATATGAATTATAAAAAAACTATGTAGTCAATGCTTCTATGTCGGCAACAAACAATTAATGGCGGCATATAGCTATTTTGCAACCGAATGACTTGGATGTTTTTGTAATGCTGCTTGCTAAAAATATAAAACCCACAGTAAAGCACGGTGGTGGGTCGGTAATGATTTGGGGTTAATTTTCTGCTTCTGGGCCTGTTGTATTGCACTTTATCGAGGGCATAATGGATCAGCACATGTACCTTGACATTTAAAAAAAAAAGTTTGTCACAATGTAAACAAAAACTTTTTTGGTTTTGGCAATAATTTTTATTTTTATCAAGACAATGATCAAAATCATAAGGCTTATAATGGGCGATCATGGTTGTTATATAATTGTCCGCATGTCATGGATACACCAGCCCAAAGTCCAGATATTAACCCCATTGAGAATTTGTGGAGCTACCTCGACAGGTAGGATTCGCCATCATACCATAAGTTCAGAGCTTACCAATTAGGCTGAAAATGGTAATAAAAAATAAGGGGATGCACACAAAATATTAAATTCTTTAAAGAGAAAACCATTCTTTGAAATTTCAAGAAGTGTACGAGTTTAGCTTTAGCATGGAAATATGCACTACATTATATTTTTGCTTTGCAAAAACCTAATTGAATTAAAATTTTTAAGTTGACCTCTTTTTTTGATATATTTATAAAATGAAGTAATAAAATACAGGATTCTAAGGCATCTAAACAATTTAATTGAGGTGTACGAGTTTCACTTGGTGCTACTGTAAATGAAATTATCAAAAAATTAAAATTAAGCTCAAATTTTGGATCAAAAGTATTTTTATTATTTACTCCCTAATAAACGCAATGTTATTTTTACACATAAATTTATTATTATAAGCTATTTTACGCAGTGTTTTATAGGTGGTAAGTAAATAATTTTAAGACTTATCTTTTTCTTTTTATGTCGCCAAATCTTTAAATAGTTAAAAGTGTGCTGTAACAAAAAAAAAAAAAAAAACAAAAAAGTTGAAAATTACTGTCCTACAAGATAGAACCACAACCAATTGACTAAAAAAATACATTGAAAAAACAAAGTATATTTTTAAACACCATTGGCAAGATATGTACATAAGTTTTTCCGAAAATATTATTTATCCTTTTTTCATTAATTTCTGGGCATTAATTTTTTGTTATAATTAGCTTATATTTTCTTGTTCTTTTAACTAAAAATAGTTCTCTTTTTATTATGACCTTATACTATTTATAAATTTAAGTTTTCCATGCCTGATTCAAAATACACACTTAATACGTTGTGAAGTGATGTCAGTAAGGTGAACTATGGTGAATATAAGCGTATTTAATCAGCTGCAGTTGTAAATAGCAAAACAAAAAATACACCACCAATAGAGTTCATATTACTAGCAGCGAACTGACTGACTGTAGTATTGGGCCAGTAGTGACACCCCCAAGCGAGCAACGTGTGTGTAATTTTATGCCTCTCTAGATATGTATTAGATGTAAACTAACAAAATACAAATAATACCCAAACGAATTGAAATGCAATCAGTCAGCCATTACAAATTGTTGCTACCTGTACGAAACGTTTTAATTCACTGTAAACCTCCTTTTCTTACTACGATTGTTGCACGCTTCAATTGTTCTTGAACAATTTGAGATATTGTTTTTTATTTATTTCCTTATTGAATTATTTACTTTTGTAAACTTTATTTAGCGTTGCTACTGGAGATGACGCAACAATTTTGCAAAATCAGTCGCAAAGTTAACTTCTTTGCATATAAAAATTTAAATTTTTATGACAGCGGAAATGATGGACTATATCAATAATTTAATAAATTTATGGACAAGTTTTGGTATTCCTTCCTTAAAACCTAGAAAGTTTAATTTTGTTTTTTATAACTTGACTTTGTGGAAGTTTCAAACAAAATAAAAATTAAACTTACTGGCATAAGATATGACGGCAAGTAGATAAGCCTTCAAGTTGTAAAAAATAACTGTTCAATATTTAGATAAAATTCTTATGTTTCAAAATAGATACATAAAAAAAATTTTACGAAAGAAAACTGCTTTCGCGTGTTAGTCTACGTAAACATCTTCTCAATGTCATCAATGACAATACGTTTTTTTTTTTATTAAAACGAGCCGAATTTGATATAAAAATAAATTCAACTTAAACGCAGTAAATATGGTATTCTTTAAAATACATTATATTCCAATAAAAAAAATACGCAAAAATATTATAATTTATTGCGAAAACCATAAAAGCTGTCCTGTATTATTAAAAAATACAATCAAAGAAATAAACATTCACAGAAAGAAAAAATAATACAACGGCGGTGATGATGGGGTAGGACTGCCACATTTTTTTTTAGTTCCACGGGTATCAAAAACTAAATATAAGAAAAATATCAACATTTTCTGAACCCAAATGATTTTTGCTGCAAACATAATTGTCTGGTAAACGTTCAATACCGTAAAACTGGGTGAATAGGAGCCGAGGGGTGAACTACTAAATATTGATGGAAAGTAATTTTAGTTATTATTTTCTCAAGGTCTAAAAGGCGATAGTAAAATTTATTTTGTTTGGTTGGCTGCACTGCTTTTAAACACCACATTTTCATGTTTAATATTTTCGCGGCGACTCCTGTAGGTGGGGTGTGTATGAAACTATTTTTGTGAACGCTTTGCTAGTCATACCGTTTGACATATCAAAATAAAATTCGGTATGTGCCTTTGGTACATGAACATAAAAAGATATATAGTTTTTTGGCATAATCAAGAAGAGGAGTAGCTTCCTTGACACTCCAAACTAAGTTTGTTATTCCGTTTGTAATTTCTACAGTATCCATTTCCGACCCCATAAAGTATATATATTTAGACTTCTTATGCATAGCGAAGTATATTAAGCGATGTCCGTCTGTCCGCTCATACCATTTGGTGCAATAAATCAAAAAATAAATATATGCGGCGATAGACAATTAAAAAATTGGCACTCGAACATATTTTCCGAGTTTCGAGGCTCTAAAATTGTCTTATTTATCATAAATATCAATATGGGTTTCATTTAACAGCTTTTGAAGAGATATTTAAGTAAATACTAAATTTTTAAAAAAATGCTTAGCCCGTTAAGAGCAGATGGCACTTTTGTGTAAAATTTTATATATGCAGTACCATTTTTTTTAATCTCCGTCACCCCAATATTTGCTTTTTTGATTGGAGTTACTTCTCCAAACTAGGTTTACATAGATGGTAAAGGTTATATCTGTGGTTTTCATGAATAACAGCCTATGTTCAAATTTTCACATTTCGAGTTAATGATACCACCAGCGTTGCCGCTTTGGTCCAATCGGACCAAACTTGGTAGTTTTTCGTTTTTAAAAAACAGTTTGGTAGTTTGGTTGGTTTGTTGCATTTTTTTAAATTTTTGGTAGTTTTTCCTCCTGTAGCAATTTTTTAGCAATAGTAAATTTTTTAACTTAAAAATTCAGAACATAAAATAAAAAAATGTAACTTTGAATTAAATAAACAATAACTGTGAATAGTTTTACCACTGTTTTCAAAAACTGTTTTAGGTGTAATAAAAACATCTCTGCTTTTTTGCATAAAGATGATTAAAGCTATAACCATCTCTGGTTTAAGAAACGCGAACAATATTATGAAATTGAAGTTAACAATATTTTTGAGTGAAGGCTTATTTACAAGTGTTTGTATTAAAAAAATTAACAGACAAAATGGAAAAGTAAGTAAACTTTTTTAATTGTATATATGTACCTATTAATTACATAAATATTTACTAATATTGCATGTAAAGAAACAGTAAAAAAAATTTTAGAACCGAATGGTTGAGCGAATTTGATTGGCTCCAGGAAAGGGATGGGTGTTCATTCTGCATAGTATGCTCTAAAACTATTTTAAATCATAACATCCATCTTAAAAATCACCAAAAGACAAATTTCCACCTCAACAATTACGGAAAAAAACCAAGTGAGTATAACAGAGTTTAGGTGCAAGAAACGCATTTTTAAATTTTTGGTAGGCTGTGAACGATTTTGGTAGGATTTTTGAAAATTATTGGTAGGAAGTCAATTTCTTGTGTGGCAACGCTGGATACCACATTGTTACATATTAAATGATTTTTAAAAATATAAAAAAAAAAATTTTAAAAATGAACCTATATCCCCCTTTTTTCTTTGCAGAACAATACAACTTCTACCTTTTTTCAAATTAATTTCAACAATAATGTAGCATGTCGACAAACACTCGCTTTTTTTTAATTTCTTTCTAATAAAAAAAAAAAACACAGCGCCAGATACGTTTTATCTGAACACATTTCAAAATTATGTTATGAATTTTGTTTAGTTAAAAACAAATCATAATCACGTGAGTGTTTGTTTTTGGTATTTTATGGTCATAACTGTGCTTTATACGGTGTTTTTTCTTTTTCTGTGTAATCTTAGCTGTGCTGTTAAAAAAATGTAAAAGTTTCGCATTTTATAACATTTCTATTCTAACTTTTTTTTAATTGTATTAAAAGTTTTTAATATATATACATATATGTTATTTTATCATATGTGGTACCTTCTCTTTAAGTTCGTTACTTACTTGTGTGGTCGCATTCTTTTTGTTCAGCGAAAATCATTTACATAGACACACTCTGTTTTGTCAGAACACAATTTCGATGTTTAAAATGGTTAGTTATTTTCAAACTGCTCTGAGATCTAGTCCATAAGGAAATGTTTTCTAAAAATTAATTGGAATATTGCTTAAACCTTTAGTTACATTACTGCATAAAAAAAGTTGAGAAATTTTGATACCAAGACCGCAGCTTTAAAAATAACTAGTTTGTGCTGAACTGAAAAGTTTGATTTTAAGACATGCGCTGTTATATTCATTAAAACCACAGATATAAGATTCGGCATAGCCGAATATAGCACTCTTAGCAGAGAACGGCACGAGTACACCGCAACCATGAGTATACCGCATACTTAGTCCAGATTTACACTATGCAATTTTTTGAGGCATTTTTTTCTCAATTTTCTATTTAAGTTACAGTGTTATGCGTTATTTAAAAGTAAACATTAGCAACAGTAACATCACCTCAATACTCAAGCAATACTATATTGCTTACTCCTCCTGCTTCACAAACAAACAAAAATTGCATGCCAGTTTCATGAAAAATTGCATTGTCTTAATGCCGTATAACTCTATATTTTTCATACTCGAGTATTTTAAACACCGCAATAAAAAGTTGCGGTGTTTATTTTACCCATTCTTGTAAGTGTTTTTTGTTGTGGGTATCAGCGTTGCCAGAAGCTTTGAAAAGAAAATCATCATATGCAGAAAAAAATCATATTTTACGGAAAAAAATCATCATTTTTTCAATACAAATTTTTTTTTAATTATAATTAACATATATATATATATTAACATACATTGTATATATTTAAATTATTATTGTTAAGAGTGTACGAAGTTTTATGAAGAACTATTACTCTAATATATGTACATAGGGTTTCATATTTTTAATGATATCTTGGTTAATTTTTAAATTATAGCAGGAACAGTTTCTTATTCGAGAGTGCTGTTGTCTAATCTTTTTCTATATTAAGTTTTGTTTAAATTGCACGTTGAGTATATTTGTTCGTCATTTGCTGAAGAAATATTTAAGTTTTTAACAAATTTTGACAACACCGAAAACGCTGGAATGTTGTCAGCACGAGTTATTTTTGAAAGTTTTGACCAAAATTTCTCACAGCTAAGATTATCTAGAGTTGTAAAATGATCACTGAATTTTATAAAGCGGAGTTCTCTAAATTCCTTATCTAAATTTTGAATATCCTTTCACTAATTAAATTTGGAAAATTGTGTATTAAGCCTGTCAGAGACTTAATTTTTCAATTTATAATTTTCAAAGGATCAAACCATGAGAGCTCTTTTAAAAGCGTATCGTTAAAATCAAATAATTTTAATACTTGTTTACATAACTCAATGTAAAATGCCAGACAATTTTCAGTAAATTCATTTTTTTCATTTGCAGTGAGCTTTGAGCTACAATTTTTTTGTTTAACAAAAACACCCAGATAGAATTAATCGTTGTGTAGAAATAGACTTTTGTTTTCAAAGTCAAGGTAGTTATTGTGACTCATTTTCACATATTCTGTTTGTATAAAATTGTCTAAAAATTTTAAGTAAAGGCGCTGCAGTTTCTAATACATACGTATTTGACAGGATGAGCTTTGAAAAATTTTGTTTTGTTTACAACAAGCTGATACAAAACTTATCTTCACTATGTAGTAAAATTACAATGAAAGTACTACACACTTGAAATACAAAAATCATAGTTTTTATTAATTAGAAATCATAATTTAAGAAAAAAATCATCAAATCATATTTTCAAAAATCATCAAAAATATGATAAAATCATCATTTTGGCAACGATGGTGGGTATATTTAAAACAAAGAGCCTAAAAACGAGTCTCAAAAATATCGCAATTAGAATTTTAAGTATTTTCTATAGTCGTACGCGAGAATTTTTTTAATTCTCTTTATTTGTAAGTAGCGTTGCTACATTTTTACCCTATAAAAATTTTTTACTGCCGTGTTATGAAATTCTGCATTGTTGCTTAAAGGCACAGCTTTTGTACACTATTTAAAGCAGGTATACTTATATTGTTGCTGTTTTTTATGTACAAATATTTTCAGTTTATGCGCCTTGTTGTCATAAACGTGCTACTAACGGTATTTAGGAAAACAAAATGATAAAAAATAAAATAAATTTATTTTTCGAATCCGTGAATAAAAGGAAAATTACTTAATTTTTTTAGTTTTAAACAAAACTGTATATACGCAGATGTAATATTGCATTGATTGAATCTCATTAGACTTCATAAATAATAAATTGCAATACAGTTTTTAATTTACATATATTATTTTGTTAAGCATAATTATTGCTTTTATAATTTATTAATTTAAAAAATCTAATTTACTTAAAGAATAGAATTTATAAATTTCTATCTTATGTGAATTAAAAAAAAAAACCCTAACAAAAACGTAATATAATAAACAATGAACTATTCTTGAGTTATTAGTAAACTTTTGCGGTGTTTTTAATAAAGGAAAAAAAAAATGGCGAATTTTACGGGTTCTATTCAATTTATTTTCTGTTACATATTAAATAAACTTTCATAATTTCAAAGAAGTATGTATGTTAGCTATTTTAGACATTGGCGACTTTTGATATTGTGTTTGATTAAATAATTTTGATCTGATGACTCTGTTTTTCTCACACTACACACGTTAAAATCTCTTTCTTGGTGTTTGCTGTAAGTAAGAGTACGAATAAAGTAAAGCCAGCATCGCAAACATTTTACTTGAGTATGCTAGACACTTTCTTTCTATTTCATTTATATATTTACTTCAGCATGACTTCAGCACAATCTTCCTCCTCTGATGTGTTTTGAAAATGCGTTTTGTGTTTTAGTGCACTAAAGTGAATGATTTTCTTATGTTTATACAATTATATGCCTAAAATTTGATCATAAAAGCGGGGAAAGCTCTTAAGCGGGGCGCACTTAAGTGAAAATTTTGCAATGCAAATGATAGGAATTTTTTTTTTTTGCCAGCTGTTTTTGCGCTTTAAAGCGGGGAACTCACTTAAGCGGGGCGCACTTAAGCGGGAACTACTGTATGAGCATTTCATGATATTCTCATGAAATATTTATTAAAACTGCAAATTAGATGTATTACAGCGAAGAAAGCATATCAATATGGCCAGTTCGCTACTGCTCATATAGCTCATAAGTGGATTTTGTAAAAAAAAGCCAAATTGATTAAATGAGAACTATCAAGCTTCGTTTTGGACAACCCTGTTATATGTACTTTACATAGCTCGCACTCAAAAACTGTTATATTAACAGAATTGAATTGTTTTAACATTTTCTTGCAAGATACTTTTTTTCGTTCTAACAAAAAATACAAAATGAGACTAACTGGACTTGGTACAGTAGATTTTCGAACAATTTAGGTTATGTTCAGAATTTGTATTGGTTTTTAGAAATACAATTTATAAAAGTAAAACTGCAACAAACGTTCTGTAACAAACATTTTCAAAATTTAGGGTCTTTAACAAAAACTTGGTAACTCTGATATATAATTTTAATAACACTTTAGTGCTGCTCATCATACAAAATTTACAAAAAAAAAAATATATTAAAAATGCATTTTACATAAAATCGTCTTAAAGAAAGGAGAAGAAAGCAATTTTTATGTGATAAAAAAAGTGTTATTCATTTTATTTACTGGTATTTTTCCAATGAAAGCTGAACGAAAGAAAAAATGAAAAAGAAAAAAAAACGAAAAAAAAATGTTGTAAACAACTAAAAGAAAGATATTAAAATGTTTGTATGTAGATCAAATTGTATATGCAACAATTTTAAATATGAAATAAAGAAATTTAAATGGCAAGTAGAATAATATTTTTCGTAATTGCGGGTATTTTAAAAATTTTTTTAACCACACAATTTCACAACAATATTGCACATGCAAGTATTTCCAGTCTGCAAAAGTGAACAAAAAGATAAAGAAAAAAATCAGAACAAAGACATTTTGACAATGATTTATTGTAATAACAAGACATAAAGGATTGATTAACTGCAGGAGAAAAAAAATAGAATAACATTTCTAAACAAAATAAATAACGCCATGTTTTAAAAGACATAAAATAATAATGAATTTAGAAACAATAACAGTTATTTCTAAAATAATGGCAGTAAAATAAAAATTAAATTATTATTTTTGACATACATATGTATATAATCGAAATGAAATGAAACGAGCTAAGTGTTACCATTCACGAAATAAGCACTAGTTGAAAAAAAAAACGTTAGATGACGGACCCTTTAGTAGGCTTTTCCAATAAAGAAAAAAAATTATTGCATTTGTTATTTATTTGCTCCCTTATTAAAAGCAAACTAAAATATTGGAATTTCTTGCAGTTTTAAGCAGCATTCATGTCACAAGAGCTGCTTGGTAAATCTGTTTAAAAAAAGGTTCAGTGTCTTATTTGAAAAATTGTAAAAAAACAGATATAAACTATAACATTCCATTGAATTATATATTAAAAGATGTGTGTGAAGATAAATACGTCAAGTTAAGTACGTTTTAAAAAAAATGTAGCATGCGATAAATTTTTTCTCCCAAAACTACAGTACAATTTGTAGGCCACATTGACAAAATCCCTCACAGAACTCATCATATATGAGAAAATTGCACTAAGTCAATTTTCCGCGTCTTATAAAAAATTTCTCAAATTCAATTTAAATAAACTGTGCTCTTGATTTCCCAATAGGTCTTATTCTGCGAGATAGAAGGGTTTGGCCACATTGACAAAATCCCTCACAGAACTCATCGTATATGAGAAAATTGCACTAAGTCAATTTTCCGCGGCTTATAAAAAATTTCTCAAATTCAATTTAAATAAACTGTGTTTACAGTTTAATAGCTTTATATGTGCTCTTGATTTCCCAATAGGTCTTATTCTGCGAGATAGAAGGGTTTGGCCACATTGACAAAATCCCTCACAGAACTCATCGTATATGAGAAAATTGCACTAAGTCAATTTTCCGCGTCTTATAAAAAATTTCTCAAATTCAATTTGAATAAACTGAGTTCACAGTTGAATAGCTTTATATGTGCCCTTGATTTCCCAATAGGTTTGATTTACCGAGATCGTAGGGTTTTGTAGCTGTAATCGTATTTGCTAAAAAAGTCCGGAATTTACTATACAAATTGTACTGTATGTATGGGAGAAAAAATTTATCGCATGCTACATTTTTATAAAAATGTATTTAACTTTACGTATTTATCTTCACACACATTATTAAAAGATATTTCCTCAAGTAACCATAATTTAAATCATTAAGATGATGGTTTCAAAAGCATTCGAAGATCACAATTTCAAACAAAAATCATTGTTTGTAACGCCAAAAATGGAAACGTGCTGTCTATATTCATTCAAACTTTACGTAAAATTCATACAATTTTTGTCAAGTTTTTAATACTTTTAAAACTACATTTATTATATATGTAATTCCAAAAAGCAAAAATTTTCTAATTTCTTAACCATTTTAAAAATCTATATTTTTCATAAAAACATAAAAAACTATTACCAATAAACGTGCAAAACTAAATGATTTATAAGGTTTGACGTGTTGTAGGAAACTTTTTAATATAATTTATTATGACATATACACTGAACTAACACTACTGCATTTACTAAAACAACAAATACAACATTTCTTCCGTCATTCTTCAACGCGTTTGCTGGTCAGCCAATGAAGAAATAAAAGGGTTCACAAGTTTGAGTCGACTTTCTGTTATTACTTTAGTTTGAGTCCCTTTGCATACGGCCAACAATGGCAATAAAAGGGCTTACGCGTTAGCCAAAACGCGATCTGTCAGGAATATCAATAACCTGGCGTCAGTCAGTCGCAATTCCGCAAGGGATTATTAAAAGCATTGTCTTTAGAAATTTTCTTCTAAATGCTGATAATAGGCGGCTTACTCTGAACACATGTGAGGTTGCCAGATTAACAATCTTTCTAACAAGTTAAAAACCGAAATCGGCAGAATATATATTCAGGTTGCTGGTTGTTGATCAGGCCTTCTTTTAAGGTCAGCCATTTCCAGTCCAGTTCAATGCTACAGTGATTTGTTAGCTTTTAGCCTGTCCGGCAGCAAACAGATAATAAATGCAGATAGAATTAGACGTTCGAACTTATTCTTATTCTCCCGACTGAGATAGTATTGTAAGCACAATCATAAATCGCTCAACAAAAAAAAAAAATATGTATCGTTTAGCCACTGGCTCAAAACGAAATTGCTTTTGTTTTTTACTTCTAAAAAAGGCTACGCAATCGAACAAGTCTTAAGCATTTTTCGGACGTTTATGCTTTGTGGACTTGTAAAAATACTTAATATTCGGTAAGTTACAGAAATAACCAATGACTTCGCCCATTCGGAATTGGGTCCCCTTAAAATAGGAGAAAAGTGTCATATTTTACAAATTTAAAGTCCGTTTTTAAAAAATTATTTTTATAATTTAATTTTTATTTAAATTTATTTTTTTATTTGTGTTTTAAATTCGATCCATACTATGAAGTACAGTGGATCCCCAAAAAAATCAGTTTATAAAAAAAATGTTATTTCACAAAATGAAATCGGATATCAAGATTTTGTAAAAAAAAAATTGGGATTTAATCAAAAACGAAATTTTAAAATCGTCATATTGCTAATTTACCGTTTGATGACTAAAAGAATTTCTGACAAAATAAGTAAGTAAAGGAGGAAATGCAATAATCAATCAATAATCATAAAAGAATACCCTTAAAAAGCCAAACATTAAAAAAATCGATGCTGCAGTGTTCTTCCAACAGGATGACGATCATTTCAAGTGGGCAGTGGTCAAGTCAATCAATTTAATTTGAACCCAAACAACAATGTTGGAGAAGGTTTAAAAACTCAACTTTCATAAACAAATGTTGTGATTTAATTCGTAAAATAGAGCTGCTAAAGTTAAGAAGTAATATCCTTTATATTGATAGAAAAAATTATGCTTTTAACAATTTTATTTCGAATTTCTATTTTGTTTTCATTTTTATTTCTATTTTTTTTATCCATAACGCAATAAATTTAATATAGCCTTAGTACATAACTGTTTTTTTTTTGGAAATGGTGTATAAAAAGTGGAACGTGATTTTTAGTTAACACGTGTACCAGTTTTTTTTTTTTTTTTTTGCTTACTGAAAAGTTTAAAATTTTTTTAAGAAAAATAAACATCGTAATAAATAAAATAATAAAATGCAAAAAAAATTTTTGTAAATAAAGAAAAACTTTTTAGTGTTGGAAAAAACCTGGTAGGGTTTTGAATTTTGAATAAACAAAGAAAAATATTCAGTCACTTTTATTGCCATAAAACGGAATGAATAGAAATAATAGAGTAAAATGAAAAAACAAAAACTTCATTTTAAAGAAACAGTGCAGTCGACCAAGAAAAATTCATACGTTTTAGCATAAAATGTTATAACCTTAAAGATATATTTTAAATATTACAGGCCAAATTGCGGTATAAGGTTTTCATTTAGGCTATTAAGAATAAATTAAAAAAAAAAACTATTTTATTAGATTTAATAGTTTTTGATGCAGGCTATATCTGAAATATCACATTTAGAGCAACACTATTGCTAGAACGCAAAAAAACAGTTACAGAAATTTTTGTTCAATTAACAACTTCTTGTTAGTTCACAGAAAAAAGTTTTGTACCTATTAAAGTTTTTTTTTATTTTCAGATTGAAATTTAATTAAACTTTTTATTAACTCAATTAAAAATTTTATTGAAAATAAAATACAAAATTTTCTTATTAAGTAATTAATTGTATCAACTATATATTTGATCAAAAAAGGAGAAACCAATTTTTAAAATAAAATAAAATTTAATAAATTTCAAGCCTGAAGAAGTACAGGCTTTAATAGTAAAAAAAGTTTTATTTCTGTGTGTGCTGTATCGCCGGATTTCTTAATAGTTGTATAAAGTTGTTGGTAATTGCTATGTAAATACTGCTTTAACACTTCATTTTTTTTTTTATATTTTCTCTAAATGTAGTAGGATAATTAAATATTTCCATTTTGTCGGCACACAAGGGAGTAATTAATTAGATGCACTAATTAATTACCGATTTCATTAGAATTGAACGATAAATAATGCTAATGATGTTTTTAGCATTACTTTTATTTTTCACTAATGGTAGTGCTTTTTAATTAAAAGTTTTAATTTATAACTAGTCGAAAAACTAAGTCATTATCATTGACTAACGATTAAATTAAAGCATGGTTTAAATTACTTGCTTAAAAATAGCAACAGCACTAAAATAAGAAAAAAAAAACTAAAAGTCTCAGCATTTACAAAACATTTCATTATAAACGAAGCAAAAGCAAAAAAAAGAAAGAAACGCATATGCATAAGCTGACTATGTGTTTCTTTCTGCTGCAAAGCAATCAGCAAAGCATTTATTTTGAAAACGTTTACTGTTGCTTAAGCAATAAGTTGATGTTTGTTTCTTCTTTTGCTGTTGCTTTTTAAGAAATAAAACACCATTTAATGGTGTAACAAAAGCAACGTTTTTAAAATGTATTTTCTTACATATTGTATCAGCAAAAAACAAAGCAATCGTACTCAGCCACAACTTCATAGTAAAGAGTTATGTAATAACAAAAATAAAGAACTACTAATTGCTTAAGCAACAGCAAACGTTTTTAAAGTAATTGCTTTGCTGCAGAAAGAAACTCATAGTCAGCTAAAGCAAATGCGTTTCTTTCTTTTTTTTTACATTTGCTTTTTGCTTTTGCTGCACATTTTTCCACAGCAACAGTTAAGCAACTACATATGCATTGAATATAGTCAAGCATTTTTAATCACTGTTTCATAGCTTTCCCTTAATAAACTTTAATCCTTGGTTTGTACGCTTAATAAACACCATATATTAAACTGAATTTTAATCAAAGAAATTTTGTGAAATATCTGTTTCAACATTTTCAGGTATGTGATGAAAAACGATATAAAAACGATAAAAGGTGTGAGGTGTTTTTTAGAATTGTTTTGTCATATCAATTTCAAATTTAATTTTGTTTCAAAGAAAAAATTACCACTTTGCTTTGTGATGAAAAATGATAACATCAAACAACATGGCGTCATCTGTTTTTTATTAATTTTCAGCTTAAAAATACTAAAATTTAAATATAATTTCAATTGTAAAAATTTTAAATGACATGAAAAAGTGAAAATCAATCGTTATTGAACTGAATAGCTTCGGTTCCCCAATACACGACATAACTGGTTGCAAAAAGGTGCAACTTAAAGAAAGGATTCTATTTATTTAAAATGCGAATATACTTCTTACGATTTTTGAGTTAAAATTGCAGGTTCTATATATATATATATATATATATATATATATATATATATATATATATATATATATATTAAAAACAACAGTTCTGAATCGTCAACATTATAAGAAATTTTTAATGCAGAGTCAAATACACAAAAGACAGATTAAATACGAGTGAGGGCACTTTTAAGAAAGCATCACAATTTTATCTCACGGCCGAAGATAACTTAAGACAATTTGAAAGAGTTTATTAAAACTCAAACTAATAATGGAAAAGAACTATCGGAATCTTTGAAAACATTTTCTGAGTAATGCAAATTTGGATATAATTGGTCAAAATGTTTTGACATATTAACCTCTCATTATATGAAAAAAGTAGCTCAGCTGCTGTGCTATTAACGCCATCTGTATAAATACATCTTGCAGTGTTGCCTTTTGTGCAAAGTTGCGTTGAAAAAATGTATGGTTTGGAATGAAACAAAAATGGAATATGAAACTCATCAATATTCATCAAACCTTAAGATTTTTAAAAATTTTTTAATTTTTCAAAACGATCATTTTTCATCAAATAAATGACTATATGAACATATTTGATATGCTGTGGTTCGCATTTTCTTTAAAAATTAATTTGTCAAACATCTATTTCTATGTTATTTTTATGTACCAGAAAACTATATAAAACAGAAGGTTAATTTATCTGATTCATTTCTCCATAATTATTTGTGTTTCGAACACTTTCAAAAATTACGTTTGAGTTTTCTCTACCAAACTTGTTCATTCGGAAAGAGTTCCGAAATTATTTCAGAAATATTTTTTCTGATAGTATTTCTTGGCTTTAAAGAAGCTGGAAATTTATTTCAGCAAAGATTTTTTAGCTATACAAGAGATCTTTATTTATTTCAAAAAGAATCGTTTTCTGGTAGTTCTTCCTGACTGTAAAAAAGTTCAAATTCCCGTTAAAGTAAGAAGCAAAATTCAGTTGCATAATTAATGAGAGACAAATGTTGAAGTTTAAACTTTAGATTTTAATATTTTTCCTAAAAGTCCAGTTTATTCAATCTTTCCTGATACGTATCAAATTTTTTCCATAATTTTTTTTCATGTTGCACTACGGGAGGGAAAAATTTTTTTCCATAAATTTCGAATTTGCAATGTAAGGCGCCTGTATGAAAACAAACTATTAACAAACGTAACAACCTCTGGATCTCATGAGAAGAAGTATTTGAAGTACCTAGAAAATTTTACAGATTTATCGCCTCGAATTATTATCTCTTATATTTATTTATCGTTTGCATGCTTAATAACACATTAAATATAAAAAAGGGTGTAATTGTATATGTTTTAAAGTGTATTCAATTATTGCAGAGTTGAGAGAGCAAAACCATCTCGATTGAGGAGGTGGTGGGGATATATAAACAACAAAATTAAATTATGTACCCAAAAATGTTTTTTGTGTATCAAGCCTCTGTTGAAATTTTTTTATAAAGACAGCAGACGCATGCAAGAAGTTAACGACAAGCTACAAACATCAGCAGATGTTATCCAGCTGGAGAAAATATATGTTGGCACATTGATACTTTTTTATGGATGATTTATTTTTCTTAAAGCACGCAGCACGTGCAGAAACCAAAACAGAAATTTGGTTTCAACCAGATGAAGGAGCTTAAATTAATAAAAAAATATTGACATACACAGGAATTATGCTTGATATCAAAATACAACAAACACTTTAATGTAATAAAGGAAACAAAAAACAAACAACAAAAAGTTGATTTAATATAATTGACTGAAATTATTTAATACACAAGGGATTAGTTATTTGTTAAATAATTCCATAAAACTACTTAATAATGAAGTCAGGGTTTGTTTGGAGCAACTGTGCAAAACTATCTGACCGACACATACAGACTTTAGGCCTATGGGCCTAAAGGGGCAATCTGATCTTTATACAAAAAGCTCATTATTATTTCTAAGACAGAGCGTTAGAAATTTTTATATGCAGTTCCGAGATGCTTTGCATGGCGCCCAAACAATCAGTTTCGTTCAAAACAGAAACCATTACTTAAAAGATTCTTCTACTTCTAACCTTTTAGAGTAGAGGGTAGGGAGGGTGTAGTATATATATACATCTTAGAGTAGAAATACAACCTCACGGTTGCGGATGCGGTTGTTTTTTTATATGAAGTTTTGACAATAAAAAACGTTTAACGAATCCGCATGAAATTAGAATCTATTTTAATTGGAGTGCGTTTTCTCTCAAGCTCTCAATTTTAAATATTTTCTCTTTCAGCACGTTGCCACAGTTTTAATGTTTTTCTTTCAAAAAATACTATTTGTTAATATTTTTTGTGAATGACTACGAAAAAAGAAGAGAAAGAAAATATAAAAAGTCATTGAAAATCAACAATAATTTTGAAATTTTCCAATTTATTGCTTATTAACATTTTACAAATTTTTTTAAATATATTTCAACAAAAAAAATAATAAAATTACTAATTAAATAAAAAATGATAATAAAAACCGCATCCGTCGTAAGGTTGTATTTCTATTCTAAAAAATGCTCATACTGGCAGCAGGGATATATATGAGCTTAAGTGTTAACTTAAATAGGGCACATTCGAAAGGCTGAAACTTATGGGTTGCTTTAATATGTTTAGAAGGGAATAACTTAATAAGTTTATTTTTACTCCTCTAGCAGAGTGAATAAGGTACCCTGGGTACCCAAAAAGACATGAAGCCATTTCGTCATGCCATACTTTTAACAATAATCAACATCAACGCAGCAACTGTAATTTCAATGTTTAATAAACTTATGATCATTTATTCAATATTCTTTTATAAAAAATTACCTGTGCGAAATATAACGATGTTAGTAGTGATTTCGATATTCTAACTCAAAAGGATATGGAACCCCCCTACTGTTCGGTCATTCCTCAACAAGATATTGGAGATGTCATTAATTTACAAGAAAACTTTACTTTACACTTTTACTCTTCTACTTAAAATTAAATCTTTTAATTAACCCCTCCTATCGGCAATTATGCATACGATCGACAACGTAAGCACTTTAGTCCGAAATTGGGTGCCACTATTGTCGTCAAAAATAGTCACTTTCATTTTGGGCAACACTTTAACATTCTCTCACATTTTTAATTTTTATTGAAAAGCTGAAACAAAGTCTATGTTAGTAACTTTGTTTCAAATTTAAGAACGTGATTAAAAAATCTACAAAAACAAAAAAAGAAAACTATTTTGTTAATAAAGAAAATCTGAGTTCGTGTAAATTTTTTACATAAGTTTGTTTGTCACACAGTTTGTTTGTCGCACAGAATTACTCTAAATTTGCAGGTTTATAAAAAAAGCCCCAACAGACTTGTATTACAGAACTATACATATATATATATAAAGGGTGTGAAGATAGCTCCGTCAGTTAGCTTCGTTTTAGACAACCCTGTTATTGTTTACATACATCTCACTCAGAAAATGTTAAGTTAACAGAGTTGAATTATATTAACATTTGCGTTTGAAAAATAAAAATATTAATAAAAAAGAATATAAATGCATATAAAATTAAGTTTATATATTAATAGCAAAATATACAAAGTCAAAATATAAGGATTTTTAAAAAGAGGTCGAAAAATTTATTTTCTTTTTTTTTTATACAGGTATTTATCAAATACCCAAAAATAGGTAAAAATTGAAAAGGTGCGGCTTAGCGGACTACTGGGGGAGAGAGCCTCGACATTATAGATTTCAGAACTGTAAAGGTTATATTCAGAATTTGTATAGGTTTTTAGTAATGCGATGAAGAAAAATGAGAAATTACGCATTACCCCATATGAAATTTTTTAAATGCCCAAAAATGGGTCAAAATTGAAAAGGTGCGGCTTAGCGGACTACTGGGGGAGAAAGCCTCGACATTATAGATTTCAGAACTGTAAAGGTTATATTCAGAATTTGTATAGGTTTTTAGTAATGAGATGAAGAAAAATGAGAAATTACGCATTACCCCATATGAAATTTTTTAAATGCCCAAAAATGGGTCAAAATTGAAAAGGTGCGGCTTAGCGGACTACTGGGGGAGAGAGCCTCGACATTATAGATTTCAGAACTGTAAAGGTTATATTC
Source organism: Gymnosoma rotundatum (assembly GCA_916610165.2). Lineage (NCBI taxonomy): Eukaryota > Metazoa > Arthropoda > Insecta > Diptera > Tachinidae > Gymnosoma > Gymnosoma rotundatum. Next base: position 64,042,100 of record OU744336.1, read on the forward strand.
AGAATTTGTATAGGTTTTTAGTAATAACATGAAGAAAAATGAGAAATTACGCATTACCCCATATGAAATTTTTTAAATGCCCAAAAATGGGTCAAAATTGAAAAGGTGCGGCTTAGCGGACTACTGGGGGAGAAAGCCTCGACATTATAGATTTCAGAACTGTAAAGGTTATATTCAGAATTTGTATAGGTTTTTAGTAATGACATGAAGAAAAATGAGAAATTACGCATTACCCCATATGAAATTTTTTAAATGCCCAAAAATGGGTCAAAATTAAAAAGGTGCGGCTTAGCGGACTACTGGGAGAGAGAGCCTCGACACTATAGATTTCAGAACTGTAAAGGTTATATTCAGAATTTGTATAGGTTTTTAGTAATGACATGAAGAAAAATGAGAAATTACGCATTACCCCATATGAAATTTCTTAAATGCCCAAAAATGGGTCAAAATTGAAAAGGTGCGGCTTAGCGGACTACTGGGGGAGAAAGGCTCGACATTATAGATTTCAGAACTGTAAAGGTTATATTCAGAATTTGTATAGGTTTTTAGTAATGACATGAAGAAAAATGAGAAATTACGCATTACCCCATATGAAATTTTTTAAATGCCCAAAAATGGGTCAAAATTGAAAAGGTGCGGCTTAGCGGACTACTGGGGGAGAAAGCCTCGACATTATAGATTTCAGAACTGTAAAGGTTATATTCAGAATTTGTATAGGTTTTTAGTAATGAGATGAAGAAAAATGAGAAATTACGCATTACCCCATATGAAATTTTTTAAATGCCCAAAAATGGGTCAAAATTGAAAAGGTGCGGCTTAGCGGACTACTGGGGGAGAAAGCCTCGACATTATAGATTTCAGAGCTGTAAAGGTTATATTCAGAATTTGTATAGGTTTTTAGTAATGACATGAAGAAAATGTGAAATTACGCATTACCCCATATGAAATTTTTAAAATGCCCAAAAATGGGTCAAAATTGAAAAGGTGCGGCTTAGCGGACTACTGGGGGAGAAAGCCTCGACATTATAGATTTCAGAACTGTAAAGGTTATATTCAGAATTTGTATAGGTTTTTAGTAATGACATGAAGAAAATGTGAAATTACGCATTACCCCATATGAAATTTTTTAAATGCCCAAAAATTGGTCAAAATTGAAAAGGTGCGGCTTAGCGGACTACTGGGGGAGAAAGCCTCAACATTATAGATTTCAGAACTGTAAACGTTATATTCAGAATTTGTATAGGTTTTTAGTAATGACATGAAGAAAAATGTGAAATTACGCATTACCCCATATGAAATTTTTTAAATGCCCAAAAATGGGTCAAAATTGAAAAGGTGCGGCTTAGCGGACTACTGGGGGAGAGAGCCTCGACATTATAGATTTCAGAACTGTAAAGGTTATATTCAGAATTTGTATAGGTTTTTAGCAATGACATGAAGAAAAATGTGAAATTACGCATTACCCCATATGAAATTTTTTAAATGCCCAAAAATGGGTCAAAATTGAAAAGGTGCGGCTTAGCGGACTACTGGGGGAGAAAGCCTCGACATTATAGATTTCAGAACTGTAAAGGTTATATATATTATTTGTATAGGTTTTTAGTAATGACATAAAGAAAAATGTGAAATTACGCATTACCCCATATGAAATTTTTTAAATGCCCAAAAATGGGTCAAAATTGAAAAGGTGCGGCTTAGCGGACTACTGGTGGAGAGAGCCTCGACAGTATAGATTTCAGAACTGTAAAGGTTATATTCAGAATTTGTATAGGTTTTTAGTAATGACATGAAGAAAAATGAGAAATTACGCATTACCCCATATGAAATTTTTTAAATGCCCAAAAATGGGTCAAAATTGAAAAGGTGCGGCTTAGCGGACTACTGGGGGAGAAAGCCTCGACATTATAGATTTCAGAACTGTAAAGGTTATATTCAGAATTTGTATAGGTTTTTAGTAATGACATGAAGAAAAATGAGAAATTACGCATTACCCCATATGAAATTTCTTAAATGCCCAAAAATGGGTCAAAATTGAAAAGGTGCGGCTTAGCGGACTACTGGGGGAGAAAGCCTCGACATCATAGATTTCAGAACTGTAAAGGTTATATTCAGAATTTGTATAGGTTTTTAGTAATGACATGAAGAAAAATGAGAAATTACGCATTACCCCATATGAAATTTTTTAAATGCCCAAAAATGGGTCAAAATTAAAAAGGTGCGGCTTAGCGGACTACTGGGGGAGAAAGCCTCGACATTATAGATTTCAGAACTGTAAAGGTTATATTCAGAATTTGTATAGGTTTTTAGTAATGAGATGAAGAAAAATGAGAAATTACGCATTACCCCATATGAAATTTTTTAAATGCCCAAAAATGGGTCAAAATTGAAAAGGTGCGGCTTAGCGGACTACTGGGGGAGAAAGCCTCGACATTATAGATTTCAGAACTGTAAAGGTTATATTCAGAATTTGTATAGGTTTTTAGTAATGACATGAAGAAAAATGAGAAATTACGCATTACCCCATATGAAATTTTTTAAATGCCCAAAAATGGGTCAAAATTGAAAAGGTGCGGCTTAGCGGACTACTGGGGGAGAAAGCCTCGACATTATAGATTTCAGAACTGTAAAGGTTATATTCAGAATTTGTATAGGTTTTTAGTAATGAGATGAAGAAAAATGAGAAATTACGCATTACCCCATATGAAATTTTTTAAATGCCCAAAAATGGGTCAAAATTGAAAAGGTGCGGCTTAGCGGACTACTGGGGGAGAAAGCCTCGACATTATAGATTTCAGAACTGTAAAGGTTATATTCAGAATTTGTATATAAAATTTCATATGGGGTAATGCGTAATTTCTCATTTTTCTTCATGTCATTACTAAAAACCTATACAAATTCTGAATATAACCTTTACAGTTCTGAAATCTATAATGTCGAGCCTTTCTCCCCCAGTAGTCCGCTAAGCCGCACCTTTTCAATTTTGACCCATTTTTGGGCATTTAAGAAATTTCATATGGGGTAATGCGTAATTTCTCATTTTTCTTCATGTCATTACTAAAAACCTATACAAATTCTGAATATAACCTTTACAGTTCTGAAATCTATAGTGTCGAGGCTCTCTCTCCCAGTAGTCCGCTAAGCCGCACCTTTTCAATTTTGACCCATTTTTGGGCATTTAAAAAATTTCATATGGGGTAATGCGAAATTTCTCATTTTTCTTCATCTCATTACTAAAAACCTATACAAATTCTGAATATAACCTTTACAGTTCTGAAATCTATAATGTCGAGGCTCTCTCCCCCAGTAGTCCGCTAAGCCGCACCTTTTCAATTTTGACCCATTTTTGGGCATTTAAAAAATTTTATATGGGGTAATGCGTAATTTCTCATTTTTCTTCATCTCATTACTAAAAACCTATACAAATTCTGAATATAACCTTTACAGTTCTGAAATCTATAATGTCGAGGCTCTCTCCCCCAGTAGTCCGCTAAGCCGCACCTTTTCAATTTTGACCCTTTTTTGGGCATTTAAAAAATTTCATATGGGGTAATGCGTAATTTCTCATTTTTCTTCATCTCATTACTAAAAACCTATACAAATTCTGAATATAACCTTTACAGTTCTGAAATCTATAATGTCGAGGCTCTCTCCCCCAGTAGTCCGCTAAGCCGCACCTTTTCAATTTTGACCCATTTTTGGGCATTTAAAAAATTTCATATGGGGTAATGCGTAATTTCTCATTTTTCTTCATGTCATTACTAAAAACCTATACAAATTCTGAATATAACCTTTACAGTTCTGAAATCTATAGTGTCGAGGCTCTCTCTCCCAGTAGTCCGCTAAGCCGCACCTTTTCAATTTTGACCCATTTTTGGGCATTTAAAAAATTTCATATGGGGTAATGCGTAATTTCTCATTTTTCTTCATCTCATTACTAAAAACCTATACAAATTCTGAATATAACCTTTACAGTTCTGAAATCTATAATGTCGAGGCTTTCTCCCCCAGTAGTCCGCTAAGCCGCACCTTTTCAATTTTGACCCATTTTTGGGCATTTAAAAAATTTCATATGGGGTAATGCGTAATTTCTCATTTTTCTTCATGTCATTACTAAAAACCTATACAAATTCTGAATATAACCTTTACAGTTCTGAAATCTATAGTGTCGAGGCTCTCTCTCCCAGTAGTCCGCTAAGCCGCACCTTTTCAATTTTGACCCATTTTTGGGCATTTAAAAAATTTCATATGGGGTAATGCGTAATTTCTCATTTTTCTTCATGTCATTACTAAAAACCTATACAAATTCTAAATATAACCTTTACAGTTCTGAAATCTATAATGTCGAGGCTTTCTCCCCCAGTAGTCCGCTAAGCCGCACCTTTTCAATTTTGACCCATTTTTGGGCATTTAAAAAATTTCATATGGGGTAATGCGTAATTTCTCATTTTTCTTCATGTCATTACTAAAAACCTATACAAATTCTGAATATAACCTTTACAGATCTGAAATCTATAATGTCGAGGCTCTCTCCCCCAGTAGTCCGCTAAGCCGCACCTTTTCAATTTTGACCCATTTTTGGGCATTTAAAAAATTTCATATGGGGTAATGCGTAATTTCTCATTTTTCTTCATCTCATTACTAAAAACCTATACAAATTCTGAATATAACCTTTACAGTTCTGAAATCTATAATGTCGAGGCTTTCTCCCCCAGTAGTCCGCTAAGCCGCACCTTTTCAATTTGACCCAATTTTGGGCATTTAAAAAATTTCATATGGGGTAATGCGTAATTTCTCATTTTTCTTCATCTCATTACTAAAAACCTATACAAATTCTAAATATAACCTTTACAGTTCTGAAATCTATAGTGTCGAGGCTCTCTCCCCCAGTAGTCCGCTAAGCCGCACCTTTTCAATTTTGACCCATTTTTGGGCATTTAAAAAATTTCATATGGGGTAATGCGTAATTTCACATTTTTCTTCATGTCATTACTAAAAACCTATACAAATTCTGAATATAAACTTTACAGTTCTGAAATCTATAATGTCGAGGCTTTCTCCCCCAGTAGTCCGCTAAGCCGCACCTTTTCAATTTTGACCCATTTTTGGGCATTTAAAAAATTTCATATGGGGTAATGCGTAATTTCACATTTTTCTTCATGTCATTACTAAAAACCTATACAGATTCTGAATATAACCTTTACAGTTCTGAAATCTATAATGTCGAGGCTTTCTCCCCCAGTAGTCCGCTAAGCCGCACCTTTTCAATTTTGACCCATTTTTGGGCATTTAAAAAATTTCATATGGGGTAATGCGTAATTTCTCATTTTTCTTCATGTCATTACTAAAAACCTATACAAATTCTGAATATAACCTTTACAGTTCTGAAATCTATAATGTCGAGGCTTTCTCCCCCAGTAGTCCGCTAAGCCGCACCTTTTCAATTTTGACCCATTTTTGGGCATTTAAAAAATTTCATATGGGGTAATGCGTAATTTCTCATTTTTCTTCATGTCATTACTAAAAACCTATACAAATTCTGAATATAACCTTTACAGTTCTGAAATCTATACTGTCGAGGCTCTCTCCCCCAGTAGTCCGCTAAGCCGCACCTTTTCAATTTTGACCCATTTTTGGGCATTTAAAAAATTTCATATGGGGTAATGCGTAATTTCACATTTTTCTTCATGTCATTACTAAAAACCTATACAAATTCTGAATATAACCTTTACAGTTCTGAAATCTATAATGTCGAGGATTTCTCCCCCAGTAGTCCGCTAAGCCGCACCTTTTCAATTTTGACCCATTTTTGGGCATTTAAAAAATTTCATATGGGGTAATGCGTAATTTCACATTTTTCTTCATGTCATTGCTAAAAACCTATACAAATTCTGAATATAACCTTTACAGTTCTAAAATCTATAATGTCGAGGCTCTCTCCCCCAGTAGTCCGCTAAGCCGCACCTTTTCAATTTTGACCCATTTTTGGGCATTTAAAAAATTTCATATGGGGTAATGCGTAATTTCACATTTTTCTTCATGTCATTACTAAAAACCTATACAAATTCTGAATATAACCTTTACAGTTCTGAAATCTATAATGTCGAGGCTTTCTCCCCCAGTAGTCCGCTAAGCCGCACCTTTTCAATTTTGACCCATTTTTGGGCATTTAAAAAATTTCATATGGGGTAATGCGTAATTTCACATTTTCTTCATGTCATTACTAAAAACCTATACAAATTCTGAATATAACCTTTACAGTTCTGAAATCTATAATGTCGAGGCTTTCTCCCCCAGTAGTCCGCTAAGCCGCACCTTTTCAATTTTGACCCATTTTTGGGCATTTAAAAAATTTCATGTGGGGTAATGCGTAATTTCACATTTTCTTCATGTCATTACTAAAAACCTATACAAATTCTGAATATAACCTTTACAGCTCTGAAATCTATAATGTCGAGGCTTTCTCCCCCAGTAGTCCGCTAAGCCGCACCTTTTCAATTTTGACCCATTTTTGGGCATTTAAAAAATTTCATATGGGGTAATGCGTAATTTCTCATTTTTCTTCATCTCATTACTAAAAACCTATACAAATTCTGAATATAACCTTTACAGTTCTGAAATCTATAATGTCGAGGCTTTCTCCCCCAGTAGTCCGCTAAGCCGCACCTTTTCAATTTTGACCCATTTTTGGGCATTTAAAAAATTTCATATGGGGTAATGCGTAATTTCACATTTTTCTTCATGTCATTGCTAAAAACCTATACAAATTCTGAATATAACCTTTACAGTTCTGAAATCTATAATGTCGAGGCTCTCTCCCCCAGTAGTCCGCTAAGCCGCACCTTTTCAATTTTGACCCATTTTTGGGTATTTAAAAAATTTCATATGGGGTAATGCGTAATTTCACATTTTTCTTCATGTCATTACTAAAAACCTATACAAATTCTGAATATAACCTTTACAGTTCTGAAATCTATAATGTCGAGGCTTTCTCCCCCAGTAGTCCGCTAAGCCGCACCTTTTCAATTTTGACCCATTTTTGGGCATTTAAAAAATTTCATATGGGGTAATGCGTAATTTCACATTTTCTTCATGTCATTACTAAAAACCTATACAAATTCTGAATATAACCTTTACAGTTCTGAAATCTATAATGTCGAGGCTTTCTCCCCCAGTAGTCCGCTAAGCCGCACCTTTTCAATTTTGACCCATTTTTGGGCATTTAAAAAATTTCATATGGGGTAATGCGTAATTTCACATTTTCTTCATGTCATTACTAAAAACCTATACAAATTCTGAATATAACCTTTACAGCTCTGAAATCTATAATGTCGAGGCTTTCTCCCCCAGTAGTCCGCTAAGCCGCACCTTTTCAATTTTGACCCATTTTTGGGCATTTAAAAAATTTCATATGGGGTAATGCGTAATTTCTCATTTTTCTTCATGTCATTACTAAAAACCTATACAAATTCTGAATATAACCTTTACAGTTCTGAAATCTATAATGTCGAGGCTTTCTCCCCCAGTAGTCCGCTAAGCCGCACCTTTTCAATTTTGACCCATTTTTGGGCATTTAAGAAATTTCATATGGGGTAATGCGTAATTTCTCATTTTTCTTCATGTCATTACTAAAAACCTATACAAATTCTGAATATAACCTTTACAGTTCTGAAATCTATAGTGTCGAGGCTCTCTCTCCCAGTAGTCCGCTAAGCCGCACCTTTTCAATTTTGACCCATTTTTGGGCATTTAAAAAATTTCATATGGGGTAATGCGTAATTTCTCATTTTTCTTCATGTCATTACTAAAAACCTATACAAATTCTGAATATAACCTTTACAGTTCTGAAATCTATAATGTCGAGGCTTTCTCCCCCAGTAGTCCGCTAAGCCGCACCTTTTCAATTTTGACCCATTTTTGGGCATTTAAAAAATTTCATATGGGGTAATGCGTAATTTCTCATTTTTCTTCATGTCATTACTAAAAACCTATACAAATTCTGAATATAACCTTTACAGTTCTGAAATCTATAATGTCGAGGCTCTCTCCCCCAGTAGTCCGCTAAGCCGCACCTTTCAATTTTGACCCATTTTTGGGCATTTAAAAAATTTCATATGGGGTAATGCGTAATTTCTCATTTTTCTTCATCTCATTACTAAAAACCTATACAAATTCTGAATATAACCTTTACAGTTCTGAAATCTATAATGTCGAGGCTTTCTCCCCCAGTAGTCCGCTAAGCCGCACCTTTTCAATTTTGACCCATTTTTGGGCATTTAAAAAATTTCATATGGGGTAATGCGTAATTTCTCATTTTTCTTCATCGCATTACTAAAAACCTATACAAATTCTGAATATAACCTTTACAGTTCTGAAATCTATAATGTCGAGGCTCTCTCCCCCAGTAGTCCGCTAAGCCGCACCTTTTCAATTTTTACCTATTTTTGGGTATTTGATAAATACCTGTATAAAAAAAAAAGAAAATAAATTTTTCGACCTCTTTTTAAAAATCCTTATATTTTGACTTTGTATATTTTGCTATTAATATATAAACTTAATTTTATATGCATTTATATTCTTTTTTATTAATATTTTTATTTTTCAAACGCAAATGTTAATATAATTCAACTCTGTTAACTTAACATTTTCTGAGTGAGATGTATGTAAACAATAACAGGGTTGTCTAAAACGAAGCTAACTGACGGAGCTATCTTCACACCCTTATATATATATATATATATATATATATATATATATATTCTTTTTTTTCTAAAACTTTTTAAATAGTTTTTGAACCATTTAAATCATTTGTTGTGAAGTAATACCGGCCTTCAGGATTAATCTCTCTATGGTATTCTGAATAAATACTTCGCTTATTCTTCTGCAAATTATTCCGCAAAGCGGGCCTTATATAATTTAATAAGGGTTAACGAACCGTTAAAAACAACAATAGTATTGTTAAACTCACTATTAGGATAAACGAAAACAAACTCCTAAAAAATTAAATAGTTCCCAATATAAAGTCACATTATATATGGACTTATTAATTGACAGTTTTATAAGCATTAAATGATTATGCTAATAATCACCCCTATCGTGAACAAAATGTGAAATTTTTGTTCCCATGAAATTTTCATTCCCCATGAAGGGAAAATTGCTATCGTAAATTTCATGCGAACGTTTGTTCCCGCTATCAATTCGTACTGAATGCAAATTAGAAAGAAGAAACTATAAATAGGGAAAAAAATATTCCAAATTTTTTAAAGTTAAGTGATTTGTGCTATTGTATTGTTGCAAGAGAAGATACTACAACAGAGAACAATTTTATTTCAAGAACGTGACGTGCAACATGCGTAAAAGTCCTTATAGTTACTCTAGACACAAAAGGATCAAACAATGGACCAAAGTGGGCTGTGTCAATACGGCTGCCTGCCTAACCTACCCTAGACCTTGCTACTGACCCATTTCAATAAAATAAATTTTTATATCTGAGTTTTTCTATCTCCATTTTTTTCATTTAAAAATGGTTTTAATAAAAAATCTTTATAAATTTATAACCAATAGATCTCTTTGTTTTGCATCTTGATGAGCATAATGTCAGTCTACACTGCAGTAACTGATATCGAATCAAAAAAATGTGTTATTGATGTAAATTTTTTAATTAAAACATATAAAAACTGGCATAATGTATGCAGTTCCCCAGCAAAATTCAAGTGAACAAATCTAAGGGAAAAGTGAAAAAATTTCGAGGGAAAAAATCAATCATGATAAGGGGAATTTTTGTTTACGTGAAAAATTGTTCACGTGAACTATTCACGGTTGCAATTTGGGGAAAAGGGAAAAAATTTCGAGGGAAAATATATTCACGATAGGGGTGAATATTTAGCATTACTATTATATTCACTAATGAAAAGGTTGCATTGGTAATTAGTTTAAAAAACAAAATCATTATCATTGACTTATGATTAAATGGTTAGAGAAAGCATCGCCTTAGTAAAGGCAATTGAAATTAAAATAAAATCATAAGCATTAAATGGTAGTTAAATTTTTTCGTTGTCATTATTTTAAGCAATGCCAATGAAGTTTTAATAGTACTGCAAAATTGCAAGTATGACAACAACATTAAATATTTCCCACCCAAAAAAGAAATAACTTCGAGGAGAACAGGACATAAGTTATATCATATAACTCTACACCGGGAAATGAATTAACTCCCATTGACAAAAAATAATTAAATAATTTTCCAAAAAAAGTTACGTTACATAAGTAAAGCAAGGTGGTAGTGGGAAGCTTTATCAAGCGAAAATGTAGAAGTTGTATACATAAGTTTCGCATATATTCAAAGCAAAAATATTAGACTATTTTTTGTTTTTTTATACCTTTTACCACAAAAACTGTATTCTGACTTCTTATGAATAGCGAAGTCGATTAAACGATCACGGTCTGTCCGTCCGTGTTAGTGTTGAAATCAAGTTTGCTAATGCACTATATGAACCAGAGAAAATATTAATACGCCAATCGATCAGACAGTATCAAAAGAGGTGCTATTGTAAATCAGCAAGATCGGTCCATGCCCTTCGAGGCAGCGGGAAAAACACCACCCTAATTTTTCCATATCATTTGGAACAATGAAGTAACTCCAATCAAAAAAAAAAAAACAAATATATAGGGCGATACAGAATTAAAAAATAAGAAAAAACATTAAGTAAAAAAATTGGCGATCGCCCATATTTTCCGAATTAGGGACCCCAGATATTTTCATAATTTTTTTTAAATATCAATATGGGTATCAATTATATAAGTTTTTGAAGAGGTCTTTAACCAGTTAAGTGTGTTTGACGTGTATACACGTCGAACCAAATCTTTATTACGGTGCGTTCGACGTGTATACACGTCGTGAGAAAAATTACCATCGACTATAAAATCTCTAAATTTTAATGAAATCCAATAAGAATATTATTTGAATATTATTATTATTTTTATTATATTATTATTATTATTATGTATTATATGCTTGCAGTGACTAATACGAAACAGTATCAACACAAATAGTTCGACGTATTCGATCCAAAAGATTTTAATTCCGCACACGTTGGAGGTTTTTTAAAACGAAATTCCACGCTTAAGAGGTTAAGGAAATACTAAAAAATGCTTACAAAAATTTACAAGCTCCGCTTCAGAAACGTCTCGAAAGTTCCAACTCAAAATTTAAGTACCAATACGAGGGCTGCTATATATATTTCTGGCCTGGCAACACTGAGTGCTGTCAAGTGCAATCTGAAATTTCCATTGGAAAGTTTGTCATTTTTAAGCATAATCGTACTCAAAACGTTTTGACGTTTTTCGCGCCATCATTTTTCACAACTTTCGACGTGGATTATCACGACAAGAGTGCATTGATGAACTTAAATCTTTGTATGGCGATGAAGCACCATCATATAGCACTGTGAAAAATTGGTATAATGATATTAATCGTGGCCGAAGCTCGCTCGAAGACGAATTCCGTGAAGGTCGTCCAAAAACGGCTGTTGTGCCAGAGAACATTGATGCCGTGCGTGAACTCATAATGCAAGATCGACATGCGACATACCGAGAGATAGAGACATCCTTGGACATTTCTTCCACCAGCATACATTCGATACTGCATGAACACCTAGCCGTAAAAAAGGTTTGTTCTCATTGGATCCCGCACAATTTGAAAGTTGCTCAAAAAAAGGCTCGTGTCGGTTGGTGCAAAGAAATGTTGCAAAAATACGATTGCGGTGCTTCAAAAGACGTTTATAAGATCGTCAAAGGTGACGAATCATGGATCTATGCGTATGAGCCCGAAACGAAACAACAATCGACCGTGTGGGTCTTCAAAGACGAGCAAAATCCAACGAAAGTTGTTCGTGGAAGAAGCACTTCGAAGCAAATGGTCGCCTGTTTCTTCGGCAAAACTGGTCATGTGGCGACTGTTCCGCTTGAGCAACGTAGGACGGTCACTTCTGAGTGATACACTACAATTTGTTTGCCTGAAATCATCGGAGAAATGCGAAAAACCAACAAGAGAAGACGAATCATTGTTCACCATGACAATACAAGCTCTCACACATCGGCTTAAACCAGAGCGTTTTTGACCGGCCAAAACGTAGAATTAATGGGTCATCCGCCGTACAGCCCTGACTTGGCACCTAATGACTTCTTCTTGCTTCCGCACATCAAGAAATAAATGCGTGGTCAACGATTTTCGTCGCCAGAAGAAGCTGTTGAAGTGTTCAAAAACCATTTTGTCTCAATCGGAGTGGAAAAAGCGCTTCGACAACTGGTTTGAGCACATGCAAAAGTGTATAAATCATGCTGGAGAATACATTGAAAGACAATAAAACCATTTTTGATTATAAATATTCGCATTTTCACTATTACGCCAGAAATATATAGAGCACCCCTTGTACTCCTATGCTGTGACTGTGGCCCTATAAATACAAATGGCACATTTATGTATTTTTTCCCCATTTGCATAGGTATTTCAAAATATTGCTACAAAATTTTTAGGCGATCCAAATTTTTATGAAAATTAAAAATAAACATTTTAACAGTAGCAATTAATTAAGTTATTGTAAATAAATAACAACAAAATTGTCAAATCGGCATTTTAAATGAGTTTGTAATAATAAATCAAATAAGAGAAATGTAGTGAAACCACTAGGGTTGTCGCATGGATATACTCCACTCACAGCACGTAGTACATTGTGCACATTTCATGGTATCGATGCTGTTTTGTGCACGAGCTCACGTTGCTCTGTATTAAAGTTTTATAAAAACAGCATACTTTCTTTCAGTTGCTGGTGGTAGTGTCTCATCGAAGCATTGCACGTAAAATATTATGAATTTAGGCGAGTGAATTAACTTGCATTTTCGGTTCCCATACTAACACAACCAAATACAGTTGCTAACAAAAAGAAGAGGCAATGCTGCGTTTAACATCAAATGTAACCTGGTGGTAATTCCACATGTTTGTTAATATTTGCAGCCTGTAAAACTTAACCTGATCAATCACATTTAGTTGAGAAAGCATGTTAGTGTTATCATTTATTTTAATTTTCGTCTGACTTTACGCTTGGAACGTAAGTTATTAGCGCATTGCTAAATGCGTTACAAAATATAGGAAAATAGTTTCGCTTTAGAGATCATGAAAATTACTTTCTTACAAATAATTTCATTTCACAGAAACTGTAATTAACTTTGCGGGGTTTGTGAATAGAAATTTAAAAGCTGAATGCAAATTAAAAGTGTCATTAGTCCAGGAACCATAATTTAACCAAAATTCAATTGACATTTCCGTTCGCACAAATGACAACAGTGGAACAGACTTTGTATTGAAATATTTGTAAACGTTTTCGTTTACGATTTATCGTAATCATAAGTGTAAATTGAAAGAATAACAATTGGTTTTTTATTTAAAATATCTGCAAATGAAATCAGTTCGAAATTTTTGGAATGTTAATATTAAAAAAATTAAGATTCGACAACAGCCTAAATATCTTTAACGATAAAGTCTATTTTTGTCTCTTAAACATTTTGGGTTTTGTTTTAGATAGGAAAAGCAGAGCAGTATAAGCTGTCACTTCCGCCACTAACAAGTGTGGTTTGTGTTAGGAAAGTAAAAATAAAAAGGAAATTAAGCTAACACAAGTTGAGCATCTGCGTTAAAGGGGTCATATTGTTGTAAAATAGGTGACGTTAAAAGATAACAAGTTCAAATCCCATAACAATAACAGCGTTGTAGCCTGGATGGATGCGTAAGATTGTAAAATGTCCGTGCTTAGTAAATAAGAGATCATGGAAATAAATCTAGCCAGAGGTATAAAAAACAAATAAAAGAGGTAAAAAATTATTAAAGTGCCACAGAAGATTAAATAAAAAAATTGTGGGTCTTGTATTTGGAATTAAAGGAACTCTCACGTTTAAAAAAAGGAAAAAGGTAATAATAGTTATTCCTCTCTAATTGATTCTAATTTACTTCGATTAGACAGATTTTTTTATTTATATATCCAATAGGATTAAAATCATGTACCCATTTTTCACTAAGCCGTATATTTCTAAGCGATTTGAATAAACTGTCAATGATCAATTTTTACGTAGATAGGGGAGAACCTTATCTTGTTCAAATGTTTCATAATACTTTCATTATCCTTTCGGTTTTAATCAATAGACCCACGACCAGCAAATAATCAATAAATCCACTCGTGGCCTTTATATAGAATTTGACGTCGCAAACACAAATATTTTGAATTGCTTTTGTCGCTATGCTTACGATAATAATATCGATAATGTTTCACTTAATCAAGGCGTTTACTTTGTTAAATCCACTTGAGTGTTTTTTTTTTTTTGTGGGAGCCATCTTTTAAGAAAAATCAGCTTCGTTTAATCTAAGGAACGTACTGAAAACTCCAAGAGATGCCACTCTATATACTTTGTTTTACTTTACATTAAATAACTAAAAGACCAGAATAACAATACTAAAAAATTAAACAAGTTTTGATTTCGAGTAAAATACCGTATACTTTAGAAGAGAATCAACACCAAAAAAAGAGAGCGTTATGCGTTATATTATGCGTTGAGCGTTATTTGGAAAGACACATTTGAAAACTATAAGACCAACCAACGTTGGAATTGATTTGCTCGCAACTGTACGTTTATTAGAACACGCAAGTGTGCGCATTTTGAGATATAAATTGTCATCCTATTTCCATTAAATGTCGTGTTGCAATGTTACAAGCACTTAAATAAAAAAAATGCATTAACAAATTCCAGATACTATATGAATGAAATTCATTTCTAACAGAATTAACTTTAAACCTTGATTTTATAATTTTTAACTAAAAATCATAAATTATGCATCACTCAAAAGATTAATATATTATTATTTGGATTTTTTTTTACATGAGGGCTTTAAAATCAACTAATAATAAGCATTTCAAGTTATCAAAAAATTTTCATTCTTCAATCGAAGATTCTGAATTTTTCAAGACCCTTGTCCAATTTATTTTTGTTGTTTTTGTTTAAAAGAAACTTTATCCTTTTTCAGTTAGCAAAATTATGAAATTTTCAACAGCTTTATTCCATTATAAATGTTAGATTTTGAAATTGATATTTTTAAAAAAATTCTATATATTTTTCATACTTGGGATTTTTTCATTACCATTGAAATTTCACTAGCATTGTTTGAAATAATGACAATGAAAATTATAATTGTTTTTAATAATGGTAATGAAAATTCAATTAAATCGTTTCATTACTAATTACAATTGAATCAAAAATAATTATTCCTATGAAAAATAAAATTTTGATCGCAGAAACTTAAAAGAACTATGCATAAAATAAATAAATCTTAACACTCTTGTACATAGACTTGATGTCTGAAATCTGAAGCCACCTAAAACCACAACTAGCAGCTTAAATAATAAAATAGGTTCCAATAGTGTCTCATTTTTCCTGAGAAAGTTAAAACATAAATATTTCACTAAATTTTTCTGATCTAAATGACATTTTAAAATATTGCTCTACTTTGCTTTAAGATCATCATTAGTCAATGGTAATGATTTTGTTTTTTAACTAATTAATGATGAAATCTTTTTATTAAAAAGCATTACCATTAGTAAAAATAAAGATAATGCTAAAAATATAATTAGCATTATTTATCATTTAATACCAATGAAATCGTCAATTAATTAGTGCATCTAATTATTTACTCCAATGTATGATATTTTTAGTCAAAATAGCAGCATCGGTCCTTCTACCAAAAAAATGTCTTAACGAACACATATTTTTTTTTTAATTTTTATAAAGAATAAAACATGAAAAATTTTACCAATTTACTAAGCTTGTTGTGCCTGGACATCCTCGAGCATGACCTCATTTTTTTACGAAATTTCAACTTCAACCCACATTTTTTAAAAATCCAAGGCTGGGACTAAAAAGCCTTTTCCATAGGCCTTTAGTTAATAATGAACCTAAGGCCAACTGTAAATTTAATGGGCTAACGTCAAACAATTATCTATTTTGGGATTTTTTGTAAAATGATTTAGGAATTTCGATTCCTGGTTTGTCAAAAAAACTTTTTTTTATTAATTTTTAACACGCTTAACATTTAAGTATCTTTACCAGGAAACACTATATTGCAAAAAAATGTAGTTGTTGGGAAGGTAAAAAGCATAAGTTAAATTTGGGGTAAATTCCACTAATCGGGAAAAATTCTACTCAAATTGCGTTATTTGTGCATTCTTACTTAATGATAAAGTAAAACCAGACGGCAACTTTAAGCAATAACGTTGCCATTAAAATCAAGGCCTATTATAGGAACATTCAAATGTTTTATTTTTTTTGATCCCACTAACCACTTTCTAAAGCCGTGTGTCCACTATCAAGTCACTTACGGAAGAACTTCTGCAAGTATTTGCTGCAGTGTGTCCACTTAAACCGAAACTTGCGGAAGTCTGCTTCCAAAAGTAGTTTGTAGGAGTTATTACGACGAACTTGCTGGAAAAATTTGCAGACATATTTCTACATAATGTAAAAACAGCTTTGAGTAGTTCCTTTTTTCCGAATGACAGTGTAATAATGTCTTGTGACAAAATATCATGGGCTATTGCCTGAAATATTAGGGTTTAAAATTCTTCATATAAAAAATTGAATTTGAGTGACAAAAATTTATTTTTTTTTTTAATTTTTTAAGTGTGTTTTGTTTTTTAATTTTTTTTTATAGTTTTTTGAGGATGTGTTCAATAATTCAGGATAACTTGCTTGCTTTTCAATTACCAAACGTGTTTTTTCAGCACTCCAAACGAATTTATTTTTGTACATTTTTATAAATTCGAAAAGAAACTAAAAAGATTAAAACTAGACTGAAAACAGAAGAGAATACCACAAAGCGTTTACCAGACGTATACCCGACTTAAACTTCACAGCAAGTCGTTCAAGTTACTTCCAAAAAGCAAGAAACACCTGTTTCCACATAATTTTTGCAAGTAACTTCTGCTCAGTCAGTCAGGAATATTTGTGGAAGTCGACTTCACACGACAAAAACTTCTTGAAGTCACTTTTAAAAGCAACTTCTGCAAGAAAACTTAGTTGTGGATACAAGGCGGCTTAAGACAAAATTTCAATGTCAAACTATATAAAAAAAAAACATCATGCCCAATTTCGGTTTCATCATTAAGTCCTTAAACAACAAAGGTACGAGGGCTGCTCTATATATTTCTGGCCTAATAGTGAAAATGCGAATATTTATAATCAAAAATGGTTTTATTGTTTTTCAAAGTATTCTCCAGCATGATTTATACACTTTTGCATGCGCTCAAACCAGTTGTCGAAGCACTTTTTCCACTCTGATTGAGACACCTCTAAAATATTGTTTTTGAACACTTCAACAGCTTCTTCTGGTGCCAAGTCAGGGCTGTACGGCGGATGACCCATTAATTCGACGTTTTGGCCGGTCAAAAACGCTCTGGTTTGAGCCGATGTGTGAGAGGTCGCATTGTCATGGTGAACAATGATTCGTCTTCTCTTGTTGGTTTTTCGAATTTCTCCGATGGCTTCAGGGAATCAAATTGTAGTGTACCACTCAGAAGTGACCGTCCTACGTTGCTCAAGCGGAACAGTCGCCACATGACCAGTTTTGCCGAAGAAACAGTCGACCATTTGCTTCAAAGTGCTTCTTCCACGAACAACTTTCGTTGGATTTTGCTCGTCTTTGAAGACCCACACGGTCGATTGTTGTTTCGTTTCGGGCTCATACGCATAGATTCATGATTCGTCACCTGTGACGATCTTATAAACGTCTTTTGAAGCACCGCAATCGTATTTTTGCACGAGCCTTTTTTTGAGCAACTTTCAAATTGTGGGGGATCCAACGAGAACAAACCTTTTTTACGGCCAGGTGTTCATGCAGTATCGAATGTGTGCTGGTGGAAGAAATGTCCAAGGACGTCTCTATCTCTCGGTATGTCGCATGTCAATCTTGCATTATGAGTTCACGCACTGCATCATTGTTCTCTGGCACAACAGCCGTTTTTGGATGACCTTAACGGAATTCGGTTTTGAGCGAGCTTCGGCCACGATTAAATTCATTATACCAATTTTTCACAGTGCTATAGGATGGTGCTTCATCGTCATACAAAGATTTTAGTTCATCAATGCACTCTTGTCGTGATAATCCACGTCGAAAATTGTGAAAAATGATGGCGCGAAAATGTTCACGAGTTAATTCCATTTTTTTCTATATTAATTTTTTCAAGTCACTGTTAACAACACAAATAATGGTCATACGTCAAAACGTTTTGGGTACGATTATGCTTAAAAATGACAAACTTTCCAATGGAAATGTCAGATTGCACTTGGCAGCACTCAGTGTTGCCAGGCCAGAAATATATATAGCAGCCCTCGTATTTCCTAAAATAGTTCACATACGTCTTTAATTTCAATTTCAGTGAATTTATTAAAAAAATAAATAACATGTGGGTTATTGGCACATTGCTCATAGGCACATTGAAATATAAGCAAACGAATATAAAATTCAATTAAGTAAGCAAAAACCAATAAACTAATTAAGCGTTCCTTAGTCAAATAAGCTGAGTCATTTAAAAATAAATTATGTTCCTCATTACGCATAATTTAATAAAAAATTCTCTTTTTTTTGAAAAACCTACATATATTTTTTCAACCCTTTTGTCAAGACATGAATTAAAAACAATTTGGCTTTAGTTTCAGTTTTTAAAGATTTTTGTATACAATATTAAGTAAATAATATTGACATACTTTGGAAGAAATTGCAAGTGACATACTCTTCATAAACGCCAACATGAAAACAAAATCTGGGTCATAATAATATACACTACAGAGATAAACTAACTGACTCGTGATGTTCAAATGGGGCAGCATAAAGTAGTAGCACAGTGCAAAATAGTGCTACTCGATAGTATGACTGTTATTTAGTGGACAAGTGAGTGAGTGTGCTTGTTTATATATGTAACCTGAATGAAAATTCTTTGAAAGAATGTTTTTGAAACACAAACAAAAGAAAATTTAAACAATTTTAGAAATGTCGCACACACCAAATTAATTTCAGGTTGCCGAATTAGACCAGGACGATTTTGAAACTCTGTTTTGGCCATGTTGTTTTGGTAGCATCAGTTACTAATGCATAATACATGACCGAACAACACCTCGTACAGTGATACAATTAAGAGTATCAAAACATTCGTTAGTGAAAACATTGTAACAGTAAAATTATTTTAACATCGTCGATAAGTTTTGTACGACGACATAACATTGAGACAACAAAAAGTTGAGGTCTAATGTGGAATTTTAGTCGGCGACATCATCGGTGTTTGCTTATTCAAAAATCACATAAGTAAGGTCTTCGCCTACGATTGAACCAGTTGAGCTGCTGAGTTTATGAATATATTGGAGTTGCCAGGCATTCAGAACAATAACCGGTTTAGAAATTGTGATAACGACAAGGACACTCCAGAGCATATTTTGAACCACAGTGAATTTTTGGTCACAGTAGATAAAACCAGCTGAGCAAATGTTTACAAGAAGATGGTGATTTGAAAACAGTGGAACCAATTGCAATCCTGAGATAGCTCTTAAGAACGATGCTACAAATCATATACAAACGCCACAATAGATATTCTAAATGAATAATTTTTCTATCGAAGAAACTTAAAACGACCGACAAGTTCTTTCAATCTGATATAAAGATACAGAAGTTTATGCCAACAAAATACAATCGACGGCTTAATTCAAAGTCGACGTAACTGCGACCAGCTCTAAATTTCAGCCGTGTCTATGCGACAGAGCCATTAAAACCTTCACCTCACCAATCAGTAATATTTTACAAAACACTGCAGGATATTTGATTAAACCCGACTAAGAAATTATTTCTTCCATTTCAACATAGACGGCAGGTCCTTATTGGAAAAGCCTTTATTTGGAAACGAAGTTTTTTAGCTTTCATTTTATCATAAAAAATACAAATAAACAAAAAACATATGACGATCAGTGTTGCCGTTTGGTTACATTTATTACATTTTTTTAACTTTTAAAGGCTCCAGGTAACATGTACAGATAGGAAATAAAGTAATATTATTGAAAAAGCATGAATCAAGAATAAAAAGACTGCGCACTAAGCCGTACAAAAAAAATTTTCTACTGCGCATCTACGTCATCATAGAATGAAAATTAGCGTTTGTTGTAAAAATTGTTAGAAATTTCTGGTGCAAAAATAGTAATAACCACATAACCTCTAAAGGGGTGCATCGATTAAAATAAAATTTTAAATGGAAAGAAAAGACATCTAGTCGAGTATAACTTTTGAGTTTGGGCTTGAAGCTGTCTATAGAAGGGCTATGTCGAGCTACCAAAGTTTGAAATGTTGGGTTATATAAAAATTCTTATAAAAATATATTTATTTCAGAAGTAATTTTATTAGTTATTGTGAATTAATATTTTTGTAAAAGAAATATATAATAATTATTGCCGATCTTAATGCCAAATAACTAAAAGTAAAATAACCCTTTCAATGCAGCAAATTTGTTCTTCAATAGCAAATTAAAACCAAAATGTTTAAAATTGAATTTAATTTTTTATTTTGTTAAATTTTCCTTTTTGGGCATGCTGTAAGAGGGCTGCTCTATATATTTCTGGCCTAATAGTGAAAATGTGAATATTTATAATCAAAAATGGTTTTATTGTTTTTCAAAGTATTCTCCAGCATGATTTATACACTTTTGCATGCGCTCAAACCAGTTGTCGAAGCACTTTTTCCACTCCGATTGAGACACCTCTAAAACATGGATTTTGAACACTTCAACAGCTTCTTCTGGCGACGAAAATCATTGACCACGCATTTTTTTCTTGATGTTCGGAAACAAGAAGAAGTCATTAGGTGCCAAGTCAGGGCAGTACGGCGGATGACCCATTAATGCGACGTTTTGGCCGGTCAAAAACGCTCTGGTATGAGCCGATGTGTGAGAGCTCGCATTGTCATGGTGAACAATGATTCGTCTTCTCTTGTTGGTTTTTCGAATTTCTCCGATGACTTCAGGCAAACAAATTGTAGTGTACCACTCAGAAGTGACCGTCCTACGTTGCTCAAGCGGAACAGTCGCCACATGACCAGTTTTGCCGAAGAAACAGGCGACCATTTGCTTCGAAGTGCTTCTTCCACGAACAACTTTCGTTGGATTTTGCTCGTCTTTGAAGACCCACACGGTTGATTGTTGTTTCGTTTCGGGCTCATACGCATCGATCCATGATTCGTCACCTGTGACGATCGCATAAACGTCTTTTGAAGCACCGCAATCGTATTTTTGCAACATTTCTTTGCACCAATCGACACGAGCCTTTTTTGAGCGACTTTCAAATTGTGCGGGATCCAACGAGAACAAACCTTTTTTACGGCCAGGTTTTCATGCAGTATCGAATGTATGCTGGTGGAAGAAATGTCCAAGGATGTCTCTATTTCTCGGTATGTCGCATGTCGATCTTGCATTATGAGTTCACGCACGGCATCAATGTTATCTGGCACAACAGCCGTTTTTGGACGACCTTCTTTGAGGGAGCTTCGGCCACGATTAAATTTATTATACCAATTTTTCACAGTGCTAAAGGACGGTGCTTCATCGCCATACAAAGATTTATTTTCATCAATGCACTCTTGTCGTGATAATCCACGTCGAAAGTTGTGAAAAATGATGGCACGAAAATGTTCACGAGTTAATTCCTTTTTTTTCTATATTAATTTTTTCAAGTCACTGTAAACAACACAAATAATGGTCGTACGCCAAAACGTTTTGAGTACGATTATGCTTAAAAATGACAAACTTTCCAATGGAAATGTCAGATTGCACTTGGCAGCACTCAGTGTTGACAGGCCAGAAATATATATAGCAGCCCTCGTAGTTGCCTTTAAGCTCCGCAATAACTTTTCGTATTTAAAAATACATTTTTGCTCTAAAAAATGGTTTTTTACTTTTTCATAACTTTTAATATGATGAGCCTCTTCAATTAAACATTATACAAAATTTCGTTTAATCAGCAAACCGTTTTGAAGAAGCTTATTTACATGCTTTTAAATTGTTTTTATTATCACGTTTATTGACTGTACATTTCATTTGTATTCTTAATAAAATTTTCACGTTTTCTACTTTAACTTGTTGTACTTTCCATACAAACATTTTCTTTAACATTCTATGTATACATTGCACACAAAAAGAGAACGCTATAAAACAAACACAAATGCTACAAAAATCCCAAATAAAAAAAAATAAGTTGGAATAAACAAAAATTAACGTTGCCGAAATTGTACACTGTTCAATTATTAAAAAAGCACGAAATGTTTCTTGTTCTATGTTTATACTCTGTTCAGACATAAGCTTTAATTGCGCAAATAAGGAATTTACGCAATTAAGGCCTTAATTGAGCTCAATTTACCATTGAAGAAGTCAATTAATAAATTGAGCAATTAGTACTTAATTGCATCACTAATTGAATAAGATGCGAAATACAACCCTTTCCAAAAAATATGTATACTAGGAAGTATGTTCAGTGAGAAGAAACAATTCATAAAATTGACAAGCCGCAAGTAAACAATATAAACAAACATATAAAAAGAAAATGGCAGGTCATAACAAAATGGCTTTTGACACTTCCAGCTTTAAAGCGACAAAAAAAAAACAAGGTGTTCTTGCAACACTACCTAGTAAAATAAATATGCCTTGTGCTAATTGAATAAGCTTAATTGAGCATGTGTGAACACCAAATTAAATTGCGGAATTAAAATTAAATTAACTCAATTAAGAAAACATGTCTGAACAGGGTATTAGAAACAGCAAAATGTTTCTTGTAACAATTTTTTCTGGGAAATAATAGCGGAAATTGTTAGCAACTTTTGATATTCCGCTTGAAAATTTTGACAACTAGCTAGGGGTACAGTCCCAATACTTAGATTTGAAAGAAAGTTTTATATTAATTATTAGTGATTTTATGTTTAAGTTTTAAGCAAATTTGTCTTTTATAACGTTATTTTTAAAACTATTAAAATGAAATTCTTACGAAGCTCAATTAAAAAAAAAAGGTTGAACGGATTAATTTAAAAAATCCTTCTTTAACTAATTTTATGAATGGCGAGAGCATGCACTCTCTTCCATCCCGCAATATTATTATTGAGTCCTGATTTAAATAGTCATGACTTTCATCGGGCTGAAATTTTTTCCATACGTTTTTCTATTTTTTTTTTTATGTTTTTGTTCAGTAAATGAATTTGTTGCCTTATTTTAACTGAAAAAGCTTTTTACAATTTTTTATATAAATAACATTTTCTTACTATTTATTTAGGAAAATTTCAACATGTAACTTTTAACGAAAAAATGTAAATTTTTACTAACGTTTCCTGGTAACACTATTGATCAGAATAGTTATTATTATGATTACTATTATTAACTAGAGAAATTATAAATAATAAATTATAACTGACGTAGCGGTCATAAAAGAAAACATCAGCTATGTATAAAAAATAAACAAACACATACCCAGACATGATGCTTGTTGATTGACATTAAAAAGGAACCAAATTGAAAAGATAATAAATACTCGGATGTGTAATTGAAAACAAAAAATGTGTTCTTTTGTTTACTTCATCACTTAATTGCAGTCACTTTGTTTTTAGCTTCAATCGCTTAAAGAAATATATCACAAGGATATTCTCCATATGTTTCGTACATATGATTGCGTTAATTATCAGCCATGTTCACCACATCAAGCTTAGGACACATACACAAACACAATGTGGTTGATGTAACAATGTAGCAACAATTTTTTAATTCAGGTTGCCGATGTTACAGCTGTCGAAGTCTAATAATGGGTTCTACTCTCGTTTTGAAGGTAGCTTTCTAATAATGCTTTATTCAAGGCATGGTGCTTTAGAAAACTATCAGTATTTTTTATCATAGAATTGCACCAAATCAATCCTTTTTTAATCTAAATTTGCTATTCTATCTTTTCTATCGTTTCAGATGATAAGGGGATTGAATTCTCAGAACAAATTAAGGCAGCCTATTAACGAAATAAGCCAGACCAGCTTGTTAAATTTGATCTACTGTCAAATTCTTTGACAAAAGTGTTTTTCGCTATCAATATTTTGAATTTGGCACCTTTTAGCCCTAAACATAGTTTTTCTAAATCCTGGAACTTCGCAAAGTAAAAATGTTTTCTGATAATATAACGTGACCCATTTTTCTGAAAAACCTAAGCCCGCGTTACTAAATTGTAAAAATCGATTTATAGAAATCGATTGATAGAAAGCGAACGTTTCTAAAGGGTATGTAAATGTTTCTTTGACCTTTTTAAAAAATTTTTTCTTTTTTAATTTAATAAGCACTAGCTCAGTTTAAAAAATAATAGAAATTTGTATTTATATTTTCAATATTTCGCCACACCTTTGGGTGGCATCATCAGGAAACAGGAAAAAAAAAATTAGATTTTCTTTTTTTAAAATAAAATAAATTTGAACAAATGGAAACAAATTAAAAAAAGAAAAAAAAAAACAAAAAAGTTTTCAAATCAATTATTTTCCATCACATATCTGATGGTTTTAAGCCAGTTTTTACGTAAGAAATAGTTCTAATTTGGAAAAGCACAGTTAAAACACAATTAATTAATAACCCATTTTTATTTTAAAATCAACTCCCTAAAGTTGGCTGCTTTTTAGCATACTTCTCATTTGGTCAATAAAACTTTTAAATATAAACTGCCGTATTCATAAAATAATGAAATAGGTTTGACATGTATTTTAGGACAAATTATGTGTGGAAAATTTGTCATAAAACATATTTAACATTTATTTGATTTTTTATGAATATGGCTAAGTATAAATAAAAATTAAATTGCACTTTGCGAGTGAAAGATTGGAAATGCAGTTAGAAAATGTCTTTATGATTTGTGTCACAAAAGTGTCACCTTAAATTAGCTGTAAGTTTAGTTAGCCAAAATGTTAATAGCTTGCTACCTAAAAAAAAGTCGAAAACAGAAAAGACGTATGTTCAAGCCAAGGTGTACACAAATCGCGACAAGAGTCTGAAAATAGCTTATATGATGAGATGAAACCAAAACAAATTGATTATCTTCCTGGTGGCTCTTAATGGTTAAAGCATTTTTTAAAAAATGTATTATTTTCTCTTCAAAAGCTTTTAAATGATACCCATGATTGATATCTTAAAAAAATATGGTGCACAATCGTATTTTTCTGTGAAAAATTCAGAGGACCATAACTCGGAAAATATGGACGAGCACCACTTTTTTCACTTGATGTTTTTTTCTTATTTTAAAATTCTCTATCGCCCAATATATTTCTTTTTTTGATTAGAGCTACTTCATTGTTCCAAATGATATGGGAAAATTAGAGGTAGGGTGGTGTTTTGCCCGCTGCCTCGTAGGACATGGACATGCACCTCTTTCGACACTATGTCTGATCGATTGACATATTTATTTTTTTTTTTTATTGAAATCAACTTTGCCAAGTCAACTTCAAGAAGAACTTATTCACTTGGGACTCTCTGAACCATACCCTTAGCGCTGTCTTGCTTTTGGAACTGGAGCTTATTTGTCATAGTTTCTTCAAAGGCGCTTAGTACCAGCTGATTAAATATAACTTAAAAAGAATTTTGTCAAACGTAAATTTGTAAAGCACTATATACCATACCTTTTGCCATCCATCATTGATTCGTTTAGAGCGGCCACAATAATGTTTTTTAAAATTAAAAGGAACAGTGCCTCTTCGTAAATCTATGGAAAGTGATGGATTTCTTTCCAACTATTCAACTAATTTTTTAAGTTGGTTGGGCTGGGTTGGTAATCTTCAGTTTCTCCATTTTCTATTTCACTTCTACTATTTTTATAGTTTATTACGTTCTTTTGTTTGTACGGCAATTCGAGACAATATCAACGTGACATTTTCTTATAAAATACCAAATTCATATTGCCAGTCATCGATACATGGCAATATTGACAACGAGAATACTGATTTTCAAAAAACGATTAAAATTGCCGTCGCCTTGCATTGCCGACGCCATACAGAACAAGGGTGATTAAAATATTATTGAAGATTAATCAAATACTTAATGACAATCAGAAGGCAGATTTTAACCCATGTAAACACCATCATACAAAATTTAAACGAATTTTGTCTGATTTGTCAAGTTGCTTGGACTGTTTGTTTAGTCGTTTCTTCTATTTCATTCAATTCCTGACATACATATATACAATTACTACACCACTATGAAATCTTTATAAATTTTATTTATTACCCATATGACTGATGTCATTGGAAATATAATTTTTTATAAATAAAAGTTATCTGTAATTTGTTTATAAAGTTTCGCATGAATGACAACAACATTCACCGACAGTCTTTTTAAACACGACACATATTTACTTGTTGCTTTGCCATATTCACGATTATAATTAATGATAATTTCTTTAATATATAAAATTTTTCGTGTATATTTATTCATTTATTATTCAATTGGCAGAGAATAATTTAGTGCATACATATGTAATTGAAACAATGTTAGGTGTGTGTGTGTGTGTATTTCAGGGATGGGATGGTAAGAGTAAATTTTTATCTAAGACACTGTTTGTTTGATACATTTTAGTTTTTATTTGTTATTTGTTGGTAACTTCTGTAATGCCGTTATCACTCAAGATTGCGCATATACGTCACAATAGAATCAAAATGAGTATTTGTTGTAAAAAGTGTAGGAAATTTTTAGCGCAAAACTGGAAATAATTGGAAAACTTCTAAACAGTTGCATCGATTTGAAAAAAAATTTTAAATGGCAAGAAAAAAAGATATAGTCGAGTAAAAATTTTGTGTTTCGGCTTGAGCCCGAGAAGGAGAAGAGCTATTTCGCGTTACCAAAGTTTTAAATTTTGGCTTATATGAAAATTCTTATAAAAAATTATTAATTTCAGAAGTTATTTTATTAATTATTCTAAATTAATCTTTTTATAAGGGAAATACATACATAATAATTATTAATGACCTTAATGCCAAATAACTGAAAATAAAATAAATAGGTTTTTTAAATAAAATTAAAACCAAAATGTTTAAAAAATAATTTAATATTTTATTTAATATTATTTATTTTTTTTTTTTTTTTGTCATTCTGTAGTCTTTAAGCTCCGCATTAAGTTTTGGTATTTTAAAATACATTTTTATCTAAAAAATAGCTTTTTTACTTTTTCATCACATTTTATTATTTTTTTTTTTTAAATATTTGGTTCAGTTCTTCAATGTGTGTCATAGTTTCAGGTGTCGGCTTTATTAGCCCGCCCTCAGATACATGATCAACCCACGAATACGTGGGACATTCCTCGTTTTGTGCAACTGGAATATAATTTTTAAGTTTGTGGAAAATATAGCCTGCGAGGTTTTTGAGACCATCATACTCTAATTCGATTAACTCTTTTTTTATTTCTAATAAATTTTCACCGTTTTTACTTTAATTCTGTTGCACTTTCCACACAAATGAAGTTTGTTTACAAAAAATATTCTATGCCTACGTCACACATAAGAGAGAGAACGGTGTACAACAAACTAACGGACCTGCGCAATGCGCAATCTTGTGTTCTTGATTCATGATTATCACTAAGATAAAATTAGAAATACTAGTTTTTACAATTTAGCACCAGCAATAAAGCAATTTTTTGGTACTTAAAAATATAAACAACAAAAAGAAATTTGAACATTTTTGTTTATAATGTGGCTGTTAATTTTTTTTAAGAGAAGTAACCCCATGCTACATATTTATTAATTGTCCTACCTTCTTTGAAACGGGATAGGGCAGGAGATAGGTAGATGAAAAACAGTGTTAGATAGTATGCTTTATTTTTCACAACGCTGCAATTGTGCGTCATGTTGTTTTTAGAATAGGGTGTCAGCACCTGTGGTGTTATGTATCTAGTTGCAGTGTAGTTCTTAAGGCCGGTTCATGCTTTGATAAATATACTAATTTAAAAACCGCAATACATTGTAAAAAAAAAATAATATTGAATTGCCAGTGGCTGGGATATGAACTCACACGCCACTTAACCTATTAAAGCATAACAGCAAATGTGCTCAGCATCTAAGCTGCCTGCCTATAATTTTGCCATATCTTTTTTCCTACTTTCGTTTGTTTTTTTGCAAGTGCGTTTTTGTTTATGATAAAAATCTGATACAGCAACCTTTTTATTTACATAGTTGGGACAACACCCTCAATCAAAACTTTCAATTTTCGAAAAAAATCCTTTTTTTTAATATAAAAACTTTGTGGTAGAACAATTTCCTATGCCAATTTTTTTAAGCTATTCAAAAGAAAATCTGTAGGGTATGAAGGATTCGGCAGAGCCGAATATATATTTTAAAACTTTCTTACAGGTCAGAGATAGACTTCGTGGATGATAGCTTGAACAAAAAATAAATTCTTCCACAAATGCAATTGTTAAGCGATGAGTGTAATAAATTTTGCAAACGAAAACACTTTTTAATTAAACTTGCTCAGGATACATTGAAAAAAAAAGTAGTCATTGACATTATTTTTATTGTTTGGCGAAGGTTACCTTTTAACAATTTATCATCGAATAAAATATAATTTTCGTCTTTATTTCACGTTTAAATGACACGTTTATTCACATGTACACAATTCTATACTTTATAATACACTTCGAATTTCGGTGAGTTTTATTTGCTTTTGCAATTATAACAAAAATAATATAAGTATGTATAAACAAAACGTGGTCATTCACCTGCTTTAAAAACGCAAACAAAAACAGTTTATAGAATATTTAAATAATAATTGTTGCTGGTTGTGTCTGAGGGTATTAAAAATCATTGACCTTTTTCTTTAATCAGTAATTATGTACATCGTTTCGAAGGTTTTAATTACATCGTTAAGTTAAAACGTCAATAAATAGTGTATAAAGAACCTATTAAATAAATAATATTCTTATTTTAAAATTTTCTTAAAACGTAAATTTTTTTGGTAGTGCGTAATAGATATTTTTTGCAGCATGTTCACGTACAAATGAAACTCAAGGTTGTTTTTTATTTCGTTATTATAAATACTAAAATTATAAATCGTTGCTAAAAAGGTTTAAAGTATTAAATTTACAAAAACAAGCAAGATTTCGAAAAGAACTTGGAATATCTTTCCGCAAGTGATTGCTTTAAATTTAAAAACAGAAAAAAGCCGCTGGGAAGAAAATTAAGAAGAATTACTGGCATTTGATGGCATATTCTTTTCAAGTCGAATGCTAAAGCTTAAAATTTTTATCCTTAAAATTCCTTTACTTGAACTGCAAGTAATTTAATTTGTTATATTACATTTTTTTATATTTTAAGAGATTTCATATAGGGATTCCAAACGGAAAATCCCGGAAGTTGTTCGAAATTTCTAAAAATAAATCCGTATTTTTTTGGGAACTTTAATGTATAGAGAAAAATTTGTTAACCAATTTAAGTTGTTTAATATTTTAATAACATTAATAAATACTTAGATATTCAGTTATATCACAAGTCTCGATCGTAATGGTTTTACCTTCTTCAAATTCCGAGCAATTTTGTATGTTTATAAAAACTTTTAATTTCCACTTTTTAATATCAGTATGGCTACTTTGGTCTGTGTCACGAGGGTGGCCAAAAATGGGAAAATTCCAAATCTTAGGTTTATTTATAATACTAAGAATTTAAGTATTTATTTGAATATAACGGCTACAAAAATTTGTAACAAGGTTGTAAGATATGCTTTTAGTTATAATTACAACGCTGTTTTTGTTTACAAATTTGATCGTATGTCAGATACCGTTAACAAAAAGATAGTAGTAAGGCATTGTCAAGATTTTTTAGCAATCTTGAACTTTCGTAGAGAATTTAAAAGAAAGTAGAAATAACACTTTATCGGGTTTTTTTATTTTGTATTTTACTATATGTACTTAAAAGTTCAGCTGCCCGGTATTGCCCTAATACTTTTTGTGGTTGTTTTTAGTGTCAACCCTTTTGCGGATTCGCACTATTTTTTTACTATGGCTAGAGATAAAGTAAAGCAGACCCTGCAATGATATGCGCCATGTTAAAGATTTTGCAGATAATTATTTTAAATGAGTATGTTACGGCCTCTACCAAAAACCCTAACTTTAGACAATCCATCGGGCAATACCGTTTAAATCATAGCATTTTTTTTTATTGTAATTTTTTTATTATGACCGATTGTTATGTATGAGGAGGGTTCAATGTAAACAAAAAGCAGGCGAAGGGAGAACTTGTCGTTTGCTGTGAGCAAATATATTCACATGCAAACTGAAGTTCTTATCTGATTACTGATTTCAAAGTTACGACAACTTTTAAATTTTGATTGTATGGAGGTGGTCGTTGCGTTTGGCCGATTTTTTCCAAATTGGGAAAATGTTAAGATGCAAAATTTCAATCTTATCTGATTGCTAATTTCCAAATAATTGCAATTTTTTAATTTGGGTTGTATGGAAATTGGGCGTGGCACTAGTTGTATTTTATACTCCTTCTTTTGGGACAAAAATTTATGTCAAATTTTAGCTTGCTACTCTAGCTGCTTCTATTTTTAGCCATCCGTTATATGAAATCGTGACACAGTGCATTGGTCACACCAAAGTAACAAACAGTTTAATCAATATAAGGATACAAAATAAAAAAAAACTTAAAAACCGCAAAACATGAAATTTAATAGTTATTTCATTCCGAAGAAAATTTTCGTTTTCTGAAGAACCAATTTTCGGAATTAAAACCACTTTGATCGGAATTGAGTTCTGTGACATGCCTGATTATTTTAAACAAAATCGGTGAGTCGTTTCTGGAACATAAGTAAGAAACTTTTCACAATTAATTAGAGTCATCTTGTTTAACACAGGGTTTATCAACCTGTAAAAATTAAGATGACCATAATACTTTTGTGCAAGAAAAATCTTACTTAAGTTACAGAAATGAGATACTGATAAAAGAAACTTCAAAAAAAAGTAATTCTTATGCAGTTTACGTATAAAATTAAATAGTTCTCACGTTTTTGAAACTAAATAAAATTATAATACCTTAAGCCGAGTAATTTAAAGAATATTGCGAAAAAAAAAATATTATTCACTAAAAAAAACGCAGAGACTTATAAAGATACAAAAAACTTGAACTTGATCCCTTAAAATACCGACAATTTTTAAAATCATTGCCGAACACTTTCTGTCCTCCGGTGTCAACAAAATTCGTGTGTTCACACAATTACATTGAAAAAAATCTAAATATTGTTTTTAAATGAAATGTAATTTTGAGAACGAATGAATTCCTGTAACATCGTGGAATAGGCAGTCATTCTGTCAGGCTTTCGTTTAAAATATATTCAAATTATTCGTTATTTGCTTTCAAAAAATGAGATTTGATGGGAAATGTTTTTTACATTTGTTGCAGTTAACATTTGAAACATTAAAAGTACGCCCTATTTACTTTTAATCAAAAAAACTACAGATGTAATTTTTTCTTTAAAATCAGAACCTAAGTCTATTAAATCCTATTAACACTAATATTATGCTTGGTGACGAATTGTTACAAGCTGTTAATCATTATAAAACTCTTGGTATTATTTTGGATGATAAATTAACTTTTGACTTGCAGATTAACTCTGTTATATCACGCATCTCCTGGACGTTGCGAAAATTGTATAGTATTGCTTACTTGTCATTATGCCTGCCATTACTAATATATAGAATTGAAGTTTACTCAGGTACATCTCTCATGAATATGAACAGGTTGAAGGTATGCTTTAATAAAGTCTTGCGTTACATTTATAGACTTCATATTAACGACCATGTTTCGCATTATTATAAGGAGCTTTTAGGATGTACTTTTTATCAGTACGTTCGTTTGAGGCAAATTATATTTTTTTATAAAATTATTAAATTTGGTGCACCAAGTTACTTACTGAATAAAATCAATTTCTCAATATCCAATAGAACACACTCTTTAATTTGTCCTATGCATTCTTTCTTGGTAATGCACAGGTCGTTTGGCGTAAACATAGCTCGTTTATGGAATAACACAATTCCCTATCAGGAGAGGAGATTTTCTAATACAGTTTCAACATTTAAAGGCATATTTTTAACAAATTTGCAAGGCTTTGATGATTTTGTTTTGTTCAGTTAAGATTAACTGTAATTATATATTGATGCTTAAAATTATCTTTGTTAACTGTTCCTGCCATGTTTCCTGATTTTCCTATACAATCCATCAATAAATGTGTGCAAACTTTATAATTTTCCCTATAGATAATAAGATATCATTAAATTGTTATAATTAGTATAAGTCATATTTTTGTATTGTAGTCTAGCCAATTAGGCCCTATGGGCTTGTGGCATCTTTTATTGAAATAAATAAATAAAAATAAATAAATCTAAAGGCAAATACGACAAACCAATCTTGTTGCTTGAGAGACTATCATTTATATATTTTTACCTTGAGAAACTAAGGTATGTAGGAGAAATACATCCATATCACTTGAGAAATGATAGCAACTTCAGACTACCAAGAATAACAATAACATCAATGGCCTGTAAAAATTATGTGGGTCTAATGAATTGAACAGGAGTGTATACTTTGTATGTGAAACTTTATATTAATTTTAGCTTATTTCTAAATTTTCGGAGGAATTATGGACTTTGATTTGACTAACCTTTAGAACATTAAAAATGTTTTCTGAATAATTCTTCTTAATTTTAATTACACAATCAATGAAAATGAATTATTACCTTCAAGGCAATATAAATACTTGTTTTTGCATGGCAACTAAAAGTTTGCAATTGATAACAATGCGGAATATAAAAAAAACTTTTATTAATTCTAAATGCCGCCCTCCATTTTTTTTAGACAAATAACAAAAATTATTCAATAAGTAAAATAAATAAAAAAAAAAAAAAAATATTTGATAACACTTTACTCAGCATCGCAACAATAATAAGACACAGTTGCACTTCTCGTAATAATTGATCGACTTATATACCGGAAGGGTAGTGTGAATTAGACTTGATATGTTCGCTCTATAATACATAATTGGGATTTTTCATTAGCACTGTTCGAAATAATGACAATAAAAAACAAATTACTACCATTCAACGCTAATGGTTTTTTTTAATTATACTGGTTTTTACTATCATATATATATTATTTCTAACGCACTTTTTTTTGTCGGTTGCAAATATCTCCCATACCATCGCATCAAATTTAAAGAATGATATCTCATTTTAAAGCTTATTTCTAACACTAATGACGAAAAATAATTAGAAATTGAAATTAATATTTTCATTAATAAAAATTATATTTTATATAGAACTGCATGATAATGCAGTGATTATTTGTTTTTGTTCAAGTGTGGTAATGCAGGGTCGCTTAATGGTAATGCAGTTTTACATAATGCAGTATATATTAAAATCCATTCTGGCACTATTTACTATAATGCCGTTTATTAAAAGATATTTTTGTTTGTATTAAGGATTCGTACGGACAACATATAGTTAACGATGATCATGTCATTACCTCTAACATTGCATTCAACGAAGTATTATAAAAGCATTTAAACAAATGTATGTATGTATATAAATATGTATGATATATTATGATTTTTAAAATGTATATTATTTTTATTTTATCTTACAAAAATGACAACTAACGCTGCGAAATATTCGCACGGGTCATCTAGTTAGTAATGAAATTTTAATAAAACTGTTTAATTATTAATTACAATTTGAAAAAAAAAATGGTTTTTTTGAAAATAAATTTTTGATGGCACAACCTTCAAAAAGAACTAAGCATGCATAAATTAGTTAAACCTTAACCTTTTAATTTTTAAGGAGATAGATGTAAAACTTGGTGTGTGGGAGCTAAAGTCACTAACACCCCAGCTAACAGATATTAATATTTTCCCGAAAACAAAAATATGTTCCTATACTGTCTCATATATTTCTCAAAATGTTTGCCATTTTAAACAATGCTCTGCTATACTTTATAGAGTTTGTTTACTGTACCGTTTATTAATGGCAAATCTTTAAAAACATTTAATCATAAATAAATGATAATATAACTTCGTTTTCTTAACAAATTATTAACGAAACCATTTCATTTAAAAGCATATTGCCATTATTGAAAATAGTGATAATGTAAAAATAATCATAAGCATTATTTATTATTCAATGCCAATGAAATTCGAAATTACTTAGGCCTGTGTAATTAATTAATTCCATGTATGCTGGAAATAATTTTTTACTACTGTTTTATAAATACGCTGATACTTTAAATTTTACAGCCTTAGTAACAATTATGCAATACTTCGCTTTTTCACATTCAAGGGAAGAAAACGAATTATATTTTAAATACGCCTTAATAATTTCGAAGTTTTACAGTCTCTTTCAAGTAGAGCTAAAGCTAAATTGAACTATATGAGAAGAACTTAGTCTTCGATTTGCTACAATCTAGCGTTTTTCTTATTATTAGCAAGATAATCCAACCTTAACCACAATTATCAATAAAAATGAACAATTAACAAAATTTTATTGTATGAAGCAGATTATGCTGCGAAAAATCGCCAAAATAATAATCTCTGCAGTTTACCTCTTGCTTAAAATAATATTTATACCAATTTTATAATCCTGGTTTGAGATTTATC
The DNA here is from genome assembly GCA_916610165.2 of Gymnosoma rotundatum. Lineage (NCBI taxonomy): Eukaryota > Metazoa > Arthropoda > Insecta > Diptera > Tachinidae > Gymnosoma > Gymnosoma rotundatum. Next base: position 64,076,848 of record OU744336.1, read on the forward strand.
CAAGTTATGCTATACAGTTTCAACTAACATCTTAAAGTAGGCCAATCTGTGGTATTATCCTTTACCTCCTATCACCAAAGTTTATAGCATTTATCAAGTTCATAACAAATTATATTTAATTTGCTTTGCGCGGTTAAACTAAGTATCAATAGTAATTGAATACAGGTCTGAATAAGCGTTTTCCTCTTCTTAAAACGTTCTTATGAATAGCAAATTTGTACTATTTTTTAAATGACCAAATGAATAATTTTATTTCATTAAAGTCCCTAAATTTATTAGAAAAAATTTTTATAATACTGGAACAGCATCTACTGTGATCTGATGATAGCAGTTTGACGTAGCGGTTTAGAATTAATTTGCATTACATTCTGCTTGTGTCTGATTTTTCCTGTTTTCTTTAAAAATCAACAAAAAGTTTTTCAAATAAAAGTTTGACTAACAATTTTAAATATTAAACTAATATAGTTTTTTATTTGACCTTTTATTTATTTTTTAATTTATTTTTGCATGTGATGGAAATCGATCGATTTGAAAACTATTCGTTTTGAAATAAATTTTAAACAAAAGTAAAGAAGTTACTCCAAAGTAATTGTATAAACTGAATGGAGAGTTATTGAAATATATATTGAAGATATTAAAAAAACGAAAATAGTAAGGATATCACAACCATTTACGGTTTTAAGTCGTCTCGATTTCGAATTCGATTTCCGTCATATGCCTGATTATCCAAGCACAAGGTCTTTTAATTTTAATTTTTTCAATATTTCGCTACTCCTTGTGCTTGGATAATAAATTAAAAAATTAAATATTAAAGTTTAGAAAAGTCGTTTTTGTTTTACGCGTAAAGTTTTGACTTTGTCTTGGTGATAATAGAATAGAGACCATAAATTATTTCAAAATTTCAAGCATTAGCGCTTTTTTCCGTCTTTTATTTTATATGCACATAAAAAATATGAAAATTTATTATTTAGAATCTTTTTATATTAATTTACTTTAATTGTGCTTGATTCCTTCAAATGTTAATATTTCATGATATCGCATGAAATATAATTATTAAAAACTATAAAACGACATGTTTTATTGCGGGGAAACCATATCAATATGGCCATTTCGCTACTGCTCATATAGCTCATCAAGGGATTCTATCCAAATTTTATAAAGAAAACCTCAGAGTCTCACATCAAAAGCCAAACTGATTAAATGACAACTCTATTGAATCAATAAAGCAAAGAGACAATAAAAAGTTAACAAAAATTATTTCAAAACACAGTAACCATTGAGTAACTATTTTTATTTTTTCCTTAATTTTTCTACATAAGGGATCTCATCATTAGGAACCATTCATATGCATTTGAAAGATTCACTGAAAAAATAAAATTGTTGTTTTTAATAAAAAAAAATATTTCATGAGACTATCACAAATATCTATGATCATATATTCTCATAAAGAAATACGTCATGAATCTTACTAAAAAAAATCGTAGTTAAAATTTCATTAAGTTTCACATAGGAAAATTGAGTCACATAAAAAATGTGATTAAATCGTGCATGGGATATATTCATCATCGGATGCTCAAATAAGTTTGTCAATGTAAAAATATTCAAAATTAAAATTTGACTTCGTCTCGCGTTTTCTCGTACTAATAAAACTTAAGATCGCACCGTTGTTTTTTTTTAATATGTATATGTTAAAAGATTTATCGTGTTTTTTTTTTTTTTTTTTTTTTTGTCGAACCGAAACTATCATTAGCTTATCTCTTCCTATTATCAATACTACGGAATACTAATAGAAAAACGAAAATTCTTTAATTTTTTTTTTTTTGCAACAATGCTACCACAAATCGGAACAGATGCTGTAGCAAATAATTCCGTTACATGAGTGTACCGCAAACTGTATGATATACTTACATTAACCGTATTGTGGGCTAAATAAGACTAAAAGCTAAATAATACAAAATAAAGATACTTTGCAGCTTTCTTTAGCCAACATAAGAGAGGACAGGCTTTTTTAATTTAGGCATTTTTTATAGGCGTAAATATTACATACACATTTGTATTTACTTGGCCTTGCTGGTTAGGGATTTCAAAGTATACGTAATGCGTTTGGGCGCCAAAAATAATTTTTAAAAATGTACCTAACGTGCGGATTCTAATATTAAATAAAAGATTTTATATTGATTAAAAATTCAATTTACTTACATTTTAAGCCAATTAATTCTGAAAGAGAATAAAAAAGTATTGATATTATTACTATTCGATTCGCAGACATTTTAAAATTTACCGTTTAAGGAAGGTAACGCAGGCAAGCGCCAGCCTGTTATGTTTACACAAACTTTTACGTGCCTTTAAAAAATAAACTTAAATAAATAAACTGAAAAAGAAAATTTTTGTAATTAATGAAGTTTTATATTGATTAAAAAACAATTTGCAAACACAATTGAGCACGTTAACAACTTCTATTTAATTTCCAATTAGAGATTTAACAATAGAAAATACAATAACAACACATGAATATTTCGCCCCTGAGGTAATCAAGTGCATTATTTGGCATTCGCCCTTGCAAATTGGTTTTTGTTGTTTTTTGTTTGGGCTACAAAAATGGCGTAAGGTGAAAAATACTTACTTGAATTTGTATTGTAATTCTCTATAAATTGTTTATGTTTAAGAATAATTATCGTAACAATTTATAAAAACATAATTTTTTAAACAAACTTGTATTTTATTTTTTTAAATATATTTATTTTTTGACACTCTATGAACGAAGTTCACCACTTGAAATTGTATTATTTCTAGTGATGTAACTTTGCTGTTATCGATTGTATTAACACCCCGTTTACATTTGACAATGCTATAATGGTAATAAAATAATACGCTATGTCAAAAATTCATTACGACCTCACACTCTCCAAAAATTTCAAATAGCTTTAGCGTTTCTTCCTGCCATTTTTCCATTTTTATTGTTATATGCAAAGAAAATTTTAGGAATTAAAATGATAATTTAATTCAAATTTCGTTTAGTTAAAATAAATATAATAAAATTGTCAGCATACGTCAAATCACTGTCTTATTTACTGATACTATGTTTACACGGAGCCCAATATTCTTGCTTCGCTCTCTTTTCATGATTCACAGCTCAATCACGACCGAATCAACGTGCTTCGCCATATAAATTCTTGAGAGCGAAGCATTTTCTTTTGAGACGATTCAGCTTGAATCTACTTGCGAAGCATGAAAAATTTCTGTCTTCCCTAATTTTTATCGCAAGTTTATCTGAACTAGCTATATATAAATGTAAACAAAAAAAGTAAACCAATATTAAAAGTGCTGTGTGAATATGTGTTAATATAAAAACAAATAATTATATTATAATTTAAAATTTTATTAATTACAAACACTAAAATTGAAACGAAAAACAAAATTTTAGAACAGAAGTCAATGTGAAGCATGTAGTATGTGTCGTGGAAACGGCATGCTTCGCAATCATGATTCAGAGAGCGAAGCAAGTGCTTCACATTGCCGTGTAAACATGCTATGAGACAGTAATTCAGATAATTGAAATGTGAAAAAACTGTGCATGTATTGTTATTGTCATGACAGCATTGTCTAATGTAAACAGGGGGTAAAATAAATGAAATATTCAAGCTTTCGTGTTTTATAAGGGCACCAATCTTCTAAAGGGCGGTTTACATGGTCACAGAAGTCTTACGAATTGTCAAATTTTTGTGCAGAATAGTACCAGTGGGATCGTCTAAACAAAATAAGTAAGGAATCTGCACAAATTGAGAGAAAATACGGATGAAAATTTGACAGTCGTATGGCTCTCTTTGTTTTTTGGAAATTTTCAAAAGACAAGTACGAATCATTAGATCAGGGATGTATTTTTCTGCAAACAGCTATTTTAGTTTTGGTGTGTTTTACCCATACCAATTGTGTAAACGCAAAAATAATCTGTCGTAAGATTTTTACTCTCAGTTTTAAAATACGGATGGAATTTGATAATATTTTCTCTTGGATTTTATGTACGTAAAGTCGTACCGTCTAAACACCCCTTAAATGGATATGCCTTACTAGAAACACTTGAAGTTTTTTAAAATCAGCGGAAACGTACCAAGGCATATTTAACCAGGTGGCATCGTTAGGGGAGGTGATAATTTTTTGCTAAAATTTTTTATTCTTTATTTACACTTAATTAGTGTCAAAATTATTTGTTTTGTACGAATGAGAATAAATGTTGTTAAATTTTATATTCAAGTGCTGTGCGAAGTGTGTTTTGATTGTTTAAATATTGAATAAGTGGTATAAAACAAATATAAATAAAATTTGCTATTGTGAAGACTGTATCCCGGGCTATTTTTGGTCAAATTTGTTGTCGATGCGAATAAAAATTTTATTCCATTTTTTCCCAACGTTTCGTCGGTTTTATCCGACTTCTTCAAGGGAGTATTTTTATTATTTATTATTAACTTGTTTTAGTTAACATTATTGAATAAATGAGTAGGTGATGAAACATAATTTAAAAAATTTATGTGTAATAATAACAATAAATTATGGACAGCACGACACATTAAAATATGTAGCGAAATATAAGCAATAAAGAAATAATTTTTACAATACAATTTTGACCTCAAGCTCGAATATTGTTTTTTCATACTTATAACCTCAAAAAGGTCGAATAAACATCTTATATATATTACAAACCTATTGTTGATATTGTAATTGTTGTTCGTTTGTGTGTGTTGTGCATTGTAATTTCTTTATTATAAACAGCTAATATGTTGTTACAGAAAAACTAATTACAATAATTTTAAAAGCAAAACGGCACGAATCAGAACAGTGACAGAAAATAAAGAATAATGCGGCCTTAAATCCCACAGTTTGCGAAATTTGATAAAGTTATCGCTCGCTTGTGTAGTAACGCCATCGTTAGAGTGTCATTACTAAATCAGTCATTTTCATTGGAAATTTGTTGTTTATTAAATTATTGAGTTTATTAAGCGCGTAGCCGCTAAATTTTGTTTGTATCTGTGATTAAAAAAATTATAACTGTAAAATCATTAAGTAAAAAAAAATAATTGTAACATTAAAATATGGCTTCACGTGAGGGACAACAAAAAGTAAGGGAAAAAAAGTTAAACTATTCAGCTGAATCACCAAAAGATGTAAGTATAAAAGCAATTTTTGTTAATTCGATATTATTTTACTTTTCCTTAGATAAGTGAAGAATCTGTAGAAGATATGTTGGCGAGTGTTGATCAGTTTATTGAAGGTGTATATCGTGATTTGAGCATAACTCCGCCAAAGAGGTCTTCGATCGGAACTTCCACCACGGTTCGAACAATAGTGGATGAGGAGTCATCCTCTTCATCACAGAATTCTTCGCCAGTTGGCATTTCTCAATTACCTGCATCAACGTTTACAATTGGAAGTACGTCTATTTGTTCACTACCAATGCGGCGTAACATGGATATGGAAATTGAAAAAAGTATGAAACACTTAAAATTTATTGTTTCTTAGGAACAAATCTAGTTTACGGGCACCACGCCAAAATAAAAAAAAGTTTACTACGGGGTGCAAAATGCAATTTTAAGCAGAAAATGTAAAGTGAAAAAATTGGCGGCAACCCTTAGTTTCGGAGTTACGGACCTCCGAAGTTTTTGTACCTAATAGGGCATATAGGGAGCATTCGATGGTAAAATGGAACAATATGGGTATCATTTGAAAGGGAATTCAAGGGCCTTCTCAATTAAATACGAAAAATGTAAAAAAAAAAAAAAAATCAGATAAGGCAAAAAAAAACGATTTTTTCTATATAAATTTAACTTTACTTAAAATCTTTAATTTAATAGGAATACTTTACAAAAAAAAATTATTTAGAGAGTATGGAATATAATTTCAAGCAAAAAATATTGTATAATAATTTTCGCAGAAACCCTTACTTTCGTAGTTACGGACTTCAAAAATTTCGGAACAAATCTAGTTTACGGACGCAGCTTAAAAATTAAAAAAAGTTGCCTACGGGGTGTAAAATTTAATTTTAAGCAAAAAATGTAAAGTGACAAATTCGGGCCTGACCCTTGGTTTCCGAGTTACGGGCCTCCAAATTTTGTATGTACAATATGAAATATATGGAGTTTTTTTTAGTGGAATAAGACAATATGGGTATCATTGAAAAGGTAATTTAAATATCCATTCAATTTAAAAGGAATTTACTAAAAAAAATAGTTTAAGCTTCGCTTTCTAAAGGTTTCCTGCGTAGCCGGCCTTCGGCCGGGCGCAAAGATTTTCTCCTCTATGGTATAACCAACACCGGCTTCGCTTTCTAAAGGTTTCTTGCGTAGCCGGCCTTCGGCCGGACGAAAGGATTTTCTCCTCTGTGGTATAACCAACACCGGCTTCGCTTTCTAAAGGTTTCCTGCGTAGCCGGCCTTCGGCCGGGCGCAAAGATTTTCTCCTCTGTGATATAACCAACACCGGCTTCGCTTTCTAAAGGTTTCCTGCGTAGCCGGCCTTCGGCCGGGCGCAAAGATTTTCTCCTCTGTGATATAACCAACACCGGCTTCGCTTTCTAAAGGTTTCCTGCGTAGCCGGCCTTCGGCCGGGCGCAAAAATTTTCTCCTCTATGGTATAACCAACACCGGCTTCGCTTTCTAAAGGTTTCTTGCGTAGCCGGCCTTCGGCCGGACGAAAGGATTTTCTCCTCTATGGTATAACTAATAGCGGCTTCGCTTTCTAAAGTTTTCCTGCATAGCAAATATATTAAAATCATGGCGAAACACCATAGCATTCGAAAAATAATTCTAATCACCTTTCCAATGCTACCTATATTGTCTCATTACACCATAAAATACTCGTTTTAGAGCACGTTATTCATAAAAACTTTCAAGATTCGTAACTAGGAAATAAAGGGTTTCCCCAGATATTACCTGTTTACATTTTTTACTTAAAATTACATTTTACACCTTTATAAAACTTTTTTAATAAAGTATTCCGAATACCTTAATTTATTTTGTAAAAAATTAAGGTTTTCCTTACCAAATTTTTTAATTTTTTTTTTTTTTTAATTTTTCCCGCTTCAATAAATAGGCTCTTAAATTCCCTTTCCAATGATACCCATATTGTCCCATTCCGCCATCGACTACTCGATATATGCCCTATTAGGTACAAAAACTTCGGAGGTCCGTAACTCCGAAACTAAGGGTTGCCGCCAATTTTTTCACTTTACATTTTCTGCTTAAAATTGCATTTTGCACCCCGTGGTAAACTTTTTTTTTATTTTGGCGTGGTGCCCGTAAACTAGATTTAAGCCGTTTCTTAATATGGACATATGTATATACATCAAGGTTTGATTCGGACGAGATGAGATCTATTTCATAGGCAAAATAACAAAGACAATAACTTGGTGCTGAAAATAGGAATATAATTTTTTGTTTTATAATTTACGATGTTGAATTGTTAGGTATGAAATATCAAATTCAGAATAAGGCAATGTCTGGTGTTACCGATGGCATATTATTATTTTTGCGAAAGTGTGTTTCAGTTTATAACAGTTGTTAGAAGGCGTGGTCCACTTTAAAAATGAAGTGAACGATATTTTAATGGCATTTAATTTTCCAAGCACTAATAACTTAAAATTGAAAGCTAAAGATTGCCCAAACATGGAACATAACCCTTCATGATACCTACACGGGGTTAAGGTTAGGAGGGAGGAAGGAATGAATATATAGATAAGCTAAATCAGACTTGGTACAAAAAAGACAGAGGGAGCCATTTAGTTATTGCTATTTAGCTCAACTTTTCGTGTTTCTACAATTTTCGACAACTGAATCAGGTACTACATTTTTGCACCAGCCGGGCAGGACGTCTAGAAATGGCTTTTTTGATGACCTTTTGTCACTTTCTCGGCGACAGGTAAACGCATCGAAAAGCATATTCAATTGACTAATAACCAATACGTCTTAATTTTTAGTAACCCTATTTGCTTATAATTATCATGTTTGGACGCGAAGTTAACAATCAAATTGTCTGCCACATACTGTTTACATTGACACGACATAATAAGGAACCCCATTTTTATGTTTTCAGTTGGTTTAAATTTAAAATTTTCGATTATATATATTTTGCAGTCAATCGAATATGTGACAATGTTGATCAGAATTTACGTTCAATTGGTCTTATTATGAATAATTGTTCCGATAACCGCACCTCAGACGATCTTTTAAATACAAGTAAGTCAATAATTATATACTGTAAGTGTCAAATGAAACTGTACGCGTTACACTTGTATGTTTATTTATTTATTTTGATAATATCCATTATATTTACATTTAACTTAAATGGTAAAAAGTTTAGAATCTACGATCCTTTTCTACTTAAAAATATTTTTTTACAAGGAAATATATGCATGTATATAAATAAATTTAATAGATTATATGGAAGATAAAAATATGTAAAATTGCGAGTGTGGTAGGAGCACAAACATTTTGCGTTAAAATTTGATGTCAATCTTATCAGTTTAACAAGACAAGATCAACGCCTGAGAGAACATGTAGACGACAAATTAAATAAAGCCATGGTGGTTATATATCATTTTAACCATAAAACATCATCCTTATTTTTTGTACAGTAACGTCATCCTTTGTCATTTTGACTACGACTCACTTTTAGTGAATATAATACATGTCATGAGCAAAAGTAGGTATCAAAATAGCTTTTTTATTTTTATTTAGATCTTTTTTTTATGAATGTTAAACAACATCAGCTTGTTAGCAGCTACTTGAAGTTTGTTTATATGACATTTTGCGGACGAAAACCAAACTGGAACACAGTAAAATAGTAACAGGTGGAAGAATTACTTTTAACTAGTTTCTTATTTTCAATGTTTAACTTAGAGTATCTGTTCACAAGGAATTCCTTTCCCACGGAACAAATTTTTCTCGAAAAAAGATTCCTCCAGTAATGAATTTCGTGGAATAAAATAATAAAAAAAAGTGGCATCATCATTATTTGAAGGTAGTTATTTTGTTTATATACATAAAATTTTTCTTGGCTTAAATCTAGTTTACGGACACCCTCCAAAATAAAAAAAAAGTTGCCTACAGGGTGCAAAAAGAAATTTTAAGCAAAAAATGTTAAGTGTAAAATTTGGCGGCAACGCTTAGTTTCGGGGTTACGGCCCTCCAAAGTTTTTATATATAATATTGCATATATCGAATAGTTGATAGCGGAATGGGTCAATGTGGGTATCATTGCAAAGGGAATTTAAGAGCCTATTTATTGAACCAGGAAAAATTAAAAAAATAATAAGTGAAAAAATCTAGTAAGGAAAAACATTTTTTTTTACAAAATAAATTAAGTTGTTCGGAATACTGCATTAAAAAAGTTTTATAAAGGTTTAAAATGTAATTTTAAGTAAAAAATGTAAACAGGTAATATCTGGGGAAACCCTTTGTTTCCTAGTTACGAACCTCGAAAGTTTTTATATATAATGTATATAACGAGTATTTTATGGTGGAATGAGACAATATGGGTAGCATTGGTAAGGTTATTAGAATTATTTTTCTAATGCTATGGTGATTCGCCATGATTTAAATATATTGGCTATTCAGAAAACCTTTAGACAGCGAAGCCGCTGTTGTCTATACCACAGAGGAGAAAAATCTTTGTGCCCCGCCGAAGGCCCGCTACGGAGGAAACCTTTAGAAAGCGAAGCCGCTGTTGAATATACCAGAGGAGAAAATCCTTTTCTTTTTGAGTAAAGTTATGTTTATATGGAAATAATCGTTTTTTGGAGCTTTACCTGATTTTTTTTATTTTATTTTTACTTTTTTCCTATTTAATTGAATAGGCCCTTAAATTCCCTTTCCAATGATACCCATTTTGTCCCATTGTACCATCGAATACTTTATATATGCCTTATTAGATACAAAAACTTCGGAGGTGCGTAACTCCAAAATAAGGGTTGCCGCCAATTTTTTCACTTTACATTTTTTTGCTTAAAATTGCATTTTCCACCCCGTAGGAAACTTTTTTTAATTTTGGACCGGTGCCCGTAAATTAGATTTGTTCCTTTTTCTTTTATAATTCATAATACCCAAGAATATAAAATAAAGATTACGACATCGATCAAGAATAAAAAAATGTTTCTTCGCATGATGGAACTGCGACGTCACTCAAACGTTGTTCTGATTGGCTGATAAAATTCAGCTCATGGCGAAATAATACAGGTGAACGCACGGGCGAAAAGCTTATCAGGTGAATACGTTGCAGTTGTCAAAAATTTCCTTCAAAAATTAATTATATGTTAACTTTTCAAAATTAAAATGTTTTAATTGCTAATAGAAAACAAAACAATTATTGACATTTCTAGAGAAAACTAGTACAATATGCAGTTCCTGGTGTGTATAAATTAAATATGCGTAAAAAGATACTGGCGTTATTGTTAACACGCTTAAAATGTCTTGCTTGTTTTCTTGTGGAAGATTATGTGTCTCTACATGTACTGTTGGTGGCGGTGATGTAACGAAGTAAAGCTTTTTATTGGGAGATGAATGTGTGATAGCTTCAAGATCGCTTTTTTACACTGAATTGTTACAAAAAAAAAATTCTTCGTTTAAAGAGTTTACATTTTCGCTATAATTAACAATAAGATCCAGAACATTGTTTTGATACTGAGTTTCTATTAGTTGTGGTAATCAAATTTAACGGTCTTATGCAAAAAAAAGTTAACGGTGCTTTAAACTCATTATTAAGCTAAATTCCTTAAAGTTTCATCCAAAAACGATTATTAGCTTAACAAACGTATGGTAAGCCCTACGTCAACTTTAAAATTTTTAAAGTAGGTAACCCCTTACTTTAAAGTGACGTTTTTGATATTTATTTTTTGGAATACATATTGTCAACAAAAGTTTTGTGGAAATAAGTTTTAATAAAACGAAAAAAAATTGTGTTAATTAAAAAACATAATTAAAAAAATGGATACACTAAATTTAGTGAGCGGAATTGGTAAAATTAATTTTGATATTATGGAAAAACTTGTTTTAATATTGTAATATTTTATTTAGAACGCATAACTGAAATATCTGGATATAATCGGCCAAGAAATTACAAGCCAAGAATTTATGATTTTATTTTAAAGTTATCACAATTTACTTAAAATCACTTAAAATCACATAAAAAATAACATAAATTAACAAAACTCTATAGTGATGTGCAAAGCTCGTTATTCAAATAATTGATATCAATTCTAACAAAAAAGTGTTGTGTTAAATGTTTTACATTATTGTTAATGCATTGAATTTTTGTTTTTCATGAATTAAAAATATTAATTTATACCTTTACTCAAAAATAGTAATTTTACTTCACAATAATAAAAAACTTTTTCAATAGATTTGACTACCCGAACAAATTAATATTCGTGTTTATGTATCATTAACTATAAAAAGTGAATGGTGTTGCCAGTATTAACGTTTAAAATGTATTGCAGCATACATTAGTTAAAGTAGTGTTTTAGGATAGCATTTTTTACCATACGTTTGTTAGGCTTAGTGTGTTAGTTAACTAGTGTAAACTTTAAAGTTGACGTTAGTCTTTTTTTTTGCAAAAGGCTGTAAGACTTTATGCGCTCTACTTGAGAAATTACCGGTGATAAACTTGTTGTGGTAAACGATGAAAGATAGAAACTTTTCTGTTGGTGTTCATGTGGTCAACGAATGAGAATGGAACGATGCATCTGATTTCGGCAAGCTAGTAGTACAATATAATTTTGGTCACACTGTGTCTGGGTTTTCATTTTTATATAACTTAATTTTTTATATTCTTTTATTCTGTACACTTTTGTTCATCAAATATATTTTTTATTTTTTTTAAACAATATTTTTTTGACAACACACCTAGATTTTATAGCAACAAATTGCCTGTTGTTTTTTGTGTTGTTGGATTGTTGTAACCGTACAGCCACCTGTATTAATTCGCCTTGATTCAGCTGTAGAACTCAAAGTATATCTATAACAAGTACATTCAGGAGTTCAGCTTATAGTTTTATTGGTGTGCGTGTTTATCATGATTTGTGTCAAAATTTGTTTACATTTATTTTAATTTTTATTTTGCTATACATTTCTCTTGTTTTTTACGTGTTTCTTTTCATTTTTATTCCAACTCAAGTTGCATTGAATATCCTTTTATTGAATTCTTGTTTAAATTTACATTAATATAGTCGTTAAAAGGTCATTCTCTTACTTTTTTTATAATAATTAAGTAAAATTAATATTAATTTTTTAGTTAAAAAAATTATAAAATGTTACCCACTTTGCCTGTCTGAACTGTTTTTTGACATAATACATGATTTTACACAAATGGGGCAAAGTATTTCATTTTCTAATTAATATTTTTTGAAAGCAAATTTTTTTTATTATTATATAGATTTTCCTTTTTTTCAGTGAATTTTTTTAATCAATTAGGAGTTGAACTGTAGATATTATAAATGAATTGAAATTAATTTTGGCTTATTTTCATATTTTTATTTCTAAAAACATTTTTTTAGAAGGAAAATCCTTTTACAATGTATGCGGAAGATTTCCAAAGAAAACAAGAACAATTAGACACCAGCAGAATTTAAGGCTGCATTTTCTCGATCGCTACATCCTTTATTAGCATTCTTCGCTTCAATCCTACCTTAGATTGTGTACATGGTAAACATCATCTGCTTAACAATTAACTTAATCAGCCCAATTATTAACAATAATTCCGTATAAGTTCTTTCACTTTTACCTTTTCTCCAATTATAAGTTTTTTCTCCTTTTGATTGACTGCGGAAAGTAAAAAAAAATCGGGGGAAAAAGTGGCTATTATAAATTATAAAATAAAAAAATTAAATGCTTATTTAAGCATATATATATATATATATATATATATATATATATATATATATATGGAAATAAAAAAAAACTCCCTTCAAATTACAATGATGCCACTTTTTATATTTTATTCCCACGGAATTCATAAATAGAGGAATTTTTTCTCGAGAAAAATAATATTTCTGCTCCTTTGTAAAGTTTCGTCAGGAATTTTTTTATAACGGGTTTTAATACACCTGTTGATATCTCCAATTTCTTTGACCATCTGGCAACGTTCTCACATATGAAAGTGGGAAATGTTTTTCACTAACAATTTTTATGTATTGGCACTTGTTGGGTATAGTGTGATTGATTGGGATAGGTCTGCTTCACCGCTTTTAAGTTTCTTATTTGACCTGTCACATCGCACTTATTTTTGCCGTTTTACACATAAAATTCTCCTTAAGAAGTAATCTCTTAAAACAATTCAAATATATATATAGGGTTTAAGAAGACACTTTCACCTTTCTTCGGGTGGTATACGTTTCTTGTTACCTTTTGTTTCCTAGAAGTTCTATTCTACTAAAGCTTAAATTTCAGACAAATATAGTAGTTTCATAAATATTTCATAACTAAAGACTATAATCCTACCAACATTATAAAAAAGACCGCGGGCCATTATCGATGATAGCTGGCGAGTAGTAACCATTTATTTTTGAAAAAAAAAAACAAATAAGAAACATCTTTTTCTAAGTTTGACAGCATGAGTTTGACAGCATGCCAAGTCCATAATTATCCATAGTTTAAAAAATTTTTTGGCTACCTTAATATGGATATGGATACAAAAAGGCGTAACAATTTTAAAAATCTATCTATCTATCGCCTTAGTAATATACTGCAAGAATTACCATAAAATATTTTTATCCTCAATTTCAGGCTTCCCTTGTTTCGAGAATATTATCGATTAACTTCCTTCGTGCTTCATCTTTTGAAAAATTTTAAAATGATACAGTTTTTTTTCCAAATACAAACGTTTTATTAAAAAGCCTAAATTATAAGGTTTTAATAACATTTCTCACTTATTTTTTTGCTAATACTTTGTTTGCCTTTGCCCCCACTGCATATTTCATATTTGCTGTTCTTCCTTTCTCTTCTGTCTTTGTTTATTTTTTTTTAGTTTAACAGCTTTTTGGCAATCAAATTAAGACACTTTTTAAATAATTTTGATTATTTCAATATTATTTTATGTAATTTTATGTAAAATATGTTACAAAATCTCATTTATTCAAAACGATTTAATTTTGTTGTTTTGAGATCTCTCTAAGAAAATTAAATAAAGGATTGTCAAGTCTAGCATAAAAATTATCTTTTTCAATAAGAAAATTCAATTTGTATATAGAAACATACATATTTGGTAATCTCTTCGAGGGAATAGCTACGTCATCAAACGGATAATCATGCGCAAAGCGTAATCTTTTTTTTTTGTTATTCTTGATAATACCTACTTTTTTCCCCGTATTTTTTTACTTTCCGAAAAGGGGGAAAAATTTATAATGGGTGAAAAGTAAAAAAATTTGCAGGAAATTTATGTTTTTAATTGGGCTGAATATTATTAATCGCCCGTATTCTAGTTGTCGACGTCGTCACATATTACTGTTGATATGTGTCGACGCATTTGATTTGTTATTCTACTTGTCGTTATTGACACTTATCGATTACTGCTCAAAGATTTTTTGTATTCTATATCAAATGTGACGACGAAACTGTATTGACATGACTCTGTTTTTTGTTGACGCCCTTTTGAATAACAACTGGAAGTAAATTAAGCCAAATATAACATGGAAAATGTAAAAAGTGAAGGTTACAAATGCAAATCAATTTTAAAAATTGAAAAATTTTCGCAGAGTTACTGCTTCATGCAATTTTAGGGAAAAATGTGAAGAAATTGGAAAAATTCTGAATTCTCTTGATCAGCCTAGAATATTAGCAGCAATGGCAATGGCAATTTATAAAAAAGTTTGTAAAAATTCTTTTTTTCGTGCTATTTTTCCGATTTATTATTATTTAAATCACCGATATTAATTATTGAGGGTCAAAGCACGTCTCGAAGGCCATTTCGTTATTGCTTACTTAACTCTTCAGGAAACTTCTGACAAACATTTTAAATAAACTAAAGAATTTGACATGTCCAAACAATAATGCAAGGACAAAAATCAAAGTTTAAGCAAAAACAACATTCACCAATAGTAATTTTATTTTTCATCCTCTTTCAACTGTATAAAAGAGCCGAAGAAATTCTGCCTTATACAGCAGAGAAAGAAAAATAGAATTACTATTGGTTAATGTTTGTCAGAAGTTTCCTGAAGAGTTAAGTAAGCGATAACAAATGGCCATCGAGACGTGCTTTGACCCTCAATAATCAATATCGGTGATTTAAATAATAAATCGGGAAAATAGCACGAAACAAAAAAAGAATTTTTAAAAATTGTAAAAATTACGTTTAAGGTATGGCGATATTAAAAATTAAAAGTGAAAAAAGATGATTGCTAATAAAGCGGAATGTAAAGCCACTGGCGGCGGAATGTTTAAACAATTTTCACTCAGTCCGCTGAAAGAAGCACAGCAAACCTTAACTTCCAGAAGCATTTGAATCCTGAAGGAGCAGTTCAGGGAGTTCAAATGGTTGACATAGAAAACGATTTAGTGACATGGAACTAGCTGAAGTCCAATTTGTCATTGAAAGCACAGCCAGAAGCAGGCACAACATATGTACATACTTGCGATACGGCAAACTAAAAATATTGCAATTCTGCTTAAGAAGTTTTCTTTCCAACACAAGTTTTTGTTTTTTCGAGCTTTCATCATCAATTAAATAAAAATTTTCTTCACTTATAGAAAACATTTTACCATAAAAGTATCAAACACAAATAAAATTAAACAAAAAACTTGGAAATGTGCATTTTCATTTCCATAAAAATCGATAAACCGTCGACGTCGTCTTAGCAGCCAAACCATAACGATTTCAGCCTTGTGCTTAGGGTCGTTGTCTTGTTGAAAATAAAACTCGTTAGACAACCCCAATCTCTTAGCACTCTGCTTTAAATTCCTTTTCAAAATATCCAAATAAACAATTCTGTCCATTTTCGAATCGATAAATTCCATATTACCTACTCCTCCAGCCGCCATACATGCCCAGATCATAACACCTCCACCACCATGCTTAACAGTTGGCAGCAAGTTTTGTTTATCGAGGGCTGTTCCTGTTTTTCGCCATGCCATTTTCCTTCCTTTTATGCCAAAAATACAAAACTCGCTTTCGTCGAAAAAAATAACTTTTTTTCAGAAGTCCGGTCAAATTCAGTACGCTTCTTTCTGTTGACAACGCGGCCATGAAAGCCGGCTCTTTATAATATTCTTCTAGCGGTTGATTGACTTATTTGTTTTTTAAACTTTTCTTTAACATCGGCTATTATCTGAAGCGCTGTTGTTTGGGGAGTCTTTTTTATAACAGACAGAACACTTCGAGATTACTTGACTGTTAATAAACGTGGGCGACCATATCTTGGTTTGAAGTTATTACTCATGTTTTTTCAAAATTTTGAACAACTGTTCGAACTAATGTCCACGCTCGTCCAACAGTTTTAAATTCTATTTTACTGATGTAAAGACAGAATTTTTAATGATTCTACTACAACTTTGGCGCGTTTTAATGAGTTAAAGGATATGGCGTAGACTTTTGATACCGTATAAGAACGTGGTTTTATAATAATTGTACCGTTATTTATTACAAAACATGCACGCATGTGAAATTCTGCATTGGCAATGTCCACTACTTTTCGATCAACCATTGGGGTAAAAAATGGAATGTTTTTACATGGAGTATTTTGAAATTTTTCGCAGTTTCAAATTGTTTTTCGCGAGGAGCTTAGACTTATGGCACCTAGTGTATTTTTTCTATTTTCTCATTTTTTAAAAATAATATAAAAAAAGAACAGAAACAAAACATATTCATATTTACGCGTCAGCAGAAATTGTATTTTATAGAAATTAGTATTTTTACTTTTACTATCATCATCACTAATTTGAACGAATCCTTCCCGGTAATTCTTCTTATTTAGGTTAGGTTTGAGGTTAGGTGACTAGGGATGATGATTAAGCTTTCTTTTTGGAAAGGTTATTATATTTTGATAATTTTTTTTTTTTTTTAAGAGAAGTAGCACTTCAGGCATTAATACCTACTTCGTTTGTAACCGTGCTACATTCTTTAGGAAAGGGATAGATGAGAGAGAAGACAGGTGGTGAAAGGAGATAGATATAGCCATCATTTTATTAATTATTTTACTTCGCCGGCGAATACATGCCTACAAGTAATTTGCGTATAGTGTTCTTTGTATTTTAACTAGCACTAGCATTGATACCTGAACATTTTGAAATGGTCTCGGTAATTTAGACAGCACTTTTACTGAGATTTTTTCCCGCGTTTTGGACGATGGAGCTGGTCTGCGTCGCATTTAGTTTTCTTGACCTTTTAAGTCGCGATCAAGTCCAAATAATTATAGCGGTTGGTCAAGATTAACAAATAGTTAAAAATAAAATGTGTTATTATATTTGGTGTACAAATTGTAAAGTTTCTTTTGACGCTAAGAGTAAAAAGTTTATATTATTAAGAATAATTACAAAAGAGTTAAATTCAACAATAAATTATAATATATAAACGTGTAGTCAAAAGAGACACTCACAGTGTCTTTCTTTATTTAATTTTTTTCATATACAGCGGTCAAAAAAAGTATTCGACATGAAATCTTATTTTTACAAATCATTTATTGTGTTCCATGCGGACAAGAATTTGAAGCATTTAGCTGTAATTTTTTATTACAGTGGAGGTAATTTCTTATTAAAAGTTACAAAGATTAATAATATTTGAGAATGTGAGATAATTGAGTGTATTTTATAACAAACGCTTAAATAGCAAAGCAAAAAAAGTATTCTACATCACTTATTTTTTGTCGCCTTTGCGTTGATATGTTGACTATGCTTGTTGTTGTTATTTTTAATACTGTTAGGAGTTTAGTTCAAATCTTTTTTCATGCACTGTTTTCATTTAGTTTCACGTGGTTACAAAAATGGGGCGCAAAGGACGTGAAACCACTATTTAAATAAGAAATTTAATAATCCACCATTTTGAATTAGGCAAATCGGAAAATTATATTTCAGAAATCGTTGGAAGGCCACGAACTACTGTCCATTATATAATAAAAAAACACAAAGCTGCAAAAACAGTTGAAAATAAGCCCAGGTGTGGTCGTCCACGGAAACTTACAGAGGTACATGAGCGACAAATACTGCGCGAAGTCAAAAAAATCTCCGAGTCAATGCATCAACATAAGCCAAAAATACCAAGGAATACGTAGGCACTAAAGTTACTCCCCAAACAATTAGAAATGTTTTAAAAAAGCATCAATTTCATGCACGATCAGCTAGGAAAAACCTCACACCTCAAAGAAAAATCGAATTATGCGATTAGAGTTTGCTAAAAAGTATGTAAATGAGCCAGAAGAATACTGGATGAATGTAATTTTTGCTGACGAAAGCAAATATAATCTTCTTGGATGTGATGGTAAGGTTCTAGTATATCTAAAAGCAAATACAGAGTTGGAGGAAAGAAATATGGTGCCAACGGTTAAACACGGTAGAGGTGGTGTTATGGTCTGGGGATGTATGGCGGCATCAGGAGTTGGCAATTAATCATTCATTGATGGAATAATGGATCATTTGAAATATATTTACCTTTTGAAGGAAAATTTGCATCCTAGCGCAGAAATATTAGGACTTGCAGGCAAATTTACTGCCTGGCCCACGATATCGACTGCTATCGTTCGCATGGATTTTCAACGACAAACAGCTGATTTGCGCCCCACTAAAAGTTTTCAACACGACAATTCGATCGACAACAAATGCGTACAAAAACGTAATTATTTTCATACAATTTTGCGCCCCAATATGAAATGTCTTGCGATCATAAATGTCAAAATCAGTCACTTGTATTGTGGTTGTCGACAGACACAAAAGGAAAAAAATTTAACAAAACAAACCAAAAAATAGTTTATTGTTTATGTTAAAAATTTTATAATGGAAAATAAATGGTAAATATAAAATTAGTAATAATATTATACAATTTAAACCATCAAAAATTATATTTTTAGCATAAAAAATTTAATTAAGTTTGAAGCAGCTGCAAGTTCTTGTAGAATATAT
Source organism: Gymnosoma rotundatum (assembly GCA_916610165.2). Taxonomy (NCBI): domain Eukaryota; kingdom Metazoa; phylum Arthropoda; class Insecta; order Diptera; family Tachinidae; genus Gymnosoma; species Gymnosoma rotundatum. Next base: position 64,095,933 of record OU744336.1, read on the forward strand.
GGAAGCAAATCTAGAGTTCGCAAGAGGATCTGCTGTTTATGGAAGCAACAAACTCTCAATGGAAGAGCAGTGGGTAAAGCTCACCAAGAAACTGAATTCGCATGGGCCACCAATGCGTAGCGTTGTTGAATGGAAAAAGGTAAGGAACTGTCTAAATTAGCTGCGCCCAATTGTTCGTAGAACACAGCCAAAAATATCTACAACAATGTTTAAAAAAATATAAATGTTTCCATTTTTTATAAAATAAAATTTTACTGGTGCTAAAATTTTGCATTTTTATTGCCTTATTTACTTGTTTTACCGATTTTTATTTTCAAACAAGCGTTTAACGTCTGAAATAGTTGATGTGGCAATATCATCAACTGACAATAAGTAAATTGATTACATTAAAAACGTAAGTCCTAGCGACCGACAAGTCGAAAGATAGTGGGGCCCGTATGAGAACGATAACGAGTGACTTGTTGTCGCTCGCTTTAGTTATCAATCGACATCGTGGGCCAGGCAGTTAAATTCTATCAAAATAATGATTCAAAACATTCCGCAATGAATACGAGACTATGGCATTTGTACAACTGGCCGCAAGTGATAAAAACGCCGCCTAGATCTCCAGATCTTAATCCAATTAAACAACTTTGGGGTCATCTGGAGAAAAAAATTAGATCTCGTGCATTTACAAATAGAAACCAAATGAGGGCAATATTGCAGGACGAATGGTATAAAATTGAGCCTGGATATACAATTTCATTAGTAAACTCTATGCCCGAGCGTTTAAAAGAGGTTATACGGCGGAAAGGAAGAGTAACTCGTTACTAGAATGTCAATAAGAGTTTAATTTTATAATACTTTTTGATATGTCGAATACTTTTTTTGTTCCTATTTTTTAGCTTAAGTTGTAAATATTATGTTTTTTTGTTTTAGCAGTTGTAAAGATCTATTTTTTTTTACTGAATTATATTCTTTGTTCCTTAATAAATAACATTTTATGTGAGTTTTACCACTAAACAAAATCTAATTATTTTTATTGAAACACAAATAAAATTTTATATAGATGTCGAATACTTTTTTTGATCGCTGTAGAGTGCCTGTCTGTGTCTCTTAAAATAAAATATTTAAGCTTAAAATCATTTGTTTTATTTAATCCTTTTATTTATATTTTTTCTATTATTTCAATAAATTAAAAAAAAAATGACCTTAAGCTTGAATAATATTTTGCATTTTTAAGCTTTGTTTTTAATATTGAAAACATTTTCAAAATTTTTCTTAACAGATCTAAGAAGTACACCGTCTCCCTCGACTTCTGTAATTGTTTTAAATAGCACAAATTACAATATGCAGAATAGTCCTCCCCAAGTTCGTACATCATCTCCAATAAGACAAGTTTCAGCGCCAGTTATTGATTTATTAAATTTACAAACGCAAACGCCTGAATTGATAAGACAACCAGTTCTAAGAAGTACACCGTCTCCCTCGACTTTTGAACCTACTTTAAATAGCACAAGTTTCAATATGCAGAATAATCCTCCCCAAGTTCCAACATCATCCCCAACAAGACAAGTTTCAGAGCCAGTTATTGATTTATCAAATTCACAAACGCAAACGCATGAATTGATAAGACAACCAGTTCGCCATAATAATGATGACGATGATGATGTCATTTTGGTTTCAGCTTATATTCCTTCAGTAGTAGATTTATGTTCACCAGACAATCATCAGGAAATGCCCTTAGTCAGCTCCTCAACTAACTATCGACCATTAAATAGACGACGTTTGCTCGACAACGATGATCCAGATGTAGTCGATACTTGCTGTAAAGGTCCCTCATCAATAAGAAGACGTCTTACTGAACCTTCTTATACAACACCACCGCAAAATAAACCATCTGAAAAATCAGTAACAAATGATGCTGGCCGTGTACCATATATGTGTCCAGTCTGTATGGAATCATGCTTACAGCGCCAACCTACTTCCACCATATGTGGTCATGTCTTTTGCAAAGAATGTGTCGAACGTGCCATTTCCTTAACCCATAAATGTCCTATGTGTAACAAAAAAATATCCAGAAAACACACATTCCGTATTTATCTTTAAGTTTGTTTTTTTAAACGTTTTCCAAAAATAAGTCTCTGATTCTCTTGGAGGCGGCTTTTTAATACTTTATACACTACGAATTATTGAGTTATTTATTACTTGTTTCACATTTGTTGTATTTAAGTTGTCATCTGTGTGTACAAACCTGTTAAATATTTGACGCATAAGCTTGATGAAAATCGAGATACTACAAGGCATGAAGTTTTTTTTTTTGTTTATTAATTTAGTAATTTAATATTTGGTTTTTCAAATTGTTAAAGCCTATTATTTTAGAAACTTGTTTTAAATAAATTTAACTGTGTTTGAAAGTCTTTGTTTTTAATTGATAAAATTTTAAAAAGTGTAATGTTTAACCCTTTGGGTTAAAAAACAAAGCGTTAACTGTAACATTGCGATTTTCGTCGTTCTTGGAGAATTACGGTCCAAAGAGCCACTGGCCCGGAAACTGCACCAAGCGGCCTTTGGCTGGTCTTTACTTCAGGTTCGGCAATTCTGTTTGTTGATATACCGATTGAGCCAAAAAGAAGCTTTGCGGCTAAAAACGATTTCTCGACCTTCATCGAACTTCCTTCACTTTTGTTATTTTTTTTTTTAATAAAATATTTTATAAGTAAACATATCTTTATCACGTATTTTACTGTTTATTTTCTGACGACGCACAGCTAGCGCATAGTTTAACAAAAATTTTGAAGGAATCAATCACGATTTATATATTGTTACGAAAATAAAATCTGGCAAGCAATTAGCTAACAAAAGCTGAGCACCTTAATGGCTGCGTTGATAAAGGTGTGTGCTGTAAAACAGAAGGTAGACCCCTTTCAGATTAGGCAAGTTTACTTGTGCAAGTCTTGTGTTTGTGGGTGTGAGGGGAAAGGTCGGTTTGAAGGGAAAAGAATTGCCGAGATTTGAGTACAGACTTGCTTGTACTTGGCAAGTCTGTTTTTGCTGTCGTTCTTGCCTTGGGATATTTATTTATTTTTTGACATTGTCTTTTATTGACAAAAACAACATGCCTTTTTATTGTTGTTTTTTGCGTTGGAAACGTCAAACACACAAAGAGAAATAAAAGATAATTGCTTTCAACACACATGCTTGCTTTGTCTCCCAAACGCTTGTTGTTAGTGTTTTTTGAAATTCGTAAACAAACAAAGGAAAATACAAAAACTTTTGACATTTCCAACTACAAACCAGCTGGGCGGACGACACTACCTAGTAAAATAAATCTGCCTTGAGTTCTACTTTATTTAAGAACCCCTGAAAATTGGGCCATACAGGCTAATTCATTCTGATTGTGAACGTCATATAGTGAAGATTTTAGAGTACAACAGTTAAATCGGTTACAAAAGTGGTAAATAATCGACTAAATAATTAGTGAAATTTAATGAAAGCTGTAAAAGTTGTGTGTTGTGTGCAATAAAAGAACGTAACAATATGTATAATGTTAAATTAATTTTAAAAAAAATTATTATGCTAATTTCTAAATATCACCGACTTTGATTATTGTATGTTTTAATCTTGCAAAACCACCGACTTTAAAACAGACAGACCTGTAGACAGTCTCGAAATACAGATGAAATTAAAATTTAATTTTTTAAATTAAAAGGTAACTTATTATCTATGCGACACTCTTTTATTTAATATTTTAATACTTATTTTACGGACATAGATGCTCATTAGTGAAATCTACCAAAATTTTGTATAAAAAATTCAAGACTCTTATATCTCAAGTTAAATAAATTAAATGAGACTATTGGTTGTTTTAAGAATAATTTTCTCATTCTAAAAGCTTAACACCAAATACACTGATAAAACAAATGTAGCGGTAACGCCATTTTTGCAGTCCACTGTATGTCTATTAAACCTACTATTTCAAAATATCAAGGCACATTGATACAGGCGACTGCATTAGCGTTTGCGTGTATTTTGTTTTTGTAAAATTATGTTGAGCTGTCAAAAAGTCTGGCAATATGTGTGTATGTATTTGTGAAAAATAAGCAAGCAATTCAACACATACATATAATACACATGCACACACAATACACAATATTCACATACAATAAGAAAAAAAGCAACAATTTTGACAACTCGGAAAGGAAAACAGCAAACATATGTTGACCGCATGACCTAATGCATTCACCTGTTCAATATGCCTTGTCAAAATATATATATATTTTACTAGGTATGTAGTGGCGTCTCTGCAACAAATACAACAATTTAAAAACAACATGGCTTTTTATTGTTGCTTTGAAGTTGCAAAAGTCAAAAACACGATAGAAAAATTCTTGAAAATCGTAAACAAGCAGCGATGTTTTGTAATACATAAACACTTAGAATTCCGAACTTTATCCCAACAATAATATATTGCTTTTGCAATAACAGCATTTAAAAAATCACCTGGGCAGAAGACACTATCTAGTAAAATAAATGTACATAAATTGAATTGTAGTACTACTTTCCATAAGAATTAGTTTCTGCTTATGTCTAGACTTCTATTTACGCTACTTTCCGATAGAGAGCGCATTTTTTTAATTTGTGGAATAAATACTTCATTTACGGTTTCTTTTTATTATCAAATAAAATTTAAAAAAATTAATTAAATGTCGCCAAAAATAGAATATCCGAAACCCTTACCTGAAATTGAAAATAAAAATAGTCCACTCGAAAGTGGTTTTACACGAAATGAAATTGTGGCTCTACAGAATGGTTGGCGTTTACTAAAACGGCGGATACAATTTCATACATCGAACATTTTTATGGAGTAAGCATTTTATTAATCTGTGGCAGATTATATGTACTATGTGTAGATTATGGTGCTCATGTAGAAAATTATTAAAGTTAGCCTCTCTTCCTAATGCATATACATACTTACATACCATGTTTATTTCCCACCGGTTCCGTGAATTTTGTAACGTGACTTGCGTTTTGATTCTTGTAAATAGACATTGACTTTTTCATTTTTTAATTTGTCATTATTAGGGTCTCGTAATCCTATTGTTAATGCTATAATAGTTGTCCACCTATCAAAGGCCGCTTATGCCTAAAATCGTAGAAGCTACACATTTAAAAATTAATAACGATTTTTTTAATGATGGCCGTAAAAAAAGAGAAAAGGGAAAAATGGGTATTTTCAAGGCGAATCAATTACCAGGTGGCAGCTAAGGCATATTCATTTTACTAGGTAGTAGTGGTTCTACAACAAATACAACAGTGACAAAAACAACATGCCTTTTTATTGTTATTTTGTGCGTTGGAAACGTCAAAAAACACAAAGAGAAATAAAAGATAATTGCTCTCAATACATATGCTTGCTTTGTCTCACAAATTGCTGTTAGTGTTTTTTTAAATTCGTAAATAAACAAAGGAAGACACAAACAACTTTTGACATTTCCAACTACAAACCAGCTGGGCGGACGACACTACCTGCTGCCTTGGTGGCAGCATTAGAGAATTTATTATATTTTTCTGGTAGAAACGAATGTCAAACTTCATATATAAAAAATAGTACACATATTTTTTATGTATGGAGTTTGTCAGTAGTGTTCTAGGTGAGAATTAGTGAATTCTCCTACGCTGCCACCTGGTAATTGATTCGCTTTGGGTATTTTCATTTGGCTGCACCCAAGGCAAATTGAACAAGTGACTGCACTAGCTCATGCGGTCAACATATGTCCTAGCTTTTACGTGTATTTTGCTTTTGTAAAATCTTGTTGAGCTGTCAAAAATGTCTGGCAATATGTGTGTATGTATTTGTGAAAATTAAGCAAACTAAAAATATCATATCAAAATATGCTTTGAATAAATTGTAATACATACACACATATTGCCAGACATTTTTGACAGACAAGAAGATTTTACAAAAGCAAAATATACGTAAAAGCTTTTGCAGTCACCTGTTGTCAATTCGCCTTGGCTACGAAATCATGTACCAAGGCGAATCAACTATTAGGTGGTAGCGATGGCGATTTCATTAATTTTTGCGTAGCTTAACTGTCCAACTCTATATACAAAAAATCTGTATACTATTTTTTTATATGCAGTTTGACATTCTGGCTTACGGCGAAAATGAACGAAATCGCTATCGCTACCACCTTATTTTATTCGCCTTGTCATGTATCAGGTGGTAGCAGTGGCGAATTCAACTCCAAGTAATTTGCGCAGTACGGTTAATCATGGCTGTGGTAGCGTAATGGTTTGGGGATGCATGTCGTACGAGGTAGTCGAATATTTGACGTTTATCGAGGGAAATATGGACAAGAATATTTATTTGAACCTGCTTAAGAATAACCTTCTACAAAGTGCGAAAATAAGGAATCGTTTAGGTTCTACGAAGACAATGACCCTAAACTTACATCTGGTATTGTGAAGACTTGGCTCATTTGGGACTGCCCTCATGTTGTACAGACACCTGCTCAAAGTCCAGATCTTAACGTCATATCGAAGCTTGAAAAAAATACTTAACCAATTCCAATGCTTTCGATCTAAAACGTGCGCTACTTGTAGAATGGCCCTGAGTATACAAAAAAGTAAGTCGAATTTATGAATTTTCTATTGAAAGCTGTCCTAGATCAAAAAGGATTCCCGACAATTATTAGATATAATAAAATATTACAATCGCATAATTGTTGCTTTGTTTAAGCAGGACTTAATAATGTGCATCGAATGTATGAAATAATTTTTAATTTCATCAAACCTTTTTTATAAATGAGTATTTTTTGTTAATCCTTAAATATATATATACCAGCATTTTGTTTCTATATGCAAAAATATCTGAAATATTTAATATTATTCCTAAATATTTTGATTGCATCATATAAGTTATGAGCGACCTCCATATTACTGATTATGAAACGCGGACTTATAGTAAATAAAAATCTCGGGTAAAGTGTTCAATTAATTTTAATGAAATTTGTTTTTTATTTTATTTTGGTTTGCTTAGCTTTGATCACAGACTTTATGAGGGTGTTAAATTTTTCACCTTTAAGATTACTCTTTCGATTTTAAAAATTATTTCTGTTATGTTTGGGCTATAACCACAACGAGGACAAAGGCTAAAAAGGGTGCTCCTAACTTTTTGTTTCAAAAAACTACGAAAATTCTTTAATAATGGTTTATTTTGAAAATAATTGTTGCAAAAAAAAAAAAAAAATACAGAGTTCAGAAAAGACAGACTGTAGATACTGTGAATGGACATTCTTAGTACTACATTTACCATAAGTGTAATTTACAATATTTATATAATTTACAATAATTTATATTTAAGTATACAAACCCATGTTAACCTGAAACAAAATAGAGAAAAAAATCAGCTTTTAACTGGTCCAAGGTTTACATAATTATATTCAGAACCGTACCTCGTTGCTGTAACTAAAGCAGTAAATTTTACACATTAAAATACATATACAGCCCAATTATAAACAAAAATTCCGTGAGAGTTGTTTCACTTTTCCCTTTTATATAATTACAAATTTTTTCCCCTTTTGATGACTGCGGAAAGTGAAAAAAATTCGGGGGAAAAAAGTAGTTATTATAAATGATAAAATAAAAATTATATGAAAATAAACAAAAAAACTCCCTTCAAATTTTTTATAATTTTATTCCCACGGAATTCATAATTGGAGGAATCTTTTCTCAAGAAAAATTTTTTCCGTGGGAAAGAAATTCCGTGAGAATATTGGGCTGTATATGAAAGTAAACAAAAAAACTACCTTCAAATTACGATGATGCCATTTTTTTATAATTTATTCCCACGGAATTCATAATTCTTTTCTCGAGAAAAATTTTTTCCGTGGAAAAGAAATTCCGTGAGAATATTCATAATTTAACTGATAGTTTTTATTACAGCCAAACCTAAATCAGAGCGTAGCGTGTCTATCGCTCAAAAATTCTCATGCTCAGATAAAATGTAAGAAGCAGACCTAAATATCTCGGCGTCAACGCTTTTGAAATTATAATGTAATGAAAATTCAGTAATTTTCTAGTTTATCTCGCGATTCCATCTTTATTTTTTATTTCTTTTTATGGGCTCAATTGAACAAGTAAGTTTACACTACTGTTACTATTACTACTATTAAGGCCGGGGCACATAGAATCCGTCATACGTTAAACTTTAAACTATTCAACTGACAATCAGAACGTCTCTGTCAACGCAAAGTACGACAGTTGGTAATCTTTTAACTTCTGACATATGTACGTTGAATACTTTGACAGCTATCAATTGGTTCTTCTTTGTTTTCTTTTAACTATTGCTGTGTTTGAATTGTACTTTTTTTGCAGATACATGAAAAGCAGTATTGCCGTTTGGTTACATTTTTTGTAACTTTTGAAAATTATGTTATATTAAAAATTTTTTTTTTTATATTAGGCAAAATTTTCATAACTTTTGTTTTAAACACGAATTTAAGTAATATCACTGAAAGAATACTTGTTTCATTAATAATTTATGAGCAAAGACGTATTTTACTTTTATTTCTATTTTTCCAATTAAAAATTCCAGATTATTGTAAGTATGTAACTGATTTCATTCACTATTTTTAGGATAATACATTTTAGTCCTAAGTTTTCTTTCCTATTAATGTTTCCAATATTGTATTATGTTTTATAAAAGGCTCAATAAATTAAACCTTAACCTTAACCTTAATAATTTTTTCCCTCAAAAATTTTTCTTTTTTAAATTTTTATAAGGCCTAATATACAAAAACACTTAAACAGAAAAAATGTGGCAGCATTTACCAACTTATTTGCAAATAGTGTAGTTAATCAGGAATTGTTTTTGTGAGTAAGCTATTCGTAAATAAAAAATTAGTTTATGCGGCAAAAACTTCTATTCACAATATGAAGATTCTGTTCAAACTTGCGAAAATTGTTAGCAACTTGTTATTCCGCTTGAAAAATTTTGACAACCGTACCAATACATCGATTTAGAAGAAAGTTGTCTTTTAGTTTCCTTCAGGAAGTGCCGGATTATATTTCAGAAAAATTGTCAGTAATTTTATCTTCAAGTTTTAAGCAAATAAATCTCAAATTTGTTTTTAATAACGGTATTTTTAAAATAAAAGCAGAAAAATATAAAGCGGATTTTTTTTAATCCTACTTTAACTAGAGGCTGCTGTAGTCTAAGTGGTAAGCACGTTGACTACAAATCTGGCTGCCCTGGGTTCAACCCTTGCGGCAGTAAAAAAAAAAAAAAAAAATTAATTATGTTTTTTTCTGTTTAATGGTATAAATACATATTCAGAACAACATTAAAAAAAACATGCAGCATCCTTCGTCGGTACTTCTCCATAGCATATTCGCCGGCGAAGTAAAATAATTAATAAAATGTCTATCTCCTTTCACCACCTTTCTTCTCTCTCATCTATCCCTTTCCTAAAGAATGTAGCACGGTTACGAACTAAGTAGGTATTAATTCCACCTTTCTTCTCTCTCATCTATCCCTTTCCTAAAGAATGTAGCACGGTTACGAACTAAGTAGGTATTAATTCCTGAAGTGCTACTTCTCTTTAAAAAAAACTAATTTTATTGAACGGCGAGAGCATGCACTTTTCCATACTGAAATACATGGCGAAATAATACCAGGTGGGCGCAATGGCGAATTTATTAGTTTTCGCCGCATATGCTAAATGTCAATTACCATATAAAAAAAATTTATACATATTTTTTATATATGGAGTTTGACATTTAGCGTTTACAGCGAAAGTAACGAATTCGCCATCGAGACCACCTGTATTATTTCGCCATGCTAAAATATTAGTATTGAGTCCTAATTTAAATCCTCATGAGTATCATCGGTATTAATTTTTTTTCAAACGTTTTCATTATAATTATTTTTGTTTTGTTTTTGTTCAGTAAATGCTTTGCTTTGTTAAATAATAAAACTTTTTACTATATTTTGTATTTAAGGAAACTTTAAAAATGTAACTTTTTCCCTGTGTTTCCCTGGCAACAGTGATGAAAAGAGAAACAGCTGACTTAATATCTGTCAGCCTTTAGACACAAGGTTGACGATTTTTTTAGATTGGTCTGTTATATTTTTTATTAAGTATTCTGTTATAATGTACGATATTTACTGTTATAATATACGATATTTACAATGGCAGTGTAAAGGAACGCGAGCAGGAAATATAAGTTGTTTTCGTAATTTTCTTCTTTTGACGGCAACTCAAAATATTTTTCCTTAGTTGACTCTGGAGGTGGCTTCTTCAGATTTTTTTTTTTTGGTAAAAGAGTATAGAAAATTTTGTAAGATTAGTAAAGTGGATAGATGCGACCACTGTACATCGATTTCTTAAGAATCTTTTGAGAAATCGCAAGCATATTTATAGTTTTCAGGCCAATAAAAGTGTAATATCGACTACTGGCGGCAGAGGTTTTTGCGCATCATGATATATCATTTTTTATTGGAATTTGGTAAAGAGAGTATGCCAACCATATAAGTCTAGCCACATTCGCATTTGAAAGCGAACGAAAGCATTGTCTTGCTGGAAAATCAACTTTTCTACGATTTATGTTAGAAAACGGTTTCAAGTTTGTCTAGTGCATAATTGTTTACTCCTCTGAGTATTCGAAAGGGCCAATTCTAGTGTAGCATAGGCGCGGGATGCTAGCCAAATTACAGAAATTTCTCGTAAAATTCTCGGGAAATTCTTTTCAGCACGAGTTGTATTCATTTGGACGTTCGAAGTTAAGTTTTTCTCATCAGAAAAAATGAGGTGAACATAAAAGTCTTTAATTTTTGTTTTTGGATTGAGCAAACAATCGTTGCTTATTCTGTAATTTTTGGCGGAGAAAAATAAAAGACGGCGATAGCAGTTTTAGATCTAATGACAAATTTGTAAAAAAAAATACATTTAAAAGATTAAGTTTTATTATTGCTTTCAAGATAAATTTCCAAATGTATTGTTATAAATTTTTTACAAAATGAGTCTATAAATATCATATTGAATTGTGGCCTTTAACATCAAAATTTTATAGATTTTTCAGGATTAATTATTTCCTATTAGAAAGGTTTCGCAATGCAGACGAAGAGAGATTCTATTTAAGTCAATTACATCAACATCATGGTCAAGTTATGACTATCTATGGGCGTCTTATTGAAGGTGCTCTCACTGATGGGACATACAACAATATGTTGACTGAATTAGGAAAAAAGCATTTAATGCATGGTGTAACCTATGAGAACTTGGAGGTAAGAAAAATGTTTCTAAATAAAATTTAAAATATTATTAAGATTTTGATTTGTCTATCGAATTTTCACACACATTAAAATATTCAAAAATAAAAATTAAAATTATACAGAGCGAAGTAAATAAGGTCACATCAAAAAAATTTTAAATTGGCGCGTTTTATTTTTTATATAAAAAAAATCGGCGGAATACAGAAAATGTAACAATATTAAATCATTACATGGGATGAATGTACATTTTTTTAAATAGAAACATTTGATAGGAAATCTGCAGTACTTTTACTTATTGTGACCAACATCAGCTAATATAATTACTGTATATTATCAAAAGTTTTTCTTTACAGCGAGTTAGATTCAAATAAACACAGTCTTATTAATGAATAAAATTTAATATCAGTCGTAATATACACCACAAATTTGTCTTCTTCTTTTATAGAACTTTATAGAACTTTTTTTTAGCAATTAATTCGATTAACTATGGAATATTTTCACGCCATGTTGGCTCTAAATGATAATACCCATCCACAGAGAAGTCGTACAGGGCGTACAGTAGAAGTTATTGTCATCGTGCATAGCAAATAGGATATGTTTCCATCCACTTTATGAAAGATTTTGCAAAAAGATCTTGACTCGCGTGCTTACAAAGTCCAATTCGAGCAAAAATTGTAGCGACATAATTACTCAGCAAGTCGTAGACTCGGTGAATGGCCCCCAAAACAAGGTTACCATTGATGCTGATTTTCGTTTAGCTATTAAATTAACTTTGGTTGAATGGATTCATCAATAAACAAAACTGACGTATTTGGAGAGATGATAGTCCTCCTCATCGTTACAGGCTGGTGGAATCATTTGCCGGTACTCCTATAAAAATGATGCTGGTCAGAACGTTACTGTCAGTGGTGACCGCTATAGAGCCACGATTACTGAATTTTTCGTTCATCAATTGAACACTCGTGATGTGCAGAAGCTTAGGTTTCACCAAGACGGCGTAACATGTCACAGAGCTCGTGACACAATTTATTTATTATAGGAAACTGCATAGTTTCACTTTTTGTACCCGTGAATTGGCCTCCAAGATCCTGCAGTTTAAAGCCGCTAAACTATTTTCTGTGGAGTTATGTGAAGTCGCTAGTCTACGCCAATTGACCACTTGCCGATAAACGGTCACAAATGTTGAAAAAATACATCAAAAGTTGGACCACCAGATTAGACTACGTCCTAGTCCGCCGTGGAGGTTAACTGCCAGCAATTGAACTTTAATTTTAGAACACTTGTGATCGATCAAATATTAATAACGTAGACAAATAAATTTTTTCACAAAGTACGTGTCATTATAAAATTTCGAAATACAACTAATTGAACTCCATAATTTATCTTTTCCTATCAATTTAGTTCGTTTATGTTGTAAGGTGCACTTGAAATGCTAAAAATGCTAGAATTTTATCATTACATTGCCTGTCTTTGTTTTTTAATATTGTTAAAAGCTACAGATGCTATCACTTAATATGTTTTTCCTCTTTAACTTATTTTGAAAAAGAGATTCAAGTGTTTTTATATTTTTAGGAGTGGTTGACATCAGAGAACTGCAAGAGTGTCTGTTTTTAATACTCTAAGTATACTCATCTTAAATGCGGTTGCGGTGTGATCGCCACCGCATTTCTTAAGTGCGAGTATTTACTATACCCATTCCATTTGAGTATAAGTGTCTACCATACTCAAGTAAAATGTTTGCGGTGCTGGCTTTACTTTATTCGTACTCATACTCACAACAAACACCAAGAGAGAGATTTTAACGTGTGTAGTGAGAGGAAAACAGAGTTATCAGATCAGAATTATTAAATCAAACACAATATCAAAAGTCGCCAATGTCTAAATTAGCTAACATACATACTTCTTTGAAATTATAAAAGTTTATTTGATATGTAACAGAAAATAAATTGAAAAGAACGAGTAAAATTCGCCATTTTTTATTTATTAAAAACACAACAAAAGTTTATAGTTCATTGTTTATTATATTACGTTTTTGTTAGGGTTTTTTTTTAAGTCACACAGGATAGAAATTTAAAAATTCTATTCGTTAAGCAAATAGATTTTTAAAATTAATAAATAGGTATAAAAGCAATAATTATATTTAACAAAATAAAATATGTAAACTAAAAACTTTATTTTATTTATTATTATTTATGAGGTCTATGTCTATTCAGTCAATGCAATATTACATCAGCGTATATACAGTTTTGTTAAAACTAAAAAAATTAAGTAATTTTCCTTTTATTCACGGATTCATTTTATCATTTTGTTTTCCAAAATACCGTTAGTACGAGTAGCACGTTTATGACAACAAGGCGCATAAACTGAAAATAATTGTTCATAAAAAACAGCAACAAAATAAGTATACCTGCTTTAAATAGTGTACAAAAGCTGTGCCTTTAAGCGGTTTTTATTGCATTTTATTCATTAAATATGTGTTGTATTTCATACCTATGAAAACAGTTGTTGTCTGTTTTTCTGCTAATATGTTTAAGCAATAGATTTGATCAAATTTTGTTTTTTTTTATTGTTTATAAATAGATCTGCATACAATGCAGTATTTCATAAAACGGCAGTAAAAAATTTTTATAGGGTAAAAATGTGGCAACGTTGCTTACAAATAAAAAGAATTAAAAAATTCTCGCGTACGAGTATAAAAAATAGTTAAAATTCTGATTGCGATATTTTTGATACTCGTTTTTACAGGAATGGGTAAAATAAACACCGCAACTTTTTATTGCGGTGTTTAAAATACTCGAGTATGAAAAGTATAGAGTAAGTATAGAGTAAGTATGCGGTGTACTCATGGGTTGCGGTGTACTCGTGCAGTTCTCTGGTTGACATATTGATGGAGTTGCCCACATGTTTAAAAAAGATCCTTGGATATCTTTAGCTGCTTGGTTTTTTAATAGATAAGTCTGGTAATCGGCCAAGGGTCAGTTTGACACGTACAAAAAGGGTTCCGTGCCATGTATAAAAATGTAAAAAGTCTGTCAATTACGGTTCAAAAGTTAAGACAATATTAACATGTTTCTATGGTTTCTCCTTTTAGCTTTGAGAATTATGTTTTAAGCTTGTCATCGTAGTGGACATTGATTGCCTAGCATACTCTATGTAATTTTAAATTTCCAGGTTATGACAACATAGATGCAAAGGTTCTTAAACATTTATCAATTTTTAATGCTGTTTTACGTCTGTTGCATTTTCCAACTCAATGGAAACATGCAAAAATTATTATGATTCATAAATCTAACAAGCCTGAAAACTCAGTGGAGTCATATAGACCTATCAGCTTGCTACCCGTGTTGTCGAAACTGTTTGAACGACCTTTTCAAAAAATATTAATGCCAGTATTGGAATCTCTGCGAATTATACCTGATCATCAGTTTGGTTTTCGAAACAATCATGGAACTCCCAAGCAATGTCATAGAGTTGTAAAATCAATAAGAGAATCTCTTGAAAAACAAAAATACTGTTCAACAGTTCTTCTAGATGTTAAACAGGCTTTCGACAGAGTGTGGCACAATGGCCTTCTCTTTAAGTTAAAACGTTTGCTGCAAGCTCTATTCTTTATACTGCTGAAGTCCTATCTGAGTGATCGAACTTTTTATGTTAACATCAACGATGAGATTTCTGAAATTGGCGATATTAAGGCTGGTGTGCCACAGGGAAGCGTATTGAGTCCAACTTTGTACACACTATTCACTTCTGACATGCCAACAAAAAACGATGTTGTAGTGGCAACATACGCTGATGATACAGCTTTACTAGCGGTAAATGAATCTGCAGCTGTTGCATCTAACATCATACAAATGCAGCTTGACTTAATTAGTTATTGGCTAAATAAATGGAACATTAAGTGCATGCGGAAAAAACTAACTACGTCACATTTACTCTTAAAAATGGCGACTGTCCGCCTGTTTACCTTAATGGAGTCGTAATACCTCAATCAAATGAAGTTAATTATTTAGGACTTATAAAAATGAAAAGAAAACAACTGAAGATAAAGACAAGAAAAATGTACTGTCTTCTCGGACCAAAGTCGAAATTTAGTATTAATAAAAAATTACTATTGTATAAAACAGTATTAAAACCTGTATGGACTTATGGTATCCAATTGTGGGGAACAGCTTCTTACTCCAGCATCGACATTATTCAAAAGTATCAGTCCAAAACTCTTTGGCTTATAATAAGTACTCCATGGTATATAAGGAATTCTACAATTCATAATGATCTCAATGTATATTATTATATATTTCTAAGTGTAGTTATATTATTCTAAGTGTAGTAAGTAGATACGCTTATTGTTTTCTAGTAAACAGATTGCAAATAAAGTAAAAAAATAAAAAAAATTTGCGTAAATTGTGCGGCCATCTTTTGCTATAAAACATGTTTATTTTTGTTATATTTTATTTGAGTAAATGTCTTTAAACATCGTGTCTAATATTTCTTCCTAAACTTTCATTTCTTTTCAATATATTTTCAGTTGACAACCAGTTTCATAAAAGATTATTTAATTGAATTTATGGACAAACAAAAATCAGCAACATTTGTAAGTGGCCTAGAAAAGTTAAGTGAACTGATCACTGATTTTCACAAGGAAAATAGTGAAACAGAAGTCAATATACGAGTACCAACACATGCAAGTGAAGCCCCTGAATGAAATGCATATGTATATAATATACCGTTATTTTATATACAAATAATAAAAAAAATTAACCAATGCTGCACTCAGGCGTATGATTATTATTATTTTTAAATAATTAATAATACTCATACGTACTAGTGCACAAAAAGTTTTATGTCAAATTTTGAACAAAATTGTTAATTGTTAATAAAACAAAAAAAAAAAAAGAATGTTAACTATATTGATATTTAAATAAGCATATGTATGCATGTCACTACTGATGTTTTGTATATCTTTAATTAAGACAACTGGATAAAACAGTATTTTGCTGGCTTTTCAATTCATTTATACACACTTAAACTCAGCCAGCAATAAGTTTTTTGTTTTTTCTTTTAAGCTTTTGTTTATGTGTTTGTATACATTTTTTGCATTAACTCTATAGTAATGATTTTATGTCTTTGTAAAACTGTTGCTTTTTGCTTGTTGCGAGTAATAGAAGCTCATTTACATGTCTAAGGAAAAATATAATTAAATTGCGTTATTTAGCGATTTCTCTAAGAATTGTTTAGTCTAACATTGACTTTCAACAATAACACAGGCAGTGTTTAAGCTTTTATTTTAATTAAGAAAAAGGAAAAAAGACTATATATTTTTAAACAAGTACAATTTAGTGCTAAGTTAAATGTTAAGCTCAAAGAGAAATGTGGTGATTGCGAAAATATATAAAAATTGTAAAATTTGTTAAAACAAATTTAAAGTGATGGCCGTTAAGGATCCGGAAAAAATAAAAGAGGTAAAGAACAAATTATAGATAAAAAATACTAAACGAAAAATAATTTTGTTTTGTATTAAAGCTTCATAAAAATTAAGCAAAAACCAATTATTTTTTTATTGATCACAATTATTAATATAAAATTTTATTAAGAAAAAACACAAAAAAAAAAATTCCATCGCCACTGGCAATAAGTTATTTTTATTCAAATTTTTTGTGATAAAAATAAAGCACATGTTTACTTAACAGACAGACTGGCGGGCATTCATCAATCACAGTCAAAACAAAATTCATGTTCATGGATATTGTGTTGCTAGTTGTAGCAAATTTAGCAAACAAAGAATAAGTAAAATAAAGCAGAATTCTGAAAATAAAAATTTTCTCGGTTGACTTTAAGAGGAACTTTTCCGATATGAATTTATAAATTATTTTGAACAACTCTAAGAGACTGTCAGCCGTATGCATAACAAAAACTTAGAATAAGTTTCGCATGAGTGAAGAAATTGATAAGGCTCCCAGATTGTTTTTCCATATAGCCTGGAACTTAAAGTCATTGTAGATTGTTGCCGTGACAAATAACTATATTTTGTGGCTATTTTCGGTGACAAATTCTGTGGAGAGCCTTGCAGAGACCCTGCTTAGTTTCTTCACTTGTGCTAACCTCCTGCTAAATTTTTGTTATGCATAAGGCTGTGTAAAACCATAATTTACGTTTTATTTTTACATCAAAATTTAAAATGTGTTTTATGACAAATTTTCTATACAAATTTGTCCTAAAATACATTTTAAATCTGTTTTAATATTTTATACATACGGCAGTATAAGTTTAAGTTTTCGTGTGTGAGTTTTTGGTTGACAATTATTATGTTGAGTGTTCAAGGTTGGTAAAAGTGACGAGATTTAAAGCAAATTCACTACAAAATAAAAAAAAAAGTTTAAATAATAAAAATAGTTTGCTTTTTTCATAAAGAAAAAAAAAATTTTTTTAACAGGCATATAAATTTTAACTGTCTGTCCATCATGATTAAATGATAAAGAAATACATCAAATTATATCCCCTATTGGGACACCATTAATTTTTAAAGCATGACCTTTTAATGAGAAGAAAAATTTTTTAAATCGTTTCAGACTGAGTTCTGGAATATTAAGTTGACAACAAATTAAAAAAAAAAGACATTCTTACAGAATATTATCTTAGTAAAAAGCAGAGACAACCGATTTCAAAAAGGAGAAAGATAAATATTACAGATTGATCCCATTGAGAAAAGTTCCTTATTAAAAAAAAAAAAACAGCGTCTACCCATAAAATATATGAAAACCAGTGTTGCCAGAACTTTTATGTGTGAAATCTGCGAAATCCAACAATATTTCGCGAAAAAATCTGAAAAATCTGCACTTTATTTAAAAAACTACAATAAATCTTCAAATGCATTTTTCTAAATATTCTCTCGAATAGTTCTTGCATAAATTAACTAAAGTCATGTATTTTTAATTTAGTTAATCTTTAAAATCTAATACTTTTAAATCTCTAAACTTAAAGTTCAAGTCCTGTTTTTTATTTTCTTTAAAAATCTTTGGAAAATTTTTAGGTAAGATTTGTTTATATCGCACTAATCAAGACTTGTGTTTAAAATTATTTCAGCTGCATGAGTGCTTCGCTTTGGAGTATTTTACTAAAAGTATTAATAATACCAAGAATGTACTTTAGAAAGATAAATATATTTTATTAGTACTCGTATCATTTAGGATATATAATATGAATTTTGTAGTATCGATTTGATTGATATGAACAGCAAATAAAAAATAATTTTTTAAACAATATAATTCTAATAAGCGAGTTACAACCGACTATACGGAATGCCAACGTCTTTGGAATGGGTATAAAATCTTTTTAGGTTTAATACTCGTATCTAATAAATTTTGTATTTTATCAAATTGGTTATAATGTTTTGAACTGTTGCAAAAATAATTGTATACATCTCTAGCTAGCGTCTCCACAGCAGATAGAAGTTTAAGTTGTGCATATGACGAACATAATACCAGTGAGTGACGTATGCATTTTAAAATAAATAAATCTGATATTTTACTTTTTGAAATTTGGGCAACGGAATGTTTTTGCCTGTCATGACAGCAGCTTCATCTGCTGCAAATTTAACTATGTTCTCCTAATAGTCAACGTCTTTGTCGATAAAATATTAACTGCCGTATTCATAGAAAATCAAAACAGATTTGAAACATATTTTAGAAAAAATTTGTAAAAAAAATTTGTTATAAAACACATTTAAATGTTATTTTATGTTTAAGGCATCGCATTGGAATACTTCTATAGATTTTAAAATCTATGCATTAGAATTTTTTATTTGAAATTAAATTTTTTTATGAAAATTAGGAGTTGAACTGTGATACACTACAAATAAGTTAAAATTCATTTTAGTTTAAGTTCTTTTTTTTTTAATTTCTTAACTTTTTTTTTAGAAAGATTAATTATTTTACAACGGACGCTTTCCAAAGAAAACAATAAAAATTAGTCAACTTAATAGAAGTTGCCACACAAATCATAAAAAAATCTGCGATTTTAGGCCATAAATCTTCAAATCAGATTTTGGCAATTTGAGAGGCCAAAATCTGGCAACAGTGATGAAAACCCACACCCATATACAATTCTAACAATATGGTATCACCGTAGTTCCCATTAATAGAAAGTTATAAAACATTTAATTAAATGGTTCCCCTAAAGTTATGTTATGGTACTTTTGATGTTTATAAAATACACAACTAGATGCGAAGAATGCTGATGAAGGTCGTAGCGGTCCAGAAAATGCAGCATTTCATTCTGCTAGCCTCTAATTTTTTTTGTTTTCTTTGGAAAACGTCCGCATACATTTGTAAAAATAAATTTTCTTTCTAATTTAATGAATTAAGTAACATTGTACAAGAATCATTTGACATATTCGCAGTATCTGAGACTTGGCTTAAACCTCATGTCTCAAGTAATTCCGTAAACATAACGAATTACAGTTTTTGCAGAAATGATCGGACGGAAGGAAGGGGTGGGGGCGTAGGCATCTACGTATCACGAAAAATTCGATACAAACAAGTCGCAGTAGTATCACATTACGGTGAATGTGAAGTTCTTTTTATTGAACTTAACGTTGACGGTATCAGTATTTTATTTGGAGTTATTTATTTACCACGAGGCAATTTAGTATCACATTACGGTGAATGTGCAACGGTGCAGTAGTATCACATTACGGTGAATGTGAAGTTCTTTTTATTGAACTTAACGTTGACGGTATCAGTATTTTATTTGGAGTTATTTATTTACCACGAGGCAATTTAGATATTTTTGAACATACAGTAGGCGACATTTTTGACAAATATGATCACATAATAGTCGTTAGGGATTTCAATAATAACTTATTCAATAGCACAAACGCTAATAAATTTCGATCTTTATGCGAACGTCTCAACTTATCTGTTGCTCATAATAATTTGCCTACTCACTTTGATGTTCAACATAACACAACATCGCTTTTAGATTTTTTTCTTGTTAGTAACATATGTACGTTAAGCAAAACTGGTCAGGTTCAATGCTCAGTTCTTTCCCACCACTCGTTAATTTTTGCTTCGTTTAACTTTGGCCATGTTCGTACCTCTGAAACTGACAACAGTTATGTACAATATCGCAACTACTCTCTAACCGATATGGATGGTATAACTTCGTATTTGGCGGATTATGACATTTCATCATTCTACAATTCTACTGATGTGAACTATCAAGTTTCAGAATTAGAATCGTTGATTTCAAGCATGTTTTCTTTTGTACCTATTTGCACGTTCAATACAAAACAAAAAAAGATAGAGTGGATGAAATCAAGAGAGATAAAGTATGCAAACTCTCTAAGAGATATTGCGTATAAAGCCTATACGAAAAATAGAACTGATGTTAATTGGAAAATTTTTTGTAAACTCAGGAATAAAGCTAAAGCCATCATTCGTAAAGTAAATAAAAGGCATTTTTCGAAAAAATTTGAGAATATGAACACCAAAGAAATGTGGACCCATTTAAAACATGCTGGCTTAAAAACCTCTGATTCTGGAGCGAAAAATTTGAATGCTAATATAATTAATAACTTCTTTTGTGAAAATTTTAGTTCGAATTTCAGTAGGGAGTTTGATGTCAACAGTACGTTATTTGATAATCATCAAGGAGGTTTTTCTTTTATGCGCATTTATATATCTGATCTTTATATGGCATTTGGGAAAATCAAAACTAATGCATGTGGTGTGGACGGAATACCATTCAAATTTTATAAATTGGTTTTTCCCCTAATATCAACTCACATTTTGCATATATTCAATACCATTTTAACAACATCAGTTTTCCCAGATAGATGGAAATGTGCGAAAGTTATTCCAATTCCAAAAACTGAATCAGAAATAAGTTTATCAAACCTGAGGCCGATAAGTATCTTGCCTGCACTATCTAGGGTTTTTGAACATATTTTACAATTTCAAATTTATCAATACATTTCTCAGCATTCATTATTAAATGATAGACAAACTGGTTTCCGAAAGAACTGCAGTACGTCTTCGACGTTATTGGACATTACAGAAGCAATAAGAGATAGCATTGATGCAAACGAATCTTGTATTTTAGTTTCCTTGGATTTGTCAAAAGCATTTGATCGCATTGATCATGTAAAAATGTTAAGTAAACTAAACCTAGAGTTTAAATTTACTCGATCATCTTGCCGACTTATGCAATCATATTTATGTGGACGTAAACAATTTGTCAATTTCAATGGAAGTCAATCAAATTTGAGACATATATATTCTGGTGTGGCTCAAGGCTCAGTGCTTGGACCATTGCTATTCTCAATGTACATGAACGATTTATTTTGCTTACGTGGATTAGAATCGTGCGAATCTTTTGCTTTTGCAGATGACATTCAGCTGTTGTTTTTCGGAGAACGTTCACTTAACATACTTCAAGAAGTGGTCAATAATACTCTAAATGAAGTAGAAACATGGATGGTGACGAATAGTCTTTCAATAAATTCTTCAAAGACGAAGGTCATGAAATTTGGTCGATTGGCTTCTCAAGAATTTCTAGTACACCTAAATGGTGAACGCATTGATTGTGTTGACCGAATAAGAGTTTTAGGTGTAGTTATTGATGATAAACTTAGTTACGCTTTTCATATAAACAAGATCTATTCAAGTATTAATTTTACACTCCGACGATTATATTCCTTAAACGTATATTTACCATACAATGTAAGATTTAAGCTAGCGCATGCTTTACTTATGTCTCAGTTGTCATATTGCTTGGAAATTTTCTCGCGTACATCTAATACAAATATAAGAAGGATTGAACTCTTAATAAACAAAATCATACGATTTGTATTTCAACTCCGACATCGCGATCATATATCAATGTATGTTAACCAATTTCTGAAGTGCTCGTTCTCTAATTTCCTAACTTTAAAGCTCCTTTTATGCTTTTATAAAATTATGAGAAACTCAACTCCCACATTTTTAACTCAACGCATTCACTTTATCCATTCGTCAAGAAATTTACAAATTTTCATACCTAGAATATATACCTCCTTCCTCGAAAAATCATTTATTGTTCAAACAGCCCGTTCATGGAATCGATTACCAGCTACATTAAGATCATTTCATTTTTCTGTTGCGGTCTATTATAAAAAGCTGCTTGAGTATTTTAATATTTCTTAAATATTGCTTTCCGATATATTACGTCGTTAACATTGGGCTTAAGTTCTTCACACTGTTGCTATTGTAATTTTGATGGTTATAAATTGATGCCGTAAATGAAAGGGGAAAAAGCACATATATATATATATATATAAATTTATGTTTATAAATGTTATGTTATCATAGGGTTATTTTTGGTATTAAACTATAGAATCAATTGTAATATATTATTTTGGCCGAATAAAGTCTTGTATTATTACAGAACTTGAACTAAATAAAAAAAAAAAAAAAAAAAAAAAAGATTTTTAGAAATTAAAAATAAATGAACTTAAGCCAAAATAATTTCTATTCATTTATATAATATTCAAAAGTTCAAATAATAATTTAATAAAAAAAATTAAATTATAAGTACGCAAGTCACAGCGAGCATTCATGCTTACATCATAACAATCAAAATGATACTGGAACAGCATCTATAATGTTATGAGTAAACAAGTAAGAATGATTAAAAACAAATTTGCATTCGTGTTCAATCGATGATTGAAACAAAGCAAAAACAAATGTACAAGACGAAATACAGAGAGAACAGTAAAGAAATACGTTGGTTTGTGTGTAAATTTCGTCTAACCAAATTAATGTTGATATGAATATGAGTGTTCTCGTATTCTTATTTACAAAGTTAGTTGGTTAAATAGATGATGTTTATAAAAATACACAACTAAGGTAGATAGATGCGAAGAATGCTGATGAAGGTCGTAGCAGTCCAGAAAATGCAGCATTTCATTCTGCTAGCGTCTAATTTTTCTTGTTTTCTTTGAAAAACGTCCGCATACATTTCTAAAAAAAAAATTTTCTTTCTAAAAAAGATTTTTAGAAATTAAAAATAAATGAACTTAAGCCAAAATAATTTCTATTCATTGATTTTTTCTTATCTTAAAAAAATCGACTCTAATCGCATAGAGAAAACTATGAGTTATTTCAAAAGATTATGAAATCGTATAGATCTGCTAAAAAGTCTGTCACACACATACTCTTTTAATCCACACCTTTTGAGCACATATGCAATATTTGAAAGATCGTGCGACTGAGTATGATAGTGAATCCTGGCCTTTAAAAATAACCGAATGTAGTCTCTAGATAATCAATTTAAACTGTTTTTTTAGTCCACTTAGTAAAACTTGAGTATGTTTTTCTTCTTGAACTCATTTTGAAAAAAGTTTTAAGCCAAATTAAACAAGTTCGCGTTTTTGATATTCATGTGTCTGTAAAATAAAATGAAATACATAAATGTTCGAAAAAAAAATGTTGTTACGAATATTTATTTAAGTGCTTACACCGGCTGACATTAGTGATTTTCTCGGCAATTATCCTTACAATGATGATTTTTAATTTGTTCAAAGTTTATTTGCATAAAAAAACGGCATCATGTTGCAAAATAACCCCTTCGCAACATGTTTTTTTATTTTTCAAAGTTAATTGTTTAACGCGATGTAAGTCGTGTGTGTGTGACTGCTGTTAAAGAAACAGGCTTTCATAAAACATACCACCTAATTCGAATCTCAGATAATTAAATTACGTCAACTTTTTTGTCAACGTCATTTAAAAAAAAAATTAAAAGTAAAGCAATTTTTCTAAAAATAAGAGAAATAAATCTAACCAGTTCATAAAGAGCAATAAACAGTGAATTTTGCGGATATGTTAGGGAAGGGTGCTGGCAGAATTTTTTAAGAAGCAGAAACGAAATACTTTGTAAATAAATTAGCAACTTCTAGACAGATGAGCTGATTAAGCAATGCTGATAGCGAAGCAGTTTAAATTGAGATTTCAAGTTAGGGTCCCAAAGAAGGTCGCCTCTGTGAGTTTTGGCATTTTTGTGTTGTTTTTTAGATTTAAAATTGTTTCTTCTTTTCTAAAAGAATCTGGTGTTGGAATAATAACTGAAAAACTTTATTTTTACTAAATTTGTTGCCTCTAGATCTTCTCGAACTTGACCTAATTTTTTTTTTGTTCAACAATTTCAAAGATGGGATCCAAAAACTAAAACCGGTCTTAAAAGGCCCTGTATGTGTTTAGTTACACTCCCAAAGTATTTTATGTGCCCAAAGAGGATTTTGGAATTTTTAAAGAATTAATTGGGAATTCGGTGATTTAGTTCCTATATACCTAAAAATTTTCTACTTGTTTTTTATTTACTCTTATGCATCGAATAAACATACAAATACATTTTTATTAGAATATTTCTAAAAAAACACCCGAATTTAACCTATTTTTTTGAAGTTACGATTTTAGCACTAACGTTCTAAAATTGCAAAACTTTAATTCAATAGTTGAAACCGGACTTAAATTTTATGGCCAAAAGTGTTATAAATTGAAATTTGGAAATTTTGAAGCTTGATTTGGGAATTTCGGGTTTCGTTTTCTTTAAACTTGAAAATCTTTAGAAGTGTAATAATTATTAAATTGAAAAACTAACTGGAGAAAAATTTCATTAAATTCTTTAAAATACTGTCAAATATTTGAGAAACGCTAGACTCAGGCCTTGAAAAATTCCCAATTTTCAAATACAAATAACTAGTTTACTATACATGATAACTATATGGTTCTTAGTACTTGGTTCTTAAGTCTTTGCTAAGGGATCTCTCTACACCTGTAAAAAATTATGAAATCTCATGAAAATTTTAAAACTTACTTGTTTGAGATGCATTACTTTGGGATCTTATTGCGCTGCGCCTAAATGTTCAGCTCGAATACTTTTCTGCTATTAGCATATACAATTTTGTTTTTATTGGGTCTCACCGTTTAAAAGTTGCTAATATATTTTTAAAATATTTCGTTTCTGCCCCAGTGTGCATCGCTTCAATTGGGCCTGAATGGCGAACTGACTCGTATGGTTTCTCTTTAACACTTCGTCTTACAATAGCAGAATCTTCTTCGATGAGCACTGTACTCTTGTCAGTAGTTGAAACCAATGAGGAAAACACCCACCTTTGAATTAAATAAATACATTTTCTTAATTATTTAATTAACAGAAAGATTGTCTTATGTAATCCTATAATGTATATTTAATGATTTTAGTTCTCTTAACTAACAATAATTATTATTGAAATTATTTCCTTTTAATTAAATTAACTTTTAACTACTAAATACTTGAAAGATGAAAGTAGTTTCTGCTGCTAGCGAAATATAAAATAAGAGAAAACTTATTTTTGTTTATTAGACGATTGGCATAACAAACTTTTGCTACTCAGGCGAGCAACATTTAGTTGAATTGACATTTGTAATAAAATATTTATTTAATTAATAAAAGTGGATAACAAGAAGAAGCATTATATTTCAGAAAATAATTTTATATTTAAGTTTTAGTTTTTATTTTTGTATACTGAAAAATATTTTATTTCTATTTAAAGATTCAGCTTGTGACTTTATAAAAAAAATGCATTTAGTTATTTGTTAATATTTATAAATTAGTATGTTAATTATTTTGCAAATAAATATTGTATAAAGAAATTTACTGACCCACATTAATTTAAAATAAATAAAGCTTTTAATTTCACATTAAATTTTAGCTACGATTATATTATTATAAACAAAACAAGTAAGAATGCTATATTCGGCAATGCAAAATCTTATATACCCTTCACCACCTATGTAAATCTAGTCTAGCGAAAAGCAAGTAATGGGGTGACAGAGAATTAAAAAATACAAAAGTTTTTGGTACTGCATATACATAATTTTACATAAAAATGGCATCAGCTCTTAATGGGATAAAAATTTTTAACAAATTTTAACATTTCCTTAAAGATCTCTTCAAAAGCTTTGAAATGATACCCATATTGGTATTTTAAAAAATTTGAAAATTTTAGAGCCCCGTAACTCGGAAAATATGGGCGAGCGCAAATTTTTTCCCTTGACATTTCTCTCTAATTTTATAATTTTTATCTCCCTGTTTATTTATTTTTTTGATTAGAGTTACTTTATTGTTCCAAACGACATGAATAAATTAGAGGTAGGCGTGGTGTTATGCCTGCTGTCTCGAAGGACATGAACCGGTCATGCTGTTTACCAACAGCACCTCTTTCGACACTATGTCTGATCGATTGACATATTTATTATTTTGTGAAATCGGTTTTGCCGAGGCAAACTAACTAACACTAACACGGACAGACAGACTGACAGACGGACATCGCTTAATCGACTTCGCTATGCATAAGAAGTCAGAAAATATGCACTTAATGGGGACGGAAATGGATATTGTAGATATTACAAGTGGAATAACAAATGTATTTATACCCTTTTTTAACTTTTTGTGTATAAAAATAAATTACTTTAGTTTAAAACTAAACGACAAATTTTTTGGGCAGGCTCAAGTTCGTATTTTCATGTCATTATTTTTTTTTTGTAAAGAAAGAAATTGATTTTCATTAAATAAATTTAAGCACGTTAATATTCGGGTAAAATAATTTAAATTTACCAATATTGAAGATTTTATGCGAAAGCACGTTTTTAAGAAAACTTCTCACAGATTTCTTAATAAAATGGAGATTTGTGTCCAAAGTTAAAAATTTTAATGGCACTATGCAATTTAGAAGTGTCTGCCTTTCACAGTAAAAAAAATATAAATATTTGTATGAATATCAGTGGTCTTTAATTTAAAATATTTTTTGTTATAGCGGCTAAATTATAAAACCTCTCATGAAAATTTCAAGACTCCAGACAGACGGACAGACAGACAGACATTGACGACGTTTTTCCACTTCGTATACGGAACCTTCGAAATTAAATTAAACATATGACGTTGTTGAATCGTAACGGACGCTCTTAAAAAATTTTAACCAAATTGATATCGCTATAGCTCTCAATAATAAATAAAATGACTGAAAAATAAAATGAAACTTAAATATTAAAGGGTGTCACTATATGTGAATATATTGCCCTACCTTTTGAACCCTTGTGGTCGAATAGTTGAAAATTATACAGAATGTTCGTTATAATAACAAGTATAAAATTTTAATTCAATTTGATCGACTTTCAGTTTGTGAATTTTTAAATTATTAGCAGCTGTACGATCATTTCGAAAAAATTTTCATATTACATTTAGGTGTTGAGAGGCAAATTATTGTTCTAA
This sequence comes from Gymnosoma rotundatum, assembly GCA_916610165.2. Taxonomy (NCBI): domain Eukaryota; kingdom Metazoa; phylum Arthropoda; class Insecta; order Diptera; family Tachinidae; genus Gymnosoma; species Gymnosoma rotundatum. The sequence continues at coordinate 64,123,477 of OU744336.1, forward strand.
ATTTACTTAAATTAATTCAAGGAGGGGGTAATTTAGTTTACAACTAATAAAATAAATACAGAATCAATAGAATTCATTTATTTAATTTGTATTATATATGTATTTCATGTCATTTTGTTGTAGCTTGATTTAAAAATATGTAAATGCTTTATAAAATATTTCACGTTCTACAAGCTGTCTAAACATTTTGAAAGGCTGTCGGACACACTCCCTTATTGTTTTATATGCATTTTTAATTTTGCTTATAACTTTTGTGCTATTTGTGCTATTTGTATAATTTGTAAAATTTATTTATTTAAAAATTTAGGTAGAATAGAATTCTTTCTTCTTAAAAGTGTTACTCTGACACCATGCTGTTAATTAGAAACTGCCTAGATGTATGCTTTAGTTTCTATATAAAAATAATATTTAACTTTCATTTTAACGGAAATACTCTTCTATTCAATTACGACAGAAAGAAATTTTTTTAAAATATTTGTGCATAACCCCAACAAAAAATTTTTGGAGAGGTAATTGAGTGTGGAATTGAGCATTTTTGGCAGAAGTACTTCCCAACTAGATTGCCAATTTAATGATTTTAACAAGGCATGAGACTTTTATAATCAATTACTGAAAATCGATTACATTAATTATTGTAGGAAATAATGAGTACCATTAGTACGGTAGTCTCTTTTAACATAAAGAACTAGTTCCATTGATACTTCCTTTTTTTTTAAACTAATGTAATGTGTTTTGTAAGCGAGTAACAAAGTATGGCAATCACAAAAGTAAGTCATTATATGGCAAGTACTTTTTAAGGTAATGTCGAATTTTTTGCTGGGACGATGTCAGTTAAATAATTTTTGGTGAGGCGATGAATAAATAATAATAATAATAAAATGAATTATGAATAAAGTTGGATAAAATGAGAATAAACAAAATTTATTCTCAGTTATAGAGAGCAAATGCCCAAAAGTAGAGAAACACTAGAACAGCGTTGCCGTTTGGTTACATTTTTTACATTTTACGTAACTTTTGTAATATATGACCAAAATTTCGTAGCTTTTGATGACACATCCACAAAATAAAGTAATTGTACTGAAAAAGTACTTGTTTCATTATTTGAAACAAGAAATACCCGTCTCTGTTAGCTGTTTTTCTTAACATAACAAATCGGTTTTACCAAAAAAATTTACAAATGATGTCTCAATTCGATTTAAAAAAATAGTTCAAAATAAACAAAAAAGTAATGTTTCTGAAGTGAAAAGTAATGAAATGTTTCCTGCTTTCTGTTTAATAAGAGCAAAATGTTTGTGGCAACTATTTTTTCCAATTGCTAAAAATATTTCTTTTATTATTACTTATTTCGCTTGAAAAATTTTACAACTTTCTAGTGGTGTCAATACTAAGGTATAGAAGCGACCTTTCGTTTTGTATGTTGAAATATGCAATATTGCCTGTGTGTTTTTACTATTCCACAAAATGTCAGATTTGAATTTCAAAGAAGCGAAAGTTTTTCATAAAACGGGTAAAACCTCTTTCTTTGAAATATTGAGCTTCGACAGGTCTTACTATTTTAATAATCTTAAAACATCGATATAAAAGACAAATTTGTCTCTTATTTGCTTTAAAACTTCAACATAAAATGACTGACAATTTTTCCTTAAATAATTTTATTGAATGGTGTGAGCATGAATTTGTCAACCAAGGAATATTAAGGTTGAGTCCTTACTGAAGTGCTCAAAAATTGAAATTTATACTTTAAGGTTTAGTTTTATACTTTCAATGGGTATGTGTGGGTGCGCTAATGATAGCTAAACAAAATAATAAAGACCTTGAAAATTATGAGTCGTGTAAGTTCAATAATATTATTTTAGTATGAGAAGCTAAAATATTAATATTTTCATTATGGCGCCTTCAAATTGCCAAAGATCATATGGCATGGAATCTTCAATGACAATTAAGCGATAACGATTGGCGAAAAGTAATTTTTTCGGATGAAAAACAAAATTAATTTCGAAGGCCCCGAAGTTTTTAAGGACGAATAATTTCTGAGCCGCCATCAAAGCAGAGAGGCGGGCGTTATGATATGGGCTGCAGTTTCATACTACGACACTATTGACCGTTGTTCAAAGTATCCGAGTGACCGAAAGAAACATGCAAAAAACATGATTAATAGGGCAATTAAAGTTTGGTTCTATTTTGTTAAACCCAAAAAATAAATGAAAAATTTTATACTACTTGACTACAAAAAAGAGAAAAAGTACTGTTATAATCCATTTTTATACTATCAACTAATTATCTGCAAAACAAAATTTTTTTTATTCCATCTTGTATTTCCAATTTATACAGCTTTTTACTTTTGTTCTATCCTGATGAACCGCATTGTATTCATAAGCTCACAATTTATTAAAGAAGAATATAAAATGTAATTTTACCCAAAAAAAAAAAAAAAAAAAAAAAAATGTAACTTTCGTGAAGGAAAAACGTAACTTTTTCTTGCCTCCCCTGGCAACACTGCACTAAAATCCCACTTTCTATACAAAAACATTTGTTCTATTCAAACATAATACAAACAAAAGTTACTTTTTATGTTCGAACAAGTGAATTTTAGTATTAAATTGTTTACATCTTAAAATTGCTTATCTAATATATCGGTTATATATTATAAATCCTTATAAGTTTATTTGTTTGTACGTCAATCACGCATAAACGATTGAACGGATTTTAATAAAAATTTTCAATATTTTATTCTAAAAAAAAAAAAAAAAATTTTTTCCCTTTGCACAAAAATGAAGAAAAATTATTCGAATAATTGATATATTTTTGTTCAAGTAGCAACTCTTCTTTGTTCATGGTAAAAATAGAAAACACAATTATTTTGTATGTTCTTTTATTTCTAACATATTTCGAAAGTTATATTTTATAATGTTATAAAAGGCAAGAAACAAACTCGAAATAGAAGTTCTTTTATGGCGTCTGATTAAGTCAATTACTTTAAAAATTATTGATAATGTACGCCTATACCATTTTTGTTTGTGCTCTTATATTGTTCGAATTGTCGATGCATTTACTGAATGCCAATTTTGGACTTATTTTACTTTTAAAATAAATACTCCTTAACTATATGCTGAGAATGTAGCGATATCATTCCGCTAGACTCGACTCACAGTTAAGATTTTAGTTTCTCAGCGATGAACAAAAAGACGGACCAAGAACATCGACCTTTTTCCTCATACAAAGGTCCCTGGCAATACAACAGTCATTGATTAAGCTATTGATAATGGCCATATTGTCATGGGTCTAATGTACTTAACAGCAAATATTTTGCGCCGGTCCCTCAAAATCTACCCTAAGCTTTTCGGCAAATCCAACTATTGTAAGAAAATTTTTCTAGTTTCGCCTCAGTTTATCCTTTGAATGAAATGCCTGCCAGTATGCATGGTATCAAGTACCACTGCTTGGTTGAACTTATATTTTGTCTCTTTGCTAGGCTCTACCGAGCTTCAGAAACCTGAAAATTCCTTGCCATTCGACTTGTTTTCGAAGTGATATCAGTAATTTCTTTTCGTCTAGGCTTACTGTTGGAATAACGTGTCTTCCAAATGGCACAGTAGTAACTAATGCTCCCTGGTAGTTCTTGTGCTCTTGATATCTATCAGACTACAAGGTAGTAAAACAACTGTACTTATTCTTCTTTAGTTTGAAAGACTTAAAACTTTTAGGATCAGAGCTCGTTGACTTTGTTTATTCTCACATATATGAGTAAGTTGGGCAGCTCTTTGATATTATTATGATCCCTGCGATCTTTCCTTTTTCCTTCCTGTTTCCCGGGTAGCAAAGAATCGTATTTTATATCCACGTCTTATGAGTTTTCGAAAAATTTTACCTTTTACGAGGGCTGCTATATATATTTTTGGCCTGGCAACACTGAGTGCTGCCAAGTGCAATCTGACATTTCCATTCGAAAGTTTGTCATTTTTAAGCATAATCGTACTCAAAACGGTTTGACGTACGACCATTATTTGTGTTGTTTACAGTGACTTGAAAAAATTAATATAGAAAAAAAATGGAATTAACTCGTGAACATTTTCGTGCCATCATTTTTCACAACTTTCGACGTGAATTATCACGACAAGAGTGCATTGATGAACTTAAATCTTTGAATGGCGATGAAGCACCATCCTATAGCACTTTGAAAAATTGGTATAATGAATTTAATCGTGGCCGAAGCTTGCTCAAAGACGAATTCCGTGAAGGTCGTCCAAAAAACGGCTGTTGTGCCAGAGAACATTGATGCCGTGCGTGAACTCATAGTGAAAGATCGACATGCGACATACCGAGAGATAGAGACATCCTTGGACATTTCTTCCACTAGCATACATTCGATACTGCATGAACACCTGGCCGTAAAAAAGGTTTGTTCTCGTTGGATCCCGCACATTTTGAAAGTCGCTCAAAAAAGGCTCGTGTCGATTGGTGCAAAGAAATGTTGCAAAAATACGATTGCGGTGCTTCAAAAGACCTTTATAAGATCGTCACAGGTGACGAATCATGGATCTATGCGTATGAGCCCGAACCGAAACAACAATCGACCGTGTGGGTCTTCAAAGACGAGCAAAATCCAACGAAAGTTATTTGTGGAAGAAGCACTTCGAAGCAAATGGTCGCCTGTTTCTTCGGCAAAACTGGTCATGTGGTGACTGTTCCGCTTGAGCAACGTAGGACGGTCTCTTCTGAGTGGTACACTACAATTTGATTGCCTGAAGTCATCGGAGAAATTCGAAAAACCAACAAGAGAAGACGAATCATTGTTCACCATGACAATGCGAGCTCTCACACATCGGCTGAAACCAGAGCGTTTTTGACCGGCCAAAACGTCAAATTAATGGGTGATCCGCCGTACAGCCCTGACTTGGCACCTAATGACTTCTTCTTGTTTCCGCACATCAAGAAAAAAATGCGTGGTCAACGATTTTCGTCGCCAGAAGAAGCTGCTGAAGTGTTCAAAAACCATGTTTTAGAGGTGTCTCAATCGGAGTGGAAAAAGTGCTTCGACAACTGATTTGAGCGCATGCAAAACTGTATAAATCATGCTGGAGAATACTTTGAAAAACAATAAAACAATTTTTCATTATAAATATTCGCATTTTCACTATTAGGCCAGAAATATATAGAGCAGCCCTCGTATTTATTGAAACTACGTAATTCCTTCTTAAGATATGACAAGATCTGTGATGTCTTCTTTTAAAAAATCGAACAACTAAATAAAAAGCAACAAAACAAAAAAATTTTTTTTTTGATTTTTATACAAAAAGATTTGTAGTTTGTTGCAATGTGTCGTCAAATAAATTCTTTGAAATATATCTAAACTAATTATACTTAACTTTTATACAATGACGTCACAAGGAAACATCAATAAAAATAAATAAAACGAAGACCGCGAGCTTGACCATGCATTTAAGCAATTATAAACATTACAAAAAAACAAAAGAATTACTGAAATTACAACCAAGTAAAAATTCAATAAATTAAATTGTTTATCGACATTTGATTGATTTACATTAAACTAAAACGTCCAACTGGTAAACAGGAGAGCTGTAAACAAACTTCAATTATTCGAACAACTGTTTTACAAACACAGAGGCAAAAATGAAACATAATAAAAACACACTTAAGAATAAATATTAAAAAACAACAACACAAATGCATAAAAATGTTTCCGTCTTTATAATAAAAATTTGCGCTTTTGTAACGTTTTGCGACTTGTGGGTGTAGGGAGAAGTGCAAGTAACTGTGTATGTGGTTGTAAGTGTGCGATGTACACTGTTATTTTATTTATTTTTACTAGCTTGTGTTTTGTTTTATTAAAAAAAAAAAAATAAAAACAAAAAAGTGGGTGTGTTTTTTTATATACCTCCAACAGGGATGGTAACATAAGTGCAATTGTACTTTTTTTTTTTTGGAACAGTTCGAAGTTGGAAAGTACTTTGGTTCACCACATTTGCCATAAGTTAAAAATTCTTCCAGTCTTATTTTGTAATTCTGGTGTCTCAACTAAGAAAATCTTTTTTTTGTTCTCTTCTCTTTGTTTATTGCATTAACGCCAAAAATTTTAAAAAACAAATTTTACGAGACATATTTTGCAACATCATTCCCATAAAATCTGATTCATATTAAAATCAGTTTCAGCTTTTAATTTAGCGATTAAATTTATTAGGATTCCGTAACTAAAGGATAAAGCTAACAATTTGTTGCTATCGCTACAATGTCTGTCAGTCCGTCACAAGCCTCTACTTCGGAAATCGTAATCCGAAATGTTAACAAAATTTATATTTTAAATTAAAATTTAAAATTAAAGGGTGTCCCCTAGAGGCGTAATTTTCATGTTATAGACTCATCGATTAAATCATTTTAGGCAGACACTTGAAATATTCCCATAGTGCATACCCACTATAACATACAGAATAAATAAAGTCAAAACTTAAAGGGTGTCCCAGTAGAAGATATATACCTTATACTTTCTTATATTTTTGGCCATAACAGACAGACACTTTAAACTTTAAGCAACAAATAATGAAAAAAAATAAGTCAAAATTAAAAGGTGCGGAATCGAAACTCGTACTTTACGGATTTATTTAGTTTAGCCGATGACAGCATACCTAGAATGTTATATGAAATATTTTTCAGCTGGAATATTTTCCAGCTAATAAATGATTAAAACCTCCAGTACAAATCAGAAGCACTTAGGATGTAGTATCGTTCCTGGTGTAAACTTAATATAATCTGGGCCAAATAAGCGATGTGATTTTGTACGCAAGCTCAGTTTTATTACTTTTCAAGTACGTCAAGTATGTTAAGAAATTAATAATTTGTCATATTGAAGAAATTTCAACAAAACAATTTTTAAAAATTTACATCTTTTTATTGCTTAATTAATACATTTATTCCCTAATTCTTCGTGTAAAATCTCATTTTGTTAATAAAAAGAATAATAAATTTCTCTGTTATTTTGTTTTTTTTTTGACATTAATTTAACAAATATGTGATTATTTAAAATTAATAAATAAAATTAAAATATAAAATAAAAAAAATAAAATAAATCCCTTGGTACAGTAATATTTTACTTACCATCCCTGACCATCAGTTTATTTCCTTATTCTCTGAGCAAGAGAGAATGTTTTTCTTTTTTTTTTTGCAATTGTTAGTATCGTTTAATTCATGATCTTAAGAAATATTTTCATACTCGTAATTTTTCATTTCTTTTATAATGTGCCGGCGACAATTTTCTTTATTTTTATTTTTATTTTTGACGTTGATGTTGTTTGCGTTTTCTTTTATTATTTGTTTTATTTTTTTTTTACTATTTTGACGTTGGATTTGTTTAATTTAGTGGACTTTAATTGAAATATTTTGTAAAAATGCAATTTAAAATGTAAATCAATGTGGAGGCATATTTTAAAGGAATCAATTGATCTGTTGATTTTGTACAATATTTTTACAATAAAATAAAATCAATAAATATTTTACTTTTTAAACAGAATAAAGACATTGAAGCGGGGTCTCTCATGTACTTTTAGAGTGATTAAAATAGATAAAAAATGTTAGATAAACCGTTATATGACGAAAATTGTGATGTGATTTTAATAATTTTTCACTCAAAGAAAAGAAAATTATATTATATTATTATTAACAGCCATACCTAAATAAGAGCCGAAAGAAAACAGTTTTCATCCGCTTAGCTTTAACGGTAAAATGCCATACCAAAACAAATGCTCTAACGCTATGTCAAAATGATAAATATAGTTTATGGACGAAGCCTTAAAAAGAAAAAAATTGTCTACGGGTTGTAAAATGCAATTCTGAGCAAAAAAGTATTACCTTTTAAATGATTCCTATATTTTCGCATTCCGCCCTGAAATACTCTATATGTGTCATATTATATAACAATCTTTAAAGGTCCGTAGCTCCAAAACTAAGGTCCAGCACCAAATTTTCACTCAAAATTACATTAAACACACCGTAGGGAACTTTTCTTATTTTTAAACTGCGTCCGTAAACTAGATTTGTTCCAAAATAAATATAACTTTCTTTTTTTAAGTATTTTTATTATTAAACGCCCTGTCAGAGCGTAAAGCGTTGCCGCCACGCTATTTCGGTATTTTACTTACAGAGTGTACAGGCATGAGAACTTTTGACAGCTAAAAAATGCTTCCTGATCCTGTTTAAGTATGGCTGTTGTAGTGTAAAACCATTGTATAAGAATATTATTTTGGGAGGATCTATAAATAACAAGTTTCCGATCCAAGTAAGGACTAAAATATTTGGCAATTAGCTAATAAGTTGACTTCATTTCCAAGTTGCAACCGTTGTTGTGCTATATATTCCATTTCATTTTCAAAATGCAATATCTGATCCAAGTGGTTCAATGTTGCAAGATACTACTTCTCTTGAATTGGCTGAGAAAAAATTACAAAATATCCTGTCATTAAAAATAAAAAAATTTGTTTCAAGGGTAAGCTCTAGGAGCTGAATGAGTTATAAAATTTCTAGTCGATCAAACAGGAGAAGTTAAAGTGCATTCGAGTCTCGCTGTATCCACAGTGTATTCTGGTTTTCTAGCGAAATCAGATCTGGTCGGCATAACTCAGTTGCGTAGCGTGGACGCCTGCTTAAGCTTGGTTAAGTCCATGAGTAGAAAACAAGAAGAGCGTTGGAACAAATCTAGTCAGCGTCACAAATTAAGAAGAAATTAAGAACAAACAAGTAAGAGTGCTATTATCGGCTATTCCGAATCTTAAATACCTTTCACAATCTATATAAATCTAGTTTAGTGAAGTCACTTCAATCAAAAAACCAAATATAGCGGTGACAGAGAATTACAAAAAAAAAAAAAAAAATAAATAAAAAATAAAAAAAGGATTTGGTACTGCATATATATATAATTTTACATAAAAATTATATCGGCTCTTAATGGGTTGAGTATTTTTAACGAATTTTGGTATTTCCTTAAAGATCTCTTCAAAACTTTTAAAATGATGGGATTGATATTTAAAAAAAAAAAAATTGAAAATTTCAGAGCCCCGTAACTCGGAATATATGCGCGAGCGCCATTTTCTTTCTGGATATTTTTCTCTTATTTTTTAATTCTTTAACGGCCCATATATTTATGTTTTTTATTGGAGTTACTTTACTATTCCAAATGACATAAATGTTTTGCCCGTTGCCTCGAAGGAAATGGACCGATCATGCTGATTTCCAATAGCACCTCTTTCGACACTATGTCTGATCGATTGACATACATATTTAATTAAAGACACGGAAATATTTTTTTAAAATTTAATTTTCACAAAAAAACTTCGTGCCATTTTTTATTTAATTATCCCGACTAAATTAATTACCGATATTGATTATTGAGGGTCAAAGCACGTCTCCCCCCGCAGTAATACATTTCATTTTTAATTTTAGTTTAGAAAAATAAATATTTCATGAGAATATCATGAAATATTTATATTTGAAGGAATCAAGCACAATTAAAGTAAATTATTTTAGTATTTCCTAAAAGAGCTCTTGGTACCCAAATTGATATTTAAAAAAAATTTAAAAATTTCAGAGACCCGTAGCTCGGAAAATATGGGCGAGCGTCATTTTTTCACTTGATGTTTTATTCTTATTTTTTAATTCTATAACGTCCCATATATTTTTTTTGACAGCAGGACATCGCTCAATTGTCTTGGATATGCATCAAAAGGCCGAATATATATACTTCATGGGGTCGGAAATGGATATTGTAGAAATTTCACACGGAATGACAAACTTTTATATACCCTTTCTCCACTCTTTGTGGTGAAGGGTATTGTTAACTGCCACAGAAGAGTAAATTAAAATTTGATGTGCTGGTATTTGAAATATATAAATACGCAATAATTAAAAACACGATGTTTTTCCCGTTGATTTCTTGAGGTCTTTAACTACTACTTGAAGACACATTCGTCAAAAGATTAGAACTAATAATTAAAAAAAATTTATCACTTTTATATTTCATGATTTAATTATTTTGCAGGACTGAGTGTATAAATGCAACTTAATTGAAAAGTGTAAACTTATGCCAAGTAAAACAATCAGACAATATAACGAGAAAAGAGAGAACAAAAGAATTGAAATAATTTTTATCAACTAAAATTTCGCATAGAAATGATACAGTATTCAACGAGATTGTTACGTTTTATTATCATTAGAAAAAAAAAGGAAATATCATCAGTTCAAATGAAAGCTCTGTTTAAACGAACATTATTTGTTAAACTTTTTTTTATCAAAAATATTTGTTGCATAAATCTAATTGAAACGCCAGTTCTTAATTAAAAACTAATTTATTTAATCTTTAAAGATGAACACAAATATTATTGCGATAATTAATTATTTAATTAAAGTAACGATTAAATGTTAATTAATTTTAAATGTCTTAATTATGAAAAAAAATAATAAATATGTCATATAAAATGACTTTCTTTTGTTATATTTATAAACATTTTGCACGGGATGTTGTTTAATTGTGAAATTGTTGCGGGAAACACTGGCAAATAAATAAGTAAATAAAAAATATAAATAAATCTGGCAATTTATTTAAAATTTTTAATATGATGGCGCTCGCTCAGCTAAATAAATTATTAAAAACAAACAACTTTAATTAATAAAAACAAAAACTTGGTCATTTATTATTGTTATGATTGTCTATGCGTTTGTCATTTCAGGTGAAGACAAAGAAACATTTCGCCATTTGGCTGTATTCTTTCACTTGTTTTCCCAGCTGTTACATTAAAAATAAATTTGCGTACTTAACGCCACAAAGCAGGATTAAAAAAGTACCATTAATTCTCCTTTCGACTTAATTCATACATACATCGATAACGTTAGGCAGGGTAAAAGTTAATTAGAATAATAGTTCAAAATATTCAGGGATGGAGAACTTAGTGCAACACCACAGACTTTTCTAATAAAATTTAAAATAGTTCCCTTTTTTTAAGTTGAATCTTAATTAGTTTGAAATCGAAATATTATTTATTTTAATTCATTTGAGTATAATTACAAGACCTGGTTTTAAAAATGGTTTATAGGTGGTTGTTTAGAAAGAAAGATTTTATATCCCAGATAAAGTGGTGATATTAGAAGGGTATGTAGACTTCTATAGGGTCCGCTATCTAACGTTTTTTTTTAACTAGTGTTTATTTCGTGAATGGTAACACTTAGCTCATGTCTGATTTGACAGATCATTAGTTTTATCCTTCCGTTGAACGTAAATGGTTGTGTATACGCTTGAACAATGCTCGAAAATATTGCGACATTACTTTGAAAATTTTGCCAAAAAAATCATTTTTTCAGATGAAGCTCATTTTGATCTTGGCGGGTGTGTAAACCAGCATAATTGTCGCATTTGGGGCACAGAAAACCCGCAAGCATCCATTGAAAAGCCGATGAAACCCAAAACGAGTCACTGTTTGGTGCGGATTTTGGTCTAAAGGCTTAATTGGACCATTTTTCTTCGAAAATGAGGAGTGACCGTTACAGTCAATGGCGATCGTTATCGGGCCATGTTGATCAAAGTTTTGTTCACAAAAATTTAAAAGGAGGATATTGGCAACATTTGGTTTCAACAGGATGGCGCTACGTACCACACAGCCGACGCTACACTGTTTTTTTTATAGAATTTTCAAAAAAAGAAGTTATTTGGCGGACCCTATCTCATCTGATCTCTTCAATTTAAGAAGTTAAATGTATGAATGTACAGTCCAGAATGGGATATCAAGTGAACGTCTGTCTACCTGGTTTGGGTATCGGCACATAGTGACATCTTTGGGTTAAAAAAGGCAAATGGGATTGTCAGGGCTGCATACCCTTTAGATTATTCCAATGCGATATCTGTCTAAGAACAGGTAGACCAGTTATAATGACAATCATTCAGCGCTCTTGGTAAATATCAACAGAAAGGACATCTCTGGCAGTTTTTACGGGTTATGGGATAAAGATTGGAAATCCCTAACAACAGGTGTTATCTTAACTGTTTAGTACAGTATATAAATTCTCTGCAAATGTCCGGAGCTTTTTATTCTTTTGAACGTAAATTTCTGGAAGCGAAAATAATTGAGGGCTTCCCAGCAAAAAAGTTTTAAAAAGGCAATAGAGTATAGAATTAATCATTTTTGGCGCAAGGACTGTCCAACTAGATTATCAACCTAATGATTTTAACAAGGCATGAGACTTATAATTATTTTATTAAGAATTAATAACATTGATTAATCTCTTTCCTTTTTTTGCGAACTGATGTAATGTGTTTTGTAAGCGAGTAACAAAATATGAAAATCACAAAAGTAAGTCCTTGTATGGCAAGTGCTTTCTGAGATGATGTGTAAGTTTTCACTGGGTTGTATTAGTTGAATGAGACCAGTAAACATTTTAATGCGATTGGGGTGCATCTAGTTCTATTGACCAGGATATCAAAAACCACATTTGAGTTGACCGTATTACCTGAACGACTGGAGTTGTATTTGTCTGGCGCTTTTCACATACGTTTTAATCTGGCTTGAGTTCGTATTTTTAAATGTTTTTGAAGAGCACGAAAAGTTGAAGGCATATTTACATACTTAGCTTGGCGGAAAGGCCAGTATGGCGCTCGGATATGATCGAAGTACCTAAAATTGTTTAACTGCGTTCGTGAAAGATCACAGAAATTTCAAGTATCGTCTGGCCAAGATGAGTTTCGTAGAAGATGATACTTGCAGACTGTGCCTCGAAGAGGCCGAGATGATAGCGGACATTGTGTGTGAATGTCTGGCACTGCCTGACTTAAGACCATGAACGGGCAGAAGCTTCCTGAATGTGAATGCCATGAGGGATCAAAGTCATGGCAAAACGCTAGCAATTACTTAAGACTCCGTGACAGTCGCCAGTCGACGGTCTAAAATTACTAAGGCCAAGAACAAAGGCTGATAGTAGCATGTGACTTAATGAGGATAGGGTTGCCAAAAATAACAAATAAGTTACCCACAATCTTTAAGGAAGGAAGGGGATCGAAATGGATATTTAGCCACTAATTTTACATTTATTTAAATTTATTATTTACGTTCAATAGAATTGTTTCTTCTTCTTCTTCTTAAAAAAAATCTTTAATTTACAAATTATAAGCACATGATCCTCGATCAATTAATTCTTTAACTAATTTTCAAAAATTTTCCTATGGCCCACAAGTTCATAAAATGATTCACAACAATTTATTGGATTTTAATTTTAAAAGCAAAAAAAATATGAATTAACGTCAATAACAATTAAAACTCACTACAAGATGAGGTATTTTGTATTTCTATTTATTAAAAAAAAGAAATATCAGAGACATACTAAACAAACTAAATTAAAATACAATTGAGCTAAAATTTTTATTAATTAAAACATTGCAAATTCCGAGATTTTTCTTTTTGTAACGTCATTCTCGAATTCGAATGTAAAAAATAAAAACAAAATAAAAAAATTGAAATGAAGCATAAAAATAGAAGACAAGAGACAACTAAAAGACGGAAAATTTATTTAGAAATTGCAAAAATGCAATGAAATTTTTAACATAAAATTTTTCGAAGATCAAATTTAGTCTTTAAACAGAAATCGAGGCAGTAACACGAAAATAAAAAAACTAATAATATTTAAACAAAATAAAATTAAATATAAATTAAATAAATGGTGTTCAATTTTGAAAGTAAAAATTCTAAAACCCACTGACAAAGTACAAAAGTCTGAAACTCGCAAATTTTAAAGTACCAAATATTTTTATTTTATAATAAAATAAGTACAAAATATTTACATAACAATCGTAATACCAAAGAAAAAAAAGGAATACTTTAATTGATTTTGTTTATTTAATAAAAAATTATAATTATATAAACTCAACGAAAAGCCATAAATGACAATGGATTCAGACAAAGTTGTACGCGCCATGGCGCGTTGGTGGCAGGTAATTTAATTTTTAATTTCACTTTGCTTTTTTTTTGTTGTTTTTCCCTTGTTTTAATAATTTTAAATGATTTTATTGTTGAACACCAGCCCCGTACACTCCTTCTTTTATGAAAAAGGTACTGCTGGCATGTGTACACACCCCTTTCACCAGACAGACATTCATAAATTGTTTAAAAATTATTTGATAGATTTGTGTGTTTGTTTTTGTTATGGTTTTGTGCAAATCTAAGAAAAGCAGCTGTAGAAATGTAAAAATAGATTTAAAAAAATGTTAATTAAAGAAAATCAAAGAAATAAAATTATGGTAAATAATATATTTTATTTAAATATGCGAAATTTAATGTATAAAATAGTTTTTTTTAACACTGCACAGTGGAGACGAGCGCTCAATAATTGCAACAAAATTAACTGGTTATAAACTGTTAGCTGGATATGTTAGGCTTTTAAAATATCCATAGGAATTTTCCTTTAAAAATATGGTTTTCCAAAAAAATCTATTTAATGAACATATGAACTGATCTTTAAGGTTCTTTATAATTTGTTTTAATTTACTAAAGAAGTTTAAATGCCTTAACATAACTTAAACAAATATATAGTGTTACAACAAAACAAAAAATCTGCTTGAAATCTCTATAATCTCCACACACATGTAAAATATATATAAAAAATTGTAGTTATTTTCTTTTAGTTTTTCTGACAAAATTCAATTGATTGGCTTATATAAATACAAGTATAAAGGAAAAAACCAAGAAACCAAGTTGCCACATCTTTCCATATTAGAAGAATCTAGACGTTTTAAATCGCCTAAAAACGGAAACAGCAATTGCAAGCTGCATGCCGTTATCGAAAAAATATCGAGCAAAGAAGTTGGGTTCGCATTCAATAAAGCTAAATAGAGCTGATTATGGAAATTGGTGTCAGGGAGAATTAGTGTTTGGATGCCTTATTATATAATTAAAATTACCTAACGAGTAAATAAAACCTAACAGTATGAATCTTAATGTTCCACTATTTTAACTATACTAAATATCTACATATATAAAATCTGTAAAAATAACTAAGAGAGTCATAAAGCCTAGGCGCTCTTGAGGTTGTGTTTGATCCTGATGTTTTGAAAAACATTTTCAAAATCAGTTTTCCAACAAATATTTAGAAGATAATACAAAAACATCTTCTTGGCAATTTTAAACGTATTTGATTAAGTTAATAAAATCCAGGAATTTCTATTTATCTTGACTCGAAATTTATCGCAAGTTTCACTGCGAAACATTTTTTAGTACCATTTATTGCTCAGTCGATTCCACTGTCTAATGTTAAAACCATGGAGCAAATAAAATTATTGTTGTAAGTACTTAAACAAAATAATTTCTTCTAACTACTCCCATGTAGTCATTAGAGGAGTAAATCGAAAAAATAGTTTTGATGTTATTTGGTACTTAACAAAATTTGTTTTACTTTTTAGTCTCTTAATAAGTAATTTGTTATAGAGTATTTATAACAAAATTATTTATTAGTCTGAGTTATTATTTAAAAATTTCTTTTTTAAAATTTTCTATAGTAGTCTTTCTTAATGGTACTTTCCAAGGTACTATTTTTTTTTTGGTTAGTAGTAAGCTTTATGGGAATAACGCAACTGCAACGAGGTGTTATATGAACGTAAGACTTGCCGTCCTTCCCAACTCTTTCCTTATTTTGGTACATAAACTATAATCCTTTCAACCAAATTTTACAATAAAAAGTACTTTAAGGTACTATTTGTTAAATGCTTTTATAAAAAAGTCTAAAACGAGGATTTTTTTAACGCAGCAGCAAACTCTGTTTTTTTTAGAAAAAAAAAAGCAATCTTGTAGTGGCAAGATTGTTTTAAAATAAAAAACAAATAAAAAAATGAAGAAGTTCTAAAAAACTTTAAGTAGGACAGATTTTTTGGCAAAGTATTTGTGCAAAGTTGTGCAAGATACTAAACAAAACACATAATTTTCATAATTTTTTATATTATAAACACAGATAGAACTTTGCATCAATCAAACGAAGCTGTGACTACATTTCGCAAAGTTTTTAAATATATAATTATAAGAACAGATGAAGACATAGTGAAAGTAGAAGCATTTCCGCGGTATATACTCATTAAAGCAATAAAAAAGTATTATTAAATCCGCTGATATTTACCGATAAAAGAAGTAAGCATAATTTTATAGTCGCAGATCTGGAATAGATGAAAATAGTAACGTCAGAAGAATTAAATTGGAAAAAAAAATACATAAAAATATACAGTGGCTCACGGCTTATTTTATGCATTGCATAATGTTGTCTTTTAAGTCCTATAAAAATAATACCAGTAGGAATTAAAAAAACAAATTGTTATCATTAAATAGGGAAAAGAAGTTTAACAAGAAAACTTTATTTATTTAAAAAATTAATATTAACACAATTAAACAACAAGAAAAGTAAAATATACAGTTTTTTTTATCTCACAGCTTATTTTATGCATTTGCTTCTTTTGGTAACAACACTTTTAGAATGCGTTGTCTAGCGGAAATTTATTTTTTATTCTACCATATTGTATTTTTCGATATGATTGTTACTTAATTTATGGTCATATTTTGTCAGTTATTTGGTTAATTTTGAGAAAGTTTAAATGGATTCACGCCCAACATTAGTACAGAGAGAATTGGTAGTCATCATCATTTTAAAAACGGTCAATCGCAGCTGAAAATAGTAGAAATGATGAATAAAAAAAGCTTAGACTTTGCAACAAATTATCGAGCGCTTCGTTCGTGAAAACCGTTTAATTAACAAATGTAGAGAAGCACTAAATAAAGTTTTCAATAAACATGATGAGCGTTATACTGTGACAAAAATTATTAAAATACAGGGCTCTTAGCTCCCAAACTGACTTTCGATATTCAATATGACCTGGGCAAACAATGCTGCGTCGAAACTTTTCGGTGTGTTCTTCGCCACCATGATTTTAATGGTCGCATTTCACGTAAGAAGCCTTTCATTAGCGCCAAAACCAAAATATGCAGGCTCAACTTCACTATAGAACGCGATTCCAAGGACGCATCGATTTGTAATGCATCTTAACCATTGAATCTAAATTTATGGCGAAAATCTAACACCGAGCTTAATAAAGAATATATAAAGGCAATAGTTAAGAATGGTGGTGGCAGCG
Source organism: Gymnosoma rotundatum (assembly GCA_916610165.2). Taxonomy (NCBI): domain Eukaryota; kingdom Metazoa; phylum Arthropoda; class Insecta; order Diptera; family Tachinidae; genus Gymnosoma; species Gymnosoma rotundatum. Next base: position 64,140,629 of record OU744336.1, read on the forward strand.
TCATGATTTGGGCCTGCTGGTACTGGGAGTTTAGAGTTTATTGAAAGAACCATTGACAAAAATAAGAATCTTCAAATTTTAAAGGACAATTTGTTGCAGAATGCAAAGTATCTGGGTATAAGATCAAACTTTCGATTATATCAGGATAACGATCCGAAACATAAATCGGAAATTGTAAAGTCTTGGTCAATTTATATCTGGCCTCACTTGATGATTACGGCACCTCAGTCACCAAGCCTCAATGTCATTAAAAATCTATGATCCATTTTGGAAGAAACATAAGGTAACACGAGTTTCCAGCAAAAATGGCTTAAAACATTTTGAAGGGTAAAATATTTAGCCCAATTCAACGCGAAAAATAGTTGCATTTATATCAAACCGTCTCAAGTCTGTTATAGACAATAAAGTGTACCAGAAAAAGTATTCAAAATATAAATTAGCAAACACAACTTGAAAGTTTTCAATACTAAAGGTAACCGCATAAAATAAGCTGTGAGATAAAAAAAGCTGTATTTTTTATTTTTTTTACTTTAAGGATATTTAAATGTTAATTTTTAAAATAATTGAAGTTTTCTTGTTAAACTCTATTAAATGATAACAATTTTTTTATTCCTACTGGTTTTGTTGTAATAGGGCTTAAAAAATTAAATTATGCAGTGCATAAAATAAGCTGTGAGCTACTGTATATCGAAAATTTCTTCTTGTTTCGACTCAGTTTAAAAGTTATATATTTAATAAGAAAATTTATTATTTGTGCAAATTTTTTATAATAATTTACTTTAATTGTGCTTGATTCCTTCAAATATAAATATTTTTTATAATAATTTACTTTAATTGTATATATTTATAATTTATATATTTATATTTGAAGGAATCCAGCACAATTAAAGTAAATTGTTATATATTTAAATTCAAATATGAATAATAAGATTGTTAAAAAAATTTTTTTCCTATAAACATTTGTAAAAAAATCTGTGTGGTTCTAGTGTTAAAAGGTGGTTCTGCTTAGTGTTAAATATTTGGGATGACAAAATATTGTGACAATTGCAAAAAAGCAAACAAAAACAAGAGTTTAGTTTTTTTTTTGCAATTATTGCGTAGATGGATTCTAGCCAAGAAAATTTGTAAAAAAAAAACAAAATACTAATATTAAAAAGATGAGCCCCATTAGAAAATATGCAAAACTAACAGCATTTTAGGAAAAATTTATTAAAAAAATTTTATTAATATTTTTTTTTATTAAAACTTTTTCTTTATATTTTGAACATATGCAGAAGTGGGTACACAAATTTGTTTACTTTAATAACAAACAACAACAATTTTGAAAGTGGTTTTAAACTTTGGCGCCATTTAGTCATTGACGTTTAGGTTTTCTATCTCCCTCTCTTTTGTTTTCAGTTTCGTTTTTAGCACGTGCAGCAAAACAGCAACATTTTTATTTTAATTTTAATTTAATACATTACAGTGGTACAAGATTTTGCTTTAGCTAAATTTATTGTTGATGTTGTTGTAGTACATACCTTTGACAATAAAGTATTTATTCATTAGTTTCTTGAATTTAATTACGTGGGTTCCTTTTTTTAAATTTATTTTTAAAAAACAAATCATTTGAACTTGAACTTTACATTAGAAAGGAACAAAGTCCAAAATAGTTTTAAGCAAAAATGCTAAAAAGGAATTTATTTCATTGCAATTTTTTTCAAGAAATAAAAAGAAAGGAAATACATTTAGTTTTTAAAATAAATAAAGAAATAATGTAAATTAGTGAAGCTTTTCTCTTTATTACATTTTTAATTAAAGTAAACAAAAAAGAAAAAAAAACAGTGTTACTGATTATTAAATAATCGGGTTGTCCAATGAAAACAGGCCGTTATGTCAGGGGTCTTGGAACTATATACTTCATATTCGTTGAAAAATTGCCTTGAAGTCACTTTGACATTGAGATGAATAGTTGTCGATAAATAGTTAGCCAGCTTAGGACTGTTAGCCGAGTCAATTACCCCAAATTAGTCCACTATTTTTAGCATGCTCGGCATGGCTTTCGTCAAAGTCGAAGCGACTTCACCAATTTTTTTTGGGAAGGCACTACTTTTTTTCCTTTATTATTTTTGCAGTTAAGGTGTTAATATAATTTTTTTAACATTTGGTTTTTTAATAAATCATTTAGAAATGGAGTGCTTTTCGACATACTTTTTTGGTACTGCAAACTATTTGAATAAATATAGAGATCCAATTGTGTTTAACCTTAAAAGAATCAAATCGGTACATATTTTCTAATCTTCAAAAAGTCGGATCTTGTTAGGCACCATTTTCAAATAGGATCTCAAGCTGACATCCTACTTCCTGCCTCTTGTTTTTGATTTTGGCATTTTACAAATTATTATTCGGTCTAAAGAAGCAATAAGAACTGAAGCTTCTTGGGAATTCTCTTCAGAGTATTTATCTACTATCGTAGTTTCATGGAATCTACAAGTATCAGTTTTGTAATTGCGCCAAAAAAAAAAAAATTAGTTAAAATAAAAATTCTTTTTATTTTTCTTTCATGCAGCCCAAACTCGTCCATACATCTGGTATAAGAAGATTTATGCTGCTGATGTTGAACCTCTCTTGGTTGAAAAAGATCTTCTTCTTCTCTTAGATCTTCTAAAAGACAGTGGCAACTAAACAGATCTCCTTAACTTACAAATCATCTAAAAGAGTACATGAAGCAGATTATAGAACTACTTGAATCGAGAAGAACAGCATTCTTTAAAGAATAACCAGAAAATGTTGAATTAACTTCACAACAATATTACTCGCTGTGCCGTAAAAGTAGAAAGAGAACGGTAGTGTTTAGGTCTCCTATGGAAACCCGTAAAGAAGGGTTGGCAAGTTATGATACTGAAAAATAATTTCTTTGTCGAACATTTCAAATTATCTTTTGCCATGAATTTATCGCACATCACAATCGAATTATCAGGTATAAATATTGAAACAATAGTCCCGCTTAAATTTAGTTTTCGAGATGTTGAAAAGACAATTGCTGGACTAAACTAAAAGAAAGACCCTGATAATTTCAAGACCAGTAATAGAAGTCTTATACAGATATCTACTGTTCAATTAAAAAGAACTGTTTTTTATTTTCAATGTCGTACTTCATCTTTAATACGTCCTTACAGTTAGCAAGACTTCATGGATTATCTTGATACCAAGTTCCTGGCACAAGAACAAACAAAAATTGATTTATGTAGACCAATCAGCTTAAACATGTCAAAATTATTTGAAAAGTTCTCATTAATCAAGCTGAAGCATACTCCATGAGAAGCGATGAATTCCGAACCATCAATTCCGGTTTAGAAGAACACATTGCACTGTCGAAAAAACACACCTTTTCTATTCACGTAGACATGAAACCCCTTTTGAAGCATCCAGATATTTTCAGAACCGCATAAAAAAATAAGAAATATTTTGAAAACCACATACCACTTTTAAAATATAAGAAAAATCAGCAAAAATGTACGCAAACAATATTAACCCTGATTATACCCCCTATTCGAATAAATAATCGAATAAAACCAAAGGCCAAAATAGTAAAACATTTAAAAAAGCAAATAACAAAACTTGAAACACACCCCAACTCCAAACGTTAATAGTTACCTACGATCGACTAAGAAGAAAATACTTAGCAGCAAATTAGAGAGATGAATTGTTACTTTACAGCTTCTATGATTTAAGATGCAGTAAATAATTTTAAACAAAAAGAATTTTTTTTATTAAGTAAGAGAATAAATCGCAATTTTTACACGTCCTTAATCGTAAATTTTAATATCATAATAATGTTAGTATTTTTTTGTTTACTTTTATTATATCCAGGCGGCACATTGGTGAATTCATCAGTTTTCGCCGAAACGCTAAATGTCAAACTCCATATATAAAAAATATGTATAATTATTTTAATATGGTGTTTGACATTTAACGTTAACGACGAAAATTAATGAATTCGCCATCGCTACCACCTAGTTTTATTTCGCCATATAATATATTGTGACAAATTTCATAAACAATGAAATGGCTGTAAGGTTGCAATTTGAAACTTACGCTTGTAGTAGAATTAGATCAGAACTCTCATCTAGGCTCTATCTTTATTTCGAATTTTCAAAAATCGATTCAGAGGCATAAAAATGCCTGCTTTCCCCTTTTTTCTGTTCTACTCTAATTGAAAAAATAAATATCGTATTGCATCGTGCTTTAAATTTTATTTAAATCGGTTTAGTGGTTAAACAGTAATTGACGCACCAACAAACAAACAAACAAACAAAGAAAATTATAATATTCTAGCTATTCCCGGTGTGCTTCGCTACCCCCAATAGAAATAATTGTACCAATTTTAATCTTCAAATTTAGTTAATTTATTATTAACCATAATAACAATTTTAAGAGTCTACCTTTTAAAGTCCTCTAGGTACTCGCTCATAATTGTTCACTCTGTATGGGAGATACCACGACGACTGTTCCAAATCAGTCTGTAATTCGCTAGACTATAAAAACTTACATTAAAAACACGGGGATATTAAATCATTTAATTTTTAAAAAAACTTTGTGTTTTAATTTTTAAACTATCCCGATTAAATTAATTGCCGATATTGATTATTGTGGATCAAAGCACATCTCGAAGGCCATTTCGCTACCGCTTACTTAGCTTTTCAGGAAACTTTTGACAAACATTTTAAATATTTAGTTTATTTAATTTCCTTCCAAACAATAAATTAAACACAAAAATCAAAGTTTATACAAAAACAACAATAATCAAAAAATAATTCTATTTTTGTTTTTCACCTGCATACGGCTGACTTTTTTTCGGCTCTTTTATACAGTTGAAAGGGAATAAAAATAAAATATCAAAAACGATAATTTATTTCTATGCACAGGCACTTTGCAAATTATAAAATAAAGACACGTGCTTTGACCCCCAATAATCAGTATCGGTAATTATTTTAATCGGGATAATTTAAAAAAATAGCACAAGGTTTTTTAAAAATTATAAAAACTTACATCTGAGTTACTTGTGCAAAATTTTACGACTCTACCTATTATAGTCCTCCAGGCACACATTAATATGTATTCACATTATATGGAGGGTACCACGCCTACTATTCCAATGCAGTCTGTGTTTTGCTAAGCTGTGTATACTGATATGAAGATTGCTGGTGCAAAATTTAAAGATTCTACGGTAATAATTTTTACTTTGTATGGGAGGTACCACGCCCATTATCTCAATTCAGCTGCATTATATATATAAATAAGTGAGTTATTTGAATAAAATTTCAAGGTATTACATATTACAGTTACAGAATGATAAATATTTACTATGTAAAGAAAGTGTTACGCCCACGTGAAATACTAATATAATAAGTACCTTTTTTACCAATCGCAAACTGTGAAAATCGCAAGAAAATCGGTCAACTGGTTTAGGCAGCTATAGCTTTCCGGTAAAAAAAAACAAACACATTTTGTGTTTATATTGTTACGAAAATAAGATCCGGCAACCCCTATTGTTATTCGTATGAGCGTGGTGAATAAGTTACTATCACTAATGGTGTGTGTATAGAATAATACCACAATTAGCTAACAAAAGCTAAGCAACCTCAGTCTCAGTGGCTGCGTTGGTAGAGGTGCTTGCTGTAAAATAGAAGATCGTAAGTTTAAGCCCATCTTCGAACATGCGTACAACGGAAAATAATAATTGTTATAATGCAATTAAAAATTAAGAAGCAGCAGTACAAACTTTCCGAGAGGTAAAACACAATTATTGTGTGAAGCCATGGCAGATAATTTTGTGGAGACGTCCAATTTAATATAAGAGTACTAGATAATTGTCAAGAAGCCCTTTATAATAGAAAGTAAGAACAGTAGCGGTTAGCGCAGGGAAGTGATACAGCATAACTACAGTGTACGGCGGACGTGTGTTGTGGCTATTAGATAAAGGGGATGACTGGCTTAGATGAAAGGCGAAGTGGAGAAGTCTGTGGATGTTTAAGGTAACTAATTTATGTCTCGCCGGAGTAACACAGTAGTGTAGCATGGATGGCTGCGTTTGTAATAATAACTCATGTTTAGTAAATAGGAGACCATAGGATTCACAAGACCGTAGGATCAAGAAGTATAGCCAGATAAAGCCACAAAGTAAAGAATACAGAATTAAAAGTGAGCCACAGTGGTGTTTGTAATCAAAAGAATCCGCACGTTTGTTCTAAAAAAGGAAAAACGTGTTTAGATGATTATTTTCAAGTAGTGGTAAGACCAGTGCTGCCAGATAAAGACAAAAAAGTTACGCTTTTTCTTAAAAAAAGTAACATTTTGAAATGTTCCTTAAATAAATAGTAATTTAATGTAATGTATAAAAAATATAGTAAATAGTTTTATTAAATATTTCAGGAAAAATAACTTGGCAACAAATAATAAAACTTAAAAAAATAGAAAACGTAAATTTACCAAGTAAGAGTGCTTTATTCAGCTGTGCTGACTCTTATACACCTTTCACCATATATAAAAATCTAGTGTAGTGAAGTAACTCCAATTAAAAACAAATATTGCGATGACAGAGAATTAAAAAAAAAAAAAAAAATAAGCACTATTTATACATATATAAAATTTTAATAAAAAATCCATCGGCTTTTAATGGGTTAAGCATTTTTAAAAAATGTTTGTATTTACTTAAAGATCTCTTCAAAAGCTTTAAAATGATACATGGTTTGATATCTTAAAAAATGTGGTGCACAATCGTACTTTTCTGTGAAAATTTCAGAGGCCCATAACTCGGAAAATATGGCCGAGCACCAATTCATTCACTTGATGTATTTTTTTCTTATTTTTAATACTCTACCGCCCAATATGTTTGTTTTTTGTTGGAGAGACTTAATTTTTTTGAATGATAAGGATAAATTAGAGGCAGGCGTGGTGTTTTGCCCGCTGCCTCGAATAACATGGACCGATCATACTGATTTTCAATAGCCAAGTTTTCGATTGGCGTATTTGAATTTTCTCTAGCTCATCTTGTGCTTTGGCAAAGTTGATTTCAACTCGAACACGGACGGACAGACGGACATCGCTCACTCGGCTTCGATATGAATAAGACCTCAAAATATATATACTTTATGGGGTCGAAAAAAGTAGTAATAACAAATGGAATGACGAACGTAGATATAACCTTTATCCAATTTTTGTGGTGGAGGGTATAAAAAAGCGTACCTTGATCACTGACTTGATAAATTGTACCTGATAGAGGATATGTTTGTTCCGATATTACTCTTTCGAGTTGTTTAGAATGGAACTTCCTTGTAAACACGTCTATAATATATTATACAGAAAGGATATTAAATAAGACCCAAGCAACGCGCACAAAATTTTAATGTCAGTATTTAAAACTAATATAAACTTACTTACCCTTTTAACCGACTTTAAAAAAAGAAGGAGGTTATACAATTCGACTGAATGTTCCTTTTTTTATATTTGTGCCTCCAGAATTCAGTCGTTTCTGATCCGATTTTTATAAAAAGTTCATAATCTTAAAAATTAAAGGGTGGCCCCATACAACATTCACATTTTTTACGTGTATTATGAACTGTAAAGGGCACTTCTGTTTATAATTTGAATTTAGAAATTAAAGGGTGGCCCATAATTTCTGTAGATTTACAAAACGCAAACGCTTGCAAATTTGACGTAATGTCCATTGCTATGGCCGTTATAGTAACAGCTGATAATGTTTAAAATTATAAAGTAAAGGTTGAACCAATTGTTCATTTAATTTGGTATATGGCCATAATTTTAAACTGTTGTAGACAGACGATTGAAATTTACAAAGAACCGGTAATACTAACTCCTTTATAACAACAAGTATAAAATTTGGATTTGGAAATAAACAGGTGTTCCAATAGTTGATACAATACGGTGTAGGTGGCCGGACTTTTGAACCATTATAGACAGACAGCTGAAATTTACAAGGGACATGTTTTGCCAAGTCCGCTATAAGAAGAAGCTTATAATTTGAATTTCGAAATTAAAGGGTGTTCCCAAAATTAATGTAATTTGATCTATATGGCCGTATTTTTTTAAACCGTTGTATACAAACACCATAATTTTAGACAGAATGTCCTCTACTTTATTTGTTATAATAAGAAGTATAAAACTGTTATAGTATAAATTAAATAGTTGATGATGTATATGGGCAAACTGTTGAACCGTTACAGACAGACGGTTGAAATTTACACAGAACCTGATTGCTAAATCTACTACAACAGCAAGTATATAAATTGAATTTGGAAATTAAAGAGTGACCCTATAGTTGCTGCAATTTGATGTATATTGCCAAATTATTGAACAGTTGAAAAAGTATAAAGTTTGGAGATATAAGTGTGTCCCAATAGTTAATGTAATCTAATTTATGTGGCCATACACTGCTGTTATAGGCAGACAGATGAAATCTGTTTTGAAGTCGGTTTTTTTTCGCAAGAATTATTAACCTCGTGATGTAACATTATTATCCTCATACTAAATATTTCAATACTTAATTTTTATTCTCGTGGAGTTAGCTTTTGTCTTAAAGTTAAATACTTAATTATTAGTTATGAAATCTTATCCTAGAAACTTAAAAGAAAATTTGAATATTAAATACTTAACTAAATACTTATTAATTACTAAATACTTAAATCTGGAAAAATCACATTAAATCCATAAATACTTACCCTATTAATTGTGAATAAATATTATTAATAAATAAATTGTAATTATTGGTTGGAAAATCAGTAAACTCATAATTTAGAAAGGTCGTCCTAAGACAGGTGAGCATAAAGTTTCTCAAAAGGTTAATAAAAGAATCTAGTCTTTTATTTTCAATTCATCCCTTCATAATTGTTCTTAACGAGCAATTATAAACCAATTACCTTTGTAGATTGAAGAAGTTTCCTTGTCAGGCTTTTCTAAAAAGACATTAATTTATTTATAATCAACTCGGTTATATTCTTCAGCTTCTTAGTTCTAACATTACTCATATTTTTTATTTTTATTATTTAGACTGTCAGCCAGGAAGATAATGATCCAAATGCCCGCAATCCCATGCTTTATGATCCACTACAAGATGGAGTGGTTAAGACATCAAAGAAAATGCAATATGTGGCCGCATTGATAGGTAAGTGCTCATGAATTTGTTTTCAAGTAAAAGACATTTTTTATTATTAATATTGCAGTTTGTCTTGGTGCTGTATCAGCGGGTACAGCATTGGCCTGGACCTCACCTGTACTGCCACAAATCAGTGCTCCTGACGCAAGCAGCAACACAACAGCAGCTGACAATTCAACAAATGCGAATACACCAGAAATACAGTTGACTTTAAGCCAACGTAAGTTAATGGAAATTATTGTAAAAAATTGTAATCATTTGTTGCTCAATTTAAGTCTAATTAAATTTTCAAGTGACAACCAAATAGAAATATCTAATGCAATTAAATTATTACGCAAAAATGTCTATTGTTTGCAAACACTTTGTTAGAAATCATATTTTTTGTTTTTATTCTATTTGTAAATCACAATCAAAATGCAATGACTAGGATTTGATTTCTGAAGTGCCGATAGCTCAGAAGTGTTTGCATAAGTGTTAAATTTCCATCTTACAAATAAATACCTGCTCTTGTGTGATTGGTGTTAGAAATGTCAACTTGATATTAAATAAATAATTTACCACTATTGGGTTTTTTGTAGTTTCGCTACAACGTTACTTTTATTAGTTTATTTTTTTATTACACAGAGTCTTAAATAAGTGAATGGTTAATCAGTTTTAGTTAATTGTTAATCAGTTTTAGTTAATTTAGTTAATTAAATTAATTCTTTTTAGTTTCTGAAATATTAAAATAAGTGAGTAACTGTGGGGCAGCATGCGTTAACACTTGTAAATGTATGTTGTTGTTATAACATGCAACAGAAGTTCAACAATTTACGTACAACTAATGCAATTGAATCACTGCCAAGGTGAAGTGTTTATTTACCACGAAATTAAATATTTTTTGTTTGATAAACTTTCAAGTACATTTTGTGAGTAAGAAAAACTACTTTAAAAAATATTTTTAGGGCGCCAGGGTAAGAGAATCAATGCTTTTAGGGCGCCAGTTTTATGGTTTGAACGATAAGTAAATATCGATAAGTAAGTATCGAAAAAAAAATTATTTTTCATAACACATATCCGGTTAATTACTCAGTTTCTTATTAACTGTTACGTAAAACAATGTCTCAATAGTATTTAAGTTTTTTGTTGTGTTACAGCAGTTGTATTTGTATGAGAAATATGAGTATTTTTAAAGAAAATGTCTATTAATTATATTAGGAGCTACTCTTGATTTGTTTTTTAATTTACTGGGGGCTTATTCTCTCATCCGTTTACGAGCGAAATTATATTCGAACGAGTTTTCTTACTTTTGAGATTCTCTCATTCGATATCGAATTTGGGGTATCGAAATTTCTAATGATGCCATTCGATAACGAGCTACATTTCGAATGAACTATTGCGAGTAAAAACTATTTAGCAAAGTATCATTCGAGTTAACGTTTTAAAGTACAAAATTGAAAAAAAATTTTTCGAAAACAAACATTTGTTTTTAAAATAGTTGCTGAACTCTGTTTTCTCCATTTCATTAGGCCACTTTTAAAGCCTCTTTACTCAGTGAACTTATGAACAATGTTACCCTGTTTATGATGACACATGTAGTTGACCGAGATAAGTTAAAACGATCTGATAGGCCTCATGACTAGCGAACCACAAGAACACAAGAATATGTAAACTTTCCGCCAATTTTTCATCAGGGCGAAGATTTTTATAAAAATCCGATTGCAGAAATCTGTTACTTAAGTTTATATACAAAGATCTTGTAATTCTGAAATGTTTACGAAATTCTGCATCGGTATATGTTGGCCCCATCTCATGAAAGTAGTTTTTTATATAATTACGAGACACTCTTTCGTTTTTGCAGACCATATGATTGGGATAAAAATCCTTATTATTTTTCAACATTCAAAGAATTACAATTTCTTCTTCTTCATCCTCGTTGTTGGATGACGACTCTATTATGTACATAATTGTATTAAGAACAACGTTGCGGCTGTCTACATGAACACTAGCATCTAAAATTATGACATATTAATTTCTATTAGACCAATCATTAATGGAAGTTGGCCACATGTACCAAAGTCTGGCTCAAGCAGTGTCATTTCTTCACAGGCAGATGTTGAGTCAGTTGTTTGAGAAGCAAACACATTTTCATCAGAGAATTTTTTATATGTTTAAAAATAAACTAAAAAATTAAATTATAAAATACATATTTTTCCACGATTATTTTTAACAAACTCACTTCATCCATATTAGTTATTTTTTGTTCCTTAGAATTTCTTCACTTTTACATTTTTAATTTTATGTTATACAGAGTTTTATCAGTATTTTTCCTTTTATTACCACATACAACTTGCATACAGTAAAGGAAAGTTAATTATTAGTAATGTAGTTTTTATTTTTGTGACAATTTTAATTCAACTTTTCTTCTTTTAAATAATTTTATCAAAAATTGTATACATTTTGTTCACTTATTTATGTTTGTTTACTTTTTGAATCATATGTTTAAACCTTTTGCTGAATTTTACTGGCAAAAATTTGTCCATTAAAAACTTGTTAATACTCAGTCAACAACTGTCAGTTTACTCTCTTAATCTGTGTTCTCAATAGGTCTGTCTGGGTACTTTTCCAGTAGATAATACTCAGTAAATATTTTTGGAGAGTAAGACCAATTTTACTCAGTCGGCTGAAAATATATCAAAAAGTACGCAGACAGTATCCAGTAAAATCGTGCAAGAAAACAGCTGATCGGTGTGTAAACAATTGAAATAACAAAGTAAAATTTCAAACAGTTGCCTCGATATCCGGAAATGTCTTCGAAATTCCTCTTCGCAGTAATTGGGCACTATTTCTTCCATATACAGGTTTACACAATTTCTTTCTTTTGGCTTCATAAGAAGAGGCTTTAGACTGGAAAATATATCATTGTCTATGCATCTATTTTGTAGTATACATAAAATTATTTTATTTATTATAAACATTGAAAATCAACACAATTCTAACTACTTACCTCTGCCATTGTTAAATTTAAAATTTTATTTTTTTTACAAAAATTCATTCAAAAAGTAAATAAAACAGCTGTTCAAACTAGTTGCAAAGTCTTGCAAGCAGAAATTTGTCCAGCAACATTTTGCAAGTTCTCTAACTGCCAACTTTAAAAAAATTCTCTTTTTGGCTCTCTCGTTGTAACAGATTTGGAGTACGGAGACAACATTTTGGAAGATTTTCCAACATTTTGCAGAAAATAATGCAAAATATGTGTACGCAGACAGACCTATTTACTGGATTTTGGATAAACGAACGCGATTCAGTAAAATCTAGTAAAAAAATAGTAAAAACTTTTAGGCACGCGAACGAAGCTACTATTATATAAAAATGATGCAAAAAACTATGGTTTTAATATTTTGTTGCTCTTTATTAAGAGTAGTTTTTGTGGTTGCATTGTGTACGGCTTGTTTTGCTATTCTTGATTATATCTCCCAACTGCTTTTAACGACAAATTTGTATGTTCAATTGTATAAAAAATAGCGTTATGCCCCAAATTTCATCAATAACTAATTTATCGGTCCAAGGTACAACTGAACGTCATTTCAGTAGGCGTCTAAAGTGATAAGTCATTTTAAACTAAAAAAACAAGAAAATAAAGGAGTGAATGACTAAAAATTTGTCAATAAAAGTGAAATTATGGAAATGACTCAAAATTACGTATTTATATAATTTCAAAGTCGGGGAATTTTTTAACTAATTGTTCTACATAAAAGCGCTTGTGTATAAAATATAGTTGAATATCACCTGAACTTTTAGTGATACTCCAATTTTTTTTAGTATGTGTGCAACATTAACTGCTGGTACTTTTTTTTTATATATATATTTTTTTTATTTTTGAACTTTTTATTGATTCTCCTTAGTCGAGAGACACAACAATCGTTAAAAATGTTTAGGGCTTTATTGTCGCGTGTTTCGAAGTTTCTGTGGACCAGAAATAACATTTTTCTTTACAAAAGGCCGTGTATACTAGACCTTTGAAGGGTGTCGAAATATTATCCCATATTTGGACAACTTAGAACCACGTGGTGCTGGTTCTTGTTTAAGGTTTTATACAAATAAAATAAAAGAATACATTTAAAAGCATTTAACCCCTTTGAGGCTTGCTAGAGCCTAGGACGGAGCATGCGCCGTTGTGAATTCATTACACAAAGGAAGGCAAAAGTAATATAATATGACTTCCAGCTATTTTGCGGTATTTTTTCAGCCACAGCTCGAAGTTCTCAACTGTTCCGCTTCTCCGGGATGGCCATATGTGGCCGTGTCTGTTGTTGCTCCATATTCTTTAAGGCAAGTAGCTTAAGATTTTCGAATTTCGCTTACACCACTGAAGCATAAGTTTTTTTGATAAATAACTGGTAAATGTTAGAGAAGATGAGAATGGGTGTAGTCTTTTGAAAATGATGAGCAACCTGTATCTGTTTTACACCGTCTGCTATTTTAGTCATGTATAGGAGTAACTGTGAAAGTCACAGTTCGCTTAATGACTCCATATTTCCTTCTTGGAAAATTATGTTGTCTCCATGAAAAATGTGTGTGAAAAAAAGTTCTTTTGAGAGAAAAGTAACTTAATTTTTAATAATAAAATATTTAGTTGAATTAATTAAAAATTTAATTAAATTACAATTTAAGTTTGACAAAACATTTAATTGGTTTAAGTAAAATTTCTTTGTGAAACATACACAAATTTAGAATGATATAAAAAGAAAATGTTTTAAGGAATTTTTGAAGAAAAAGTTGGAAATCAAAAGAAGATGGAAAGGCCGCTTTTAAAAATTTTTTTAGGGTTAAGTAAAATTTTTGAAATTTTCCATTGCACTTCGTATACGAAATACGATTTAAGTGAACTTGTTTGATATTTGAATTGCAATTACAATTTTCCTTGAACATCTAATTAACTTTTCACTACATCAAAAGTTTTATGTTTTGCAAATTAGTGATTGCTGAAAATTTTCCACGAATCATGTTTTTTAATTACGCCATCTAGAGAAATAAATTTGTGTTGAGAATTTGAATTATTTGCTATAAAAAATTGCCATTTGAATTGTAGTTAAAATTGCACCAAACTTGAAATGGAATTTTATCATTTAATAAATAGAATATGAAATTCAATCAAGGGTAGAGAGAACTTGATAAATTAATTAAATAACAAAACTATTCAAAGATTACAAAATCAAACACTTCACTATTTAACAGTGATGAGTGGAAGTATTTAATCAAAGTAAATATTTTATGTGAAATGTGCTAAGAAAAATCTATGTTTCTTTACAGAAACCTGGGTTAGTTCCTTGTTGGCCATAGGTGCCTTTTTGGGAGCTTTACCAACAGGTGAGTTAGTCAATATTAACTTTTTTTTTTAAATCTAATTATTAAGAGTAATTAAACTAAATTAATATGAATATTTCCTTTTAAACTTTTTCAAGGTTACGTGGCTGATATTATTGGCAGACGTTACACGGCCTTGGCGATGGATGTTCCTTTTATTGTCGCCTGGATTTGTATAATTTTTGCAAAATCCGCTGGCATGTTGTATTTTGGTCGTTTTACTATCGGCAAGTATAACTCACCTCCCTAAAATCCCGCCAAAATTTTAACTGTTAACTAATTTTTCCAGGTTTGGCTACAGGCAGTTTTTGTGTCGTTGCTCCCATGTATATTTCGGAAATTGCTGAAGATAGTATAAGAGGTACATTGGGTACTCTGTTTCAATTAATGTTAACTTTTGGCATTCTTTTGGTTTATTTGATTGGTGCTGTTGTCACCTGGACAACATTGAGTGTGTTGTGCTTAATGGTGCCTTTGGCCTTGTTCATCGGCATGTTATTTCTTCCGGAAACACCAACATATTTATTGAAAAAGGTAAGAATTTATTTGCCAACATAAAGGATGGTTTGTGGGTATTTTCTCTAAACTTTAATATGAATTTCATTTGGTTAAAGAGTTTTTTATGAAAGTTTGTTTAATTGTTTGTTCGTTGAAATTTATAACAAGGGCAGATATTTTCAATTTGCGGACAGGTAGGGAAGAAAAAAAAGAAGCGGGCTTTTAATGCGTCTGAATTTATTTTAACAAAGTCCCGGTTAGTTGAGTTTAACAATATTCGAAATGTAGGTCCTCATTTATATCTGTTTCCAGACCTAAAACCCAAATAAGAGAAAATGTTTAAAGCGGGCATTTATCTCTGTTTCTTATTGCAAAAAAGTTTAAATTTAGTTAGATATTTATTTAAAGAGTTCTACCCTTTCCTATGTTTACTTTAAAAAAAAAAATGGAATAGATGGGTCAGTGGGGAAGAGGACAGACTTTCAAATTTGTGCATATTAACCGATCTTAACAAAATCATTTTAAAGGTTTTTGAAATATATATCCCTTTGAGAACCAATAATGTTTTTTATCCTGTTTTTGAAAAAATGGTTCATTTGTATAAAAAAAATTATATTTCAGACAAAGCCATGTTGAAAAATTTTTTTTCTATATTTTTCTTATTAAAAAAGGACCTAACACAATCGTGTGGTTTGGTTCACAAACAAATCTGTTTTCTTTGAGTAAAACAAGATATTTTTCAAATATATTTTAAATATATATTATTCATTAAAAATATATGAACGGAAACGAAAAACAAAATTTTTTAAACCAAATGGACGAGGTTTTGATCTCATAACTTGATGGGCTAGACACCTCCCAGTAAAAGGCACCATTAGCTCATCATTAGAGCAATTTGTGAGTTCAATAGCTAATTGGTTGCAGCGGTTGGTAACTAAGTCAATAACAAGTTGTACTCTCCACAGCTTTTATGTAGGAATTGCCTTACTTGTGTCACAAAGTGAATTATGTTTCGTTGCTTCATAAACTTGTTTCTCGACATTGAACCCGCAATTTTCTCCCAAATACCTGTTAATTTGAGGATATTCTAAACAAGAGATCGTGACTTCACAACCATAGAAATTTTTTTATTTCAGCCTCTGTTAAAAGAATTTCAGATCCGGTCGTAGCCTAAAAATAAATTTTATCGTACATAACCACTTCCTGATAATGACTTTAAGAATAATAATTAGATAAATATTCAGAGGCAGTTCCAATTTTCATTCTGGCAGCCTAGCATTATAGAAATGCTTTAGTACTTAAATTCTTTTTGTCGCCACAAATCCTCTCTTTAATAACTTAAATTTAATGTAGTTTGCTTGTCAAAAAATGAAGGTGTAGGGATGTCATGAGATTCAAACACCGCTTTTAGATTTTCAGTGGATACCATTTCAGAAATAAGATCTGTTATAATGGTAAAATTAAGTTAATTGTTAAAAAAAAAACAGAAATGTGTACAAACCTTTTTAAAGCTTTCTTTTGAAGAAGACTCTTTCTTTCCTTGCCTTCCAACAAGTGACCTAGAAATCATCATCAGAGGAGATGTCAATATCGGAATATTTAAGGGTATCTAAAACCAGATTAAAGCCAGATTCCATTGAAAAAAGAAAAGTTATTCCTAAAAATTAATCACAAATCACAATTGTGGTCATGAATTCAAATACAAACTTATAGCCGCATAACATTTTGTGTTATCTTTAATTTTTTTGAGTAGAACATTCTAATTAAATACGAGTGGTTATTGAATTCATGTTAAATAATTGGTCAGAGAGTTCTCTTTGTCATACAAGGAATATTTGAATGTTCTTGCTTTTCAAAAATTACAGAATTGTACTTAGCACGTGGCATGTTTCTGATCACACTGAGAAGAGAGCGCGAATTATTTTTTTTTATATATGGGTTGAACATTTTTTACTGTTTTAATATACGCAATTAAAGAGAAATAGCAAATACAACCACTGCTTTTGGAAATTTTGCATTTAAATAATAATTGTAGTTTTGAGAATTTTTTTAAAGAACATCGCACAATCGCTCAAGATTCTCAAAGGGATATATGTTCTCATCTTTAAGACCCAAACTGATTTGATAGACTGGCCTCTTCTAAGATTTTTTATATTTTATCTCCAAAATTACACTTTCGATTACAGTATACTGTCTCTCACGTGTTCGGAGTGGAGCTTTAGGTACAAAAAAGGCTACAATATATTAAACAATGCCTTAGAAAGGTACTAAAATTAAACCCAAGCAACGCCCAGTACAATAAGCTAATAATGATTCTATGGTCTAATCTCTTATTAGAAGGTTTGAAAAGTAAATAATAATTTTAAAAGGCGTATGTATGTGATTTTTGTGAAGACTTTTTTAAAGCTATAAATCAATTGCATCAAAGACATCCATGAAGACTTGGTTAATCTTTCGCTTTATTCTTCACTTCTATAAATCGATTCCACACAGTCAAATGCTATTCACAACGGCCAAATTTAACAGAGGATTTGAAAGCGTCAAAGTCATGTCATTAAAGGCCACGAAAGCTTTAAATCACAATAAAGGCGCAGTCAAATCTTCACAAGAAATGATTAAAGCCGTTTTTCGTAGCGGCTCCTAGTTACTTCTACCTCTTGCATAGAAATTGTGAACCACCAAACATCTCCTTGTTAAACAAATCTAGTTAAAATCTCAAAAAAGAGAGAGATCTTTCGAGTTGTGGTTACTGGAAAGAAATCATTCTTTAAGCTACGCTGAACACTATTTCCAACACATAATAGTAAAACATCATTTGACCGTATTGTAACTCGGGCCTGGGACCCAGTAAGCCACGTCATGTTTTGGCTATTCTTTACATATACACAGTACCAGTGTAGCTGTCAGTTGCGTGGATATCTGCTTTCTTCTACTACTTATACACTTTAGGAACTCGAAACACTCTAGATTACAAATCGACCTGAAATTCTCTTGATCTACAAAGGAATACCGTTAAAGTCAATTTTTTTATGCATTTAAGCGGTGTACCGCATTCTTTATATGAGAGAATGCTAAACAGCCCAATTGGACAATTGGTATAGATCAAGATTTTATACTATCACTGAATGCTGCCACTGAAATACACTGATGCCATGAGTCTGTTTATGTTCAACTATGCTGACGTTTTACCAGAAAAAGTGGTTGTGGAAGAGTGACTCAAAAAACAACAGCAGTGAGACACATGCATTGGGGATAATTACGAATTCCTGGCTGTCGTTTACGAACTCTGATTACCCACCGTTTAAAAAATGACAGACTTAAGTATAGGAACTAGAGAAGAGCGATATTTCAGTACATGTGATTTAATCCCTGTGATTAAAATATCGCTTGTCAATGCAGTGACTGAGTTTAACAAGTAACAGTTCCGCGTAAGAAGGTTCTTTTATATTTTCACACATACAAACTTAAATTTAATTTTACTTTCTGAAAACACAATTTAAGTAGTTTTGATTCTTTCATTCTTTCATATGTCAAAACAGCTTCCTTGCCGTGTAGCTTCTACTTATTAACAACAGCTATTCTTCTTTTCGAATTTCACACAGAACTGCAAACAGTGATCATGGTAACCATTAAAACGAACGATGATTTGAAAATCACTTTCGCTGGTAACGATGTTCTTCAAATGTGACGGGATCGCTCATCTCTAATAGGAACTTCACACATATGTGTGTATGTAGTATAGATAAGGATAACTGGTCTCTGCTACTCACATGCATTTCGGTTCATTGTTAGTAACGATGCATGAAAAGTAGTTTGACTAAATAATATTTAACACAAAATTATGGAAACGATAAGGATGGCCTATTAGAACATTTAATAGGTGCCACAGGGATCGAAGACACGACAGTGCTAAAGTAAATTCAGCTGGGGATGAGCAACTGAGTAGATCCGTTTGCACCAGAAAAAACAAATTCATAAAACGATTTCCTTAGAGCCGTATAGAAAAATTGAACATTACTGTTACTTTTTATTTAAAATAAAATAAAACTCTCTACTCTTTTTTGCCCACTCAACTTTTCTATTCAATGTTTTGCCTATTATCGCATTGCTGCTTGTTACTGCGATTTTTATTTATAGGCGAGTTAAAACGTCTAGATTCTTATAAAATGGAAAGATCTGGCAGCTTTAGTTTGTTGCTTCTTTTAAACTTATTTATTTACGTAACTGGGATAGCATAAAGACTTTATGCATATTTTTTTGTGATGTTATTGTACAATTTTAGAAAAATATTTTATTTCAGACGTGTAAAGGTATTAAATCAATTATGACCATATATAGGTCAAACTTTTGGAAATTATTTCGAATATAATTCATTGACTATTTGCCATTTCCATAATTATTACTTTTTTATATATTTGATTTATTAAGTGAAAATCCTTTAGAGCATTAATTACAAAGACGATTTTAATATATTTTTTCCCATTGCAGGGTCGACGTGGAGATGCTGCATTATCGCTTAAATTTCTCTGGGGTCGTTTTTGTGACTCTCGCTCTGCGATTCAGCAAATACAAGCTGAACTTGATCAAGCTGGCAGCAATGCCTCATTTATGGATGTTTTTTATATACGTGCTGCACGCCGTGGTCTCATCATTTCCATGCTGCTCATGTTCTTTCAACAGTTTTCGGGCATTAATGCTGTAATCTTTTATACGGTGCCAATTTTTCAATCAGCCGGCAGTACTTTGGATCCTTCAATCTGTTCAATTATTGTGGGTTTTGTGCAGGTTGTAATGACTTTAACCTCATCTTTATTGATCGAAAAAGCAGGCCGCAAATCATTGTTGCTTTTTAGCAGCACCATAGTGACCATTTGCTTAATTGTTTTGGGTGCTTATTTTAATATGAAAGAGAATGGCAAAGATGTGTCCTCAATTGGCTGGTTACCCCTACTCTGTGTGGTTTTGTTTATGGTTACATTTTCGATTGGTTATGGCCCAGTGCCATGGCTAATGATGGGTGAACTATTCTTGCCTGATGTTAAAGCTACAGCTGTTGCCTTGACCGTCATGTCTAATTGGTTTTCGGTATTTTGTGTTACGAAAACATTCGGTTCGATGATCTCGGCTTGGGGTTCTGCAATGACATTTTGGTTCTTTGCCGCCTGTATGTTGGCGGCCACGATTTATGTGGCAACACAAGTGTTGGAGACAAAAGGCAAAAGTTCGGCTCAAATTCAAATGTGGTTGGGTAAATAAATTTTGAGATTATTTTTTTATTTCAGTTCATTATTAGTTGTTATAATCAAATATCAAATATTTTTTTTTGTAAATAAAAGATTTTATTAAGTAAATATTTTATATCAAAAAAAAAATTCCCCACCAAATTGAAAATAGTTTAGTAATTAACATGTGCAAAATAGAATCATTAAGGAACTTAATAAATTAATAATGACTTTATTATGATTGCAAATTATATTTATTTTCTAATAATTTCTTAATGAAAAGACAATCAATTTGTCTTTTTTTAAATTAATTTGATTTAGGAGTTATTTTTGCTTAGAGTTTTTAAGTTATTTATTATTTCATTAGTACCTTAATACGAAAACGTATTGTATGTTTATTACTGTAATTAATTAATTTATTTAAAAAATAAAAAAAAAACAAACACAACAAAAGTAACTGAATGTGCAAATATTTACATTATTTTAAGTTTTTTGTTTAGTGAAAAATTTAGAAAAATAAACGAAAACTTTGTGATTGTTTTTAAATAAATGAATTTTTTCGTTTTGAAAAACCGAAATGATGTGAGTTTTTGTTGCAATGTTGATGAGTCAAAATTGATGAAGGAATTATTTTTGTAGTTGTTTTAATTAACACCCTTCAATCAAAAGAACGTTGTTGATTAGAAAATTGTATACGTGGATCTCAAATTTAGGAAATGTTTTTAATTAGACCCACCTAATGCTAATGCCGGATCTCGTTACTGTTCAAAATGATTTTTTTTTAAAGAAGAAAGTCCCTTGCAGGAACATATAGCAACTGCTGTTTTTCTCAATTCCTCCATTAACAAAATGACGAACCATAATAAAATTTTCTTCCTAGAAAGACGGTCAGCTATTTGTCTCTGTTTTCCAAGTATATTTAAACTTTGTTCATTTAGAAGTCATTTATAGGAATAATTTATTAAGTTATTTATTAATTAAAACTAGCTTATTGTGCCCAGTCTTGCCTGGTCGATTTTAGGTCCTTCTTAGGTACTGTAAAATATTGTTACGAATTTAAGATCTGGTAACTCCTGTTGTTGTTATCCGTATGAGCGTGGTGAATAAGCTAATTCAACTAATGGTGTGTGTATAGAACAAAAACCACAATTAGCTAACAAAAGCTGAGCAACCTCAATAGTTGCGTTGGTAGAGGTGCGTGCTGTAAAAAAGAAGGTTGTGGGTTCGATCCCGCCGTCGGACATGCGCACAATGAAAAATAAAAATTGTTACAATGCAATTTAAAAATTAATAAACAGCAGTACAAACCTCCCGACAGGCAAAAGACAATTATTGTGTAAAGCCATGGCAGATAATTTAGTGGAGACATCCAATTTAATATACAGATAATTGTCAAGACGACCTTAATAATAAAAAGTAGCGGCTAGAGCAGAAAAATGTAACAGCATAAGAACAGTGTATGGCAGACGTGAGTTTTGGCTATTGGATTAAAAGAAGATAACTGGCTTGGATAAAAAGGAGTAGTGGAGATGTCTGTG
The DNA here is from genome assembly GCA_916610165.2 of Gymnosoma rotundatum. Classification (NCBI taxonomy): domain Eukaryota; kingdom Metazoa; phylum Arthropoda; class Insecta; order Diptera; family Tachinidae; genus Gymnosoma; species Gymnosoma rotundatum. The sequence goes on from OU744336.1 coordinate 64,162,387, forward strand.
AATGGTTAAGGGTACTGAACAAGACATCGAGTAGTTCATGTCTCGCCGGAGTATTACAGTAGTGTAGCGTGGATGGCTGCATTTGTAGTAACAACGCATGTTTAGTAAGACCGGGTTCGTAAGACCGGTAGGATCAAGAAGTATAGCCAGAGAAAGCCATAAAGTTTGAATATGGAATAATGAGCCACAGTGGTATTTGCAATCAAAAGAATCCTTACGTTTGTTCTAAAAGGGAAAAACGTAACAATATATTACAGCCCTGGTTATTATATTTTGTAATTGAAATAGTAATTTCGGAATTAATTCGTCACCTATAAGAATGCAGAATTTGATTGCATTGCGTGTCCAAAAATAGTTTATGCGTTTTTTTAATTTTTTTTTTTAATTATTAATAGATTTTTTTAATTATATTTTTACTGTTTGTATTCAAACGATTAAGGAAAAATAAATGAATTGTTTGATGATGTTTGGCTGAATATATCAAAACGCAAAAAATATCAAATGCGAGTTCGAAGAAAAAGAAACTTAAAATGGTTACTTACTGACAGCTGTCAATGCGTATGCGTGTGTGCGCTACAAAGCGTTTTTACAGTGTGTATGAAGTCAGCACACATAATACATACCGCTCAATCTCATAGGCGCCTACGTTTTTTTTGTTGTTTTTTTATGTGGACAAAATCACTATACGAATAAAAATGGTTACGCAATGGTTACTGTGTTTTTGTATTAAAATTTTGCAAGTTTTTTATGGCCTTTATTATTGATTCAACGGAGTTCTAATTTAATCAATTTGGCTTTTGGTATAAGAGTCTGAGGTTTTCTTTACAAAATTTGGGTAGAATCCATTGATGAGCTATATATGAGCAGTAGCGATATGGCCATATGGATGTGCTTTCCCCGTAGTTATACATTTATTTTTTTAGTTTAAAATAATAATAAATATTTCATGAGAATATCATATTTGAAGGAATCGAGCATAATTAAAGGAAATTAAAAAACATTTAAACATCAGAGATTAAGGCGCTATACCGGTTGTTGCTGAGGCAAAATAAGAGGCAGATAGATTTTTTAAGTAGATAGACACAGGTTAAATTGCTGCGTTTATCAAAGTGAACACAAATGGTTATAGAGTTTGCCAGCGTAAAAAAAATAAATATAAATCCGCCAAGTGTAAAAACGTAACTTTATTGTTTTCGTTACAATGTCTGTTCGTCTGTCACAGCTCTCTATCTCTAAAACTGTAATAGGTAGACGTTTGAAAGTTTTCACAGAAGATGCATTCTTATGGCCACTATAATAAAAAAAATAATCAGTGTGTGTTCCGAAAATGAAATGATATTCATAAAACTATTGATAGCTTTTGAACTGTAATCGACAGACGTGTTAAATTTGCACAAATAGAATATTATAAAAGGTGTCTCAGTATTGACGTAATTTTCATTTGTATCGCCTAAGTTTCTCAGCCGTAGTAGAAAGACATTTGGAATACGCTGAGTTTATGCAAGAACGTTTTCGCTATAAAAATAAATTGTAAACCATAAATTTAGAAATTTAAGGGTGTTTCCAGAACACTGTAAATTTATCTTTTAAACCGTTAGAGGCAGACGCTTGAGGTTTGTATAGAGGATGTACAGATATGTCTGCTTAAGAAATAATTAAGAAAAATTGTAATGACAGGTAGCCCAAAAGTAGCGTGATTTTCACATGTATGGCCTTATTTCGATGCACCGTACTACACAGGGTATTTACTGTTAAAAACAAGTTTAAACAAGTAAAAGTGCTATATTTGACTATGCCGAATCTTATATACCTCTTACCAATAATGTAAATCTAGTTTAGTGAAGAAACTCCAATAAAAAAATAAATATATAAATATTGTTGTGACAGAGAAATATAAAATAAGAAAAAAGAAAATTAAGTACGATATCGTACTTTTTAATTTTAAGTTCAGAGGCCCATAACTCTGAAAATATGGGCGAGCGCCAATTTTTTCTCTTGATGTTTTTTTCTTCCTTTTAATTCTCTAGCGTCCCATACATTTGTTTTTTTAATTGAAGTTACTTCACTTAACAAGATTTGTTCGATTGGCGTATTTAAATATTCTCTAGTTCGTCTATTGCCGCGGCAAAGTTAATTTCGATCCGAAAACGGACATCGCATAAAAACTCAGAATATATTCACTATTTCACTTTTTGTAGTGAACGGTAGAAAAAATAATATTTCACAGGTCTTTATTTAAAATTTTTTTTACATTTTGTTTTGTTTTACATAAAATTCAAATTTAACGGGTAAGCCATACGGAACCGTTCGTGTGGGATTCGAACTCACACTTGGCGGATTTATTATTTTATTGATTAAAAGTTTCATTTGTTTACACAGAAAAAAGAAATTCGTTATAAGAACCGAATTTGTTGCCAATCGAATTTTGTCGGCTGTGTGTATTATCTTAAATTTGGTTTTAGTAACTATATGAATCAATTAAGCAGTCACAACTATTTAAAAAAAATTATTCATGGGTGACTATAAAGTATCATGTAAATATTTACTTTTATTTTAAAAATAAATTATAGGAATAAGACTATAAATTTCATGATTCAAACCATTAAATTCAGTCTTCTCCTTGGTTTACACCTTGATATTACCAACGAAACCTAAAGTGTTTATATTGGGCTATTTGGCAATTAAGTTAATTAGGGAAACAGCTGTTTGTTTTTACTAATATTATTTTATTCTTTCGCATAAAAATTTTGTAAAACATAGAAAAAACACTTATTATTAACGAAACAGGAAGCTATCAATAATAAAATATCAAACATTAAATTAATACTGCAGCGCCTGAAATTCAATAAAGATGTCTGTAAATTTTATAATCCACCATAAATGTTATTATACATACTTATATGTTTGTAAATATCAATGTATGTACCTATGTAGGTGTATTGCAAATATGCTCATGGTTGCACATAAGGTAGTATTTTACACAAAAACAGCATTGTCTATCGTAATTTCAAGTTAATTTCGTTGAAATTAAGTAAAATAAGTTGATTTGGGCAAGTTGATTTCGGTCGAAATCACGATATGACTTAATTTCGTGGCAGCCTGAACGGGCTATTAAACATTTGAAAAATGTCTTTCTGAGATAATTTTGAACTTTCTCTTCAACATTATTGGAAACTTTTCACCAGTTCTATTAATCTTTGTATTTTTTAACTAAAATATTCTTGACTTTTATAATGTGTAGAAATTTTATTTTTATTGTGTCGAATATTTTCGATTTCAGTTTTTGGATATTCACTGCCTAAATTTGGCTTTCAGTAGTAATGTGCTGAATAAGTTTAGTTCAAACCGGTCAGGTTAACTAACTAACATTTACAGGAAAATATCATTTGTTAGCTTTTAATATAAAATATAAGTCAAGACTATAAAGTATTAATAATAAAAATCAAATTATTATATTAGTACTTGAATCAAGCGAATTGTTACCAATCTTTTTTCTGTGTGCACAGAGAAAAGAGATTCGTTGTGACAACCGAACTTGTTGTCAATCGAATTTTGTCAGTTGTGAGAACACAGAGAAAAGAAATTCGTAATAAGAACCGAATTTGTTGCCAATCGAATTGTGTCGGTTGTGTGTATTATATTGAATTCGGTTGTAGTAACTGAATGAATATAGCAGTCACAACTATTGTAAAAAATAATTATTGGGTGACAATAAAATATTAATATGAATTAAACAAAAGAATATAATAATTTAATTTTTACTTTTATTTTAAAAATTAATTATAAAAATAAGATAATACATTATTAATTTCATGATTCGAACCACTGAATTCAGCTTTATCCTTCCTTTACACCATAATAATCTTCTTTTCCACGTAGTTTCTTCAACTTGCCAGCCCATACCGAATGTTTTGCCGCTGCGAAATATTAAATATTTTAAAATTAATAATAATTAATAAAATTTAAATATATTTATATACATGTCTTTCTAAGATAATTTTTAACTTACCAATATTAGAGAACTTTTCACCACTTTTTAATAAATCTTTGTATTTTTGAACTAAAATATTCTTGATTTTTTTTAATGTGTACAAATTTTATTTTTATCGTGTCAAACAGTTTTCGATTTCAGAATATACAATTGAGTTTAATTATTCTTGCTACCAAAAATATTGTTTTCAGTAGTAATTTGCTGAATAAGTTTAGTTGCATCTTTGATTTAATAGAATTGATTTTAGTAAAGACAAAAATCAGCCAAGTGAACTTTTTTAAGAGATGTTACAACTAACATTGTGAAGCAAATATCATTTGTTAGCTTTTAATATAAAAATAAATCAAGACTATGAATTATTAATATAAAAATTAAATTATTTTATTAGTAATTGAGTTTTTAACATATCAAGCGAATTGTTGCCAATCTTTTTTCTGTGTGTATGTGCACAGAGAAAAGAGATTCATTCGTTGTGACAACCGAATTTGTTGTCAATTGAATTTTGTCGGTTAAGAGTATTATTTGAAATTCGGTTGTAATGACTGAATGAATATGGTACACACAGAAAAATGACTTGTAAATAATCGGTTGATATATTCAAAATTTAACTACTACTATCACAATTTATTTCTTGTTATTAACAAAATTTATTAATGACATACTTTTAATATTAAAAACTAAAAAATAATATTTATTACTAAAGGTTACCTGCAACAACTGTTTAGAAAGTTCACCTTACTGATTTATGGCTTTACCGAAATTAATTCTATTAATTGAAGGAGGCAACGAAACTAATTCAGCACATTACTACTGAAAACAGAATTTTGGTAGTCAGAATTATATAAATCGTTTGCTTTACTTTTTCAAAAAAGTTTTTGACATAATAAAGAAAATAATTATAATAATTTTTTTTATTTTATTTTATTAGAGTTATATAAAACAATAAATGATATTATATAACAAATGAAATGAAGAGTACGAGCAACTAAGGCCTTCGACTCAAATATAATATAAATTTCGTTGTTAATGTTATAATAAAAAATGTAAGTGAAATTAAGGGTTAAAAATATAAAGATTTTTAAGAAAATAGCGCAAAGTTCCGCAAGATCCTTGAAAGGTAGGTTTTTTTTGCTACTTTGTTAAAAAGATATTTGCAAATAAAAATAAAATGTTTTATTTACTTTGTAGTGACAACAATTTTGGTATTTGCAAATGGAAGTAAAATGAAAGAAAGTATGTGAAAGAAACTAATCGGGAGAACATAGAGTGGCGTTGTGGTTCGAATCATGAAATTTTACGTTATCTTATTTCTGTAACTTATTTTTTATATAAAAGTACATATGAAAGTTGTTAAAGTTGTTTTATTCCCCACAGAATAATATATAATATCGACTGTCGAATGATTTTTTGAAAAAGTTGTGAGTACCATATTTATTCAGTCATCATAACCGAATTCCACATAATACTCACAACCGCCCAAATCCGATTGGAAACAAATTCGGTTCTCTGTGTACTCTTAAGAGAAAGAGGACAGTCAATGAATGTCTTATTGATTCAATGGAGTTCTCATTTAATCAATTTGGCTTTTGATAAAGGACTTTCTAGTTTTCTATACAAAATTTGGGTAAAATCCACTAATGAGCTATTTGAGCAGTAGTGAAATGGCCATATGGATATGCTTTTCCCGCAGTAATACATTTCATTTTGTAGTTTAGTTTAAAATAATAAATATTTCATGAGAATATCATGAAATATTTATATTTGAAGGAATCAAGCACGAATAAAGTAAATTAAATTTGAAAAGATTCCGAATAATAAATTTTCATATTGATAAAATATTTTAAAATTATCTTTATTTGCAAATGTCTTTTTGTTCATGTTGAGCCTACCTTTTTACAGAATTAGTAAATTTTTTGCTACTTTCACAGCTCATTGTTTGTTTTATTAAACTAAAATATTGTTCAAGGTTTTTATTTTGTGTATTAAGTTCTTTCTTTTTTTTATAATATCAAAAAATCGATTTTTTTATTATAACTACCAACTCTTGAGTATCAGTCTTGAGTTTCATCTCCCAATTAACAGAAAATATTATAGCAGTGTTGCTAAAAAAAAATCCGATTTTTCCCTACACATTAAAAAAAAATTTCCCCTACAAAAATCCGTAAGCATTTACGATTTTCCCTACACTTCTATTTTAGTATCAAAAATACCTACATGTAGAGATTTTCCCCTACTTCTGGCAACACTGGATTATAGTAAAGACATAAAGCGGTCTAGTTAACTTTCATAACGATCGTTTCGATCGACTATTTTTTACAAATATCATCTTTTTATTCTACATATCGAAAATATGTCAACATTATAGTTTATTAATAATAAAAATTAATTTGTGACGTAAGTGGTTAAATTTTAATAATCTTAAGCGTTTTTTTTTACCAATCTGTTTTCTGAGTGCAGGCAATAGTCACGTCTTGTATGGGGGCCCCTTTAACGTTTAAGTTGATGGTTTTAAACTTGTCGTGTAGAGCACTCAGTACTAAAAAGTCTGTTTCTATATATAGCTGCTTAAAAGAGATGACCATGACGTTGAAGTAAATTCATAGACGAAACCATTTAATGTTTGATTAAATTTTATTAGCATTAGCACTCAGGGGCTAAACACTACGTATGCAACGCATTGTGCTAGAACTAGGAAATTAGTTTATGGGAAGGGGGATAGAGGGAGTAGTGCTTGTGGACACTTGATTTGAATCTTTGCACATTGAAAGTGACAGAAAAGACCTCCGCCAGTAGTTTATTCCACATAGGAATTGTTCGGCTAAAAAACGAATTTTCTCTGTAATGCGTAGTGCGATTTACTGGCCAATCGACCACAAAGGGATGCGCTCTTGATGCACAGCGCGTTGCGCTTACGAAATTTGAGTTTTCATGAAAAAGTTCCCTGATTTCATGAGTGCACATTTCTCTATAGTAACGATAAAACAGTGAAACACACCCACATTGCAATTTTTCGATTATAAACTTTGGTGTCAGATATGTTTCTTTAAACATTAATTTTCATCATAATTAAAATTGAAATATAATTGCCGTATTCACAAGCTCTGCTAAGATGTAGGTAGTATTGCATACTACCTTTTGTTTACTTCTTTGTGAACAACCATTGTATCAGTGTGCCATTGTACATTGTACTTCATACGTCAAAAAGTAAATAAGAAGAAGAAAAGTGCTATTCATCATTTGTTATTTATAAGCCAAATGGGGGAGAAAACAGAAAAAAGTAAATTAATAAATTTTTTGTGTGAGGATGAAATTCAAGACATTTTTAGGATGAACCTAATGTACTTGCTCTCCAGTCGCAGAATTATACATTTAGGGCTACCAAAATCATCATTATGGCATAATCGGGTTTTAAGATATTTTGATGAAAACAGATTTCTTCATATGATACGACTACGGCCAGAAGAATTTGCCTATATATTCAACCTTATAAAAAATGACGATGTTTTCCACACAATTGGCGAAAGGCTCCAACTACGCATTGACTTGCAGCTTAAAATTGTACTTTACTGCTTGGGATCTTTAGGAAATGGTGCTTGTGTTCGTAAGGTAGCATCTCTTTTTGGTATAGGTGATGGCGGTACCATACAAAATATTAGAAATCGAGTCATTAAAGCAATATTAAATCTGAAAGAACAGTTTTTATATTGGCAACTTTCAACTTTCAACTTCAACTTTCTAATAAATCAGTCAAATCAATAAATTAAATAAATAAAACTAATAAAAATATCTTTTAATTCAATTTAATTTAATATAATTCACACATGAACACAAAAATAATAATTCATTTAAACATAAAACATTTAAACAAATACAACGTTTGAAAAACATATGAAAAAAAGTACTAAGTGTTGTATCGCATGTTTGCATATAAATTACCAACAACACAGCTAGCACCGTTGTATTTTGTTAGCACTTAGCACGTACTAGGGGGCTTGTGAATAGGGCAAATATTTGAACGTATTTTATTTAACAATAAATTATTCGTTATCTGCTACAATTTTCTATGTCACTAAATCAGTCTTTATAAAACAGACGTTTTTTTCCATCAATGCCTATCAGATACTGTCAGATGATAACCCCTTAAACCCTACACGTCTTTCTTTATCAATTCGATTTGTAATACAAATTAGTATTGCACCTACAGATTGTTATCTTGTTTCAGACATTGATGCTACATTTGTTTTCAATGTGCGTTTGTAAAAATCAACGCCCCTTAAAAGAGACGATTCATTTTATGTAATAGAAACGTGACCTATAACGATTATCAGGAAAAAAGTTTTCAAAGAAAAAAAAATCCACCAGGGGATGCTCTGATTCTGTTTATAATCGAAATTTTATAATGAAATTTTATTTGTAAACATTTAGAAAAAAAAAAAACAAAAAACAAAAAGTAATTATAAAAAATAGAATCAAAATGAAAATTCATACAATTGATTAAATGTCTCTTGTGAATGTAGAAAATGCATTTTATTAATTACAAATGTTAATTTGTTTACAGCATTTTTAATTTATTACTTCTGAAAATTATTAATTAGTATTTAATGATGGATAAAAACTTTAATTTGTTACTGCTTGTTTTACACTGACTTTACACTTTTTCATAACAGATAATTGTTCATTCGTGTTTGGTGTTACACAAATTTCTTGTTGTTTTAGTATTCTTTCGATTTAATAATAATTTGAAACATTTCAATTATTTCTATTCAGTGCGTGAATTCACTTGTTTTCTGATAAAATATTTATTGCCGGCTTTTAAATTATGCAAAAAACGTTTAGATAGGAAATAGATTTGTAGGAAATAACGTGTATAAATGATTTTAAAATGCGTGAGCTATAAAAGTCACATTAAATTATAAAAGTTTTTGAATGTCAAGTTAAAATGTTGACAGCATGACGTAGTTAATTGCAATTCCGTTGACAAAAATTAAGTGGTGGTGAGAATTTTTTAAACAATTTGCTTATTAATTAATATTACGAGAGTAACTATTCGCTTACAGTGGGTTTAAAGCATATATATAAACACAAAAATGTGTTTTATGCTGAGACTCATTAAATATTTTGCTTTTGTTGGAGAGGTAGCAGTACACATGTGCCATTTAGTTCATTTTCGTTCAAAGCTTAAAAATCAACTAGTTTAATTTTTATATCAATATGTCTTTTAAGCAGTATTTAAATTGCTTGCTTAAAAGTAGCAACAGCACTGAAATTTTTGCTTTGCTTACATGGTTTTCAGCAAATAAAAAAAATGTCTCAGCATTTACAAAATATTTTATTATGAAAGAAGCAACAGCAAAAAACAAATGCAAAGAAAAAAGAGAAAGAAAAGAATTTGCTTCAGCTGACTATGTGTTTCTTTCTGCAGCAAAGCTATTAGCAAAACATTTATTTTGAAAACGTTTGCTGTTGCTAAGCAATAAGTTGGTAATAGTTTCTTCTTTTACTGTTGCTTTTTTAGAAAAAAAAAACACAATATAATGGTGTAATAAAAACATAGTTTTTAATATGTATTTTTTAACGTATTGTAAATAATAAATACACAAATACGTTTCCAATGTTAAAAGAGATGAAAACCAGCGAGTTACAGCAAGAAACAGCAATCGTAGTCAGCCAAAACTTCATAGTAATAAGTAAAGCAAAAGCAAAAATAAAAATAAAGTAAAACTGATTGCTCAAGTAACAGCACGCTTTTAAAGTTATTGCTTTGCTGATTGCTTTGCTGCAGAATGAAACACATAGTCAGCTGAAGCAAATGCGTTTCTTTCTCTTTTTTTACATTTGCTTTTTGCTGTTGCTGCACATTTTTCTACAGAAATAGTTAAGCAACTACATATACATTAAAAATACTGCTTTTAAGTTCAATAAGTCTTTTTAGTTCAAAGTTTGTTTAGTTCAAACGATCTTTTAGTTCAAGGCTCGTTTAGTTCAAATGTTCTTTCGCAGTTTTCTTCAAATCGAAACAATAATATATTACTATTGAAGCTCCTGATTAAGTAACATCCTATTTAACTTAACAACTGCTGCCAGTGATCGATTAGGTAATAAAGAAATTAATATTCAATTAATTTGTTATATATTTTTTTACTTTTCCATCATCTAGTAGTTCAAACACAAAGCATAGTTCATAATTGAATTAGGTAGACGTACAAATTTAAACTAAATTATTAAGTTCAAGCAATGAAATAGTTCAAAAGAACTAGTGCGTTTATGAACCATTTAAGTGTAGCTAGCAGTGTTGCCAGATTGCTTTTGAAAAATACATATGAAAGAAATTTATTTAATTTGTTAAATTATGTTAATTTTGTATATATTTTTAATGACATATTTTTTCTTCTTCTTTTTCTGTATAAAAAATAGCACGAAAACTAAGCGAAACTTTGAATTTTTGGAAAAAAGCCTTTTTCAAAATTTTATTACAATTACATCCCTACTATAGCTAGGTTTCTGGCTAGATGTTTCGAATTAAAAAATCTATTTCTATAATTTTTTCGCAAAATCACCTACTGTATGTTAGGGCATTTATTCCTATTTTTCACATAATATGTATTATAGAAAATCGCATTTTATATCAGTCAAAACTCGATTAAAAATGTGAGAAAGCTCCTTAAAAAACAACTATAAATTAAAAGATAAAAAAATAAATACGTAGCCATCCTTCTTCTTAATTGAGTAATTTTATAGGGTTTCTCAATAAGGGCGGGTTTATAGTGACAGTCTGCAGTGGCATTGTGTTTAGTTCTTTGGTCAATGCTGTTACAGTGGACATAGATATAAATACTTTAAATATATTAAAATAAGACCCTTTGAAAATAATGTAATTATTTGGAAGCCTTCATAGCGAACCAGTCCCTTTATTTCCTTGTCCCTTTATTTCATTATCTTTGTACTTTTCCTTATAGCAGACATAGGAGTACATACTCTGGGCAGATATCAAGCCATTGCCTTTAATGGCTTAAAATACAAAACGATATTCATTAAAATCCTGGCCTCTATGGAAACACCCCTTAATTTTAAAGTTTTTATAGCGGTATGACTTCTATGGTGAAGAAATTAAAGTGATATACGTTAAAATCGCGTTTCTATAAGAACAACCTTTTTTTAATTTCTTGTGCTTACTGTTATAGGAGACCTAAAACTACTTAAACTTAAAGAGTCTCCTTACTACAGTTTAAAAGCAACTCCACGTGCAGTTCACTATTTAATTTAAGGACCCCTTTTAATTTAGGGAATTATTTTTTTTTCGACGTGTTGCTATAGGGAATTATTAAAATTTAACGAGGGTGCCCAAAATAACAACATTTTTATGAATACCACGTCACTTTTGGAACATCCTTTAATTATTCGTATTAATAGCGGCTATAGTAATGTACCTTCTGTAAAAATTTCTAGAGATAGAGACGTGTGCCAGAGGGACAAACAGACAAACATTGTAGCAAGGGTTACGTTTTTACACTTTCTGTACAGAACTCTAAAATCGTTAAAAACATTTTTAAAATAAATTATTTAACGAGACATTAATATTTTTATCTAAAAACTGAAGGAAAATCAAATGAAGAAGAGTATGTCTTATAGCGTTAAAAAAATGTTAAGGCAGTTGAAATATTTTTCTAGGAGCTACAGATAAAGCAGCATTTTCATTTGCATACAACAGAACTAACTAGTATTCAAAACGGTCCATTCATAAGTTGTAGCGAATATTTCAAAAACTTTACAATTTTGAACTTTTAAATCAAAGGCGTTGAATAGGGAGCTCAGGAGGTTCGTTTAAACAGTGTATCTATTGTAAGGCAAAGCAGTTTTTACTTACAAACTAACAGTGCATCTGAGGAAGTGTGTATTCAAAGGTGAACAAGAACCCACGAAAGATTTGCTGCCGCCACGATTTGCGTATTTGAATCATTGCAACTTTAAACAAAAATATAACAGCACTAGTATTCGTTTAAATTGCGACACTATTAACAATTTTTTTTGCAACACGACAAACAAACAAATTTAAAATTATAATCAAGTATTATTTTTTATGTAGCATTTTAAAAAATTCCATAACAACCCCACAGTGCAATCATTTTTATTATAATTAATAAGAAAAAAAAAACTTTTATATTTATAATTTGATTTTTTTTTGTATGACTGATAACAATTGAACGAATGATTAAACAAATCTCATTTTATCAATTAATGTCACAAGTTATAAATTTTTTAATACGAACTTAAGCAAACTTAGCTTACGAAAATCCATTGAATGACCAAAAAACAAAACATCTGTTTTAATATTCAAAAGTTTTAAAATGTGTGAATTGAAACAAAAAAATAAAAGTAGAGGAGGAAGTTAAACAACAAAATAAATATTAAAATTAACTAAAACAGTGTTGACAGCAACAGTTGACACAACCCAGTCAGTCTCTATGTGTGGTGATGTTAAACATTTTAGTAACCGATTTCAGCAACTTGACACTGTGGTGTTTTAAGCACGAAACTGCAAACTTGAACTAGTTAGAGAATGTTTTGTTAATCCAAGCGACAGATTCTGTTACAATAAATTAAATTTTGATTTTATGCCTTCCAAATTCCAAGCAAGTGCTAGTTTAGGGTGCATGTAGTTTGAGAAATGTTAATTTGTAATCAATTAAACCGTATTGCATCAATTTTATTTGTTTAAGTTCAAGCGTTCTTTATAAATCGTGAAGAACAATCTTATATATAAAATAAAAATGTGTTTTTTCTGTTTAATGGTATAAATACATAATCAGATTTAACACTAAAACATGCAGCCTCCTTCGTCGGTACTTCTTCATAGCATATTCGCCGGCGAAGTAAAATAATTAATAAAAAGGGTATATCTACCTCCTCTCACCACCTGCCTTCTCTCTCATTTAACTCTTTCCTACAGAATGTAGCACGGTTACAAGCTAAGTAGGTATTAATGCCTAAAGTGCTTCTCTTTAAAAAAAAAATGTTGCGAGGTATGAGTTCAATCCCCAACAGCAACTTGAAAATAAAAAATAATAATTGTATAGTAGCCGGAAGTTTATATTAGGTTAGGTTGTATAGGCTGTCGGTCTCTATATGCTAGACCGACTCACATCCGTATGTTCGCTTTGTAATGCCCGAAATGTTTAAATATTTTTCCAGCCCCAGCCTAGAAACATCGTCCTATCAGCGGTAACGGCTGGATAGAGGGAAAGGAGGTACTCCATAGTCTTTTCCTGCTCCTCATTCTGCCAAGTTCTGCAGAAGTCGTTATACGGAGAAATCAATCAATCAATCAAACAACCGCAGTGTGACTATTTGTCCCCGGGGAGTCCAGCATTATGCTTGCAGTTATTACCCAATCATTCTGCGGCCACAATACCGTGCAGGTAACTTCTTAAGAAGATCTGGTCTGTGTGTTTAATTCATGATAAAAGTAGCGGCAAATTTGCAATTATATTCCCAGGCCTCGCCGAGTGTCCCAGCACCAAAAAAATTCTCGTTTAGACAGCCTGCATTTACAAACCAAGCTTGAAGTCGTATACACAATCATGAGGCACATCAGTTACGAAAGAAAAAATTGATTTATGTAGACACTGAAGATGAGTTGAGTAAGGTACAGGCGCCTATCAAAACAGCAGATGGGATGTATATTTACAACACATCCTTAGAAGGTTAGAGATTAAGGTAACATTATAACATTTTATGGCAGTCGGGTCTGAGTTGGTGCAGGTGAAGTATTCAAAACCAAAACTAAAAATTCCTTTTTCCAATTTTCTAGGTTTGGTTTAATAACGGTTTAAGTTACGAGTTACTTTAAAATATTCGTCTTCATATACGTTTAGCCGATCCTTCCAAAATTTTTGTTCTATTTTTTGTATTTTTAGTTTAATCATAACACACGTTTCACTTAAAGTATTTTTATTTGAATTCGTGTGCATAACATTAAATGTTTTGATGCTTAATTTAACTTATTTGGTGATTCACATACAACATATGATATTCACACATTTTTAACCATATGAATAAAGTCAATTTAAGCCACGACAACGGCTAACAGTTGATCGCCACTTTTCTATCATATGTTCATGTTTGGTATATCTTGGTATGCAAATAGAAATGGATACTGTTCCATCCAAACTAAAACAAGAAAAAAATTTATCACTGTTGCTTACAATGTGACCAGAGTTGCCGTGTTTATTATTTAATGCTATTTTTTATGGTTGAATAGTTTATATACGGATTTTTTATAAAAAATAGTAAACGAAAATCGTTAGAATTTTTTTTTTATTATTATTAATATAAAATTTTACATAGAACCGGTTACCCGATTAAAAACCCAAAACTGACCCAGTTTTTCATAAAAAGTTTTTTTTTTAAGTAAAGTCGAAAACCTATTTTTTGGCCGGTTTTTTCAATACTACTCTTATAGGACATAAAATATTGATTGCGAGTCTTTCCGAAGTCACATAGTGTTCCGGTTTGGCTATGAGAAGGTGCACGTATAGTGAAAATCACGAAATAAGAATAAAAAGTAAAAAGAGTGCATGCACTTGTATTTGTAATCAAAACTCCTTTATTAACAAATTAAAAAATGGAAGCAATATTTAGCTCCTGACAATATTTGTTCTATTCTTATCCTTAAATTGGGTCACGTCGTTTGAGGCAGAAGGAAAAACACCACGCCTTCCTCAAATTTTTTCATGTTATTTGGAACAAATAAGTAACTCCAATCAAAAAAACAAATATCTCTTTTATAGAGATAGAGAATTAAAATATAAGAAAAAAATCACGTGACAAAAATTTTGCTCGCCCATATATTCCGAGTTACGGGGATCTGAAATTTAAAAATTTTTTAAAATATCAATATGGGTGTCATTTTAATGCTTTTGAAGAGATCTTTAAGGAAATACTAAAATTAAAAAAAAAATGCTTAACCCATTAAGAGCCGATGGCATTTTTATGTAAAATTGTTTAAATGCGGTACCAAAATTTTTTTAATTTTTAATTCTCTGTCACCCCAATATTATCTTCTTTAATTGTAGTTACTTCACTAAACGAGATTTATATAGATGGTGAAGGGTATATAAGATTCGGCATAGCCGAATATAGCACTCTTTGTTGTTTATATATTATCTGCTAATTTTAAACATCAGATTTAATTTTATTCACTGCTCTATCGATATAATCTTTTAAAGACGCAGAAGGCCGAGAAAAAATCAGCGATCGAAAGATCAAATCATGGAAAATTTAGCAAAACTGAGTGTATAAAACTGGATGAAAGAAATGACTTAAGTAGATCACAATATTTCAAAAACTATTTTTAGTTCAGCCAAAGTTCAAAATGGAACATTTATGGAAATATTTTTTTAAGTTTAAGACGATTAGCAATTGAAAAAAAAAACTTAAAATGACTGTTTATTTTTAATTGAAGGAAAATTTTTTCTAAAAAGTAAAAAAAATATAAAAAAGTTTAATAATTTTAATACTTTGAGTCTCTTTAGATACTGTTACAGGGAATAGAAGGAAATTAAATATTAAGTACAAATCAGTACAAAGACTTAAAGCACGGGTAAAATTAAAGGAAATTATTTACTGCAAGAAGTTTAAAAAAAAATCACAATTTACTTTCTCTCCAAAAGAAAACCAGACATTAACCAAAAAGTTTTGATGTAATGACTGACGGACAATTACAGCAAGGAAAATATTAAAAAATAACACAAAATTATAATTAATTCGAGCAAGATTTTTTTCTAAAACAATTTAAATTTAAACTGCTTGAAAATACATATAGACTTAAATAATTGTGGGATGTAAATACACAAATTATTTTTAATTTTTAAAATACTTTTTGTGTTTTATTTTGTTTTTTTTTTATTTTTTTTCCATATAAATAAACACTGTATAAAAAACATTGCTGTAGTATAGTGCATTGCACTGATCATTTCGTTATAAACAATTTAACAAACAAACAAAAATATATTTAAAAAAATTTATTTAGTACAAAAAGCAGTTAAATTACAAAGCTACAGATTTTTTAAACAATTTTTTTTAGTACGAGTATAACTCAAGCTTTAGTTCATTCTTGAACGCATTAAAATCAACACTTGTAGTGATTTTACACACACCACGGATACAGCGTTAAACAACACAAACACTTGACAAAAATCAAAAGAGAAAAGAAAAAAAATTTTAAATAAAAAAAAAAAAAGAATTAAATATCAGTCTTTAACAATAGATAATTCTTATTACATACAACAATCCAAATGCGAGTATATTTTATTCTTGATTGTTCAATTATTCCATTTGAAATGAGTGTATGTTCCAGTTTGTTGTGTTTTGTGTTCAAATACTGGATTTAACAAAAGATCCACATTATATTATCATTTCGACTAATAAACAATTTAAATATAAAAAAACAAATCTTTATAAAAAATAATTTATTTACTTTATAAAATAAAAAATTCTATTCTTTAAACTAAATTGTTATAAAAAAAGCTAAAGTTTTTGTGATAAAACTTGAAGGATTTTTTTCAAATCAATTTAAATCAAGTGGCCTAAAATAACTGTTTTTCTATTGTGTTGATAATAGTTTTGCGTTTCTTTTTTGTGTGATAATTTGATAACAGCTTTTTTTTTAATTAATTGGATACTCAGTATTTTAAAAGGAAAGAAATACAAGCAAAATGGGTAAGTTATATTAATAACATATATTTGTGCTTTAATCAGCATAAAATATTCAATATTATTTGCTTTATATGATCAATTGTAAACATTTTGTCACAACACAAAAAAAAAAAAAAAATTTCGAAAATTAAAAAAAAAATAATAATAATAATAAATAAATGGAATTTGATAATATTTATGGTGGAATATAAACCCGGATTTTAGCTTTAAATTAACGATTGGCATACCACTACATATGTAAATTTTATTTTATTTATTTTTTGAAAACAATTCAATCTTAAACACTTCTGGAAATTTCTAGCCTACTAATATAACGCATACTATCAGAAGACTTTTATTATTTATTATTCTCATTGATCCATGCCGACCACTATTTAGTTACTACTTTGAACTGCATTAGAGCTAATCTAGTAGAGAGTGTGTAGAGAAGCAGTGTAATGGGTGGTCACTGAAAGGCATTGGTTACAAGGACCATGGCGGTCCAGTGTTCCACTCGTGTTGTACAGATCGGTTTCCTTTTCTTGCTTTAATAGCTATAAAATTCCCTTCACGCAAATAAAAAATATGGTTGAGGTAACCATAATCTAAGAGCAACGAAATATGCTTGCATTATATGGTTGCTAACAAAACATAGTATTGTTACATTTGCAACCATATTGTTGTCCAAAGTATAAACAAAATTATATTCAAATATAAACATTAAATGGCTAAATTAAAATACATATAATAATATGGCTGAAAGTGTCATGTTGTATAATTGAATTATAATATAATCTTGCAAGTTCAAAATTTTCCTGATATAAAAAACTGATTATTGTTTTATTTATTAACGATTTGTCATAAAAATTATTTAAAAACATAAATTCATAAAAAATTATTATTATCAATTTTTTGCTTAAAATAACAAATAAACGATTTCACAATTATGCTGAAACACAAAAATAAAGATTTATATGCTTACAATACATACATATTTACTTCAACTTTTTTTAAATGTTTTGCTTTCCTTTTTATTTGTTTTCATATTTTGCATATTACGAGGGCTGCTCTATATATTTCTGGCCTTATAGTGAAAATGCGAATATTTATAATCAAAAATGATTTTATTGTTTTTCAAAGTATTCTCCAGCATGATTTATACACTTTTGCATGCGCTCAAACCAGTTGTCGAAGCTCTTTTTCCACTCCGATTGAGACACCTCTAAAACATGGTTTTTTAACACTTCAACAGCTTCTGGCGACAAAAATCGTTGACCACGCATTTTTTTATTGTTGTGCGGAAACAAGAAGAAGTCATTAGGTGCCAAGTCAGGGCTGTACGGCGGATGACCCATTAATTCGACGTTTTGGCCGGTCAAAAACGCTCTGGTTTGAGCCGATGTGTGAGAGCTCGCATTGTCATGGTGAACAATGATTCGTCTTCTCTTGTTGGTTTTTCGAATTTCTCCGATGACTTCAGGCAAACAAATTGAAGTGTACCACTCAGAAGTGACCATCCTACGTTGCTCAAGTGGAACAGTCGCCACATGACCAGTTTTGCCGAAGAAACAGGCGACCATTTGCTTCGAAGTGCTTCTTCCACGAACAACTTTCGTTGGATTTTGCTCGTCTTTGAAGACCCACACGGTCGACTGTTGTTTCGTTTCGAACTCATACGCATAGATCCATGATTCGTCACCTGTGACGATCTTATAAACGTCTTTTGAAGCACCGCAATCGTATTTTTGCAACATTTCTTTGCACCAATCGACACGAGCCTTTTTTTCAGCGACTTTCAAATTGTGCGGGATCCAACGAGAACAAACCTTTTTTAAGGCCAGGTGTTCATGCAGTATCGAATGTATGCTGGTGGAAGAAATGTCCAAGGATGTCTCTATCTCTCGTTATGTCGCATGTCGATCTTGCATTATGAGTTTACGCACGGCATCAATGTTCTCTGGCACAACAACCGTTTTTGGACGACCTTAACGGAATTCGTCTTTGAGCGGACTTCGGCCACGATTAAATTCATTATACCAATTTTTCACAGTGCTATAGGATGGTGCTTCATCGCCATACAAAGATTTAAGTTCATCAATGAACTCTTGTCGTGATAATCCACTTCGAAAGTTATGAAAAATGATGGCACGAATATGTTCACGAGTTAATTCCATTTTTTTCTATATTAATTTTTTCAAGTCACTGTAAACAACACAAATAATGGTCGTACGTCAAAACGTTTTGAGTACGATTATGCTTAAAAATGACAAACTTTCCAACGGAAATGTCAGATTGCACTTGGCAGCACTCAGCGTTGCCAGGCCAGAAATATATATAGCAGCCCTCGTATTTTTAATTATTTATTTTGTACACAAATTTTTATTTTTTAAATTTCTTTAACAATAGAAAACAATTTCAAATTTTAGTTATCACAAAAATTACTAAACTGTCAAGTACTAGAACGAAATATTTTTAAGCGTAAACATTATTCTGTTGCTTTTAATCATACTTTGATTAATAATAATATATTATGGTTAAATATTTTATATTATTTTTAATAAGTTATAAAACTTTGGTTGCGGTTGAAATTTTTTAAAGTTAAAACCAACCATGTTGCATTTTTTGCGCACAGTAAGCATATAATCGTTAAAAGTTAACAAAAAGTGTTAATCGTGACTAAAGTTTTGGTGAAAACAACTATAATTGGTTCACCGCAACTATACATTGTTACAAAAAACATAATATGGTTATTGTGACCATATCACAACCATGTTTTTTTCTGCGTGTTGAAAATCCTTTACAAAAATTAATGATTGGCTTTTGGTGGCTCCGAAAAGATTGCAATAGATCTCAGAGATGGCAATGAATATTTTGAATAATGTAGATTGTGGACTCTTAGGCCAGAACATTTACACCCATGACAATGAATGAATGAATTTTTAGGATTCATAATGGACCCCCAGGATATAGGCAATTTCTTCAACGAATAGTAAAGGTACCCAGAACGAATAGAAAAACGCGGTATAACCAATCAATAGCCGTTTTGGTAATTGGAACCCAAGTGTGGTAATGAAAATCAGTCCCTGAAGACTTAAAGAAAATAATAGATCACAAACTGTACCCCTTGGGCAGGCTTGATGTAAATAATCGATTAAAAATGAACAAAAAAACAAATTTTACGCCAAAATTTCAATGTTTTAATAAAGTTAGAAATTTTCCCTTGAAGAAGGTCATAAAAGATTTGGTACCCACTCTGAAAACATTTAATATTTCAAACGGAGCCAGGTATTTTTTTTATATAAAGAAATAAAAAAAAAACTATTGTTAACACAATCAAGTGCTATTTTCTCTTCAAACCATTTAAAAGAGGCGAAATGTTAATCTATTATGTAAATGTGTTTAAGGCTAACCTTGGGCCGTGACCTTGTCTGCTTACGAGGGCTGCTCTATGTATTTCTGTCCTAATAGTGAAAATGCGAATATTTATAATCAAAAATGATTTTATTGTTTTTCAAAGTATTCTCCAGAATGATTTATACACTTTTGCATGCGCTCAAACCAGTTGTCGAAGCACTTTTTCCACTCCGGTTGAGACACCTCTAAAACATGGTTTTTGAACACTTCAACAGCTTCTTCTGGCGACGAAAATCATTGACCACGCATTTTTTTCTTGATGTGCGGAAACAAGAAGAAGTCATTAGGTGCCAAGTCAGGGCTGTACGGCGGATGACCCATTAATTCGACGTTTTGGCCGGTCAAAAACGCTCTGGTTTGAGCCGATGTGTGAGAGCTCGCATAGTCATGGTGAACAATGATTCGTCTTCTCTTGTTGGTTTTTCGAATTTCTCCGATTACTTCAGGCAAACAAATTGTAGTGTACCACGTTGCTCAAGTGGAACAGTCGCCACATGACCAGTTTTGCCGAAGAAACAGGCGACCATTTGCTTCGAACTGCTTCTTCCACGAACAACTTTCGTTTGATTTTGCTCGTCTTTGAAGACCCACACGGTCGATTGTTGTTTCGTTTCAGGCTCATACGCATAGATCCATGATTCGTCACCTGTGACGATCTTATAAACGGCTTTTGAAGCACCGCAATCGTATTTTTGCAACATTTCTTTGCACCAATCGACACGAGCCTTTTTTTCAGCGACTTTCAAATTGTGCGGGATCCAACGAGAACAAACCTTTTTTAAGGCCAGGTGTTCATGCAGTATCGAATGTATGCTGGTGGAAGAAATGTCCAAGAATGTCTCTATCTCTCGGTATGTCGCATGTCGATCTTGCATTACGAGCTTACGCACGGCATCAATGTTCTCTGGCACAACAGCCGTTTTTGAACGACCTTCACGGAATTCGTCTTTGAGCGAGCTTCGGCCACGATTAAATTCATTATACCAATTTTTCACAGTGCTATATGATGGTGCTTCATCGCCATACAAAGGTTTTAGTTCATCAATGCACTCTTGTCGTGATAATCCACGTCGAAAGTTATGAAAAATGATGGCACGAAAATGTTCACGAGTTAATTCCATTTTTTTCTATATTAATTTTTTCAAGTCACTGTAAACAACACAAATAATGGTCGTACGTCAAAACGTTTTGAGTACGATTATGCTTAAAAATGACAAACTTTCCAATGGAAATGTGCTATTGCACTTGGCAGCACTCAGTGTTGCCAGGCCAGAAATATATATAGCAGCCCTAGTAGAACAGTAGTGAAAAAAGGTATAATAGTGTTTCTGTAATATGCTTTACTTTTAAAGAGTTACCAAAAAGTTTACTATTTAATTAAATAATTTATGACCTCAGCACTCCCTCTTGCAAACAATTTCTTAATATTTTTTCTACAGCATTTTTTCGATTATGAATTTTATGGAAAGCAATAAAATTTTCTTTATATCGGGTATTTTTTTTAAGGCGGGTATAACTTTACATTGTAAAAACTAACGCAAAAAATTACATTGTAATAAAGAATTTTTTTTATACGAAAGATCAGAATATGGCATTAATATTTAAAAATTATAGTTTAGCAGCTATTTAAAGTGAGTGCACCTTTTAGCTCAGCTCAGTAGAACGTTAAGTTCAAAGCTCACTTAGTGGGCTAAAAACAGCTGAGTGAATCCAGTTGTTATGTTTAGTTCAATGGCTCAATCTTTGAGCTAAAAACAATTGAGCAAATCCAGTTGATCCGTTTAGCTCAATTGTTTTTAGCTCATAAATTTTTTTAGTGTTTTGTGATAAATTTATCAGAAATTAGAAACTTATTAACACATACTAATAAAAAATTGTGCAATTGAAAGTCAATAAAAGATTAATTATATGTAAGTATGCTCTTTTATCTGATTTTGTTTTTGTAAACCGTCAAAATTAAAAAAGGTTATTGGTTTATAATAATATATTCCTGATAACAAAAAAGGATGTTTTTGCTTAATTTATACCAAAACAACTTTTAAGGTTTCGCTTAAATTTTAATTTTATATTTGTTTTAATACAAATAATGATGTTTCAAGACACTGAGCGTCTGAGCTGAAATGGTTCAGTAAAAAAAGCGCTCTATAAAGTTCAATTAAGAGAGTAGTTCAATTGAACTAGGTCGTTCACAAACTACACAACTCTAGTAAAAAACAAACGAATTCGCATTCGTATTTTTAATATGAATTGGGATTTTTTTATTAGAATTAACACAACAAATGAACTGTATTGTATTTAAAGCAATGAAACCTTTGTGAAATTTTTTATAAAACTAAATTTGTGTCTTTCCTAGAAATTATGGCACAGTATTATTCGTTTATCGAATAATACTGTGCAACAGTGAAAAAAAAAGTTGTAGGGACTTGAAAGAATAGTTTCGCATTTACTACAAAAGGGTATTAAAACATTGTATACTCGGTTTGTGGAAATTGGTGATTATCTTTTATTTATGAAAAGGAGTAGGCCCTTTAGGATACACGCAAAGAAAAAACATGGTTGAGGTAACCATAATCTAAGAGCAACATATTATGGTTGTATTATATGTTTGTTAAAAAAACATAGTATTGTTACATTAAAGCTAGTGTTGCAACCATATTATTGTCTAGCATAACAATAACATGGTAAAATCTAAAAATAGTTATGTTATAATATAAACAATAAATAGTTAAATTAAAACATCATCATAAGGTTTAAAATGTCATGTTATATAATTGAATTATTATTATTATTATTATTGATTTGTTACAAAAGTTATTCAATAACATAAATGCACAAAAAAAAAACAAAAGCATTGCTTATTATATATAATTAAAAGGCTTAAACACGTAGGCTACAAGAATCGTTTATAAAAAAAATATATCATTTATAAGCACAAATAAAGGCATCTTATCTGCATACATTCCCATGTGAATATCCATTTATGGACTAAGTGTGATATTCTCGTATTGAAGATATACGGTACGTAATGGTACTTCGGTACTGACTACACATTTATCCAAGACTTCTAATACGTTAATCTGGCATCTGGCAACTATCGTTGATGTATAATATGATAGCTTTAAATAAAAAAATACGTAAATGGTATCACAATTGTGCTTATAACACCAAAATAAAGATTTGTATGCTAATTTTCTCAACAATAAAAACAATTTCAACTTTAAGCTGACAAAAAATTACTAAATTGATGAAAAACATTCTGTCAATACCAAGAACAAAATATTTTTAAGCGGAAACATTATTTTGTTTGCTTTTAATCATACTCTGATTAATTTTATATTATTATGGTTAAATATATTATATTATTTTTAATAAGTTATAAGACTTTGGTCGTAGTTCAAATTTTTTTACGCTAAACCAACCATGTTGTATTTTTTGTGCACAGTAACCATATAATGGTTAAATATCAACAAAAACATGTTTGTTGTGACTGAAGTATTGCTGAAAACAACTATAATGTGTTCTCTACAACTTTACAATGTTACAAAGAACATATTATGGTTATTGTGACCATATCGCAATCATGTTTTTTCTTTGCGTGTACCTTCAGATTGTATTGGTTTGTTTACAGAGGTTCTTATGCTGAAGCGTAGCTACAATTTCGCCATATACTCCAAGTGACAATTTAGTCGTCCCTGTAAGAATTATTATTTTCAAATAAAGTTAAGCGGTATCACCAAGACTGTAGTAGATGTTGGGTCCGCTGATTTTCGGAATGTTTTGAGGTTCACAAATAAAACCTGGTCACCAAATTTATTATAGGGTTTTACTACCCCTGTGGTAGTCAAATCGATCCTATACTGTCAAGCTCGTGCATTTTTCCATTTTTCTTTACTGCTTAATTAATAGGAAGGGGAAGTTTTAACCACTCAGTACAATTAAACAAAAAACAAATGAAAAAAGGTTCTTAAAATAAAAGTCTTTAAAATGAAAAAAAAAAATTTTAATTTCAAAATTATTTAAAACAGACATAATTTGTAGTTTTTATAGTTAAATTTTGCTCATAACAATCAAAATGAATGTAAATTTAAATTAATGTAAATTGATACGATTTTAATGAACAAAATTACCGTTTGTGTCTTGTGAATTTCTCAAAGTAAAATGTTAAAAATAAAAAAGTAAAATAAATAGTGGTACTAAAAACAGTGTGTATTTTAGTACAACTTTTTGCAATCTTTATTATTTTATTCAGCCCAATTATGAATATTCTGGCGGAGTTTCTTTCCCAAAAATTTTTTTTCTCGAGAAAAGATTCCTCCAATTATAAATTCCGTGAAACCAAAATAAGAAAAAAGTGGCATCATCATAATTTGTGAAAATTATTTTGTTTATTTACATAAAATTTATCTTTTATAATTCATAATTCATACTTTTTTTCCCCCGATTTTTTTTCACTTTTCGCAGCCAACCAAAAGGGGAAAAATTTTATAATGAAAGAATAGGGAAAAGTGAAAAAGTTCGCACGGAATTTTTGTTTATAGTTGGGCTGGCTGATTATGTTATTGTTTTTTTTTTTTGCTCTTCTTCTTTTAATCTTAGATCTGCTAAAACGCATAACAGCCTTAGTATAATTTTTTGTTGTCCAAAAATCTGAAATTATGACAAGGCGGAGGTATTATTTGGGTTGTATTTTTAAGCCCATTAGGATTTATTTAACTGTCGAACGAACCGGCTTATTGCGCTTACTTTTTCACACTTATAATCTGGAAAATCAACATAAATAGAATAAAGCATGAGCAATGCTGCCAAATAATTCAGATTAACTTTGAAAATTTGTCATTAATTCGCTACGTAATTTGTATGACGACCTTGTAGACGTAAGTTTGAAAGTGTCGCTTACAGGAATTAGGGCCCTGTTTGTCCGCAACGTAAACATAACACTATCGTTAAATCGTTTGCAGCAATGAGGCTCATTTGGAGTGGAACTAACCACTGCAGACCTTAAAATTTTTATTTAGTGCGATATACACGCTGGTGGCATCACTAGACAACATTTCTTTAGAAATAAAGCTGGAGCTCGCGTTACAGTCGATTGAAATCGTTACCGCCACGTGATTAATAATTTTTTGTTTAAAAATATGAATGACATTGCTCCGAACGGATGTTGCTAATTGTCAATCACTGACTTCTTAAAATCAGAATTTGGTGATAAGTTGATTCCGTGAAATCGAAATGTCAGTTAGCCCTTAAGGTAGTGCAATTTAGAATTTTTCGATTATTTTCTATGGGGCAACCATAACTAAACCGAGGTGCTTTCATCCTCAATAACCAATCTTGGCCACTTAATAATTTAATCAGGACAAAAAAAAAAATAATTTTTAGTGTCGTTCCTAACATACGGCCAGCAGTGATCCAAAAAGTGATCAAGAACATACGCGGTGGCCTTGCCACATGTCCGCCATCATTTTAAAATGTTACTTTCTTGTATTATTTTGTACAATTTAAAGTTCTATTAGACTTAAAAAATTTGTTAGTAAAGAATATTTTATAATCTTAAAAAAATATTTAAATAATAATTATAAAAATAGTTGGATAAAAAAAAACGTAGCACTGGCTAATTTAATTTACAGAGTTACAAATTGCTTTACAGCTAGTGCGACAATGGAGATTATTAACCGCTACCAGTCTCTAAGATAAAACCTTATACTTGTTTGTTTTTGCAACATAAAAATATTTGTCAACAATTTTTAGTTAAATTAAAAACAAATTTATCAGAACTGATAGGATCAACAACATTACTCAGAAACTAAAATTGTCAATGTTAATAAAAACAATTTAAATAAATAATCTAAAGTAAAGATTGGAAAATTTTTGCTGTCATGAAAAAAAAAAATTCATTATGGACGACATTTAAAATCAAAGCCAATCTGAAGTATGTTTTTTACTACAAACCTTCGCTGTCTGATAACACACTTCTTGAGGGTCAAAAATGAGTAAAATATATAAAATAAATAAAAAGAGATTTTATTTCGTTTTGGTTGACTTTGTTTTTAGATTAAAAAAGAAATCCAATTAAAAACATAATTTTGTTTTAAATTAATTTAGTATAAAAAACTATTGGAGACAGTTAACAATCGTGGCAATAAATTAAAAAAATTAAAATTTAACAAAAAATTTATTTCACATATTTTTTAAATAAATTATATATATTAGTTAATATATATAATTAAAATAAAATTTTTTTGGTAACTAAATAAAAATTTTATAAAATTTAATATATTAAGACAAGTGTTTTGAAAATTTAAGAGCAAAAAAATTGGTTTTCAGATTCTATGAAATGCACACAAATAAAACAATTAAAAAAGAAAATGAATTTGATTTAAAACAATTATAAAAATATTAATGTAATTTCTTGTAAATTTAACAAAAAGAAAATTCTACATTTCTGTATTATTTTTTTTTGTTGCTGCATTATTTCTTCCAATTTTTCTTATTGATGGAATAAGCAAAATGTTTTTTAAGGAAATGCCAATTTAAATGTGGCAAATATGTTTAAAATTCTTGCAATATATAAAATAAAAGAATAATAATATAAAGAATATATTGAAAAAATAAAATAATATAAACAAATACGAGGTTTGGTTTTAAAAGTGCCAGAACTTACGCACACAAAGTGGCAAATAAAAAAATAATTTCAATCAATCCTATCGTGAATAACAGGTGAAATTTTCTTTCAAAGTGAAAATATGTATCAGGAATTTCTGGTAAAATACTTCTGTCTGTCTTTGAACAGTTGTGCCTGAAATGTGAACAGATACATTAAATGGAAATAATAATTGTTAAATTTAACTTTAAAAACAATATTTTTTTTTAGAAACGAATTCATAACTTTGTTGCAAAAAGGATAAACAAGGAAAAATTTAACTGTTGCTCGAGGTTTTCAAGATGCATCTAATCCTTTGGAGTTGCTTCAGAAATTGCTACTGATTTATTATATAAAAAAAAATTGAAAAAATTTATTAATTAGATTTATTAGACAAATGCTGAACAAAATATTTCTTTTTTCTGCTAATTTAACGTTCACAGATAAAAGTTTCTGCTCCTATTAAACGTTTTATTTTAATCAATTCAAATACATATTTAATCAAGTATTTATTACACTAAAATTTTTTTTTATTAAAAAAATAATTAAATCAAATAAATATTTCATTAAAAAGTACGAAAACATTTTTCTGATAAAATATACTTATTTGGATCTATTAAAATATTAATTCAATCTTTATATAAAATTAAACAAACCCATTCTGTCGAGCTGTTTTCTATACTCTGCAATAGATCTCTTTGTTCTGCATTTTGTTTAACATAGTGTCTTTCATTCGTCCCTAAAGTAACTGATCTTCAATTAAAAAATGTGCTAATATTTTTCATTTTTAATTAAAGTGCGTAATAAATAATTAATTAAAATAAGTAAAGTGAACAACTAAAAGATGAAAGTGACAAAATTGAGAGAAAGATATATTCATGATAAAGGAAATTTTTTGTTTGTCATAAGCAAATGTTTTTTTCGGGAAATTTATTTATGATGAAATTTTTAGGGAAATGGAAAATATTTTAAGGAAAAATGTTAACGATAGGAACGAATAATAAGTTTGGGAATAAGACTTAAAGTTACTTTTATACGAAGAAGGATGTGGTTATTTAAAGGGTGTCCATCTAATCGGTATAAAAGCCAGGCTAGATTTTAACCTTAAGTCATGTTATATAGACTTACCACTATAACAAAAAACTGGACTTTTAAAATGTAAACAACAGTTTTTTGCACTTCATAAGTACGATTCGTTTTGTACAGTTTTTATGCGTTTTGCAGCTTTATGCCTAACAAGACCATAATTATACTCCTTGTTAAAAAGTTGGATACCGTCTTAATTCAAAAACGCCCTTTGGTAGACTATAATTTGCTTGTAAGCCACAGCCAAAGGTTTAATATTGAAGAGCCAATATACCATAATGTTAAGACGGTTAATACCTCTTAATTGTTATGCCTTCAGATGGTTCTCTGTAGGGTTATTTTCTTCGTTTATACGCAG
Source organism: Gymnosoma rotundatum (assembly GCA_916610165.2). NCBI lineage: Eukaryota > Metazoa > Arthropoda > Insecta > Diptera > Tachinidae > Gymnosoma > Gymnosoma rotundatum. The sequence goes on from OU744336.1 coordinate 64,190,569, forward strand.
AGAAAAAAATTCGTTATGTGAACCGAATTTGTTGCCAATCGAATTTTATCGGTTGTGTATATTATCTTGAATTCTATTGTAGTAACTGAATAAATCAATTTAGCAGTCACAACTATTTCAAAAAATGATTCTTGGAAGACTATAAAATATTATTGTGAATTCAACAAAACAGAATAGTTTTTTAATGTTTAGTTTTATTTTGAAAATAAATTATAGGAATAAAATTTTAGATTCGAAATTTCATGATTCGAACCATTAAATCAGCTTTATCCTTCCTTCAGATCATGATTTCTTTTTTTTTCCACATAGTTTCTTCAACGAAGAAATTTCAATGCGAAATGTATTAAATATTATACTTAAATTAAAATTATTTACATATTTACATTTATATATATGTATAAGTGTCTTTCTAAAATAACTTTGAACTTAGGATTTATCAATACTGGAGAACTTTTCACCACTTTTAATAAATCTCTTTATTTTTTTAGCCAATCAAAAATACAAAAATGTTCTAAATTATAATAGCTAATAATCGTATAAACATAGTTCAGAGGTAAATGGGCGAATAATTCCAAAACTGAGAAATTGCTATATCAACTGATCTCCCATCAAAGAAAATTTGATGATTTTTTGGATTTAGTTACAGTTGCAGTTAAGTCGAGATGATATCATGTTAAGACGATACGAAAATAAACAAAACGAAACGATTGCTTTCGTTTTTTTGTTTTTTTGTATTGAGTAAAACAAAACAGATATAATAAAAGGGTTGTAGCGTTTAGTATTATATTGTTTTAGCTATGAGTTCAAACTGTACATTAAATTAAACTACTAATTGATTTTCTTGTTGTATCAAAGATTGCATAAGTGTTAAAAAAGAAACACTTACCTAAAGAACAGTGACCTTCATTTGATGCATCAAATTTCTACAAGAACAGTGACCAACAATGGATCAATCAATGACAAGCACTGATGATGGAAATAATCATTTTTTAGTAGAACAGTGTTTCTAACATCTGTAACAAAAAGCGTTACTAGTGAAATTTTTTTACTGCAAATTTTGCTTGAACTTTTAAACATATTTATTTTTATAAGCTGCATTAGATTTAATCAACCAAAAAAAAAGCATATATGTATATATTTTAATTAGATACTAAAAGCAGTATAACGGCAACTCCGTCCAGTATAAAATTATTGCAAATGTGCTAGTAGAAAATTGGGTATGTATTAGGGCGGGTTGATTTAATAATCGCCCATGGCTCAGTGAAAATCGTATTCTAGGGATCAAAATAAGAAACTTTGCCAGAGCAACTATACCTCTAAAATGAATTCTACTACCCCCCAACTGTTGACTTTTGTCTCGTAGGGTCAAGTTTTGAAAAATCCCACTTTGACCCATTTAGAGTGCCCCAATCGAGTCCAAATGTATGACCGACCCCCACTAACTTTGGAGGGCCGATCCAACCATGCCAGTGGCACAACCCTTGGAACTCCCCTGGGGCTTACCCATACAAACATTTAAAAAAATCACCATTTTTGGCAATTTTGGTTGCGGAACGTTTTGTTTGTTTTCGTACACTACATGTTAAAAGGACAATATCACTCTATTAGAGCAAATTTTACCAGATTTTGGGGGCAAAATTAATTACAGCCAATCTAACCACATTTAACTAAGCTCTTCAAAATTTTGTATCATTACTCTCACGATTAAATTTTTTTGCACACATGTTAATTTTGCATTTCTAAAAAGTCTCTTAAATTTTAATTTCTTTAAAAAACAATGTTTTGTTTTGAGTTTCGGTGAGAAAAGTGTTTATTAATAAAAAATAAGATGCATTTCAGTTTTCTCCTTTTGTTTCATGTACCAGCTATTCCCTCACTAATTCATAGTTATTTAAAAAATTTTTAAACTTTACCCAAAATTATAATACGCCTACACTGCTCTTTGAGATACCAAGGGTTTTGGAAACACTAATCGCGAAATTCTAGCTTTTTCGGAATCCACAAATTATAAAGCTCCTGGATTTTGGTTATTAATAAATTTAATGAAAAACTACAAATAGGAAAATAGATTCAAATCGAACTCGATAACTTGACCCAAATTTTCGTGTTGTCATTTAAAACCAAATAGTTTGGTTATTTTTTTAATAATGTGAAGGGACTAAAAAATGTCTTATTTTATTATTATTGTTAATCAAATATCAAAAGATTAATAAGTAAAACAAATTTAAAAAAAAATTGTTTAAAGACTTTTAAATTTTAACAAAATCAAAAATATTTAAATCACTAACAAAAACTAAATATGATGTCATGTTTCCTCCAACATATATTCGATTTAATAATTATTATGGGACCCCTCTCGTATATCGTCATTTAGCAAATTTATTTAGCATCAACGTAATAAATACCGAATTGATCTTTTTAAATAATAAAAAAAGTTTTACTTAACTTTAAGAAGAAAAAAACATCAATACCAATTTGACTAAAATATAAACAAGTAGCATTAGGTACAATATGGAATACTTTAAAAATTATCTTTAAAATCTTTTTGAAAAAAAGGTGAAAAATTCTTTACCACCTGAAGCTTGATTGGCTTCGACAAAACAAAAAAATTAAATCAAAATAAATTAAACACATTGCTTAATAGCTTAACAAATTAACAATTAATTTATTTTTTAAATACTTTTATATATTTCAAATAAATTGCAGCCAAGATACACCTCTATACAGGCTGATATATATTTAAGACAGATAGACACACAAAAGTGACACGTTCAAGCAGATTTCTCAGGATCTTTTTTTTGTAGCTTTCTAATCATTTTTCATTCACAGGCATAATTAAAACAATATGAAAAAACAAATGTATAGAAGAAAAACATCACAGCAATGCTCATAATACAACTGGGACGAACGACAAATTTTTGCTCGCGAATATTCGTCGTCAAAAATAAAACACATACGCGACGTCGGACGACATTTATCATATCCGGCGAATTTTTCAATAGATTTATTCCCATTTAAATGAAAAGAAGAAGGTTATCAATATGTCTAAATGTTGCTTTTGTTAATGTTTGTGCCTGCAACACTCTGTCCGTCTTAAACCGTTTTTAAAATTTTTTTCTTTATTTGAAAGGTTATTCTTACACATTGGTCCCGTTTTAAAAACAGTACATAATTTTACAGCCTGTTTATAGAACACGTCAAGAGCGAAACGAAACCGGATGGCATATGGACAAATACGTAATAATTAGCGTCCGTGTAACACTTTCCGGTTTTTTCGTTTAACTTACGTTGTGTTTCGTAAATAAATGTTGTATCACATCTTAGTATTGCCAATGTATTAATTAATGTTTTTTTTCTTATATAGTTTTTGTTTTTGCCTTAAATAATGGTAACCCTGCTTCGGCGCTTAAAAAGAAACAGCTGAGTTAAATAAACAAAACAAATTTATCAAACAATGAAGTAAAAATTTTTATCTGCAAAACAAAAATTTGTGAAAATGAAAATTTTAACAATATTTATAAAAATAAACAATAATTTAAATGTATGTATAATACTAATAAATGTTTTTATAAATGAAAGTGTTATGATGGGCAGTTGCCCTGACGAATGGTTTTTTATCTTCGCTCAGTTTTGACAAGTCTGACACTACAATGCGCGGTGCATAAACCAGAAACAACTGCCATTTGTTACGTTTTTTACAACAACAAAAAATGGGAAACGGTATTGTTTTTGTGCGTCTATACGGCAAATTGTGTTCTGTAAACTGGCTGTTAAAAATTGAACTGTTTCCCCATAAAACATACAAGTTTTTTTAGTGTATTATAAACCGTAAAGGGCGCCACTTTACAATTAAAAAAAACTGCGTATTACTATAGCTCTCAATAGCACAAAGTCATAAAAAAATAAAAAATAAAAATAAGAGGGTGTCCCCATATTTGACGTAAATTGGCCTATAGGGGAATATCTTTTGAAACATTGTAGACAGAATATCGATTACTATAATCGTTATAATAACAAGAATGAATACATAAAATTATGAATTAAAGGGTTCCCGAATAGTTCATTAAATTTGATGTATATGGCCATATTATTGACTAGATGTAGACAGATGGCTTCAATAAAACAACAAGTATAAAATTAGGATTTGGAAATAAAAGGGTGTCCCAATAGTAAATGTAACTTTATGTATGTTACAAAAATTTTAAATCGTTATAGACAGATAGCTGAAATCTGTCGTGCAGTCGTTTTATTGCTAGAATTATTAAAAATTTTACAAAGCGTAATATGCAAAAAACTTAAACAGAAAAAAATGTGGCAGCTGTACAATGCTGCAAATAGTGAAGTTAATCCGAAATTGTTTTAAGGATCGTGATATATCGAATCCGTCATACGTTATATCTTGTCTTTGTCAACTGACAAGTAAGTTAAAATACATGTTTGTTTATGAGTGTTTTCACAATCAATACGTTTTCGTCAACATAAAGTACAAAAGTTGGGCAACTTTTGACGTACGTCGAATACTTTGACTGCTGTCATTTGTCTCTTCTTCATGTTTTGATTATGTTTTTTCGGTGTTTTAATGATATTTTATTTGTCAACAAAGTCCTAACTGTGTTACTTTGTTTTCACTTGAATACGTAAAAGTACAACGAATCACGGATGTGCACACGCCTTAAGCATTTCGCTAATAATAGTAGTATTTGTCATGTTAGACAAAATTTGTCGTTCGTCGCAGTTTTAAACCTAATAAAGGAAATTAAACTTAATAAAAATTAAATAATTTGAATGGAAATTCTTATCTTAAGTTATATTTGGTTTAATTAATTTTAAAGTATTTCGAAAAATACTTACACCGACACTCATCGATTTTCGAAAGAAATTTAGGTAGATAAAATAGTTTTATACTTTGCAATATTAAATGCTACAATAATAGCTCTATTCACGATCTTGTGCAAATAGTCTTGCATCATAGTATTTGCAAAATTGTGTGGCATATTTTACTCACTACTATAGCCCTATTCACGATCTTTGTGCAATGGTCTTGCATCATAGCATTTGCAAAAAAGTGTAGCATACTTTTAGTTTACACCAACAAAACACACAGTAATGAGTAAAATATGCTACACACTTTGCAAATGCTATGATGCAAGACCATTTGCACAAGATCGTGAATAGGGCCAATAATGTTTTTTTTCGTAGGAAAAGCTTCTCTTAAATTAAGTTAATTTTTAAAATATATGTTTTGTGCGTAATTTTTATTATATTTATTATTTTTGTGACTCCATTTGTTATTCTTCGAAGTGCAAAATTTTTAAATTACAAGTATTTGTACAAGTGCAAGTTTTGATAATTTAGGCGTTTTTTAGAGAAATAAGTGATATTTAATGGTTCCAGCGATATTTTGTTTTAATTATTGCGAATCTTTTAAAAAAGGGCAATAATTTGTTATTAAGTGATTAATTCAAAATTAAATATCACGTTAGTTACGTAAATGATTAGAAAATTCTGCATATCAAGGATCTCATAAAGAGTCTAAAAATTAACGAAACAGCAGTGAAAAAGTAGAAAGTTTTAATGTCTTTTAGCCAAAATTTCTGGTTTTTATAAATTGCTACTAGTTCTCGAAAACTGAGAAAACTGCCTATCCAAAATACAAGAAATCCTTGGGGACTTTCAACAAGAAGAAATTTAATGGTGTCAAGTCAATTGAACTAGGGTAGCCACCAAAGCAAAAAATCAGACGCGAGGGAATTTTTTATACAGCAACTTTCTATGATGCGATATCAAGCTCTTGCTTGAATCTTGAATCAATTTCTATAGATTACAATGATACTTCTGAAAGAAGAAAAAGATCATGTACATGTGAGCATTTTGTTTAGTGTTTGTTGTCAGTGTATGAAAACAAACAAACCGTTTCGCAAACGTTTAATGCAAATATATGATCTTTGAAAAATTGTTCAATCGTTTTAAGCAAAACAAACAATTTTTGTATGACAAGGAGCGTAACAATTTGCTTTTTGCTCATCTACTTGATGTGATATAGTAATATAATCGTACAGTTAAGCACTAATGCATACATTCTCTACTATAACGAGAAACTCAATCAATAAACGTTATCGAAACGTTTTTTTTTTGCATTTTAATTTTGCCCGTTTGTGTTTATAAGCAAAATTAATACAAAACTAAATGGCACAATCCATCTAACTTTTATTTAATTTAGAACCGTTACTTTTAAGCCGCTGTTAATTTTACACATTTGCTCACATTATATAAAAAAAATTAATAACTTAAAAAAGTGTACCCTGTACAACAAACGTGATTTTTACGTAACTTTAGAAACATAACTGACAGGCACTCCAAATTTTTTAAAGTGTTTATCGCACCTGATAACATATAGAAATAAAAAACTTACTTAAAAATTAAATTATGTCCGCATAGAGACGTTATTTTAACGTATGTAGTCTTATAGTTTGAACAGTAATAGACAGGTACTTGAAATTTACGAAAAGCTATGGTTTTCATGTCGTCTAAACAAGTATTTAAAATATAAAATGGAAATTTAACGGTTGAAGTCCTGATTTTCTTGTATATGGGCTTATGTTATTTATTATTAGTGCGTGTTATTGCATCCCCTATAATAACGGGAAAAAAAGTATATAAAAATTAAATTTAAAGTATGTTCTTTTCACATAAATGAAATGATAATACTATAAAATTTAAAAGTTTTCCCCCTTTTAAATTTATTGGTGTCATTACCGCTACTATTAATTTTAACCATTCTTCTTTTTTTCAATAAAACTGTTGCCTACTTTTAGGAAAAGTGTCAGGCAAATAACATTTAAAGTGGATTCGCCCACGAAATTTTTTTTACTGAGAGTTTTTTGCAGCACGATTCACCCATTTTGAACAAACTTGCCCGAACAAACAAAGCTGCCATATGAATACATAAGTAAACAAGTCACATTAATTTTACAACGTGGCAACACAGCAGCAAGTCATTAAAAATAAATTAGTGAATTTTTCTATTATTTTGGCATTTTGCTTACTAAAACATGTATAATAAAAGAAAATTGCTTCTATTAAGGGCTGTTGAAATACAAAAAGCTCTTTTACTTGCAAAATATATCTTTAAAAATAAAGTGCTAAAGAGAATTGCAGTAAAAGAAATATTAAGTTTTTTTTAGTGGCAACTCTGTTTTAGAACCGTTACAGAGAAATACTTGCAAATTGGTCAGAATGCTGATTGCTATGTCCGTTATGGTAACAAGCATTATTATTAAAAGTTATAAATTAAAGGGTGCCCCATTATTCATTTTAAATGCTGTATACGGCCATACTTTTGAACAGTTGTAGACAGATGCTTGAAAATTACAATGAACCTAAATTGATAACTCCGCTATAACAACAAGTATAAAAATTTGGATTTGGAAATAAAAGGGTGTCCCAATAGTTGATCTAGTTTAATGCGTGTGGCCAAACTTTTGAACCGTTATAGACAGATAGATGAAATCTGTTTTGAAGTCGGTTTTAATCGCAAGAATTATTTCAGTTTTCAAACGATTTCTTTGTTTTACTGAACATCCGCCGCGGGTATACAACAATTGTTTTCCTTGTTTTACTCGAGATTCCTGGAGGTTTCAGCTGCTGTTACTTTTTATTTATCAACTATCGCAGCTACTCAGCAATAATTATTTTTCTTTCTACTCAAGGTTTTGCTGAGACTTGAACTCATGATCTGTTGCTTAACAAAAAAAAAAAAAAAAAAAAAAAACAGAAAGAAACCTCAACAAACTAAGTCACTATACCACACTTGTTAGTGGCGGCAGTAACAACTTATTTAGCTAAGTTTTTAGAAATGACACTAACATTTTTAACGAAGAAAATTAGCCTTAAGTATTCCAGTTTTTAAATATAAATTTCCCAGGAAATAATTTAAAAATTGTTTGGTCATGTTACTGGAAATATCTTTCTTTTAAAAATGTAAAATTATTAATTTTATCGGAAATTTACTACAAAATCGTGATGATAACAACTGCATGAAAAAAGCTTAGCATGATGTTGGCATAAGTGACAGAACCGAGCAGGATCTCATCGAGCACCTCAAACAATTTCATATAAAAAATAGTTTTAAAGTAAAGCTGCGGATCACGACTTCATTCTAAAAAAATCCTTAGGGTCAAGTTGTTCGAAAAAACAGGCTAATAATTAGCTTATTTACGCCACCTGTGCTAAAGTCATGCTAATTTCTTGTTATGCATAAAACGCCTAGAGTTAACAGTAAAATAGGTTTCTAAAAACGTCAAAACAACTTGGTATGAATAATGAGATGAGTACCAGGTCGGTTATAGCCGAGACTAAACGTTAGCATGCTATAAAAAATATAGTTTTAGCAATGGAATTGAAGAAATGAATGCGTCACGAGCATGCAAAGACATTAACGCTTCCATTTGCTCAAAAAAAAAAAAAAAAATCAATGGACAGTATCGCTAGCAAAAATATACGATTATAGTTCCAAGTCTTTGTTTTATTTACCTTTCTCACAAGTTTAGTTCCCAGCGAATTTAGTAGTAGTATTTATATTCGATAAGATTAGATCTAGGAACAAGATAACACTAAAGTAGGTGAAATATTATATCAACATTATTGAATAAAAAGCAGCGCAAACGTGGATCAGCTTCTACGTTTTTGTGCACCAAAGATCAGAATAGCTTTGGCAGCTTGTACAATGGGATCTTAGGTCTTAAAAAGATTGGAATCCATAAATTTGAAAAGATGTCGGGAGCCAATTAAATTCAGGAAGGCTTCAATAATACTTAAGAAGCCTTAAGGCTGGTTCACCCACAAAAATTTTGTTCCGAAACATTTTTTTTTTTTATATGTAGTTTGACGTTTTATTTTTTGAGAGAGAGAGAGAGAGAACTACATATAAAAAAAATGTTTCGGAACAAAATTTTTGTGGGTGAACCAGCCTTTAAGGATGTGGCTGTAAGAAACTGTGACGCCTGCGCGCATCATGTGTGAAAGTGCAGCAGCTGCTGACTTTAAATAAGGAATAATATGCAGAAGTATATAAGATGCATGTGTCATCACAGGCCACGGTCTAGGGCAATTGCTTGCAAATACGCGCTATTCTTTGATGAACAAAAAAGTCGACGAACAGGTATTACTAGCTAAAGAAAAATCGGCTTGAGTTGCACGAATCTTTTTGAATAGTCAGAAAAACTAAAGTGTTAAACTGAACAAAAAGATTTTTAATAAGTATAAGTTCATATTCCCTCTATAATTCTCCTCCTAACCTAGGTTCAGACTAAGTGCTATCGGTGTATAGGGGGAACCAGGTACCCTATGAGCAGGCACCAAATCTTAATAGGCAGCTGGGTGCTGTCAAAGAATTGACTAGTTTCCTTAGTCATACTGGCGCCACAGGAACCGGTAGCCCATACAGAGATCCGCCCATTTATGTAGCCGGTTATTGGTAAGTTTCCTTCTGTGACGAAGGGACGATGCGGATTAGATCGAAGTTTGCTGTTGCACTCTCAGACAGACAGATTTGGATAGTCTAAAACCCTCAAGCAAGGGGTAGTTCATGGTCCTGCCAGCCATGTTGTTAGAAACGCAACTTCGTGGCCAATGCCAGTGGAGGTCAGTGGTGGTCAGTGGTAAGACCACCGCCAGGTTAGGGCCCACACGGCCAGTTAATGAGGTTAATCTGTATCACGTTATTCCCTCTTTAATGCTATTACGAGGTCTGCTCTATATATTTCTGGCCTAATAGTGAAAATGCGAATATTTATTATCAGAAATGGTTTTATTGTTTTTCAAAGTATTCTCCAGCATGATTTATACACTTTTGCATGCGCTCAAACCAGTTGTCGAAGCACTTTTTTCACTCCGATCGAGACACCTCTAAAACATGGTTTTTGAACACTTCAACAGCTTCTTCTGGCGACGAAAATCGTTGACCACGCATTTTTTTCTTGATGTGCGGAAACAATAAGAAGTCATTAGGTGCCAAGTCAGGGCTGTACGGCGGATGACCCATTAATTCGACGTTTTGGCCGGTCAAAAACGCTCTGGTTTGAGCCGATGTGTGAAAGCTCGCATTGTCATGGTGAACAATGATTCGTCTTCTCTTGTTGGTTTTTCGAATTTCTCCGATGACTTCAGGCAAACAAATTGTAGTGTACCACTCAGAAGTGACCGTCCTACGTTGCTCAAGCAGAACAGTCGCGACATGACCAGTTTTGCCGAAGAAACAGGCGACCATTTGCTTCGAAGTGCTTCTTACACGAACAACTTTCGTTGGATTTTGCTCGTCTTTGAAGACCCACACGGTCGATTGTTGTTTCGTTTCGGGCTCATACGCAGAGATTCATGATTCGTCACCTGTGACGATCTTATAAACGTCTTTTGAAGCACCGCAATCGTATTTTTGCAACATTTCTTTGCACTAATCGACACGAGCCTTTTTTTGAGCGACTTTCATCTAACGAGAACAAATCTTTTTTACGGCCACGTGTTCATGCAGTATCGAATGTATGCTGGTGGAAGAAATGTCCAAGGATGTCTCTATCTCTCGGTATGTCGCATTTCGATCTTGCATTATGAGTTCACGCACGGCATCAATGTTCTCTGGCACATCAGCCGTTTTTGGACGACCTTCACGGAATTCGTCTTTGAGGGAGCTTCGGCCACGATTAAAGTTGTGAAAAATGATGACACGAAAATGTTCACGAGTTAATTCCATTTTTTTCTATATTAATTTTTTCAAGTCACTGTAAACAACACAAATAATGGTCGTGCGTCAAAACGTTTTGAGTACGATGCTTAAAAATGACAAACTTTCCAATGAAAATGTCAGATTGCACTTGGCAGCACTCAGTGTTGCTAGGCCAGAAATATATATAGCAGCCCTCGTATATCAAATTATTGTGTCGAAAAATAAAAGCAAATAAACTTTAGCAAGTTTATGTTTCTATATTTCTTAAAAGCGTTATGAACTTTCCCTCCTATTAAGAGTCATTTTGTATTTCTTTTTAACATGCACGTAGACATTACAGTTTTAGAATTTTATTATCTCCACAAGAATCTAATTAATTCGATGCAGTTATTTTGACCTGCTGTTGGATTTGAATTTTTTTCTTTTTTGGGGTAAGCTCAACTCTAATTATATTTCCCTACACCTCGACTAGTTAATTCGAATTTTGAAATTTGTTTAAATCAAAAAAAAAAAAAAAGTTTGCTCTTTAATAACCGATTTCAAAAAAGGAGAAACTAACTAATCTGTATTTTTTTATATATTTGCGCTCGCAAAACTCTGTCTTTTGTAAATAGATTTAACATAAGTCAAAATAGTTAAAATAAAAGGGTGTCCCTTGCAACAGACATTATTCTAATATAAAAATTTTAAAAAATTGGCATTAATACAGCTGACAATAGAAGAAATTAGTTTAAAAAAATAAAAAATTTAATGTTAAAGGGTATGCCCATAGGTGATGCAATTGATTCTTATGATCCTATCTTTTAAACCGTTATAATCAAACACTCGAAAATGACGCAAAATGTACACGTCTTTGTCCGGTATAATAATAAGTATAAAGATTAAAAATAAGAAATTAAAGGGTGTCCCCTTGGGTGATGCTATTTGATGTAAATGGCCTTATCTTTTGAACCACTACAGAAACACACTTGTAATTTAAAAAAAAGTGTGCCTTATTACTATGCCCACAATTAAAAGATTAAACAAATTAAAGGGTGTCCTCATAGTTAATATATTTCGATTTAGATGGTCTTATCTTTTTAGCATTTATAGAGACACACTTGAAATTAAGCCAGAACGAAAAGCTTAAAAATTTAAAATTATAAACTAAAGGGTGTCCCCACAGTTGACTTAAGTTGATAAACAGACTTATGCAATATGGGCACAAAGTGGATTGTTAAGTTCACTTTAAAAAGTTCTAAGTTTAAAAGTCGACATTAAAGGGTTACCCCATAGATGCTGCTATTTGTTTTTGATCTATTATAGTCACTTGAAATTTAAATCGCTTTAGATAAATAATTAAAATTTGTTTCATATTCGATAACCCCCGCCTGTCTGATTGCTTTGAAATTGTTTTTCTTTGTGTTAGAATTTTAAAGTGTGGGATGTTATAACGTCCAAGGTCATAGTGTCCATGGACATTATGTCGCAGCAGACAGTGACGTCGAACGTTTAAGAAAGTTGAAACATTTTTATAAACTGTCTCGTAGAAAATCTTTGGTAAGCAAAGTCGGTGTTGGTTATAGTACAGATGTGAAAACTCTTGCGCCCGGCTGGCCCGGGGTTGTTTCGGACGGCTATGCAGAAAACTTTTAGTATGCAAGGCCGTTGTTGTTTTAGGTGCGGACATTATAACACTTTCAAAAGAGACTATGTCCATACTAAAAACGGCACAATGTGGACTTTATGTCGCTTTGAAAACGCCATAAAGTCCGTGGAGTGCGACACTAAGTCCATGGATATTATTTCATGGACACTATAAGATGTCAGCTTATAAAGAAGAGAAGATACAGCTAAAATTATTGTCTCTTATAATTTGCCTTTTTGTCTGCTGAGTTGAATGTTAAACCTTAAGGAAAAACTCAATTCCATGATATAAACCTTAACTGCTTGAGGTGGGCAATGATGAGTCAATGTATTCAGATCTTTGCTGATGTAACACTATTGATATTGGAAAATTTTATAATTTTTAATTTTGTAACTGTCGCCAAAAGCTTGCAACTGATTGAATGAGTTGATTCGTTTGAATAAGACAAAAAAAAAATATGAATGATGATGATAAGTTTTGGTCAATTATAAAATATTGTAAATAAAATACAAAAAAAGGTGATGATGATAAGATAGTATTAGTTATTTGTTGTTATTGTCTAATTCAATGTTTTACAAACAAAAATATACTTAAATCTACATGTGTACGTACATATGTATGCAAGCAAGTACAAGTGCTGGTACATGTGTATGTGTTAGTTTATTTACATTTATGTCCGTGAGTTTGATTACAAACAGATAAATGCAAGTTTTAGTTTTTTTTTGTTTTTTTTCAATACAATTGATTCATTCTCCTCTCGTTATATGCACTTGTAACTATTAAGTGGTATTTGTAAGGAGGTGTTGTTGTCTCCAATATTCTCTATATTTATAATTTAACCGAATCTTTAAATTCTAATGTATTGTGTTAAATACGTTTAATTTAGTTTTGATTTTAAGCAATTAAAGGTTTGTTGGACTTAATTTTTCTTTTGCTTATTGATGGTGTAAAAAAAAATAAATGTAAGCGAAATAGCAAATTGTAATAAAATTTTAAAGATATTAAAGATATTTTAAGGATATACCTTTAATTTTTTTAAATACAATCACCCAAGTAAAGGCATAATAAAAAAAAAAATAATCATAAAGTGAAAATATTAAAAATCATAAAAAAATTTAGTAAAATTGTTTGCATAAACTAACATTTTCAAAGGACTTTTAAAATCAATATTTTTAATGAATGTCTGTAAATTAAAAATGAGTGAATTTGTGCCTCAACTTAAATAATTAAAAATATTTAATAAAAAAAATTTTTTTCAATTTTATAAATTTAAAAAATACTGTATGTATGGTAAAGTGCATTAATTTTTTTTTAATTTCCTGAAAACATTTAAACTATCAATTTAATAAAATATACTAAATAAGTGAAACTGGATGTGCAAGCAACTTTCAACACGATAAAACTCTCAGACGGTTTTACCAATAAAGGACTGATTGTTAATACAAAAGTCAAATCATTTAAAAAGGCTTTTCGTTTCAAGCAAAAGCAATTTTGAAATTTTTTTGGTGAATTTAAAAAAATTACACTGTGCAACAAAAACAAAAAAAAAAAAAATAATTAAATAAATAATTTTAAATAATTAAATAAATAAATTTTAGATGTGTTATAAAACCACATAAATACAAGCGGTCAAAAAATGAAGTTTTTTTTTAATTTTTTTTTTGCTTTTTTCTATTTTTACTGATTTGATTAACCGATTTTCAAAAATTACAAAACCGCATTAAAAAAAATGTTAGATTTTCAAAATTTTCGAAAAATAATCAATGGAGTCGCCGTTTCAAAGTATTTCAATTTGGAAAAATATTAAAAAAAAATCATCAAAATTTATACTGATTTTGTAGTTAAAGGATCATAACATCTTCGTTTGTTGCTCGGTGTTATTTATCGATTCCGATTCTTTTAACAAAAAGTAATTTTTTGTACCCCCAATGCTATTTCTAATCAACAGAGAAAGCATCAAAACTAATAACGGTGTAATTTGTTTTTGTAAAATGCTAACAACAAGTGATTAGCAGTTTGTCAGGGCTGCTTCTTATCATCAGTAGCGGCTTGAACGCAACATACGTTTTCTGTAATTGTGTGTGAAGTTTCAAAATGTTTTAAAAAAAATTTTAAACAAATTATCAATTAATCGAAAAAATAAAATAGAAAAGGTATAAAAACTTCATTCAACAAACTGGCGGGTAGAGAAGGTCATGGAATATGAAAAAAAAAATCTAATTGGAATAATGTCCGTAAGCAAACACAATAATACCAATTCCATATAATTATAAAGTTTTTCTCTAAACAGGAGCTAAAAGACATATAGGACACCCTTTAATACCAATTTTAGTTTTCAATTTTGGATTTATAATGGTTGTAGCTATACACACTCTATGGAAATTTTAAGTGTCTGTCTATATCGGCTTAAAAAAGTGGACACCCTTTAATTTTTAAATTTATACTTAGCGGATATAGTAACACCTATACTCTATATATTTGAAGTGTTTTTTTATAATTCAAGAGTTAACATTCTGCCCTTTACCGCTTAGAAGATACGTTTAAATCACGTATATTATATGGCGATTCCCTTTATTTTTAAATTTTATAGAAATGTTTTCTAACTGGGACTAATCTGTGAAAAATGGTCTTTTGAAAATATTCCTTTGAACGAAATTTGCTTGAAATATTCGAATAATTTGATTTATTCGATTAATCGAATAATTATATTCGAATAACAGTCGCACTTTTATTTAATTATTTAGCTATTTATACATGATTTAATTCGTTGTTCGACAATTAGTCTCTGTGAAAAATGGTCTTTTGAAAATATTCCTTGGAACGAAATTTGCTTGAAATATTCGAATAATTTGATTTATTCGATTAATCGAATAATTATATTCGAATAACAGTCGCACTTTTATTTAATTATTTAGCTACTTATACATGATTTAATTTATTACAGTTGTACTATCTTTTTCTATAGAACTTATAGTATTTGGGAAATTACCTCTTGAATGAAATTCGGTTAAAATATTCGAATAATAATGTAAATGAAATTTGTTAAACTGAATCATTTAAATGAAAATTAATTTTTTGAAAAAATCGTGTGCCCTCTTAATGAAATTTACTGAAAAAATTGATTTTTAAAACGAATAATTTAGGTCGAATCGAATAATTTTGTTACTTGTACGTATGTTCATTTCCCTGAACGCAATTTACTGAAGTAATTTACTAAATTTCATATTAAAATAGAAAATTTGAATTAATTTTCGATTGAAATATAAGTTTTCGATTAATCGAATAATTTTTATTCGAATAACAGTCACAGTAATATTTTTTAATGTAACTGCCCATCAATTTTTATTTGATTTTACAAGAAATAAAACGTAAAATTTTAAATTTTATAAAACGACTCAAGTCGAAAAATTTCTAGCTCCAAACATTGCTTACAACAAAAAAGAGTTACTCGCCTATGTTTGATGAAACTCAAACTCATTTTGATATTCTTCGAACACATATGTGCAAAAAAATGAACGTCTAGCTTTGAATTAAAATTAATTTTTGTCCAAAAACTTTTAGTGACAGACAAGTTTGCATTAAAGAATATTTAATTTTAAATTTTATTTCATATAAATTTTTCAAGGTAACTTTCTATATATATATATATATGATTTTCAAAAAGTTTAATGCAGTATGTTTATAAATGTGTCCTTGAACAAAGAATTTCCAAGTGTTGAATAATTCCTTTACTTTTAATAAATAAGAAATTTTAAACAGGAAAACTTAAATTAGTCGCTTAAATCAAACTTGACTATATTTTAATCGTTTTTAAGGTGTCATTTTTTTACAAAGAAAGCAATTAAACAAACTACAACATTGAACCTGACACACAGTTCGACTCAAAAGTAAAACATTCTCTTTTAAACTCTCTATGCAACTTCTGCATGCTACAGGACATTTAATACTAACGACCCTTTGGGTGCAACAAAAAGTTGTTTAAAGCACAATATTCATTCCACTTCAGTGGAATTTGAATTTCACCAAAATTAGTTAATGTGCCTTGTCATTTGTCAACATTAATATGAAATGCATTATTCATTTTGACACAATAATCTACACATACACACACATGTTAATTTACCTTCATTCATGCTGTCCAACCATTTGTATTCTTTCATTATATTTCTACGATTTTTTTTAGTGTGAGTTCAAATTGTTATTTTAAAGCTTTTCAACTATTATTATTCTCTTTTTCTTTTCCAATTTATAAAAATGTGTTGTTTGTTGTATATTTTTGCAGCTTTTGTAACTGCCATATGCCTGTTTGCTAAATGAGTTCAGACGAACCGCAAATTAAATACCAAGAAGTAAGTCCATTTCAAATAAGTGAAGGATTTACGTCAACACGTAGTCATAAGATGGAACCTGTTAAAACTGGTCGTATATTTTTGGCTGCTGTAGCGGGTAAGTTTTGTGATCTTAAATAAGAGAATAAAAAGGAAATACATGATAATAATTGTTTTAATTTGTTTTTAGCAAATATATCTGCTTTTGCTGTGGGCACATGCTTAGGCTGGACCTCACCTATTGCCCCAAAATTGAAATCAGATGATACTTCTGATTCACCCTTAGATCATAAAATTGATGCCACTGCTGATGCTTGGATTTCATCTATTGTGGCTTTGGGAGCTTTAGTTGGTAAGTTTTTAAATGAATTACTTGTAAATACAACAACAACAAAAAATCACCGTTTTCATAAAAATCGCTGAAAGTTTGTAAAAATCTTGAACTTCTTGTTGTTTTTTTTAATTAAATACTTCTAAATTGTTTAATTAATAGAAAATTGTTTCAAAGATTGTGATTGAAAAAAGTTGTAATAAAAAATTTACAGACTTAATAATTTTAACCTTAAAATATTAAGAAATAATAAGAAAATAAGAGTTTACAATATCCTCTGATTAACTAATCAGCAATCCTTTTATTAAAAGGGTTAAAAGAAGGTCCTTTTAATTTTTGAACGATTAGTCAAGTTAGTGAAGGCTACACCGGTTAGCATTAAATGGAAACTAGCATCAGTTGCTTCCCTTTTGAACCGGAAAGATATATTTTGTAAACTTGGAAAACTTTTCTCGATCTTACACCAGACTATCATAAAGCGCCGATAATGAATTTAAATTTCTCATAATACATAATTCTGACTTCTTATGCATAGCGAACCTGATCGTGCGATGACCGTCTATCCGTCCGTTTGTGTTAGTGCTGAAATCAAGTTTTTTTCGGCAAAAAAAAAATTGAATAAATATGTCAGTTTATCAGATATAGTGTCGAAAGAGGTGATATTAGAAATCAGCATCTCATTCGAGGCAGCAGGCCAAACACCACGCCTACCTCTAATATTTTCATGTCATTTGGAATAACGAAGTAACTTATCAAAAAATAAATATATGGGGCGATTGCGAGTTAAAAAATAATAAAAAAAAACATTAAGTGAAAAATTGGCGCTCACCCATATTTTCCGAGTTACGGGGCTCTGAAATTTTCAAATTTTTTGAAATATCAATATGGGCGCCATTTTAGAGCTTTTGAAGAGATCTTTTAGGAAATACTAAAATTAAAAAAAAAGGTTAACCCATTAAGAGGTGATCATGCAGTACCAATTTTTTTTTTTTAATTCTCTGTCACCCCAATATTTGCTTTTTTGATTGGAGTTACTTAAATAAATTTCGGCATAGCGGAAAATAGCACTCTTACTTGTTTTTGCTAAGTCTGGCAACGCACTCCGAGTGTTTTATAATTTCTTCTCTTCACTCTTCATTTTATGTGGACACACCCTTTATTTTTTAAATTTATAAAACGTTTTCCAAACATTATTCTTTAAAATCAAAAAAGTTACAAAACCGTAGCAGAAATGACAGAGTTCTAAAGTAACAAATACAAAAAAAAAAAAGAAACATACACGAATTGATAATATTTTACTTCGTTCGTGAAGGCGTTTAGATCATCTTTGTTAAAATAAAAAGCTGCATTCTTAAATTTTGCTTAGTGTTGATTTTAAAACTTATAAGAAAAAGAATAAAAAAATATTTCCAAAAATTGAAATATGTTCTTTCGATGGCCTTTAAGTTTTTTTAATGAGTGATTTTACGGGACAGAATTCAGAGAAAGGGAATAATTTATTTATAATCATTTGAGCATATATTAACGAGAGACAAAAACAAAATATGCAAATTCAACAACGGATTTAAAATTAAATATTTAAAAATGACACTAAACAATTTTAGTTCATTCCTATTAGAGTTTTGTTTAAAATTTATTATAAATTAATTTCCAAATGCGATTGTTACGTTAATATCAAGTGACGGCAAAACAGTGTTGCTTTGAAAGAAGTAAAAAATATTTTTACATTTTTATATTTTTTGTTTGTATTTAGAATTTAACTGTTCATATAAAATTGACGAATTATACTTAATTAAAAGTTCTGGACTCTAAGTATCGGACGCAACTGAAGTGTAATTTAACATTTCTTATATAGCGAGCTACTAAATTTTTTAGACTTAAGCCAGCTTAATTTAAACAACCGTCTAAATACATATGTATATATAAATCATATGTGACTAACTATAAAGTAGTTGTGGGCTTCAAAAACAATTCTCATACTGTTAATAAAATTTCTATACTTAAAGAAAATTTTTTTTTTAATTTTTTCCAAGAAATTGGATAAAGGTTATCGATGAAGCTGACTTAAGCTTACAGTGAAGTTCGTGTAGATATCTGCTTTTCTATCTACTCTTTTTTTTTTTTTTTTTCTTATGAGTTATTAGCATAATATTTTTTATTAATGTGACCATTTAAAATCCTGTTTAAAATAAAAGTTTGTTTCTTGTGTGGAGAAAAACGTTAAAGGTTTTAAAAGGACTGTCATTATGATGTGTTAGAGTGCGAGTGTGATTAACAATTTTCATCGTGAAAGTATGTAAGAGTGTATAAAAAAAAAAAAAATCTACGCACCTTAAAATTGATATTGCCGAAGACTAAATCATTATATATCAAAATCTGTTGCAGTGCTTTGGCTACCAAAAGAAACTACAGTGTAATGGTCTAACTATAAGAAAAAGAAAAAAAAAATGGTTAAAAAATGTCTGTATTTCAGAATGTTGATATGGTTTTTATATCCCTTTGAAAGGATATTAGTAATGTTCTTTATTGTCAAAAAATATAAATAAAAAATTTTTTTAAGTAGTGACAGTGCGATAAGTAATATTGCCTTGGACTGTAATATTTCCTTATTTGTCAGGAGCATATTTTGGGTTTCAACTATTCTTGTTTCCGAAAACAGCCGATATTTTGGTCAATCTATCTAGAATCACTTGAAATCTATTAAGCAGTTGACGGGGGAATGAACCCAAGACCGAAAAAATCTATATCTGAAAAGAAATTTTTCGTGCTATTTTCCCGACTAATTATTTAAATCACCGATATTGATTATTGAGGGTCAAAGCACGTCTCGATGGCAATTTTAATTTTAAAAAAGTTCGCGTTGTTTGATATTATTAAATATTTGCAAAGTGCCCGTGCATATAAAGAAATTATCGTAGTGTTGTGTGATATTTTATTTTTCATCCTCTTTCAACTGTATAAAAGAGCCGAAAAAAATTCAGCCGTATACAGTGGAAAAGGAAAATAGAATTACTGTTGGTTATTGTTATTTTTGCTTAAACTTTGATTTTATTCTTTGCTTTATTGTTTGGACAAAAATCTTTAGTTTATTTAAAATGTTTGTCAGAAGTTTCCTGAAGAGTTAAGTAAGCGATAACGAAATGACCATCGAGACGTGCTTTGACCCTCAATAATCAATACCGGTGATTTAAATAATTAATCGGAAAAATAGTAAGAAAAAAAGATTTTTTGAAAATTAATTTATATATTTAACCCTTTCGGGACGGAGTTTTATTTTGCAAACCAAATTATATATGGTAAAATTTTTTTCATATTCTAAAAGGTATGATAAAAGTATTATGTTCTCCATACTTAAAAATTTTAAATTCGTCCTTTTATCCTGGGACATATAATCCCAACAAGTATTTTCATGGGGCATAAAATCACAATCAGTGTTCTCGAAGAGCGATTCGAAATTAAAAAGATAACTAAAATAAAAATATTATTAGATTTAGATAAAAGTTTACATTTATTTTTAACATTTTAGGAATGCAATTAGGTATTTATTTGTGGAATGGCCCACAACACTTGTAACATAAGGCGTTGTTACAACCTGAGCATATCATCTTTGTTCGCTTTTCTATGCCAAGTGAAGAACAGCGGACACAGCGACAACGCTTCTCTTGCTCTACTGGAAAGTGGTCTCCAATATTAATGTTATCCGTTTTTGGACGTTTGGGAGTTCTACCTCCCTGGCGATTGCGTTGAAAAAAAAGAAAAAAGACAGTTTGAAAATTGCTGGGACGTATTATCCCAGTAGTCCCGAAAGGGTTAAAAAAATCCCGTTGTTTAATATAAAGAAATTTTTTGTTTCGTCATTTTTGGGTGAAAAATTTATTTTTTGTCAAAACTTTGAATTTTTCTGAAACTATCAACAGTTTTGTCGTGTTTAATGAATGAATTTTTTTTTTATAATTTGGTGAAGTGTTGGTGAAAGTATAATATTTTGGTGAAACATAGATAGTTCAGTGATATTCCAATTACCTGGTAAATTATAGTTTTTTGTTGTGCAACAAAAAGCACAATTAAATCAGATTTAATAGAGGGGTTTTTTTTATAAATATTACCACCAATTATGGACAGTGTTGATTTTTTGTAGCATTTTTTTTATCTGTAGCCTTAGCAAAACTGATTTTTAATCGATAACAGGCATACGGGCATCACTTAATCTACTCCCCTATCTTAAGGATCCATAATATATATACTTTATGGGCTCGTGGAAATTACAAACGGAGTAACAAGATTTCCATTTATGTTTAAGGCTATAGAAAGGTTAATAAAGCTTTGTTTTCTTACTAACATTCAATGTGCATTGATAGCTTACTTTCGAGAGAAGTTAAAATCTAATCGGACACACAAATTTTACTTCTTATTCACGATAGGGGTAAATATTAAAAAATTATTTCTTAAAATAATATTTTTTATAGAAAACACTTTTAATTTTCATTTCTAAAATTCAATCAATTTCTGGCGGTGTGTTTGATTTTAAAATATTTTGCACAAAGCAAATCAAAAGTAATTTGTAAATATTTATCTCCTTAATAACTTCAGGTGTTTTCTAAAAATATTGATTGCTCTTTAAAACTTTAAAATTTATTTTCTTGCAGCTCCCTTTGTGGCGGGCCCTTTGGCTGATAAGATTGGTCGCAAATGGGTGTTACTTTCCAGTTCAATATTCTTTGTGGTTGCATACGTGCTGATGATGATTGGTAGCGAAGTGTGGGTTTTGCTATTGGCACGTTTAATACAAGGTTTTGGTGTGGGCTTTGTTATGACAGTACAGCCCATGTATGTTGGTGAAATTGCCACAGACAGTGTAAGAGGAGCTACAGGTTCACTTATGCAATTATTTATAGTGTGTAAGTTTAATTTGATTTTCTTTATATTGATTTAAAACAATTTATTTTGTAAATAATTTAATTTTTGCTCTTTTAGCTGGCATTCTTTATGTTTATGCTATTGGTCCATATGTTTCCTATCAGGCTTTGCAATGGTGTTGTATTGTGGTGCCAATAGTTTTCGATGTCATTTTCTTTTTTATGCCTGAGAGTCCGTATTATTTTGCCGGCAAAGGTCGTAAGACGGATGCTCTAAAGTCATTGCAGTTCTTGAGGGGTCAATCTGCTGAAGCGGTACAAGATGAAATGGCCATGATACAGGCGGTGGTCGAAGAGTCTATGGCTAATAAAGGAACTGTTGTTGATATTATTAAAAATCCTGGTAATCGAAAAGCTTTGATCATCTCTGCTGGTCTTATTGCCTTCCAGCAATTGTCTGGTATAAACGTGGTGCTGTTCAATTCACAATCCATATTTGAAAGTGCTAATACAGGTTTGGATCCTGCTATTGCTACAATTATTGTTGGTGCCGTACAGGTAGCATCTTCAGGCTTAACACCCATTATTGCTGATCGTATGGGTCGTAAAGTAATTTTGCTAACATCGGCCTGTGTCATGAGCATTGGTTTGGCAGCCTTGGGAGCCTTTTTCTATGTTAAGCTGGTTGTGGGTGATACCTCCAATGTTTTGTGGTTACCTGTTCCTGCCTTAGTCTTATACAACATTGTATATTGTACAGGTTTTGGTCCTCTACCTTGGGCCGTTTTGGGTGAAATGTTTCCTGCCAATGTCAAGTCAATTGCCTCCTCAATGGTGGCCTCGACTTGTTGGATCTTAGGTTTCCTTGTTACATATTTCTATCCTACGCTGGATGCTTTAGGATCTTACTATGCTTTCTGGCTGTTTGCCATATTCTGTGTAATCGCTTTCTTCTTTACACTGTTCGTTGTAATGGAAACAAAAGGCTTGAGCCTGCAACAGATTCAAGATAGGCTTAATGGCAAAAAAGGATAAATAAGTGACTATGATGTTACCTGAAGCAGACATAGTGGAGACCTTAACTTCATTTTGTATTAAGTAAGATATCAGCGTTTATGTATGCGTGTGTGTGTTTACTATTTTGCCAGATATTTGTTTATACATTAAAACACGAAACAAATCAAAAGTATTCCTTTTAACTTTAAGTCAATATTTAAGTTTTAAGTTAACGATGTAAAATAATTTCAACAGTGATGATTCCTTAAAAACAGTGTTAAAATAAGTGTTAAATACTTTTAAATTTAACATATAAAGAAATATATTTAAAAATAAAGTTTACATGTATATGAATATTTTTGAAAAAATAAACTTTTTTGAATTTTTCTTATAGAAATTCTTTTTGTTCTTGTGACTGCCTGTTTTTCTCTTCAATTCTGCGTTTAAGAACTTTTATAGCAAACAGATTTGTCAAACGTTGTGTTAAGCGTCTTGACACAAAAAATCCTTAATTGAAATGCTTTTTTTAATGTTGTTATTTAACAGCTTAAAAATCATTAAGTCTATTTTACCCACCAGGCAATTCTTGGGGGGTTACTCTCTAATGCGATGCGATAGAAAAAGAGCACGAAATCCAACGATTTGTACTCTCTGAAGCGTTCTCATAATATGCCACCAATTTCATTTTTTCCTGATTCGTGCACGTTTTCTATATCAACTACTGCTGACCATATCTTGTAATTTTCAGCTCTTTCAGCGATAAGGATATGATATCGATGCAGTCTTTAATTGAAAATTGCTTCCAGCTTCCTTTAGATCAATAGATTTTGAATCAGTTATGTCTAAAATCCATTGTAATGATCTTCTTATGTAATAAGTCTTAAAGGTATAAATAATACCTTGATCCAAAGGCTGTAGCAATGAAGTGGTATCAGGAGGTAGAACCCTATTTGGACGTTAGGATGACATAAGTCTTGCGGGTGACCAGGCGCATTATCTACTAGCAATAGCACCTTGAAATCTAAATTTTTGCGCTTTAAATAAGTTTCTACCTCCGGAACAAAACAATTTCTAAATAAATCAGCAGTTATCCAAGTTATCCGGTAAAGCGGTTTTATTTATGCCTTTAAGTGCACAAAAGTAACGTTACACGATCTTTTGATATTTTAAATCCAGGTGCACTTTTTTCATTTTTTTAATATAAATGTTCGGAACAAATCTAGTTTACGGGCACCGCTCCAAAATAAAGTTGTCTACGGGGTGAAAAATGTAATTTTAAGCAAAAAATGTAAAGAGAAAAAATTGGCGTAAGTGAAAATATGGGCATTATTGGAAAGGGAATTTACGGGCCTATTCAATTAAATAGGAAAAAAGTAAAAATAAAATAAAAAAATCAGGTAAGGCACCTTTTTTTCGATATAAACATAACTTTACTCAAAAACGAAAGAATTTTCTCCTCTATGATATAACCAACATCGGCTTCGCTTTCTAACGGTTTCATGCATAGCCGGACCTCGGCCGGACGAAAGGATTTTCTCCTCTATAGTATAACCAACAGCGGTTTCGTTTTCTAAAGGTTTCCTTAGTAGCCAATATATTAAAATGATGGCGAATCACCATAGCATTCGAAAAATAATTCTAATCACCTTTCCAATGCTACCCATATTGTCTCATTCTACCATAAAATACTCGTTATATACCACATTATACATAAAAACTTTCGAGGTTCGTAACTAGGAAACAAAGGGTTCCCCAGATATTACCTGTTTACATTTTTTTCTTAAAATTACATTTTACACCTTTCTAAAACTTTTTTAAAGAAGTATTCCGAATAACATAATTTATTTTGTAAAAAAATGGTTTTCGTTACCAGATTTTTTATTTATTTATTTTTTTTTAATTTTTCCTGCTTCAATAAATAGGCTCTTAAATTCCCTTTCCAAAGATACCCACATTGACCCATTCCGCCATCAACTATTCGATATATGCCATATTATATATAAAAACTTTGGAGGACCGTAACTCCGAAACTAAGGGTTGCTGCCAAATTTTTCACATTACATTTTTTGCTTAAAATTGCATTTTGCACCCTGTAGGCAACTTTTTTTTTAGCGGTGCCTGTAAGCGAGATTTAAGCCAAATGTTCTATTGGGCATTTTTTTCCAGATTCATCGGCATTACAAACTTGTTTTGATGTATATTCTTGCTCTTCAATTATTTTTTTAATTTGTCTGGATATGACCTGGCAGCTTCATAATCTGCTGATGTAATTTCAAATTGAATTTTTATATTGAGAAGTGTAAAACGCTTTTTAAATTTCTCAAGCCAACCTTTACTGGCTAGAAAATCTCGGTTCACAGAAGATTCTCCATTTTGTTTAAGATCGTTATAAATTTGAAGAGCTTCTTGCCTAATTTTATTACTGTCCAATGGAATCTTTTTCTGACAGCTATCATCAATCCAAATGTTAAGTGCTTTCTCAATTTTTTCAATTATTGTTATACGGGGACGAGCTGAAAACTTTACGGATTTCGAAGATCCTGCAACAACAGCACTCCTAATTTCCTTCTCACTTTCTTTAATCGTGCGGACTCTCGCCTTATTTAAATTTAGCGTTATTGCGATGTGTGATGCTTTTTCTCCGTTTAGCAGACGATCTAAAATTTGTATTTTTACTTTTAAAGAAATTTACTTTCTCTTCCGAATTGTTTTTATATTTTCACCAGACATAGTTTAGGACTGAAATTTATTTTTAAAAAAATGGCCTTACTTAATTATAAAAGATTAACTCCTTATTAATTACCTCAAAAAAATTAATAAAGTCGATTCCTTTTAAATTAAAATTTATTTTAATATTTTTGGTTACTATTTCACAATTACACACAATATTTTTTTCTATTTTACAAAATATCGTCTGCGCTCTTGCGATGGGCTCCACAAAATCCTAAAACATATACTGAAATTTTTTTGTAGCAGGGAATTTGTGTACATACACGAAAAAAAGAAATTAAGACTTGCATTCTTGAAATAATAAAATAAGGGTACTCTCAAATTTTCTTTAAAAAAAACAGTGTTGTTGAAGTACCGTGTTATAAGAGGTTTTCAGAAACTTTTTTAATCGTGTTAGAGTGAATTCGTGTTGTGGGATACAGTGTTGTAGGAGGGATACCTGTATATCGGAGTTATCTCTTAAGATTTTACTTTATATACGTTACGCTACGGAATCCATCACGTTAATTTTTTAGCTTAACTTTCCTTTCTTAAATGTTTGTTTACAAACATACTTTTTAGTAAGCGTTGCCAAATAAGAAAAAAGCGAAAGGTTATGCGAAAGTGATAAAGAATACCAAATTGCTATCTTATCGCATTTAGCTTTCGCATCGAAATTGCGGCCCCTTCTTAGGGACGCTAAATAGTTTACTATTAGTTGTATCGGCCTTTTTTAGTAGCAATTGCTTTACAATTATTAACTTTATTTCATTCTTCTAGTAACTTTGTTTGACGGTGTGACCTCGGAAATTCATCTTCAATATGTATTTTGGATAGTATTTTACATTTATGTCTCTTGTGTAATAGATGCTCCACCGATCTCTTTTTTCACCCGACTTCTGTTAGCAACTCCCCCCAGCAGGTACTTGGTTTACTAGGTGTCCTGTTTCGACCGTCATGACTACAGGGTAATTGCAATTTCTGTTTTCAGGAATCTAAATAAAGAAAATTCGATTTATAAGAGATAATTTACGCGATGAAATTTTCCATCAAACTAGTTTATTTTAAGGTGATTTTTCTACACTTACTTTGCGTACGTTCACGTATATACGTTTTCTTTTTTTTTCTGCAATAACGAATGTCAAATTAAAGCGAAATGTAGACATTTTGACGGCACACAAAAACCATCGTGAAGGCTTACGATGAAACAAGCTGCTGTGGAAGTAGACTTCCACAAATAAATATTTCATTCCACTCCACTCCATTCCATTTCAGTATTTGTTATTATGCATGTATGTATGTATTTTTTATAAAAAGAAAAAAAGAAAATAAACTTATTTAATAATATTATTTTAATTTATAAAGCTTGTTATGCCGCTGGACCCTTAGCTACAACCATCGGTCGTAAATGGACACTACTTCTTAGTTCGTTGTTTTTTATAGTTTCTTTTATAATGCTAATGTTGGCCACCGAAGTATGGATTATAATTGTGGCTCGTGCTTTCCAAGGTATCGGTACCGGTTTCGTTATGACAGTACAGCCAATGTATGTGAGTGAAATTTCCACCGATAATATTAGAGGCGCCACAGGATCCTTAATGCAACTGACTATTGTTAGTAAGTATTTGGCTGAATTATTTTAATTTTAAATGACAATAACAATTAAATGTTTTTCTGTTGTAATTTTTAGTGGGAGTACTTTATGTTTATGCCATTGGTCCTTATGTTTCCTATCAAGTTTTGCAATGGTTTTGTCTTGCAGTGCCTGTAGGATTTGCCATCCTCTTTGTATTTATGCCTGAAAGTCCTTATTATTATGTAAGCCGGGACCGATTAGAAGAGGCTTCGAATGCTTTACAGTTTTTACGCGGCCAATCTGCGGAAACTGTTAAAGAGGCCTTGATGTCTATACAGAGTTTTATACAAGAAACTGCCGAACAAACCGGAAGTGTGTGGGATATATTGAAAATTGCCGGAAATCGTAAGGCCTTCATTATTTCAGCCGTCCTTTTGTCATTTCAACAGCTATCGGGAAATACAGCGGTTCTTTTTAATACACAATCTATCTTTGAAGCAGCGCATACAGGGGTAGACGCTGCTATTGGTGCCATTATTGTGGGCTCAGTGCAAGTTCTTGCTTCTGGCTTAACACCGTTTATTGCAGATCGTTTGGGTCGCAAAATCATATTGTTGGTTTCGAGTGCTGTAATAAGCATTTCCCTGTTTGCTTTAGGTGCTTATTTCTTTATTAAACTTTCTGGCGGTGATGTCTCAAATATTTTGTGGATACCTCTGGCATCTCTCACAATTTATATTGTTGTGTATAGCGTAAGTTTTGGTCCCTTACCCTGGGTCGTTTTGGGTGAAATGTTTCCCGCTAATATCAAGAGTACTGCATCTGCTATAGCGACTTCTGTTTGTTTATTAACTGGATTCCTAATTTCCTATTTCTATCCAATATTGAACAACTGGGGTATTTATTATATATTCTGGTTATTTGGATTATCCTGCCTGATTGCCTTCTTCTTTATTTGGATTGTTGTTTTTGAAACAAAAGGTTTGAGTATGCAGCAAATTCAAAACATACTGAATAAAAAAACTACCGATTAGTTTTAAATAAGATAAGGTAAAATATAAATATTTATAACAAAACTTGTTTATAGTTTTGTAGATTTTAAACAATTTAAAAATTTTATTATTTGTCCTCTAAATTAAAATTTTCCAAATTTATTAATCTCTTACAGTCTCAAATAAATAATTTATTTAGTATTTAAAATTAAAATATTTAAGAATGAAATGTATAAAGAAAAAATTAAAAAAAATGCACTAAATTAAAAAAACAAAATTTACTGCGAAAAAAATCTCACAAATCATAAAAAAAAGTCACAATGGGTAAAAATCAATAAAACGGGAAATAACTAAAATTGAATTAACATCCATAAATATTAACAAATGGAAAAAATAAGTTAAACAATATTCTAAAATGAGAAAAACTTGCTTCGGAAGGTATTTAACATGTACAAAATCGCTCAGTTAAAAAAACCGACAAATATGAAGCCCCAAAATTTCAAATTAGCAAATATTGAACCAATCTATATTTTTGTAAATACTGTCAAGTTGATTAAAATGGTAAATACAGTTATACAGTTTTTTTTAGGAAGAAAAAAAAGTTTAAACTTTCGAAACAAACCACCTGAAATCAACAAAAAGCTTTAAAATTGAGAAAGAAATAAAATCGCTTAAATCTAAAGTAATCTCATATGTGTTAAATGTTTTTATATTATACTTGTTTTCTTAAATTCTATTTAGTCAATTTACTATTTTTTAAATAAGAAGTAACTAAAGTTCAGAAAAAAATTTATAATTTACAAAAAAAAAAAAAAAAAAATTATAATGTGAACAGAAACAATGTCCCATAATCATAGTCAAACACTCAAGTCGGTTTCTCTTAGAAACAACTTTAATTTTAAAACTTGTTTTTAACCTTTTTAATACTATAGTCAAAAATAAAGTATAATTTAAGTTGGGCCAGCTTCAACTGGGTGGCACCTTAAATAAATTAAATGTTTGCACACAATGTGTAACAAACTAAAATTAAATAGATTATCCATCTCTGATCAGCTGCTAGATTTTTTGTTGAAAAAAAAATATATATATGTAAAAAGTAAAATTTTTTGATTTAAGAAAATAAACAAAAACTGAAGTTTAACTTCAGTGCTATATTCGGCTATGCCGAATCTTATATACCCTTTACCATCTATCTAAATATAGTTTAGTGAAGTAACTCCAATTAAAAAAGCAAACATTGGAGTGACAGAGAATTAAGAAATAAAAATAATTTTGTTACTGCATTTATATAGTTTTACATAAAAATGACATCGGTTCTTAATGGGTTAAGCATTTTTAAAAATTTTTAGTATTTTCTTAAAGATCTCTTCAAAAGCTTTGAAATGACACCCATATCGATATCTTAAAAAAATTTTGATAATTTTAGAGCCCCGTAAAATATAGGCGAGCGCCAATTTTTTCACTTGATGTTTTTCTCTTATTTTTTAAGTCTCTATCGCCCCATACATTTAATTTGTTGATTACATTTACTTTATAGTTTCAAATGGCATGAAAAATTTCGAGGCAGGCGTGCTTCGAGGTTCGTGGACCGATCATGCTGATTTCCAATAGCATCTATTTCGACACTATATCTGATCGAGCAAAAAAAATATAATAATTAAAAGAAAACATATTTACTTAAAATAAAAAAGCTACACTGATTCATATAAAATATGAATTAAAAAACTGAAAATAGTTAACAAAGTCACAAAACTTTTATTTATATAGTTAAAAAAACAATGTCATATAATTTATCTCTTAAAGGAGAACAAGACCTAGAACAAGAAGAAAATTTATTTTTATATCAATTGGAATTAAATGTGGTACTTAATCATACAATAATAACTCTAAGAATTTAATAAAAATAATTAAAATTTCAAATATTGAGGTAAGTGATGGAAATAGATCGTTTATTTTCAAAAATTTATGGAAAAATTATTTATTTTTTTTTGTAAACGAAGATGAATGAAAAAACTGTTGATTTTAAATCGATCGATCTTCATAACATACCTACATATATGTACATATTTCTTACATTTAATAAAATATAACTACATAAAACTAGAAATCACCCTCAACAATAACAACATAAAAGGCAAAAATATTAAAGATATTATATTTGAAGTTGATTTTACGCCAACGATCAATCACAAGAAAGATCATTTTTAAAAATACTAAACCGTTAAATAAAAATTGTTTATAAATTATGTTTTAATTATTTACAAATATTATTTAAAGATAATAATTACTACTAGACATGTATGTATGTATGTGTTAATGTATATATTTATAAAAAAAAAATAAATAAATTTGCATGAGCTACAAATTTTTTAACAGGAAAAACCCTTGGCGGGTCACATTTTCGACAAACGTGAGGTTTTTCATTTTAATTGTTGGTAAAAGTTATATTTATATTATATAAAAATTGTTTGTCAAACATTTTTGAGTGAAATTATAATTATAAAACCACTTACAGAAAGTTACTAGTTTTTTAATTATGTTAAAATCTGTGTTCGCACACCGTAATCTGCGCCGAAAAATCAATTTCATAGAATTTCACCGAAAACAAGTTAATTCCAGAATTCGTTACCGAAAATAAGAAAATGACGAAAACAAATCGTGTAAGTTGTTTGTTGATCGTCAATAAGCCGCTAAAAAAATATCAACAAAGAGAGCAAAACAAATCACGCACACAGATGCTAGCTCTCAAAAAAAATCTA
Organism: Gymnosoma rotundatum; assembly: GCA_916610165.2. Taxonomy (NCBI): domain Eukaryota; kingdom Metazoa; phylum Arthropoda; class Insecta; order Diptera; family Tachinidae; genus Gymnosoma; species Gymnosoma rotundatum. The sequence goes on from OU744336.1 coordinate 64,221,463, forward strand.
CTTCAAATAATTCTTGCGAAAAAAAACCGACTTCAAAACAGATTTCATTTGCCTGCCTTTAACAGCTCAAGTGTATGGCCAAATAAATTAGGTTACATTAACTATTGGGACACACTTATATGTCCAAACTTTATACTTTTTCAACTCTTCAATAGTTTGGCAATATACATCAAATTGCAGCAACTATAGGGTCACTCTTTAATTTTCAAATTCAAATTATATACTTGCTGTTGTAGTAGATTTAGCAATCAGGTTCTGTGTAAATTTCAACCGTCTGTCTGTAACGGTTCAACAGTTTGCCCATATACATCAGATTATATCAACTATTGGCGCACCCTTTAATTTAAAATTTGTAATATTAATGCTTGTTACTATAACGCCCATAGCAATCGACATTCTGTTTAATTTGCAAGAGTTTGTCTATAACGGTTCAAAAGATAGACCCATATAAGTAAATTTACATCAATTATGGGGGCACCCTTTAATTTTTAGATTTATTTTTGTATAACTTTTTGTGTTTGGGGGCTATAGTAAAACGCAGTCATTTAAAATTTTACAGAATCGCCATTTACAGTTCATAATACACGTAAAAAATATGTTTGTTGTATGGGGACACCCTTAGCTTTTAAGATTACGAACTGTGTTTAAAACGGGACCAATCTGTAAGCATAAGCTATCATATTACCAAAAATTTTCAAATTGGGATCAAAAATGACTGAGTTCTAGGGGCACAAATATAAAAAAAGCAACATTTAGCCGAATTGTTAACCTCCTTCTTTTTTGGAAGTCGGCTAAAAAGGAAGCAGGTTATCAACAGTAAAGGGTGTCCCCATACAACATACATAGATTTTTTACATGTATTATAAAATATAAAGGGCACTTCTTTAAAATTTAAAATGACTGTGTATTATTATAGCTCTCAAAAAGTTATACAAAAATAAATCTAAAAATTAAAGGGAGTTCCCATAGGTGACGTAAATTGATCTATACGCGCTTATCTTTTAAACCGTTATAGGCAAACGCTTGAAAGTTGGACAGAAAGTCAATTGGTATGACTGTTATAGTAACAAGTATTAATATTTAAAATTAAAGGGTGCCCCAATCGTTAATGTAATCTGATATATGTGGCCATACTTTAAGGTAGTTGTAGACAGACGTTTGAAATTTACAACGAACCATAGGTACTTCTTTATAGCATATTCGCCGGCGAAGTAAAATAATTATTAAAATGGCTATATCTATCTCCTTTCAGCACCTGTCTTCTCTCTACTTCTCTTTAATAAAAAAAAAATTAACCTGTATTGCTTACTCCGCTATAACAACAAGAATTTGAAAATAAAGGGGTGTCTCAAAAGTTGATGTAATTTGATGTACTTCGCCAAACTTTTGAACCGTTACAGGCAGATAGGTGCAACTTATAAGGTACCTGTATTGCTTAGTCTACTATAACAAGAAGTTTATAATTTGAATTAAGAATTTAAAGGATGTTACCAAAATTAACCTATATGGCCGTATCTTTTGAATCGTTACATATAAAAACTTCAACATTAGACGGACATACTTTGTTTGGTTTGATAAGAAGTATAAATATTTTAAATTTTAAATTAAAGGGATGATGTAATCTGACGTAAACTGTTGAACCGTTATAGACAGACGGTTGAAATTAACAAAGAACCTGATTGCTAAGTCTACTACAACAGCAAGTATATAAATTAAATTTGGAAATGAAAGAGTGATCCTATAGTTGCTCTAATTTATTGTATATTGCCAAACTGTTGAACAAGTATAAAGTTTGCAGATGGAATATAAGGGTGTCCCATTAGTTAATGTGATTTGATGTATGTGGCCATACTCTTTAACCGTTATATACTGACAGATGAAATCTGTTTTAAAGTCGGTTTTTTTGCAAGAATTATAGTTTCTTTTCTTGTTTTTAATAATAACAACAGCAACCGATTTTCTTAATTTTGTTGCTCTGCCTATAACATTCATCGACACTGTAATTTTTCATACATTTTAGAATTTAAAAACTAAATTTTTTATGCACAATATTCTACTTTATAATGTCAAAAAGTAACAAAATTTCTTAAAAACAATTTTTTTTATCTAAACTTGATGTAATTTGTCAATGCCATATTTTTGATTGTCTTTTGATGTTCATTCAATCAATATAATATATATTTGAAATTTCTTTTCTGATAAAATATTATGATTGTTTGAGTATTTTTATACGAAAAGTTTCTTATTCCTCTTCCGACGAATTTTTTTAATCAAAAGTTTAATTCCATCTAGTACCTGTGATTTAAGACTTCGCGTTATGTTCTTATATCAAACTGTTATCATTTATTTAAAGGTTATGATTACATGCAACATTAAAATTGCAGTCACATTTCAATAATTTGTATATCACAAAATGTTATTTTTTTGTAAGAAATTTGATTTCTATTGCAAAAGTTTTAAAACTAAACTTTTAATAGATTAAATTAAATAATTACACTACATTCTTAAACATATTTAATTTTTTCAAACACCTTTCTATTAAATTTAACAATGTAACCGTATTGCGCCAAAAATCAGCAAACTACTAATAAATAATTTCCCTAAGAGTAAAGCACTTCCACTGCTTTTATTTCCTAAAAATATCTCAAGATAAGGCAGTGTGTTGTTTTAAACGTTAAACATTTGAGAACTGCATTGTCTACTGCATCTACTTACTGAGGCTGCCATATGTTTATTTTTAAAACATCTGTAAGTTACAAAATTTTACTTCAGCGACCTCTGTTTGTGAGTTTTGAGCAAACTAATTTTGTGTTGTCAAACAGGCAGTTGACATTTTGTACAATACTCATCAGTTCGTAAACAGCAGCCGTAGTGTTTAATACATTAGATTTTATATGGTTATACCGTACGAGGTATTACGCGAGTGCTGTTTTTTATAATTTTTATTTGCACTTGTAAATTGCGTGAAAAAATCTATATTTTTTGTTAATGAAACACAAAAGTATTAATCAATATCAAAAATGTAAATTAACGAAATATTTTTATTTTAGTAACTATTTTAGTTAGTGTTTATAGCCAGGAAATTAGTAATAATATAAAAAAATATAGTGCAGTTTGACAACCTTAACTCTTTGATGTTTGAAAACCATTAAAAAGAAGAAAAAAAGAGTCATTGAGAATAAAATAAGCAATCCGCAAAACAGGATAAAGTGGAATTAATTACTTGTATAATTTAGAAAGCAAAAATGTTATTAAAAATTTTAACAAAGTGAAATATTAAAATGAAAGAAATCCACAAAATTAAAGGCCTCTACTAAATTCATTCATTTAAAATATATTTAACTTCGTTTTTGTTGTTTATATTGCTTTTTGTTATCTTTTGTTTTGACCAAAACAAACACGATAACAGCAGTAGTAAAAATAAAAAATAAATACAACAGCAGCAAGTATTGCAAAAACATAAAGTGAGAAACAAAAAATTAATTCTTCGATATGACACACCACACCCTTTAATGTGTTTCTTAAAACAATCTCCATAAAAAGAGAAGCTAAAAATTGAATACTTGAAAGAAGCTTAAAATAAAATCTATTTCGAAATTCTTTAAAACTCTGAAGTTTGCCCTTGAATAATGTTAAAAAAATAAAAAAAAATAAATAAATAAAAAAAAAAACACGCAGCTGTTAACTACCAACCAACAAACATAATCAAAATTTAATAAAAACAAAATACCTACATATAACAACAACAAAAAGAAATAACATTAAGCTTTTGTTGCTTAAACTTTTTTATAATACTTCATCTTAAGTTTTGAGTTGCTGTTGCTTTTGTAAATTTATTAACCGTTGCAGGAAATGATGTCATTTTAAGAAACCCATTTTTTAAGCTCTCTTTTGTTTGACTGTCTCTTAAGCATCAACAGCTAAACATTTGCATATAATATCCTTAAATTATACAAATTCTAAACAAACCGCATTTTTCAGTTAAACATTAATTAAAAAAAAAAACAACGATCTCTCTTTGTCTCTCTCTCTTGCTCTTTAAAGTCACAGCTGTTGCAAAGTGTTTTTTAAACCTTAAAAAAAAAAAAATAAGAAATAAATTAATAAAATAGTTTTGTGCAATTATTTTTCTAAAAATCTGTTATTTATTGCAAAAATGCCTTTAATAAGGCATAATCGAAAAGTTGTGCCTCCTTGTAGAAGAGCCCTAGCCTCAGTCTCATCATTATTATCTTTAAATGGTTGTTTACTCTATTCAATCGTAATTACCATATGTCTGCCAATCTTTATCGATCTTAATGTTCAAGCTGCCGTAGTTGTTGCAACACCAACAGCAGCAAAAACCACAACGAACAATGTAAAAACGGATACTGCACAGTCAAAAGGTGAGTTGTTCATTCATTCAAAATAATATTTTTATATCGAAAAGAATTCATTGGATGTGTCAAAACATCTTGGAAATTTAAAAAGGAAAAATAAAATAAACGCATACATTCACAAATAGCAGATGCAGATTTAAGATGAATGGTTTATGGGATTGTGACTAAATTCTAAGCAGAATAATTAATAAATTCCATTTCAGTTATTAAAGAATTTTTTTTACTTGCGATGTAAATTTATTTAATTTTTTCGTTGCAACAAAATTTAAGGCTTTCGTGAGTGATATCAAAAACTTATTTCACGAGTTGCTCACGAATAGGGAAAATATTTGAATAAATTTATTGGCGATTTAAAAGGATTTTTTAGGTTAAAACTGCAATACCTAAAAAGCTCTAAGATTTACAACACTGTTTTCGGTAAATGGCTCACATATTAGAATACACACATAACTTTACTGACAATGTGCAACTTTGACGTGCCTTCCTATCACGTCACTTTCGGAACACCCTTTAGCTTTTACCGACTTTAAAAAAGAAGGAGGTTATCAATTCGACTAATGGCTGTTTTATTTTTTTTTTATTTGAAAACAGTTTATAATTTTAAAAACTAAAGGGTGTACCCGTATAACATACATGTTTTTCACGTATATTATGAGCCACAGGGCACCACTTTAAAATTAAAAAAATGCGTTTCACTATAGATCTCAATAGTAGAAAGTAATACAAAAATAAATCTAAAAGTTAAAGGGTGTCTCCATAGGTGAAGTATATTGATCTATATGGGCTTATCTTTAAAACCGTTTTAGATAAACGCTTGAAAATTGGACAAAATATCAATTAATATGAATGTTATAATAATAATATTTAAAATCATAAATTAAAGGGTACCCCAATAGTCCATTTAATTTGATGTACACTGCCATACTCTTGAACAGTTGTAGACCAGCGATTGAAATTTACAACAGAACTGTATTGATTAGTCTACTATAATAAAAATTATAAAGTTTAGATTTGGAAATAAAAGGGTGTCCCAATAGTGGGTGTAATTTGATGTACATATGTGACCAAACTTTTGAACTGGTATGGACAGACCGCTAAAGTTTACAAGGAACTTGCATTGCTATGTCCGCTATAACAACAAGTATACAATTTGACTTTAGATATTAAAGGGTGTCCCGCCTATACGGCCCTATCGCTTAAACTTGAAAGGGCCATAAAGAGGAGAAGTTCACACAAATGAAATTAAAAAGAAACTGGCTCATTGCAAACTTTTCCGGCAAAGTGCAATCCTAAAACGAGATTATGGCATTCAGATAGAGAATAACTCCACTCCAAATATGAAAAGAATAATAGGCCCCAAATAATATTTTTCAACTGATCACTGCAGCCTCACGTTGTTTACCAACGTAAGCCAGTAAATTCACAAGGCCCCGCAGGAAATAATCGAAATGTGTCAAATTGCGCGACTTGGGAGGTTAATGGACAGTTTCATCTCTCGAAATCAACTTATCGATAAATTTTGATATCCGTAAATTGATGGTTGCGGTCGCCGTATAGCGCGTAGCGTCATCTTGTTTAAACCACATCTCATCCTGATCAATGTCATGCATATTTTGAAAAAAAAAAATTCATAATGATACACCACAATGCGATCTTCAGCTTAATTTTTGTTCCACTGTTGCCACAAACGTGTAAACCACAACAAACGGTGGATTTTTCTGAATGTAATGGAGTTTGTAGAGTCCTTTGTGCTTGTTTTCAATCAATCAATAGCGCAAGATATTTCCACATAGTGGAGGGACAGAGCCTTAATTCTTGCGATTGGCAAGAATCGATAAACTTGAATCTTTCTCCACACTTCAGTTCATAGTGGCAATAGTCCCTTCATTAGGCACCTACCTTCGACGTTTTGGTGTTGTTGTATGATTTATAAAGTATACCGCATTAGGCCTATCCATAGTTCGACGAATGGCTTGTTCAAATGGACAATTATGTGCGCCATAAAAATCACGCAATTATCTATAAAAATGTTTAATGGAAAGTCTGGATAATTAAAGAACGTGGCTTGAGCGTAAATCTATAAATAATGAGTTACCAGAGTATACTGTTCATAAATTTAAAAAAGTGAGCGTCAGTTTTAACGGGCCTGCAATAAAAAACCTCATTATTTATTTAATTTTGTGTTTATTATTAAAAAAAAAATAAACAGTTGAACGTATAAGTTAACAAAAATCATTAAGTCCATTTAGATATAACAAACTCTAGATTTCTCTTTAGGCTGCACTAAAAACACAATTGGACTTAAAAGTTGTATTACTTAATACCATGCCTTGGTAATAATTATTAGGGACTCTGTAATAAGAAAGAAGTGCGATATAATCTGAAATCACTTAGTTTAAGAACAAAAGTGGTAGCACGTGACTCAATGAGGGCAGGTCTGTGGTAAATTATGAATCAGTTGTCTAAAATTATTGAGGATGGAAAGGGGTACATTAATAATAGTACCACTTGTCTTATTTTTAAGATAATGTTTTCCTAGAGCCATTTTACATGACGGCATTTTGCATGAAACTAGTTTCATGACATTTTTGTTTGTAGAGACGCAAGCTAAATGACACGGCTTATATTTTGAGGGGGTTTTTTTACAATTGTATGGTTTGTTGTTTGTGAAATAATACAAACAACTACAGTACGAGGTCTGCTATATATATTTCTGGCCTAGCAACACTGAGTGCTGCCAAGTGCAATCTGACATTTCCATTGGAAAGTTTGTCATTTTTAAGCATAATCGTACTCAAAACGTTTTGACGCACGACCATTATTTGTGTTGTTTACAGTGACTTGAAAAAATAAATATAGAAAAAAAAAAATGGAATTAACTCGTGAACATTTTCGTGCCATCATTTTTCACAACTTTCGACGTGGATTATCACGACAAGAGTGCATTGATGAACTTAAATCTTTGTATGGCGATGAAGCACCATCCTATAGCACTGTGAAAAATTGGTGTAATGAATTTATTCGTGGCCGAAGCTCGCTCAAAGACGAATTCCTTGAAGGCATTTTCACTATTAGGCCAGAAATATATAGAGCAGCCCTCGTAACGAATATGAAATTAAAAGCGAAATGTAAAAATTCCGATGCCATTAAACATGTCGTAGTATAAAGACGAGATGAAACTTTAAAAAAGAATTGAAAAATGGCATGAAATAATGATACGTGTAAATCTGGATCTATTTAAAAGTGACTTGAACGATTTAAAATTTCTCTCTAAAATTAAACTGATTCAGACAGTGAAGAAAAATTATTTTTGTAGAAATTTCTTCGAATTATTTCGATTACAATTCTTCTCACTATTAAATTTTCAAATGTGTTTTTTTTTTGCATTTGCTATAAATATTAAAAGAAATTGCAATCTAAAAATGAATCTTATATTATGCATGAGGCTGTGCATGCAGTCAGTCAGTTCTTCTTTTTTTTTAATCTGTTCGTATTTCGAATTTGTGTCTTTTACATATTAATCCTCTTGTGTCTAAATAAAATTGTACATATTCTATGATTTCTTTGGAAACAAAAGAATACAAAAAATATTTTAACAAATATTTGACAATCTAAACGAAAAAAAAGAAAAGAAGCAAAAACAAAAAGAAGCTTTTGAAAAACACAACTGTTAATAAATATTTGAGAAATTAAAATAAAAAACGTTTATAATACGAGTTTAACTGAAATCAAATAAAACAGCATTTTTATTTTTATTTCCTTTTAAAAATTATTAATATTTAATGGCTGTATTTATACACTACTTGCCAAAAGAATAAGGTCAGGATATCAATAAGTAATTAAAGCGAAAGGGAAATAAGAGTAAAGAAGACCAAAAGCTCAAAGTGACTCTGCTTGAAAGAAAGTCATCCAAAAACGTATTGCAGTAGAAAATTACGCTTCAGGCTACTTTTATATTAAGCCTTAATTTTTTTTTTGCATACGAGTAGGACTAGCACTCAGGAGGTATCACCTTCTTATGCAACGCATTGTGTTGGAACTAGAAAATTAGGTTATGGAAAGGAGGATAGAGAGACTAGTGTTTGTGGGCATTCTATTTACATTTTTGCTTACTGAAAGTAACAGGAAAGACCTACTCAGGGTATTTATTCCACATACGAACTGTTTGGCTGAAAAACGAATTTTCTCTGCAATGCATTGTGCGACTCATTAGCCAATCGACGCCAAAAAGATGCGCTCTTGATGAAGAACTCACGGTTTTTAGGTTTTTATGAACCATTTTCCTTCATCAGAGCATATTCCGTTGTAGTAACGATAAAACAGTGAAACACACCCTACATTGCGTCGATGCTCCAGCGAGTCTCTCCTGCTCGCAGTCGAATAACAACAAAATAGTCTTTGGCTCTGGATACCATCCACAGAGTCTTCGGCAGCACTCAAACAACTCGATATGTTTTTTTAGAAAACATACGCTGTTTACTAGCGCTATTATTCAGATAAAAAAAAAACCGCAGCTCCGCCGAGACTCGACCTCACCAAGACTTGTTTATCAATCAGGCCGTTTAACCATAAGGGCTTTGCTTTTGTTGGGATTTGGTCCATGATTTTCTGCTTATTGCTATAAAGGTGCTCTAACTTAATCAACTGCTATTCTAGTATTCTCAGGCGTCTTCATCAGCTCATCTATTGCGGGTAGACAACAATTGTTTTGTTTTCCAATCCAGGCCTATCCATCGCTGCCATTTAAAAACAGTAGTTTTTCTTTCTTTTTTTTTAATGATGGAAGAATAAGTCTGTTAATTATATGAAGTATTTTTCAAATATCAAAAATATTGCAAAAAAAAAACACAACGGCAACACTGACATCAACTTGTTTGCGGTTTATGTGGCTATAAATTTCCCTTCATTTTTCTATTTTTATCCAGTTAGATTGCTCTATAAAAAATTAGCTTTATGTCTCAAATAACCAAACACATTAAGTCCTGTTGAGACTTTTGTTTTAAAAGAAAATCCGGCAGTTGTAAAATAACTTAAATTGCTTCTGGTTAAAAACAAACTTTGATTCTTTAAATTTTACCAAAATAAAAGCGAATGTCAACAATAGTAGATTTAAATAAGTATTTGCTTATTTATAAATTCATCCGCTTTCTTAGATTAATATTGCTACAGCAACAACAATTTGCTAGAAAAAATTATGTTTAATCCAGTTTATTTTTCTAGTTTATAAATGTGTATGATTTGTTATTTTCCGTAATAAAACTTTGTAATTTGTTGTATTTTTTATTGTTATCATTGTTAGCATAATTTCCTAGAGCTGTTTTATTTGCTTGTAAAATGAAACTTTATCAACAAAAATTAGTTTTTTATTTCTTGCTCAAGGTTAATTTAATACAATTTGTTTTTTTTTTGGAAATTTGTTTATCAATAATATTTTAGTATTAAAATGGAACAGTAATTGTGTTGTTACGGTGGTACTTATTTAGAAATTTATTTTGCTAATTGGAATGTATTCGAACTTAAAAAAAAATTAATTTTTGGTGCTTCGTTAAAAAAAATTATTTAAAAAATTTTGCAGCTGCTAGAAATTCAAATAATACTTCACAATAGTTTAATATGTTGATTTTTTTTTTAGTTAATAAACTTATACTTTCGCAACAATCATTTTTACCTCTTATAATTGAACTTAACCCTTTCAATACTGACGGGATACATGTGTCCCACTAGATGTTTAAAAATAACTAAAACACCATTATTACCGTATTTAGTTCGTTAGTTAGGTGTGGCAGCCTCTCACGACGAATCTCACTTGAGCACAATCGTATGGCCCGTTGTGATACCACAAGGAAGGCGGCGCGACTCCCCCTACTCAATTGAGAACCACGAAGATTTCCGGATGAACTTCGCTATGTCCCCTATAGAGTGAGATGATAGCTCCGTAAGAGTTCCGAAGAAAGAAGAGCCCAGAATTCTAAATCTTCTTAGAGCCAGGGATAGGCAATGGCACAGGAAGTGCAGTACAGTCTCTTCCTCATCCTCCGAGCCACAGCTGCGACAGTAATCATTATAGGTCAAACTCAGTCTTTCAGCATGCCTGCCGATTAGACAGTGACCAGTAAGTTCCGAGACCGTAATACTTATAGATTTTCTGTTCAGTCCGAGCAGCTGCCTGGTTCGCTTCAAGTCCACTGTAGTCCACAGTCTGGAGATATAGCAGGAACTTTCCTCCACCCACAATTTGTGAGCTAAATTATTACCGTATATTATACATTTTTATTCCAACAGTTTTTGCAAGCAAAGAGATTGTTGTTGTAAATTTTCTAAACTACACGATTAGAATTCATTTGCTTAAAATATATCTTATTATTGCTATTGGGACATAGGTGTCCCATAGTAATTTACTGATGAAACAACCCTGTCCCAGGACATTTTTCATCCCTTACTTAAATGCACCCTCAGAAAAAAAGTTTGTATCGTTAAAAAAAATCATATTGAAAGGGTTAAGGTACCTTCAGATATAAAAAATATTTGACCAACAAAACGTAACACCTATTTTTAAAACTGCTTATTTAATCTTATATAACATGTATTATGTTGATGTAAAATTCTATTTTTGTTAAACAATTTTTATGTTTTATGATAAAAGAAGTAAATTGCCTAAACTTTTGATCGTACAATATTTGTATTGATAAATAAATAAATGTATTTATATTTTTATGTATTTGGCGATATTTGTCGATATTTGGAAAGCTATTTGGCGAAAAACCCAAAAATAGTGGCAACACTGGTTATATATTTTTGATATAATATTTAAGATATCTGGCCACATCTTAAGAGTTGAAAAAAATCAATTAAATATATAAAGAAATGTAATCAAAATAAATTTATTATTAATTATTTGTTTGTTGCCTAAGCTGTGATGTTTATATTTATTATTATAATTCTCATTTGGTCAATTTAATTTTTAAACATAAGCGTACCAACAATCTGCTTAAAGATATCGTGAAGAGATGAGTTTTTAACGAAACGGTCCTAGGAACTAGCTTAACCTAAATTTAACTAATTTTCAAATTGCGTTCACTTTTGAAAATTATGATGAGTATACTCTGGCAAATCATTATGAAGGGATTGATCTTAAAAAATGGTTAAATTATACAAATATATTTTAAAAAATTTTTTATTGCCAAATTGTGATCAGCGATGGGACTCCTTGTGCGCTTAACTGGTTTCTTACTGAACAAATTGCCGCATATAGAATGAGCCTTTACGTTCGAAAATATGCACTATTAAGTGCGGTTTAAAGGCGTAAGTCGAAAATCACGTTTCAGTCAATTAAGTTTGGTACCACACCATGGTCAGTGGAACTGAACTAATAAATCGTGGAATTTGGCACCTCTCGATTATTTCTTATAAGGACAAATGACGTCACTGCTCAATGGTGATAAACAATAGTTGACACCTTGGAGTCCAACATTGCCCGTGTTAATTGTGACAAGTGGCTCAAAAGTCGTAGTAGGCATATGCCCGCATTCACGTTCAAATATTTTTGGTATAGAATGACTTGATTTTTTGTGTTTTTATAATACAATAATACAAACTATACAACAATACAATTGAGTGTGAGGTGGGCACAAGCTTTTTAGTTATGTACTTAAAAAGCTCCATAAACATTGCAAATAAAAAAATTTTTATTAAAAATCTTAATATTCCAAAGCAAAAAAAAAAAAAAGAAAACACACGTAAGCTTCTAAATTAAATAACATTCTACGCCACTTTTAGTGAGCAGCAAATAAGAAATTAAACAAATATATTGAGAAAAAAACTAATATACCAGCAATTCGATTTTTTAAAAAAGATGTTGTGTTCACCATTCATTTAAATTTTGCATGGGTCCACTACACTCCATAATTATATTTTCTTTTAACACCTACTTTTATAGTTTTTTAAACTAATTTAACACTAAAACTAGTAATTTTAAAGACTCTTTTACTTTTTTATAATACGTTTTTATGCTTTTTTTTATTTTGTGCAAATGAGGTAAAAGTAACAAAATAAATAATTTAACTTTTTGTTAAAATGTAAAAAGAAGATAAAACCACCATCATGATTTGCAATTTAATGTTGTGTTCAATGAATTTTAACTGCTCGTTTTTTCCACATTTAAATTTCTTTTGCATTATTTTGCTGTTTTGTAGGTCAAGCATATGTGTTTATTTTTCGGTTTTTTTTTAACATTCATTGCTTTCTTTAAAACTGCTGCAATTATTCAATTAAAGAATGTTTTATTTATTTTAAAACTTTAGAAACAATTTTGCCAAGAAACACAAGAGCCAAAGTATAAATGAAAGTCTTTTGAATTCGTTTTTTTTTTTCATAAAATAAAAAACCCCAATTTAAATATTCTTAATTAAAATACAAATTAATGGGAAAGTGTGTCTCTTTTTCTCCTGTTAGTATCAATAAAAACAAGTAAGAGTTCAATATTCGGCTGCGTTGAATCTTATATACCCTTCACCATTTATGTAAATGTAGTTTAGCGAAGTTACTTCAAACAAAAAAGCAAATATTGGGGTGACAGAGAATTAAAAAAAAAAAAAATTTGGCACTTCATATATATTATTTTAGATAAAAATGCCAATGGCTCTTAATGGGTTACGCATACTAAAAACATTTTAGTATTTCCTTAAAGATCTCTTCAATAGCTTTTAAATAATACTCATATTGATATTTAGAAAATTTTTAAAAATTCCAGAGCGCCGGAAACTCGGAAAATATGGGCAAGCGCCAATTTTTTAACTTGACGTTTATTTTTTAATTCTCTATATTTTATTTTTTTATTGTTTTTTGATTGAGTTAGTTAATTGTTCCAAATGACATGAAAATATTAGAGGTAGGCGTGGTGTTTTGCCTTCTGCCTTCTGCCTCGAAGGCCATGGACCGATTATGCTGATTTCCAATAGCACTTCTTTCGACACAACATCTGATCGATTAACATAAGAAAAAAAAAACGTTAAGTGAAAAAATTGGCGCTCGCCCATTTTTTCCGAGTTTCCGGCGCTCTGGAATTTTCAAAATTTCTAAAATATCAATACGGGTATCATTTTTAAGCTTTTGAAGAGATCTTTAAAAAATACTAAAATTTTGTAAAAATGCTTAACCTATTAAGAGCCGATGTCATTTTGCCCTGTCACCCCAATATTTGATTTTTTGATTGGATTTACTTCCCTTACTAGATTTACATATATGGTGAAGGGTGTATAAGCTTAGGTATAACCGAATAGAGCACTCTTACTTCTTTAATTCGCAAATGTCAAAATTGTTCATTTCTTAGTTGTGACTATTTGACAACTAAACTTAGTTTTAGTAAGGCGAATTAGTTTTAAGGGTAACGGCACGGCGAAATTATAACTGGTATAACTATTTGCCAAGTGGTTTAGTATTTCCTAACGCGAACTAATTTTATCAGGTGGCATGATTATATGTGTAGAGCAGCTGTCAAAAGTGTATCATTTAATATTATAAAAGTTCTTTTGTTTAATATTCTTTAAAATAAAATTGCAACAAGAGTTTTAAATCGAATTAAGAAAGAAAGCGTATATAAAACGTCATTAAAAAATGGTAAGAAAAAAATGAAATAATTAGTTGATTCTAAAGTTTCTCATACACTTACATAAATATCTGTTTTTCGTTTTATTGTTGTAGCGGCGCTGCCACCTTGTATAAATTCGCCTTGGTATTTCTTTTTTTTTTTTGATCATTAATTTTACATTGTTTGGGATTTAAAAAAAAACTTAAGAAATGGTAACGGATTTTACAACGATTTTATTTGTAAAATTGTTTGCAAAAAGCGTTATGTTCTAGTTTTGTTTCATCATAGAACAAAATTGCAAAACTGACTCATTTGAAGCGATTAGAATCTAAAAGTAAATTTAAATTATGTTTCATTTATAATTTTGGGTGCAGAAATTGGAAGCAATACACACCCAGATGCCACACTGCGCACCTTATTTATTTTAAGAAACATTTACAAATAAATATTTTCAAAAAACTTCTAACTGGCCACCTGAATTATGCAACCTCAAGCTATTACTTTGGTCTCTGGAGATATGAAAGGTGGCATCTCTACGCTAATAAATAAATTATTTAACGATGCACTAAAACAGATAAATATTTAATTTTTTAATTTTATCATTTACATTAAGAAAAATTCGAGTTTATTATTTCTTTAGTTTCAGCAAAATTTTTATTCATTAATTTTAATAAATAATGAGCTTTAATAAATAATCTCCAATTTAACATTTTTCTTCAGAAATAAATAAGTTTAATTAAGTTTGAAGGAAAAAAAAGCAACATTAATCATTGGCTTTTAGTGCCACTCATCATCTTTACAAGGGTCATTCTCTTGCTCTATGTCACAAAAGTATTATCTTCTCAATATACTCGTAGTCTTTATTTCACTTACTCCCACACCCACAAAAGCTTAAATAAAATAATATTTTATATTATTTTGCTTAAGAAATTCTTATGAATTTCCTGTTAAATTAAAAACAAAAACTAAAGAAAAAAAAAACGAAGACATGAAGGAAGACAAAAATATATCCAACCGTAACCCTTGTGGCATTAAGGGATAAAGCCACATGGGGTTAAGTACAAAAGTATTAGTCAGCACTTGGCAAGCCAACTGCAAGACAAACAGTTGGCCGAGCTGTGTCTGTCTGTCTGTCTGTTAGCAAACAGCAAAAGAGATAAAAGAAAAACAAAATAATAATAAAGCAAAAACAAACATTAGGAAATGCACAAACAAATGAGACACAGCTAACACGTGTTCATGCGTACGTATGCAAGTGTATGTGCAGTGAGTGAATGAGTTAGTGAGAGCCATTAAGTAAACAACTCCCCCAAATAAACATTAGTCCAAACAATGGTAAAAATTAATGATTTTACCATAACTAAACTATTATTATATTTTTTTTTTTTTTTCAACCGCATACACACAACTGTATTTTAATTGATCTCTTTGGAAAGATTTGACGTTTAGTTTACGAAGAGATGAATAGAATTTGTTGCTAATAATTAAGTTTAGTCTCTAACCAGAATAAATCAAAGTAGTATAATAGAGGTGGACATAAGGCGCCATTAGGGTTTAAAGTTGTTTAGAGTCTAGACTTGTTTTAAAAAGCATTATTGTGACTAATATATTACTGTATTTTCTATTTTAGCACTGATTGTTTTAATAATAATAACAAATGGGTTAATACAAAGTTTTTAACAAAAAAAAAAAAAAAACCAAGAAATTTTTTTTAGCAGGTAATGGCATTAGCTGCTTTTAATTAATATTTGTGTAAGAATATTGAGATTTAAAAGGAAAGAAAAAAATGCAATGAAAAATACCTGCGAGCATATTCTGCCATCTCACAGCTAATTTGCTTTAATTATTTGTAAAAATATATCAAATATAAGTTAAAAAAAAAAAAATTGGTAAATACTTTAGAACTACGGCTGATTACGCATTTTGCTATTTAAATAAAGGGGTTTTTTAAATTCACTCCTTGTAAATATTGTTTTTTTTAGTAATAAGTAGTTTAAGATTACATGTGATAAGTTGTTGAAAGAGCTTTAGTTATGCCTGTGAACCTGACCATGCATAATTGTTGACTCTTTCAATCTCATATCTTTAGCTTTTGTTTTCTTTCTCGTTTTCCGTATTGTTGTTTCTGTTAAAATTAACGTTGTTATTATAGTAATTATTTTTTGTTTGTTTTTTAACTTTCCTGTTAATGTAGTGCCGGGAGCAAGCACATTTTTCGTCTTTATCTTGTCAGCATTGAATATCCAATTTTTCTCTTATAGCACGTCGCGGTTACTTTTTTACATGATTAGAATCATACACATAGTTCTAAGTTTTTAATTCTAACCTATGAAATTTTATAAGACCAGTTTGTAACCTTAATTTTCAAGTCCCAATAAAATTAACTTAACTTAACTTAACTTAAGACACAAAAATAAAAATTAAATCTTAATAATAAAAAAACTGTTTTTTTTTTTCAAACACAATATTAAAATTTAAGAATGTTTTCAGCCATAAGACCTTCGCGGCTGTTTGAACAGAGCATTTTGGACGTCCAATTTTAAGCAGCTACATAGTTCAAGCAAGCATCGCTTAGCCATATGTCACAAATAACAGGAACAATATTTTCCGCCAAGGCATCAAGTTTTTGTTGCTTTATAAGGAAATAACCGAGAAATGTCAAATCGCACAACTTTTAAGGCCAATAGACAGATCAATTTATAGAAATCAACTTATCGGAAATATCTGCTATCAGAAAGGCGGTGTGACAGCAAAGCCGCAATTGTGTCCCTCAAAGATGTATTCACCACATCTGAACTTGTCTCTAAATGCCGGACATCCCTTAACGGGATGGCGGGGGTTTCGACAGTCACCTTAAATTAGGTGAGGGAACATGTGACCGCTTTGGGCAACCTTGTTGCCGATGAACTGGTGAAGAGGGCGACAATACTTGACGAGGGTGCCATTGACATCTTCTGTGGCATGCTCCTCTCCGCTTACAGACAGCGCATCAACGCTGCTATCTACAAACTGGCTCAGACCACATGGTCTAACGAGTCGACATGTTCGACCGCTAGAACAATTTGGCCCTATTTGGATCGGGGCAGGGCAGCTGCACTATTGTAGCTACCGAGGGTTCGACTACGTTACTTGGTGGCTGCGATCACTGGGTACTGTCTATTCGGGACCCATGCTAGGAAAATGAGTATCATTCAACGACTTCTGCAGAAGTTGTCAGGACGAGAAGGAAGAGGAGACGGTGGAACAACTCCTCTGTCAATGTCCTGCGCTGGGGTGTATACGGCCGAGGTATCTCGGTCTGCGGTACTATGAAGGCCTATCTGATATATCGCCAATGCGTCCAGGTAGGATAAGTTCCTTCTCAAGGTACAGTGGGTGGTTTACCGGCCCATAACCGGACACCGTGACTCATTCAGGGGATGAACGCACACTTTGTTTGATGATCTCACTTAGCGGATTTTTCTCTGCATTTTTCTTGGACCCGCGGTATTTTCTGTCTTTCCCTCTCTTCATCATCATCACTCATGCGATGGTCTTGAAGGTTTAAGTCTACACCAGCTAGGGTGTAGACCAATGTTTAGGCGCAAAATTTCGCACAAACTGAAAGGGTAGAGCCCCGATTCCTGCGACCGACCACGAATCAATAAATTTGGATCATCTTCCACACTTTAGATTACAACGGCAATAAACTCTTCAGTACACACATTGATTTAATGTGTTGGTGTTATAGAGTCTGTTTTGTGGCATAAAACCTATACACAGTTCGATCAATGGCTTGCTCAGATGGACGATTGTATCCGCCATAATTATTGAAAAGTTGTCTATATATTGCGTGCATTGTTGACTGCTTTTCAAAATAATATGCATATTGATTTACCAGAGTGCTGTGATCATAAAAAGCAAAAAAGTAAGTTCTCTCGGTCTTAAACGAATATTATACATGAAGGAGAAAAACATGGTTGTGATATGGTCACAATAACCATATTATGTTCTTTATAACAATGTATAGTTGCGGAGAATCAATTATGGTTTAAAGCAACAGAATAATGTTTGCGCTAAAAAATATTTTGTTCTAGTTCTTGACAGTTTAGTAATTTTAGCTAAAATTTTAAATTGTTTTTTATTGATAGAGAAAGTGAAAAAATAAAAGCTTATGTACAAAATAAATAATTAAAAAAAATGCAAGATATGAAAAAAAAAATAAAAAGGGAATAAAAACATTAAAAAAAAATGAAATAAATATATACGAGTATGTATGTGTTGTAAGCATATATATTTTTATTTTTGTGTTTGAAGCACAATTGTGAAATCATTTATTTGGGCTTATAAACTATATTTTTATATAACTGATTCTTGTAGCCTATGATCTAAGCGTTCTTTTAAAATAATTGATTTTTTTTATTAATATATGTTTCTAAATAATTTTTACGACAAATCGTATATGAATAAAACAATAAAAACGAAATCTTTTATATCTGGAAAATTTTAACCATTTAATATTTATATTTAAACATAATTATGTTTATACTTTAGAATGTTGTTGTTTTGCTAGACAACAATATGGTTGCAATTGTAACAATACTATGTTTTGTTTGCAACCCTATAATGCAACCATCATATTTTGCTCTTAGATTATGGTTACCTCAACCATATTTTTTCTTTGCGTATTTGTGTATACTTTGTTAAATAAATACACGAAACTAAGATGAATATTAGCATCGCAGGGTGTCCAATAAATATATACCACGAATGCAGACCACGGTACCCTTTACTATAAACTATCAGCTAGTAACTGTCGACCTTCTTTCTTATTACGAAGTCTCTTTTTCTTGCCAATATTTTCTATGATTGAGGTCTCTCTTTGTATCGACATTTATTATGCTTTCTCCTGTCATCCTAGGCATAGAGTGCTAGCCAGTGCAGTGAAATGCCTTTCACTTGCCGATATCTGATACCCAGCTGTATTAAATGACTGCCAAGAATATTTTAACTTTGAGGATAATGTGGCATATTGCATCGCAAGTCACTAAGGCCATTCAAATCACATCATCTACATAAGAGATCATTTTATAGATTTCTGGTACTTAGCGCTATTCGTCTGAAACCACATGTCTTTCATATTCATATCGTTTTAAATGGATAAGCCAAACAAATGCGGTTGTTGCCACGAAATAAAGAGAAGTAGCACTTCAGACAATAATACCTATTTAGTTATTTTTATAACAATGCTACATTCTGTAGGAAAGGGATAGATGAGAGATAAGATAGTTTGTGAAAGGAGAAAGGTATAGCCATTTTATTAGTTATTTTACTTCGCCGGCGAATATGCTATAAAGAAGTACTGACCAAGGAGGGAGGCAGCATGTTGGTGTTAATTCTGAATATGTATTATACCATTAAATAGAAATAACATTTTTATTTTTACGATTGCCGCAGGGGTATATATATATATATATATATATATATAGAGCAGCCCTCGTACCTTCTGGTTTTATCTCCAATTTTCATATGCCCAAAATCAACGATATTTAGCGCTCACATTTATTATACGAGGGCTGCTATATATATTTCTGGCCTGGCAACACTGAGTGCTGCCAAGTGCAATCTGACATTTCCATTGGAAAGTTTGTCATTTTTAAGTATAATCGTACTCAGAATGTTTCGACGTACGACCATTATTTGTGTTGTTTACAGTGACTTGAAAAAATTAATATAGAAAAAAATGGAATTAACTCATGAACATATTCGTGCCATCATTTTTCACAACTTTTGACGTGGATTATCACGACAAGAGTGCATTGATGAACTTAAATCTTTGTATGGCGATCAAGCACCATCCTATAGCACTGTGAAAAATTGGTATAATGAATTTAATCGTGGCCGAAGCTCGCTCAAAGACGAATTCCGTGAAGGTCGTCCAAAAACGGCTGTTGTGCCAGAGAACATTGATGCCGTGCGTGAACTCATAATGCAAAATCGACATGCGACATACCGAGAGATAGAGACATTCTTGGAAATTTCTTTCACCAGCATACTTTGAAAAAGTATAAAACCATTTTTCATTACAAATATTCGCATTTTCACAATTAGGCCAGAAATATATAGAGCAGCCCTCGTAAAACAACTAAGAAATATTAAATATAATAATCAGGAAAGCAATCTTCATTTATATTTTATTGCACGCAAAAACCTTTTAATATTTAATTATTGTAGAAATGAGTCATACACGTATTTTCAAATCGGCTTGCATGGTCAAATGTTGTTGTTATTAATGCTTTTCCTATACGTTTCATTCAATATTTTCTTTATTGTAAAAATTTTATTTCTTTTAAACAACCAAAATTCACATTAAATCATTTTTGGAAAACAATAAATGATTGCTTACAATGCATTTAATACGTGCATATGTATGCTTGCACACATACACACATACGTGACACACTATTTAATTTATGCCATTGTATTTTCCCTTTTGAAGCAACCAGTTTTATCAATGATCAATCAAAGTTTGTTTTGGTTTGTTTGAAAATGCAACAACGATTAATTGAACAAATTTGAAATACAAAAATCTTTAGATAATCTTTGATGGGTTTTCAATTATTATTAATGTTAAGTGAATATGCACTCACACAAAGTGCTAGATAAGATTTTTTAATTATGTTGCCAGACATGAAATTTAAACATTATTTTGACGTTTTTTTTTTTTTTTTGTTTTGGAATAAAATTTATTACACAGCATTAATTATTTTCTTAAAAAAAACTGTTTTATGTATAAATAAATTGAAATTGATTCGGGTTAAAGTTCACTTTTTTAATTTCTAAAAACCTTTTATTTTTATTTTAAACGCATAAAAGATAAGTCCAAATTAGCAAGAGAACTATTGACGATGTAGTTTTCATACCAATTTTTATGGGCGTTAAAACAAACACAAAATAGTACTTAACTATAAATTTAGGTAAGAGGTGAATCTTGTCACTGGCAGGCTCAGAGTCCAACTTTTGACATTTATGTCCTGAATTGTACCTATAGCAGCAATAGGTAATTTTTAAAAAATTAATTTAAAATAGTTGTGAAAAATATGTAAGTGTTAAACGATTTCAATGGGTAATCAGAGCAGAGGTTCTTTCTCTATATATTTTGTGACTTTGAAAAGATTTTTTCCCACGGCCTCTTATTTGTGAAACATGCGCCTTAACAATCTTACACGGCCATCAGCGCTACGTCTTTGTATTTTTTTTTTTCACCGAAAATCGTGCTTCTCGATGCCTTTTAAGACAACACGCTACACCTCTGGAGACCCGAACTCACCATTTCCTGTTTTATTAACCAGGCTCTTTAAATCGTACCATTCACGACCACCACACTCTGTTGCCATGTTGTCACTTTCTTCACTCACACTTCTTGTGCCCTGATTTCCTTGTTTAGCGTTAACAACAGGCGTCGTTTACCATCTCAGCTGCTAATTTCTAATTATAGACTCCTTAGCTATCCTCTCTGCTGTTTTAGTGTAATGGCCGCTTTGCAAACTTGTCTGCCGCGGCTACACCCAATATTTGTTTGTCTTTCTTTACCAAGCTAGACTTTGAAAATTTTCGAATTGCTCGCTTCTTACAACTACTCATCCAACAACAACTATATGTATTTTTTTTTTTAATTATCGCGCTAATTATCCCGAATTATTAAAATCACCGATATTGATTATTGAGGCTGAAAGCACGTTTTTGCTTAAACTTTGATTTTTGTCTTTACTTTATTGTTTGGACAAAAATCTTTAGTTTCTTTAAAATATTTGTGAGAAGTTTTCTGAAGAGTAAGGTAAGTGGTAGCGAAATGGCTATCGAGACATTTCAATATCCTTTATTTTAATAATTTGTTCGCGATCATTAGCGCGATAATTTTTTTTTTATTTAATAACTCCTTTAATTATATTTCTTTTTCTTTA
Source organism: Gymnosoma rotundatum (assembly GCA_916610165.2). Classification (NCBI taxonomy): domain Eukaryota; kingdom Metazoa; phylum Arthropoda; class Insecta; order Diptera; family Tachinidae; genus Gymnosoma; species Gymnosoma rotundatum. The sequence goes on from OU744336.1 coordinate 64,243,371, forward strand.
ACTCTGGTTCACACACCACACTTTTTAGTGGCGATTTACTAAAACAAAAACACCTTTTAAACACACTTAATCTTTATTTGTGTGATTTTTAATGCAATAAAGATTACTCGCTTTAATCATAGTCATACAATTTGGGATCGTGATATGCTCCTGTCATAGACAGCTAATTGCAAAAAGCGATTATTAGTGATACGATAACAATCGCATAAAATAGTTCAAATAAAGTAAATAGTTTTAAGCGAAGAGCACTGTAACTATAGATAAAAAATATCTGAAAATCTTCGAAGAAATATTGTGATGCAACGTTGGCGGTTATTTTCTAAATTAAAAACTTCATTAACAAAATGTATGAGGGAGTTTACATTAAGGGCATTGTATCAGCTACAAAAGTCATGATGCAGAAGTTTTTAGGCAAGAGGTGTAGAGAAGCTTACGGGGAAGCAAAAGTGGCACGAAATGAATATTCATGACTCTTTTTAGTTTTTTCTCGCATTCCTGTTTCTCCCCTTCGCTTTTTGCAGTTCTATGCTTAAACGGTGTTACCAAATGGCTGTTTTGTTCCTATATTGTTCAAAAATTAATACGTTTAGTTTATAGCAACACATAAAAAATTGGTTGATAAAGCATCATAAAATTCTCTCAGTTGGTACAAAAGAGTCATAATCTAAACGCGTGATGACTTACGGAGATTCTTTAAAAGAGAAAACAATAAAAAAGTCAGCTGCAACGCCCTTAATGTGAACTAGCTCTATGTAGAGGTTTTTTTCAACAAAATTTTACGATTTTTCAACACACTTCTATGTGGCAACCTGGTCTTTAAAAGGTTTTTTCTCATTTATTTATACGTATGTATGTTCAGGTGAGATTATTATTTTTATAATTTATATTATTTTATTCTATACACAGCCTCTTTTCAAAGGCTCTCTTCAAGTATATTCGTTTGTATGTAAACGTACGCAAACACATACATTTATAAAGGGTATACCAACAAGAATACACAATTTGATATTTTTCCTTATTAAACAAACAGGACAAGGGTTGCGCAAAGTGCCATTTGTTTTTAATACAAATATGCAAAAAATTTTCTTTACCTAAAAATGACATAGATCTTGAATGAAAGGACTACATAAACTAGAATCTAAGTGACTAGAAAATTTCTTATGCTGCTGTAGGACATGTGACATAATCTAGTTGATGCCACATGTTGTCCGCAGAAGAAACTCTTTAGTTATGTCATGATAAAAAGCCGTATTTTCCAATGCTATAGAGATACCACTTGCCGATCCGCATCAAGCAATGTCAAGGTACATATAGGTTTACGAACCTTTAGTAAAGCAGTTATAAAGATCTTGATATTTTTTAAAGTAAAAATTGCTCAAACAATAATGATTCATTTTTAAAAATTGTTTTATAGTGAAAATGTTTTTCTGTAGCTTTATGCTTCATTTTTACTAACCCTAAAATGTCAACTGTCAAATTGTTGTTTCGGTATTACTTTACCGTTTACCGTGAGCTTTGTGACAACCTTTGCGTAGGTGTTATTATTTATATCTATTAAAAAATGTTTTATATTTTAACTGAGTGCTTTTTTCTTGTTATTTATTATTTTTTAATGTTTTATGTTTGTATTACCCACTTTTTGTTTTTTCTTTTCTTTACAATGACATTATTTTTCCTTCTGAAATATTTGAAATAAGTGTTTTGTTAAGCTTTCATCGTTTAAATAATTTTTTTTTTAATTTTTTTGTTTAATTCAAGGAGTGTATTTGTAAAAATTATATGTTTTTCGAACGTTTGGTATTCAAAATAAGGAAACATTTCATTTTAATTTATTTAATCTTTTAAAATTGATGCTACAATTTTCAAAAGAAAAGCACCACTTAAAATAATTTGATGCTTTAGAATTAATATTTACAGTCGTGCTCAAAGCATAAATAATAGAGTTCATATTTTTTATTCGTATTCTAAAAAAATATTTATTAATAATCTTTATCCAAAAATAATAAAGTTTTTATAAAATAAGAAGAGAAAACTGTAAATAAAATCGCTCTAATTTTCAGAATTGGTTTGTTACCAAAAACATTAGACATTTAAGAATATTTTTTTAATCAGTATTTATGAATCTTTTAGTCCTTCTAGCGTAATACCAAAATTGAATAAATAAACAGAATCACCTTAGATCACACATGGCCTTACGTTAGAATAAGTTTTGTTTTGTATTAATATATTTGAAGTGGATGACAAACACTCAAATTCTGCAGTCAAATTATTAAAGTGTGTGCGTGCTTTTACATAAAAATAGACGCGCAGATTTGTAAAGAATATATGTTTTTCTGTAAAAAAAAATACACAATTTTAGAATTTGACTGCAGCATTTAAACGACAGTTACCGATAGCGTGCTCAGGGGCATGCTGAGTTCTTATGCATAACGAAGTCGATTGAGTGTCCATCTATCTGTCCGTGTTAGTGTTAAAATCAAGTTCGCCAAGGCAAACAATTTAAATACGCCAATCGATTAGACATAGTGTTGTAAGAGGTGCTATTGGAAATCAGCCGGATCGGTCCATGTTCTTAGATGCAGCTTTTTTAGGGTCAAAGAGTAAACTTAAAAAAAAAATATGGTAATCTTGTTTAAGAAACATTCAAATTAAGTTATCTTTTTGAAATCAATTACATGCATTAGATACTGAAAGAAAAAATTTGTAGGCGGAAGCAAAACAGCCCGTGTGGGGGAAAAATTTGTTTTGCTTTTTTTAAGCTTTCGTTTTTTCAAAGCGTTTAAAAGTAAATATTTAAGTAGTAATTTATGCTTAATATATAACTACACTTTAAATACCCATTAAAAGATAGATCTCATCCAATAAACTGAGCTGGAACATGATAAAAAAGGTCTGCACGGGGAATGAAGGAAAAAATGCTTAAAGACATGTGACTCATATTTTCCTATATTAAAATTAACGGAAAAGGTTCCTAAAGAGAGTTTATTAAATAATAAAACTATAAGATACAAAAATCTTAAAGTTCCTAAATCAAACACCAAAATTGCAATTTTGTAGACGTTTGCCCATAGAAACCAAAAAAAATCACTAAGTACCTGAACTTTGAAAACTATGTAGTCGGCTTGCCTTTAATGGAATGTAAAATCTGCCAAACTCTAGCTTGACGGCATCTTCATCAATGCTGCTCGAGCTAATTTTGATTTTTCAATTAACTTTCAGTGTATAAAATCTTTAAATATTGTCAGCCATCAGCAGCGGCCACTAGCAATAAAACTTTAATTGAATAGAGTAAATAGGCCACAAACGAAGCGACACATAATAGAAACATTAAAAAAGAAATAAATTGTTAAATTTCAACAACATCAAGATTGACTTGGGTCAAAATAATTTAAAAAATATAGAAAAAGAAAATAATAAAAAAACGACATTTACTTGCATAATTTAACTTTGAATATAAAATGCAAATGGAAATTTTATAATAAACTCAGGGAGTTCCTGTTCAGGTTTTGTTTTTTTTCCTTGATTTTGTATAACAACAAAGAAAGTTGTACACAATTTCCAGGTATTCTAGCGATTATTAATTGCAGTAGAATTCTTCTAATTTACAAAACAAAAGTTATAAAGAAAAAATATTTTCATTAAAATTCATACCATTTTCCCGTGCAGTTTTGCGATGGATATTTTTATGTTTTAATTCTCCGACTTTGTGGTTTTTGTTAATAATTTTACTGACTTTTGCGTTTTATTTTCATTGTTAAGAAATAATAAAAAGCGATTGTAAAAATAAAACGTGTTCAAAGACAAAGTTGAGTATTTTATATCATTTGTAGAGAAATACACTCGTATTCAATTGAATAAACTCAAAAGTTTTATTACTTTAATTATTATTTATTTATTTTTTCTAATTAATAAAATGGCAAAGCCTGAAATTTAAAAAAAAATTTAAGTATTCTGCACATAGCCCACACATGTTCTTACTCTTTCTCAACGCAAGTGAAGCCTAAGACTGCTACATTTTCCTACTTACATTACAATTGGAACATCTTACTACGCTAAACGTAGTAAAAGCTAATCTCTTATTGTGCTAGTGGGCGTGGCGATTAAAAAAAACAATTGAAACAGTCTGTCATAAAACTCAATGGATGTTTTTCGGTTAATGAGGTAATGTTGATGTGGGGCTTAGGCCACTTAGGCACAGCCGGGAATGGAGCAGCAGACGAAAAGAGGATCTGCTGTTAATTTCCATGGACCAGAACTCAAAGTAAAGATGGAAAATGGCCTTACGCGACCAAAGATCCTACAGTGGCTGGACTCATTTAGTCTAAAAAGATGGAGGCTTAATAGCACACGTAGACAGGCTCGATGTATGCTTAAAAAGGTCCAAGAAGTTCCTTTAAATGGATAACTGCGATCGTGGAGATTTTAAGTATCATCTGGGCACGAGGATAAGATGGTAGCGCACATTGTTTGTGAACGTTCGGCACAGGTTGGCATAAGACTTAAGACCACATATGGACAAAAGCTTTAGGAATGTATATGCCATGAGGGATCTTAGCCTTGGACAAATGCTGGCAATTACTGCATGCTGAAAAAGAAAGCCGGCAGTTATCAGTCGACAGTCTAAAATCACTAAGATCGAGAGTAAAGAGTAGTTGTTACATATGACTTAATGAGGGTATCGTTGCCTTAAATTACAATTCAGTTATCTACAGTCATTAAGGAAGAAGGAAGACCTAAATGGACCCTCTTGGGAATCGATCTGCTTCGATATCGCCCTTCATTACAGAAATTTTTTTTTTGTGTATTTTTGGTTTAATATTCGATTTGTATATTATTTTAATTTCAGGTGAGCTATGACTTTTTCCTTGTACTTTACATCAAAACGTACTTTGAAAGTGTGAGGTACAAAAAAAGGTAATGGGGTACATTAGCATTAAAGAAAATTATTATTAACCCTTTTGAAAGAGTTGCGGTATAATACTTGAATTTTATTAGCAAAATTAACTGTTGTGCTTGAAATGGCCGGTTGTTTCTTTAGCAAAGTTTAGATATGCGACTTAGTCTTCGTTATGCTCTTAATGTTTTGCTTGAGAATATAAATTGGCTTCCTAAGTTTTAATAAATAAAATGCAGTAGTAGCATTTTGTTATTGGTTACACAACCAAATATAAATTGTCACGGATTACATTGAAACAACCGTACACTGAGTACCAAATTAACAGTTATAAATAATTGTTAAAACTCTCAAAGATTTTTAAGCATAGATTCGAACACTAGTTTTAATTTTATTTTTTAAATAAGAAATACTTTATTGTTTGATACGCCGTAGAATCAGAGTTGCATGTAGTTATTTTAAAGATTTTCTTTGTTGTTGTTCAATTCGTGATTAAAACGTTATAAAAACTAAAACAGTTTTAGAAAGTCTTAATTTTATTGTAGCTACAACTTGTAGTAAAAAATATAAAAAAATAGTTTGTTATTATTTCAGTCCGTGAATGAGTTTCTAATAATCTTGAGATTGTAATTATAAAAAAATATTAAATAAAATAAAGTTCTTATCTTAAGCAAACTTTTACAATGAGACACACTACTGTTGAAAATCTTAAGACACCTTCGATATAAATATAAAAGTTTTAAAGTTTGAATAAAATGATTAAAATTTTCAATTCATAATAAATTATTTATTAATCTGGCTTAGGTTGATTTTAATTTTTAAATCTTTTTTAAAAAGAAAAAGTATTTTTAAATTTTTGCAATCGTTTTTTTAAGAAAACAGAACATATTAAACATTAGCAGAATGTAATAAAGCTTTTTCTGCATCGATACATCCATCATCAGCATTCTTTACATATATCCACCTAAAGTTGTGTACTTCAATATCATCATTTAACTATCTAATTTTTGTAGCTAAAAGTCATAGTCCACGCACAACCCAAAGCTTATTTCGTTGTTTTCTCTTTAGATCGTTATATACCGTACCTTCAGCCACGAATGCAATTTTTGTTATATCAAGCAATTTAACAAATTATTAAAAAAAAAGAAAACTTTTCTTTATTTATTCATGAAAAAACATATTTAATAACAAAGTATTTAAAACACGCAACTTTATTGTTTCTTCTAAAATGTCTGTCTATCTGTTCGTTTTTCACTTTATCTTTTTCTGAAATTTAAAAAAATACTAAAAACTAAACGGTGTTTCGAAAGTCTCTCAATATTATTAAAAATATTCTTTTATTTAATGGCTACCGGCTCCCGTGGTACCATTCAATGACACTATTCAAGCCCTTGACAAGTATCGGGTGTTTTTTAAACCCGATAGAACTTTAAACTGTAAAAATAACGCAAAAAATTTACTTTTAATGAAGAATTTTTTTTATACGAAAGATCAGAATATGGCATTAATATTTAAAAATTATTTCGGGCATATGGCCGTCCAATTTTTGATCACTTTTTCAAGTACTGCTGGCGAATAACACGAGCACAGTTGGCTTAAAAGCGTCAATTGTTGCTGGTTTATCAGCTTAAGCCAGTGACCGCGTGGCCCCACAGAAAATAATCGAAAGGTGTCAAACTGCACGACCTTGAATTCCAATTGACAGGTACCTTTCTCGCAGTATGGCACGAAGCGCCATTTTGTTGAAACCACATGGCGGACGACAATTCAATTTCATCTACATTTTCAAACAAAAAAATCATTAATCATGGTGCAGAATCCATCTCCATTGACAGTAACGTGATGATGCCACCAGCGTGTAAACCATACCAAAAGGTGCATTTTTCTGGATGCAATGGAGTCTGTAGCGTATGTTGTGGATTGATCTCACTCCATGTGCTGCAATCTTGCTTATTAACAAACCCGTTAAGCCAAAAATGAGCCTCATTGCTGAACACAATAAAACAACGAATCACTTACTAACTGCTTTAGAGCCCAATCGGCGAAAGAACGACGCATATAATGATTTCGTGGCTTTAATTCCTGAACTAGCTGGATCTTTTGCAGGTGTAGGCCAAGATCTTTGCGCGAAATTTTCCACGTACTGGTCGGATAGATCCCCAACTTCTGCGACCGACGACGAATCGATAAATTTGAATCTGCGACCATAGTTTCGTTTACAGCAGCTATATTCTCTTCAGTGTGCACATTCCTTCAAGGTCTTGGTGTTATTGCATCCTCTAGAGAGTATGTGCTACGAAATCTATTACAGTTCGACAGATGGCTTGCTTAGACGGACGATTATGTGCACCATAAAAATTACGAAGTCGTCCATAAGTTGCTCGAATTGATGATTGATTTTCAAAGTATACTTGGATGATTTGCTAGCGTTGTTCCTGCACAATATGGGTCTTGTTCCCCTTATACCCCAGGAGCACTTCGTAAAATAGGGGCCGTTATTTTGACGAATATGGTTTGATCTCTTATACCTTTTTGAGGCAGAAGTACTCATTGTTTTGTCCTCTATAAGAAAAATGTATAAAACATGAATACAAAATTAGATGCCGTCATTTTCACTTACATGACCTTTTAATCCTTTAAGTATAGATTTTTGGAAAGTTGCGTAGAGTGTTCGCCCTTTATAAAAAAAATTGTAACAAATATAGTCATAAAGGAAGAGCGTTCCTTTGAAAGACCTGAAGTGGCATATGTGGTCTTGTGTTTATTTTATAGTTTATTTCGTAACTGTTCTTAAGTATTTTAAACAGATGATTCAATTTTCTAAACGTTCTAATGTTGCTAAATATGCTTCTCTTACGAGATGTTATTTGTTATCTCTTTTTTAATAAATCTTAATTTTTCACTGAGAGTTATGGATTTAATAAATTTTATTAGACAAAGTTTTGTCACTCATTGCTATTTTCTGTATTTGAAAAACCTGTGTTTGTATTATCAGAATATTTAGATCAGTTAATGGTATCGCCATAAAATGTCAGGCCGTATTTTTTTTGCCAACATCCTGGCTTTTTGTAACACAGCTGTAACCATGCAAATGCTGAGTCAACCATTTTGTGGTGAATCACGCAAATATAAAGATAAAGGAAATGACAAAAAAAATTGTCTCCCTTTTTTGTGATAATTTAATTGCGAGAGCACAAAACTCGTCACAAATGGCTAAACAATTTAAATGAAATTATATTTAAATAAAATTAGAATAAAACTTTAACAAAAACTACAACTAAAACAGTTGAATAAACCTTTATCAAGTATTGAGAAAAAAAGGCAAAAGCGTAAAACAGAACAACAACGAACTGTAAATTAATATGCTTTTTCAGCATGCAACATAAAAACATACATACACATTCGAGACAGTTATCCATAAGAAAAACCTGTTATTGTTTACCAGCATAATAAAAAAATTACAAACTAAAAAACTTTTTAACATTTTGATAACTGAGTTTGTGGGGTAACACAATTAAATACAATTAAACACTTTATTAAATTGATTTATTTTAAGGAAATTGTGTAACAAAGAGTAAACAGATGCCACATTGTTTTTAGTTCACACATTGTCAAGAAGACAAATTATAATAAAGACAAAAATAAATTAATTAATACATGCAAAGAAAAAACATGGTTGAGGTAACCATAATCTAAAGGCAACATATTGTGGTTGTATAATATGGTTGTAGGCAGAACATAGTATTGTTTTATTTAATGACAATATTGTTGTCTACCTAACCATAACATGGTATACTATAAACATAATTATGTTTGGACTGTAAACATATTATAACTAAATGTATAATATTATGTTTCAACTTTTTTAAAAAAATGTATTGCTGCTCACCTTTTTATTTGTTTTGATGATTCGTATCTTATTTTTATACCCTACACTGTTTTTTAAATGTTTTGATTCCCTTTTTATTTGATTTCATATTTTGCATAACATTTTTAATTATTTATTTTGTACAAAAATTTTCATTTTTTTAACTTCTCTAGCAATACAATTTCAAATTTTAGCTACCAGAAAAATGAATAAACTAAGAAATAGAACGAAACTTTGATTGTGGTTGAAATGTTTTTTATGTTAAAACCAACCATGTTGCATTTTTTGTGCACAATAACCATAAAATCGTTAAAAGTTAACAAAATATGTTTGTCGTAACTAAAGTTTTGGTGAAAACAACAACATTTGGTTCTTCGCAACTGTACATTGTTACAAAGAACATAATATGGTTATTGTGACCATATGACAACCATGTTTTTTTTTCTGCGTGTGTCATTTGGAACAATGAAGTAACTTTAATAAAAAATAAAAACAAATATATGAAGCAATAAAGCATTAAAAATTAAGAAGAAGAACACCAAGTGAAAAAATTGGCGCTCGCCCATATTTTCCGAGTTAAGGGCCTCCGAAATTTTTAAATTTTTTAAAATATCAATATGGGTATCATTTTAAAGCTTCTAATGAGATCTTTAAGGAAATACCAAAATTTATTTTAAAATGTTTAACCCATTAAGAGCCGATGACATTTTTATGTAAAATTATATATGTAGTACTTTATTTTTTTCTTATTTTTCAATTTTGTCACCCCAACATTTATTTTTTTTGATTGGAGTTACTTCACTACATTATATTTACACAGATGGTGAAGGGCATCTAAGATTCGGCATAGCCGAATAAAGCACTTTTACTTGTTAGAGTTAAAACCAACCATGTTGAAGTTTTGTTCATAGTAAAGGCTGGTTCACCGGCAAAAATTTTGTTCCGAAACATTTTTTTTTTTATATGTAGTTTGACATTTTATTTTTTGAGAGAGAGAGAAACTACATATAAAAAAAAATGTTTCGGAACAAAATTTTTGCCGGTGAACCAGCCTTAACAATATAAATGCTAAAAATTTTTTTATCGCACTTGCAGTATTGTCGAAAACACTTATAATATGTCTGTTTAAATATAAATTGTTACAGAGAACATGATATGGTTATTGGGACCATATCGCAACTATGTTAATAGATCTTTACTAGATTAGAAAATAATTAATTCAAATTTATAAAATGGCACACTATTGCAGAATTTTGATCAAAAAAGCACAATTAAACCTGCCCCCATAAAAAGTGTACGTTTTGGCTAACCCGAAGCCATAACTTTTTTCGGCTTTTCTAAAACGCACAAATATAGAGATGACTGCTGCATAAAAAATTAAACAATTTGCTAAATGTATTACTTCTGTATTCCCTTGGATTAAGCCCAAAATCCTCAGATCTGGATACAAAAAAAAAAACTGAAACCGGATGAAAAAAGCCCTATTTTTGTTAATAAATTCTGTAAAATATTGTACAAGGCTGAAGCTAATTGTGCTATTTATGCCTGGTAAAAATTCCAATTTTGGGAGTTTTTATGCATTATTTGAGAATTTCGGGATGGTTTTTATATACTTTTGCAATACTCACAGCTTTTTCATACTTATTTATTATTTTTGAAATACGCGCAAATATTTGTCCTTATGGTAAAATAGGGTATTGGCATTTTGGAATAGCGGACCAGGAGGGGAGAAAAAGGAAAAGCGGGCAGAAAACAGGCACTAACGGCTGTACCGATTACAATAAAATTTAAAAAAGTTTATGTAAAGGGTACACGCAAAGAAAAAACATGGTTGAGCTAACCATAATCTAAGAGCAGCATGTTATGGTTGTATTATATGGTTGTTAACAAAACATAGTATTGTTACATTTAATAATAATAATAAAGCTGATCTTGCAACCATACTGTTGTCTAGCGTAACAATAACATGGTAAAAACTAAAAACATAATATGGTTAAAAATGTCATTTTTTATAAGTGAATTATTATTATTAAGCTAATTTTTTTTGCTTATTATATATAATTATTTTATTTTTTTATTTTATTTGTTTTCATATTTTGTATATTAAATATTTTTAATTATTTATTTTGTACATAATATTTATTTTTTTCATTTTCTCTAACAATAAAAACAATTTCAACTTTAAGCTAACAAACAATTACCAAACTGATAGAAAAGCATTCTGTCAAGACCTAGAACAAAACATTTTTAAGCGCAAACAATATTTTTTTTTGCCTTTAATCATACTCTGATTAATAAAACTATATTATGGTTAGATATATTATATTATTTTAAATAAGTTATAAAACTTTGGTTTTAGTTCAAATTTTTTAACGTAAATAAATTTGGTTTTTACGGAAGAAAATTTTAGAAAATCCATCCGGGAAAGTTGGAAAATTGGAAAAATCGAAAATTGATTTTTTTGTACGAAATTTTGTGTGTTGTATTATTACTCTAAAGTTTGTCGGAAGCCTTCAAATTGGAGAGAGGCGAAGTTCGCCGGGTCCGCTAGTATATATATATATATATATATATATATATATATATATATATATATATATATATATATATATATATATATATATATATATATATATATATATATATAATTTGTTGTCTGCAACTTAACAATATTACAAAGAACATATTATGTTTATTGTGACCATATTACAACCATGTTTTTTCTATGTTTATTTCGAAAAAAGGGATTTTGAGGGAGAATGGGGAAGAGCAAAAATAACGTTGTTTTATTAATCTTAATCGATTTTAACAAATGAGATTCTTAAGATACATATTTGTAATATAGATATGCCCTGATCTGTATGATCCAAACTGATGTGATAAATTTCCCACGTGTTCGGAGTGGTAATATATTATACAGTGTTTAGACAGCTCATAAAATTCAACCCTGGTACAATAAGCTAGTTGGTCATAAAATGTCTTTAGGCAAATTCCTCAAATCGAAAGGAATTTAAAAAAAAATTTGTTCGATCATACGAAAAAGCTTGAATAATAGTATTTCTCCCCATAACCAAAATTACACAATAAAAGTTCAAACTCAAAAACTTATAATTTACCATAAATCTTAATATAAATATGCTAAAGATAAAAATTAATTAAATTATTAAACATTCAATTTTAATACCTTAGAAAATTGCACACAAGTAACAAATAAAATTAAAATTGAAATAAAAATAAAAATAAATTCTCAAAGAGAGAACAAATCTTTTTGTTAAAACAATGAATCAATAGTATTGATTTTATGGCTGCCATAATTTTGTTTTTGCATGACAAAACACAAAAAGAATTATTATTTAAATAAACGAATACAAAAAAGAAAAACAAAGAAATCGTTGTTAACTTTAGAAATATATTTATCATTATTGTTGCATTTTAAAGGGTTGTGCAGAAAAATTCATACTTTCATTAAAATTTTCTCCTTATTTTTTCCTAAAGACACAATCATTTATTTTGTGTGTGTGTGTGTGTGTGTGTGTAAAACATGTCACGGCTAAAAATGCTTCGTTTAAATTGCTGCAAGAAAAATAACGAAAGTTTTCCAAATAAAAACATTATTAAAAGTGGAAAAAATATAATAAAAAAAAAAAAAAAGTAAGGAGCTAAATACACGTGTCGAGAACATGTTCATTATTTCTAAAATTTCAATCTTTCTTTTTTTGTTATTATAATACAAAGAAAACCATTTATAGTTTATTTTATTATTTCCTTAATGACATTATTTTGTATTCATTACTGTAACATTTCATTTAATGAAATATGAGTTTAACACGCTTTTTCGCTTCAACTTAAACACACGCACGCAATTATGGAGGATTATTGAAAAAACAGCCTTTATTTTTATTTTTCAAGGGTCCTAAAAGGGTGTAGATTCACATAAACGAGAATGCAAAGATTGTTTAGAAACAGTGAAGGTTACTTTTTTTTGCATTACACTGTTACGGGGTTGTTTTTTCTGCATCTAAAATTTATAATTGAAATGTAATTTACCAAAAATGAAAAAAAAATACTTTTAAAATTATTTGTTTCTAATTCCAAATTCAGAGTCAGATTTGTAAAGTAAAAAAGGGGGTGAAATAAAAACGCTTAATGGTTTTCTTTTTTTAATTTCACTTTCTGTTCAATAAGCTTCAGTTACGAAGGCAAAAATATATGTTTTTAAAAATTCATATAATAATTATTTTTCAAATTAATGGAAAATTTTGTAAGGAAATTTGTTATTTATTTAATTTTTTTAATCCCAATTCTTATTATGCTTTTTTGTTACGCTTTCACTGCCTAACTATGTATACGATCGTTTTTATATTCTGCTATGCTAAATTTTTTATACCCATTAAATTTTTATAAGTCGCCAGGTCCTGTCTGTGCATAAAAACAGAGCCAGTAAATTTAGTTACATAAAATAATTTTTTTTGTTTACTGAATGGATTTTTTCTCATTAATTATTATTTCATTACCTCAGTACTTCATAACACTTTTCTTTTTATAAATTCCGAGCATCGTTTTGGCATTGAGTCCACAAGTTTTTGGCAGGTTTCTACAGGAATATTTTTTCACGCATCCTGATTTTAAGTCCAACGTTTATCTTTATTGAATGGATTTGTTCCTTCAAGACACATTTCTACTATTTGCCATAAGTTCTCGATAGGATTTAAGTCTGGGGACTGTGCCGGCCAGCCTGACGTTATGTTCTTTAAGACAGTCTTTTGTCCGCTTCGATTTGTTTCATGTCATTGTCTTGTTGAAACACCCATCGAAGCGTAATTTCCAATTCGACATAAGGCATCATAGTGTCATTAAGAATATTTGCATAATAAGCGGCATCCATTTTTTCCTCAATCCTAAATAAAAGACCAATACCATAATACGAAAAATATCCCCATACCTTTATGTTTCCACCTCCATGTTTAAAAGTTTTTGTGGTGTATTGTAGACGGAATTCGGTGTTCAGAGGTCTTCGTACAGGAAATATGCTGCTGTCTAAATTAAATAAATTAACTTTCGTTTCGTCAGACCATAGAATATTTCTACATTTGCTTACAAGCCAATCTACATGATTTTAGGCAAATTTTAATCGTATCTTTAGATGCTTTTTACTTGGGTATGGGACCTTTCTACTTTTAGCCTTTAAATTATTTCTAATAAGATGCCTTCTTGTGGTTGCGGTAGAAACATCTAGATTATGCTCTTTTTAAGGATGGAAGAGGTGATAAAAGGATCTTTTTTTACATAACGCAAATTTTTCGCACCAGTAGAGGTGTAATTTTTGACAGTCTTCCTCTATTTTCTGCCTTGCTTTCATATTTGATGTCGTTTTCAACCTTTTTTGTTAGAGCATCCAATTACTTCGTCAATTTGTCTATAACTTTTTCCTTTATTATGGAAATTTTTTATTGTCTCCCGAATTTCAAAGGCACAATGTTTACCTCTGCCCATAGTATTATTATTATATTTTTTTGCACACCCGTGTTCGCATCCAAATTTATACTGATAATAAAAAAAGATTAATGACGTTGCAGCTATTTTAACCATAACGGGATTAAATTTGTAAGAGATGTGTAATATTAGTGGAACAACTATTTTATGCGCACTTTTTTGTATAAGGGATTTATAAGGTAAAAGTATTGGGGATCAGGTGACTTCATATTAGTGCACATCACTGTATGTGTTATTTTATATAAAAATATTATCGGCTCTTAATAGGTTAAGCATTTAAAAAAAAAAAAAATATTATTTTCTTAAAGACCTCTTCAAAAGCTTTCAAATGATGCCCATATTAATATTTAATAAAAAATTGAGAATTTCGGAGCCACGTAACTCGTAAAATATGGGCGAGCGCCAATTTTTTTACTTGATGTTTTTTTTCTTATCTTTTAATTCTCTATCGCCCCATATACTTCTTCGTTCTTCTTTCTTCTTCGTTTAAAGTCGCATTGTATTATACGAGTAAAGTAGAAGTTTTTTACATTTCTTTTGCAAGTTTTTTTATGATGTTTTCATTTCCTTAAGAAAAGGATCGTTTAAAGCATAACCCTCGATCCTAACCATTATTTATTGTAATCTTATATTTTTTTATATGTTTTTTTTTAATTATTACTTAACTTTGTGACTTGTTTTACTTTGAACTTTAAATTTGTTTTAGTTTTTTTTAATTTAAAAAAAATTATTTATGAAACTTGACCTTCACTAACAATATCTCATCGATTAAAATATTCTTCTTAAGAACTTAACATTTTTAATTAACAAGTCTTAAAACTTTTTTCTAAAAAACACTTACTAAACAATAAATTTGATTAAAGAAAAATAGACAACAAATGGTAGCAATTTTTCTTTGTTCTCTTGTTGTTGTAAAAATAAATAAAGTAATTATCTTTTTGTAAGCAACATCCAAACAACAGATTAAATTAGATTTTTATAATAAAAAAATAATAATAATAATATTAACAACAATATAAAGAAAAACCATGAAGAAGAGGTCTGTTGTTCTTAATCACTTTTAAACACTTTAGTGCTTGTAGAGACAGGAGAGACTTTATGCTTGAACTGAACACAATGAAGTAGAGATGGACGGATACACAAACAAACACACAGCCTATAATACAGATAAAATCTACAGTATTGGCTGGTTTGTGCTCTAGTGTTTGCTACGTACTGAACACAATATTAAACTATTTGTGCCAGTATTATCTTTATACAAAAGATCTTAAGTTTTATTTAAGTCTTGGAAACTGCCAGCAGTAAATGTTTACGAATACAGCATTTATTTTGTAAGAAAATGTTTCATGCTACGACAAAGTAAAGAAATTGTTGTCTTCTTGCACCACTTCTGCATTCAAGAGTTTATCAATTTAATTGCAATATATGCATTTTAAACATTTATCAAGTTCAGTGCTTTAGAAAACGACTTATGAAATCCCCTACAAAAAATTTTGTTTTAAACTTACAGTTTAATCGTAGATATAATTTTTTTAAATCAATCAAATTCTCTTTTCATTGTGACATTTATTGTCACTCACCTTTTTAACTCTATAACTCCACAAGGATTTTAAGTCACCCAGCAACACAGCCACCTTTACTACACAATGGCCACTTTTAACTTTGCGGCTCTAGCGAAAATTGAACTTTAGATGTCTTCAGTACTAATAGTCACCTTTAGCCACGCACTCAAACAATTACTAGTTCACACTCTGCAATTTCGGTGAAATTTAAAGACACAATCTATTTATTACTACACAGGTGCCGATTATTTAAATAAAAAATTTTTCCAACAAAATTCTAGAGTCATTCATCAAAATTAATCAAAAAAATTGATAATTATTTAAGGTATTCCATAAAAAAAAATTACTCGAATATTCGATTAAAAATTTCGAATAAGAATTATTAATCTAATCTGTTGAAATACTCGAAAAAAAAAAACATTTTTATGGAAAAAAAATATTTTTTGTGGAAAAAAAGTTTTGCATGGGAAAAAATATTTTTTATTTAAAAAATAAAAAAAAAATATATTTTTTTATTTAAAAAATACTTTTTATTTTTTTTTTTCATAAAAATGTTTTTCTTTCGAATATTCGATTAATAATTCTTCTTCGAAATTTTTAATCGAATATTCGAATAAATTTTAATTCGCCTATTTGGCACATATTTTATTGCGAATATTTAAAAAAATATTGAGTATAAATTTTTAATCGTTTAAACCAACAGCTTAATTTAAAAATGCAAAATCACCAAGATCTAGGAGTTAGCTTTCGATGCAAGGTCTTCTTGATTTAAAGATTGTTTAACTTTGACTTTTGTTGTTAAAACAATTAAAATATTGTCATCACCGGTATTTTTTTTCTTTTATGATTAAACTGTAACTGCCGTATTCATAAAAAATCAAAATAGATTTGAAATATATTTTAAAACAAATTTGTATGAAAAATTTGTCATAAAACACATTTCAGAGTTATTTTCTTTTCTATGAATGCGGCAGTAAATGTTTATTTAAAAAAAAATATTTGTAACCAAAAAAATGTGTTTCGTGATCAGGCATAAATAAAGTGGCTGACAGAAATACTTATTAGTTGTAAATGTTTACCAAACACATTCTCTAACTTGAATTACAAATTTTCTTTTTAAAATAAACATTGTTCGCTTTTACTTTACATTTTTGTATCACATAGTTTTAAAAAATTATTCGAATATTTGATTATTAAAAAAAAATGGTCGAATAATTTGTTATTCCAACTAGAAAATTTATATTCGTTCAAAAAGAAGTAAAAGAAATTCTTCGATTATTCGAATAATTTTTACTCGATACAAAACTTTAGTCTCAATAGTTTCACCTCTTACTATTACAAAATGACAAAAGTTGCGGCGAACATTTGATGAAAATTCAATGGCCTTTAAAACCAATGCGAAACAAAGGTGATAGCCCGAAAAGGATTCTTCTAGATGTACACAAAATATGTTATTGTTTAATATTTTTTATATATAAAAAAGATATGACGGTATTATATAGTAAATGAAAAGAAACAAGAAAAAATTGTTTATAAATCATGCGGTTCCTTTGCCGATAAATTATTAAATTATAATTCTGGTGAACTTATCTTCGCTGAAAAGGAAACTCAAAGCTCAAGTCTTTATATGATTATTTTTCTGGTTATTCCTCAGAGAAATTAAGATTTTGTTGCAAATTGAGGACGCCTTAAAAGCAGCGCAGGCCAACTGTTGATAAATTTTTTTAAATGTGCTGTAGTAAAAAAAATAAATAAGTAAATGAAAACTTGGAACTATTTTCCCCCTTTGAATTGGTCTTAGACTCTTTAAAACTTTTTTAAATTAACTATTTGGGCTTAAATTCAAACTTGTTTTTCAGAAGGATAAGCCAGCTTGTATTTTTTCTATTGTTACGAATATAAGATCTGTCAACCCCTGTTGTTGTTATCTGTATAAGCGTGGTGAATAAGTTAACTCAACTAATGACGTGTATAGAATAATACCACAATTAACCAACAAAAGCTAAGCAACATCGATGGTTGCGTTGGTAGAAGTGCGTGCTATAAAACAGAAGATCGTGGGTTCGATCCCGCCTTTGCACATGCGTACAACGGAAAATAATAATTGTTATAAAGCACAAACCTACCGTGAGGCAGAAGACAATTATTGTGTGAAGCAATAGCAGATAATTTAGTAAAGACGTCTAACTAAATAAAGAGAGTAACAGATAATTGTCAAGAAGCCCTTTGTAATAAAAAGTAAGAACAGTAGCGGTTAGCGCAGGGAAGTGTAACAGCGTAACAACAGTGTATGTATGGCAGACGTGTGTTGTGGCTATTGGATTAAAGGGGATGACTGGTTTGGATGAAAGGAGTAGTGGAGATGTCTGTGGGTGTGTTAAGGTTATTAAACAAGGCATCGAGTAGTTTATTTCTCGCCGGAGTAACGCAGTAGTGTAGCGTGGATGGCTGCGTTTGTAGTAATAACGCATGTTTAGTAAATACGAGACGATGGGTTCCACAAGACCGGTAGGATCAAGAAGTATAGCCAGAGAAAGCTATAAAGTTTGAATACAGAATAATGTGCCACAGTACGTTTGTTCTTAAAAAGGACGTAACAATATGTACCTATTGAATAATAATGTGTTCATGTCACACGAGAGGAAATTACAATCGTATTTTATTATAATAATAGAGTTTAATTTTTCTGGTTTTCTATTTCTATTTCTTGTCTTGTATTTTTTTCGCTGTGGCTCTCGCCACATGTTCACATGTTCTCTTGTTTATTAATAATACGCTCTAACAAACATCATCAATACTCTACAGCACTCTGTGGGTCCTACGAAATACCATCTCAATATATACCTTGACTACTCAGCACAGGAGGAAAGGGTTTATGCCTACAAATTTGTTATTTCATTTGTAATTTTTGGAATATTCATATCTAAACCTGTCCGTCGGGTAGAAATCAGTTTTTCAACGTCCCCAGATAAGCTACAGAAAATTTATGACCACCACTCTCTCAGACAAAGTTTCCAAAGAAGTGCTATTGATATTTAGCAACATCGGTTCATAAATAGTTGAGATATATTCAAATAAAGGTGAATGTCTCAATTTTCCTTACGTTCTTTAGATTAAATTATGTTTTTCATACCCTTCACTACAAAAAGTGGTGATTCCGTTTGTAATTTCTACAATGTTCATTTTCGACTCCATAAAGTATATGTATTCAGACTTTTTATGCATAACGAAGTCGATTGAGCGATGTCCGTCTGTCCTTCCGTGTTTGTATTGTAATCAAGTTTGCCACGGCACTAGATTAGCTAGAGAAAATTTAAATACTCCAATCGATCAGACAGAGCGTCGAAAGAGGTGGCCCTCGAAGCCTGCTGCCTTTAGATTCAATAGATTAAGATTATTATTTTGAAAAAGAAATTAATCTTTAATTTCAGCTCTGTCATGAAAAGTGAAGAAGATACCATTCTTAGGCTTAAAAAGTGAAAACTATTGCCATCAATTGTTTCGATCCAAATAGCAAACATTTTATGCAAATTTTTGAACATCTATTTAAGATGACGATGTATTAATGCCATTTGAAAATCAGTCTAAATTAGTGTTTAAACTACTTTAATTATTATAACAGTTTTTCGAAATTCGAAAATACCATTAAAAATACAATTTTTCTCTCAGTGTAGCGTATATTTTCTTCTGAAAGTTCTTTTTTAAAAAGAATTAAAAATGAATAAAAAGCGATATGCTGAGTTATTAAATAAACAACAACAACAATGCTGTACAGGCATGGAAAACGAAAAGATAATGAGAATAATGTTGCTGATGATGATAATACTCGTAACGCTTGCATCAATGTTTAAATAAACAATTTTCATCTCTTATTCTGTTTGTTATCTAAATGTTTTTTTTTCGTTTTGTGTTTGATATTGAATTTTAAAACAAAACAGAAAAAGCCAACCAAAGAAAAAACATCAATTTTTATTTCTTTTATATGGTCATTGACTTTATTTTTTTTCAATATTTCCTTACTTTCTTTCAAAAACAAATGAACCCTTTAAACAAACATAAATTTATTTAAATGAAAATAAACAATTTCTTATTTATTTATTGGAGATCAATGTGGTTTTTCGTTTAAATGACGCCACTTGAAAACTTAAGGTGAGAAAAAACTAAAACAAAAAAAATTTAAAGTCGTCTTTGAAAACAGTAGTCCAGATCCCTTAAAGGCAATTTGTTAATGACCGTGAATATTGTTTTGCCTTTACAAATATAGACACAGCAATAATGAAGAAAATTAACTGCTTTAAAATGTTAATTTATTTGTAAAGTCAATTAGAACATTATTGGTGCGGCCAAATTAATATTGTTGAAGAACGACTTTATATTCTGCTTTTAAAGCCAATAGAGCACAAATGGTTTTTAATCAATCTAAAAATCATTTAAACAAATTCAATCTATTTTTTTTAGGTCTGTTAACTAATTTGTATGCTCTGAAAGTGACTTAATAATGTTTCATTTTATTATTTTTTTCTATTGTAGTTCAGGGACTTTACTTATGGAATTTATAACGTTAATGGTTTAAATATTTAAAGGGAGCAAAAAATAGAAAAAAAAACTTCCTTACTTTTTATATATACCCTTCACCACAGGTGGAAAAGGGTTATATCTGAGTTTGTCATTCTCTGTGGAATTTTACCCAATATCCATTTCGGAACCCATAAAATACGGTGTTCGCCATTTAACGTTTTTTTTCAACTAGTGCTTATTTCGTGAATGGCAACACTTAGCGCATGGCTGATTTGACAGAGTGAAAGAAACTGGCATCCTGCTCGATAAACCAAAGCGTGAAAAGCCAAAAACAGTGCGTACACCCGAGAATCATCAATGCACGGTCGTTCTCAACAGTTGAACATTTCGAAGACATCATTACGACGAATCTTGTAAAAAGACCTTGAAGTTGAAGCCAACTGACCATCTAATGCATTTTCGCTTTGCTAAGTGGACTTGCGATCGACTTACAGAAGATGCCGATTTTTCCAAAAAAAATCATTTTTTCAGATGAAGCTTGCTTTGATCTTGCCAGGTATGTAAACAAGCAAAATTGTCGCATTTGGGGCACAGAAAACCCGCACGCATACCTTGAAAAGCCGGTGCATCCAAAACGAGTCACTGTTTGGTGCGGATTTTGGTCCAGAAGCATAATTCGGCCATTTTCCTTCGAATATGAGCAAGGAGTAGTCGTTACAGTCAATGGCGATTGTTATCGGGCCATGTTGAACGAATTTTTGTTAACAAAAATTGAAGAGGGGGATATTGGGAACATTTGGTTTCAACAGGATGGCGCTACGTGCCACACAGCCGAAGCCACACTCGATGTTTTGCGCCCTGTTTTTGCAGAGCTAATGTCGTTTGACCACTTTGGAGCTACGATTTGTCCCCGTTGGAATATTATTTGTGGGGTGCCGTCAAAGATAAGTGTTACGCCGACAAGCCAGAGACAATTGACGCTTTAAAGGACAATATTCGTAAAGCCATTGGTGAAATACAGCTGCACGCAATCGATAATGTGCTTAAAAATTGGACCGATCGTGTAGGCTACTGCATGGCCAGCCGAGGCAGCTATTTGAATTAAATTATTTTCCATTATTAACCGGATGGATTGTACTTTCAAATAAAAGAAGAAATTCGAGCAAATATTCAGTAGTTTTTTTATAGCATTTTCAAAAAAAAGTTATTTGGCGGACCCTTTATATTTATCCTGAGCTTTGTCCGTTCCGAGTTCCGTCCGTGTTTGGGGTGAAATCAACTTCGCCAAAGCACTAGATAAGGTAAAAAAAATTTTACTGAGACAATCGATCAGATATAGTTTTAAAAATTTCGCTATTGAAAATCAGCAAGATCGATCCAAGACCTTCGAGGCAGCGGCCAAAACATCACGCCTGCCTCTAAATTTTCCATATCATTTGAAACATACATATTTGAGTAAAGTAACTCCAATGAAAAAACAAAAATATGGGCCGATAGAAAATTAAAAAATAAGAAAAAAAAACATCAAGTGAAAAAATTGGTGCCCGACCAGATTTTCTGAGTTACGGGGCTGTGAAATTTTAAAATTTTTTTAAATATCAATATGGGTATCATTTTAAGGCTTTTGAAGAGATCTTTAAGGAAATTCCGATGGCATTTGTATGTAAAATTATATATATGCAGTACCAAAATTTTTTTCTATTTTTTAATTGTCTGTCACCCCCATTTTTGCTTTTTTGATTGGAGTCACTTCACTAAACTACAAACAGAAATACTATATTTCTGATTAGAGTACTAGAGAGTTGAATACAATATAGACATATGTTGGATTAAAGATTTTGTAACAAAAATAAGATTTGGCGACCCTTAAAATATGTAATGAAGTGTTGCCCTTGTTCGTGTCAAAAACTTAAAAGGAAAGTTGCCACATGTTAACATGGCTGCGTTAGTTGAGATCAGTAAGAATATCATGAGTAATGAGTTCAAATCCCAACAGTGATTTAAGTGTAATGAAATTAAAACTGTCATTGTATAAAAGTATTGAAAAAAAATAATTATTATGCTGCTCTCATAGATGAGTTGATGTCTACCCATTTCGACAGCAGACGAGATGGTAAAATCATACTCCAAGCCGTACAATGGTAACACAAGCAACAATATAAAGCAGAAGGTCGTTAGTTTGAGTTTCGCCGGTTCTATAACGTATTGTGTGCTGGATGGCTGCGTTAGTAAAAGGTGCATTCTTACTCTATGGGACTTGAGTTACTTGAGTTTTGCAGGAGTCATATAATATTGTGGTGTGAAGTGTGTAATTTTCTTTAAAGCGCATGTTTGTGAAAAAACAGATCACGAAAATAAATACAATCAAAGCAACAAAAGAAGCATAAGTATTTGTAATCATGTTTTTAAATTAAAATAAAAGTATGAGGGGATCATTTAGTCAACAGAAGCTGAATTTTTACCTGTTGTCTTCTGACGGCTTATGGCGTTTTCCGTTGTTGATCGTTAGCTATTTGATTGTTTAATACCGGTAGCCCTTTACGTAGATTTTTTCTTTTGTTTTATATATTTTAAGACAGTACAATGGGTGTTTATGGTCACTTTCCGCGTTTTTCCAATATTAAAATAAAAACAACTTTGATAAGTTGAGAGCCAAGTACTATATGTTCTTATATTTAAACTATTTATTGCCCAACTTTGATTTCGCTAGTTGAGGTCTTCACTAGACCCCTTTTAACTTAAACACGTACCAATGGAAATTATGACATTTCTACCTGCAGCATTCATTAAAAAAAACTTCCATTATTGCACTTCGTCTTTAATCTGAAAATACGTGTGGGGGAAATGAAAGCACAACAAAATTTCAATTTGTCCAAGTGTAACGTGTACTCTTTTATTTAAAATCATTCACAATGAACTTTAATGATTTGGTTCACTGAACCGTAAGTTTATTTAACATTTTACTTTTGAGCATTTTTTTTTTTGTTTTTTTTTTAATCTCTTTCGCATGTTATAAGTCATCTATTGGATATTGTTATAATTTTTAGAAATAATGTGAGGCACTCTGGTTTCAATAATAAAAAAACATAAAAAATCAAAAGGCTTTTTTCAGAAACAAAACGTTTTATGCAACAAAATAATTTTAAAATACATAAAAATAAAAATGATGGGTTTCTTGTGAACTTAAAAAAAAATTTTTGTATTAAGCAAAACAAACAATCAAATAAAAGTTTGTGGAAGTTAATTTTGATGAAGAACCCCAAAAGAAAAAAAAAAAACAAAAATTAATATGTGCAACAGATAACGAAACTTTTTCCATGAGTCATAATCATGGGAAATTCCAAAATGGAAAATTTTACTACAAATTTTTCCAAAGAAAAATTTTATAAAATGTAAAGGGCGTTCTAAAATTTAGACATAATTTTAACTTACCACTATGTATATTTGAGCAACTTTAATATACAATAAAAAAGCTGATAGTCAAGGGTGGTAAAAATGGGGTACATCATGAGCGAAATTTTAAAATCAATATAGTTTGGAGAAGAGAACATGACGAGATACCTTAAAAGCGAAAAGACACATTAGGGGTTTTCGCACCGGGCTTGTTAGTTTGTTGGTCGTTAATCGGTTATTTTTTACAGGCATTTTGTTTTTGTATATTTGAAGCGCTACCGGATTAACATTTAACAAATTAACGACACGGCACCCCTGATAAAATAGTTCGTTTACACTTTCTCGTAGAATGTTTTATTTTTTTCAGAATAATAAATTGTGTCAGAACAATAAATCAGCTGCTTTACTACAAAACTTACCAGACTAACAAAGTTATAAAAAGGGGATCGTTTACAGTCGGTAACTTTAACAAATTAACAAATTCGGTGTGAATACCACTATTATCAAATTGATGGCTTTATAAGTCGTTAAAGTTGGTAAAGTGTTTTGCGGAAAACACCGAAACCTGTTGGTTCCGAATTTTGAATGGAGGCTTCATTAAATCACTCTTCCTTTAAAATGAAGAATTTTTAGTTACTCTATAACGCGACTTCTGTCCCAACAGAACAATATTGATGAAGTTTCAGCAAGATGATGTCACGGGACATCCATCTCATAAAACAATGCAAATCAATGCATGAGACATTTTCTTTATTATTTAAGAGACCAAAAAAGAACACAATATAAAAAAAATATTTTTATTTATTTTCAAGGTTGCATCATTTGGGACACCCTTTAATACTTTTATGTTAGATTTAATTAATATTGAAAATATTTACATGACACTTTTAAATATCTTGTTTCCCATAATGGCAAACTATTGCTTTTAATGCACAATTTTTTGTTGTTGTTGTTGTCTATTCATAAATTTAATTTCAAGTTTCGTTGTCATTATAGAAAAAACAAAACGAAAAAAAAACATTTTTATAATTAATCTGTCGTTAAAATTATTCGATTAAAAATGATGTGTGAAAATCTTGTGACTCTATTAAAAACTTTAACTGCAACTCGCATTGCTTTAAAATTTCATACAAAATGCATTTAATTTATTATCATTTAATTTGTTTTTTTTTTTTGTGGAATAGCGTAGAACGTTTAGTTGTTTATCTTTCCGGCGGAAATATGACATATGAAAACTTAATGTTACACATGCCAACACAGTGTACGACAAATACTTGGCTGACTTGACATCCAAGTTTTTAATAACTATGATGATCGTTAATATATTTAATTAAAAAAATAATTATCACTTTCGTTTTCTTTGTGATAGACAGTGAACAACGTGTAACATTAACAAGTTATCTTTTTATAACAAAAAAATATATAATTTGTGTTTTCTGCGGTTTTAAATCGCATTTAGGAAAGAAATTATTTCAGTCTCTACACTTAAAAAAATTTAAGATAAATTGGGTTTTTTTTTTGTAATATTAAGCTTGTTTGTTCAATAAAATTTTGAGTTTGGCTACTATAAACGAATTAAAAATAATTTTTAGCTTAAGTTCAAAAACAAATGTTCAAGACGATTCGAGAGAACAACAAAGAAATGCTTTGGGTTTTGTGTGGACTTAGTATAACTAAATTAATATTGAATAAACATCATATATTTAACCAACTAGATCGATAGAAGCAAAGAATCATGGTAAGGGATTTATCGATCCAGAAAATGCTGCATTTCATTTTGCTAGCGTCTAATATTTCTTGTTTTCTTTGAAAAACGTCCGAATACATTTGTAAATAATTTTTACTTCTAAAATTTTTTAAAATTTAAAATAAAAAATTTACGAAATCAAAAATTAATTTTAATTCATTTATAATACCTTTTCAAAAAAGTACCTTTTTATAAAAAGTACCTCTTTAAAAAAGGACCTTTTTTTTTTTAAAAGTACCTTTTTTAAAAAATTACCGTTTTAAGAAAAGTACCATTAAAAAAATTAAAAAACAATTAAAATTTAAAAAGTACCTTTTTTAAAAGTACCTTCTAAGCAAGTACCTTTAGAAAAGTTTCTTTTCAAAAAAGAAGTATATTAACTAACTTAGCGACTTGTAAAAGCAAAGTTTTTTAAAACAGTACCTTAAAAAAACCTTACGTTTGCAAAAAGTACTATGTAGTTAAAAGAGTACTATATATTAAAAAAAGTGCTATTTATTTCAGAAGTGCATAAAAAGTTAATATTATTGAGTTAGAACTTCAAAGCTCCTTGAGAAAAATTATTTTTAAAACAATACTTGTTGAAATATATCTCGTTAAACAAACCCCAAAAAGTTTTTAATATTTAATTTTAACACTGTTCTTAATCAAAGGTCTATTAGGTAAAAGTCAGCGGATGCTAGCATTGAGTCTCAGTAAATACAATATTTGGACAAAGGTAGGCTAAACTAAAGACATCAGGGGTTATCAATCAGTTTGAATTGTTCATGTTGTTACGTTTTTAATAACTCAGTTGGTTATCAGGAGACTGCAAGGGGTGGAAAAATTAAAAAAGCAGTCAGTATACTCCCAGAAAAAATTTGACCTTCCTAAAAAATAACAGGCGCCTGGAGAACCCAATGCCGATATTATTTTTCCCTTCAGATTGTTAAGCTTTTTATTCGTTGTCATAATATTTGAAAGAAATGCTAGGCGCCGAATTGTTTTCAAAAGGGCAATAAGCATCATGGAAGTCTAAAGTTAATTATGGATGTTTTATTATATTGTTATAAACTTTTTTTCTTTGGGGGCTACTGTCGTGTTCATTATTATTTTAGGTTGTGGAGCTTGTTTTTGCTGTAATGCACCCAATACGATATTAGAGAGAGGGAGACGGTTTATGGGACCTCGCAGGATGAGAAGACTCCGAAGGGACCGTCTGATGAATCCAACAGGATGGTTAGCGAACTTCAAAGGCGGCTAATAAATTTCAAGTAACCCTGAGTGGATTTAAGTGGGATAGAAATCTGTGAGTGGCACTCCTCTTAGCCAATGATGGATTCGTTGTTTCACTTTGTTTTGTTTTTTTATTGCGTTTAATATGTATGAAAGATCTTTAAAGAAAGCAATTGCAGTTGCGTCTAGGAGGCTTTTTCAGAACCACAGGGTGCCCAAAGGGACACCAGACAGTGTTTTAAAAATCTTATAATAAAATAATATAAATGACTTTCAAAAGTAGACCACATACTCTTCAATTTAATTTTTGTGTTTATTAAAAGAGAAATTCAGAAGTGTTAACTTTAAAAAGAAAAGTACGTGTACTGTAATTTAATACTTTTTGCTCTTCGCAACCTTTTGCTGCCAGTGTATGGCATTGTTTTGTTTTTGTTTTTTTGTTTCATTTATAGGAGTAATTAAAGTTTATTTTTAAACATGTTGTGTGTGCACTTGTTCACAACAACCAACA
Source organism: Gymnosoma rotundatum (assembly GCA_916610165.2). Lineage (NCBI taxonomy): Eukaryota > Metazoa > Arthropoda > Insecta > Diptera > Tachinidae > Gymnosoma > Gymnosoma rotundatum. The sequence goes on from OU744336.1 coordinate 64,270,572, forward strand.
AATTGAGTTGAATTGTAAATTTTTATTTAATGTAATTCAAGTTTGATGACCACATACTTTTACATTTATTTATTTATTTTACATTCATCTGACTACAACTATTTTTTATATAAAATGCTTTGAGTTTCTTTGCTTTATCTACTTTAATTATAAACATAATGACAATTTTCTTTAAATGCAAATTATATCATTGGTTTTTATTACTAAATACTATTTAAATGAGATTTTAACAAGTTTTTGAAAATAGATGTAATATTTAAACTTTAAATAAATTAAAAAAAAGTAAAAAGTAATATTGGATGTTACGAGGGCTGCTCTATATATTTCTGGACTAATAGTGAAAATGCGAATATTTATAATCAAAAATGGTTTTATTGTTTTTCAAAGTATTCTCCAGCATGATTTATACACTTTTGCATGCGCTCAAACCAGTTGTCAAAGCACTTTTTCCACTCCGATTGAGACACCTCTAAAACATGGTTTTTGAACACTTTAATAGCTTCTTCTGGCGACGAAAATCTTTGACCACGCATCTTTTTCTTGATGTGCTGAAACAAGAAGAAGTCATTAGGTGCCAAGTCAGGGCTGTACGGCGGATGACCCATTAATTCGACGTTTTGGCCGGTCAAAAACGCTCTGGTTTGAGCCAATGTGTAAGAGCTCGCATTGTCATGGTGAACAATGATTCGTCTTCTCCTGTTGGTTTTTCGAATTTCTCCGATGACTTCAGGCAAACAAATTGTAGTGTACCACTCAGAAGTAATCGTCCTACGTTGCTCAAGCGGAACAGTCGCCACATGACCAGTTTTGCCGAAGAAACAGGCGACCATTTGCTTCGAAGTGCTTTTTCCACGAACAACTTTCGTTGGATTTTGTTCGTCTTTGAAGACCCACACGGTCGACTGTTGTTTCGTTTCGCGCTCATACGCATAGATCCATGATTCGTCATCTGTGACGATCTTATAAACGTATTTTGAAGCACCGCAGTCGTATTTTTGCAACATTTCTTTGCACTAATCGACACGAGCCTTTTTTTGAGCGACTTTCAAATTGTGCGGGATCCAACGAGAACAAACCTTTTTTACGGCCACGTGTTCATGCAGTACCGAATGTATGCTGGTGAAAGAAATGTCCAAGGATGTCTCTATCTCTCGGTATGTCGCATGTCGTTCTTGCATTATGAGTTCACGCACGGCATCAATGTTCTCTGGCACAACAGCTGTTTTGGACGACCTTCACGGAATTCGTCTTGGAGCGAGCTTCGGCCACGATTAAATTCATTATACCAATTTTTCACAGTGCTATAGGATGGTGCTTCATCGCCATACAAAGATTTAAGTTCATCAATGCACTCTTGTCGTGATAATCCACGTCGAAAGTTGTGAAAAATGATGGCACGAAAATGTTCACGAGTTAATTCCATTTTTTTCTATATTAATTTTTTCAAGTCACTGTTAACAACACAAATAATGGTCGTACGTCAAAACGTTTTGAGTACGATTATGCTTAAAAATGACAAACTTTCTAATGGAAATGTCAGATTGCACTTGGCGGCACTGAGTGTTGCCAGGCCAGAAATATATATAGCATACATATATTTAATGATATTAAAATGAAATATTTATTAATTTTTACTAAAAATATAACTGTATTACTGTGGGGAAAGCATATCCATATGGCCATTCCACTACTGCTTATGGAGCTCATCAGTAGATCCACCCAAATTTTGTAAAAAAAACCTCAGAGTTTTATACCAAAAGCCAAATTAACTAAATGAGAACTCCATTGAATCAATAAGGCAAAAAGGCGATAAAAAACTCAACAAATTTTATTACAGAAAACAGAAACCCTGGAGTAACTATTTTTATTTTTCTTTCATTTTTCACTCGAGTCTTTATGATCCAGTTCTCGAAGACCAGCAGTCTCTTACAGCTCTTCGTTAATCCCGCCTATTCTGCGAAAATCCGGTGCATCTATTCCTTATTAACTACTCATTGCTCTTACCCGAAAATGAGTCGTAATTATATGTTCTAAGATCCTTAAATATTTTCCTTCCAAACGTAGAAGTATAATGGAGCTCTTTCTAGGATAAAATATTTCCTCGTAAGCTCTCTTCTTTAATGACTGACTGATTACAAGTAGGCTTTTTTTTCAATGTGAATCAACAAAATTTAAATCGAGGCTTATGTATCAAATCAACACTAAAGCCAAACTCTTAGGAAATTGTTATGTATTAAGTGGGCTTTGAAGGCCGTTTTGTATTAAAATTATGTTCCAACCTCCTCGGACTATTACAAGAGAAAGATACAGATGGCAAGTGATCCGTTTGAAAATCATAATAGAAAATGATGCCAGAGGGCATTCTATAATTTTATTTGATTCAAATGTCCACTTCACTAGCAAACAATATGCCGGAGCAGCATTTTGAAGTTTTCCCTTTGCTGGCTTATAGCTTCTTCTGTCCCAAAAGGTATTCAGTTTCTTTGTCGCTCATTTTATCTAGAGATAGCAAAAATATTGGAAAATGTCACAGATACTGATGACCAATACTTTATGTGACACCACGGTTGTTTTGTTTGTTAATTTATAAATCATCTTGCTAAGCACAAACTTCTAAGTGGAAGCAAACGATTCCGTTTTGATAAACGCCACTCTGCTCATCCATTTGTGAGTATTAAACAATGGACCTCGACATATGTTTTATCATTAAGTTAGCTTTTAAGATCATATAGACTGGTCCCCAATATATTATTGGCCGATCGCCCAATGTTTAGCTGACTATGTTGCTCCTATTCACCAGTTGATTCGAAGACTTTTCACCTTGCTACGGCCACATTTTCCTAGTGCCCTCACAGTTGAACTGTTTACGCCATCTTACCTTCGTAACAGCTCTTTGGAGTTAGTACCCGACAGAAGTGTACGGCAGCTTTGCGACCAACGTTGCATCGAAGATGTTCAATGTTTAGGTATTTATGAAGGTCCGAAAATTTTTATGTAGCAGGCTTCGAGTTGATTCATAGAATTTTCTTTATCGCTTTTGAATTTCTTCTAAGCTTAAAACGGAGGCAGTGCCCAATAAGTCTATTTTATAGGTGTTAAAATAGCGCAAAAGGTCTCCAACAATTGAAGAGGTAAAATGTCATCTCAATAAATATCAGCAAAGACGTCGACCATGTCTCCTTAATTGCCAGAATTTCAACTTTAAAAGCAATTGTATTATGGAAAAGCTAATATGGAAATCAACTTCTTTTGAGGAGAGTGCAGACACTCTGAAAGCGTTCATCTCCACTTTAAAGGAATCGATAATTAAAAAAGGTAAAAAAAGTTTGAAGCGGCGAAATATACTCCTAAGCAAGAAGGCAGCTGATCCAAGATCATAGCCTAATCATAAGTTTTAGATGCCCACGAACTAGATCCAGACAATCTAGCCGCACTTTTAATGGATATAGAAAACATAACAGAGAATTGTTTTATACAACCGATAATATTGTACTCGTGGCAACAGCAAACTTAAAATCTTTTAAAAAATTTTCTTATTTTTAAATAAATAATTTTTATGTCATACTAACTGAAGCACGAACGATTATTATTCTTAAGAAAGTAAAGTGATAATTTCATAGCAAACAGATATTCCTTCTTAAATTGGTTTAATTAGCTACAGTCCACCGTAACATTATTGTGTTATTATTTAGAATCAAACTTGAAATCATCTAAAGCTACCTATACACGACTTGTTTTTTACATCTGAGTTTTTAACTGTGTGAGTCATATGTAATTCTGCATGTGTGTCAAAATTGGTATTATACAAAAGACTTTTAATACATGTATATTTACGTCTGACATAATTATTATTTGTTTACAACAGATGATCAAATTGGCTTTTTTCACTGTACAGATTTCCAAGCCGTCCAGTTTCACAATTGCTTGTAGTCGTCTTAAAATATTTTTGCGTGCGTTACGGAATTACTGAAGACTTGTCAATTTTAATTATTTTATTTTTACTCTAAATATGAACAAGATCACTTTGCATTGAATAATGATACAGAATTTACATAATTGTTATCAAATAGTTAAAAGCAATTTCAGATTTTGGTCATATAAAATATTAGCATCAGCTGGCTAGTGTCAGATCAAAACAGAACACGTTCTAAACAAAATTGTGTCAGATGACTTTTCACATGTATTTTACAGAAGCAATGTTGCAACACCCCTACACGTTATGTATGTGTTTAACAATTTGACATGTCAGATGTAAAAAACATGTGGTGTATGGGCAGCTTTATACGAGTAAAACCACCAAGTGGTCAAAGGCGGAAAATGTATTTTTTCTTGTTCTCTTAATTAAATTTTTTTAGGTGGCAACTCGTGATATCTAACCCAAGCTTTTCAATTTCATTATCATGTGAAAAGTTTAAAAAAAGTTTTTTTCATTTCATTTTATCGCATTGACACAAATTTTTGGTTTTTTTTTTTCTTCAGCACTCTTAACGATGTTTTTTGTTTTTAATTCTACTCGTATGTCTTGATAAAAAGAACTGAAAAACTGAACTTAAGTACAAATTCTACAAGAATTTCCAAGAAGGAAAGAAAAATATAAATATAAAATTTAAAAATATAAGTGTCGAAAAAGTATAAAAGCTAAGATCTTAAAATATTAATAATTATACATGATTTAATCATAAAAATATAATTTTTATTTATTTAAAAAATTTTTATTAATGAATTTTTCTTTTTTATTTTAGGTGAGTTATTCCAAAGCAAATTAAAGCATAATAAAATTGAGTATTGAGTGAGTATTCTTCTTAAACTATTAAAATTATAAAATTACAAAATTTGATACGGAAAAAAGCAAGAATTTGGAATATAGTTATGTTTTGCTCAAACAAATCCAAAGAGTTTTTATATTGATAAATAAATTGGGTGTTTTTTTAAGAACGATAGAATTTTAAATTGTAAAAAATAACACAAAAAATTAAACTGCAATGAAGAATTTTTTAATACGAAAGATCACAATATGGCAATAATATTTAAAAATGATTTCGGGCATATGGCCACTGGGCAACTTTTTCAAGTACTGATGGCCGTATGTCACAAATAACTCGAACAATGTTGGCCTCCAAAGCGTCGATTGTTGCTGGTTTATCAGCATAAATCAGTGACTTCACTTGGCCCACGACCCACGACCTTGGAGGCCAATTGACAGGTCCTTTCTTCGAAATCAACTTATTGGCAAATTTTGATTTCAATAACTCGATGGTTGAGGTCGCCGTATGGCATGTAGCGCCTTCTTGTTGAAACCGCATTTCGTCCGGATCAAAGTCGTCCATATTTTTAAACAAAGAATTATTAATTATGGCGCGATCTCCATTAACCGTAACGTGAGATCCGGCCAAACCACACCAAAGGGTCCATTATTCTGGATGCAATGGAATCTGCAGGGTATGCTGTGAATTTATCTCACTCCATGTGTGGCAATTTTCCTTATTAAAAACCCGTTAAGCCAAAAATTAGCATCATTAACACAATTTGGCGATAAAACAATGGGTCAGTTACTAACTGCTCTAGAGCGCAATCGGTGAAAGAACGGCGCATATAATAGTCTCGTGGCTATAATTCCTGCACAAGCTGGATCTTATGCAGGTGTAGGCCAAGATCTTTGCGAAAAATTTTCCACGTAGTGGACGGAAAGAGCCCCAATTCCTCCAACCGACGACGAATCGATAAATTTGGATCTTTTTCCATACTTTCGTTTACAGCAGCGACATTCTCTTCAGTACGCACATTACATCGACGTGTTGGTATTATTGCCTCCTCTAGAGAGTATTTGGTACTAAATCTATCCACAGTTCGACGTATGGCTTGCTTAGACGGACGATTATTTAAACCATAAAAATCGCCAAGTCGTCTATAAGTTGCTTGAATTGATGACTGACTTTCAAAGTAAACTTGGATGATTTGATAGTGTTGTTTAAGCGTAAGTCTCTTCATAATGATTTGTCAGAGTTTAAAATAACAAGAGGAAATGTTTCATAAAAAATTAATTTTTAGTGTTATTTTTTATAATTTGAAGTTCTGTCATGCTTAAAAAAACACGCATTATTAGATTATTTGTATAATTGAACTGTTGCACAATGCATTGCAAGTTTATCGATATCATAAAAATCGTAGTTTATATAAAATTTATATTCAGTCTTGTGACTGATTCAGCATAGTTATACGACTATTAAAAAAATTATTTAATGCAGAGCGACTAAAATCTGCTGGTAAGATTATAATCACACTTGTTGTGGGATATTCATATGGCCACTAATGAGCAGCAGACATAGAAATACATGCTTTGGGCAAATTTAAAATCGGCCCCGTGAAAATGACGTTACTTTCGGGACACTTTTTAATTTCAATTTCTTGTACTTGCTTTTATAGCAAAGTAGCGATATCTGCTCTACCTAAATTTATAGTCTCAGCCTATTACGGCTCAAAAAAAAGCATATATGTATAAATCAGGATACTATGAGGACACCCTTTACATTTTTTTTTTTTAATTTTCTATACTTGTCCTTCTAGCAGACATAGCAGTACGTACTCTGGCCAAATTTCAAATGTCTGTTTTAACGATTTAAAAAAGAATGCTATATTCATCAAAATCACGGCCTCTATAGAAACACCCTTTAATTTGTAAATTTATAGCTCACACCTATTTATAATAATTTGTGCTTACCCGAATTAAATTTTAAATGATTGTCTACTACAACTAAAAATTTAAAGCCATGGACGTTAAAATCACGTTACTCTTGGATCACCCTTTATATTTAAGTTTTAATTTTAACTTCCTGTACTTTTTATTAAAGCTTAAACTTAAAGTGTGTGCATTTTAAAAGCAAGCCCACGTGCACATGTAAAACTCACGGCACTATTGGGACACCTTTTAATTTATAGTTGAATTTTTTCTACCTTGTTACACATACTTTTACTGGTACTCTTCAAGTTTGATGTCTCTCACAGTTAAAAAAATATTATTTTATTACGTTACTGCGGAATACCCTTTGATTTTTAGTATTTGTTATTACAGCTGGCCTTCTGTGTAAATTTCAAGGGTCTACCTATCACGGTGAATGGAACTCTAAAAAGTACTTTTTCTAAAGGCGAATTTAGTACGACAAGCGTAATCAATACGCCACTGATTTATGATAACATTTGGCGGAAAATATATTTGCATTAGTTATACAATCAAACGATCAAAGTTATAAAAATTTGTGGTTGTAGTCGTGATGTTATTAGTCACGTGGTATTTATTTTACAAAATGGCTGTGAACCTTGGTTTTTGCCTTTTTCAAATTTCACAAAAACCTAAATTTAGAAATTATTCTTGTCTAGACATTAAACAACAAAATGTCACAATATGTTTTTTTCTACATTTCTAAACTTTTCAAATAAAACGGCAAAGCTCTAGTTACTCTACAAACGAAACAATATCCCAATAATCTCGTAATCTAGATTTAAAAACATGAGAAAAAAAGAAACCTGATGACATGCAGTCATCATCAATAATCAATGATGCATGCGTTTCATGAATCAAGCGAAGAATAACAGATACCCGTCACAGTTCACTGTAGCATGAGAAGAAGTTACAATTTTTCATAGTTTTAAATTTTTTGATTTTATAGAACTAATAAACGAATGAGAATATTTTTAGTTAAAAGCAAACAGACAGCTTGAATAATTTTTTTTATTGCTTTTAAAAACAATCAAAACAAAAAGGAAAGAAAAAGCTCGAAAGTTATGTAAACAATTTTTAGTCCATTTTTTTTTTGTTTTAAATGAATCGAGTTTCATTATTATTAATAATATTTTTTAGCTTCTTTGTTTTCCTTTTTCTAATACGTTGGAAAAAAAAAGTTGTGTGTTTTTCAAACACAAAGAAATTGGAACACACATCCGTCACGTTCTAAATGAAATAAAAAAAGTTGAATTATTTTTTTTTTACTTTTACAAAAACTATAGATTTATAAACTTTAGTTTGTTTGCATGATAATGCATTAGTTCTTTTCCACAGTTTCTTTTTAATCTTAGTTCCTGGTTGTTGTTGCTGTTTCTGTTTGATTTTAATTTGTCTTTTAAAAATACTTTTTAAGGAAAATAAAATATTTCCTCTAATTCCTTTAATAATTTTATTCTTTTTAGAACTTATAGTTAAATCCTTTAACCAGCAGCTGAAAAAGGAAAATTAAAATTCTATTTATAATTCATGAAGTAATCATTTGGATCGATTTTAACCCTGCCTTCAAAAAAAGTTGGGGGTTATCAATTCGCCTGAATGTTGCTTTTTTTTAATGTTTGTGCCGGCAGAACTCAGTCATTTCTGAACCAATTTTGAAAATTTATTGTAATTTAATGGATTATGCTTACAGATAGGTGCCGTTTTAAAACAGTTCATAGTCTTAAAAATTAAAGGGTGTCCCCACACAACATACCTGTATTTACGTGTACGATGAACCGTAAAGGACACTTATTTAAAATTAAAAAAACTGCTTATCACTATAGCTTCTAGCAGCAAGAATACATAAAAATCTAAAAATTAAAGGGTGTACCCATCGGTGAAGTAAATTGACCTATTTGGGCATATCTTTTAAACCGTTAGAGAAAATTTAACAGAATGTCGATTACTATGACCGTTATACTAACAAGTATAAATTTTAACAATTATAAATTAAAGGGTGCCCCAACAGTTCGAATAATTTGATATATGTGGCCATACTTTTAAACAGGTGCATACAGACGCTTGAAATTTAAAAAAACTTAGTTGCTGATTCCGCTGTAACAACAAGTATAAAATCTTAATTTGGCAACTAAAGGGTGTCCCAATACTTGACGTTACGTGATGTATGTGTTCAAGCTTTTGAAACCGCTATAGACAGACAGCTGATAGTTATAAGGTACCTGTATTGCTAAACCCGCTAAATCAACAAGTTTATATTTTGAATTTAGAAATTAAAGGGTGTTCCCCAAATTAATGAAATTTTACTATATGGCTGCATCTTTTGAACCGTTACATACAAACACTTGGAAATTAGACAAAATGTCCACTATTTTGGTCGGTATAATAAGAAGTGTAAATATTTTAAATTATAAATTAAAGGGTGGTACAATAGTAAATGTTTTTTAGATTTATGTTTTTTTAGACAGCATGTTAAAATTTACAAAGAACCTGATTGCTGAGTCTTATACAACAGCAAGTATAAAATTTGAATTTGGAAATTGAAGGGTGCTTCCATAGTTGCTGTAACTTGATGTATATTGCCAAACTGACGAACAGTTTTAGACAGGTGGTTAAAATTAACAAGGAGCTGCAGTGCCAGGTCTGCTTTAACAAGTATAAAGTTTTGAGATGAAATATAGGGGGGTCCTAATAATAATTGATGTAAGTGGCTATATTCTTGAACCGTTATAGACAGACAGATGAAATCTGTTTTGAAGTAGGGTTTTTTCGCAAGTATTATACCGGTGTATATTTTTGTGGTCATTGTCTGGACGAAAGACTCTCACCAGCAGAATTTTATGGGAGCCATAAAGTAATATTAACTCTAAAAGAATTCTTTTATATACGGCCCCAGTAAGCCATAGTAGGCTTTACTTAATATAAGGTGATATTTTGACAAAAGATCTTAAATATTTTTCACCAGAATTCCAAATTTCAAACTCATCTGCCCATAGCACATTCTACCTTTTTCCAGTTGCTTTTCTTTCCAGCCTACGGCGAATAGTTGAAGCGTTTGCCGGTGTAACTATAGTAGATGACTTAAAAAGACAATTTTAATTAAAGCACGGTTTTCTTGTGCGTTCAGTATATACCGCGTTCGATTACTTATCTATTTAAATAAGAAATTTTCTAAACTATAAAAGATAAAACAAAGCTCATAAAAACTTTGTTTTGTTTTCTACTTATTTCTTAAGGATTTAATAGAAAACAAAGTACTGCTTTTATTTCGAGTTCACGAAACTTGATCAAAACTGACAAACAGTTATGGCATTTAAAAAAAAAAAATAAATAATAATAATAATAACTCGCCTACGTATGGGTCACCCTTTAATTTTTATTTTATGTTTTGTACTTTGGGTAAATTTATTTCGTATTCCTATAGCAGTGGATGTAATCCACTGTTCAAGTCTTTCGCGTCTGCCTACAACGGTTAAAAATATAAGGCATATTCTTCAAATTCACGGCCTTTGGGTTATACCCTTTAATTTCTAAATTTATTGTTTATTTATTTTTTTAATTAATTTAAGTTAATTTATTTATAAAGCAGAGGTACTTGTACATATTCTGTGTGAATGGTCAATGTCTGCCTACTACGGTTGTAAAACTTAAGCTATATAACTGGAAATTACATCAATACTAGAACACCCTTTAGTTTAAAATTTTATTTTTTCTTCTTGTTCCTATAGCTTACATAATTTTACTGTTACTGTGCAAATTTGATGTGCCTTCCTATCACAGTTCAAAAAAAAACATTTTTATGAATATAACGGCACTTTTGGAACACCCTTTATTTTTTAACATTTCTTGTTATAGTGCCATAGTAATACATTTTCTATGAAAATTGCAAGAGTCTATATCTTACAGTTACAGAAATAGAGGGGCTGGGATAAACGAATAGACGCACGGACGGACACACAGACATTGTAGCGAAAACAATAGGGTTACCTTTTACACTTTGTGTACGGAAGCATAAAAATACAGAAGGAACATAAAATATTAAACTGTATTCAATACTCATGTGAAAAAGCACGTTAAGAAGTTTCATTCATGATCTTTTTATAAGAATATAATTTATTAATATGAAATCAAGCATTAACTAATTCGGCTTAAGTTCATTATTTAGCTTAATTTCCAAAATTTGATTTTTAAAAACGAAAAGCTATTTTTTTTATTTTGCTGACTGTTTTTAAAGAAAAAAGAAGAAAATGGGACATCAGCAGAATATAAATGCGAAAATGCATATGAAGGATGTAGCGATCCATAAAATGCTGCACTACACTCTGCTGGTGCCTAATTGTTGTTGTTTTCTTTACAAAACATCCTTAAAAATGTATAATAATTCTTCTTGATAAAAATTTCAAAAATTAAAATAATTAATGAGCTCAAGCCAAACTCATAAATTAAACCGGTCCCACTAAAGGTTCTAGTCAAATATTTTACCAAAAAGACGTAACCACTAAATTAAGGAAAACATTTTTGTCCTTCTTAAATACTTATTAGGAAATTTTAAGATCCTACCCAATATAAAAGGTAAGATATCACATTTATTGTTATAAATCGTCACTCGTTATGATATCTGTCCAAAAAGATTAAACAAACATTTGTCAAAATAGTGGTTACGCTGGTTTGGTCAAATATTTGACTAATCTGACCGCACCTTAATAAGTTCATTATTTTAAAAATTTATTAAAATTTTCATAAACCAGATTAACCGACTTAAAAAAAATTAAAAAAAGGAACTGGTTGCTGTGCATACAACTTTGAGCTTAAACCAACCAATAACTAGTTTCTTCAAATCGTAGATAGTTTTTGTTTTCAAATTCTCTAATATATTTCTAAGTTATAAGCTTTATTTTTGTGCTTAAAAATGTTCAATAAAATGTAAATTATTTCCGTTGTAAATCAATTTCGTGTGAGTGTGTGTGAATGAATGAATCATTTTTTTAATTATTGTAAAATAATTACAAATACAGGAACAAAATTTGTGTTAATAGAATAGGCACGTGGTAATACTTAAAAAAATGTTAGTCATAAATTTCAAAGTCCAGTAGCTGGGCTTATTTATTTAATTTATTACAATAATAAATTAAATATGTATATTTAACTGTTCTAATATCGATTACTTTAAGACTTAAGAACAAAATAATTATTGACCTGCTTTTTAATTTTGTATTTTTCTTACGAAATTTTTCGCTGCAATGCGGAAAGATTATTAACTTTAATTTTATAAAAACTTGTAAACTTTGAAAATAAAAAAAGCTTCAACTAACTCTTACGCTCAATACTCAATTTGAATAAAAGCAATTTTTATAAAAACTTACATAAAAATGAAAACGTATTTTCAAATTAAATGTACAACACAAAATAAGTCCGCCGAGGAAAAAAAATTTTTCAGTCCCCGTATGGGTCACGTTTTATTTTTACCCTTCACCACAAAAATTTGAAAAAGGGTATATCTTCATAAGTTTGTCATTCCGTGTGTAATTTCTACAATATCCATTTCCGACCCCATAAAGTATTTATATATTTTGACTTCTTATGCCATGTTCATGTCCGTCCACGTTAGTGTTGAAAAAAAAATAAATACGTCAATTGATTAGATATATTGTCGCAAGAGGTGCTATTGGAAATCAGCATGATCGGTCCATGTCCATCGAGGCAGCAGGCAAAACACCACGCCCACCTCTATTTTTTCATGTTATTCGGAATAATAAAGTAAATCTAATAAAAAAATAAATATATGGGGCAATAAAGAATTACAAAATAATAAAAAAATACCAAATGAAAAAATTGGCGCACGCCCATATTTGCCGAGTTACGGGGCTCTGAATATATTTAAAATATCAATATGGGTACCATTTTAAAGCTTTTGAAGAAATATTTGAAGAAATACTAAAATTTTTTAAAATGCTTAACCCTATTAATTATTTAATTATTGATTATTGAGGGGCAAAGCACGTCTCGATGGCCATTTCGTTATCGCTTACTTAACTCTTCAGAAAACTTCTGACAAACATTTTAAATAAACTAAAGATTTTTTTCCAAACAATAAAGCAAAGACAAAAATCAAGTTTAAGCAAAAACAACCATAACCAACAATAATTCTACTTTTCTTTCTCCGCTGTATACGGTTAAAATTATTTCGGCTCTTTTATACATTTAAAAGGGATGAACAATAAAATATCACACTAAATTATTTGCTTTTTTGATTGGAGTTATTTCACTAAACTAGAAGGGTATATAAGATTTGGCATAGCCGTATATAGCAATCTTACACGCAGAAAAAAAAACATGGTTGTTATATGGTCACAATAACCATATTATATTCTTTGTAACAATGTATAGTTGCGGAGAACCAATTATAGTTGTTTTCACCAAAATTTTAGTCACGATAAACATTTTTTGTTAACTTTTAACGATTATATGGTTACTGTGCACAAAAAATGCAACATGGTAGGTTTTAACTTAAACAAATTTGAACCACAACCAAAGTTTAATAACTTATTAAAAATAATATAAAATATTTAACCATAATATATTATAATTAATCAAATTATGGTTAAAAGCAACAGAATAATGTTTACGCTTAAAAATATTTTGTTCTAGTACATGAGAGTTTAATAATTTTTCTGGTGGCTAAAATTTGAAATTGTTTTTTATTGTTAAAGAAATTGAAAAAAATAAAAATTTATATACAAAATAAATAATTAAAAGTAATATGCAAAATATGAAAATAAATAAAAAGGGAACCAAAACATTTAAAAAAAGTTGAAGTAAATATGTATTGTAAGCATATAAATCTTGATTTTTGTGTTTGAAGCATAATTGTGAAATCATTTATTTGTTATTTTAAGCAAAAAAATTTTTTTATGAATTTATGTTTTTAAATAATTTTTATGACAAATCGTTAATAAAATCAGTAAATCAGTTTTTTACATCAGAAAAATTTTGCACTTGCGAGACTATATTATAATTCAATTATATAACATGACATTTTCAGCCATATTATTATGTTTTATTTTAACCATTTAATGTTTATATTTGAACATAATTATGTTTATACTTTGGACAACAGTATGGTTGCAAATGTAACAATACTATGTTTTGTCAGCAAACATATAATGCAACCATATTATGTTGCTCTTAGATTATGGTTACCTCAACCATATTTTTTCTTTGCGTGTACTTGTTTTTATTTAATCTTTCACTTAAAAGTACCTGCTTATTACGGTTAAAAAAATAAAACTATTTTCTATGGGCATACCCTATAAGTTATAATTTTATTTGTATATCTGTTATTATTAAGCGCACATTTCCTGTGTAAAAAGTCTGCGTATTATGTTTCATAAGGCTACATATGTAGAAGCACATCTTTTTAGGGTAACTCTTTTAATGTTACTTTTATGTTGTTTTAATTGTCTTTACAGCTTACATACTGCTACATACATTGTGTAAATTTCAAAGTTATAAACGATAAGGACATGGGCGTGAAAATAACTCGTCTGAGGGGTCAATCTTTAATTTTAAATTTTATATTTTATACCGGTCACTAAAAACAAATTGTGTAAAAAATTGAAATTGCTAGCTATTACGTTTTAAAAAAATTCGTCTACTGTGGGCACAACCTTTAATTTTAAATTTTATTTCTAATACTTGTTTTTAAAGCAGGCGCATCCTTTGTTTTAATATCACAGGTTTGCATATTGTGGTTCAAAAGATAAGTGGGACACCCTTTAATTTTTACTTTTATGCTGTTATACTTGTCTCTACAGCAGACATAGAAACTATGTATAAACTTTAAATGACCAATAGTAAAGGTTTAAAAATAAGGAGCTATACGTCAGAATAAGCAGTTTATTAAGGGGCGTTGTAGCCCTGTAATTTTTAAAATTTATTGTTATTATAATATTATGGTTTTTGAAAAAGAGTCTTGTAACAAACGGACAGACAAACATTATAGCGATATTAACTGGATTACATTTTACGTTTTAGGTACCGAACCCTAAAATTGATGTTGTTCCTATAGTGGATTCTGGCATAGGGGACCATTAAAATAACACGCATATTAAGGTGCTTTGAATTTTTATATCTAAGTTTTATTTTGGTGTTTTGTATTGTGATTTTTAGGGCAATTATACGAAACACAATTTCTTCATTGCATTTTAGCTTTTAAAATCGGGTATTGTTGGAAATTTTAGGGAAAAGCGAAAAAACAAATTTCATCCTCAACTTATATACATTAGGGAGGGAAAAGCCCATTTTTAGAAATTTTAAATATATGACGCATTTTTTCCTGAAAAGTGTTTTCGTAAAATTTCAAGACTTCGTGTATTCGAAGACTTATTGCACTGCAACAACTTTGTACTGCACATAACCGATCCAGAATATGCTGCATTACGTTTTGCTGGCATCCAAATTTTTTTAAAGTTTTTTTTTTTTTTGTTTTGAAAATTGACATATTTTCGGCTTTTTACTTCACCTTTTTGCTTTTTCTTGTTTTCTTTGGAAAACGTCCGCATACATTTGTAAATAATTTTTCTTTCTAAAAATGTTAAGAAATTGAATTAAAAATGAACCTAGAAGCAGAAAATAATAAGTCAACTTTCATTCATTAATAAGATCTATGGTTCAAATCCTGATTGGGAAAAAATTAAATTTTTTTTTTTTTATATGATTTATATTTCTTAATACATCTTAAAATTCAAATCTACGTGATCTTTAGCCGAATTAAAAATTATGCATTTGGTTATTATTAAATTATTCATTTAGAATTTATCAAATATTTAATTCAACGTTTCTTATCATGTTGTGTACGCAACATCTGTCAAATACTTAGAAAATAAATCTATAAAATTAAACAAGAAAAATCAAAACCTCAAGTGATAATGATATCGAAATTTAATCTTGAAACTCTGATATTAATTAAGAATTTTATATATTAAAAATCTTCATTTGGATATTTAAAGAATCAATTAATAAATTCTTAAATCGAAAAGAAGAAGCCTTTACACAACCTCTATTAATTTTTTTAAAGAAACAATATCATAAATTTTGTGTAATTTTTTTCTTACAAGCCCTGAGCCGTTCCAACAAATGATCAATATTTTTTTTTTTTTTAATTAAGCAATAAATAAAACGATCAATATCTTAGTCTTTTAAAACCAGATAATGGACCCGCTTCTTTGAAATTTTACTAATTTAAAATGTGCCAAGAACATGTTGATTTAAACTTCAACCCTTTAATCATTAACCTTCATCGTGAGATCCTTTTATGTTAAAACATTGACAACATGTCTTAAATAAACAACAACTCCAAACAACTTTAATTTAAAAACCATAAAAATATCAAATTTCATAAGTTTCAATCTAAAAAATGCCAAAGAGCGAAACATAACAGAGAGCAGCTACAGGTTAAAGGCTTCGGTTTGTTTTCTTTTGTTTGTCAAGCGTAAAACATGTTAAATAAGAAAATAAAAAAGATAAATAAATTTAAGAGAAAAAGGGCCCCACATGTATATTTTGTAGTTCTATTTAAAAGAAAAGGTAAAAGGTAAAGAAAGACACAAATCTCTTGTTAAACAGCAATAACTAACTCCAATAGACGGCCTGACTGAGAGACTGGCTGACACTTTATTAAAAAGAAAATTAAAACATAGAAGACAGAAATCCAACAGACAGACAGACAGATAGGGAGAACAGAACAGCCAGACATATAATAACGCAAATAGACAAACAGTTGGTATTATTTTAGACAATTAGCTTGTACAAAGGTGTGGTTTACCGCCACCACTTTTGTATTTGTTCCATTTGCTCGGCTGACACTTGCATTCTCATTTTCATTGGAACAACATGTACATTTTATACCAAAGTGGTGGTTTTACTTTTTTTATTTTTTAATTATTTATTTTTTTTCTCTCTGGTTTCTAAACTTCTCTCACATCCACTTCCTAAGATAGGCAATAGTTTTTGTTTTAATTAATGCAGAAATGGGAAGTTGTTTAGCTTTCAAAAGACCGGTTTTATTTAAATATATTTATTTTTAGCAAAGTAATATTTTTTTAAAGGTTTTCAACTCTTCTTTGGAATCCCTTATTCTTCTTTATTATTCTTCTTTTTGCACTTTTTTTTGTCGTTTAAATTTGTAAAACAGCTGTAAAACGTAAACAAACAAAAAAAAAAAAAACAAACGAAAGAAGAAAGAAAAACAAATAAAAAAAAAGTTTTACCTATGAAAAATATTTAAAAAGTCATTCTAGTGATGATGACGACCTTGACCTAAACCTTTTTGAATAAGAGTCCGACTTAGAAGAATCGCTAATGCTTGGAACCTTTTTCAAATCTGTAAATGCTAAGAGCGAAACAGCATTGTAAATTATTTATTTACATAAGGATGAAGAACTTGTGTACTTGCAAACCGATTTAATTTATCACTATCAACTATATACAAGATAATCGATAAAACTAAATGTTGATATTTTATGTTTGTGCCCGCAAAACTCAGTCATTTCTAAACCGATTTAAAAAATTTGTTTTCTTTATTTACTTGCGCTTACGGATTGCTACCGGCGTTAAAATATTTTCATAATTTAAAAAATTAAAGGGTGTCCCTATTTATACGTGTATTATGAATCATAAAGGCACCACTTTAAACTGCGTATTAAATGGTGTCCCCATAGCTGACGTAAATTGACCGATATGTGTCCATCTTTTAAAACTTTATAGACACACGCTTGAAAATTGCACAGAATGTCGATTGATATGACCGTTGTATTAACAAGTAAAAATATTGAAAACTAAAAATTAAAGGGTGCACCAATAGTTTATTTAATTTTATGTATATGGCCATACTTTGTTGTAGACAGACGTCTCAAATTTACAAAGTACCTGTATTGCTAAGTCCGCTACCACAACTAGTTTACAGTTTGGATTTAGAAATTAAAGGGTGTCCCAATAGTGGGTGTAGGACGTAGTCTGATGTATGTGACCAAACTTTTGAACCGTTATAGACAGACAGCTCAAATTTAAAAGGATTTTTTATTGCTATATCTGCTATAACAACAAGTATACAATTTAAATTTAGAAATTTAAGTGTGTTCCCTTAATTGATGTTATTAAAGCTATATGACTCTATCACTTAAACCCTTATATATAAACACTTCAAAATTGCATAGAATATCCACTACTTTGTATGGCATATAAAGAAGTATAAATATAAAAATTATGAGTTAAAGGGTGTTACATAAGTTGATGGAATTTTATGTTTATGGCCAATATTTTGAGCTACTATAGAAAAACGCTCAATATTTAATAAATATTGTTTTACTGTGTCAGCAATAAAGGGAACATAATTTTAAGTCTGCTTGTTTTGAACCCTGATTTTTGTTTGGCAAGAGTTATATTATGAGTTGTTGTATTGATGAGACCCAGATTGTCAACGATCCCGCAAGAGGATGTACGATGACTGAATCGACCGTAAGCGAGGCATAACAGTTACAGTTTGGAAGCAAAAAAAATTATAAATATCTTCGATGGTTTTCCATTATCTTGTCATGATGGTTGGAATCAATAAAAACTCCTCTTTGTAGGCAAACTGGCTACGTTATGGGATTAAGGTTTCTAAAGAACAACAAATTTGTAATGACTGTCCCATTTTCACTTTTTTCCGATTTATTCAAATTGAAATGTTTTATTAAAGCTTTGACTATTTATTGTGTGTTAAAAATTAAAATTTTTGCTATTTTGTATTTTTCATAAAGTATCAGCATAAAAATTAATGGAGGTAAATAGCACAGAAAAAGTCTTTGGTTCTATTAAAAATTTTAGTTGTTTTCGGATTGAGCTTTTATTATTAAATTATTAACTGATAAAATTACCTATTTTTATTTGTAGTATTTATTTTTCAATTAAACATATAATTGAGCCAATTAAAAATTTAATTAAATTGAATATATTCTGAACACAATTAAAAAAAATAAAATTTTTAATAGCATCAAGAATATTTTCCTGTGAATTTTTAAGAAATTCGTTATTAAAACAGAAATTTAATTAATAAGGAATTAATGGGCTCATTAAAAACATTTTTTTCCAACTAACAGCTCATTATTACGTAGTAATTTCTCTTTTGTTTTGTTTTGGATAGGTGAATACACAGAAAAAAAAAAATAGAAAAACGTTCAGGTTCATTAAGGAGTTTCCTTTTTGTGGTTATTGAGGAATTGATGGTACTTTTTGATCGAAAATGATGTAAAAATTTGATACTTTTACAAATTTCAAATTGAACTTGGAAAGTTGCTTGGGGCAGGGAAATAGTGGGAGTAAGGTTAATCATCCTTACTACAAAGTATGAAGACTATGAGTTCCTTTGTAATATAAATGTAGAAACCTGTCACAAGCAAAAACGTATAGTTATTGATAAAAGGCGCCAGATATTGGTTTTGCGTCACAAATAGGGAAAACATCTTTAATGCTGCATTATAAACCGAGATAATTTAAAGCTTCTTTTGCGCCAATCGTATATCTTATAATTTTCATGCTAAGAACATACAAAGCTTTAATTCCTAAATATTTATGAGCATCCACCGGCTTTTTCACAAGACACTACGCAGTAAGACCACATTTGCATTAAGGTTCTCGTCCTCTTTACAATTAGCATTCATATCATGTTGGACAAACATCCGAACTACTTCGATCTATATTCATAAAAAATATTTTAATATTTTATTTAAAAAATATTTATTTATTTATTTAAATATTTAACAACCACGAGGGCTGCTCTATATATTTCTGGCCTAATAGTCAAAATGCGAATATTTATAATCAAAAATGGTTTTATTGTTTTTCAAAGTATTCTCCAGCATGATTTATACACTTTTGCATGCGCTCAAACCAGTTGTCGAAGCACTTTTTCCACTCCGATTGAGACACCTCTAAAACATGGTTTTTGAACACTTCAACAGCTTCTTCTGGCGACGAAAATCGTTGACCACGCATTTTTTTCTTGATGTGCGGAAACAAGAAGAAGTCATTAGGTGCCAAGTCAGCGCTGTACGGCGGATGACCCATTAATTCGTCGTTTTGGCCGGTCAAAAACGCTCTGGTTTGAGCCGATGTGTGAGAGCTCGCATTGTCATGTTGAACAATGATTCGTCTTCTCTTGTTGGTTTTTTAAATTTCTCAGATGACTTCAGGCAAACAAATTGTAGTGTACCACTTAGAAGTGACCGTCCTACGTTGCTCAAGCGGAACAGTCGCCACATGACCAGTTTTGCGAAGAAACAGGCGACGATTTGCTTCGAAGTGCTTCTTCCACGAACAACTTTCGTTGGATTTTGCTCGTCTTTAAAAACCCACACGGTCGATTGTTGTTTCGTTTCGGGCTCATACGCATAGATCCATGATTCGTCACCTGTGACGATATAAACGTCTTTTGAAGCACCGCAATCGTATTTTTGCAACATTTCTTTGCACCAATCGACACGAGCCTTTTTTTGAGCGACTTTCAAATTGTGCGGGATCCAACGAGAACAAACCTTTTTTACGGCCAGGTGTTCATGCAGTATCGAATGTATGCTGGTGGAAGAAATGTCCAAGGATGTCTCTATCTCTCGGTATGTCGCATGTCGATCTTGCATTATGAGTTCACGTACGGCATCAATGTTCTCTGGCACAACAGCCGTTTTTAGACGACCTTCACGGAATTCGACGTTGAGCGAGCTTCGGCCACGATTAAATTCATTATACCAATTTTTCACAGTGCTATAGGATGGTGCTTCATCGCCATACAAAGATTTAACTTCATCAATGCACTCTTGTCGTGATAATCCACGTCGAAAGTTGTGAAAAATGATGGCACGAATATGTTCACGAGTTAATTCCATTTTTTTCTTTATTAATTTTTTCAAGTCACTGTAAACAACACAAATAATAGTCGTACGTCAAAAGGTTTTGAGTACGATTATGCTTAAAAATGACAAACTTTCCAATGGAAATGTCAGATTGCACTTGGCAGCACTCAGTGTAGCCAGGCCAGAAATATATATAGCAGCCCTCGTATAGTGAAACAATGTTAATAAAAAATACAATTTTAAATAAGTGGACTTGGCAAATTATTTCTCTTGCCCTCTTTAGAAAGGGTAAGGTAGGATAGAGAAGATATGTGCATTATTTTTAAAAACCCTGCAGTTTACTTAAGAACAGTATTACAGCCCATCAGGTGAACTTGAAGCTGGTACAGCAATTATATTGACCATTTTACTTGGCCGAAGCTTATTGCAGCAAATGGTAGACGAACCCAAGCCATCAAAGTAATCATATGTTTAGTTGTCAAAATGCTAAATATTTAGGCAGACACAAAACTTTCCATCTCTGCTTCGAAATAATTAAATTATTTAAATGCTCACGCTTACTGTATTAATTTTTGGTTTTCATCGTATCTTTGATTAGAAGAAGGATCATTGTTTTACGCAGTCTGAATCAAGCATATTTCGAAAAAAAAGGAAAAGAAAAATATTTTGTATACAGGAGAAGCGCACGACACGCCATTTCTGAATTTGCCCTACATTTTCACCATAAGTCAAACTTATGAAAAAAGATTAAATATGATTTGTCATCTAAACTTCTAATAACCATTTTAATGTGTGGTCAAGCTTAAGTTCGAATTCGAAAAAACGGTTCCGGGAACGCAATAGTCGTGCATTAAAAATACTTGAGGATAAAGAACCAAATACAAAATAGGAAAAAGGCATGTTGTACAGACAAAATATATTTCGATAGCATTTATGACATAAAAAACGATTACAAAAGCGAAGAAATTTAAAACGAATTTGACACCAGAGCTAGTGTTTCCTAAGAAAATCCTTAGTACTTTGAAGATTACGCTTTTAAAACGCGGCTATTTAAAAAAAAAAACAGTTTGGGTTGATTTCCATAATCGTTAACAATTTATTCAGAAAATACAACGCACATTAGAGCAGATGCCTAATATCTTGTAAATAAATCAGCAGTTTCTTAATGGCTGGACTGATTGAAACAAAATTTCTCATGCTGGCAGCTTAAGTTTTCAGAGTTCAAGAGACCAGTTTTAATTCTTGAAAACTAGCTTTAGGATTCTAAAACATACAAAATAGGTCGATTTCAAAGAAGTCAAGTTAGCAAATCAATCAGGAGAATAGTGGAATAGTGGAAGTACAAAATCATTGGCCGAATGTTGTCTCATAGAAAAATATAAAAAATTTTGGATTTATTAAGGAATTTTCTTTTCGAAGGGGAGAGCTTAATGGTGCCTTTTTGACTAAAGTGGTGTATAAATTTGGTATCTTGAAAAATTTAATTTGAAAATCACATTTTTTTTCTATTCGAGTTAAGATATTGGAATGAACGGTTTTTTTTTTAGTTTTCACAATTTTCATAGAAAGTTAACTAAAATTATAGAAAATTATTAAAATTTCTACCTATAAAGAAAAATTTCAGAATTAAAAACCTAAAGTGATTTTTATGTCCAAAATAATTTATTTTTGACCCACTGTGAAACGGTTTAAATTATTTTCAATTTTCTTAAAGCGAAACTTTTGTAGAAAGAATTAGCTCTAATTTTCCTTGTTTTTATTTTTTTTAATGAATACTGCTGCGATAATTTGTGCCTTTAAAATATTCAAAATGTTGGTGAGTTATTTATTTTTTTTTAGAAAGTTTTATCCCACCAATCACTTTACGAATTCATCTAGCTTGCGGTCTCTTTTAGCAATCGCATCTTTTAATTCATTCAACCATTATTTCTGTTGAAAGGAAAACGCTACTTCATGAAGTTGTAGATATCTTTTAGTATGAGTTTATTTCAGTGCTCTATTCTTAAGATTTCCTGTTGCTATTAAACGATGATACACGCAACTATGCGTTCTTCAATAGATTGTAGTGCCAACTGTTTGTTATTTTATTCTGTTTGTATGTTTATTTTTATAGGAAATTGTTATTACAATCACTACTTTGAGTAACTGATGATAGTTCTCTATACAAAGTTCATTTCAATTACATTGAAGCCAATTATATTATTAAAGTGTTTATTTTTTTGTTTTTGTTTTGGAAGAAACTACTTTAATTTGCCAAATGTATAAACATAAAAAATGTAACAAAATCTGTTTGAAAAAAAGAATTTGTTTTAATTCATGCTCTAAAATTTAGGTTTTATTTATTCTTCACACCTCCTTGTTAAATTTCTGTTATCATGCCGCCTTAAGCGCCTTAAGGAAAAATGAATATAAATGGTTTTCTGGTTTTCCCTGAATGATATAAAGATAATTTTTTTTTTTTGTTTTTTGTTGGTAAATTTTGTTCCCCACCTTCGTGGGAAGCCAAAAAAGATTTCCTCGTAAGGAAATTTTTGAGGGTTTTTTATTCTTGACAAAAATAAATGTTACTATTAAATACGAGGGCTGCTCTATATATTTCTAGCCTAATAGTGAAAATGCGAATATTTATAATCAAAAATGGTTTTATTGTTTTTCAAAGTATTCTCCAGCATGATTTATACACTTTTGCATGCGCTCAAACCAGTTGTCAAAGCACTTTTTCCACTCCGATTGAGACACCTCTAAAACATGGATTTTGAACACTTCAACAGCTTCTTTTGGCGACGAAAATCGTTGACCACGCATTTTTTTCTTGATGTGCGGAAACAAGAAGAAGTCATTAGGTGCCAAGTCAGGGCTGTACGGCGGATGACCCATTAATTCGACGTTTTGGCCGGTCAAAAACACTCTGGTTTGAGCCGATGTGTGAGAGCTCGAATTGTCATGGTGAACAATGATTCGTCTTCTCTTGTTGGTTTTTCGAATTTCTCCGATGACTTCAGGCAAAAAAATTGTAGTGTACCACTCAGAAGTGACTGTCCTACGTTGCTCAAGCGGAACAGTCGCCACATGACCAGTTTTGCCGAAGAAACAGGCGACCATTTGCTTCGAAGTGCTTCTTCCACGAACAACTTTCGTTGGATTTTGCACGTCTTTGAAGACCCACACGGTTGATTGTTGTTCCATTTCGATCTTATAAACATCTTTTGAAGCACCGCAATCGTATTTTTGCAACATTTCTTTGCACCAATCGACACGAGCCTTTTTTGAGCGACTTTCAAATTGTGCGGGATCCAACGAGGACAAACCTTTTTTACGGCCAGGTGTTCATGCAGTATCGAATGTATGCTGGTGGAAGAAATGTCCAAGGATGTCTCTATCTCTCGGTATGTCGCATGTCGATCTTGCATTATGAGTTCACGCACGGCATCAATGTTCTCTGGCACAACAGCCGTTTTTGGACGACCTTCATGGAATTCGTCTTTGAGCGAGCTTCGGCCACGATTAAATTCATTATACCAATTTTTCACAGTGCTATAGGATGGTGCTTCATCGCCATACAAAACCTTAAGTTCATCAATGCACTCTTGTCGTGATAATCCACGTCGAAAGTTGTGAAAAATAATGGCACGAAAATGTTCACGAGTTAATTCCATTTTTTTCTATATTAACTTTTTCAAGTCACTGTAAACAACACAAATAATGGTCGTACGTCAAAATGTTTTGAGTACGATTATGCTTAAAAATGACAAACTTTCCAATGGAAATGTCAGATTGCACTTGGCAGCACTCAGTGTTGCCAGGCCAGAAATATATATAGCAGCCCTCGTATGCTTTAAAAATATAGTTCTTCCCTTGAAAATTTTTGTAACATACTTCTAACAGAAATGAAATTATATTCTGCTTGTTGTTATAAACGTTTTCATTTTAACAACAATTAAAAAACGCCCATTTGCAATAAAGATTTAAAAAAAAATTATTTTTTGCAAATGCACATTTTGTAAAAGATCGTCTTTATAAAAGTTATATGTATAAAGGATTTTTATAAAAAGTACGGAGATTTAAATAATTAATCGGGATAATAGAAAAGACCAAGAAAAAAAAGAAAATTAATTAATAATTAATTAATAAAAAAATTCCCGTTGTTTAATTTAATTTAATATTGACAAAGTGCTCCATCATATAAATAAATTATCGTGGCATTTTGTGATATTTTATTTTTCATCATCTTTTAATTGTGTAAAAGAGCCGAAAAAAAGTCAGCCATATACAATGGAAAAAAGAAAAATGAAATAATAGTTGATTATTGTTGTTTTTGCTTAAACTTTGATCTTTGTCTTTGCTTTATTGTTTGGACAAAAGTCTTTAGTTTATTTAAAATGTTTGTGGGAAGTTTCCTGAAGAACTAAGTACGCGGTAGCGAAATGGCCATTGAGACATGCTTTTACCCTCAATAATCAATATCGGTGATTTAAATAATTAATCGGGATAACAGAAAATAGCAAGAAAAAAATATTTTACTTTGAAAATTAAAAAGTACTTTTTTCGTTAATTACTAATATATATTTTTTATAAAAGATTGTATTTACAAAACTAAAAGGATTTTTGTAAAAAGTACTTTTTATAAAATGTTTGCTTATTCAAATATATTCCTTTAAAAGGTACGTACGTTTTACAAAAGGTTCTTTTTATAAGGGAAATCGTTAAAAAAAACATTTATAAAATGTCCTTTTTATAAGAAGTACTCTTTGTAAAAGGTACTTTTTCTAAGAAGTACTTTTTGTAAAAGATATTTTTGACGGAAAATAAATGTTATAAAATTTTGTTATTATTGCTGGTAGTACTTAAAAATGCTTTTTATATAAAAGGTATCTATTATAAAAGGTACTTCATATGAAAGGTACCTTTACCTTTAGTATTACTGAAGATAGTGTAAATAGAGAGTCCCTTCATCAGACATAATTCATGCCTGTTGAAGTAAGCGTTATTCACTTTGAAATAAATATATAATTTATATTTCGTACTTTTTGTTAGACTACTTTTTATAAAGGGTATTTTGTGCAAATGACACAATTTTAAAACGTAGACGTTAAAAAAGGTAACAATATAAAAAGTTATTAACATAAAAAAGTTTTTTTTTTATTAATGTTGATTTTTTTGTAAAATATCCATTTTTTAAACATACTTTTTTTTTAAATGTACATTTTAGTAAAGGTGTTTGTTTTAAAAGGTATCGTTTTTAAAATTAACTTTTTATAAAATGTACTTTTTATAAAATATTTTTTTGTAATAGGTAGTTTTTGTAAAAGTACTTTTTATATGTATTAACCCTTAATAATTGTAGTCACACAAAAGTTATATTTTTTAAAAAGGCACTTTTATAAAATGTATATTTTACAAAATTTATTTCTACTTAAGAGAGTTTAAATAAAGGCTTCCTTTTTGTAATAAAATTACTAGATTTATTATTAAAAATTCAGGACTTGGAAGTGCACAACAAACTCAATCACTAACGCATATATCTTTTTAGACCAACACAGTTTCTTTTGAATTTAACTACAACCATATAATTTATCAAAATATGTTTTGCTAACGGCTTTTTTGGTTTGCAATGTTCTTAATTTAATTTGCTTTAGCAACAAATTTTCTAAATAATTTTGTCAAGTCCCAACTACTAATGTTCTCACATGTTTTCACTTTTAGTTAATTGTTTTTACTTGCAAATCTTTTAATTTAATTTTCTTGTTTCGTTGGCTTTAGTGGGTCATGCCTCGTACTTTCAACACCGTTATAACTGATAATATTTATGTGTTGTAAACACATTTATACTTATTCTTTTAACAGCACCAAAAAAAAACTAACAACAACAACAGTATATGATAATTTCGTTTGCAACAAACTAGTGACAACATTTTACAACAAGGTAAATTGTAAATTTTGTTGCTAAAAATAGTCAAGGTAATGAATGTTTTAACATATACTTACATATATGGAATATATAGCTTGCAGTTGTGTTACGTTTAAACTAAATTCAGGTACTTAAAGTAGTCAATTCTTTTAATTTTTAAATAATTTTATCACCTGATTGTATTGTGGCGGCAATTAGTTTTTTATACTTTGTATTAAGTGAAGTAATGATGTATTGCATTCAAATTTCATCCAATTATTTCTCTTTAGGTATTAACAGGTATATTGATCTTGGTTGACAATAACTATCCAGCAGTTCGTTTTTTAAATTTTTATTTTGAAGTGGTAGTAATTTACTAACTCTTACGTTACGTTACGTGTATTGCTTTTTTCTTGTCCTTAAAATTTTTATTTAAATAGAAGCGGCCGTATGCATAACAAAAACTTAGCATGTGGATAGCGGGGAGACCCTGTATATCCCGTATTGTTTTTTCGTATAACTTGCTATTAAAAACCGTTGTAGAATTAAGTCGTGCCCCATCAATTTATTCTGTGGTTACCGTGTTGAGCACCTGGAGGCTTATTCTGAATTGCGATGCAAAAATACATAAATGCGAACAATCGCTATTTTGCATTGCGATATTCGCAATTTTCTTCCATTTATAATTCCATTTCAAATGCGAAAAGTTGGCAAGTCGGTATTCTTAATTGCAAAAAAACAAATGTCAATTTGCAAAAATTATTCGACAACAAAATAGCAGTCGCAAAGTACAAACATGTAAGTGAAAGATAATATTTTATTTATTTATTCATTATATATTTATTATTTAATTCAGGGAAGCAAGCAATAAGATCACCAAACCGCGTCGATTTGAAATAAAGATAGAATCTATGAATAAGCACAGCCAATTGGCAAGAGGTCTTTTCAAAACACCAAATGCACATCAGTCGGCAGATACTTTGTGGCAAACGTAAACTGAAGATTTAAATATATTAGAGAATAAGTTTGGGCTTCAACTTTAATAAGTTTAGGCCGATTTTAAGTTACACACCAAACAGAAGCCTAAACCAAAAAACTTGACATTGGCGGTAGCCCATCAAGATACAATCCGCTGTCTCCGCGGGCAAGTTAACTTGACGGATTCCGTTAATGCATTACGCACTTTCCTTCGGAGTAACAATTGCTTCTAAGCATTCTGCTCCGTATCCTTTCATTTTTAGTGATGAGTTCAAGTTTGAACTGTCTCTAGGGTATACCCGAAGTAAGGTTATACGAACTAAAAGTGAAGCTTACCACAAAGATTGTCTTAAACGCACATTAAAGTTTCCCGATAGCGTTATGATATGGGGGTTGCATGTCAGCCAAGGGTTTAGGAAACTTATGTTTTATTGAGTCAACTCTAAATGCCTCTCGTTACATTGACATTTTAAAAGAAAATCTACTTCCGTCGTTAGGAAGTATTACTTCTTTTGGCGAGTACGTCTTTCAGCAGGATGGTGCTCCCTGTCATACTGCAAAAATTACAAAGAAATGGTTAAAAAACAATAATATTAATGTTCTGGACTGGCCGTTCTTTAGTCCTGACCTAAACCCTATTGAATCGGTTTGGGCTATTATGAAAAAAAGATTGAGAAGTGATCCCCAAACAACAGTTGTAGGCCCTAAGAAAAAAATACAGGGAATATGGGAATCCATTACACCAGAAGAATGCCAAACATTAATAAATTCTATGAACAAAAGAGTCACAGCAGTAGTTAAGGCCAGAGCTGATGTTTTATACAGTACGAAACTAAAGTGGCTACAATTAGTGCCTTAGTACATTTAATTGTTTGAATTTTTTTATTTTTTTATTAGAAGTAAGCAAATAAAATGAAGATTATTTTTGTTACTTTATTAAAAAATAAATTATGTTTTAAAAACATGCAACTTTCTTTAAATTAACTAAATGCTGATCAAAATAACAGGTTCATCTTTTATTTACGAACATATTATCAGAGAGTACGAAACGCAAGTTGGCAGAGTAGTATTTATTTTTAATTTGACATTTGTTGACACTGAGGTTTATTTGAGCAGCGTTGCCACTATTTAAAATAAATTACGAATGCTATTGCGAAAGTCTAACAGAATACCAATTTTCTTTCGCATCGCATTTCATTTGCGCATCGCATTTATTTTCGCATCGGAATTCAGAATAAGCCTGCTGGCCAGTTTTGTCAGTCATTTAAATCTCAGACCAAGTTGTGATTCAAAAAAAGTTTTATTTGGATATAAATTGGAATTTAAATAAATTTTTGATTGATTCAATAATATATTTAATAAATATTTGTTTCATTAAATAAAAAAAAATTATTCAATTGAGTTACCGTGTAAGTCCAAATAAAACTTTTAATAGGTGCATCGTCAACTTTCCGCTATAAGTTTTTTGGTACTTGATGTTGAAATTGAGAACCGAGTTAAATAATTCATGACTTTTATTAAATATATTCTGAAACGGTGACTGGCGAAAGGAGGCAGGAGATACTGATTAGACTATCGTTTTCGTTATCGTTTTCGATTTTTTTCTCTTTTGTTCTGATTGGTATAATAAAGCTAAATTACTTTAGTTGAGTATCGTGCTGCTGCTACCCTGATTATAGGCTGTCGACTGGTAACTGTTGAATTTCTTTCTTATCAAAGAGTCTCTCGTAATTGCTAACAATTATCTGCGGATAAGGTGTCCCACAGCATCCACGTGTATAATGTGTCTGCCCGTGGTCCTAGGGGCCTAATGCTTGACATCTACACAAAATTTGCACTATTGTTACAGCCTTCTCCAGGCGCAGTTTGCATATATCGTCTTTTTAAGTTTTCCATTTGGTCACATGATACCTGAAGTTTCCATCACCTGTCACTGTCACTATCTGTTTTTTCGAAGCAACTATCTTGGCTTCCTGTTGAGAGTCTTTAGACATTAATACGGTTACTTCTTCTAAAATATTAATCTCCATCATATCCGGGTCCCTTTGT
Source organism: Gymnosoma rotundatum (assembly GCA_916610165.2). NCBI lineage: Eukaryota > Metazoa > Arthropoda > Insecta > Diptera > Tachinidae > Gymnosoma > Gymnosoma rotundatum. The sequence continues at coordinate 64,300,087 of OU744336.1, forward strand.
TTGCAATGCAAAATAGTTAAGTTCAATCAGAGACTAATCTCTTCAACTATTGCAAGGCTTTCCTTTAACCTATTTCTTTCGGACTGTAATGGTTCTATTTTGGTTTTATAAAAAAAAAATAATGTTCATACAGACTTTCTCCAAGTAATTCTGATAGACGGCCAGTTTTCTAGTATAAAAATACCCAACTAGGTGACTGTTACCAGACGTTCCCTGCTTATGGGTCAGACCCTTGTGTTTGCCAGCCGACGGCGATCTTTTGGCGCAAGTTTATTAGATTTCTCCTTGTGTTATTATTTAAAGTCAAAAGCCTTTGTCGAAATTCCGTGCGTAGTTATACATAGCTGCGCTCAAAAAGCAAAAGGTCACCGAAAAACATTCTTCAGACCATGAAAGTAAATAGGATACCCGAGACTGTAGAATTCACACTCTAAACAAGTACATGTTAATTTCTTTTGGAAAATTGAAGGGATTTTTATTTTTGAATATTGAAGAATGCTACAAAGCCAAAAGTATTTATTCTTTTTTTAGCATAAGCACGCTGTTCATCGCTTGTCAAAGGTGTAAAAAAACGCAATAAATTAAAAAAACTTCCGGTCTAAAAAGCCAAATTTGCTGTTATATTTTTATTAATTTTTGTTACATGTGATAGCAACAACACATTTCTTTTACATTAACTTACCCGCACAAACTGTTTTTTTTTTTACATTTAAGCGCAAATTTTGAAAAAGCACTAAATTAGCAAATCAATACGATTTAAATGATGGCTAATTTCTGACATACAAGATGAATTTTTACTCTGGTTGTGTATTCATTATTTTATAGTAGAAATTTATGACAAATATTTCTGCGCAAGACTTAGCGCGTTATATACCCTTTTTAAAGAAATTGTTTGCTCTTTTTAGGATGGTCTAAAACTGGCCCTAAAATTAAAGAGTTAACAAGAATGTTTTTTATACCGATTTACCGTGTGTATCACACTTCTTTTGAATAAAATTGTACAAGAATTTTTTATTATAAATTTTTAAGCCCCCTCAGCAAGAATCCATTTGCGAAATCTTGTTGGTTTGGAAAAAAAATTAATTTTGTCGTACAGTGTTAAAAGTCAAAATCATCACTGATTATGTCATACATTTTAACTTGTTCGCTTTAAAGTTCACGACTAGCAGTAGTGAAATAGCAAGAAGAAGAAAATAAATAAATTAAGTTAACTTGGGATGGTTGGTTAGCAAAACTGTTTTTGGCACTTGTTAACAGTTAACAAACAACAACAGCAACATCTGCACTAACTTTGCCAAAAAGTAAAAAGTCAAAGAGCAAACGAAAAAACTGTGAGGTAAAACAAAAATTTTAAACTAATTTTTAAAAAGCCAAGAAAATAAGTAATTGGAAAAGAAAACTTTAAAAAAGACGAAAACAGTTACTTTTTAACAAAAATATCTTTACGAAGCCAGATAACGTAGAGTGTTTGAGAAAATATAACAATCTAGAAATATCTTAGTTTTGTCATAATCTTTTTATTTATACATTATGAACCCCCACAAAGCCAAAGACAGCGAGTGACAAAAGTGTAAATAATGTACAAATTACTTTTTAAATTAAATTAGGTCAAAAAGTCGTTTATACTCTACATAAATTTACAAAGATCTAAGTGCTCATAAACTAGCAAAACTAAACAAACTGAATAAATTATTACATCAACGCTCAGAAGAAATAAATAAAAAAAAACATCTTAAAGAAGATATTAAATAAATATTATAAAATCAAAAAAACAAAAAAAAACTTGTGTTTATAAATAAATTAAAAACAATATTTATGAGTTCTTGTTGCTTTAAACACATGTTAAAAAAGTTTAAAATTTTTTTAGGAAGGTGCACGAGGCAAAATTATTATATAAAAATCTTTTTTCAAGTAGCATTTTCCTTTATCACAAATATATTTTCGAAAAAAGAAATAATGATGACAAACAAGTTGGTGTTGAGATGCTTAATGAAAACTAAAAAAAAAAAATAATTTCATACATCAGCGACTTCTATAGAATTTTGATGATTCACAGTTGTCTCCACTTAAATTAATAAAAAACGTACACTCACACCAGAACCCCGACAATGTAGACAACTTTATATGTTAATTAAAAAAATTATTAAATACATATTTTAACAAGAATTAAAAATAAAAAACTTCTATATTCGAAACGAACATTTTCTAAACTAATTTATTAAAAATTTAAATCACTTTTTCGAAGACAATGTCAACAGGCCTATTTGATAACTAAATCTTATTTTGGTGATGGGCAACTTTTTTTATACCCTTCATCACAAAGAGTGGAAAGAGGAGAATACATAAGTTTGTCATTCCGTGTGTAATTTCTACAATATGCATTTCTGACCCCATAAAGAATATATGTTCCGACTTCTTATGCATAGCAAAGTCGATTGAGCAATGTTCGTCTGTCCGTCCGTGTTAGTGGCAAACTTGATTTCACAAAAAAAACAAAAAAATAAAAAATAAATATGTCAATCGATCAGATATAGTGTCGAAAGAGGTGCGATTGGAAATCAGCATGATCGGTCCATGTCTTTCGAGGCAGCAGGCAAAACACCACGCCTACCTCTAATATTTTCATTAACAATAAAGTAACTTCAATCAAAAAAATAAATTTATGGGGCTATAGAGAATTAAAAATTAGGAAAAATCATTATGTGATAAAATTGGCGCTCCCCCATATATCCCGAGTTGCGGGGCTATGAAATTTAAATTTTTATTAAACATCAATATGGGTTTCATTTTAAAGCTTTTAAAGACATCTTTAAGGAAATATTAAAATTTTTTTAAAAACGCTTATACCATTAAGAACCGTGTGTGTCATTCTTATGTAAAATTATATATATGCAGTACCATTTTTTTTATTTTTTAATTCTCTGTCACTCAAATTTTTGCTTTTTTTATTGGAATTATTTCACCAAACTAGATTTACATAGATGATGAAGGGTATATAAGATTCGGCATTCATTTAACTATTAATAATTTTACTTTCTCTTCAGTTGCGTGCAATGTCCTTTGGTGCTTCGCTATTTCTATTGTCATGAAATATTTTGAACATTTATAACGAACAGACAACAACTTTAAGAAAAATTCTTGCTATATATACGAGATGTAATAATTAGTTTTATTATTTTGTTTCGAAAGTTCATTCCAAATTTGACAGTTTTTGGGCGATTAGTAACTTTATTTTTAAAAGTACCCACACCAAATTAGAAATATCTCGTTTAGTCGTTTTCCACTTATAACCAAAATAATAATTTTCTTGCAGAGCAGTACCCTTGTTCCCGCTCCTATTCTATTAGTTTTCTGACAACCATGACAGTCGTCACTGCTTGCCTTAGTAAATTATACGCTAAGACCAAAATGTGCACCAAACAATATCAAGCGGTGAATGCATTTGCCTGTCGATAATTATATGTGGATTAGTTCATCCGATTAGCAAAAACTTGTCAAGGTAGAAAGGATCTTTATTACGTATATTGATTTTATTTAAAATATCAGCATCTACCGTTTTCAGTAAACCTACGATCTGATCTGTAACCGTTTAATTTTTAAAATAATAGTAATGAACGGATCTCCTATTCCGACTGCAGGATTTACTATTTTATTTATTTATTTTATAAAAACTAAAAAATTTGCAAAATGAACTCACTTTATATTGCTTCAGTTTTTGTCTAAGCTTTGTCGTTTATGTTTATTAAGTTCTTTCTAAAAATTCTCATATGGTCAAGAAATTTTTGAACATAAGGATGCTTGAGATTATTAGTTAAATTGCTTTAAAAATACATTGTTTTAGTTTCTCTGTTACACAAAGCTAAATAATTAATAATAAATAAAAAAAGCAGACGCGTTTATCGAAGTTGAAGTTCTAAATATATCGAATTAGGAGGGGGTTGCTTTTTATAAATAAAGCAAAATTTTGACTAGGACATTTGCTTAATAAGCCTAGATGGTTCTATAGTCATTCTTTTACTTCAGTGTTTTTGCAAGGGCCAGCTGCAACAATGCCATGACTTAAAAAATATGTATATAAAATCGTAAAACATAGTTTTACGTAAAAATCTTTAAGTGAAGCTAGATTTTTTAAGATCATTTTGAAATCGTTAAACGGAATTAGCACGATCAATAACAGTTTCCAATATCTTCTTGTTTAAAAATCATTTTTTATTAGTATTTTTTTATTTTATTTTTAATTGAATTTTTTCTTTGACTTATCGTTCCGAACAATGATTGCAATAACTGACAGTCACGCCAATTGAAGCTAAAGGTTAGAAAAACAGCATGTTATTGTAGTTTTCTCTTCTCCTTTCGCTTTTCCTATTGTTTACAAGAAATAAATATTAATTCAATTAAATATTTTGTTTTGTGTTTTTTTTTTTTTCAAAATATAATTTGTTCAATTAAATTTTTAGTTCATGAAGGTTAAAAATATGAACTTAGAATTGAAAGAAATTTTTTTTTTGTTTTTCAAAATTAAAAGAAGAGAAATAATATTAATGGAAAAAATTAAGTCAAGAAAATAATTGCAAATTATGTTTTTTCGAAAGTAAATTCATAATTAGACATAAAACTCTAAAACTGTAAAAGTGTTTAAAGCTCCTATCGCTCCTTTATTGCAACATAGTGATATCTCAAAAAATTAAAAATTTGTAGTTACTTAAGCAAAACTGCTCTTTTAGACCGTCTGTACATGTTAAAAAAATCAGTTTTATATCCCAAGCTGAACAGATCATAGGACTTATGTCTTGAAAACTTAAATCGGATTTTGCCAAGTTTAAGTTTTTTTAAGATATGACTTTGTTGCAATAAAGGAGCGATATAAGAGTCTAAATAGTCGCTGATAGTTTCAAGGCATTCAGTTGGTACCAAAAAACAGCGTTAAAAAAATTGGCTGAAATGTTCGGGCCCAATTCGAAGATGCATAAATAATTTTGAACTTAACAGTTAATACCCCAATGGGGGAAAAAATTTTAAAGCAAATGGGAAAACAATGATTCCAACAAATTCCAATTTTGTTAATTTATTTAAAAGAAATAATATTTAATTAAAAAACATTTGTTATTTCTTCCGGCATTTTCATTAAATTTGATGTAAATCAAATTCGTTTTCCTTCACACTAATGAATTATGAACCCTTTTAAACATACAACCCATTCTGGATTCACATTATTTAAAACATGTTTTTCATTATTTAAATAGATGCAATTAATTTTTGTATTTTCAAGTTCAGAATTATTATCAACTATTTTGACATTAACATTCCAAACATTATTAACAGTCACATGCTCAGCCCACATACGAGTACTACGTATTACAGCCTCTTTAAAAAATAATACCAAAATAAATAAATTATATAATAAAATGAAAGTGGATATTTTTTTTTATTAATGCTTTTGGTTTAACAAATTTGTATCGTTTAAAATAAATGCAGTGCAGCAACTTCAGCAAAAGTAACAGCAACAGCAGCATCATCAACCCACCAACAAACAAATAAGACTCATTATCGTGCTCTTGAAAAATAATACACACATAAATTGTAATTAAAAACCCTACTGGCACTTGTTTTAAATGAAATTAATATTGAAAATAACAGAAATATGATAAAAATTGTTTTCATTAAAATAAAAGCAAATTGCATGAATTCTGTGTTTATTTAAAATGCAAATAACCCAGCAAATAATAATTTTCAATTATAAAAAAGTAACAACTAAAAGTGCTAATACATCCATGTTTCGTATTTCTTAATCGTTTATCGCTTTTTGCCTTTCAAATGACATTAAAAAAATAAGACATGATGTGTTAAAATCATATTACTATCGAGGCACCCTTTACTTACAGCCTCCATGGAAACACCCTTTTGTTTTTAAATTAATTATTCACAATCATTTTTACGGCGGACTTTTTCGTAAATTCTAAATGTCTGTCTAACAAAAGTTACAACTCTTGGGGCACCCTATTTTATTTTTAAATTTTTGTACTTGTATTTTTAGTGGACATACACGCAAATATTTAAAGTGTCTGCCTATTCCGTTAGAAAATAAAGCCATATATGTAAAAATCGCGGACTATTGAGAAACTCTTTATATTTATATTTTTATATCCTTCAGAAGAGGTGAAAAAATCGGTATATCTAGGTTTGTCATTCCGTGTGTATTTTCTACAATAGCTGTCAGTCCGTGTTCGAGTTTAAATTAATTTTGCGAAGGCATTATATGAGCTAGAGATACGCCTATCGATCAGATATAGTTGCGAAAATTTTGGTATTGGAAATCAGCAAGATCGGTCCATGTACCACGCCTGCCTCTAATTTTTCCACATCATTTGAAAGAAATCTAGTTTAGTGAAGTAACTCCAATCAAAAAACAAATATATGGGGCGATAAAGAATGCAAAAATAAAAAAAAAAACATCAAGTGAAAAATTTGGCGCTCGCCCATATTTTCCGAGTTACGGGTTTCTGAAATTTTTAAATTTTTTTAAATATCAATATGGGTATCATTTAAAAGCTTTGGAAGAAGTCTTTAAGGAAATACTAAAATTTATTAAAAATTCTTCACACATTAAGAGCCGCCAAACTCGGCTTTACCTTATTTAATATACTATTTACCGAAGGTAATTAATCAGCTTTCTTAAAATATTCAAACTGTGACGGAATCTTTCTTTGACAATGTGTCGTTCTTTTTGGTTTTTTTTTTGCTTTTTTGGTTATCTGCTTTAATCCTTGATCCGCTACGGATACCATAGTCTGTGGTGTCTTCTGCCCTTCTAGAAACTTCAATAGCTATTGCCGAACGGAATCCTATCCAAGAACCCATGATGTACGGCCGTTTTTCGTCCCAAGAGGCTGTTACCTATCCCGATGACATTATTTAACGCCCGGTCCTAATTGCGCATTATCATCGCCCTCCGTAGTGGGCACACTTATTAATGGTCTATCCAGAAGCCTTTAACCTAAATAAAAACCTAGAAACATTGGTCCTAATTAGGCTTGTTGGCCATCCTGCGGAATTCTTCATACATAACGAAAAAAACGCAACAACCTGAAAAACCTAAATTCAACAATAAAAGCCAAGTGGTTGTTGTCAATTGCGTCTGTCAACTCTCGTAAGTGGGCGGACGCTGAACTTTATTTTCATCCTCCAATGTTCACTTTTAATCCACTGGGAATGTATGTGTCCAATGAGCTTTATTGTTACGCGCTTTTATTTAAATCAAAGTAAAATACCGTAACAATTAGAAAAAGCTAACGCAACATAGATACTGTTGCCTCGTGACACTTAATTAACAACCTGCGATTCGTTGGGTCCCCCGACAACCTTTCGCTGCTACTAAGATTGTGTAACATTTTTGAAAATTCAGATTTTAACATTTTTGTGTTTTAATTCCGTTTTTTGTTGAAATTTTATTTTTTCTTTTTATGTTTTTTTATTTTACTAAAATAAGTTTTTTTTGTAATTTTTCTTGTGCAGATTCGTTTTGTGTTTCTGTTTTTTTTTCATTCTTTTTTTAATTTTCCATCGCATTTACATTTTTGTGCAAAAATAAAACGTTGCATTTTGAAACCAAATCTCATTTATGCAACAACAAAAATAAACTACAAGAACAAACACAGAGTAAAACATCCCACGCAATGCTGATTATATTCAGATAATTAATTTCAACATCAATCTGATAGGAAATCGAAAATGGGTCTAAAGTTAATATCGCAGTCTTTATACTAAATGTTTTTGCTTTCAGATCATTTAATGGATAAAAACTTATTAATTTATTATTTTATAATTTTGCTGGGTTAATTTTAACATTTAAAACAAAATATTAAAACCAACACTTTATTTACAAATTTAAAATGTTTATAACACAAGTATCGACAATGTAATCAATACTTATTAATGGTGGGTAAATCGAAAGTGAAGCATTAAAAGTCAGCAGTTCCCAAACTATATATTTTATGTCAACGTGTTAATTACAGTAACAGACTGGAAAAATTAATCCTTTACTTAAGTAAGAGAAAGCTAACGTAAAACGATACAAATTTGTAGACGTTAAAGTTCCCTAATATTTGTAGAAAAAATCTGTATATAAAAAGCTTTCTATTGATAAGCGTATGTCACATGACTATCGAAATGTATGGCTTGCATATAATTTTTAAATGTACAGTTGTATAAATAGACATTTATTTAAAACTCGTAAAATAATAATTTCGCACTAATTGCTGCTACAAAGATCAAATTGGATCGGTTTGGATGCAAAGACAAAATATTTTCTGTTGTTTACTAGCGATCCGTTGGGTAAAGTAGGCTTTATATTTCTTTAGTGGGCGTGGCACTTCTCATACAAAGTAAATATTTTACTTCGTTAGCTTGGTTACTATACTAGTTATAACCTTGGAATTTTAACTCCCTTATCAATTCGTATAGTTTAGTAAGTAGCTTATTAGATTAGGAAAGTAGGCGTGTCACCTTCCATATACAGTGAAAAGTAATGATCGGGAATTGTAATTTTTAAATTCCTGAAATATTGTACAAGCAGTTCCCTCATGCGCAATCAAGCAAAAATTAGTTGGATTAGAAGAGTGGGCGTGGTAACGCCCATACAAGTGGAATATAACTATCATGTACCTAGAGAACTAAAGTAGTATTAACAATAAGAATAATAGTTGCGATTATTCCTATTGGGTTAGCAAAGGACGACTATAAGACGGAAAGGAAGACCAACTTAAAAACGCTGCGAAAATAAAAATAAATAAATAATTTATTTACGGGACTTTCACTAATATTTATAATTAATTAAAAGGTGACATGTCATAAAATCCACCTGCGTAATGTCCATGGACATTATGTCGCTTTTAAAAACTTCGTAACGTCCATGGACATTGTGTCATTTTTTGTATTTACATAGTGTCACTTATGTCATAATGTTTGCACTGAAAACAACAACTGTTTTGCTTACTAAAGAAAATGTCATCGGCTCTTAATGGGTTAAGCACTTAAAAAAAATAAATATCTTTAAAGATCTCTTCAAAAGCTTTGAAATGATACCCATATTAATATTTTAAAAAATTTCAAAATTTCAGAGGCCCGTAACTCGGAAAATGTGGGCGATTGCCAATATTTTCACTTGACATTTTTTTCTTATTTGTTCTTTTTTTTATTAGAGTTACTTCAGTGTTCCAAATGATGTGGAAAAAATAGAGCTAGGCGCTAGGTGTTTTGCTCGTTTCCTCGAGGGGCATCGACCGATCTTTCTGATTTCCAATATCACCTCTTTAGACACTATGTCTGATCGATTTGCGTATTTTAATTTTCTCTAGCTGATCCAGTGCCTTGGCTAACTTGATTTGAACACTAACATAGACGGACAGATGGATATGGCTCAATCGACTTCGCTATGAATAAGTACTCAGATTATGTTTATAATTAACGGGGTCGGAAATGGATATTGTAGAAACTACAAACGAAATAACAAACTTGGTTATACATTTTTTTTACCTTTTGTAGTGAAGGGTATAAAAAGACAAAACCTGTCTCTTAATTGATGACGTGTATTTTTTTTTTTTTTTTATATAAAAAAATATGAAATATTTTACATTTTTATTTGCTTTTAATTCTTATATTTTATTAATGTTTGCAATTACATTTGAATTAATAAGTGTATTAATTGCTTTTAAAAAGAATTGCCCCTTCAAGGTCGTTTGTATAAATTATTATTATTATTAATACTTTCTCACTAAAAAAGAAACTGACAATAAAACTTTATGGAAAATAAATCGATATCGCAGAAAAGGAAAAGTCTTGTTTCCTTTTTTGAAAATATAGATAAAAATTAAAAACAAGACAAAATAAGGCCGGAACAAGTTTAATGCTTAAAATTTAGCAAGTTAACAACAACTAACGTCATAAATAACCAAAAAAGATTTTTTTTTAATTTTAAGTGGATTTAGTCATTTTAGGCACTTAACGGTCATAAAATAAATTTAAGCTTAAATTAAAAGTTGTTGAAAAATAATTTTATAGTCATTTGCTTGCCTCTTTCATATTTATTTCTCTTTTATTTTCTTTTTTTCTTTTTGGTTTGTTATTGTTAAAAAGGAGCAATGCACTCTTAATTTCATATAAACCAATTTTGAGTTTTTTTTTAATATTTTTTAATAATTCATATATTTTCTTGTTTCTTCTTTTTTAGGTAAGAATTATTATAATTATACTGCTAATATTTATTTAATATCAACAACTTGAAATTGGTGAGTCATTTTGACATTGAATAAGAATCTGTTAATTAAGACAAATTTAATTTGGGGAAATATTATTTTAAAAAACTGTCGGTGAATTTTTAAATTTTTGTTGAAGTTCTTTTTAGTTTTGTGACATTTATTGCAACTTGTGAATATTCTGTGAGTATTTTATATATTTATAAGATAAAAAGGATAATATTCTTTATAAGGAATATAGCACATTACGTAAAAATATGTTATTAGATGCATTTACCACGCCCCTTTAAGGACTTGCTAAACTTCAAATTTTAAATTAATTTAAATTAAACTTTAAATCAATTTAACGTTTTAAATTCATTTACCTGAATTTCGTACAATAAAATGAAAACACTGATAGATAGACTCTAAAAAAAAATATTGATACTAAAAACCCGCCGTTCTTATTTAGGAAAGAAATTTAAACGATTAAAAATTATTAATCAATTTAATTAACAAATTTGTTAAGACTTAAGTCTTCATACATACCCAAAATTTCATATATTTTCCCCAAAGAAAAAGTGCAAAAAAATAATTTTGTGTACCAGACATATTTAATTCCATTTTAATTATGAAACAAAAACCAACAGTTTCATTCAACTCAAAAAATAACGGTAAATACAGAAAAAACAAATTATAAAGATGGACAATATTGTTCATGCATAACAGAAAAACGTTTTTGACTTCCAAAAAGTAGTTAATTTTGGATTAATTTTAAAGCGTCAATATTTTGTTGGCCGTTAGCATCAATGACTGCCTGCAGACGTCTCGGTATTGCAGCGACAAGTTTTTTGGTCATTTTAGGAGTAATTCGAACCTGCACTTTTGTAACGCTTCTTTTAACGTTTCTCTGTTGGTAACACTAACATAACCGATTTTCCGCTTTAAATTATCCCAAACGTGCTCAATCGGGTTTAGGTCCGGTGATTGTGGAGTCGATTTCAACTGCCTTGGTGCATGATAAATCAACCAATCTCTCACAACGTTCGCTGTATATTTGGGATCATTGTCTTGTTGGAAGATCCAACCTTGGCCAAGACCCAACATAGCAACTGATGGCTGCAAATTGCATTCTAAAAGCTGTTTATAATAGTATCGGTCCATAATACCATCAATAAACACCAACCGACCAACTCCCGATGCAGTAATGGCGCCCCAATCTATGACGTTGCAACCATTATGTTTCATTGTGGGCACAATATTCTTTCGCTCAAGTGCTGTATTTTTTTTAACGCCAAACTTTTCCACGCCCGTTATTTCCAAACAAGTTAATCTTGCTTTCATTCGTAAACAATACCTTTTTCCAAAAATCTGCACCTTTGTTAATGTGTATTTTTGCAAATTCAAGGCGAAGTCTTCGATTCTTTTCAGATATCAAAGTCTTTCTGCGGGGAGCTCTGCTTGCATACCCTTTAGCTCGTAACACTCTTTGAACCGTTTTTGGATGAACTTTCTTATCCGTAATAATTTTGATATTTTCTGCTAGGTTAGGCCCTGATATTCTCGGATTTGTTGTCACTTCTCTTAAAATAAAACTGATAGCTCGCCTAGAGAGCTTCTTCGGTCGTCCAGATCTTGGCTTATTCTTCACGGAACCAGTACTTTTTGATTATGTATTGGACAATGGCAAAAGGTATTTCAAAATTTTTGCTAATTTCGCGATAAGATTTTCCTGCTTTACGCTCTTGAACAATAAGATCTTTTATATCGATGCCAATTTCTTTACACTTACTCATCTTGACAATTTAAAACTATTTTAATACAAAAATACCAAAAAAATAGTTCAACAAATGCGGGGGCCTACTTCGATTGCAAGAAACTAACCGTAATTGTAAATTTACAGGTTGCAAATTATGATTAAAACAGAAGTGAATACATTGTACACACCCTTTTGTCCATCTTTATAATTTGTTTTTTCTGTATTTATCGTTATTTTTTAAGTTGAATGAAAATGTTTGTTTTGTTTCATAATTAAAATAGAATTAAATTTGTCTGGTTTACAATTTTTCTTTTTGCACTTTTTGTTTGGCGAATATATGAAATTTTTGGTATGTACGAAGACTTAAGTCCTTGACGGTAAGTGTACATGGACTATAGAAGTACAATTCTTCTTCTTCTTCTTCTTTACTACGTGGATAAACGCTACTCAACGACAGACGAAAACTTATACTATTATATATTTGCAATAATTTTTTGTTGAACAGTGTTGCCCTTGTAGCGTTTTTTGGACCTAAATTAGAATAATACTGTTTTGTGGATTAAATATAATTTTTGGCTGGTGTTCACATATATAAGTATAATATAAAGCCGGGTTAAATGTGTAATTAAATCCGTTTTAAGGATTAGGGTAAATTTGGAATCAAAGCTTATGTAATTGTTTTTATTTTGCCGTCATTTCGGTCAACAGTGACAATTAAAATACGGACTTCATTTTAAAGTTTTCTTTAAGGTTTCTTTTATTATTTATGTGCGTGACGTAATGACTTACGTAAAACATGTATAAGTATGAAGTTTAATATGTTTGAAGTAACGTCATATACACCAAAACCCGATTTTTTTATATGTAGAAATATATTTAAGAATAATTTCGTGTAAATAATAAAATTTAAGAGATTTAAATTTGTTTACCAAAGCTGCGTAACGGATAGATTTTAAACAATACCACCATACCAAAAGTAGTCACTAGGGTCAATACTAATTTTTTTTTATTAGGAGCAGCACTCAGGGGATGAACCCAACTTATGCAATGCACTTTCCCAGAACTAGGAAATTACGTTATCAGAAAGGGGTTTGAGGATGTGGTACTTGTGGTCATTTAATTTGAGTCTCTGCATATTCCACATACAAACAGTTCGGCTAAAAAACGAATTTTCTCTATAATGAGTAGTGCGATTTACAGGCCAATCGACCACAAAGAGATGCGCTCTTGAGGCAGAGCACGTTGCACGTTTGAAATAACAGTTTTCAGGCTTTCAATAGAGCACATTCTGTTTTAGTAACGATAAAACAGTGTAACGATAAAACAGTAAAAACTATAAAACATTTCGTCGATGCTCTAGTGAATCAGTAGAGCTGGTTACCCTAGTGTCAGCGATAAGCTTCTTCGCTTTCTCCTGCCCGTGGTCGAGTAACTCCAAAATAGTCTTTAAAGCACCGTCCTATACATGAGAGTTGTATTGCATTTTCCGTCGGTTAAAGGTGACATAGATAGCGAGTAGATCAGATGGAATAAAGTATTTCTTACACCTATTCAGAAATGCTGTGCACTTGAATGCTGCTTTTGCGACCTAAAAAAATATGCTTGTTCCACCGAACATCAAATTTTTTCTTTATGCACATCGGGAGCTTCTGATTTCTGCACGACATAAGCATTTTTTCTCCCGAATTGGGCTTGTGAGTATAAAAAAATAGGGAAAATAAAATTTAGACATATGTGGCATTTCTGACCAAAATGAGCAAATGGAAAGAATCCAGGCAATAATAAAGACCTGAGTTAATACTCTGAATATGATGATATTACATGCTATCGCTTCGTTTGGCCATTTTGCTTTAAATAACTTAGAGAAAAATTTATCTTTACACACATTTATTTTTTTATTAGTATTATTTTTTACAAATGAATTAAAATTGACGTATTTTCGGCTTTGAACAAAGCAACAAAAGATCTTTACATTTTCCGAGTCTTTCTCATAGTTCTCACTTTTATTATCTTCCACTTAATCTCCCACAGATGTTAAATTTCTATAGATGTTGAGTCTTTTAAAATCCATTAATTATTATCTTCTCAAAAAAATAATAATAAAGGAATGGCTAAAGAAATATATAAATTTTTAAAACCAAATGACTTTGCAAAAAAAAAGAATGAATTAATTGAATAAAATACCTGGTTCATCATGAAAAAAAAACATCCCTTAAAATAATTTAAAATGTTTTAAAATGCAAAAAGAAAACCACTACAATTTCTACCTAAAATAAATTTTGCTGTTCTTTAATACTTAAAATTTTGTGCAAAATAAAATAATGACTATTAAGACCGACCCTTGGATTTGTTTGTTCGGTTTGTTTCAAAAACAAAATTTTTGTAGGCGTAACAAATAATTTATTTCCGGCTTGAGAATTTTCTACACGAGTTTCATTCAGTTAGGCTTCATTGTTTTGCTGTATGCAACACTTTTGAGTGCTGTTATTGTGGCATGAACTAACTGCTAACTTTTTATACAACTTTTTATACTCTGCTAATTTCTGCTTATTCACATAAATGTAGCAAAACATTAACAAAAGTAATCACAAAAAAAATTGTCGAATGAATGACTTTTGGCATGACATAATTATTATGCACACAGCCGTTTTTTTAGTTTTTGGTTTTTTGGATTTTTTTTTTTTTTGTTCTGTATGTGTAAATAATTGTAGTAATTTGCCACATCAGAAAAATTTTGTTTAGAAAGTTTTGTTTTTAGTTTGAAGAAAATATTCTTTGTAGAACCAAAAAATAAAAACAAAATACTTAATCATGCTGCTGTAGTTTCCTTAATATTTCACAAACAGAAATTCACAACCAAAAATGTTTTATTACCACAGAAAAATAAAAATTCAGAGTTAATTGTGGTTTCTAACTGGATCTTTTAAAATTACACTAGAGAGGTAGATATCTAAAAAAAAAAAAAATAAACATAAACATTGTAAAGATTTTCATTTTATATTGAAATATTTTATGACCTCAAAATAAAAGAAAAGAAGCCGTTTTTAAATTCATCTTAAAGGCCTATTTAGCCACACGTTGTTCTAACCGTACTCTAACGTACCGTAACGTAAGCACGTTTGTCCAATTAGAGAACCATTAATAACGTGTCATATGTTTTTGACATAAACATAAACGACGAAGTTTTTCAGAATTGTTTTCATTTTATAAAACTCATATATAGTTTAGATATTCATAGTCAAAATAAGTTTCAAAATGGACATGGAAGATGTTTTCATCGGTCTAAGCTTTTTAAATTTATTTAAAAAGTATAAAAAAAGCAGAGCAAAATGCAAACGCCGAATTAGAAGATGGGGTGTCAGACCCATTAATAGAGACTACGTAACTGCTGGTTACAACAAAAAAGTTTTTAGGCGCATGAAGGAAATTGATGAAGAGCAATTTTTTAAGCATACGCGAATGAGTCGCGAAGTATTTAATTTGCTTCTGGGGTTAGTTTATTCTGATTTAACGAAACCGAAGCAAAGAATTGGCGCAGAAGAGAGAATAGCAATAACACTTCTGTAAGTAGAACATTTAACATATTTTCATCTCAAAATATACATTCAAACTATTTATTTTTACAATTGTCCAGGTATTTAGGCCATGGATGCTCTCTTCAATCCATAGCTTGGAGCCACAAGCTTGGAAAGTCCACAGTTCGCGAAATAGTGCTAGAAACGTGTGAAGTGTTTTGGCGTCTTTTATCTCCAATTTATTTGAGTGAACCAACTACAAAGCAATATAAAGACATTGAAAAAGAATTTAATTCAGTGTGGAATGTTCCAAATTGTGTAGGTGCAATAGATGGGAAGCACGTGGCCATAAAGTGTCCCCCGAATTCAGGATCAATGTATTTTAATTATAAAAAATATTTTAGTTTGGTACTAATGGGAGTTTGCGACGCGAAATACACTTTTACATCCGTTAGCGTTGGTAGCTATGGTAGCCAAAGTGATGGAGGTATTGCTTTAAGTTATACATAATTGCTAAGGTTTCTATTTCAACCAAAATTGTTTAAGGAATATTTCGTTTATCAGCATTTGGAGAGTCTGTTATGTCTGGAAAAGTACCTGTGCCAACAAGCAAACCCTTAAGCTCATCAGTAAGAGATACTTTCCCACACTTTTTCATAGGTGACGCTGCCTTTCCTTTGCGCACTAATCTAATGCGTCCTTATCCAGGCTCAAACCTGGATATAAAAAAAACTGTTTACAACTACAGAATCTCTCGAGCCCGACGGTGTATAGAAAATTGCTTTGGAATTCTTTGTGCACGGTGGAGAATATTACTCACAACAATTGAACTATCTCCAAAAAATGTCGACGTTATTGTATTGGCATGTACTGTACTTCACAACTTTATCATGTTGAATGATCATAAACGATGGTATTGCCCAGAGAATTATTTAGATAGAGAAAGAGAGGATGGCACTGTTGAAGAAGGTGACTGGAGAGAGCAGCTAAGGAACAGTGGTGAAACACCTTTGCGCTCCTTTTCTACAAATATTCGTAGATCTTCGCAGGTGGCTAATGATTTGCGAGATAAATTGGCGGAATACTTTTTAAATGAAGGTGCAATACCATACCAATATAGAATGGTTTAAATTATAAAAAACAAAAAAAATTATTTTACCTATGTAAACCTTTTATTAAAACAAATGAACTGCATTTTTACTTTAACATTTATTTTAATAATTTTAAAGTAATATTATAAAATAAAATCAATGAATTTAAAAAAATCAAAGAAATTCAGTCTTTTATTTATATAAATCAGTTAAAAAAACAAAAAAATGATTAAAACCAAATTAAATAACATTAATAAAAAGAAAAAAAGGAAAATTTGTTTTTATAATTTATACATACATGTATGAAATTATTTAAGTATGTTTGTACAGTGAAGTGCAGTCAAATAGAGCCATGAAATAAAATATATAAACATATTTATCTTGATTTTTTAAAATCAACATTTTGTATCATTTTATTGATAAATTACTACCAGACACTTTTTCTTTTTTCAAATTTTCGGTATCCTTTTGTACATAATCAGTTTTGTCTAAGGTGCCCATTTTATTTCATGGCTCTATTTTACTGCACATCACTGTATGTAGAAATAAAATAAAAATAATTTAAATTCAATTTAAATAAACGAAAATGATTATTAAGTTTAATACTATTCCGGCTCTAACTTCATTTCCATTACAAGAGTAGTTACCTTCTGCATGGCTCTTACTTGCTTTGCAGGACTCATTGTTTGTATCGTCGCCACTATCATCTGCCCAAAACCATGAAGTGGGTTTTTTTCATCATCCTTTTGCTCCATTTTCTTTTCACAAAGATTTTTAAAAATATTTATAGCGTCTGAAAACTCACTGTCTTCATCCACTGCTTCATGTCTTCTTCTTTTTCTTTTTGCAGCAGCGGGAGTTGTTGCTGATGACAGGATTGTAAAATCGTTTTCAGCTTCTTCCTGCAATGGCGACGATACAAACATTGGTGAATTCGATGACTCTGGTGAGTGAGGGGACGGTTGAGAATTTGTGTCCGTGTCGAGCTCGTTCAATACATTATATGAGCAACGTGTTCTGAAAATGCAAAATTTTCTAGATTAAAATATGTACATATTCTACAATATACAATATTATATACACGTTGGTTTTACTTACGCTCTGGGAACTATATGTGGTGCAATGAACTCCATGGTTTGCATGAGCGGCCAATGTGACACTATAGTTGCACCACTGCCTGAAGATACGTTCAATTGCCGCTTCTCCCTCGCATACCGGTCACGCAAACAGGCCCATCTTTTGATACAGACTTCCTCTTAAACATTTAATTCATGTTTTCAAAAAGATGTCCATACATACATATAAACATTATTTCTTTTACTTACCTGGAAAACGCATCTCAATTGCAATTTGTTGCCAAGCTTGCTTCTTTTTTTCCGGTTGCCTAAACCCAGTGCAAAATTTGTTATATAGGCACTCCTTTGCCTGGACTAAAATAATTAATTTTTCATCGTCCATTATTTCGCAAAGCACAACAAATATTAATAAAAATAAAAATAAACTTGTACAACCAAAGCGAAAAGAAAATTTGTAAACAATTAACATAAACAGCTGCTCTGTTCAAAGAGATGGCATTTGAGAAACTTAAGTAACTTCATGCTTTTGTACAAAAAGTACCAAAGTAGTAAAATTGGTAGAATATATAAATTTAATATATAAATATGTATACATATATATATAAATAAATATATATATATATATATATATATATATATATATATATATATATATATATATATATATATATATATATATATATATATATTTATATACATACATACATATATATATATATATATATATATATATATATATATATATATATATATATATATATATATATATATATATATATACATACATATATGCATATATATATAGAAAAACTGAAACTTACAAAATTTTTTTTAAGTACCTAAAAAGGGTAAATTTCCCACAATAGAATTTTTCAAATGTTAGTGTCGTCACTAGCTTACGGCTGTCACTTAAGCTCTACGTTAAATTCTATTTTAAACAGGTTGAAACGTTGCTGCAACGTAACACTTAATTTCGCTAAGCGCTTGCATGGTTTTGGTATGCTTATAAACCAACGGACGTCGCGTTAGCTTAAAACAACGTTTGGCTGTTTCTACCTTAACTTTTTGTGGAAACATTACACACAACTTTGGCACAACACCTACAAACATGCCAAAAAGTTATGGATACGAATCCAGTGGCCATTTTACAACTACTTAATCACTCACTAAAGAGAGCGAGGAAGAAAGAGAGAGAGAGAGATAAAACATCATCAGGGATGTTACATATGACACTTTTTTAGCCAAGCCTGGCAACTTCTAAACTTATTTGGCACATAATCTTTTATGGTTTAGCTACGTGGCGACTTTTTAGCGATATTTACATACAAACTCATTTATGAGCAACAAATTTGTCTTAACAATGACGATATGAAAAAGTAAACGTTTGTTAAGAATATTTCACTGTAGTCATTATACCCTTCACCACAAAAAGTAGAAAAGAGGATATATCTAAGTTTCGATCCCATAAAGTATAGAAATACAACAAAAAAAACAATTTGATTTTGCTCTTTCGAAAAAAGATTTTTTTCCCAAAAATTTTACTGATTTTTGTTACTTTCTCTATGTAAATATTTCATTGATAGAACATTTAATATATTGTTACGAAAATAAGATCTGGCAACCCCTGCTGTTGTTATCCGTATGAGCGTGGTGAATAAGTTAATTCACCTAATGGTGTATGTATAGAATAATAACACAATTAGCCAACAAAAGCTGAGCAGCTTTAATGGCTGCGTTGGTAGAGGTGCGTGCTGCAAAACAGAAGGTCCTGAGTTCGATCCCCGCCGTCGGACATGCGCACAACGAAAAATAAAAATTGATATAATGCAATTAAAATGAATAAACAGCAGTATAAACCTCACGAGAGGCAAAAGGCAATTATTGTGTGAAGCCATGGCAGATACTTTAGTGGAGAAGTCTAATTTAATATAAGAGCTACAGATAATTGTCAAGAATCCCTTTATAATAAAAACAGAAAGAACAATAGCGGTTAGCGCGGAGAAGTGTAACAGCATAACAACAGTGTATGGCAGACGTGTGTTGTGGCTATTGGATTAATGGGGATGACTGGCTTGGAAAAAAGGAGTAGTGGAGATGTCTGTGGATGGTTAAGGTAACTAAACAAGCCATCGAGTAGTTCATGTCTCGCCGGAGTAACACAGAAGTGTATCATGGATGGCTGCGTTATGTAATAATAATGCATATTTAGTAAATACGAGACCAAGGGTTCACAAGACCAGTAGGATCAAGAAATATAGCCGGAAAAAAGCCATAAAGTAAAGAATACAGAAATAATAATGAGCCACAGTGGTATTTGCAATCAAAAGAATCCGTACGTTTGTTCTAAAAAGGGAAAAACGTAACAATATTAAATTAATTAAAGCAACGAAAAACGCAATTTATCGAAAATTATTGGATTAATTCTGATATAATTTTAAGCAGAGGTTTCTAATTTGAAGGGCGAAAGAACTAGACGCAGATAAAAAAAAAGTTGAAAATATTATTTTGTTTAAATTAACAAAGCAAAGCTTTTGAAGGGAGTAAAAAGCAGTGATTAAAAATGCTTGACTATTTTCAATGCATATTTAAATGCTTAACTGTTGCTGTGGAAAAATGTGTAGCAAAAGCAATAAGCAAATGCAAAAAAGGAAGAAACGCATTTGCTATAGCTGACTATGTGTTTCTTTCTGTAGCAAACCAATCAACAAAGCATTTGTATTGAAAAGGATTGCTGTTGCTTAAGCAATCAGTTGTTCTTTACTTTTATTTTTGCTATTGCTTAACTGTTAACTATAAAGTTGTGACTGACTACGATTGCTGTTTCTTGCTGTCACTTGCTGTAAATCGCTGCTGTTCTTCCCTTTTAACATTGGTAAGGTTATTTTATATTTATTACTTACAATACGCAAGAAAATATATTTTAAAAACGCTTATTTTACTACACCAATGATGTTTTTTTTCTAAAAAAGCAACAGCAAAAAAAAAACAAACATCTATTTAATGCTTTAGCAACAGCAAACGATTTCAAAATAAATGCTTTGCTGATTGCTTTGCTGCAAAAAGAAACACATAGTCAGCTAAAGCAAATACGTTTTTTTCCTTTTTTGTTTTTGCATTTGCTTTTTGCTTTTGCTGCATATCCATTACCGACCCCATTAAGTATATATATTCTGAGCTCTTGTGAGAACGAAGTCGATTGAGCGATGTCCGTTTGTCCGTTATGACAAAGTTAAAGGCAGGCGTGGTGTTTTGTCCGCTGCCTCGAAGGACATGGACCGATCATGCTGATTTCCAATAGCAGCTCTTTCGACACTATGTCTGATCGATTGGCATATTTGAATTTTATCTAGCTGATCATCTAGTGCCTCGGCAAACTTGATTTCATTAATACCACGGAAGCATAGACGGACATTGCTCAATCGACTTCGCCATGCATAAGAAGTCAGAATATATATACTTTATGGGGTCGGAAATGAATATTGTGAAAATTACAAAAGGAAATGACAAACGGAGATATACCCTTTTTCAACTTTTTGTGGCGAAGGGTATAAAAATCGCGATATGAAGACAATGAATTAGAACACACTTTCATCTCTGTCGTCACATTTACTCCTTGCAAAAATTTTAAAAGAAATTTAATTAACTATTTTGAATTTAATAAACTGTTTATTATGATTTAACAGAAATAAAAAAGATAAGAATAAAAATGTTTCTAAAAATTAAGAGAAATAGTAGCACCCACAACAGAAGCCAAACTGCAGGTGAATTGTTCAGCTGTTCTAACAAGAATAACATTCAAAATGCATTTAACTTTACACAAGTGTTATTATGAGCTAAGTAATTTGATATGAAGTATGTTTCCTGCGCTACAGAAAAAGCTATGGTTACGTTGTTGTGTGTTAATGAACTTGTCTACCAGTTTGTATTTCTAACCACGAAACCCATTTTTTGGTCTCACATTTAAATACACTTTTTACTCATTGAAAACAAGATCTGCTATTGACGACAGAATTGTAACAGTTTTTTTTTTTTTGAACACAAGTAAAAATTAAACAAACTTTAAATCAAAATGACATTGAATTGAAAACTTACTTCTCCATCTTAATGGATCTTGTTTTCTTTATTTTGAATTTGTACAATTAAAAAAAATACATTCAATACCTTTTTAAATATTTAAAATAAATTTATTATTTTTTCCAAAATTCAAAGAAAAATTTTACTATAGACATTTATTTACTCGAACAATTTTATATTCGAATAATTAACAACTCTATATGTTGTAGATATGCGTTTTCGCACCAAAACCCAATTTATTGTTTTGGAAAATGTTTGGCAGTTTTTCTTTAGGAAGAGTAAAAATAATAAACATCTTTCTCCATTTTACTTTTTCAAAGAAGAATTTTTTTGTTTTTAACAGAACGAATTGATATTTTCATGTTTATTATGAACATTTTTTTATATTTTTTTTTAATATTTAAAGCTAAAGACAAACAAGTACATATGTATATATAAAGTAGCAAACAAAAATACTCACGTAATACAAACTCTCATCTGTTTACAAATTATATTGTTGTATTTAAACCAGTGGAGAGGGTGCTTCTCCTTTAGTTTTTACGAATTAAAATGTAATCCTCTTCAACAGAATTTAAAAGTTAAAGGGGTGTCCCCATATAGACGCGATTTTAATTAAGATAAACTTTTGAGCCGTTTTAGGCAGATATTTAAAATTTACACAGAATGTGTGTCCGCAATAACAGCAAGCCCGACAGAACTTACCATAAGGTTGCTTAACTGTCAAACGGACTGTCATCGATTCTGTAAACTGACGCTTGAACGTCAGTCATCAGTTATTTGTTGCTACATACGAAGTGAAACCGATTCATAACAGACCCTACCGATTTCTTTACATCAAGAAAAACGCACCGTTTTATGCGGTTTGCAAAATGGTGGTATAAGTGGACCTTGTTTCTTCAAACATGATGCCGAACACCATGATCAATTGATTTTTGTTCAACAATATGAACAACATTTATTCTGGCGAGATGTGATTTAATTAGAATGTCGCCAAACGGCGACTGCAACTATCAACTTATTAAAAATCAAAATTCGGCCATAATTTGATGTCAAGAAATGGACCTGTTAATGCGTCTCCAAGGTTTTGCGACTTGACCCCTCTCAATTTTTTCCTGTTATTCGTAACATACATCGAGAAATGCTCAAAAATAACCCAAAAATGGACGTCCAGAATACGCTTCGCCAATAACAGCCGTGGTGGTTTATTCTCTATTTTTTTAAAAAAATAGTGACCAGATGTGGACATATATTATCTTATCTCTTGACCGACACTAAATTTTCAATAATAATAAAAACAAAAAAATTAAAAATTAAATCTTTTTTTCGTGCTATTTTCTATTATCTCGATTAATTATTTAAATTACCGATATTGATTATTGAGGGTCAGAGCACGTCTTGATGGTCATTTCGTTACCGCTTACTTAACTCTTCAGGAAACTTTTGACAAACATTCAAAAAAAAAAAAAAAAAAATTTTTGTCCCAACAATAAAGCAAAGACAAAAATCAAACTTTAAGCAAAAACAACAATAACCAACAGTAATTATATTTTTCTTTCTCCACTGTATACGGTTGACTTTTTTCGGCTCTTTCATACAGTTGTTTAATTGAATTTAATATTTGCAAAGTGCTATTGCATATAAATAAATTATCGTAGTGTTTTGTATAATTTTATTTTTCATTCTCTTTCAACTCTATAAAAGAGCCGAAAAAAGTCAGCCGTATACAGTGGAGAAAGAAAAATAGAATTACAATTGGTTATTGTTGTTTTTGCTTAAACTTTGATTTTTGTCTTTGCTTTATTGTTTGGACAAAAATCTTTAGTTTATTTAAAATGTTTGTCAAAAGTTTCCTGAAGAGTTAAGTAAGCGGTAACGAAATGACCATCAAGACGTGCTCTGACCCTCAATAATCAATATCGGTAATTTAAATAATTAATCGGGATAATAGAAAATAGCACGAGAAAAAGATTTTATTTTGAAAATTATTTAATATAATAAAAAATTCCCCCTCCTTGGAGGCTTCAAAAATTTACCAAAATTGGACGTATAGAGTACCCACACGCCCGAATTCATTTTCTAATGTTAATAAAAAATATACCAAAATTAAGAGCCCAGAATGCGTACGTCTAGAACAACCTCCAGAGTAGCCATGCATTGACTATTCGAATAAAAAACGTTTTTTTATTAAAATTTTTTCTTTTTTTCGATGCGTATACTTGAGCTAAATTAATCTAGAATTATACATCGCAAAGCCATAGGAAATCCGCCTTCGTGTCTTTGGTTTAACTTACACTGTAGAGTTGTATGAACGATCTTATTAAATAGCCCAATGTAAATATATTGTTTAAGACGATTCAATTATTGACCGCACTTAATTTCCATTTAATATTTAATTTGAGTCTGTTACTTTTTGCACAACACTGTGTACTAAACTTGTACACAATTTCTAAGATCTTGTGGAAACAAACAATGTCTGCTTGCATTTTAAAATTTTTTGGACTGCTGTGTTTCATTTTTTTGTTTTTTTTTTTTTTACTGCAATATTTACGTAAATGAAAAAAAAAGTTTGTGAAGTTCATTTGCCCTATTTTATTTACGTAAACACAGTACACACAGCAGCTTTAATATAAATATTTACAAAAGATGATATTTTCATGAGTAAAATTGTTCATTAAATGAAATTTTTATGATAAATTTTAAAATTGAAAAAATAGAAAGTTTCAAAAATTGCTAAAAATCAAATTGAAGTAAAAAATATATAACACGTGCGAATATTCGTTTCTACTTTCGAAATTATTTAAATTTAATTTATTAACATTATTGTATTAGTTATATAACAACAAATCAGCCATTCAGTGTGAGTTCGATTCTTTTTGCTCTTTATTGTAGCAGATATACAATTATATACAAATAATAATTTATAAATGAATTAAAATTTACTTATTTTCGGCAGATGGAGGATGTGCCGGTCCAAGAAAATGCTGAATTTTTTCTTTCTTTCTAAATTAAAAAATAACCAAAGGCGAAAATAAGTCAATTTTAATTAATTTATAAGATCCACGGCTCAAATCCTGATTGAAAAAAATAAAAATTAAAACAAACCCAAGGCACAGCGTAATTACATTCATTCTTAACTCATAACAGTCACTATGATACTGGAACAGCAAAGAGGCATGAATGATTTAAAATGAAAATTGCATTTGGTGGCTATACCGAAGGTTAGTACGAAGCAAAAACAAATGTACAAGACGACTTACAGAGAAAATGAAAAAGAAATGCTTTAAGTTGGCTGTGTGGACTTCGTCTAACCAAATTAGTGTTAAGATTAGTTGGTTAAATAGATGATGCTTACAAGGTACATAACATAAGGTAGATAGATGCGAAGAATGCTGATGAAGAATATGGCGGTCCAGAAAATGTTGCATTTCATTCTGCTAGCGTCTAATTTTTTCATTTGTTAATAATATTTCTTTCTAAAAATATTTAGAAATTACATTAAAAAATGGACCAAAGCCAAAAACAAGTCAATTTTAATTCTTTTATAAGATCCATTGTTCAAATCATAATTGGGAATAAAATTTAAAATCATAATAATAATTTATGTAAGTTAGATATGCTGATTTGATTTTATTATTTTTATCTCTGAATAAATTTAACGAAATATTAAAAATTTATAAATGCAAAAAATTTTTTTTGCAAATATTAACTGACCTTGAGCTGAAATAAAGTAACGTAATGAATTTAAATACAATACTTTCATCCTAACTCTTTCAAACTGAATGAGAGTTTTTAAAAATTCAATCAAATATAATAAAACTGTAACAGAAGCAATTTTCTAGCGAGATTTTTTTTGTCGAGTCATTTACTATGTATTAACCAGTTTGGAAAGCAGAGGACGTTAGTAGACTTTTGTGCACCACTGTACAGAAAAAAACTTAAAATTCTAAATTATTTGGTTTGTTTCTTTGTTCTTTAATACTTATAAATGCACCCTCGTATAATGTTATTTTTATCTTAGCACAACCAATAAATGATGCTGCACTAAATTTGAAAAACAAACATATTCATGCAAATGCATGCCAACTTCAAACCGCGAGCTGTTATTTTTAACCAAAATTAGAAATTTCTTTTTCTACCCCTATAAAAAAAATTATAAAACAAATAGTTCAACATTATTTATGCACATAAAAATCTTTAGACAATATGTTCAAAACACAAAGAAAGAACTTTCGCATGCAGAAAAAGATTTCTATAGATTCTAAGAAAATTTTGATTTTTAAAGAAATGTGTTGGAAAATTAAGGTTTCGGGAAACTTTAAGGGGATCCGAAAATTTCGAAATTGTCATTGAAGTCAAACAAACTAAACAAGAAATAGTATGAAACTGTGTATGGAATAATAAATCGATCAGATAGCAAGTCACGGAAACAAATAATTATTACTGTTTTTCATTTATGCACTGCACAGTGGGCCATAAACAATATATTTTAAAATCAAGCCATTAATGTCTAAACGGTTAGATCGATTCGAAAATAGTTTAACATTTCAGTCGTGCTTAAGTTCTCAGTTAGAAATTTCTAGAAATTTTAGGAGCGGCAAAATAGGATACCAAAATAATGTATCTCGAGCATATAAAATGCTTTTTTTTCTTATTCGATTTAAATAATTCCTACAGTTTTAAAACCTTCAATAAGACCTTTAACCTGTAAAGTTATCATCTGCTCTACTACCAGAATATGAAATTCTTTTTTTATTTTTTGCAACAGTTTATAAATTACTGATTTATGTCCATTATAATTTGTTTCTGTTCTACTGTGCCGCATGGAACTTCCTCAGCTTAAAATCAATAATGTTATTATTGATCTGACGACATCGAGCACCTCCAACAGTCAGTGCTTAACCAGTCAAAAACTTTTTTCCGTGCCTTCTTTCAATA
Organism: Gymnosoma rotundatum; assembly: GCA_916610165.2. Lineage (NCBI taxonomy): Eukaryota > Metazoa > Arthropoda > Insecta > Diptera > Tachinidae > Gymnosoma > Gymnosoma rotundatum. The sequence goes on from OU744336.1 coordinate 64,326,766, forward strand.
CCCTGCCTCTCAAAAGTCATGGTGCTTTGTTTGGTAGGAGCTGACCCCCCTCTTAGCGCCAGACAAACATTTGGTACAACCAGTAATCTTTATAAAGTTGACACCTCTATGTACTGAGTACCATATATACGTTTTTATTAACCAGGAGCAGATAGATACTGAAGATTAAGCGTGGCCACATATTTATTTAATAAACAAAAGAGCAGCCCCTCCTACAAAGAGGCGTCTTATATAGCATTTATTAAAATTTCATTCATATTTAGAGTTTTGATTATTTTAAGCAGCCATTAATGTGGCCCAATGCAGGTGCCATTACACCTTTTTACGAGTGTCGTTTTCTTTCCACTGTCAATATGTCAGCGTTTATTTTTGATTTTTTTTTCAGTTTATTAATGTCTTACAAACCCTTTATTTTATTTTGTTTTTTTTTATTATTTTAAAATCATTTTTAAGCCAAAATTAAACGAAAACTATTTTGGCAACTCCGCCAAATACTTTTTTTTTCATTAAAAACATTTTATTTTTCTTAAAGGACGTTTTATATTTATTGATTTTTTTGTTCTTTCACTTAAATTCTTCCATAGATTTTAATATTTTATGTTGAGCCATTTAAAATGACCATCAGCATTTCCTTATATTTGAAAAAGCCATTGTCTTTATTTTACACACAAAATGAAAAATACTTTTCATCAAAAAATATGGATTCTTAACAAATCAGGAACATTTGTTAATTCAAATGTGCATTCATATAGTCACCCAGTGAGTCAGGCATTTGAAACATATTGTTGGATTGTATTATTATTATTATTTTCTTTTTTTGTTATTGTTATTAAAAATTCTTTTATTTTTTTTTTTACTTTTTTTTCGCTATGTGGTACGGAAAATGATACTTTCGCAAATGTTGAAAGTCTTTAAGGGTGTTCACAGAGAAATGTATATAGATATTTTAAAATATTGTTAACAAAATTGCTTCTACTTCTTAATACAATATTTCGCAAATAAGCATAAATTCAGATGTGTGGTTGCCTCGTCTGTACTAAAAAAAACATGATTGATGTTGCCTCGTGTGTATTTAATATTTTTAATTTCCTTATAGGCAACTTAAAGCAACTACAACTAATTTTGTCAATTCTTAGAAACCAACAAACCTGAATCTTTAACCTATTGAGAAGTGCAGTAAATGTTTATCTTAAAGCTTTAAAAGTAGATCAGCTATTTCTGTGTATACTAGAACATTTGCATATTTTACACACAACAAGTTTATTTAAAAGAAGAAAAAATCCGTTTAAATGCAGTACCTTGCGTGCCTTTGCTGCGAGAGAGATATATATGTTTACCTTTGCAGAGGCAACTTGATCTCAAAAAAAAAAAAATATGTCAAACGATCAGATATAGTGTCGAAAGAGGTGCTATTGGAAATCAGCATGATCGGTCCATGTCCTTCGAATTAGCAGGCAAAACACCACGCCTACCTATAATTTGTTCTTGTCATTTGGAACAATAAAGTAACTCCAATCAAAAAAAAAAATAAATTTATAGGGCAATAGAGTTAAAATATAAGAAAAAATTGGCGCTCGCCCCTATTTTCCGAGTTACGGGGCTCTGAAATTTTCAAATTTTGTAAAATATCAATATGGATATCATTCTAAAGCTTTTGAAGATATCTTTAAAAGAATACTAAAATTTATAAAAATGCTTAACCCATTCAGACCCGATATTATTTTTATGTAAATTATATATTTGCATTTTCAAAATTTTCATTCATTTGTAATTAGTAATGAAATGTTTTCATTAAAATTTCATTACCATTATTAAAAACAATTACAATTAAAATAAAATCATTAGCATTAAATGGTAGTTAAATTGTTTTCATTATCATTATTTCAAACAATGCAAATAAAATTTCAATGGTAATGAAAAAATCCTGAGTATGTTAATTGTATATTTAATTTAAAAAATAGAACAAATAACTAATTAAATAAGTTCTGTCTAAAAACAAAACTTTTGTAGCTACAGAACTATTTTCTTTTAAAATTGAAAAAAACACTTGTGGGTTTCAAATTCTGAAATTTCAGTTTCATTTAGCAACAGGCGCATCTCAGTAGAACCTTATTTGTTTCGATAAAGTTTTATAAATCTCTGATAAAATCAGAAAATGCAGAAAGTATTGATAGCAAATATTATTATTATCAAATTTATATTCAGGCTTTATTTTATTAATTTGGTATTTCATAAAAATTTCTCCGGCTTCACACTATTTATGATACACCAAAAAGTCCAACCTTGTTCAATTATTTTACAAAAGGCTCTTACACAAGTGGCAATTTTGACACAAATGTACTACTGGTCAGTACATTACAATACAGTGCAATACACTACATTACCTTACAGTACAGTGCACTACAGTACGCTGCACTACAGTACATAAGAGTACTAAAAACTTCATTAAATATTAATATTTAAATTAAAATTATAACAAATAAATTTTTTATTTATACTTTTACTCAAACCGCGATGAATAAAATAATAAAAATAAAATTATAGTTAATTTATATTACATATAACGCTATTTCCTTTTTTTATTTTTAGGTAAGCTTTCTTGTAAACTCTGCTTTGAAAACCTCAACGCATTTATGTACAACGGTCATGTGAAATAATAAATCAAAAATATTATATCAAAATATTTATGACAGCGATTTCTGTAAGTATTGGAAAGATGACTTCATAGTCTTAAGATAAAACAAGATTTAAAATAGCAGATGATTTAAAAGAGAAGAAACCGCACACTCTAAGAAACAATAATTTGTGGCAAAAAAATTATTATTGAATGTTTCTTGTATAGCAATTTTAAAGGAATTTCAGGAGAAACTGAAAATTATTTAAAAATAAATAAATGGATTTTTACATTTAGCAAGAATTATTAAAAAAGAAAATTCTTTTTAATTATATTTTATTAAGGTTAAGTTCGTTATTGATTGTTTCTTTAAATTTATTAGGGGTTTATTAATTGCGAACTTAAATGTAACTAATAAAATAGAGTTTATACAAATTTACTTGTTAATATAATTTCATTTCAATAAAGCCTTTGATCACATGTCTGTTCAAAGATTTTTCCATCGGGTGTTTTAAAAATATCTCATCTGTTTGGCAATTGATAGATCCCGCTCCAACAGACCTGCTCACCTTTTGAGGTCAGTAACTTATTTAACCATTTTTGATACTTTTATCTTAAGGACTATAAGCCAAGGTAATTGTAAATTTCTCTTCCACTATTTTTCAAATAAATGTTTGCAAATGCAGCAACAGAAGAACTTACGTTGCCTTGATGCAATACAGGTTTCTATAGCAGCTCTTCCGTGACAATCCTAAGAGCGAGCCCTCATAAAATAAACCACACTTTAAAAACTCATTAAATAATAAAAAAAATATAAGCTTTTTGTTAATTTTGCTCCTTTACCAACGCTGTTTCAAACTCGCTGAATTGATATTCACATTATCTGAACTTTCTATCTGATACATAAACCTTAATTTTGTAACGTTGAACAAATATTACCGACTAAAAATTCGGTGTTTGACGAGTTTCAAATTTTGTTTATGTGACACTTATGTGCTGTTTCTATATTACAGGCGATCAACTCGTCTAAAAAATTTATATGGAAATAACTCAAAAAAACGAGTGCTTTTCATATAAATTTTTCAGACGAGTTGATCGCCTGTAATACAGAAACAGCACATTAATTTTTTTTGTTTTTGAATAAATTCCATTGCTGCCAATTGAAAGAAGAACGTCTAACGATTTTACAGGTAGTTTCTCAATTAATGCCTCTTTATCTTTAAGCTTCTGTTGCCTACCCACAACTATTCCTTTGTCTCTATACAATGGCCTTCTCTAAAATTTAGAAATTATGTGACTTTCATGTTGCAAAAATTTGTTTCATAGTTCCACTTATTTTAGCCTAAAAAGAGAGAAAAATTTGTATCGTCAAAGCTTTATATGGGTGTCGAGCCTATTTTTAAGTTTTTCCCAATGCACTACAGGAAATTTCACCCCCTTTTTTGGCCAAAATTAATTACAGCCAAACGGCAGGACCAATTTGAATGATTTTTTTTTACATGACTTTTGGAAGACTATTAAGAGGGAGGGATGGATGCTTAAAGTTTTGCATACACTCAAAAAAAAGTTAGTAAAGTTAAGTAAAAAATTAACTAAGAATTAGTTCCAAAGAGGTTTCCAGGGTTATAGGTTTCCGTATCCACGATTTTTTAGATCTTTGATAGACTCTCTGGTGTTCCAAAAAATTTTTTTTCAAAATTTTTTTCAAAGATAGCAGTAGAAATTTAGCTTACCAGCCGTCCAGGCTTCGATTAAGTGAAGGCAGACTGCGTTTCAGGTTCTCTTATTGAAGTATTTCCTTTAATCTAAACAGCATGTTGTTTTAAAAAAACTTTGAAACTTCTACAACTTTTATGCCATTTTATATTCATATTTTAACAAAATTTTCTTGACCGCTCCTTTATATATTGTTTAAAGTTTTCGCAACAATCAGTCAGTAAAATATGAAACGACATGGGCAGATATAGCGGCTCTTTTGTCATATTCGTTGTGTTGCTCTCGCCATTTACTGAATAACTCTGAATTTTACACGCAGTAGTCACCTGGAAAAATGCGTTTTTTAAACAATTTTGCAGACATAAACAGTCAAAATTTATTAAATCAGGAAGGTAATTGATTGTCCTAGAGATATATTATGGTTTTATGGCTAGCATATTTTGGAAGTCTGAAAAAAATTCCAATTCATAATTCAATAAGTTCATTTTTAAGTCACTTTAATTTTTCCAGTTTAATCGATCTAATAGATGAGTTTACCAACATTTCACTATTTATCATAAAAGTACTCACCTTCGTCATTATTTTCCATTACTTATTATAAATTATAATATTATTAATCTGAAATTTTTTATAACAAACTATCACAAAATGCACTGCACTCAAATGTTTTTTGATAACTAATTTACAAATCGTAAGCAAAATATGTGATAAAGTAACAGTTAGACAATTATTTCGAAAAATTTAAACAGAGATGTTTACATTGTAATTGTTTCTTTATATTAAAACACAAAAAAAAATACACTTAGCAAAAATTTTGATTTTAATTTTGGCAAAAAATGGGTAAAATTTCCCATAGTGCAAAGTAAGGAAGTTATCTTTTTTTTTGATATACAGCACGTTGAAGAGTTATAGCGATCCAAAAGTTATTAGTGTTAACATTTTTTATGTATTTTTTTTAAGTTAATCCTTAGTTGAAAAATAAATTAATAAGATTAAAGCATAAAACTTGAACTTAAGCCTGACCAAAGTTGTTAAATCTAAGTAACTAAAACTTTCAAATTATACATAATGTAAAAAAATACAATTTTACAAAATGTTAACAATAAAATTATAGCTTTACTACCGCATTCATTAAAAACAATAAAATAGATTTGAAATTTACTTTGGGCCATATTTGTATGGAAATTTTGTCATGAAACACAAATTAAACTTATTTTATTTTTTATGAATATTTATTTACTTTTTTTTTAAATTTGAGTTTTAATTTCAATTTTTTTTGTTTCTTACATATTGAATGAATATAGAGATTTCTATGTAAAAGTAATAATTTCTTCAGTGAATTTATTTAAAAACGTACATAAATAAATAGATATCAAATATTTACGTTCAGAAATTTTAAACTTAGTCCAGATTTATACTATGCAATTTTTTATGCAATTTTTTTTTTCAATTTGCATTGATATGCATTATTTTAAATAAAACATAAGTAACAATAACATCCCCTTAAAATTCAAGCCATGCCATATTGCGTACCCATTTTTTCACCGCCAAAAAAATTTCTTGCTTGTTTCATGAAAATTTTCATAGTGTAAATTGGCTCAAGAACATTCATTTTTGATATTTTATAAATGTATTATTCTTCCTCTTTTTTACATTGCCCACTTTTTTTTTTCTTTTGAATTGGTTCTGAACATATTTTTTTTTTCAAATTATTCATTTAAAAGATTTTTTTTTTGTAATTTTTTTTAATGTCTCATATTTTTATATATCGATGGCTTAATGTAAAAAAGGCCTAACTCAATTTTTTGTTACTTTACAGAAAAAGGAAAAAACTTAAAGAAATCTTAAAAATTTTGGATACAACAAAAATTTCAATGCAATTTAAAAAAAAATTTTTATTAAGTTTTTTCCTTCTCCTGTAAAATAACAAAAATTGAGTTAGGCCGTTTTTATACTGAGCCATCGATATAAACATTATATAGGAAAGAGTTTAAAAAACAAAAAACTTGTGGAAATAAATTGTTTTCTTTGTTGCATTCAATTAAAAGAAAAATTGCAAAATTGTGAATATTGTTTACGTTCCTTTTGCAGAATGTTTATAAAAGAAAAAATATTGCACAGTCTGTAATATTTAAAACTCCCATTAAATATTTATTACAGCACTAAGCAAGCCCAGACCATTTGCTCTGTCTGTTGTTTTTTTTTTATTTTTAGCCTTAATTTTACTATTAATTACTCAGTTTGAACGAAGATAACGACAATTACAAACAGGCATAAGGCGATGCCACGCCATCTGTTATGTTTTTCTACATTAATAATTTTGTGTAGTTGCCCCTGTCAATTTCTTTACGAAAATCTTCTTTATATAGCCATGACATTCTTTAAACTCGTTTTATTTTAAATCGATAAACACTTACACAAAAATGTACCTGATGGTTGATTGCGACAATTATGTTATGATCTCGGCAAAAATATTTTTTTATGTATCAAACAAAATGTGTTTTTAAAAGTTTTTGAAATTACTTTAGAGCATAAAGTTAAACCATATTTGCATATAAAATATAATTTATTAATTTTAATCTATAGATTTCTTAAACGATAATATGATTGCAGACAAATAAAATGTGAGTTCATCAAACAAACATTATACAATTTAATTTATTTTCTCATTTTAGATAATGATAAAATTTATAGTAAACGCGATTTTTCAATTATGTGCGGTAACCATAAAATTTGCCTAGAACTTTATAATTCAATTAAATCGCTTTAATCTTTAAGAATGGTTACCTCTATCATGTTATGCTGGGCAGCTAGTGGTTGTTATTGCCTTTAAGTATACAACTCTGAATGGAAGTAGTGCAGCTCATATTATTTCGCCGTTGAAAAAATTGTTGCCAGAAACATTTTGCTGTTAATAAACATGAAGCCAGAAACATTTAGTGTTTGTACAAATTGAATCATTGTCCATCCTCAGCAACATTTTCTTTATACTTTTTTCGCACTAATTTTTTATGTGGGATTTTAACAGCATTTAACAGCGAAATGCTGAACAGAGTACCTTTATTTACAAGGAATTAAATTTGTACGAAAACAACTCAACTTTTTGCGTTATTTTTAGACAAACTTTCAGACAAGTCGTCTCGCTTGTAATGCTGATACAGGAAATAAATGTTTTCTGTGTAAATTAATATTTGAAACGTCACAATTTCTCTCAATTAAAAATTTTAGCTGTCTGTCAATAACAGTTCAAAAGTATGATCATCTACATACAATACAATACAATATACAATACAATATAGTAACTATTGGGGTTTCCAATTTTATTGTTATAGCTGACTTAGCAATATAGTTTCGTTGTGAATTTTAACCGACCGTCTACAAATGTTCAAAAGTATGACCATATACAACAAATGAAATGAACTATTGGAGCACCCTTTTTGAATATTTATGCTTGTAGCTATAATGTTCATCGTTATCGACATCTTATCCAATTTTCTAGGGTTTTTCCGTAAGGGTCAAAATATAGACCCTTATGGGTGAAATTACGTTCCCTATGAGGACAGCCTTTAATTTTATAGATTTATTATTGTATTACCTTTGCAGTATTTTTTTTTTTACTTTGAAAAACATGTATGTTGTATAGGGTCACCCTGTAATTTTAAAAATTATTAACTGATTTTAAAACAGGCGAATCCGTAAGCAAACCCTTTCAAATAAATAAAAATCGACTCAGAAATAACTGAGTTCTGCGGTCACAAACAATAAAAACAAAAAGCAACATTCAGACGAATTGATAACCTGCTTTTGTTTTTTTAAGTCGGTTAAAAAAGAAAACACTGTAAACAATGAAGATGATGTTTTGCTACAGAAGCAACAATCAATTGCATACACTTCAAAATTTATTTAATAGCAGAACGTCAATAGCGACTCGTTGTTCCTGTTGCCTGTTCATTTTAACAAACATGTGTCAATTATAATTATTATAATTTCAATTATTATTATTTTGTATGCTCTCTTGTTATGGCTGTCTGTCATTTACGATTAAACTTTGTATGGCCAGGCAATCGTTGACATCAGCTTTTATTTACACGAAAACAAAAAAACAAGTAAACAAACAATACGGTGGTATTGTTTGAAATTTAGCAAAATTTATGCAAAATTGTTTAAAGTTTACAAAATACAAAATACGAGTATATTAAGGGTATTCAATAAAAGCAAGCAACTAACAGCTGTGTAAAATTTTATATTTATCAGTATTTTATTCATTATATTGTAATAACGAGTTGAAATTTTAGAAGAATGGTTGATTGACCAATACTACAAATTTTCAAAACCAAAAGTTTTTCCACACAGATTGCGGTGATCTTAGAGCCGTCTAAAACCATGATGATCATAATGGGTTGTCTACCATAGAACCATATATATTATAATACTAATCGGGTATTTCTGAGTTCAGAAGTTCTTAATTTGAATAATTCTTGCAAAAAAAAAAACGACTTCAAAACAAAGTTCATCTGTCTGCCTATAACGGTTCAAGAGTATGGACAAATAAATTAGATTACATTAACTATTGGGACACCCTTATATTCCACCTCCAAACCTTGTACTTCAATAGTTTGGCAATATACATCAAATTACAGCAACTAGAGGGTCACACTTAAATTTCCAAATTATATACTTGCTGTTGTAGTAAATTTAGCAATCCGGTTCTGCGTAAATTTCAATCGTCTGTCTATAACGGTTCAACAGTTTGCCGATATACATCAGATTATATCAACTACTGTAAAACCCTTTGATTTATAATTTTTTATACTTCTTATTATTATTATATTATGCTTAAAATTTTGTATCTAACTGTTCAAAAAATACGGCCATATGGAACAAATTACATTCATTTTTGGAACACCTTTTAGTTTCTAAATTCAAATTATAAGCTTCTTGCTATGGCGGACTTAGCAAAACAAGTCCCTTGTAAATTTCAGCGTTCTTTCTATAGCAGTTCAAAAGTTCGGCCATATACACCAAATTACATCAACTATTGGGACACCCGTTTATTTCAAAATCAAATTTAATACTTGTTGTTATAGCGGAGTAAGTATTACAGGTTCTTTGTAAATTTCAATCGTCTGTCAACAACTGTTTAAAAGTATGGCCATATACATCAAATTTTATGAAATATTGGTGCACCCTTTAATTTATAATTTGTTATATTAATACTTGTTACTATAACAGCAATAGCAATCGACATTCTGTACAATTTGCAAGCGTTTGTCTATAACGGCTCAAAAAATAGACCCATATAATTAAATTTACATCAATTGGCAGACACTCTTTAATTTCTAAAATCAAATTATAAATTCGTTGATATAGCGGGTCTAGCAATGCAGGTCCCTTTAAAGTTTCAAAAGTTTAGTCACATACTTGAAATCACATCAAGTGTTGGGGCAACCTTCAACTTCCAAATCCAAATTTATAATTATATAGCAATACAGTTTCGTTGAAATTTCAAGCGTCTGTCTACAACTGCTAAAAAGTATGGCCATAAACATAAATTTAAATTGACTATTGGGGCACCCTTTAATTTATAATTCTTATTAATAATACTTGTTACTATAAGGGCCATAGCAATCGACATTGTGTCCAATTTTCAAGCGTTTGTCTATACCGGTTCAAAAGATAGGCCCATATCAGTAAATTTACATCAATTATGTGGGCACCCTTTAATTTTTAGATTTATTATTGTATAGCTTTTCGTTATTGGGAGCTATAGTAATACTCAGTCATTTTAAATATAACAGTTCATAATACACTAAAAAATCAATCTGTAAGCATAATCTATCATATTACCAAAAATGTTCAAAATCGGATCAGATATGACTGAGTTCTGCAGGCACAAACATTAAAAAAGCAACATTCAGCCGAATTGATAACCTCCTTCTTTTTTTGAAGGCGGTTAAAAAAATACAATGGTCAGAACTGTACATCTAACGATTAGAAAAAAAAATAATTACAAAATAAACTTGTTTGTGATACTTTTAGCTATTAGATTATCCATCCTTCAAATAAATAACTAATCCCAAGCCATTGAGCACTAAGAAGTCGACAAGAGTCAAAACAGAGATTATTTCCCAAAAGCGTGCTAAAAGTTAACCTCCACACCCTTTAAATAACGCAATTTTCCTGAGTTTAAACGATATAATAAAAAATACCATAATATGATTTTTTATTAATCCTATTTTGAATGAAACATAGCGGCTGCTTCTAAAGAACTTTATATTATTTAAGCCTTCTTGAACCCTTCCGAGATACACTATGAGGTTCAAAAAAAAAATAATAAATATTCATATATTAAAATACTTTGCTTCACGATCTAAAATTTCCAGGGTTTTTTATTATTTTGTCACAGCCAAATTACAGCATGATTGAATACCCTTAATGAAAACAATAAACACTAACTAACACTAAGAATAAAAGAAACCTACAAAAAAAATACAGAGAATAAAGATGAGAGACAGCCATAAGGGAAGACAATTTAAAACACACTTTCAATTCAACATTTGCATGCAAATTTTAATGCACTTTTTAAGTGGGTGCGAGAATCTTGATTATTGAAATTTATACCCAACAAAATAATAAAATCTATAATCATCTTTATTTCTATGAGAGCAATTTATTATTCGTTAGTTGGAGACCAATAATTTTATAGTAGAAATTATATATTATTCTGCAAGACTGGGTTAGTGCTTAATGCTCATTTTATCGAACACAATGCAAATTAAATGTTAATTTTGTCTTTAAACACTTGAGTACATTTAAATCTTTTCGATTTTCGTTTTAAAAAAATTAATCAGGTCAATGACTTTTCAGCACTAAATATTCAATTATTGAGTTCTTTTTGCTGTTAAATACTTTTATAATTTTCCTGTTTGTAATTGGAAAAACAATTATCGACTGTCATTTGAAATTTGGTAATTATTTTTAATGACCCACAAAAAAAGTGAAAATAAAAAAACTATAGTTCGTCAAAAAAAAAATAAAATTTTTAATTGCATTTGGCAAAAGTATTTGAGAGACTTAAAAATAGCAACGGTCAATGAACTTTGTAAATTAAACAGGCCAATGTTTGTTTAAATGTATGTTACAATCACAAGCTCTTACCAAATATTTTTATATGGATGTATGTATCCAAGTATGCACGAATATGTGTATTTATGTATAAACTTAGATTTTTGTTTTGTTCTCTTTATTTGCTTTGTTCAATTTGGCATTTAAATTGCCGTTTTTGGATATTTTAAAAGTAATACAAACAGCTACCAGTTTTTTTTTTCATTAAAAAAATTGCGCTACACTTAACAGTAAAAAAATACAAGTTAACATTTAAAATAACATCCAAAGTAAATTAATGAGTTGTATTAATGACAGGGTACGAGAATAATTAAACCGAAACGTTTGCTTTAGTTTTGTTTTGTTCTCTGTAGTGGGCTAAAAAAATAAATTAAAATTTATAAATAGGCTAAATTATACTTACGCAGCTAAAAAAGAAATAATTGACAACAAAAGTCTATTATTTTTAGAAACATTGTTTCTGAAACGTTTGCTGATATATACGTTTGCGGTAGAATAAAAAATGCTTTAGCGCTTAAAGAGAAATATTAATTGTATTGTTACGTTTGCGATCTTTTTGTCTTTCAAAAAATTTTTGTTTTACAGTTACAAGACGTTCAAAAGTTTACTTCTTTGTCTGAAACGTTAACGAAACGTTTTAACTGTTTTCAAACACTGATTAACGATCCTTAACGAAATAACAGAAATTTCTATATCTGGAACACTGCTATTAAATGTGATGGCGTGCGAAGCGACACACGATGACACCTATCTCACAGGTTTAAATTTCATGATAAATCCGGCTGAATTTGAATATTAGCCTTGTTATGTTCGCTTTTATCTGTGACTTCATAAAACCCTACACACCAATTATTGACAGTCATATATCAGGGGGTAGCCTACTCGCGTCACTTCTGCTTGAGATAACCATAACCTCAAAATGTAAATTGTAATGATACAAAGGCAACGGCAAGCACAACTAAGTGACCTATATAGGCGGCCTGCTTATTCTAACCTTAATCTTAATGTCTACTGAGGTGTTCGCTGTGTAAAAGGCAATGCAAATCTGCTGAATAAATTAATTTGGATCAAAAGAAATTTGTAATTATTTATTGATCTGTTAACTAACTTAACTTTTTGAAGGAAAAAAGCATGAACCAGTCCAAAATATTAGGGCCTCTTTTGAACTGTTACCAGTCAAATTTTTAAAATGCCTGTTATCGGTTTTTAATAGCAAAGAATAAAAAAGAACGTCCAGGGCTACAATTTTTCTCATTTTGACTTTGCTGATGCATCCATGTCAATGAATTGTAAATGTCATATTTTATAGACGCCATCAAAACAGCACAACAGATATGGACTTACAACTGTGGCCACGAAAGTATTTCAGCATTTATGTTCGCCAAAGTGTATTCTAAATGAAGAAAGAAAATCTATTTTTTAATATCTCGCTATCCCAATAGAAGTAATCGCCTACTCTTCAAATCCGGCCCGTATTTCTTGAATTAAGCACATTTTTAAAGGAGTTTCCTGTACAACAAATTATGGCTCTACGTATTATAATTATAATTTTATTCCAATTTGTATGAGCGCTACCACGCCTACTCTTCCGACCCACGCAAATTTTTGTTTATGTACATTGAAAAGAGATTTGCTTGCACAATATTACAGTTTCCCAGTTACATTATGTAAACAATTTATTTCATATTGGAAATTCCAAGCCCACTTGAAATATCGAAAAAATATGTAGAAAGATAGATTCACTGGTAGATGCGCTGCTATAGATTTCCGACAAACAAACAAACATTTTAAGCTCTTAATTCTAAATAGTAAAAAATTACACAATAATATTGCAGGTGTGTGAATCTCTTTAAATGTAGTTTCAAATAGACGATTATTTAATATTTACCAATTTTAAAAATTGCACATCTTTAAATCGTGTTTTAAAACCTCTATAGGGTATTTGCCTTAAGCTTAACAAACACATTATTTCGTTAACAAAGGCATAACAATACCAAGAATTCTGAATTTATTCATACTGGTATAATCTTCAAACATGCGGGTATATTTTCTTTTGTATTACAAATGACAACAAAAATAATAAAAATAAAATCTTTAACAATACATGAAAAAGGACAAGTTCCTTATATGTGTCTACATGTATACGCACAAATGTTTGCAAAATATAGCAGACTGGCATCATCATCATCAACGCCGTGTCATCAACTTCGTTTATGTTGCCATTATTTATGTTCGATAGTATGACTCAATATCTAGACTTGAAGACGTCTCTTGCAACATAAAACTGTACCCAAATAACAAATATGATAAAAAAAAAGAAAAAGCTTAACACAATATTGGTTTTAAACAACTGTTAGGTAGAGAAAGAAATAAAGTAAATATGAATACACAATAACAAACAAACAAAAAATAATAAAGAGTGCAACAGTCCTATGAGGCCCCAAGATAAAATACAAAAGAAATTGAAATATTCTTTCCAAAAAAAGAAAAACTAACACTTTAGTTGAAAAACGCAATTGCTTTTCAAAGTGACATAATATTTAAGACCTTTTTTATCTTTTCTTTGAACCAGTGATGAAAAATGCTTAACTATTTTCAATGCATATGTAGTTGCTTAACTGTTGCTGTGGAAAAATGTGCAGCAAAAGCAAAAAAGCAAAAGCAAAAAAAGAAAGAAATGCATTTGCTATAGCTGACTATGTGTTTCTTTCTGTAGCAAAGCACTTGTTTTGAAAAGGATTGCTGTTGCTTAAGCAATCAATTGTTCTTTATTTTTACTGACTACGATTGCTGTTTCTTGCTGTAACCTGCTGTAACTCGCTGCTTTACATCCCTTTTAACATTAGAAACAAATTTGTGTTTTTATTACTTACGATACGTAAGAAAATACATTTTAAGAACGTTGTTTTTATTAAATGGTGCTTTTTTTCTTAAAAAGCAATAGCAAAAGAAAAAACAAACAAACTGACTGCTTAAGCAACAGCAAAAGTTTTCAAAATAAATGCTTTGCTGATTGCTGCAGAAAGAAACACATAGCCAGCCTAAGAAAATGCGTTTCTTTCTCTTTTTTTACATTTTCTTTTTACTGTTGATTCGTTTATAATGCAACTTTTTATAAATGCTGAGACATTTCGTTTTTTTATTTGCTGAAAAACAAGCAAGCAATTTAAACTCTGGTTTAAACTTAATAATGGTCCAACGAAACTGTACAAAAGCATTACGGAGTTCCATTTGATTAAAAATTATGCCACTTCGACTTTCAGGCTTATTTTGATAAGCCAACCCAGAAAAAAAAATTAAAGGAATTTTTTCCTTCCTATGGAATTTTTATTAAACAAAATAACTATTCTTTTTACTTAAGTTTGTGCTCCTTCAACTTCACGTGGTTTACTATACCATTTTGAAGACTTTGTAAACGAAATTATCTTTTAATATGACAGTTCGATAGGTCTGCTGTCTGAATTCCAAAAAAAAAATGTACCTGCTTGAAAGGGGGACGGACAGTGGCATCTGTGAATAATTCATCTCTTTAAGAGCTGTCTTTGCGTTAGGGTAACTCATTGCTATTAACGGAACTCAGTGTTTCACAGAAACTTTTATATCCTCATTACTGGTAGGGAAGTTGCTAAATAAAAAAGTGGCAAAACAAATGCTGCTATCTAATGCCAGAGACAGAAGATCCATTAGCTCATTCAACTGACTAGGTTTTTTGAAACGCCGTACAAAATACTTCACTGCATTTAATCTCCTCGCTAACTATGTCACCTTTACCTAATCGAAAATGGAGAACAACTCTCTTATATAGGCCGGTGATGCAAAAACTATTTTGGAATTACTCGATCTTGTGCAGGAGAGAGCGAAGAAGCTCATCGGTGATAGTAGGGTATCCGGCCGGTTTGCTTCACTTCCGCCCGGGAGCACTAAGAGTCTGGCTGAGCTACTCTAGGAACAGACGAAATGTTCTCGGGGTATAGGGGAAAACATTTCCCCGGTTGTGCAGGCACCAGTGGTGTATTGTCGAAGGATGCACTAGTGTTCTTAAATAAACTGGCACCACGAGAACCGGTAGCCCATAAAAGTCTACTCTTATATCTTCAGGTCTGGTGTGGAATAGATGCACTCTCAGCAGACGAAGTTTGGCTAGACTCCAACCCTATAGCAACAACAAATTGCGACAAAATAGTGGTAAGATCACTGTCAGGTAAGGGCCCACGCCAGGTACTGACGTTACCCTTTATCGCATCTTAATTAACTCACTCTAGAATCAACGCAATGTAGGATGTGTTTCACTGTATTATTGTTACTCAAACGAAATGTGTTCTTGTTAAATCATGGAACTTGTTTCTGAAAACCGTAAATTTTTACGTGCAATACGTTTTTCATCAAGAGCTCATCCCTTTGTGGTCAATTGGCCTATAAATCGCACTACGCATTACCGAGAAAATTGGTTTTTTATCGAAACAGTTTGTTTGTGGAATAAACTTCTTGCAAGGTCTTTCCTGTCACTTTCAGTGTGTAAAGACTTAAATAAAATTCTTCCTATAACCTAATTTCCTAGTTTTGCCACAATGCGTTTCATAAGTACGGGTCATTCCATGAGTGTGTTTTTTTTATTTTAGACTACATCTCAATTTATGCTTTCTTTCAATACGAGCGGGTTAAAGCTATTTGCAGAATCTGGAATCGCACATTTTTTACAAATCGCTAGAGACCTGAATATCAGATTTTGTACTTTACAAATGTCTCATCGATTTTTAGCATTTTGTTGTTCCTGACGAAGCTCATTCTGAATGTCCAATTTTGGATTACTTTTTCAAGCAGTAACTTCACGCAAAACCGTAAAGTCCAATTGACAAGTCCATTTTACGAAACCAACTTTATGCGTCATCCTGTTGAAAAACATGCCGTCCGAATCAACGCCATTCATAATTTCAAATGAAAAATCTAAAATAACGATGTGATTACGATCTCCGTCGACCGTAACATGAGGCCCGTAATCATTTTTGAAGCAATAAGGTCCAATGACGCCATCAGCGTATAAATCTCATGTAATGGAGTCTATGGTGTCTTTTGTGGATTGATTTCACTTCAGATGCGGCAATTTTATTTATTAACAAATCTTCTGAGCAAAAAATGAGCCTCATCGCTCAACTCAATTTTAGTATAAAAGATCGGTTCAACTTTCAACTGCTGTAGAGATTTATGGGTAAAAGACTTTAATTCCTGTAAAAGCTTAATCCTGTACAGGCTTTGGCTAAGATATTTGGGCAAAACTTTCGACCTAGTGGACAGCTAGAGATTTAACTGCTGCGTCCGGCGAATAATCGATAAATTTAGGTCTCCTTGCACTCTTTTCTTGACAGTGAGAAATATTCTTTCGAGCATGTGCAGTTAAAAGGGTTTTTAGGGGATCTCAACATAAACAAGTCCCCTGTTCCGGATGGAATTACAGCACTGGTCTTAAAGCAGTGCTCTTCGACGTTAGCGCGTCCATTAGCAAAACTTTTCAACATTTTTTATCATGTTGGTAAGTTCCCATCATGTTGGAAGATTGCTAATGTAAAACCAATCCCTAAAAAGGGAGAGGCTAGCAACCCTGAAAATTATCGCCCATTCGCAATTTGCTCTGCACTCTGCAAAATTATGGAGAGTATGCTTAATTTTAATCTTGTGAAATATCTGAAGTCCAACAGATTACTTAGTGACCGGCAGTGCGGCTTCCGTAGAAAACGCTCTACGGATGACTTACTGGCCTTCCTTTCGGAAAAGTGGTGTCAATCCATTAAGGTGGTGGCTCTAGATATTTCCAAGGCGTTTGATAGAGTGTGGCATGGGGAATCATATCAAAACTTATTCATTTTGTTGTCGGTAATGGTTTCTCTCGACTTATATCGAGCTTTCTCAGGGATCACACTATACGAGTTGTTATAGATGGCATCTTATCAAACGAGTTCAAGGTAAATTCAGGGGTACCGCAAGGTTTCGTTCTTTTCCCTACCCTATTTCTTATTTTTCTCAATGACCTTCTACGTTTACAGAGAGAATTCATTTTTTAGCCGAACAGTTTGTATGTGGAATATACTCCCCGCAGAGGTCTTTCCTATCACTTTCAATGTGAAAGATCCAAATCAAATGTCCACTACTCCCTCTATCCCCCTTTCCACAACCTAATTTCCTAGTTATGGCACAATGCATTGCATAGGTAGGGGTCATCCCCTGAGTGCTGGTCCTAATAAAAAAAAGGGGCGATATTCGTTTTTAGTATATTCTTTCGAGAGACGGCTTGTTCAGGTAAACGATTATGTGCGGCATAAAAATCAATAAGTCGTCTATGAGTTATCAGTCTATGAGCAGTTAGTCTGAATACGAGGGCTGCTATATATATTTCTGGCCTGGCAACACTGAGTGCTGCCAAGTGCAATCTGACATTTCCATTAGAAAGTTTGTCATTTTTAAGCATAATCGTACTCAAAGCGTTTTGACGTACGACCATTATTTGTGTTGTTTACAGTGACTAGAAAAAATAAATATAGAAAAAAATGGAATTAACTCGTGAACATTTTCGTGCCATCATTTTCCACAACTTTTGACGTGGATTATCACGACAAGAGTGCATTGATGTACTTAAATCTTTGTATGGCGATGAAGCACCATCATATAGCACTGTGAAAAATTGGTATAATGAATTTAATCGTGGCCGAAGCTCGCTCAAACACGAATTCCGTGAAGGTCGTCTAAAAACGGCTGTTGTGCCAGAGAACATTGATGCCGTGCGTGAACTCATACCGAGATAGAGACATTGTTGGACATTTCTTCCACCAGCATACATTCGATACTGCATGAACACCTGGCCGTAAAAAAGGTTTGTTCTCGTTGGATCCCGCACAATTTGAAAGTCGCTCAAAAAAAGGCTCAAGTCGATTGGTGCAAAGAAATGTTGCAAAAATACGATTGCGGTGCTTCAAAAGACGTTTATAAGATCGTTACAGGTGACGAATCATGGATCTATGCGTATGAGCCCGAAACGAAACAACAATCGACCGTGTCGGTCTTCAAAGAGGAGCAAAATCCAACGAAAGTTGTTCGTGGAAGAAGCACTTCGAAGCAAATGGTCGCCTGTTTTTTCGGCAAAACTGGTCATGTCGCGACTGTTCCACTTGAGCAACGTAGGACGGTCACTTCTGAGTGGTACACTACAATTTGTTTGCCTGAAGTCATCGAAGAAATTCGAAAAACCAACAAGAGAAGACGAATCATTGTTCACCATGACAATGCGAGCTCTCACACATCGGCTCAAACCACAGTGTTTTTGACCGGCCAAAACGTCGAATTAATGGGTCATCCGCCGTACAGCCCTGACTTGGCACCTAATGACTTCTTCTTGTTTCCGCACATCAAGAAAAAAATGCTTGGTCAACGGTTTTCGTCGCCAGAAGAAGCTGTTGAAGTGTTCAAAACCCATGTTTTAGAGGTGTCTCAATCGGAGTGGAAAAAGTGCTTCGACAACTGGTTTGAGCGCATGCAAAAGTGTATAAATCATGCTGGAGAATACTTTGAAAAACAATAAAACCATTTTTGATTATAAATATTCGCATTTTCACTATTAGGCAAGAAATATATAGAACAGCCCTCGTAATTTGATAGCATTGAGCAAGCCTCAATCTATTCATGATGAATTGCCAGAGTATACTAATCATAAATGCCAAAAAGTAAGTGCAGTCTGACAGTTCATTTGGTAGTTCACCCTTTCGTTAATACTATCGAGCCTTCCAAAAGCACCGATTGGCAAAAACTAAGGATTTTTTCACAAACAAATCACATTATACTATAGTTATGATTTTTCTACTGACAAAGATAGCTACAACAAATTGCTATCGTGCTTTAAAGCATTCAAAGCAAAGTACACTGTTGAAGTTGAGATACAATTAATTGCCATTTTATAATTTACAGTAAATGCCAATAAAAATTTTGTCGCACCTCAAAATAATTTACGAAACTAAAAGCACTAATAAATATTTATTTCAGTAAACAAACAATAAGTTGTTTTGCCTTTAAGACCTTTTATTATTAGAATGTTGTCTTGCATATTGAAACACATTAATTGTTTTCAAATTAAAGTAAAATGAATTAAAAAAAAGTGTGGTGCAATTACACCTTTCTAAACTAGAAAGGCATATAAAAGTCGTTATCTCTAAGATACGTTCACTAGTTTTTATACCCGTTTCTAAAAGTCAACAAAAATAGAAAAACAAAATGTTAATATTTATTCGAATACAAACATAAATGTGAAATACAAGCTGGCTGTTAAAGTTTATAACATTCATAAACAAATGATGGCGAGTTTGTGTGTGTATTCCAAACATCTTAAACTAATGTTATTTAATCGTTATTAATCTTACAGTTTTTAAGATAAAAATTAAATTTTTGAAAATCTTTTACCTTTCACACTTTAAAAACTAAAAGTTACAACAAATAATTATTTAGTGTGACATTTAACGCTGTAGCAAATGTCCTATTCAATATCCTTGAAAGGACAAAAGGTTGCAAGAGAGTCCCTTTATACCTGAAACTACGGCACATAATTGAATACAAAAACTGTCCTCTTGTTGAACAACAGCACGTGCTATTAACTGATCAAAAATAAATCTTTCTTGCCTCTTTTGATTTAAAAAGATATAATGAATAAAAAGAAACACTTGTACCTTTTTTTTTGGAAATTCAACCCTGAGCGTAACAAAATGCAATTGAGTTTGTAAAAGAAACAATTGTTAATAATGCAAGTTTCAAGTGTTGGGTAAAACCTTTACACCTGCCCTTTTGTGTAAAGTTGTTAGGGTCTTTTTACAATGTGTTTTTTTTTCACATGCACACACACATACACCCAAACTTACACAGTATTCATATCTTTTTCTTCTTTTACTTGATTATGAACACAAAGTCAAGGTTAAGTATTATTATCAAAAATTCATCGGACTCTCTTACAACTACTCAAGGCTTTTATTGTTCTCTGCATAAAATGAAATTTAATGCTGTAAATTATTTTTTTGCCAAAATCCCCAGGGGTCTAAGAACATCACTTGAACAATTGACACCAACAGAGCTCGTAAGGAAACTAAAGTTTCCACTTAAAATTGTAACAACTGCAATAAAGTCAAGCAGTTGAAGAAGAATAATGAACGTTTAAATCTCTACCATTGACTCTAGATTTAAACTGGTTTTGAGGCAGGTATTGAGGCTAAATTTGTACAATGTTTAGAGTTTTTAACTTAAAGGACCCATTTTAAAGAAAGAACCTGTTCGTTTAGCTTAGTTAGTAGTATCTCATAATTCCTTAGTATCTTAACACCTTAAATATGATTATTTTGACCATGTAAAAGATTATGACCCAAGGCCTTTGCTAAGAGAGCATTTCCTATTTAATACAAATCAATTCTGCTCCTGCCCACAATGATCTGTTGATAGAAAACTTAAGCAAACTACCTGCCTTATTTAAGTTATATTTTTGACAACCAAACAAGACCAAGATAAGTCAGAGTCAGCCACACCTTCAGCACAATGTTTATCACATCGATCACCTTAAAAAAGTTAAAGCGATCCATCCCTATTGTTTGCCGACAGAGAAAAAGCTGGATGCACTTATTAAAAGATTTATTTGGTTTCGAAATAACATTTTATAAGATTTTTACTGATACAATTATTTGTTTAATCAGAAATACGTTGTTTAATTGATCCAGTTAAAAATTTAATTTAAACTTGATCTAAAAAGAATTAAAACCTTTAATAGGTGCGAAGACCCTTTTCTGTGATGCTACAAAGAACGGCAAAATGCTTATTGTTAAAACATTACCCTTCTCTTTTCGTCACAATGTCTGACCGTCTGTTCGTATCTCCGTCTGTCACTGCCCTCATCTATCTCCGGAACCGTAATAGGTAAACTCTTTAAATTTTTACAGAATATGTATTACGATAGCCTCTACAACAACAAATACTAAAAATTAAAGGCTGTGCCAAAAGTTTCGTGATATTTATAAAAATAATATTATTATTTGAACTGTAAAAGACAGATACATCAAATTTACACAGTATTACAACAAAATTATGTGCGCTTTTGCAATAACTAGAAAAAATAAAATTGTTAATTAAAAGGTATCCCAATATTTACGTGATTTTTATTTAAATGGCTTTAGTTTTTCAAACGTAGCAGGCCGATTTGACACCGAATATGTAGAAGGACCTCCGCTATAAAAATAAATTGTAAACAATAAATTTAAGGGTATTTCGAAAATGGCCGTGAACTTAACGAATATGGCCCTATATTTTAAACCGTAATTGGCAAACGTTTGAAATTTTTACAGAGGATGTACTGTTATGTCTGCTATAATAATATGCAATAATTACATTAAATTCACTGCAGTATGCTGAGACTAGAACTTTACGCAGGACAGGTATTGCTAAGTCGCTATAAAAATAAGTAAAAAAATAAAATTTAAATATGTCCTAATAGCAACGTAATTTCCACAGGGCCTTAATTTTAATATACAGTACGAGCTCGATTTGCGCAACCGAAAGGAAACCAGGGTTGTAGCTTTTACCGAAAAGTTGTGATAACCGACCAATAAAAATCTTATTTTAAACTCACCACTGTTTAACCCAAATTCATTAAATTTAATTTTTTTAACATGAAAAAATAAAGCAAGCTGATAAAATTAACGTTTTATACATAAATAAAAAGCAAAACAAAACGTAATATTCTTACGTATTTTACACTTGTATGTACATATGTGAGTTCTATATATAAAAATATGTTTAAACCCGTAGTTTAAGGGGAAGAATGTTACAATTTTAGTTTGAGTTTTAGACTTTTTAACCTTTTTACCAGCTTCCTCGATTTCTTGAAGAGCGATTAATTTTTCATAAAAAATGTAATTTTCTGTTGACCACTTCATACAAATGTCAAGGGACTTAATGACAGCATCTACTTTAACTTTTTGTTTTTGTTCAATTTGTAAAGTTTCTAAAATTTCTTCGTCTAAAACGTCTATAGTTACATTTTCCTCTGAATAGTCTTCTCTGACCCATTCTGCAATTTCCCATCTGTTAAGTTAATATCCGGTAAATCATATTGCAACAGTTTTAAAATGGATGGTGTAGTTAAAGCCTGTTCTTTTGCTATCTAATCCCGTAACAAAATCAATGGTAGATCTTCTTCGTCAGTCCATTGTTATTTTTCTGGCATTAAAACGTTCCAACAATTCTTAATGGCGACGCTAGAAATTTTGTCCTATGCATTTACTAAAAGAAGCCATACGAATATTAAAAGCTTTAAGCTTTTTTTCCAAGTCTGTGCCTTTTGTGCCAATTAAATGTGTTAAAAGGCTTTTTTTATACTCTGCTGCCTTAAGTGTAATACGACTTCCTATACCGGATTCAGTGCTTCTACCAAATTTTTATATCGCATGCCCATTTGTTAATTCTGCAAAGTTGCAATTTGCTCAAAATTTCCCATTTTTTTTTTATAATTGTTAGCTTAACCACTTTTTATTACTCCTACATTTATTGAAATGATGTTTCACTTAGCTCACAAAAAACGCAAAGATTTAAAAAAAAACAAAAAACTAACTGTAAATTAAAAGACAACTTTTTTGCATAAGATGTACAGAAAGAGTAAACAGAATAAAATAATAGCTCTATTCACGATCTTTGTGCAATGGTCTTGCATCATAGCATTTGCAAAATGTGTAGCATATTTTACTCATTACTGTGTGTTTTGTTGGTGTAAACCAAAAGTATGCCACACTTTTTTGCAAATGCTATGATGCAAGACCATGGCACAAAGATCGTGAATTGGGCTATTATGTAAAAGTATCAGTGGAAAACATTGTTATGATTGGTTATTTGCTGAAACTACGTTTCTAAAGATATAAATTCAAAGAGAAAATTTCATTAAATTTTATAAAGCACAAAAAGTTGCACTTATCGAGACTGGTTTTTTTAAAAAGTTGCACTTATAAAGACTGTAATGTAAAACAATTGCGTGTTGCGTTAATTGGGGTGTTGCAGTTATCGGTAGTTGCGCAAATTGAGCTCGTACTGTATATCCAAAAGTATGTCTGTCCATGTTGAAATCAAGTTTGGCGAGGCAAAAAAGATAAATATTTCAATCGATCAGATATAGTGTCGAAAGAGATGTTATTGGAAATCAGCATGATCGGTCCATGCCTTTCGAGGCAGCAGGCAAAACACCACGCCTACCTCTAATTTTTTAATGTCATTTGGAACAATAAAGTAACTCAAGTCAAAAAAATAAATAATAAATATATGCGGCGATAGAGAATTAAATAATAAGAAAAAAATATCAAGTAAAAAAATTGGCGCTAGCCTATATTTTCCGAGTTAGGGGCTGTGAAATTTTCAAATTTTTTTAAATATTAATTTAAGTATCATTTTAAAGCTTTTTAACAAAAATTAAAGAAATGAAAAATGTCTACCTTTAGCGCTTGAAAAAAAGCATTTAAATGGTTTTCACGTCTTTATAGGCATACCCTCTGATTTTTAAGTAACTGACATTGTAGCAATATTAATGTTTTATGTTTTTTAAATTTTAAGTATTGAACCCTAAAATTTTTACTCCTCTAGATAATTTTTATTTTTTTTTTATTTCAGACCGATTTAAAATAGTAAACACAACTCTTTTCAAAATAAGCTTCTTTTTATATAAAACGGAACAAATTCTTCAATTGTTTTAAAATTTGCTCTATTGAAAAAGCACTGAACAAAAATAAAACTTGCTTTTTTCTCGCAAAAATGACTCTTCAGTCAGAAGCAACCAAATAAAATTTTCAAGATTAGCTAAGAAAAGAGGTTAAACTCACTGAAAGACTGGTGGAGTGAAGAAAATTGTATTTTTTTAATGAAAAAATATTCGAGGATAAGGAAAATAGTTCAAGTATTAACATTTTATTTTTGTTGGTGCCTCAAGTTTTTTTTTCATTTTATTTTTCACTTCAAGTAGTCAAGTAGTTGTTATTTTTGTTGTTGTCAACAAAAAAAAAGAGAAAAAGATACAAGCAGGTTATTTATTTTTGGCATGTTTGCACTTATACTCGTACTGATAGTATGTGTGTCAGTACAGCAAGGAGAGTACAAGGACATTGAAAAATGTGTCCTTTTGTACGAAATGATTTATTGTGTGTGAAAACTCGTGTTGTTTGAGGTTATAAATCGATAAAAGTTGACAACAACCAAAAATTATAAGATAAAGTTAAAACTTTAAAAATATTTATTTAAACTTTAAATTAATTTTTTGGATGAAAAACTTTAAAACTTTTTTTGTTGAAAGATGAGCTAACCTGCCCAGAAGAACTTTGAGCAGTTAATCGTTTTGTATTTTAGTTAAAATACTTGAGATATGAAAGAGATATTGGTAAAGCAAAATAGAAAGGTTATCGGTTTTGTTCTTTTGTCTACTGTCGCCAATAATAACCTATAAGATACAAGAAGGTAAAGATATTCGTGGCTTAACACGATTAACGGCTACGAATCAAAGCTATCCGGTTTTGATTTAGTTCTTTTAACACGTTTAGTAATATACACCTTAGCGACATGAGGTATATCGATATTCATCGCTCTCCGGAAATTAAATTTTATAATTTTTGAATATGACAAGATTAGAGCAGAGTATAGCGGGTCCAAAATGAAACAATAAGAAAAGGTGGCAATCTAAGAAACAGTTTTGAAAACAAGTGAAAAGCGGGACATAAATTTAACGCCAGATGGAGGGATTCTGTTGGTAGGGCTGATAGCAAAGTCAAGATTTTCTTACAATGAAAAGTTATGTTAATTTTAAATGGTTTTATTTAAATGTGTTTTTATAGAAAAAGTGTTTATTTGGATGCGAAACCTTCAACTTGCTTCATTTTAAGGCTTGGATTTTCAATAACATATTTCAGTTTGTTTTTGTAAAATAATGATCGTTCGTTTTTATACCCTTCACACAGGTGGAAAGGATATAACAGAGGCATTATTCTGTAATTCTCCTAAGCTAAATTGCTTAAATGTTGAACTTATCCATGTTTATTTTCTCTAATTAATCGGTATCTTGTAAGTCTATTTTAATAAATAAGAGGGTGTTAAGTATAGGGTTATATGTTCCAATGTCGTATTTGTAGCAAAACACTGCTTTGTTAAAATTAAATAATTTTAGAGATGGCGATTTAGCGTAAGCAAATTACAGAATAAGGCTGCAGGTCCGCCATCTAACGTTTTTTTTCAACTAGTGCTTATTTCGTGAATGGTAACACTTAGCTCATGTCTGATTTGACAGATAATTAGTTTTATTATTCCGCTGAACGAATATGCTTGTACAAACGCTTGAACAACGCTGGGAAATATTGCGACATTAAGATGCCGGTTTTGCCAAAAAAAAATCATATTTTTAGAAAAAGCTCATTTTGATCTTGTGAACAAGTAAAATTGTCGTATTTGAGGCACAGAAAACCCGCACGCATACACTGATAAGCCGGTGCATCCAAAACGAGTCACTATTTGGTGCGGATTTTGGTCTAGAGCCATTTTTTCTTCGAAAATGAGTAGTGGCCGTTTCATTCAATGGCGATCGTTATCGGACCATGTTGAACGGATTTTTGTTCACTAAAATTGAAGAGGAGAATATTGGCAACATTTGGTTTCAACAGAAAGGCGCTACGTGCCACATAGCCGAAGCTACACTGTTTTGTTTTTATAGCATTTTCAAAGAAACATTATTTGGCGAACCCTATATAAAATTTACGTTCACCATTCTCTTAGACATAGTTTCGAAAAAAATCAATAAAATAAAGGATAATTCGAATAATACTAGAACATATAGATTTAACAAAAATCTTACATTTTCACCAACATTTCACTAAAAATGCACTTTGCTAAAAAATTATTTTTACAATAAAAATTAAAAATTTCAATAAAAAACAAAAATTCAGAAACTCTAAATGAGCAAAATTGAATTTTCACTAAACAATTAAATTTTCAACAAAATATATAATTACACGAAAATGTTGCCAAAATTTGAATTTTTCAAAAAAAAAATTATACTAAAAATTATACAGCACTCTTAATTGTTTATCATTAATATTGTTACATTTTATTTAGTTCTTGGCTTCTTTTAATTGCCGGTGGTTAATACTGTCATGCCGCTTACAACTGCAATATCTGCTAATAGGCAAGAAAACACGTCTAAATTATTATAATATCGCAATGATCTGGCAGTCTTATGTAGTTATTTTTTATTTAAAGCATTCTGCAGTAAACACTGTAAGTAACTTAATTATTTAACATTTTTATGTGTACGAATGTTATACAGACTTTAAGTAGAGTTTTTTGTGTTATTGTAAACCTTTTATTAATAATTCATTCATTTCAGTTGTGTAAAGTCAAATACATATTTTTATTATTTGAGGTTTTCCTTTTTTATATCATAGAAAATATGGCAACATTGTTTGTAATTTAGTTTAAATTAAATATCGGCTAAAATCCAAAGAAATTTTTAAATATAATTGCTTTTGAAATCGATTGAAAGAAAAATTGCTTAAATCGTCCAAAGTCCAAGAATAATGATAAAAAAATTTAACCAATGACAATAATAAAATTTTCAATTTTTTATAATAATTTTTGTAAGAATAAAACAAAATTCTTAAAATGGGCTTGCGATACCTTTTTATGTGTTTGCTTATCACTTGTCTAAAACCATTAAGATAAATCTTTTTCTTACGAATCACTCTCAGCACAAAAGAGTCTATTAATTTCACTTAAGCATATCCTATCATAACACAAGCAAGTGTCCTAATCTTTCAAACAGTTTCTTATATCTCTTGCTATTTAAAAAAAAAAAAAAAAAAAAAAAAAAAAAAAAACAAGAATTACAATTATTATTCTTTCCTTTTTTATCATTTTCATCCCTGAAAGAACAGCTGTAATTTTATCTTTAAGACTGTTGTAACTTTCTACTTTATTTCATTCTCAAATTACTCTCGAGAAAGCATCATCAAAACAGCAGCAACAGCAGGTGACTTATTTCCCACTTTTATTTTTATTTTCGTTTTAACATACAAATTTTTATTGAAATTGTAATTCCTTTTAAACAAGGATTCATTAAATAAATTCTTCCTTTTTCCTTTGTTTAAAGGAAAAAAAATAAATACACACCAGTAATGTTACAAATTCGTTTTATTTTTCTTTTGTTGTTGGTTATGTTGTTGTTCCAAGTAAGAATTTTCGGAAGTACTTTGAGTTGTTGTTGGCTGCTACTTTCAATAGAAAACAAATAAAGCTGTATTTTTTAAATCTTTATTTACTGTGATAAAGGAAATGCGAACTTTATTTTCCTAAAAATTAGTTTCCTTGTGTCTGGTCAGGCAAAGCCTTAAGTAGGCTTAGAATCTTAACCCTTTCGGGACTACTGTGATAATACGTCCCAGCAATTTTCAAACTGTCTTTTTTCTTTATTTTCAACGCAATCGCCAGGGAGCTAGAACTCCCAAACGTCCAAAAACGGATAGCACCAATATTGGAGACCACTTGCCAGTAGAGCAAGAGAAGCGTTGTCGCTGTGTCCGCTGTTCTTCACTTGGCATAGAAAAGCGAACAAAGATGATATGCTCAGGTTGTAACAACGCCTTATGTTACAAGTGTTTTGGGCCATTCCACAAATAAATACCTAATTGCATTCCTAAATGTTAAAAATAAATGTTAACTTTTATCTAAATCTAATAATATTTATATTTTAGTTATCTTTTTAATTTCGAATCGTTCTTCGAGAACACTGATTGGGATTTTATGCCCCATGAAAATACTTGTTAGGATTATATGTCCCAGGATAAAAGGACGAATTTAAAATGTTTAAGTATGGAGAACATCATACCTTTTAGAATATGAAAAAAATTTTACCATACATAAATTGGTTTGCAAAATAAAACTCCGTCCCGAAAGGGTTAAGGAGAATAAACCACACCGCCATCTCTCTTTTTTCAACTCCATAACGTTTTTTAGAAATGAGACAGAAATACAACTTCCAAGTTCCTTGCAGGCCCTTACGCTAGACTAGTGATTTCCTGCCGTCGACTGGTAATTGCCGACTCACTTTCTGATCACAGGGTTCCAATTATTTACTTCGTTTACCATTGAAAGCGGTGTGTCATTTTATTCATATCCAACTCATTGCTGGTCATCAGCGTCCTCACTGTGACGCTACCTAGTGCCACCTAGTGAAATTCATACGGGTTACCCATAGGAACACGTAGCAACATCCGGAGTTGTAACTTTAAGTATCATGGTTGCCGGAAGCATGTTCTTTTTTCTTGATTAAGAACTAGAAACTTACATAACTCACGGCTCACCGTTGGCTGTGTCTGTTGGAATGCAGAGCACATTAGACACAGAGGCCTATTCCGCGATTTGTGTCTAAATCACAAGCACCTTGTTACTCTAAATTTCCAACACAAACATGCCCCCAAGGAGAGAGCTTTTTGTCATGTTTTATGTGTGATGCCTGCATGTAGTTGTTTCTCACTATCATTTCAGATTTAGGAAACCTAAGAAACGAGGCGTCTGCCAGTATGTCCATCCCATGTCCCGCATGTCTAACAGACTACACGACATTTATACGGCTCCGGTATTTATATCCATTTTGAAATTCTACGATTGATACGATATACGATTTTTCACCGGTTCGCTCACTTCTAAAGTAGTGTCGTAGCCCATTCATCTACTTGTCCTTTTCGCGTTCTCTTTCGTCATTGGTCTTTATGCATTTATTGTGATCAGCCCCCAAACTTAACTCCTCGCCGCGGATAGCAGTTCAACTTTCAGCAGTTGGAACAGAATTTTGTACCCCTCGCAGTCCTTAGGCAAAATGATCAGAATAGTTAATCGCACGTCACACGACTATTGGGAAAAATTTCTACCTTCGCAAAGCCCCAGTGACACTGACAGTTTGACATGCTAGAAACCATGCTCCTTCTTATCAGGCTTCTCTGGTGTATGCTGATCCACTTTCAACATATTTAGCAGGCAAAAACACGATTTATTGGAAGATGTAAGTCACGCTTTTGGCAAATGCTAGCTGACGGCCTGTAAAAAACATTCTTTGAAATTAATTTTTAAAAAATGTGTATTCTTATTTTACAAAAGACGTGGTGAAAGCAGTTGGGGCTAACGAATGGTAGTTAAAAAAAATGTGATTCCTTTTCGCAATGCATAATCGATAGTTGTACATAAAATTTATTACAACACAATTTTGCGATTTTAATAAGAAATTTTACTTGAAGCATTTTAAAATACTTAACGAGACGAAGCTAAAGACAAATAAACGACAGCAACAAATCGTTTTTAGGGAGTAACAAGCAATAAAAAAGAAATTGTATGTAAAAAGAAAATTGTTGGTTTTCGCCTTCCTAAAAATAAAACACAAAACAAAAAAACTTGTGTCGCACTTAAGTATGATATAAATATGTATAATACTTGTTCTGTGTTCACAAATGTCATGTTACAGAATATTTTTAATTTCAAAAGCTACAAGAACGCAGCATTGAGCCAATACGACATTTTGCATGGAAACACAAATATGATCGGTGTTGCCAGATAGTAGTGCTTTAAACAAACACTGACTCATAGTTTACTTTGTAAAGTTTTTGAATAGAAGTTTGAAAAGTTTGAAAAAGACTTAAATGCACAATTTTTAAAAAGGTATTCTTATAAATTTTGGCAAATACTCCAATGTCGCACTTCATAGTATTGCTGTTGTTAATTCAACAAAGTGACTAAAGTTCGTGAACAATTATAGTCACGGCTTAATTTAAACATTGTCTTTAGTTGTAGAAAAACAACATATTTTTTGCTTAGAATTGACATAACCTCTATTTTGCTGAAATATAGTTTTAAGACGATTTTCTATCGAAGTAACTTTTGAATAGTTTCCCGGGGCCACTAAGATGTCATTGCTTCTATTGTGTAATACTGCACCAGTCTCTGGGCTTGCAGGGGCCTAAAAGTGAAAGATCTTTCGAAGTTTGACGAGTGACTCATTACTTGTACCACGGTACCTGTTTCAGTTATTGGTCGGGCCCTTTTATGCGCCTCCAGGGCTCTGATAGTTCCATTGATTTCACTCTTTGTTAAGAGCACCACGGGTTTCTACATTAATCTTGATTACACCATTTCTTGTCGAAAGCAGTTTTATTTCATTTACCTCAGATTGTCAACGACATATGGACGGTGATTCTATGAAGACGAATTCATAAAATGCGAACAATTTTATATCAGTCAAAATTACAAAAACCCTAAATTTTATTTTGGGGTCAATTGCTTAATGTCGACAACAATCATTAAGATCAACAGCATCTGCACTTTACAATAAATTGTTTTTTGTGCACGGTGCATTCAATTTAAACTATGTCTTTCCAGAATGTTGTTTTCTCGATATGAACGACTTTTAAAGAGCAATTCAGTTATGTTCTTGCTGTACAATGAGAACTGCCTTGATTTTAGGACCGTAGTTTTCGAATTGTTTTTAATTTTCTGAACTATTTCCTTTTGTAAGCATCTGCTAAAATAAATAAATTAAAATTAATATTCGGCTTGAGTTCATTTATTTTCATTTCTAAAAATTTTATAGGAAGAACAATTATTTACAAATGTATACGGACGTTTTCCAAAGAAAACAAGAAAAATTAGACACCAGCAGAATGTAATGCTGCATGTTCTGGATCGCTACATCCTTTAGCAGCATTCTTCGCTTTTATCTTTCTAAAAAAATTTAGAAAGAAAGTAAAAATTAAACTAAAACCGAAAATCAATTTTAATTAATTTATAAGATCCACAGTTCAACTCCTGATTTCTTAAAAAAAATAATTTACAAAAAAAAACAAGGCACAGCACATCTGTTAAAATTTTATTTTGGACCTTTTTTAATTCATGCGCACATATTGTGTACGAAATATTAGCCTATAATAGTATTCACAGACTGTTTATAAAACATGTGAAGAGCGAAACAAAACCGGATGGCATATGGACGAATACGTAATAATTAGCGTCCGTGTAACACATTCCGGTTTTTTCGTTTAACTTACGTTGTGTTTCGTATATATACCTGTTGTGTCAAATCGTAGTATTGCGAATGTATTAATTAATGTTTTTTATTTACTTTTTTTCTTATACAGTTTTTGTTTTTGCCTTAAACGATGGTAACCCTGCTTCGGCGCTTAAAAAGAAACAGCTGAGTTAAATAAACAAAACAAAATTATCAAACAATCAATCTGTGAAACAAAAATTTGTGAAAATAAAAAAGGTTTAAACAATTCTTATAAAATTAAACACTAATTTTTAAATTGTAATATTATGATTTTATGTATGTATAATACTAATAGATGTTTTTATTAGTGAAAGTGTTGTGTTGGGCAACTGGGCAACTATTGACTCCTGACGAATGCTTAGTTTCGACGTGTCTGACACTACAATGCGCGATACATAAACCAGAAACAATTACCATTTCTTACGTTTTTTACAAAAATAAAATGACATTCGCGTTTTAAAAACCCAAACATGAAAAACGGTAACGTTTTTGTGCGTCTAAACGGCAAATTGTGTTCTGTTAACTGGCTGTTAGTCATACCATCTCAGGAATTTTTCGCTAGCTTTCTTCTTTCTTATAAAGATTTCCAATTTAGACTTACTTTTATAAATTTGTCTTTGGACTCATCTTTACAAAAATACATTTTTGTTTTGCTTAACGCGTAGTTAAAATAAAATTTCAAGCAATTCCTGGCTCTTAGATGCAGCCCATATTTTAAAAAAATAATACTCATTTTATTTAACGGCTTTATATTGGCAAGCGAATATTTGCTATCAGTTAATTAAACTTTTGAAATTATATATAAACTCTAAGGACGCGTTTTAACTCAGCTTGAAAATTGCTAAAATCACGTTTTTCATGACTCTATCATAAATGCTGGAATATTACTATTGTTTAAAGATCTTAGTATATTAATATTCAATCATATTAAATCAATACCATGACAAAGTTATGAAATTTTATTTCTAAAAAAATTGCTGTCTCTCCATGACGGCCAATATTTGTTTTTATAAAGATTTTTGGAACATAGAAACACTTAATTAAGACAACGATCATCGTTCTTTAAACATATAACGATTATTTGTCGACAGAATCTGGCAACACTGAATATACTTGCCAGCCTTCTAACAAATTGCATGCAACTAGTCTTGCATGCATCGTCAACAACATCTTGTTGTAAGACAAAAATGATGTGAGTGAGTATGTTTAAGTTACCTCGTAACTAAAAATAAATGCATCGTTTTATTATTATTATTTTTTTTTTAATAAAACAGACAGACGTCCCTACGAAAAGGCCTGCAATTCTACATTTTTTAAATATATTTTTTTTTAAATGGCCCTTTTTCTGTGTTTAAATTTATAATTTACAAATTCGTGTTGATTTCTCCCCACTTTTTATTTAATTACTATGATTCACTAGAAATACAAATGTAGAAAAAAATAATGAGAGCGAAAGAAAGAGAGAGAGAGTGTGATAGTGGGAGAAAGAATAAGTAAGCAAGAATGTTTATTTAAGTTGAGTTGCAACCAAAAAAAAAACCTCTTCAACATTAATTAATTGCATTTTAGTTTATTTGTACAAGACGGCTGCATGTTTAATTTATCTTTCAAGTTGTTGTTATTGTTGTTGTCTAACCTCAATTGCATTGTGTATTGGATTTAATTGTTGGTTAAACTCTTTTGTTCAATTTTCTCTTTATTTAAACATTTATTTTTTTTTTAGCAATACGAAGCTATTGAAAAAAGTCTAAATAATTTCACTTTTCTTTTTTTTTTTTCTTTATTTAATGTTTTGGTTTTTTTATTCATTTGCCTTTTTTGATTGTATTAATTAAATTGTATTGGATTTCATGATTTTTTAATGAATTAAATTGCTGGTGACATAAATTTGTAACGGTCATAAAGAAACCAAACAAAAAAAAAACACATTACAAACGTTTGAAAGGTTTCACAGAATTGTTCTGAAACAAGTTAATCTTGAATTAAATTTTATCAATCAGTTTAAAAAAAGGTGTTTATTCAATTGTCGTATATTTTTTTTATACCTTGGGTTTGAAAATAAAAAACTGTTACGCAACGGAATACAAGCCAACTTCAAATGTGCTTCAATTCTTGCCCTAAAGCCAAGTTTAATTTCTTCAGACTTGGCTGCAAGAGCTTACAACCAGAGTTGGCATTTTTTTTTTACAGAAATCGCCAAAAAAAAAAGTTCCAAAACCCGCCAAAACAAATTTTGGTAAATTTTTTTTTTTTTTATTTAGTTACAAGAATTTTTTTAATTGAATTTGGGTACTTTACAATACCTAATAAGTCTTCTGAACAATAATAATAGAACAGAAAATTACATCATATTTTTGCTCTTTCGAAAAAAAAATTGTTTGCCCAAAAATTTGACTGATTTTTGTTACTTTCTCTATGTAAATATTTCTAAGTACATTGATAGAACATTTAATATATTAAATTAATTAAAGTAACGAAAACACAATTTATCGAAAAATATTGGTTTAATTCTGATATAATTTTAAGCAGAGGTTTCTAATTTGAAGTCGAAAGAACTAGACGCAGATAATTAAAAAAAAAAGTTGAAAATAAAGAAGCAAAAATCAGTAATTAAAAATGCTTGACTATTTTCAATGCATATGTAAATGCTTAACTGTTGCTGTGGAAAAATGTGCAGCAAAAGCAAATGCAAAAAAAAAAGAAAGAAACGTATTCGCTTTAGCTGACTATGTGTTTCTTTCTGCAGCAAAGCAATCAGCAAAGCATTAATTTTCAAAAGGATTGCTGTTGCTTAAGCAATCAGTTGTTCTTTATTTTTATTTTTGCTATTGCTTCACTGTTTACTTTAAAATTGTGACTGACTACAATTGCTTTTTCTTGCTGTTACTCGCTGCTTTTCATCCCTTTTAACATTGGTAACGTATTTTTATATTTATTATTTACAATACGTAAGAAAATGCATTTTAAAAATGTTGATTTTATTACACCAAAAGAAGAAGCAAGCATCAACTTATTGCTTAAGCAACAGTAAACGTTTTCAAAATAAATGCTTTGCTAATAGCTTTGCTGCAGAAAGACACACTTAATCAGCCTAAGCAACTGTGTTTCTTACTCTTTTTTTACATTTGTTTTTTGCTGTTGCTTCGCTTATAATGAAATGTTTTGTAAATGCTGAGACATTTAGTTTTTTTTACTTGCTGGAAAACAAGTAAGCAAAGCAAAGGTTTTAGTGCTGTTGCTATTTTTAAGCAAAAGCAATTTAAACCCTGGTAAAAATGATAGAATCCAAGTTTTTCAGTATTGCTATTTTATTTTATTTTTTTTTTTTTTAACTTTTAATTTAAATAATAAAAAAAAAAATAAGGCCGTAAATTGAAAAAAGAAATATTTTTTGCAAAGAAAAATATAATTGTAAAAAAAACATATATTTTGCAATAGTCGGTAACTATATTTTATTAATAAAATTTTTCATTAAAATTAACAAAGCATTTAACAATCCTATTTATAGTCTTTTGTATAAAAATTATTAATTTCTATTTTTAATATTTCGTCACATTATTGGGTGGCATCATCTGCAGAGTTTAATTTTTTTATTACAAAGAAAAAACCTTTATGAGGCAATAAAATTGATAATAATTGTTAAAATACCGAGTGGTAATAGCAAATATATTCGAACTTAAAATTAACATAACTTCGTAACTGAAAGCTTTATGAGCATAAAATCACTTAAAACAATGTCTTGTTGTAAAAATCAGTAAGTTTAAATAATTTAATTTTTATTTAATATTTTTAACATAAAATCTATTGTTGCTTCATTATTATTGAAACAATTTTTTTATTTCTTGAAAATGGTTTAAAAGCTATTAAAATTCTACTCGTAAAATATTTGTTTTTTATGGCCGAAAACCTTTGTCTAGATGATTGATGGACAGACAACCAGTTATTTAAGTGTTAATTGCTTTTTCTATTAGTCATTAAGATCAATGAAATTCCAGTCGAAATTATCACTAAACACGAATGTTTTTTTGTTTGTCTTCAAGAATAATAATAAACAAATAAAATTTTTTAATTTACTTAAAATTCAAAATATACTTTTTTCTTTATTTTTTTCGTTTGTCAACAAGTTTTTGAAAAAGGATTTTCACCGGTTTGTTAGCTTTCCGCTTAGTTGGCTCATGGCGTAAAGTGTCTGCCAGTAACTATTGCTGCCTGATTGGTTACATTTTTCGCTTGAGTGCACAACAGTTTTACTATTATTTTTTTGTTTCGTAGATTGAAATGGTTTCAATTTCTCAGAGCTGGTACCTTTAATCACACGCTCGCTTAATAAAGTAGCATTGTTTAGTTTGTTGGACACATTGTAGGTTTCACTCTGGTTCTTAAGGCGTTTTCTCTTATGTTTTACCTTCCACCGTATTCAGACCCCAAAACGCTTAACTTATTGGAGCATATTCTCGAAAATGTTTGCCTTAAAGTTCAATTGTAACGAGTTACATCAGTTCGTCTCGGTATACAATTGCCAGTAAAGCTCGCCAGGTTTCAAGCGATTACGATCTAAGCCGTAGAGCTGCGAACTATCGATAGTCGGAACATTCGATAGTTTACCTTAAAACTATCGATAGCATAATTTCGAAAGTTTTTTTAAGCTATCGATACTATTGTTACTAACGAATTTTTTTAGTGCTAATTCTGGCAACTATCGCTATCCGTTACTATCGATTTCGAAAAAAATAATCGATAGCCAACCAAAAATAAAACTATCAATATTATCGATAGTACCATCGATTGTTTTGCAGCTCTAATTTACGGACACCTATTTTGCTATTTCAAATCCTAATCGAAAATTTTAAGCGAATGAAAATAAACATAAAAGAGTCTAGACCACGGAAATTGCTTTAGAATGAACTTTATTTCTTGCTACAGTAAAATTTTTTCAAATGTCTTATTCTTTAGTATTTAAGTGCAGGCATAATAAAGTAACAATGATGATTATTATCATCCCAGTAAAAAAATTTAATTGTTATTATTTTTAATTTATCTCATGGCTTTTTGTAAAAACTGTCACATTTGACGCCTGTTACGTGACATATGATGGGATTTGCAAATTGAAAACCGTTAGACGGTGTCCCAATAAACACAGACACGTTTGAAATATGATTTTTAATAACAAATTTAATATCAAATACTTAAAATGTCATAAATCAAACATATGCTTAATGATGGCATCTTTTACACTGTAAAGGAAAAAGGGTGTGTTACCAATCACTCAACACCAAGGACAAGACAAAAGAAAACAAAAGAAGTGCAAGCAAAAATTATTGTATAAAAAGTAAAACAAGGACAAGACAAGAGAATTATTATTAAACATTTCAAATATGCAGCTGAATATAAAATTTTATTATTGGAACGTGTTGAACAAAGTTAAACATGATATTACGGGGAAAAATAAACAAATGCGAATGAATTTAATTCAAGTACTCGTTCGCATTTTTTTTTTTTTTTTTCATAGAAGCAGCTATGATGACGTGTAATGATGAGAAAAGTCTAGTGTGTTTATTTTTTTATTTAAAAAATACAAACAAAAGACCACATACAGTCATCTGTAGGCATATGGATGAATAGATGTACAATATAGTTGCCATCATCCAATCCAGCCATTGCAAGAAACAAAGAAGTGTAAAACACAACATTAAATGCATTTTAAGGGATAAAATTGTATAAAATACACCAGCCAGCCATTAATAATAATAATGTAATCAAGTTAAATGTAAAAGTGTGACAAGACAAATATTAAAATATAAAAAGATATAAAATAATTTACTTCCCATTTTCTGCTTTATGTATTTTTTGTTTATATAGAAACGTCAATTTTAATTTTAGTAGGATGACGTTTCCGAACTTTTAAATATATCCGCAATATTCTGCGAATTACAGGTTTGTTGTTATGTATGTAAGTATTTGTGAGCCATACACATGCATTCAAAACAAATTTTCTATTTATATCTTTTTAAGAGTCAGAAAAAGTTACACTTTTCCTTCAAAAAAAGTTACAGTTTTTCATTAAAAGTTCCATTTTGAAATTTATACAAAATATAGTAAAAAGTTTTATTCCATATTTCAGGAAAGAAAAGAAGGCAGCAAATTTATTTACTGAACAAAAACAAAGCGAAAATAAAATAAAAAAAGAAATAGAAAAACGTATAAACAAAAATGTCATACCGATGATACTCATGAGGAATTAAAAGTAGCGCTCAATACTAATATTCCGGGATGGAAAAGTGCATGCCCTTGCCATTCAATAAAATTACTTAAAGTAGGATATTTTTAATAACTCCCTTTAACCTTTTTCTTCAAAAGATTGAACTTCGATAGAATTTACTACACTCTTTTAAAAATACATTTATTAAAGACAAATTGAAGCCTTATTTGCTTAAAACTTTAACATAAATTTAAAGACAACTTTCTTTTAAATCGAAGTATTGGTACGGTAGTCAAATTTTTTAGCGGAATCATGATGTTGCTAACATTTTCGCAAGTCTGAACATGCAGTCATATTATTTCACAGTTGGAAAGAATTGTTATCAGCAACATTTTTCTGTTTCTAAACATGAAGCAAGAAAAACTTCGTGACTTTTCACGAATTGAACAGCTAAACTTCAGCAACGTTATTTTTTCTCTTCTCTTCTTCTCTTTCAGTGATATAACTTTTTATCGTTTCTGTACCAAATTACGAAATTTACGTACGAAATTTTGGAATAATAAAGGGTCCGCCAAATAACTTTTTATTTTTGAAAATGCGAAGCGAAAACGCATTGGATGATCAGTTGGCTTCACCTCCTGAACCAATTGGACTTTGTATGGCGTCATACGAAGGACTTTATGCAAAATTCGTCTTAATGATGTCTCCGAAATGTTTTTAATTGTTGATAACGACCGTGCATTGATGTTGATGAAGCTTCACGCACATTTTCTGCCACAGTAGCAATATTCTCGGGTGTACGCACTGTTTTTGGCTCTTCACGCTTTGGTTTATCGATGATAATGTCAG
Source organism: Gymnosoma rotundatum (assembly GCA_916610165.2). Taxonomy (NCBI): domain Eukaryota; kingdom Metazoa; phylum Arthropoda; class Insecta; order Diptera; family Tachinidae; genus Gymnosoma; species Gymnosoma rotundatum. The sequence continues at coordinate 64,365,388 of OU744336.1, forward strand.
TTTCTTTCACTTTTTTCACAAGATAACGAATATACGGAGCTGACGGTGCTTCTCTTCTTACAAAATCCATACACAATTTTCGCGTATATTCTGCAACATTACCATGATTTTCAAAGTAATGTCGCAATATTTCCCAGCGTTGTTCAAGCGTATACACACCAATATTCGTTCAGCGGAAGGATAAAACTAATTATCTGTCAAATCAGACATGAGCTAAGTATTACCATTCACTAAATAAGCACTAGTTGCAAAAAAAAAACGTGTGATGGCGGACCCTGTATAAAAAACTATACATTTTACGTGGAGCCATTAGAAGTTTTCAAAAAATTTAACCAAATTACAGCACTGAAAACCACCAAACACAAAAATAAACTGAACAAAACAGACAAAACATTTGTCATCTAAAGGTCTCCTCTTCCTGCTATTTCCCTAGCGGATAATCGAACCCGAGCCTCAATAAATCCATAATTGATTAAGATGTTTCATTAATAATTTAAATAAAATTTGTGGGTGGGAATATGTTTCTGTTTCTTTCTTTTTTTATTCATTAATTATCGATTAATTATAATTATAAAATTAATTAATTTAATACAATATTCCCGTAGCTAATTTTAATAAAGTAATGGCAAGTGTCCATTGGATTCTACCCAAATTTTGTAAAGAAAAACTCAAAGTCTGACACCAAAAGCCAAATTGACAAAGAGACCATAAAAACTGAAAAATTTTAATGCAAAAACACAGCAACCATTGAGTAACTATTTTTATTTTTGCTTTCATTTTTCTAGATAAGGGTTGCCATTTATATGCATTTAATTGATTTAATGAAAATATAAAAAAATATAATAATAAAAATAGTTACTCAGTGGTTACTGTGTTTTTTAAGGCCTTTTTGTCTTATTGATTTAATGGATTTCTTAGTGATGAGCTATATGTGAGGAGTAGCGAAATGGTGATATGGATACGCTTTCCATGCAGTAATACATTTCATTTTTTAGTTATTAAATAATAAATATTTCATGAGAATATCATGATGCAATTTTCTTGTCAAAAAGAAGTTTCCTGTTGAGCTAAGTGAGCGGTAGCGAAATGGCAATCGAGATGTGCTTTCACCCTTATTTACTTATTCGATAGAGATAAGCAAATAGCAAAATATTAAAAAAAGAACAATTAATTTAATATATAATAATAATAATAATAATAATAATAAATTTTTATTTATTGTTTTGTATGTTAATAAATCTCATAACACTGGTTGCATGAAAATCGGCCGTGACGATTCGTATATCAAATGACCTCCTGAAAGAGTTCTGCTTTTACCCATCACCCAACCTTTTTTGGGGGGCACCATTTTTATTTTATTTTTTGGTTTTTTTTTCTACAATTTTAACTTATAGCCATTAAACATCCCGAAGCAGGTAATGAAATTTATACCAAAGTATAGGGCAACCATGATTTGGCGTGATCCTCGCAGTCATCTTACAGATTGTTACTTTTGTATGACTTCCTCCGTCGGGGTTTGAAGCAAAAGTTAGTATACAATTAAGTATCCCCATATTCCATTAGCTCTAAGATCTGTTCCTCATAACGATACTTTGCCAATCTCAGAGCCCCCTAACATTTATACTCTAGAGCCAGGAATTGATTTAAAAGACTCTGAGCCAGAACCTGGGACTTCGAATGGTACGTTCGCGGATGATGACGAGTATTCCGCTAATTTTTTAGGAATTAAATGATCTTGTTAGGGATTTGGAGTTACCCAAGAATAAATGTCAGCTCCTAGGGTCGAGACTTTAACAGTGATATTTCTTAAAAAAAGGAGTAAAAATGTCTTTTTACCGGGCCAGACAGTCAACCCTGAAATGTTCTTTCTCAAAAGATAAAGCTTAAGTGTTCTGCCCTTATATAAACTTATTGATGACAGAACTAAAGAAGCCGTGAGACCCAGACAAATGGCTAATCAAAAATAAGCTTAAAACTTGTCCTATTGGCAAATGAGAATGACTACCCATCAGTTCCAGTTGCATACTCTGTTGATATAAAGGAAACGTACGAAAACATCAGCAGAATCCTTGATAAAATTAGTTGTCATAATTATAGGTGGAAACTTTGCATTGACTTAAAAGTCGTTGCTCTACTCATGGGCCTGCAATCAGAATTCACAAAATTTTGCAGCTTCTTTTGTGAGCTAAGCCCAAAATATCATATGGCCTCTGTGAGAAAATTGTATGCTTGGTCAGAAAAATGTCACCCACAATCCTTTGGTTCCGAAGGAAAATACTTAGTTACCACCTTTGCATATCAAACTTGGATTGATGAAGTAGTTTGTTTAAGAACTTCCTGGTGACCACAAAAGTAAGGATTATGTCCCTCACGTCGTGGCACTGCTTTTAGCGTATCAGGACATGAGATGTAAAATGTCTCTTAAGGTTCTCTTCCGTCATTTCATATTGGCAGAGCACTGCTGGTTTTTTGTAACGAGAGAACTGTACCTCAGGGCCCCTCCCCGCGGGGGCACCAAGAGCTGTGCTGACTTAACCTACGTCCAGACGAGGGTCCTCGGTGCCCCCCCCGGTGTGCAGGCACTGAAGCTGGATAGACAGTTGGGTACTGTCGAAGGATTTTACCAGTTTCCTTAATGTTCATAACGTTTGAATAATAATAGCTTAAATAAACTGGCACCACGGGAACCGGTAGCCCATACATAGAGCCGTCCATCTCTGTAGCCGGTTATTGGTGAGGTCCCTTCGGGGTACATGTGGGGGTTGTGGTTGAATTTGTCTATCTCTGCGGGTCTTGTGTGGAATAGACTTAAGTGTGCTGTTGCACTCTCACCAGGTAAGTTTAAAGATAGGCTTCGACCCTATAGCAAGGGGTAGATTCATAGTACTGCAAGTTATGGTCTTAAAATTGCACAGTATTAGTGGTTTGACTACCGTCTGGTAAGGGCTTACTGCCAGGTACAGACGTAAATCTACTTATCCTGTACCTCAGGGTATAAAAAGAAAAATTAAAGATTTTGGGCTCTCTCACAAATGGTGGATGATAGAAGAAAACGGAAGGCATATTTGGATTCAAGGCGTGATTTTACATAAAAATAACCCCGAATAGTGTCTGGGTTCGATAAAAAGCAAATTTTTTCAGACCAGTGTAATTTGTATTTAAATGACATTTTTTTTTTTTAAATGATGTATTTTGTTCAAATAGTTTGTACTAACCCTGCAGGAGATCGAACTAGTATCAAACGAGTATTGTACTAGTACAAAAATCACCAGTACTAGTTCCCAACTGTAAACTTTCTTATACCATCTTAATGCTCAAATTAACATTGAGTGTGTTAGGAAAATTACTAGTACCATTGGTACTAGGCGAATACTAGTGCCATTAGTAATAGATGAGTACTAGTATAATTGATTCTAGGTAGATACTAGTGCAATTAGTTCTACATAAAAAACTAGTATTATTGGTTTTAAATAAGAACTAGTACAATAGATTCAAGGTGGATGTCAGTGCCATTTCTTCTAGTCGGACACAATTAGTTCTGCATTGGGAACTGGTTTATAGCAAATAATTTTTTATGCAATTTGGTTTTCCGAAAACATTTTTTTTACTTTTTTAAGCTGATTCTCTTTTCCGAAATAGTAAAAACTGCCTGATGAAACACCTCGGATTTCATTTTTTTTCCTTTTTCCAAGCAGACCTTTTAGAGATAGCAAAAAAACCAAGCCTTCCTCAGACAAAATTGACAAAAATTTTAGCACATCTTATTGTAGGTTTGTTCTGTACTTTTAACTTTTTTCAAAGACTGATTTGATATTTCGTAATCTTTTGTCGGTAGGTTAATTTTATCACTTATTTTTTCTTTAAAGTATAGGTCAAGTCAATTTACAATTTCTTCACAAATTCAATTTTTTCGAGGATTTTCATTGCACAGTACTCTATTTTTTACACAGAAATTTATTTTTTTAATTTGTTTTAAACATATCTATTTATTTATTTATTTATTAACAAATTATACTTATAATAAATTATTAGTATAATAATAATGATAAGGATAAGCTATGACAACAAAGGTCTTAAGCTAAATGATAAGAAAGAAAAGAAAATAGCTAAAAATTTTAAATGGAATTGTAAAGGTTAGCGTGTTTTAAAAAATCGATTATTGTTATACTACATACATATCTATTACATATCTATTTGTGTTACACATTTTAACATTATTGTTTGTCTTAAGCTCACTAATTTATAGCTCTTGAAGCAATTTTCGGGATTTTAAAATGTTGTTCAAGGCAACTCATTCCACTAGCAATTTTGTGCAACTTGAGTTACGTTTGTTACTCCACCATATACCAAAATACTTTAATTTAAGAAATGTGTATTATTTGATACTTCACCATAAACTAAACAATTAACTTTCTTTCTGTATTTTAAGAAGAAAATTCCACAATATTATTAATTTCCATAATTTCAACTACATGCAGGTATTAAAGATTGTGTTACTTAACTCAACGTCGAAAAATTCCTTCAGTATTTAAAAAAAAGATCGCTAGTTTTACATTCGAACATCAATCTTAAACAAAAAACATGTTCAAAAAATTTTAAAATTATTTTTTAATTTAATTTATTTTTTTTAAATGTCACTTTTTACACACAAGAAAATCGAGCTTTACTTATATATTTGTTTTAAATTTGTTATAACAACTAAAAATAAAGTAAATAGAAATGCGAATTAGCAATTCGCGTTAAAACATCATCAAAAATTAATATGAAATTCTGCAAGTCAAATCAATCTACAAATGAACTACTTGAAGTACTAGTATTTTTCTATATATATTCTATCACCTTTTGAACTAGTGCTTGCAGTACTAGTAATGGTACCAGTAGTTTAAAGACAATTAACGCTTATCCTCCTGCAGGGAAGGTATAGACATACATACATATGTTCATACATATAAACATATGTGTGTATGTATGTATGTATGTATGTATGTATATCATTTTTTTATTTTCTTTTTTTTTCGAAATATTTTTAAACTTTATTTTTGTTCTTAAAACAAACATGTTTATCTTCCTTTTATTTATTAAAAGCTTTTTTATTTCTTACGCATTTATGCTGCTAGAGAAAAATGTAGAATTTTTGAGAACTAACTTTATTAATAGAATATTGTAAGTTTTATATGTTTTCCAAAAATGCAATGTGCATTTTCAATTTTAAAATAAATTTAAATGTTTTTTCATTTACATTTTCAATTCGATAGGGAAATTAATTTTCAGCTTTTGAGAAACTGAAAATTTATTTAAAAAATACGAGGGTTGCTAAGATCTATTTACCTAAAATAAATTACACTTAAAATTAACATAATTAAGAGGATGGCAACAATTCATTTCAGTTATGCTATTTTTCAAGAAATTTTGAAATTTTAAAATCGTTTCCATATTTAAAGGCCACAGCGAAAAGAACAGTAGTTTGATGTAAAAAGTACAGGTAAATGTTGAAAAAGCAGTATCTACAAAAACAATATATATCTTGTTCTCTGTAACAATATATTATTGTATAGAACAAATTATCTATCTAAATTTTTTATGGCTAAGCTTGAGATAAAATGATCCTAAATATAACAAAAGGAAATATTTACTGCAGAACAAAAATTTTTATTATTTTCGAGAAAAAAAAGTTTTTTTTTTTAAATCAACAGTACCCATATACACTAAGCCCGTTATGTAATGCTCTTAGATTTTGGTAACCTCAAACCTGTTTTTCCCGTACGTGGATCAACGTTTAAAATTAAAACAATTAGAAAAAAAATTAAGTATCAAATGGAAGAACTAAAAAATATTAAGATTGACTTATGCAAATACCATAATTCCCAAACAAGTTTTAAAAATTTCCAAAATTGTTCACTGTATTTACTACAAAAGAGGCCATATTTTGATTTTAATGATGATTGTGTTCGTCGTATGGCACGTTGCACGATCCTCGGTTCAATGTCATCGTGGTGTGGTTTTGATCTCTATCGTTCGGGTTTCATTATTCAAGGAATAATATTCAGAAGTGCCATCACCCAGTGTATTTTTAGGATCTAGTGGGGCCTGTATAGGATGTAGTGGAATAGTTTCACTAAAAACCAACCTCATCGCTGAACACAGTTTTGCGATTAATGTCAATTTAAAATTGTGATTAAATTATACAACGGGAATTTTTTCTTATATTAATTAATTTTCGAAATAAAATCTTTTTTTCGTGCTATTTTTTATTATCCCGATTAATTATTTAAATTACCGATATTGATTATTGAGCGTCTCAATGGCCATTTCGTTACACCTTTGCTTAACTCTATTGGTTATTGTTGTTTTTGCTTAAACTTTGATATTTGTCTTTGCTTTATTGTTTGGATAAAAATGTTGAGTTTATTTCAAATGTTTATCAGAAGTTTTCTGAAGAGTTAAGTAAAGCGGTAACGAAGTGGCCATCATGATGCGTTTTGACCCTCAATAATAAATAACGATAATTTATATAATTAATTGGGATAATAAAGAATAGCACAAATAAAAGATATTATTTTGAAAGCTGATTAATTTGATAGTGTTGCCAGAGTGATCATCAATGTCAAACAGTTAGCTTAGTATGACAGTTCGTTTAAACGTTCGTTTGAATGTAAACCCTTTTAAGTTTTATCGGGTATAAAAAATTTTTCTAGTTTCAAAATTTTTTTCTTAAATCGCGTTCTGTAATCTGTTAGCTTTCTTTTGCGAAAAACGTTATAATCATTATATTTGATGCGCAAAAATCTTTTATATATTTTTTGTTCCTAAGAGTTTTCTACAGTTATTTCTCCTCAATACTTTAGTCATTACCCTCGTATTTTATTTATTTGTTAATTCCCCTTTTCCAAATAAATGCCAGAAAATAAATTTTTTTCTTACTACCATAGCATAAATATAATGGCATTCAAATTGTTTTATTCGTTTTTCTATTTTAATTTTTTTTTTTTTTTTTTTAATTTGAAAATATTTTTTTTTCCCCCGAAATGCATAAAAATATTTTTCTCTTCAATTTTGTAGAATTTGTGATAAATTGTTAATTAAGTGTTAAATTTATTTATTTTACTTAATGCACAATACATTTTTAAAATTCTTTTTCTGTTGTATTTTCGTTGCTTTTATAGACAGAAAATAAATGATCCCATTTGTTGAAGTGTTAAATAAATTTAAATATTAATTTCAAATAATATTGATTTCATTGTAATCAAAAATATTGTCATTTAAATTATGTTATTGGGAGACATTGTTTGTTTCAATTTCAAATGGTGCTCTTAAGTAGTTTTCTACATTTGAATGCAACAATTTATATTAAGATTGTTTCATTTAATTGTTTTTATTTAAAATAATTTTCTTTTGGTTTTTTAGACTTATCTTTCAATTAGAAAGATAAATTACGAAATGAAGCTTAGTAAGAAAACTTATAAACCCATTCTTCTATTTCTCGCTTGAATTGCACTTGAAAGTCTGATATAAAACATTTGTAATTAAAGCACTTCTTACCCACAACACAACAAATAGCAGTTGCTCTTGATATCATTATATTTATGTTGGCAGCCAATTCCATTTCAATTAAAACTTTGAAAAAACAAATATGTTCGATAAGTATCGCGAATCAAGCTAATGGAAATAGTTTTTAAATTATAGTTTTTTTTATTTATTTAAACTTTGAGAATCATTCATTATCTTAAGTGCGTTAATGACTAAAAAATTATTTTTAAATTAAACTCACTGAAATCGACTTATGTTGGACCTAATGGTGCGAATATTTCATTGATTGCTCAACTTAAGTTATTAAATTTTAAGTATGCTAAAGATTTAGATAGTTTTGATATTTCATTGACCAAATGAGAATTATGGAAAAAGAAATTAATAAACAAAACATCAAAGTCCAGAGAGACTTTTTACAATAGTAATTTTGTTAAGATACTTCAGTGCAAGTTTCTGCTGATGTGTGATGCGTATAGGACAGAGAGTATAAGCGAAAAAAAGACTTCACATAACACTGCTTGCTTACACTACTGAAGTTAAAATCACTTCTAAGAGGTTTTTTTTAAGGAAAATTTTCATGAATGCCACAAATCAGCTTAATGGAGTGCTATTTGCATTATGGCATTAAGCCTTAACCTTATGATAATAATCTTGGCGGCATTAAGACCCTATACTTGATACTAGTAAAGTCTAGACATGTATTTTGCTTGCATTCGATATTTAATAAGACGTCACTTTGCCAGACCAGTTTGTGTGCAAGTGCCTGATAGCAATTATTAAAACAACTAATACGAGGCGTGCACAACAGGGATAAGAGTTAAAGATACGAATGGTTGAAAGTATAGTAATGCTCGAAGCCAACTTAACATTGCTTCTCGATTGGTGGTATAAAGAAGCGAAGCGGTGACAATCCGGAAGGTTTCTGAAGGACACAACTTTTCTCCGGAAATTCACTAACAGCAAATCGCTTCACATGGTTTTAGGGGACTATATATCCAAAGGCATTTAACGGTTTTTTTTTAAAGAGAAGTAGCACTTCAGGCATTAATACCTACTTAGTTTGTAACCGTTCTACATTCTTTAGGAAAGGGATAGATGAGAGAGAAGACAGGTGGCGAAAGGAGATAGATGTAGCCATTTTATTAATTATTTTACTTCGCCGGCGAATATGCTATGAAGAAGTACCGACGAAGGTTTTAAGGGCATCACAATGGACGTAGTTACCTGTGAGTGAACACTCAACATATCATTGACCTTCTTATGTTTTCTTTTGTAAAAGTCGTTAAGGAAAAAAAAAGGAAATGCTTCAAATATAAATCTCCATCTTTGTCATTTTAATGTTACACAAAATTGTTGAATTGCAGAAGAGAGTTTTGTGCTGGCTATCAAACAAAGGAAACATTTATAAGATATAGACAGATTAAAATCATGCATAGCGGAACGACGGAATTGATTACATTAAGCGCAAACCACTAACGGCTGGAGAATTGTCAGACGTTTGGCGGAATTTAAAGGGGTTAGAATTTAACGGGAATCTTCTATATTTTGTTATGCCAGGCAAAAACTGAAAATATCGTGATTGGTTTTTCCAGCAAAGCCATTATCTTCTTAAGTTTCTGTAACGGGAAGTAGTAATAAAAACATACTTTCTTTCAAGGTTGCTCCAACAGAATTCTCTTTCGCATCATTCACCACGGTATTACAAACAAAATATATTTCCACTCTTAGAAGTTAATAGTTGATGTTCGTGAAATGAAAAAAAATTTGGGACATTATAATATGAAACAGTTCAACTAACAGTTTCAAAAAATTAAATTAAAAACACATGGAACAGCGAGCATTCACACTTACATACTTCAGTATAACACTAAATCGCCATCTTCAATGTTTTGGGGAAAAATAAAAATAATTATTGCATTCGTGAATGATTTCTATTAAGAGGGAGGGGCGGATGCTTAAAGTTTTGCATACAGTAAAAAAAAATTAGTAAATTTAACTAAAAAATTAACTAAGAATTAGTTCCAAAAGGGTTTCCAGGGTTAAAGGTTTCCGTATCCATGATTTTTTAGATCTTTTTCAAAATTTTTTTCAGGCTTCGATTTAATGAAGGCAGACTGCATTTAAGGTTTTCTTATCGAAGTATTTCCTTTAAGCTAAACAGCATGCTGTTTTTAAAAAACTTTGAAACTCCTACAACTTTTATGCCATATTTCATATTTGAACAAAATTTTCTTGACCGCTCCTTTATATATTGTTTAAAGTTTTCGGAACAATCACTGTCTCTAAAATATGAAAAGACATGCTATAGCGGCTCTTCTGTCATATTTGTTGTGTTGCTCTCGCTATGTACTGAATAACTCTGAGTTTTACACGCAGAAGTCACCTGAAAAAATGCGTTTTTTTTTTAAATTTGCTAATATCCGCAGTTGAAATTTATTAAATCAGATAGATAATTGATTGTCCTAGAGATATGGTTTTATGGCTAGCATGTGCTAGCATTTTTTTGGAAGTCTAAATAAATTTCCAATTCATAATTCCATAAGTTCATCTTGTCATTTTCATTTTTCTAATTTAATCGATTTAATAGATGAGTTCACCAACATTTCACTATATATCATAAATAAACTCACCTTCGACATTATTTTCCATTACTAAGTTTTTGCAAATTATAAATTATTATTATGAAATTTTATTTAACAAACTATCACAAAATGCACTGCACTCAATCGTTTTTTGATAACTAATTTACAAATCGCAAGCAAAACATGTGATAAAGTAACAGTTAGACAATTATTTCGTTAAATTTAAACAGAGATATTTACTTTGTAAATGTTTCTTTATATTAAAGCAAAAAAAAATACACTTAGCAAAAATTTTGATTTTAATTTTGTCAAAAAAAAAATAAATTCCTATAGTGCTGTGGTTGGCAGAAAGCAAGATTGATGATTTGCAAATAGAACAACGAAGAAACGGGTTTGGTTGTATGTGGTTTGTATACACCATGTGTATGTGGTGTTGCCGTTTGGCGAAGTTTGTCGTAACTTTTGAAGGTTCCACGTAACAAGTATAATTTTTTTAGCTTTTAAAACAGACTCAAAAAGGGTGACATTGAATTTGAAAGAAGTGCCATGTGAAATATATATTTAATGTAGGAAATTTTTTGAACGCAAGCCCTTGCCAAGCACGGATACTGGGTTTGCGTCCTGATTTAAGTGCTCATGAGTATTTGAAAAAATTAAGCCAATATGTAGGCAACTGAAACATACAAAGAGTGACTAACAGTGCGTTAATAATGGCAGAAAATATCAAAGACCAATAGCATTTTAAGTTGAGTAATAACATTTTAGTAATAAAAGCTAAATGAATATATTGAATTGAATTATTTATTAATCTTTTTGAATTTTAAAATTTACTTTTTTGTATCTTTTACTACAGAAAGTGCAAAAAGGTTATAAATAAGTTTGTCATTCCGTGTGTAATTTCTACAATATCCATTTCCGGTCCCATAAAGTATATATAATCCGACTTCTTATGTATAGCGAAGTCGATTGAGCGATGTCCGTCTGTATGTCTGTCTGTCTGTCCGTCCTTCTGTCCTTGTTAATGTTGAAATCAAGCTTTCGAGCTTTCAATCAATCGATCAGATATAGTGTCGAAAGAGGTGCTATTGTAAATCCGCATGATGGGTCAATTTCCTTCGAGGCAGCAGGCAAAACAAAACGCCTACCTCTAATTTGTTCATGTCATTTGGAACAATAAAGTAATTCCAATCAAAAAAATAAATATATGGGGCGATAGAGAAATATAACTAAGAAAAAAACATCCCGTGAAAAAATTCGCGCTCACCCATATTTTCCAAGTAACGGAGCTTTGAAATTGTTAAATTTTATGAAATATCAATATGGATATCATTTTAAAGCTTTTAAGAGATCTTTAAGCAAATGCTAAAATTTTCTAAAAATGCGTAACCGATGCCGATGTCATTTTTATGTAAAATTAAATATATGCAGTAGCAAATTTTTTTTTAGTTTTTTATTCCCTGCCACCCCAATATTCGCTTTTTTGATTGGAGTTACTTCACTAAACTAGATTTACATAGATGGTGAAGGGTATATAAGATTCGGCATAGCCGAATATAGCATTCTTTCTTGTTTATTTTAGTTTTATTAAATAAATTAAATTGGTTCCTTGTACTTTCCCTAATATATGAAATAAAACTATTTATTAACCCTTTGCACTCGAGGGCTCCGCTATGGAGACAATGCAAATAATTTTCAGTTCATAACATAAGGACAAAAACAAATCGTAATAACTTCATTTATTCTGTTAACAAATTACAAATGACATTTATATCTATATAACATTTATATCTAATAACATTTGTATCTATAATTAATTAAAAAAGATTTAAAATACAACTATGACTTTTATTTTTATGCGCATATCATTTACTTATATGTGAATATGGTTTTTCTATTAAAATTGATTCGAGTTGCTGGTATTATGAGTGAAAAAAAGCTTCGAGTGCAAAGGGTTAAATTTAATATCAATTACATAAAATCATAACTTACTTAAGCATGAATTTCCAAATTTAATTTTTAAGGAAAAATGGCAACACTGATGTGGACTTTATCTAACTAAATTAACATTTACTGATTATAAGTTTTCTAATTTACAAAATTATTTAGTTAAATAGCTGATATGTTTGCAATGTACACAATCTCAGGTAGATACATACATAGATGCGAAGAATGCCGATAACGGATGTAGCGATCCAGAAAATGCTGCATTACCCTGTCTAATTTTTCCTGTTTTCTTTGGATTACAAACGCATACATTTGTAAATTTTTTTTTTTTTAATTCTAAATAAAAGCGATCTTAAGTAGATCAATTGTTATGACATTTGAAAACTCCTAAGCAGAGCAGCTCAATTTGTTACCCCCTTTATTCATACAGCACAATTAAAATAATTTAAAATATTTTCTTTTGGGGCCATTGAACCTCAGCATATCCAAATATTAATTTTATTTTTTGACATAATCTACAGAGTCCTAGCTATCAACCGCTATCAATATGTATAAAAACAATTAAAAGCCTGTTCAGACATACGTTTTAATTGCGCAATTAAGGAATTTATTCAATTAAGGCCTGAGCTCAATTTACAAAATAAGAAATCAATTACTAAATTGAGCAATGAGTACTTAAATGTATCACTAATTGAATAAAATACAAAATGCAACTCTTGCCAACAAGTGTTTTTACTGAGAAGTATGTTCAGTGAGAAGAAAAAATTCATAAAATTGACAATCCGTATGTAAAAAACAAAAAAATAAAAAGAAAGAAAGCGATCGCACTAACTATTGTAAACTACCAAAATTGTTTTAAAGATTAATTTTATCCAGTTTGTAACTTTACGAAAAAAAAACTTTCGCGATTACAATTAAAATAATATTTTTTTTCCGCTGTCAAATGTTAATTGAATAAACTTAATTGAGCATTTGTGAACACCAAATTAAATTTCGCAATTAAAATTAAATTAACTCAATTAAGAAAACGTGTCTGAACAGGGTATAAATCAAATTTTAAATTTACATTTTACTATTTTTAAACAAACCAGTTATTGATAATTTTTATGCCAAATTAATTTAATATGAAAATTATTTTAAAGTTCATTTGTTATTTTTTACTATGTATATGTTTTAATATCCTTTTAATCCTTATATAATTGTAGCATGTTTTCCTTAAATTATTTATATTTATCCTTTTAAAAATTGGATTTAAGTTGTTTTAATTTTTCCATATTTTATTGGTTTTTTTTTTTTTTTTGTTGCCTTCGTATAATAATCCTTCCAATTAAATAAAAATATTCTACCAGCTGTTTTCAAAATTTAATTTATAAAATGTATAGCAGACTTATGTATGAATGTAGGTTATCATTACAAGCAACCACAGATTAAATGTTATTAAAATTTACATATTGAGATTAAACACAAGTAGGTAAAGTAAGTAACATGCACTCGGATTGCATGTTTTAAATATATAAAGAAAAAATACAAAATACATGACGTTGCAGAACTTTAATCCAAAAACATTTCATATTTAGACAACCAAGTAAAATATTTAAGCACAAAAATAAGAACTCTTTGTAGTTTTTGTAATGAATTACAATTGTAAAGTAACAGGTAATTTACTCAACTGGTTTTGATTGAAGTTTTCCTAAAAAGGTCTTCGGTGAGGTTGCATTATTTGAAAAAAAAAAACTGTTCAAGGTTCATGAGAAAGTGGTGCCCCTGCCTTATTTAGGGTCTTTCAGAAGAATGAGCCCAGATTTACAGCATTCAATTTTTCTTCAAATTTCTTTTAAAGTTTTAGGGAGTTACAGCTCGTCCCTTAACGATAAAGTATTTACTCGTATGTATATGAAGATAAATACGTATTTAAATAGTGGAGACAAAAATCATTTTTTAACATTGCCGTTTTTACAGTTAACAGTGTACTGTTAGCTCCTTAACAGTCGTTGTGTTTCTGAAGGGTCCTTTATAACGCTTTATCAGTCCAATATCGTAAATAATTTTAGGATCTAAGAAAATCAAGATTTACTGGTCTAGTGTTAAAACTACTCTCGCTCTGCTGCTTTGTTGTTTCTTAAGAAAGCCTCACTTTATCATTACAAAAAGTTATGGTCACAAATTAACTATTGTATATTAAAGGCAAAGTGATTGCATACACCTTGCTTCTCAAATATCCCCACAAAAAGAAGTGTAAAGCAGGCGACCATGGAGGCCAATCAACATCACCATTTCTTGAAATAACTTGTTGTGGAAAGAGGTGTTGCAGAAATTCCATTGTAATCCTGGCTGTATACGATATGGCACAGTCTAGTTGATAGCACACGTTAATCAAGCCCAAAGCATGCAGTTGTGATGGAAAAAAGTTTTCAATGATATCACAAGTTCGCTCTCCATTCATAGTTACCATTACGCCGTTTTCTTTTTCAAAGAAGTCCAATGCTTCCTCTTCACCAAATTGCACGCCAGACTGTCACTTTAAATGGATGCAAAGGTGATTGAGAAATAATTTGAGAGTTTTCCTTTGCCCAGAACTGACTATTTCGTCCACCCAATTGAAAGTATGTTACTCATTATGATTTTTCCATGAAAGTCAGGGTTGTCATGGGCGAGCTGTAGCGTCGTATTGGCATATGTATGGCGGCGTAAATGGTCTTGTGGAAGAAGCTCTTAGGTCAACTGAATCTTAAATAGAAACAAATGCAAATCCTTGTGCAAAATTATGGCCAAAGTTGTTCGTCGAATTGAGGTTGATGTATTGTTTTAAACACTTTCTTAAGCAGCAGCAATGTTTTCAGCTGATCTTGCTGCACGTTGTGGTACATGCTTCTACATGTCACCTACAGACCCCACTTCTTCGAAATCATTCACTACACGATAAAAAGTGCGTTTTGTAAGCACGTCCTAAAGCCGATCGCTTTCTATCGCATACCTTTGTTCTTGGTTTTTCTTTAAAAAAAACCGTGACAAAAACATATTTTCTTGTTCCTTAAAATTCTCAGTAAATCAAGCAAAATCAATACAATCTGGCAACCGCTAGAAGGATAACAGAATTTTTTTATAATGATAATTTTTTTAATTCAATGTTTTCTTTACAATTTTAAGATTGATCGGCAAAGGTAGAAGAGCAAATTCAGCTATTACTACTTCCTTTCAAAATAAATAGTTACAATAATAAGGCGCAGAGCATAAAAACTATTTCGGTTTAGTGCTTTTTTCGGTGTTGAAGAAATACTTAATTATCATGCAATGATACTGGGTCTATATTGAAAGGATTACTGTAGGACTTTTCAAAATTGTAATAAGGAATTATCATTCATTCTTCAGCGCCAATTTTCTATCAGTTACAAAACCAAAAAGACTTCCTGTTATTTGCTAGGGCAACGAGATGGCTTAATGATAGCTTGGTTGTTGGAATTGGGGTTAAGACTGCGGAGTATTACAGTGGGACCGTTACTGTTTAGATCCAAATAAGTCCAGACAAACATAAGTACGTGAAATGAAGAAACAAAGTTATAGTAGCAACGGCCATCGAAAGATCAGGCAAAATTGATTAATTTGAACACTCAGTACTATTCGATACTTTTTACAGTTTGTTTTTTAAATTTAAAGTAAACGAATATTTATATGCATTGTAAGTGAAGACTTGTTTAAAAAAATATCGGCCGTATTCACAAAAACTTAAAAAAGTTTATGAAATTATAATAGACAAATGTTGATAAAATTATAAATTATAAACGATTAATAAACTCGAATACTTAAAATAAACAATTTTTAAAATCAAAAATTTTATTCTTGGATTTACCCTTTTCAAAGCCGAAAATAAAATTAATTTTATTATTTAGATATTTTGACTAAAGGCAAACGTTTGTCCTGGGGTAGAAAAAAGAAATTTTAAGAAGAAAATGTTAAATGACAAAATCCTCGGTAACCAATATTATCAATGTTAAGTATCGCTAAAGCGTTTATAAATAGTTTGTAACATCTCAAAGACTTTGTTGCGGAATGGATATCGTAGAGGTCTTATCAAAACTCCTATCAAGCGCCATACATATTGCAAACAAATTGTTAACTCATTATGAATCAATTAGATTCTCAAGCATTAAAATAAAAAACTAGCCCTAAAGTCTAGTGGTTGGTAAAGAAGTAGTGATTTGTATGTTTTTTTAATTTTACACACATCTAAGGTTGTGGTACTAACAGAGATGTATTTTAGCTATGAAATCTTTCATACAATTCAAATACAACTCTGTAGTGTAGAGTAAAGATAAACACTTTTAGATATGAAATATTTAGAAAAAAGTGTAAAAACTCGGTACTCGAAACTCACTACTAAATAATTTGCCAGCACTACAATCAGCAGTTGCTAAGAGAAAGCTTAGCTTTCCCTAAATACATTATTTTCCTTGCAGCTGCTTATTTTTTTACGATAGAAGCAGCGAATCACTTTTTAAAAATTTCAAGCAGCGTTCCCAGCTTAGCACTTTCGGTGCTAGATTTAGCACTTCTTTTGTTGATTTAGCAGAAAATTACCTATTTAGCACTTAGCAGTATTTTTAGCACTTTCCAACTCTTCATTTTGCATTTTTAGCACTTTTAATTAATATAATTAAAAAAATGTTTCAAAAGATAAATAATGCACTTTTCTACAAAACACTACCTTTCGCCTGTAACAAATGCAATAATAGCAACGTAAGTCTGGCAACATAATTTAATAATTTATTTTTAATTTAATAATTTATCTTTAAATTGTAAATTCAAATCTTATTGCGAATTCCTAGAATAAATTTGCCTAAATACATAATATACTCGTATGTATGGTACATATGTGTATGTCAGGGTTTAAATTGCTTGCTAAAAGATAGCAATAGCATTAAAATCTTTACCTTGCTTACATGTTTTGCAGCAAATAAAGAAACTAAACGTCTTAGCATTTACAACATATTTTATTATAAATGAAGCAACTGCAAAAAGCAAATGCAAAAAAAGAGAAAGAAACTCATATGTTTAAGCTGACTATGTATTTCTTTCTGCAGCAAATCATTTACTTTGAAAACGCTTGCTGTTGCTTAAGCAATAAGTTAATGTTTGTTTTCTCTTTTGCTGTTGCTTTTTAAGAAAAAAACACCATTTAATGGTGTAATAAAAACAACGTTTTTTAAAATCTATTTTCTAATGTATTGTAAGTAATAAATACAATAATACGTTTCACTTGTTAAAAGGGATAAAAAGCAGCGAATTACAGCAAGTAATAGCAATAAAAAGCAATCGTATTTAGCCACAACTTCATAGTAAAGAGTTAAGCAATAGCAAAAATAAAAATAAATAACAACTGACTGCTTAAGCAACAGCAAAGTAATTGCTTTGCTGACTGCTTTGCTGCAGGAAGAAACACATAGTCAACTAAAGCAAAAATGTTTCTTTCTTTCTTTTTTTTTTTTTTTTTGCTTAACAGCATTGAAAATATTCAAGCATTTTTAATCACTGGTGTATGTGATATTTAATTTAAACACTGAATTATTATTTTTATTGTGTTTTTAAGACTTTTTATGTTTAATAAATGATTTATTGTTTTAAGAAATTTGAGTTTATTTTCTCAATGGAAATAAATATTTCTAAGACAATATAAGCATAAATGATAAGACTATGAACTCTCCAAAAAAAATATTTACTTAAAACTAAGACATTTAAATTTTGGCACTATGTTATAGCACTTAAAAAAATTTTAGCACTTTTTTGGCACCAATTTTGCTTCAAAAATTTTTTAGATCTGGTCACACTGATTTTAAGAAACAGTTGAAAACTGTGCATTTATATAAACTTCAAAAAAAAAAAGAAAAGATAATAGAATAAGAAAATGACCACCCCTAAAGAAAGATAATGCCCAATTTAAACATCCATTCTGTTTTTGTTTATCATTGATAATGATAACAAACAAAGATTCTTTTGAAAAATTACTTTAAAAGAATAGGATTCTGATAATATTTATTTTTATCAAAATGCTTAAGAACAAAAAATAGTTTAAGTACCTGCTGCTTTTTCATTGTTTCAATTTGTATTCTTTTTTTGGAAACTCTGTTTTATTTTAATTTTTGTTTAATAAATAAATGCATTTATTTTTTAATATATTTAAAACTACATAAGCGAAGGTTATGTGTGTGTGTGTTGCTCTAGTTTTAATCTTGTGCATTCAAAAACAAATAGTTTTGGTACAACATCAGGATTTTAAATACAGCCATGCAGCACCAACTTCGTGTAAGCGCTCTCTGATGAAAAAAAATATCTGTAAAAATATGCACATAAATTATACACCTTTAAACTTAAACTAAAAAAACAACAAAATTATGTTCATGCATGTAAAAAAAATTTGAGGTCCAACAACATACAACTACAACAACAAAAAGTACCACGTACAACACCAAAAATAATTTAAAATTTTGTAGCATACGTTTTTTTTTTTGTGTTTTCTAGGCCGGAAATGTTGTAAAGTTCCTAGCTACTGTTCGTGGCTGACGTGTGTGTACATGTTAAGCATGTAATTTGCTGGAGTCAAAAAGAAAATGAGTAAAAACTAACAACTTTGTATGAAAAAAATTTAAATACATCGTGGTCATGATAATAATTTTTTTTTCTTTTCATTCATTTTTATTCATAACAGTTTTAAAGGGCTCACGAATCCTTTATTAATAATTTAAAATAATTCATTGTTTAAAAACGGCCTTAGGGGTATTCACCCAAGTTAAATAGTTGGAAAAGAACAACTAAATAATCAGAATGTATCAGTAAATAAAATGATGCTCAATTGCGAGTTGGACGCTTTCACGGCATTTACACTATGCAATTTTTAATGAAACTAGCAGGAAATTTTTGTTTGTTTGCGAAGCAGGAGGAGTAAGCAATAAGGTATTGCTTGATATTAGAGGGGATGTTACTGTTGCTTATGTTTACTTTTAGATAACGTATAACGCTGTCACTAAAATAGAAAATTGAGAAAAAACTGCCACAAAAAATTGCATAGTGTAAATCTGGACTTTTTCTTCAATTCCTATGTAGTTTTAAATACTTTCGAGCTTAAAGGTCCTCGTTGTAACATATATTTTTATTTTTTTCAATAATATATCTATTTACACGTCTATATACACGTCTTGAATGTGACACCCTATAATTATTAATTTTATATTTTTATTATTTCTTGTTAAAAATTTTAACAGCCGTATGCATCACTTAAACTAATAATGAGTTTGGCATTAGTGAAGAAATTGATAAGGTTCCTAGTGTGATTTGACTTACAGCCTGGATCTTAAACTCATTATAGATTGTTTCCGTGACACATAACTATATTTTGTGACTATTTTCGGTGTCAAATTGTGTGGAGAGCCTTGCAGAGACCCCGCTTAGTTTCTTCACTTATGCTAACCTCCTGCTAAGTTTTTTTTATGCATACATCCGTAAGTATCTACATATTACCATGCAAAGATAAGACACTATATGTCCTTATAGATACATAAGGGAGTCGATTTATCGATGATCGCGCTTCTGTCCATAATCGGCTTGAAATCAGTTATTCTACATCCTCAGCTGAGCTACAGAAAATTTATAACCAATATTCTCTCAAGCATAGTTTCAAAAGAGGTACTATTGAAATGTAACAAGATTGATCAAAAAATAGTGGAGATACTCGTATGTTCAAAAAAGGTGAGCACCTCTATTTTCCTTAAGGTTTAAAGATTTTAGTCACCCTTATTCTAGTTGTCGATGTCGTAACATATCAATGTTGATATGTGTCGACGCATTCGATTTTTTATTACTTGTCCTTATTGACACTTATCGATTACTGCGCAAAGATTTTTTTTATTCTATAACAAATGTGACGACGATATTGTATTGACGTGACTCTGTTTTTTGTCGACGCATTTTTTCATGACGAATGGAATTGATTTAAAACAAACATAGCATTGAAAAGGGGAAAAGAGTGAAAAAGTAAAGTTTGGAAATGAAAATCAATTTGGAAAATTGGTGAAAGAATTGCAGAAGAATCCATCTCTTGCACTGGGTTTTCGCAGAGGCACTGCTCCAAGGGCAATTTTAAAGAAAAATGGGAAAAAGTTGGAAAAATTATAAATTCTCCTGGTCCGCCTAGAAGATTAAGCAGATGGACGGCAAAAGGTAACAAAACAAAGAATAGAGCAGTGACTTTTAAAAAAGTTTATACTTTTAAGATATGGCGAGATTTATAATTCAAAGTAAAAAAAAAGATGGTTGCTCTTAAAGTGGAGTGTAAAGCCACTGGCGGCGAAATCGTTAAACAATTTTCACTCAGTCTGCTGAGCGAAGCATTTGAATTCTAAAGGAGCAGTTAAAAGAGTTCAAATGGTTGACGTGGAAACCGATTCTAACGTCATGGAACTGGCTGAAGTCGAATTTGTCGTTGAAGAACCAGTAGAAGTCAACCAAAAGTTAAGGGAAACTCCTTGCACGTCTAAGGCTGCTGCTCAGCCTATTCTGTCGAATGTAGTAAAATAGAAAGCAAAAAAACCATGCAATAATCAAACTCATTTACTGCACAAGCACAGCCAGGAACAGGCAAAACATATGCATGTATATACTTGCGATCCGGCAAATTAAAAATATTGCAATTCTGCCTAAGAAGTTTTCTTTCCGACACAAGTTTTTTGTTTTTCGATCTTTCATCATCAATTAAATCAAAATATTCTTCACTTATAGAAAACATTTTACCATAAAAGTATCAAACACAAGTAAAATTTAACAAAAAATTTAGGGATGTGCATTTTCATTTCATAAAAATTGATAAACCGTCGACGTCACAGTAATGTTATAGAATGCTAAATTTATATTGAATCGATGCCGACATTGATACGAAGTGACATTGATACTAAAACGACGACGACGCCGATAACAAGAATAAGGGTGATTGTGTTTTCTTCTGTTGGTTATTGTTTTTTTTTTTCTTTCTTTTACTGAAAGCCGAAATTTTAGGAAAAAATATAAATTCAAAAAAAAAATATAAATATACATTCCACCTAAAAATATTACATTTTCACCAAAATTTCACTAAAAATATAAAACTTTCCTAAATAACTGTTTTTGCAACAAAAAATTGGAAATGAAATTAAAACCTAAAAACCCAGCAAACAAATTTTAGATACGCCCAAAAAAATCGCCAAAATCTTTAATTCTTCCAAAATAATAGAACTTGCAATAAAAGATTTTAAATTTTATTTTAAACCGAAAATGCATAAAAAGTAAATAATAACTATGTACAAATTAAAAGTTTTCTAGAAAAACACAAGAACTCATTTAAACAAAAAATATTTTAAGAAAATAAATACACATTTCTTTTGTTGAATGTTATATAAGATTCGCCACTTGTTTATATATAACAAAATACCATATCAATTTACTGTACAATGTCACCTTTAAGAAAAATGTTTAGATGTTGTCAAAGCTGAACCTCCCTACTTTTCACATTATAATAAATAAATTTCAAAATCAATGGCATAACTATAAATTTTGTGTGTAATCCACGTTTAACCCTTTTGGCCCAAACACCTCAACCCCATTACATTACTACCGAAATATGATACAACAAACATTGTTTGGAAAAAAAATCAATTTTTTTAAGAATTTTACCACAGTAAAATCCTACACTGACTGACTCAGCATTGTAAAATTGTGTCTGACAAAAAGATTTAAAACTAAAAAGCAATAATTCCTTATACTATAACAGTTAACTCACACTCATAAAATGCAACGACCTTAAAATTTCCTTATTCATACACTTTGTGCTGTTCCTCTTTTCCTTTCTAATAATTTCCACATAAAGAATATTAGAATGTTTAGAACGTTTAGAACGAGTACTCATGTATGTTAAGTTGGTTGCATATGCAAGTTCTTGACTTTATGAATAATTCAGTCAATGTTATGCCCTTTTTTGATGGTTGAGTGTCTTGCACTAAATAGAATAAAATAAAACAAAGAAACACACAAAGACACAGTTGAATGGTAAGAGAAACTCATTTGAGCGTCTAAAAATCTTACAAAATCCATTTATTGTGTTTTATAACCGCCCTTTTTTTTAAGAAAGTATGTGGGAAAGGGTGATTTTTTGTTATCTGAGTTTTAAATTCTATGTGAAGAGATAATTTGTACAGAATTTTATCAGAGTCTAGAACTTAATGTCAACCGATTTTCATGGCAAGTGCTAAATGCGGCGAATTCACTGTTGATCAAAGCTGTTTGTTGGCTTGTTTTTTAATTTATTTCCCAAGACGACCAACGAAAATTGATACAAATAAGAAAAAAAAACTTGACTTCCATTTCTCAGGTCTTAAAAGTGAATTGACATTGCTGCATGCACTCATAGAGTTGTATTTTTTCTAGTTTCTTAACTCACCAAAAATTAAGTTTTTATTTAATTGTTTTAAGCACTAAATAATTTCTAAAATACAAATGAAAATTTGGGTGGTATCATTAGGAAGCAGTAAAAAATATTTTTTTTTATTTTATTTATTTAACCAGAAAAATTAATTCTATACTTGTAGTTGTCAGAAGAACAGTAAATTAAATAAATTTTAATTGATAGCTCCAATAAAAAATTGAAAAACTTTTATCAGATTTAAATAAAACTCAATAAATTAAATGATAATAAATAGCGGAAACCTTGCTGATTAGTGCCAGCGTCACCCTTGCCACTTTTTATTTCATGTTATGGGTTTCTTACTCGGTGGCTCCTCTCATAACAATCTATTGTTAGCGAAACAAACAATGCTCTGAAACTTCTTTAAGACCCGATGGCCCAATGCCTTGTTAAAAAAAATCTAACGGGCGTAGCCAGTGTTGTCAGTTATGGCGATTTCTAGCCAAACGTGGCGATAAAAATTCCTTTTTAGCGACAAAAATTTTAAAGTGGCGAGAGGCTAGAGGCGAGATTCTTGGCGGTATTTAAAAGACTTGCGGAATTTTTTGGCTGTTTTTTATGAGTTTCTCTACGATAACATTGCATTCAAAATAAAAAAAAATATAAAAAACCTGGAAGCTTTATTTTATATGTTTAAGGTTGAATAAAAATGCATGCACACAAAGAAAAACATGATTGAGATAACCATAATCTAAGAGCAACATATTATGGTTGCATTATATGGTTGTTAACAAAGTTTAGTATTGTTACATTTAATAATAATAAAGCTGATATTGCAACCATGTTGTTGCCTAGCGTAACAATGGCATGGTAAAATCTAAAAATAATTGTGCTAAAATATAAACATAAAATGGTTAAATTAAGACATCCTAACATGTTTGAAAATGTCTGTTACATAAATTCAAAAATAACAATTCTTTGCTTATTATAAATACATACATAATTATTTATTTTATTTGTTTTCATATTTTGTATATTATTTTCAATTATTTAATTGTAGTTTTTTATTTTTTTTTCATTTTCTCTAACAATAAAAACAATTTCAACTTAAAGCTAACAAAAAATTACTAAACTGACAGAAAAGCATTCTGTCAAGGCTTAGAAAATAAATTATGGTTAAATATATTATATTATTTTTAATAAGTTTTAAAACTTTGGTCGTTGTTCAAATTTTTTTACGTTTAACCAACTATGTTTTATTTTCTGTGCACAGTAACCATATAATGGTTAAATAACAACAAAACATGTTTAACGTATTGCTGATAACAACTATAATATGTTGTCTGCAACTTTACAATGATACAAAAAAACATACTATGGTTACTGTGACCATATCACAACCATGTTTTTTTCTTTGAGTGTGTATATTGGCGTATTAACTAATTTCGCTTTGACTCCTATATTTGTACATACCTTTCTATCTGCCTTGTATATATTTACAAATATATATTAATTTTAGAATTAATAATAAAAATAAAATGGAAAAAGGCAGTTAGACCAAAAAAATTAAAATTGTTAAAATTAAACGAGACATAGCATCGACAACAAAAAAAAGTTATAAAAAAGAAACTAGGGATGAATTAATAAAAAAAAACTTACAAAAATCATTTTTAGATATGGACAGCATTGATTTTTGCACAAAAGTTTAAACTGAATTGAACAAGACTGTTTTAAAGAATGCTCAAATATTTCTATTTTTATGTTTATTGTCAATTTTAAATTTAAATTTTCTGTAGTTTAGGAAGTCTTTAAAAGATTTAAAGACCCTAATTACGCACTTGGCTTTTATGAAACAGTTTTTGTAACTAATATTACTTATTTTTTATATTGGCGATATTTGACGATAATCGACAAGCCAATTGGCGAGAAAGCTCTTTCAAAAACTGGCAACGCTGGACGCAGCTATTCGGTCTTCAATACGACCTCTTTTTGTTTTGCCACCCAAGCTGTTTAAGTCCTCTTTGTAGAAATTAAGGCCCAACTATAATGTGCATAACACAACTTATGCAAGCTTATACAACTGTTCAAATACATTAAATTGTATGTGGTAAACTATAATGTACATAAGATAACTTTTCGTCAAGTTTCGTTAAATTTCATTTCTTTATGCAAGGTACGAAACTAATCGCACTTTCCGTACGGAAACAGCTGATTGTGCTTTGTGTTATACATTTATAAAGAAAATTTTTAATTAAAACCTAATTTGTTAAATTTTTAGTTTTTAATTCAATAGAAAATGTAGAAAAAAAAAAAGTTTTTGTTTCTGGCCAATTTTTAACAAATATAATAAATTAAAATTATACATACATAAATATGTATACGATATAAGCGATGAACACCGTTGAAAATAAATTGTAATATTTTTTATGAAAATTTATCTTAAAACATGAGCCGAAAAATGTAAATGTGTATGTGAATGTTATTAAATATATAAAATATTTTCTTTAAAGTCTTTTCGTTTTAAAATTATGTTTATTTATATAGAAATTCTTTTTGGCAAAAGTACGAATTAAACATAAATGTGCAACTGTGGCAAATAAGTTACTAAATTTATGTAAGTACATTGTAGCCACATAATAAGTTACCTAGCATTTGACAGGCTTTTCGTTGGATTTTTGACATAAGCTAAAGCTAGCTTATGCACACTATAGTTGGGCCTTTAAAAGGCAGACAGACAAAGTAGTACACGACCATCTGTACTAGACATTATTTGCTTCTCTTTTCGACTCTTCGCAGCTTTCAAGTTGTTGCTTCATTGCAAAGAATGAAACGGAAAAAATCAACAGCGAGAAGGCACGTTAAAAGAAAACAAAAAAAATATCTGTCTGTCTGAAAGGTAATGAGAAAAATGTCTACCAATCAATTCCTACATTGTAAAAGGCGACTAACAAACTGCCAGTAAAAATTTTAATCATATTTGGCGGGAGGACTTCCCAACCAGACTTTATAATCAATCACTAAGAATTGATTATAACAAAAATAATGATGACGTATTTTAAGATATTCCCTTAATGCGAACTAATGGCAATCACAAAAGTAAATCATTATATGGCAAGTACTTTTTAAGGTTATGTCTATTTTTTTGCTAGGCTCAGCTATGTCTGCTATACACTGTTGTAAGTAGGTAGGGCTCTGTTAAGGTTTGGATCATGATTTCCTTGTTTACAGACGCTTTAAGCATTTCAGCTGCTGTTTAAATATACATGTACCTTCACCCACTCACGGCTAAACAAAATTTTTTTTTCCTTCCTAATCGCGGATCTGAAAGGTTTAAACTTTTAACAACTAATTTAACCCAGCTGCTCAACAAGAATTCTCTTTCTTTCTTATACTCAACCGCGGTGTTAGGTATTGAACTCATGATCTATTTAAAAAAAATAAGAAGACACCTCTAGATTTCCTTTTTGAGGATGTTTGATATTTAATTTATTTGTGACTGACAAGAAAACAAACAAACAAAACTTAAAATACACTGAAAAGCCAAACAGCAAAAAATTCCTCTGTAGAAAGGAGGTGCATTTTCTTAAAGTTAATTTATTCTTAATAACTTGATCATAGTGTTTCATAGTCGTATATTAATAGTTTCTGCTTATCATTTTGTCTGCATTTGTTACAACTCCTTGTAAATTGTTTCTCTTTTCTCAAGTCGTATGTGCCTTTTAATTTTTATTTTCAAAATTCCTTCTTTTTTAATTTTTTTTATGTTTTCTTTATTGAGTCTAGTCTAGTCATTTGTTTAAAGTTTCCTTTTTTTATATTTTTACAATTCAATTTAAATTGTTGGTGTGAGTTGGAAAACTAAATTTTATTGCTTTTTTACAATTCGATTACAAATTGAATACTGAACAAATATAATTTTATGTTTAAACTTAAAATAACTTTTATTTATACATATTAAGACTTTTCGATTGCTTTTTAATGGCTTAAGGAAATAAACAAAAATCTCAAACGTATAAACGTTAAAAAATTTCTAGATTAAAGTTAATTATTGCTATAAGAAAAAAAACCTTTTCATAAATTTAAATCAATGACATTTTTAGGGAACGGAAACCAAGATGAATTATTATTTTTCTAGACAAATAAAAAAAATTATCTAAGCATGTTATGAATTTAAATTTGAAATTTAAGGAAGCCTGTATTTAATTGCAAATAATGAAAAATTGCTCTAATACCCTGTCCAGACATGTTTTCTTAATGAAGTAAATTTAGTTTTAATTGCGCAATTAAATTTGATTCACACTTGCTTAATTTAGCTTATTCAATTAGCACAAGGCATATTTATTTTACTAGGTAGTGTCATCCGGCCAGCTGATTTAGCTTTTTAATACAAAAGCACATAACCTTTTGTTGTTGCTTTGAAGTTGGAAGTATCAAAAGCCATTTTCGTGTAACCGGTCATTTCCTTTTTATTTATTTGTTTATATTTTTTACTTGCTTGTCAATTTTAGGAATTTTTTCTTCTCACTGGACATAGTTCCCAAAGTAAACATACTTTTTGGCAAGGGTTCCATTTCACTTCATATTCAATTAGTATGGAATTAAGTGCTTATTGCTCAATTTATTAATTGACTTCTTATATAGTAAATTGAGCGTAATTAAGGCCTTAATTGTGGAAATAAATCGTATGTCTGAACAGAGTATAAAACTAATAATCAACCAAGGCGAATCAAATATCAGGTGGTAGCTATGGCGAATTCATTCATTTTCGCTTGCAACCCAACTGTCAATCTCTTTAAAAAAATATTATACAGATTTTTTTATATACAGTGTTTGACAGTTGGATTATCGGCAAAAATTATGAATTCGTCATCGCTACCACCTTGTATTTTATTTGCCTTTTACTCAACACTACAAATCAGGCTTTTAAAATCACACTAATACAGCATTTACACTACGCAATTTTTCATAAAACTAGCACGAAATTCTTGTTTGATTGTGAAGCAAGAGGGGTAAGCAATGGCTTCAGTTTAAAGGCGGTGTTTATGTTGTTTAAAATAATATGGCTGCAGCTTATAAAGAGAATTGCAAAAAATTGCATTAAAAATCGCATAGTGTAAGCTTGGACTAAGAAAAACAAAAAACTTTTAAGAGAATCTATGGCAAAAATTTCTTATTAGGTTTAATAATTTAATTTAGAGTATTTTTAGATGAGACTTGCCAGACTTTCCATCTTCAAAATATATCATTCTATGTATTATCATAATATGGAAGTAGTTTTCTCGCTTTTCTTATGCTTTCCATTAGTTTAAAAATAACTGGTTTCTAGTATTGATAATTCAGTTCTTTTATAAAAATTTCTGTTCGTTGTTGTTTTCTGTAACACTACTTCACTTTTAATACTGTAACGCCTTCAAACTATAAATCATGTGTTATTTTAAATTGGTATCACCATATCAATTTATGGCTTTCTCGTTAATGTCTTTATTTTTCAATCTATTATAGCAAATCATTTTAATGGACAAATTTCGAATGTATTTTCTATATGAATCTGTCTTATGTATTTATATGTTCTTCTAAACAGAGTGTTGTGTTTTCATCATCTCGTTGGGCATTTAATGACTAGTGATGGCGTCAACAGCAAACAAGAACTAATATATTATATTTTTTTGTTTTGCTTTTCTCGCATAAGCACATGATGTTTTGTTGGTTAGTTAGTGGAGCAAGGTGGAAGATAGTTTAACTTGTTCCCATACTTGAACACTAAAAAAGCAAACATTTAGAACGTTTGCTGCCAAGGCAATTAGAAAATTATAAAATCCCTGTTCAACTACATATGAAATGAACTTTATTTCTTAATTTTATAAAATAACACAGCTCTACGAAACAAAATCTCCAGGGCAATAAGAAAAATAAAAATTTTATATATGTAAAGACATTGCAAGGGTATAAATTAAACAGTATTAATGCAGCGCACTGGATAGATAGCGTTTGCATCCATGGAAGAAAGGAGGAAAACGAAGAGGAGTACGGTTATACTGCACGCAAAGAAAAAACATGGTTGTGAGATGGTCACCATAAACATTATATGTTCTTTGTGATATTGTTAAAATGCAGAGAACAAATTATAGTTGTTTTCAACATTACTTCAGTCAGGATAAACACGTTTTTGTTTATATTTAACCATTATATGGTTACTGTGCAAAAAAATACAACATGGTTGGTTTAACGTAAAAAAATTTGAACGACAGCCAAAGTTTTATAACTAATTAAAAATAATATAATATATTTAACCATAATATATTTTTATGAATCAGAGTATGATAAAAATTAAGCGAAATGAATGACAGAATGCTTTTCGATCAGTTTAGTTATTTTTTGTTCGCTTAAAGTTGAAATTTTTTTATTGTTGGAGAAAATGAAAAAGATAAAAATTTATGTACAAAATAAAAAAATAAAAAATAATATACATATGTACAAAATATGAAAACAAATAAAAAGGTAAGCAAAACATTTTAAAAATAGATGAAGTATATGTACGATGTATGTATGCAAACATATAAATCTTTAGTTTTGCGTTTTAAGCACAATTTTAAAACCATTAACGTATTTTTTATTCAAAGCTGTCATATAATACATCAACAATAATTGCTATTATGTAGCAAAATTTTCACCGCAGATGCCAGATTAACGTGTTAGAAGTCCTGGATTAATGTGAAGTCAGTTCCGAATTACCATTACGTACCGTATATCTTCAATACGAGAATATAACGTTTACTTTATAAATGAAAATTCACCACGTAGGAATGTATGCAGATAAGATACCGTTATTTGGCTTATAAATTATATTTTTTGTATATGATAATTCTTATAGCCTGAGCGTCAAAGCCTTTAATTATTACTTATACACAGTAAACAAATAATTGCCGTTTTTGGTGAATTTATGTTTTTCAATAAATTAATTGACAAATCAATAATAAATTAAACAAAAAATAACTAAGTGTTTTATATAATATTTGCACTTGCGAGACTATATTATAATTCAATTTTATAACATGACATTTTAACCATATTATGATGTTTTAATTTAATCATTTAATGTTTATATTTAAAGATAACAACCACAATATGGTTACAAGACCAGCTTTGTTATTGTTGTGACAATACTATGTTTTGTTTAAAACCATATAATACAACCATAATATGTTGCTCTTAGATCATAGTTACTTCAACCATGTTTTTTCTTTGCGTGTGCAAATTCTGAACAACTTACACCCAATATTTGCCAATAGTTTGCCATTGATTGATTGATTTTTCTTTTTTAAAGCAAGTCGTTCATAGCGAAAATATAAATTGTTTTTCTAGTTGAAGGTGAACCTTTATAAAATACCGAAAAATAAAATTTCAAGCTTCTTTTTAGGAACTCGAAATAAATTGCATAAATAAAATCATATACCAGGTGGTGGCAGACGCGAATTTATTAATTTTGCCGTTGCTAGAACTCTATATGAGCCGTTAATTTAAAAATGGCATAAGTCACTTTGCTTTTAAGCTGATACACTTATTTAAAGCTTTGTGTTTTAAAGGTTTGAAATGTATTGAGGCTAAATATCGAGAAGACTTACTTGCATTTCTATTTCAGGATATTTATATAAAAACTTCGATCAACATAAAATCGTAGCATCCGTTAACATTTAAATTTCTTTTTTTTTTTGAAAAAGTGCGGCTCATATATACAAATTTCCAGTAACGGCGAAAAAGATTGATTTCGTCACTGGCATCACCTGCTACATAATTTCACTATGGTTTCAAATTTCGACCAGCAGCAAAAATGAGTTTCGCCTTCGAAACATCTATATCAAAGCGAATCAATAAACAGGTGGCAGGGTAGGCGAACTTTCTTTTTTTATGGTAACATAACTGCCATGGTGAAATAATACAGGTGGTCTCGATGGCGAATTCATTGATTTTCGCCGTAAACGCTAAATGTCAAATACCATATAAAAAAAATATACACATTTTTATATATGGAGTTGAACAAGGCGAATCAATTACCAGGTGGCAGCGAAGGCGAATTCATTAATTTTCACCGTTAACACTACTGTCAAACTCCATATATAAAAAAATTTGTGTATATTTTTTATATATGAAGTTTGACAGTAGTTTCTGCCAGCAAACGCTGCCACCTGGTAATTGATTCGCCTTGGAGTCTAACATTAAGCATTTACGACGAAATTAATCAATTCGCCATCGCGACCACCTAGTATTATTACGCCATGATAACTACCATACTCCATGCACAAGGCGAATTAATTATAAGGTGGTAGCGTTAGCAAATTCATTCATATTCGCCGGTAGCGTAACTGTCAAACTCCGTGCATAAAAAATATGTTTAACAATTATTTATATGGAGTTTGACAGTTTGGTAACCGGCAAAAATGAATGAATTAGCCATGGTATTACTTTTTAATTAATTCGCCTTGCTCCATATATAAAAAATTTAAAAATTAATCTAATCGGCGAAAATGAATGAATTCGCCTACGATGCGCTCTGATGTATGCCATGTCGAAATCATGTACTAGGTGGTAGCGAATTTATAAATTTTCACAGTTGCAGGAAGTGACATTTTTAGCAACGGCGAAAATGAATGAATTCGCCGCATCCCCCACCCGGTACATAATTACGCCATGATTTATGATAAACTCAAATAGCGATTAAGTAGATTTTCGCTTAAACTTCACTCATCTACTTTAGAAGATTAAATTAAAATAATCCAGAATATTTTTAAACTAAAGGTTTTAATACAAAGAGCAAAGATAATGCTCAATATCAAAATATTTGAAACTAAATTAAAACAAACAGATGATGTCAAAACTTAAGCCAATAGCCGCTACCATTGACAAAGAAAATTCTTCTTGCTTTGGGGTTAAAGATAACCTTAACTTCAGGCCCAGTTGTACAAAAAAATAATCTTTTTATTATACGGCATTTACACTATGCAATTTTTCATGAAACTAGCGTGAAATTTTTGTTTGTTTTTGAAGGAGGAGGAGTAAGCAATAAGGTATTGCTTGAGTTTTAAGGGGATGTTACTGTTGCTAATGTTAACTTTTAGACAACGCAAAACGCTGTAACTTAAATAGAAAATTGAGAAAAAAATGCCTCAAAAAATTGCAGAGTGTAAATCTGGTCTTAAAGTGTCTATTTATTTATAACTTATATTTGACAATTTTTTAAAGTTATTTTTAAATTATTCAAAAATTTTTATATGCTAATTGAAAGCATAGAATATTTTAAGAAATATTACCAAAATAAATTTCTTGGATCTTTCTAGCAGTCTACTATTATCTTAAAAATATGTTAAGCCCGCTTATGGTTGCTATGAGTGGACACTTAATAATTTTTTAGTATTTCTCTTATGCAAAATAAACATTATTGTATGAACCAGAGGAAATTATAAATCGTAGAGATGAATCAATGAATTTAAGATTCTGAAAATAAAAATAACAAAAACTGAACATTGATTATAAAAATTTGTCAGTTCATCTTGACTAAAGTTTTTGTTCATTCTTACATTTTGTTTGTAAAGGATAGAAAGATTCGGCAATAACAAAATGTGTCAAAGTAAACAATACTAATTTTAGAACAACTAACGAGTATCTGTAAAGATAGACTTACAATTCTTCATTCAATCAAACAGAAAAATAAACACATAAATTACTTTAGAATTTTGTTGAGTTAAAGTACACAGATGATGATGATGTGATGATGGCGCTAGAAATTACACTCAAATGCTATAAATCAACTCGTCCTGGGTCTTGGCTATTCATATTAACTGTGTGTTACTTTATCACATTATGACCTCCAGCATGCACATACACCCACTTACCACCTTCGTACTGAAATGTCTACTCTAGAGTTTACAGCCGCAATTGTAAATTGTGTTGAGTAAATATTATTTTTAGTTTGTTGGTTTTTATATCCTTTTTTCCTTTGTCTCAGGCGCTTATTTAATACCTACGACGCATTGTCAAACAATCTACTCGTACTATACATGAAAATGTGTGAATTTTATCGCCTTGTTTGCGACACGATGAAAGGAAAGTTAAAGAGGTGCTGACTTTGTTCTTACCAGACCAAGTGTGAAAAATATCATATTGTTGCTAATATGTGATAACAGATACAATACTTTTACATTTTGATGTAAAAGTTTATGAATAATTAAAACATCTTATTGAGCTCTTTTATTTTTAACCAGGTCATGCTTAAACAACGTTGTTTTTCAAATTTTGGGCGCGTAAAATATTTGAGTCATTGCTTAATGCTTTTACGACTTTATTGACATCAACTCTGACTTATGATAATAACTTTTCTCAAAACAAAGATATGTATGTATATTAAGTTATTAAGTTAAAAAAATAAAATATTTAAATTTAAAAATACAACAAGATTGAAATTGCAAATCTATACATTGCCTACAATAAAATGCTAATAGATGGGATACGATCTACAATAATAAACAAACATTACATCAATCCCAGAGAAAATTTTGCTACATGTGGACTTCATATAAGCATTATTGCAATGCCATGATATTTAGGAAAAGAGCGTTTTCGTGAAGGATCCCGTCAAAACAATTTCGTGAAATGAAAGTTAATCATTCAGAATTGTTCGCCATATTATTCTTTATATTGTGAATAAGTTTCATTTTTACGTCTTTTGTACTTTCTACGTTTTAAGAGAATAAGTCGTTATTTCATTTCATGTTTGGAAACTTTGTTTGTCAATAAGAACGATACATTTTGAGTTATGGAGTAAACTTCATAACGTAAAGATCATATCGCTTTCTAAAACATTGTTATCTTTCGTTTTGTGTATTATTTTTTAATTACGGCATATTTTAGTTAACAACACAGTATCGGATATATTTTTACATCAATAATGTCATAATTCAAACATCCCACATAGTTTGTCCAAGACCGTCCCTTTAATATATTGTTACGAATATAAGATCTGGCAATCACTGTTGTTGTTATCCGTATGAGAGTGGTGAATAAGTTAATTGAACTAATGGTGTGTGCAAAGAATAAAAACCACAATTAGCTAACAAAAGCTGAGCAGCCTCAATGGCTGCGTTGGTAGAGGTGGGTGCTTCAAAACAGGAGGTCCTGAGTTTGATCCCGCGTTCAGACATGCGTACAACAGAAAATAATAATTGTTGTAATGCAGTTTAAAATTAATAAAACAGCAGTACAAACCTCTCGAGAGACAAAAGACAATTATTGTGTAAAGCCCTGGCTGATATTTATTGGAGACGTCAAATTTAATAAAAAGAGTTAGCGCGGCGAAGTGTAACACACAACATCAGTGTATGGGAGACGTGTGTTGTGGCTACTGGATTAAAAGGAGATGACTGGCTTGGATAAAACGAGTAACACAGTAGTGTAGCGTGGATGGCTGCGTTTGTAATAATAACGCATGTTTAGTAAATACGAGACCAAGGGTTCACAAGACCGGTAAGATCAAGAAGTATAGGCAGAGAATGCCATAAAGTAAGAATACGGAATTTATAATGAGCCACAGTGGTATTTGCAATCAAAAGAATCCGTACGTTTGTTCTTAAAAGGAAAAACGTAACAATATAATTGATAAAAGTTTTCTGAAATGGTTTTTTTAATTGTAAATCATTTTACTAATTCCCACTAGAACTTAAGCAGTCTGATATTTTTATCAGAGGTGAGAACGTATCAAAAACTTAAACTGCGATTATCTCGAAATGAATTTTTTTGAGTTATGACGTTCTTAAAGTAAATGAGCAATATAATAAAACTGTCAGTCTGTGTTCGCATCACGTTAAAACTAAAAAATATGTTATTTTGTAGAGAAAAACGGATACAAATGTGAAAGCAGACAATTTTACCGGTAGAATGATACTAAACAGTTGTCAGTACATTTTAATTTTATAGATAGAAAATTTTTAACACTGTCCACAGATCTCTTCAATAAATATTTAAAAATACATTTTTCTATATTAAAATTATAAGAAAATTAGATAAGACACGCTGACGAAATCGTGGACACTGCTAGTTGCAAAGAGGCCATTAAAACTTATATGTGTAAAAGTTGTGATTAATTTAATAAATAAACTAAGAACAATTAAATTTTGTATGATTAAAGAAATAAAATATTTTGAAAATTCACTGAAACTGAAACAGAAAAGAATTAGATAAATTTATTGCATAATTACCATAAATTATGAAATTTCCCTTTCTTTGGGATTCATATAAATTTTATTAAACTAGTTCGGTTATGCTGTCAGCGTTCTCTCATACATATATTTTACCAATGTTAACTGTATGTAAGACCATAATTATAATCAGAAGTCATCTTCCATAGAGTGTTCTTCAAATGGAAATTGCTGATCATGCAGCACCGAAACAAATTTTCCGCGTTACATTAATAAAAACAGAAACATTAAATTTTTAATTTTCACCCTGACCAGGATTCGAACCATCGATTTTATAAATTAATGAAATTTTACTTTATTTTCGGCTTTTTGGTTCTTTTTAATTAATTTTCTAAACATTTTTAGAAAGAAAAATTATTTAAAAGTGTATGCGGACGTTTTCCAAAGAAAACAAGAAAAATTAGACGCTAGCAGAATGAAATGCAGCATTTTCTGGACCGCCACATCCTTCATCAGCATTCTTTGCATCTATCTAGTTAATGTTGTGTACATTGTAAACATCATCTATTTAACGAACTAATCTTAATGTTAATTTGGTGAGACAAGTCACACACAACTTAAAGCTTTTTTCTTTGTAGTTCTCTTTGTAACTCGTCTTGTACATTTGTTGTTGCTTTTTTGTGCTAGCAATTTGATAGCCACGAAATGCAACTTTTTATGTTTATGTAAATAATTTTTCTTTCTAAAAATGTTTAGAAATTAATTAAAAAGAACCAAAAAGCCGAAAATAAAGTAAAATTTCATTAAGAAACATTAAATATTTTACGATTAGGTTATTGAATAACTGAATGCGTGTTTTTATGATTATAACCAAGTAAGAGTGCTACATTCGGCTATGCCGAATCTTATATACTCTTCGCCATCTATGTAAATCTAATTTAGTGACGTAACTCCAATCAAAAAAGCAAATATTTGGGGTGGCAGATAATTAAAAAATTAAAAAAAAAATGGTATTGCATATACTGTGATGTGCAATAAAATAGAGCCACCTGATCCCCAATACTTTTAACCCATTAAGTACAATTTGAAAGGAATCTCACAACATTTTTATGTAATAGTATTTACAATGGGCAGAGGAAAATCTTGTACCTTTGAGATCAGCATGACAAATTGGATATAAGAACGATAAAGTCTCACAATGAAAAACAAACACAATTGTGTGAATTCTTAAAAGCTTATTTATTGCCATCATCAGAAAATCCTTCAACGATTAAAAACTGTTGAAGACACCTAATACGGAAAGTTAGGAATTATGTCAATCTTAAATGACTTATTAAATGCACATCGTATATCAAACAACCTTATTAATTAAATATTTTATTGTATATTAATTTGAATTATATTTGAAAGATATTAAAATCCAACTTTTTATAAAAATTTATATTTAAATGTAAAAACAGCAAATGTTGTTGTTGTAGACTCTAAAAATTTTTTTCATTTTTCTTAAAATAAAAAAAAAAACTCAAAATTTTAGACGTGCCGTAATATGCTTTAAATAAAGTATTTTAACTAATAAAAAGGGGAATATTAAATTATGCAGAGAAAAAGTTAAAAATATACTGCTTCTTCTTTTTTCTTCTCTTTTTTAAATTATACTATCCGGAATTATAAAAATAAATTTTTGTTAGGGTATTAATTTAATTATAAGTAAAAGCTTAAAGAGTACAGAAAATTAAAAGCATTTTCTTTCTTAGATGTTATTTTTCATAAGTTGTAATGTGACATTTTGACATCCATTAAAAAATTTTTAAACATGACATTCGTTTATAATTTTAATGAAACTCTTTGTTTCTTGTATGCAGTTTGTTTAACCTTTCTGTTTTTGTTTTTGCTTTTTTCAACAATGTTTTAATGGAGAATATTCATTTTAACAAAGTACTACTTAACAGTAGTGCCTCTCAAACTTTATGATTTTTAAAAGATTTTTTTTTTGGTGAAAAGCTTTTAATATAAAAGTTTAAAATATAAAATGGAATAAAAAACGCCAGAAAAAGCATTGCATTAAAACATATCAATAAAACATTGTCCTGCAGGATACCTTCTCATTTAATTTGCTATTGATATTCTCAGTCCATTGGGTTAATTAAACAATGACACTTGTCATATACATATTCAGCTGAGCATTTGAATAAGAATAATCTTTGGCGCCATTTACATTCGTTTAACAATAAAATGTTTCTAGTCTTCTAGCTATTGCTATGTGTCGTTGTTTTTGTTGTTGCTGTTGCAATAAATGTGTTACAATTAATTTAAATAAAAAATCAATAAAAAAAAAATATCAAGACAACAAGTATCAGTTTACAACGAAACAAAACAACAACTACAAAAACAATAACTATAAAATAAATCTTAAATGATGATTGTACTACCGATCTAGACACTTTAAACAAATTTTTTGTTTGAGTTTTTGAAAGTCAATATGAAACTATTCGTTTTTCTTTTCATTTTTTTGACGAATTCGTCAAAATATAGTTGATGATTTTTTTATTGCTTTATTTTTTATGCTGTCTATGTCTATCATTATCTATGGCACACATCTATTCACATGCGTGTTCTCAAAAGCGAAACCCAATAAAAACATCTGTTTTAAGTGACACATCTATTTGTACAAACAAATGGGGTTCAAGTTATTAAATGTATGCTGCCTACAAAAGTCTCTAACGCATTTATTTCCAATGCAATGAGCTTCAAAAAGTACTTGTGTTTGTAGCAAAAAGAACGTTTTTAACTCACAAAAATACGTTTAGTTTAGTTATAAATTGGATCTAGGAACCATATGAGCTCATTATTCACCCTGTGTCATTTTATTTACACTCAGGAGAGAATTAACATGGCCTCCATTTTTATGTGTTTAAAATTATTTTATTGGTTTCTGGTGATAACAGATTATTTTAATCTTGATTTGCATGAGAAAATATTTAAAATATCAGGTTTCTAATAAAAAAAACAATATAGTATTAGAGGAATACCCTCTTTTATTTCTTTTTAAAGATGTAACACAGTAAACAGTTAGGCAGGCAATAATTTACTAAGTGCAATTAAAATTAAAAAAAAATCTCTTTATATTAACGGCAACAGTGTCACTAAAAGTCATCTTAAAACTTCAACAAGTTCAGCCAGTGCAGAAAAAATATACATTCATCATTCAGTATTCATCTCCCTTCTTTTTAGTCGAATGTAAAGAAAAAAATTCATTTAAAATGTTGCTGGCTAAAAGTTTCATATGTTAGGCAACCTTCTTTAAGAACGTCTGCCGCATGTTACGTGATTTCTGTTGTAATTCATGGATTATAAAATAGCTAGAGGATGGCAGTAATCATTTGTA
This sequence comes from Gymnosoma rotundatum, assembly GCA_916610165.2. Taxonomy (NCBI): domain Eukaryota; kingdom Metazoa; phylum Arthropoda; class Insecta; order Diptera; family Tachinidae; genus Gymnosoma; species Gymnosoma rotundatum. The sequence continues at coordinate 64,403,431 of OU744336.1, forward strand.
GAACTTTAATTTTTCACCTTCTGATATTTTTCTGTATCCATAACATCATATTGCTTAAATCGTGTAATGAAGTATGTTGTATTTGCGGTATTCGGTAAATAACAAAACACTTTACTTGTAAGTTCTAAAATCTATTTTATTATGTCTGGTTCGTGTAAATCTCAAGCTTAGAATGACTATAATATTATTTATTATGTTGACAGTTATTTAGATAACAAAGCATATAAAAAGTAACGGCGTTATTTATTCTTTGGTATTGCCAACATCTCCCTTTGTTTTAGTTATATAATACGGGGCCCAAAACGGAGGCTTTCTACGTCTACTGGATCTGCGCAATTCCACATTGGAGCTGGTGGGAACATTTAATTGTTTAAGAATGCCAGAATTCTCCTGTTGACTCGATTGGTGATATTGAGTAGTCTGTTCATTTGATAAATTCGGTTCGGAATGAGGTAAAGTTGGCTCATGTTGTTTATTAAGTTGGCTTATTTGAGAAATTTGATCTGGTGGCTCTGGCTGTTGGATAGGTTGATTTGTGGTTTCTGTAGGACTAAAAGATATTGGCTGTAAATTAAAGGAATCAAGAAAGTTATTTGTTGATGATATATTTGTTTTGGGATAGGTAGAAAAATCTGGTCTTAGTTGGTTTGTATGGCTTCTAATAGTTGATGGTAAATTTAAATGATTTTCAAGTTTGACCTCGTACATAACTTTACCAAGCTTTTTTACTATTATACCAGGTGTCCAGTTTCCTTTATTTCTTTTATATATTTTTGCAAAAACTTTCTGCCCGATATCATAAGCTCTTGGCTTAGCTCCATATTGATTATTAAATTGAGATTCCATATGCTGGTCACGAATTTGTAAGTCTGTGTTTGGTTTTTTAAGTAGATCAAGGCTTATTCTTATTTTTCTTCCCACGAACAATTCAGACGGAGTCTTTCCCGTCACCTTGTTTGGGGTAGAACGATAATACTGGAGGAATGTATTTAATTTTTGTTTTGCAGTGCCACACCCTTCCAATTTCCTCAGTGACCGTTTAATAGTATCCACGAACCTTTCCGCTTGCCCATTTGATTGCGGGTGGTAAGGGGGCGTAAATAAGTGTTTAATTCCGTTTTCTTGACAAAATGTTGCAAACGTGTGGCTAGAAAATTGAGTGCCATTGTCACTCACAATCAATTCTGGATTACCAAATGCAGATGTAAATTCTTTAAGGCACTCAAGTATAACAGATGATGAAATTGATTTTATCTGGTATATTTGGGGCCACTTGGAGTATGCATCCACCATTATAAAATAATAAAAATTTTCCACAGGACCAGCTATATCAATATGAATTCTTTGCATTGGTCGATTAGCAATTGGCCATGAATGTAATGTGGTTTTAGGTAGTGTTTTTGATGCTAATGAACAGTTTGTGCACTCTTGAACATATTTCTTAATGTCTTCATCTATATGAGGCCAGTATACATAGCTTCGTGCTAACATTTTGGTGCGTTCAATGCCTCCGTGACCCTTGTGCAATTCTTTTAAAATTCTTTTCCTAAAGCATTTAGGTATAATGATTCTATCTCCATACATCAAGCAATCACTAGCTATGCTCAAATTTTCTTTCCGAGAAAAATAACATTTTAAATATGGATCGATAATATTAGGCCACTTACCAGATTTTAAATATTTTATTACGTTTTGAAGCTCATCGTCTTTTGCAGTTTCGCTTTTTATCATGTTAAATGTGATAGGTAATACTTTGGTGGCATCCTCAATAATAAGTTTGATGGCTTTTTCTAGTTTAACACAGGCTACTACCGTGTCTTCGTTTGCTTTGGGATTATTTTTAATTAGTCTCGATAAAATATCGGCAGCACCAAAATTATCTGTCGACACATATTGCAATTCAAAATCATAGGACATCAGTGTTAAAGCCCAACGTTGAAGGCGATTGGCTGAGTGTGCAGGAATTCCTTTCTTATTCGAAAATATGGCCAGTAAAGGCTTGTGGTCCGTTTGGAGAATAAATTTTCTTCCATAAATGTACTTGTGGAATTTTAAAATGGCAAATACCAATGCCAGGGCTTCCTTCTCTATTTGGGAATAATTTTTCTCCGCCGGTGTAAGCGATCTTGAGCAATGGTATATAGCTTTCTCACTTCCATTTGGAAACACGTGACATATATATGCTCCCAATCCTTCATTTGAAGCGTCTGCGGCCACCTTAATTTGTAATCGCGGATCATAATGGGTTAATAACAATTTAGAACACAACAGTTGTTTAAAATGTTGGAAACTTTGTTGACACTGCTTTGACCAATTCCATTTGACGTTTTTCTTTAAAAGATTGTCTAATGGATCCCTAAGTTTACGCATATCCGGGAGAAATTTGCTATAATAATTAATCGCTCCTAAGTATGACCGCAGTTGAGCAACATTTTCTGGTGGTGGTAGCTCGCGAATTTGCTTTATTTTGTTTTTATCTGGAGATATACCGTGACTATCAATGTAGTATCCCAGATACGTACAAGAATTTTTAAAAAATTGACATTTCTCAAAATTTACTGTCATATTATAGATTTTCAATCGTTCTAAAACTTGTTTTACAACTATTTCATTTTGCTCACGTGTTTTTGTTGCTATAACCACATCGTCTAAGTATGGGTAAGTACATTCAATTCCTGAAAGTATGGTTTGTATAGCCTGCTGAAAAGCGCCTGGTGCAGATTTTACTCCTTGGGCAAGACGATTAAAGGTGTAAAGACCGCGGTGAGTATTAACGACTAACAGCTTCTTTGTTTCATCGTCTACTTCTAGTTGCATGTAAGCGTTGTTTAAATCTATAATTGAAAATGATGAGCAATTATTGAAATTTACAAATATATCATCTGGCAGTGGTAACGGAAAATTGTGGGACTCAAGCTGGGCGTTAAGTCCTGTAGAATAATCACCACAGATTCTAAGCATGCCAGATGCTTTCTTTACCACGACAATAGGAGCGGCCCAATCTGAATAATTTACTGGGGTGATAATGCCTTCTCGCTCTAGTGTATCGAGTGTTTCGTCCAGACCTTGCTTTACAGAATATGCAACTTGTCGTTTAGGTCGAAAAATTGGAGTTGCATTTTGTTTTAATGGCAAATGTATTTTAAATTTTTTCACGTGTCCAATTTCCTCCCTAAAGACATCTGGAAACAGTTTACGTAGTTCTTCTGGTGTTAGTGAACCTTTGAGATTTATGTTTTTACACGAAGTATATGTATCGATTGGTTTATTCCACAGATGGAATTTATCCATAAGGTCAGACCCAAAAAGATTTAAATCTGGAATTGAGGAAACCAAAACGTTACAAATAATATTGGTGTTATTGAAAGTTGCCGTTGCTTTAAACTCTCCTAAAAGGTGTATGCTGTTCGTTGAAGCATCCTGTGGTATTAAATTTGATGTGTGTAGTGATGGCTTACCAACTTTTATCCATGTTTGTTTGGAAATTATTGTAACGTCTGATCCTGTGTCGTGTTGTAGCTTAACACTTACATTATTGATAAATAAAGTGACATATTTTCTGGTTTTGTGTGTAATTTTACCTGTGTGCACGCTTTTAATAAATTTCTTTTTGTTAAATATATATTTTTCATTTAAATTGTTGTTTTTGCTTTTACGATTTTTTTGAGGGAAACATGAACAAAACCCTTCTTTATGGCCTACTCTATTGCATTGACTACATTTGTGGTTGGTGTATTTGCAGTCTCGGACGAAATGCATTAGACCACATTGCCAACAAGGGCGCCTTGGGACTTGTGTTGATGTGTTTTCTAACGTTTTAGACGTTTTTACGGCATTAATATTCATGGAGTTAGTATCCTGAACTATTACGTCACGTTTTAAACATTCCATGCGTTGAATTTCGGCTACCAACTTGTCTATTGTTATTGGTGTTGATTCAGTTTCACCTTCAAGCAAGGTTAAAAGTCGCGCTTTAATTTCTTTATCCTTCTCACTCTTTAGTCCATTTACGAAGATTAAACATTTTAAGTTGTCAGCAGTGCAATTGCTTAACGAAAAATTTTCGCAATGGCGGTTAACAATGGCGGCATAACTTACAAAGTCCTCCATTTCACCTCTAACATTTTGCATGCACTTTACCCTCAGACTGAACAAACTTTCTTTCCTACCAAATAATCTTTTTAAAATTTCCAAAGTATCTGCAAAATTAACCTCTCGAGGCTTTCTAGGAAGTAGATAATCCTTATATTTATTAAACACTGCCGTACTTACTTTCCTTAATAATAACCTAACTTTTGATGCGTCGTCAAGTTCTTGGGCTTCAGTTTCAAAAATGTCCTCATACCTGTCATACCACGTTGAAAATATTTGGCCATCCTCTGGTTCATATGTGAATTCACGAATGTTTTTGGAGATGATGTCCATTAAGGTCTCTGGGGCTATGGACGAACTGGAGGCAGGTGTTGACAAATTTGATGCGACTACTGAAGGAGTACTCTGTGTTATGTTTATAAGCATTTCCATCAACCTTTGTTGTTTATCCATCGACTCCTGTTGACGAACCAAAATCTCTCCCACAACATTTTCCAAGGATCTTGTTGCCATTTTTTCTTTTTATAGAAAAAAAATATTTTTACCTCGTCGCCAGTTGTTGTATTTGCGGTATTCGGTAAATAACAAAACACTTTACTTGTAAGTTCTAAAATCTATTTTATTATGTCTGGTTCGTGTAAATCTCAAGCTTAGAATGACTATAATATTATTTATTATGTTGACAGTTATTTAGATAACAAAGCATATAAAAAGTAACGGCGTTATTTATTCTTTGGTATTGCCAACAAAGTAAAAGAATGAAATTTAAACTTAGACTTCTGCTAATCAGCGAGTTTAACTATTTATTATTTTTTATTGCAACATCATCTGTGTCAACTTTGCTTCCAAGTAAGAATGTATATGGCTTTTCCATTTTTTCAGGCATTATCTATTTATTTATTTATTTTAGGAAAGATATAGATGAGAGATAAGACAGGTGGGGAAAGGAGACAGATATAGCCATTTTATGAGTTATTTTACTTCGCTGGCGAATATGCTATGAAGAAGTACCGACGAAGGAGGCTTCATGTTTAAATGTTAAACCTGATTATGATTTTATACCATTAAACAGAAAAAAAAGAAGAAAAAAACAGATATTAAACATCTATAAAAATATAAACCGCGATGTTTGGCTTCCGACACCTGTAAGTGTAGTGTAATTTATTTCTCCATTTCCTTAACCACTTTTACAAGTCACATATATAATCTTGTATATATCGCGGGGTCAGAAACCGGGGCTTGCTTGTTTCTCAATAGTTACTGGTGCTTGCTTAGTAATTGATGACAACCTTGCCTTATTTAGCCCTTTGCTATTATTGTATTTACTCTCTACTACCAGTATTCGAATTTAGCCAGTCGTTTTTTTTTCTCAACACAGAATCTCTAGTAATTGCTAACATTTGTTAAAAGCTAAAATCAGCCATAGCATCAAACTTGAATGTGTCTGCCCTTGTTCTTAAGCGTAATACTAGTAAATGCTTGATATTTTTACAAAATATGCTCTTCTGTCTCTGTTTCAGACACATTCTGTACGTAAGTTGACCAGATGATAGGTACTGTTTCCATGACCTATCACTAAAACAGTTATCCATCTCAAGACTCTATGGCCAATCTTCTCGCAGGATTTTCTTACCTCGAGAATTCCTTTATCTCTTACGGGCTATTTGTTTTCATCTCTTCCTCAACTGGCCTAACCTGGCCTTGCAAGACTGCCGTGTCCATCACTGTCGGATGTCTGCTTTCCTGTTTGATTTTATCAAAATAAGAATTATTAAAAATGGCAGTAATGGTGAAAATATGTTCACTCACACTGAGCATCATATGCGTCAAGGCGAATTAAGTATAAGGTGATAGCGGTGGCGAATTCAATTCTTTTCCCTGGTATTCTAACTGTCAAACTCCATATATAAAAAATTTATCTAACTGTTATACAGATTTTTTATATATGGAGTTTGACAGTTAGAATACCAGGGAAAAGAATTGAATTCGCCACCGCTATCACCTTGTATTTAATTCGCCTTGATATGCGTAGGTAATTCCATGGCGAAATTAATGAATTCGCTATCGAGACCACCTGTATTATTTCGCCATGGGTAATTCCATGGCGAATTAATACAGGTGGTCTCGATAGCGAATTCATTAATTTCGCCGTAAACTCTAAATGTCAAACTCCATATATAAAAAATTTATCTAACTGTTATACACATTTATTATATATGGATTTTGACATTTAGAGTTTACGGCGAAAATAATGAATTCGCTATCGAGACCACCTGGTATTATTTCGCCATGGGTAATTCTTTATAGAATAGAACTCGTCAGGTTTCCAAGTTAAGTCGAACAAATGACAGTTGATACATGAACTAAATTAACCCCCGCTTTTTGCGTTTAGAATTATCGTAATTGATCCACTTTGTTTGTCGTCTTTATTTGTCATGAGAGCAGTTATTAAAAACTTATTCAAAATAAAGAACAATTTTCTAATACATCAAAAAAAAAGTTATCTACAGGATTTACAGTGTGTGTGTGAAAAGCTGAGACAAATTCCATGCCATACAAATTTCAATTCATAATTTTGCCTTTCTCACATCAACTCTGATTTTTAGTGATGCCACATGGTCTTAAAACATCTCTGTAACAGAACAATTTCGTGGAAAATCTATTATAAAAACGCCTATAAACTTCATGACAAAATTTTTTTCAAATTGTCCATTTATTTGGCATATTTTAAAAAATATTTGTTTGTAAATTCCAATTACGATTTTTGAGAGAACACGTTACTCGCGTTTTTCAATTGCAGCCATTTATTAATTTATATGGTAAAATAAAAAAAAACGAAATATTCTTTTATTTTCTAAAATCTTTTTTTAAGATTCCAATACTTACTTCTATCTAAAAGATTTAATAATTGAACTTTTAAAGGTTTATTTATGTCTTCATTTTAAGACATCTTACATTAGAGCTAATTAGATTAGTATGGTGTTTTCTATGGTGTTTTCTAAAAGTATATAACGGCCAAAAAACAGTTGTAAGTAATTGTAAGTTGTGTTAAAAATGTCGTAAGAGGATTTCATAATGGCCATTAAATTAAACTTTAAAAGAGTACTCAGCAAAGTCATTGATATGCTGTGTCAAATGTTTATCGTAATACACGCAAAGAAAAAACATGGTTGAAGTAACCATGATCTAAGACTATTATATGGTTGTAAACAAAACATAGTATTGTTACATTTAACAATAACAAAGCTGGTCTTGCAACCATATTGTGGTTGTTATCTTTAAATATAATCATTAAATGATTCAATTAAAACATCATAATATGTTATATAATTTAATTATACGAGGGCTGCTTTATATATTTCTGGCCTGGCTACACTGAGTGCTGCCAAGTGCAATCTGACATTTCCATTGGAAAGTTTGTCATTTTTAAGCATAATCGTACTCAAAACGTTTTGACGTACGACCATTATTTGTGTTGTTAACAGTGACTTGAAAAAATGAATATAGAAAAAAATGGAATTAACTCGTGAACATTTTCGTGCCATCATTTTTCACAACTTTGGACGTGGATTATCACGACAAGCGTGCATTGATGAACTTAAATCTTTGTATGGCGATGAAGCACCATTCAATAGCACTGTGAAAAATTAGTATAATGAATTTAATCGTGGCCGAAGCTCGCTCAAAGACGAATCCGTGAAGGTCGTCCAAAAACGGCTGTTGTGCCGGAGAACATTGATGACGTGCGTGAACTCATAATGCAAGATCGACATGCGACATACCGAGAGATAGAGACATCCTTGGACATTTCTTCCACCAGCATACATTCGATACTACATGAACACCTGGAGGGAAAAAAGGTTTGTTCTCGTTGGATCCCGCACAATTTGGAAGTCGCTTAAAAAAAGGCTAGTGTCGATTGGTGCAAAGAAATGTTGCAATAATACGATTGCGGTGCTTCAAAAGACGTTTATAAGATCGTCACAGGTGACGAATCATGGATCTATGCGTATGAGAACGAAACGAAACAACAGTCGACCGTGTGGGTTTTCAAAGACGAGCAAAATCGAGCGAAAGTTGTTCGTGGAAGAAGCACTTCGAAGCAAACGGTCGCCTGTTTCTTCGGCAAAACTGGTCATGTGCGACTGTTCCGCTTGAGCAACGTAGGACGGTCACTTCTGAGTGGTACACTACAATTTGTTTTCCTGAAGTCATCGGAGAAATTCGAAAAACCAACAAGAGAAGACGAATCATTGTTCACCATGACAATGCAAGCTCTCACACATCGGCTCAAACCAGAGCGTTTTTGACCGGCCAAAACGTCGAATTAATGGGTCATCCGCCGTACAGCCCTGACTTGGCACCTAATGACTTCTTCTTGTTTTCGCACATCAAGAAAAAAATGCGTGGTCAACGATTTTCGTCGCCAGAAGAAGCTGTTGAAGTGTTCAAAAACCATGTTTTAGAGGTGTCTCAATCGGAGTGGAAAAAGTGCTTCGACAACTGGTTTGAGCGCATGCAAAAGTGTATAAATCATGCTGAAGAATACTTTGAAAAACAATAAAACCATTTTTGATTATAAATTTTCGCATTTTGACTATTAGGCCAGAAATATATAGAGCAGCCCTCGTAATATAGTCTCGTAAGTGCAAATATTTCCTAATACATATAAAAGTCTTAGTTATTTATTGTTTAATTTATTATTGATTTGTCACTTATGGCCAGTTTTTGACTTCATATTTAAATACGCATTTAGTTAATTTGCATTTAAATTTAGGTTGTATTTAAATACAGTTTCAGTTTTTCAGCCATCTTTGATAGTTCTTATTTAACTATGATAAAAGTATGGCAGCATTACAAAATATCAAAATATTTGTCAATAGTATATGAAAAACAGCTGCTAACAAACACAATGAATTGCAAATTTTGTCAAAAATATTTGAAATATATTAAAAAATGCCAGCGATACTTATGTATTCACCTCCTCAACTTATTTAATTTATTAATTTAACTTTATAATTACTATTTACATTAAGAAATGTGCGCAAAACATACAATATTGTGCTATCAATGGCTAAAAAAATATCTAAGAAAATAACTAAACTGATAGAAAAGAACTCTGTCACTCTTTTTGCTTACTTTTATCATACTCTGATTAATAAAAATATATTATGGTTAAATGTATTTCTATTATTTTTAATTAGTTATAAAACTTTGGTTGTAGTTCAAATTCTTTTACGTGTAACCAACCTTGTTGTATTTTTTTGCACACTAACCAAATAATGGTTAAATATCAACAAAAGCGTGTTTATCGTGACTGAAGTATTGTTGAAAACAACTATAATTTGTTCTCTGCCTTTTTACAATATTACAAAGAACATATAATGGTTATTGTGACCATCTCATAACCATGTTTTTTCTTTTAAATAAAGCTTATTTCTTTTATAACGATGTTTTAATTTTCAATAAGCTTTTTTTTTAAACAACAGAATTTTGAAATTCTTAGTTAATTTTTTTATTATTATTCTTACTTTCAGCTTTCTCATTATCTGCGTCATCACCATCATCCACTACCAAGATTGTTACCGGTGCTACAACGAACCCTACTTATTCAAATAGTTTTCCAGCTCTTGCTGAGTTTTCAACACATTCTGTGATACGACCAAAAATTCATCATGCCAGACATAAAAGAGAAATACGTAATACATTGGATGCGGTATGTTACATTTAAATTCAATTACAGATTATTTTTGTTTAATAACTTTTCTATTATTATCTTTCAAACAAGAATTTTAAAGATGACTCATTTTCTCATTTTGCTTTTATTTTATTATTCATTCTTTTTTATTAAAAGTTGACATTGGTAATTTGATTTACACATGCAAATCAGAGGTGTGTGCTCTTTGAAATCTTACTTACATTAAAATATTTACTCTGTGGTATAAAAAGACTCATGAAATTCTCTTAATAACACATGCAAGTCGTGAAGAAGTCGGGCTAATTTCCTAAAAATTTTAGTGGGTTTATAAAAAAGGAATTTTATTTGTTTATTTGTTTAAAACAAAGCAAAATATTAAACTAAGTTAAATTAAATATTTTACCCACCACTAATTGTATAAAAATTGATAAGCAATTTAATCTTATCGTCTCGTAGGACCTTAAAAATGCTTGTTTCAATTTCATACTTTTTAAACTGAAGTAATTTTAGCTCCAATTTATTTCTACTTTGAAAAATTTATCCTTTTTATTAAGTTTAATTTTTTAGTACACTTTCATTGCTGGAGAGTAAGATTCCTTATCTCGAAGGACAAAAATAATTCTCGACTTTCTTAAGGAGATGACTTACTTCAATAATTAAATCCTTTTATTTCCTCCGGTGCACGAAAAGATACAGGGTAATACCAAGGCCGAGGAATTGAAAGGCTGCTGGAACCCGGCGTAGTATAACAATGTTCTCTTACTCGGATCGGATTATAGGGCAAGATTAAAGAGGAGCCTAATAGTGGCCCATTGCTAACGCTGGCTATAGAATAACCAGTCTCTTTTTTCCTCAAATGAGTACACCGCGTTTCTACTTTTGATTAGCCGCAGGAATAGCTCGTTAATGTTATATTATATGATCACACAAACCCGTATTGGCCATGTAACACGAAATCTGCCAACATTTACACAATTCGGAGCGTAAGTAACACTCTATCGTTCTGGATTAAAAGGACAGTGAATAGGTGCAATAAGAGCACTCGTTATCGGGAACCTGCTTTAAGGCCAGAGCATACTCTGACTGTCATCTTTACTAAAAGTAGCCTTGTTTGTACTAAAAGAAAACTTAGTCAGCTTTTTTTACAGAGGTACCCGTGAAAACGCCGTGAACTTTGAAGATCAAAGAGAGATGAAAAGAAAATACAAACATTACAGCTGGTAATGAATTATGTCTCTAAAGAACTGTTCACGTATAAGTGTGATCGAAGGAAAAGTCATCAGATTTTGCGAAAAGCTTTCCTAAATTCATTAGGGCCTTAGAGCACATTCTATTTCAAAAGTGATAGGCAGTGAAATACACTCAACACTACGTCGCTGTCCCAGTAAATCAAAAGAGCCGAATTACTACTGCCACAGATGAGTTCTTCTTTTTATTAGGACTAGAACGAACTGTTCGGCTAAAAAACGAATTCTCTCTGTAATTCGTGGTGCGATTCGCTGGCCAATCGACCACAAGGGAATGTGCTCCTGATGCAGAACGCGTTGTGCTTACGAAATTATGGTTTCAGAAATAAGTTCCCTGATTTCATAAGATCACATTCCGTTTTAGTAACGATAAAACAGTGAAATACACCCCACATTGCGTCGATGCTCCACTGAATCAATAGAGATGGATACCCTACTGTCACCAAGGAGCTTCTTTGCTCTCTCCTGCAAAATATACTTTGAAGCACCGGCCCATACATGAGAGTTGTATTTAATTTTTGCTCTGATCTTTGATTTATGCGCTAGAATAGTTCTAAAAGTAGAATTTAAGAAGGGTCCATACATAAGAGTTATACTCCATTCTCGATTAAATATAGATGTTATTAATTTTGGGAAATCAGATGTAGAAATCCAAATCAGAAATCTATCGTAACCGCTGTTCGTACTTCGCGACGTTAATCAATAATAAAAAAAAAACACCAAGATAAGATTAGTTTGAAAGTCAGTTTGACCTATCTCATGCCCGAAGACATATGTATAAATAAGCAGGAAACGACTTCTTGTGTGCTCCCCTTGCAAAATGAATGTAAAACTCAGGAGTCTCACACAAAATTCTCAAGCAGCTTTCAGTCAATCCAGAAAATTTTATCTGGTATCGAAGCTCTCGTACAAGATGCGGATCACCAATTTCTGCAAATTGCAGACGCTGAAGGTGTGCCAATTAGCTTTAGGGCCTCGTCAGAACACCCCTCATTCTGCTAAATTCGGTCTTACTTGATTTCGATTAGCTATATGATTTATTCCATTTTGGGTCGCCCTAGCAGATCTGTGCCGTACACCCTACTGATTCAGTCTCTCAGTCTATCCTGCCACTCGATACAGTCCGGTCCTCTAACTCATTTCTCGTAACCCTATAAGGCTTAGTATTTACCAAGCTCTTTTCCCATATGAAAAGGGGCTCATAATCATTTTGCTGTCAGTTAACTTGATGTTTACATCCGATAGCATAAAGTTTCGCTAAGCCATTTCTATACTCCGTGATCGCACGAACTTCCGCCTGAAAGACAAGATATCGGCCCTTAAACCAGAAGTACAATTCGGTTTCCCGTTTTTCTGTAAAGAGTCCTAGTTCCGTTCTCTCCCCACAGAAATCTGGACTATGCTGCAGTTTAAACGATTTTTACAAGAATCCATTATCCGTTTTTTGTTCCGTTATCTTCGTTAAACCCTATTGGCAAATGCTACTGTACATCTGCAAAAGAAAGGAGTGAACATTAGATGAGGGAAGTATTTTAGAAGAATAAGAAACGTGTTAAAAATCAAACTTCTGTTTAACAATAATTCATGCATCTTATATTCTACACTAATTACAGTTTATTGGATGTTAATTTGCTCAATACAAATATGCTAAATATTATTCGATTATTATTAAATTTAAGACATTAAAAAACCATGGGTGGGTGTATTTTAAATTTTGCTACAATGCTCTTTCTCAATCATTTACTTTATTATTATCAACTGTGTGGGTTTGACTCACAAAAAATAATCATAATAATAACAATAATAATTAATTTGCTGAGTAATTAAAAAAATATTAAAGAAATATTAAAATTATTTTTATTTACAGGATGGTCTTCATGCATCCCATATCACTTTAACATATCATCATAAGGGTCAACGCATTATAATTGATCTTAAACGTAACGATAACTTACTGCCTTCAGAACATTTTCTACGTTATCAAAACTCGAATACAACACAAGGACATGTTGTGAAAAATTTTACTAAGACTGAAATTGAATTGTGTCATTATCAGGCAAGTGGCTGCTTTTTTTCTTTTCTTTTAATATTTTTGGTTTTTTCCCCGTTACAAATTAATTTAATTGTTGCTTTTTTAACCTTGATTCAATTAGGGTTCTATACGTGACCAACCTCAATCGTATGTTGCTGTTTCAACTTGTAATGGCGGCATTAATGGCATCATTTTTGATGGCATTGATACATTTTTCATACACTCTGCCAGAGATGGACAATTGTATGATGAACATTTTTTGTATCGGTAAGTTTAATTTTGATGATTTAATTTACACACACTAATTCTTAAATAAGTTTTAATTTTTTTTTTAATTATAAAATAAATATATTGATGATTCAAAATATATGAACATTTTCATAAGGAAATTATAGACACTGATAGAAAGTCGTGCATTTTCCAGATGGCTGATTGTATCATTTAGCTAAGAATGATAATAGAAAAAGGGTATATATAATTTTGTCATTCCGTGTGTAATTTCTACAATATCCATTTCCGACCCCATAAAGTATATATATTCTCAATTCGTATGCATAGCGAAGTCGATTGAGCAATGTCCGTCTGTCCGTCCGTATGTGTTCGTGTTGAAATCAAGTTTTTCATGTCATTTGGAACAATAAAGTAACTCCAATCCAAAAAATACATGCAAGGGTCGATAGAGAATTAAAAAAATACGAAAAAAAACATCAAGTGAAACATTTACCGCTCTCCCATATTTTCCGGGTTAAGGGGCTCTGAAATTATAAAATTTTGTTAAATATTAAGATGGGTACCAGTTTAAAGCTTTTGAAGGGATCTTTAAGGAAATACTTCAGTTTGTGTAAAATGCTTAACCCATTAAGAGCCGATGTCATTTTTATGTAAAATTATATATATACGAGGGCTGCTATATATATTTCTGCCCTGGCAACACTGAGTGCTGCCAAGTGCAATCTGACATTTCCATTGAAAAGCTTGTAATTTTTAAGCATAATCGTACTCAAAATATTTTGACGTACGACCATTATTTGTGTTGTTTACAGTGACTTGAAAAAATTAATATAGAAAAAAATGGAATTAACTCGTGAACATTTTCGTGCCATCATTTTTCATAACTTTCGACGTGGATTATCAGGACAAGAGTGCATTGATGAACTTAGATCTTTGTATGGCGATCCTATAGCACTGTGAAAAATTGGTATAATGAATTTAATCGTGGCCGAAGCTCGCTCAAACACGAATTCCGTGAAGGTCGTCTAAAAACGGCTGTTGTGCCAGAGAACATTGATGCCGTGCGTGAACTCATAATGCAAGATCGACACGCGACATACCGAGAGATAGAGACATCCTTGGACATTTCTTCCACCAGCATACATTCGATACTGCATTAACACCTGGCCGTAAAAAAGGTTTGTTCTCGTTGGATCCCGCACAATTTGAAAGTCGCTCAAAAAAAGGCTCGTGTCGATTGGTGCAAAGAAATGTTGCAAAAATACGATTGCGGTGCTTCAAAAGACGTTTATAAGGTCTTCACAGGTGACGAATCATGGATCTATGCGTATGCGCCCAAAACGAAACAACAATCGACCGTGCGGGTCTTCAAAGACGAGCAAAATCCAACGAAAGTTGTTCGTGGAAGAAGCACTTCGAAGCAAATGGTCGCCTGTTTCTTCGGCAAAACTGGTCATGTGGCGACTGTACCGCTTGAGCAACGTAGGATGGCCACTTCTGAGTGGTACACTACAATTTTTTTGCCTGAAGTCATCGGAGAAATTCGAAAAACCAACAAGAGAAGACGAATCATTGTTCACCATGACAATGCGAGCTCTCACACATCGGATCAAACCAGAGCGTTTTTGACCGGCCAAAACGTCGAATTAATGGGTCATCCGCCGTACAGCCCTGACTTGGCACCTAATGACTTCTTCTTGTTTCCGCACATCAAGAAAAAAATGCGTGGTCAAAGATTTTCGTCGCCAGTAGAAGCTATTGAAGTGTTTAAAAACCATGTTTTAGAGGTGTCTCAATCGGAGTGGAAAAAGTGCTTCGACAACTGGTTTGAGCGCATGCAAAAGTGTATAAATCATGCTGGAGAATACTTTGAAAAACAATAAAACCATTTTTGATTATAAATATTCGCATTTTCACTATTAGGCCAGAGATATATAGAGCAGCCCTCGTATGCACTACCAAATTTGGTTTTTTATTTTTTAATTCTCTGTCACGCCAATGTTTGCTTTTTTGATTGGATTTACTTTACTAAACTAGATTTACATAAGCGGTGAAGAGTATATAAGATTCGGCATAGCCGAATATAGCTTTCTTACTTGTTTCTTCTTCTTTATTAAATAATATTGCAGCAACATGAGTCAGATGACAATTTGTTTTTTTGTTCCTGATCGTTTAACAATTATTAAGAGTACTAAACGTGCTCTTCTTTTAGTTTAAAATCCTTTTTGCTATAAGTTTCGTTCTCTTATTTATCATGCGAAATTTATAAATCTGTCTTAAAAATATAGATTGTGGAGGAAAACATTGCGCCTTTTTTCTATCAACAATATCTATAAACATAGAGATTGTATCAATCTCTAGAATTAAACCGTGAATTTATTTAAATAATTAGTTCCACAAAGCTGAAGTACATTATTTGCTTTGGAATTTGAACTCTCGTCATTCATTCAGGTGGCAATATAAACTTTGTTAACATTTCGAACGATATTTTTAAATCATCACCTAACCTAACTTTCTATACACATTCAGTTTAAAATTTGAACAACATGGGTTTTTTCAAGGAAAACTTGATTGTTTCAATTTTAAAGAAAACAAGAATTATTAGACACCAGCAGAATGTAATGCTGCTTTTTCTGGATCGCCACATCGTTCATCAGCGTTCTTCGCATCTGTGTACCTTAGGTTTTGTACATTGTAAACATCATCTATTTAACCAACTAACTTTGTAAATAAGAATACGAAGACTTTTTATATCAATATTAATTACCTTCTAAAAAAGGTTTTTAGAAATTAAAAAAAAAATTTATTTCAATTTATTTATAATATTTACACTGCAACTCCCAATTTCATTAAAAAACAATAAATTTAAAAAAAACGCAGGGCACAGCGCATATACGTTCATGCTTAACTCATAACAATCAATATGATACTGAAACAGCATCTATAATGTTGTGAGGAAACAAGTATTAAAAATTCAAAGTAAAAATGGCATTCGTGACCAACTGAAGGTTGGTACAAAGCAAAAACAAATGTACAAGACGCGTGGTTTCTATGTGGACTTCGTTAACCAAATTTATTCTGTAAATATACTTATACCATTCGTACCAATAAACTAATTCAGCCAACGAGGAGGAAGATTTAATATGCGAACTTAATGTTTACGATAAGTTGAGCTAGAGAATATTAAAGTACGCCAATCGATCAGACATAGTTTCGAAAATTTTTTTATTGGAAATCAAGATCAGTCCATGACCTTTGAGGCAGTGGTCACAACACCCCGTCTGTCTCTAATTTGTCCATATCTTTTTTTCAATCTTTGTTTCTACTCCCGCAGACGGTTGTGTTTATGATAAAAAATTAATAAAAAGGTGAGCTTTCACCACTTACTACTTATTCACCACTGAATTATACTAGGATCTGACAGAGTAACCTTTTCACTTTACTAAAATGGGACAACGACCCTAATAAAAACTTACAGTTTTATTATTAAACAAGCCGCGAGTCATATCTAAATTTCCTAAAATTTTTTATTCCCAGGTTCTGTGGACAGTGTTTAAAATTTTCCATCTACAGAAATAAAATGTACTGACAATTGGTTTAGTATCACTCAGCGAGTAAAATTGGGTGCTTTCATATTTGTATCTGAATTTTCTTTACAAAATGACATATTTTTAGGAAAAAAAAGTATTCTATATTTGAATCAAGGTTCCAAAATCCATCCAGCAATTTTAACGTGATGCGAACGCAAACAGACAGACAAAAATTACAGTTTAATTATACGTGTAGATAAGGCAGTGGATTTTTCTTTTTTTTAATCACAAAAAGTGGGAAAATGGTATAACTAAGTTTATCATTCCGTTTGTAATTTCTGCAATATCTATTTCAGACCCCATATTTTCCGAGTTACGGGGTTCTGAAATTTTATAATTTTTTTTAAATATCGATATGGATATAATTTTAAAGCTTTTGAAAAGATCATTAGAGACATAAATTTTTTTAAATGCATAACCGATTAAGAGCCGATGACATTTTATGTAAAAATTTTTTTTTATATTTTTTAAATCTCAAATTACTTCACTAAACTAGATTTACATAGATGGTAGGGATTCTGAGTTCTTATGCATAGCGAAGTCGATTGAGCGATGGCCGTCTGTAAGGCATAGTGTAAAAATCTGGAAATCTGCAAGCTCGGTCCCTGTCCTTAGACGCAGCGGGCAAAACACCACGCCTACCTATAATTTTTTCATATTATATGGAACAATGAAGTAACTCAATCAAAAAATACAAATACATATATGGGGCGATAGAGATTTACAAAATAAGAAAAGAGCGTCATGTGAAAAAATTTTCGCTTGCCCATATTTTCCAAATTACTCTGAAATTGTTATTTTTTTTAAATATTAGTATGGGTATCAAATAAATGCTTTTGATGAGATCTTTTAGTAAATATTAAAAATTTTTTAAAATGCTTAACCCATTAAGACCCGATGAAATTTTTTTGTAAAATTATGT
The DNA here is from genome assembly GCA_916610165.2 of Gymnosoma rotundatum. Taxonomy (NCBI): domain Eukaryota; kingdom Metazoa; phylum Arthropoda; class Insecta; order Diptera; family Tachinidae; genus Gymnosoma; species Gymnosoma rotundatum. The sequence continues at coordinate 64,421,243 of OU744336.1, forward strand.
ATATTTAGTACTAAATATTTTTTTTCTTTTTTAAACAACGGGATTTTTTTATAAATAATTATATTAATTAATTCTCAAATTTCGAAAAATTCTTTTTTCTCATGCTATTCTCCCGATTTATTATTTAAATCACCGACATTGATTATTGAGGGTCAAAGCACGTCTCGATGGCCATTTCGTTATCACTTACTTAACTCGTCAGGAGACTTCTGACAAATATTTTAAATAAACCAAAGATCTTTGTCCAAACAATAAAGCAAAGACACGTGACGTGCTTTGACCCTCAATAATCAATATCGGTGATTTAAATAATAAATCGGGAGAATAGCATGAGAAAAAAAGAATTTTTCGAAATTTGAGAATTAATTAGTATAATTATTTATAAAAAATCCCGTTGTTTAAAATATTTAATATTTGCAAAGTGCCTGTGCATAAAATAAATTATCGTAGTGTTTTGTGATATTTTATTTTTCATCCTCTTTCAACTGTATAAAAGAGCAGAAAAAAACTCTGCCTTATACAGCAAGAAAAATAGAATTACAATTGGTTATTGTTGTTTTTTGCTTAAACTTTGATTTTTGTCTTTGCTTTATTGTTTGGACAAAGATCTTTGGTTTATTTAAAATATTTGTCAGAAGTCTCCTGACGAGTTAAGTAATTGATAACGAAATGGCCATCGAGACGTGCTTTGGCCCTCAATAATCAATATCGGTGATTTAAATAATAAATCGGGAGAATAGCATGAGAAAAAAAGAATTTTTCGAAATTTGAGTATTTTTTTTCTTATTTTTAATATTTCCGTCACCCCAATATTTTTTTCATTGGAGTTACTTCACTAATCTAGATTTACATAGATGGTGAATGGTATATAAGATTCGGCATAGCCGATTCAAGTTAATATTTATACAAAGAATTATTTTGTATGTTTTATATTCTTATAATTTTCGTTTTTTGTTAATTTGTTACCGAAGGTTAAAGGGAGAAAATTATTGATTCATGTTTACTGTTCTCTCCATATGAATTTGTATTAATAACTTAAAAATAAAAAAATTTAAATGTCCCCGTATAGAGAGTTAAATGGACGGGCACTTTGCAACAGTAAAAGAAACACTGTGGTCGCTTTATCAACAAGTACTAAAAGCAAAAGCCAAAATTTATTTTTTTTTTTAATATTTATTATTACAAATAAAAACTTCCAATTCAAAACAAACAAACTGTTTGAAGTTTATTTCAGTAATGAAAAGAATAGAACAATTTTTTATAAAATTGAAGTTAGAAAAATACTTATAGTTCAACGGTAACTATATTAAAAATTAAATTAATGTTTACAAAATTTGTGACTGATAATTGTTTTCAACACTCCTCCTCAAATTAGCAAACATTAGATTTAAGTCTGAAAACTTCCAGTTTTGAAGTTGGTAAAGCCTTAGTTAGCATATCAGCAATCATCTTATCAGAAGGGCAATATTCACAAATAATTATCTTCTTGTCAACGTAATCTTTTACGAAATGATATTTTGTATCTATATGTTTGGATCGATTGCTTAACTTCTCATCTTTTATTAAATTTAAGCAGCTTCTATTGTCTTCGTACATTATTGTCGGACTCTTTTGCGGACATCCTAGATCAGACAAAATATTTCGGATCCAAATTGCTTCTTTTGCTGCTTCTGACAACGCAATAAATTCTGCTTCTGTTGTTGACAACGAAACGCTAGTTTGTTTTTTACAAGCCCAGCTAACTGCACTATCATTAAACATAAAAATGTATCCAGAGTTCGACTTCCTGTCAATTCTGCATTCCGCCCAGTTAGCATATGCATAGCCAACTAATTGATTTTGATTCAAAGAACTACCATTCAAATTTAAATACATTCCGGATGTTCCCTTTAAATATTTGGCTATACGTTTCAACTTATTCCAGTCCTCCAGGGTTGGAGTGTTCGTTTTCCTTGCTAGTATCGAAACACTCGCCGAGATATCCGGACGTGTATTTACTGATATGTATAGTAATGAACCGACTAAACTTTGATACTAGTCATTTGACAAGAGTAGTTCAGCATCATTCTTTCCGTATGACGGATCAAGAGGATATCTTGAACATTTTGCATCCTGTAAACCAAATCGTAATAACATCTTATCAATATATTGCTTTTGACGTATCTTGTAGTTAAATTTGTCAGTTCTTATAATTTCCATTCCAAGATATTGGGAAATAGCACCAAGATTGTTAACTTCAAACTTTTTATTCAGCATATTGTAGACATTCCTTATTTGTATAATATTTCGAGCTGCCACTACTAAGTCATCAAAGTAGACTAACACATAAACATCTTCCCCATTTATGACTTTGTTATACAAGCATGGGTCAGCTTTACTTTGCACGAAACCTCCATCAATCAATTCTTTATTAAGCGCCTTATTCCACACGTTCGCAGCTTGCTTAAGACCATAAATGCTTCGTTTTAGTTTGCAAACCAAATCAGCATTTTCATCAACAAATCCAGGAGGCTGCTTCATGTAAACCGTTTCTTTGAGATAACCATTTAAAAACGCACATTTAATATCCATGTGTTCAACATGCATCCTCCTAGCAGCAGCAACAGACAATAGAATACGAAATGTTGGTTGACGTACAACAGGTGCAAACACCTCATCATAATCGCGGCCATACTTTTGGTTAAATCCTTGGGCAACTAAACGAGCCTTAAACCTCTGAATCTTGCCATCAACACCACGTTTGATCTTATATGTCCATTTGCATCCAACAATATTTGCGTCAGGGGGAGCGCAAACCAAATCCCAGGTGTGGTTTTCCCTAAGTGAATTGATTTCATCTTGCATTGCTGTATTCCATTGCTGTTTTTGTTTTGACATAACGGCTTGTTTATAGGTTCTAGGTTCAATAACATCATCTGACTCTACTAAATTAGAATATTTAGCTGGTGGAACACCTTTATTCTTTCTGACTGATCGTCTTAATATTGGTTCATCAACCAAAATATCTTCGTTTTGACCATCTTCACTAAAATATTCAAAATCATTTCCAAAACTACAGAAAGAATCGCCTTCTGACTCAGTAGAAACGTCGTTGTTACAGTAGTCGTTGGTACGGTTAGAAAAAATATTAATTTCTAAGTGATCATTATTCGTCAAAGAATTACAATTGTCCTTCAACACCAACTCAGTATTCCCAGCTATGAATTTATAATCTCTACTAATACGGACTTTATTGTTTTTCCTATTAACAAAACGTAAACCTGTGGATTGCTCATCATAACCCATAAAAGTCAATAATTCAGATTTGTAATCAAATTTGTTCTCCATTTTTGGATTCAATACATAGGCTTTAGAACCAAAAATTTTAAAATGATCGATGTTAGGTTTTTGACCTTCCCATCTTTCATATGGAGTGCATGGTAAAGAACTTGTAACCAACCGATTTTGGAAATAATTAGAACACATTATGGCTTCACCCCAATATAAATTAGGTAAACCAGCTTCCACAAGAAGACAACGAGACATCTCTACAAGATATCCGTTTTTCCTTTCAGCCACACCGTTCTGTTGTGGGCTGTACGGAACAGTAAACTGCGACATAATACCATATTTTTGAAGAAAATCGATCATTTTCTTTGATTTATACTCAGCCCCATTATCCGACCTTATACTTTTAGGAACCTTTCCAAATTTATTCTTAACCATTTCAATGTATATTTTTATTTTGTCAAAAACCTCAGATTTCTGACTGAGTAGATATATCACAGTATAACGGCTGTAATCATCGATCATTGTTAAAAAATATCTTTTGCCACCAGGGGTAACGGTTTTCATTGGACCACAGATATCAGAATGTATTAATTCGAGAACTTCCCCAGTTTCTGTCTCAGACTTTTTAGGAAAAGGCTTCCGAATTAACTTACATTTTGTACAGACTTCACATATTCCACGACTTTTGCAATCTATAATTTTAAAATCATTCTTAAGCTTACCAGACTGCATAGCTTTTACTGCATTGATGTCCCTGTGGCCAAAAATTTTATGATAAAAATGTTGACATCGATTTAGGCTGCAAACAGTAACCATAGCTTTTTCGCAACTCCGTGTTTTTAGTTGGTATAAATTGCCAATACATTTTGCAACACCAACTTCATTATCATTTTTGTCAAGTATTTTGCAATTCTGACCATAGAAAAACACTTTAAAACCAACAGCCGACATTTTCTGCACAGATAACAGATTTCCTCTAAACGACGGAATATACAAAACATCTTGGATAGTAATTGAAATTTCAACACCTTTTTTATTAACCACTTTTATTATACAGGAACCTTTACCAGCGGAATATACGACGTTCCCATTTGCTACAGTAACCTTTTCACGCCAAGTTAAATCGATATTAATAAATTCTTCTTTAATGCTACAGATGTGGCAAGTAGCACCGGAATCAACCACCCAAATATCAGCTTTAACATTCAAACCGAAGCAAGAATTAGCACAATCTTTGCTATTTTCAACAATTTTGGCTTTTTGGTTATTAATAGACTTACTATTTTTTAACTTCCAACAGTCCTTACGAATGTGACCAACACCACGGCAATAATGGCATACTATCTTTTTGGAAGTATTACCATAAGATTTAAATTTGTTGACAGTCTTTAACACCGTATCATTACATGACTGTCTTCTTTTTTGTTTGCCATCTTCTTCAAGTAATTTGTTTTCTACTAAAGTCATTGTAAGATCCTTTTCATCCCTTACCTGTAGAGCTGTAATTAATGTGTCGTATGTGTTTGGAATACTGCAACATTGAAACCATCCATGACTCGGACATTTTTTCTCCAAGCGATTGCAATTTTGAAAACAATACTTTCATTCCATTTATGTGTTTATCCATATCAGCTCCAGACTGCAGTTTCAATTCGCAAATTGTTCTCATCAGTTTCACTTTATTGCTTAGCGTTGATTTCTCATGGTATGCCTTCAAAATGTTCCAAGAATCTTTGGCATTTTTGCTATTTGCAATTCGAAAAACTTCCGATTCTTCCACAGCGAAACCAATCAAAATAGATTCCTCTATATCACGCTCTTTCCACCTTGCATCAGGATTTGCAGGTATTTCGTTTTCAAGAATATCCCAAACCTTTTCCTTTCTCAGCAGCAACTGCATCTTATATTTCCACAGCTCATAGTTGTCTCAGTTCAACTTCGTTATTAAAAGTCTTTCATCAGCCATATTCAACAGCGTAATAAAAAACACAACCGAATTATTTTACAAGTTTTAAAATGCAGTTTTAAGCACACAGCGGTGAGAGGCCCATAACATATTACAAATAAAAACTTCCAATTCAAAACAAACTAACTGTTTGAAGTTTATTTCAGTAATGAAAAGAATAGAATAATTTTTTATAAAATTGAAGTTAGAAAAATACTTATAGTTCAACGGTAACTATATTAAAAATTAAATTAATGTTTACAAAATTTGTGACTGATAATTGTTTTCAACATTTATATATAAATATTTTTTAAAATAAAATAAATATTTTTTAATATATTTTAGACATGGAGATTATCAGAAAAACGCTTCATGTGGTTACGACCATGAGCACCACGAAGAGAAACAGGACTTCCTTAAAAATTTAGAAGACAACAAGCTGCCGAATATAGCGAATCACATAGATGGTTCAGAATTTAATCGAATTTTAAGAGTGAGTACTACAATAAATATTTTACTTTGTAACGAAAATTTAAATTTCATCTCTTTTAGCACAAACGTTCTTATGATGAAAGCAATATGATACGTGGTCCCTACAATTCCAATAAACATTCTTCTTATGTAGAAATAGTCATTGTGGTAGACAATAAGGCGTTTAAGTCTTTTAATGAGAATATCAAAAAAGTTCATCAACATTGCAAAGATTTGGCCAATATTATGAATGCGGTGAGTTTTTAATTTCGAATTTAAATTTAAAGGATAAATTTTTAATATTCAACATATTGTTTTTTTTTTTCTTTTCTTTTAGCTTTATGTTCCTTTAAATATTTTTATTGCTTTAGTGGGTGTTGTTATATGGAATGAATCGAATGAAATCGAAATACTACCTGATGCCGATAAAACATTAAGACATTTTTTAAACTATAGACGCACAAAATTGGTATTACAACATCCAAATGATTCGGCTCAGCTGTTGACCAAAATCAAATTCGATAAAGGCGTTGTGGGTAAGCGAAAGTTACTCGAACTTTCAGTAAAATACGATTTTAATTTACCTATATGTGTATCTATTACAGGCAAAGCTTTTAAGGGCCCCATTTGTACTCACGAATATTCTGGTAGTGTAAGTGTAGAGCATAGTCCTGTAGTTGGGGTTGTGGCAACGACCATGGCCCATGAATTGGGTCATAATTTTGGTATGGAACATGATTCCAGTGATTGCAAGTGCCAAGATGAAAAATGTATTATGTCCGCCAGTAGTACATCCGTGTTGCCCACCCATTGGAGTTCCTGTAGCATAGATCAATTAAATATTGCCTTCTCGCGTGGCATGAACTATTGTTTGCGCAATAAACCCGCTAAATTATTTGATTCACCTCAATGCGGGAATGGTTTTGTGGAGCCGGGAGAGCAATGTGATTGTGGCCTTTACAATTATTGTGAAAATGCCTGTTGTGATGCTGATACTTGTATGTTGCATACAAATGCCTCTTGTGCTACTGGAGAGTGTTGTGACTTAACCACGTGTCGTCCCAAAATTGCTGGTACTAAATGTCGTAATGCCGAAAATGAATGTGATTTACCCGAATATTGTACCGGCGAGTCAGAGTACTGTCCCAAAGATGTATTCAAACGTGACACTGAAGAGTGCGACAATGGTCAGGCTTATTGTTATCAAGGCAATTGTAGATCTCATTCTTATCAATGTCGAATTTTATGGGGCCCCACGGGAGAAAATTCGGAACCATGCTATGCGGAAATGAATGTACAAGGCAAAAGAGTGGGCAATTGTGGTTACAATCGTTTGAATAGCACTTTCATACCCTGCGAAGAAGAGAATGCCCTGTGCGGGATGTTGCACTGCCGGCATTTAAATGAAAAATTGGAATTCGGCATGGAAACTGCAGCGGTTCTGTCACATTCCTTTATAACACATGACAATAATATAGTGCCCTGTCGTTCGGCCTTAGTCGATTTAGGTTTACAATTTATGGATCCGGGATTGACACCGAATGGTGCTAAATGTGGCCACAATAAAATGTGTGTAGATCAAAAATGTGTGGCTATAGGACATTTACGTTACACGGGCATGGGTAGGGAGTGTCCGGAGAATTGTAATGGCAATGGTATCTGCAATAGCAAGGGCAATTGTCATTGTAATATTGGATTTGCAGGGTCAACTTGTAAAATGCCTGGACCAGGAGGCTCGGTAGATAGCGGACCCGCGACTAATCCCAATGGTAAAAGTTTGAGTCATAAGTTCAAACCAAAATTTGAAATCTTAAATTTTTTTTCAAAATGTTTCTTTTTTTTCTATAGGTCACGAAGCCTTTCAAAGATTTATATACATTTTCTTCTTTGCCGTTTTACCTGTTATGGCTGCCTTTTGTTTCTTCTTGTACTATTGTCGTAATCATCCCTTGTTTGTTGGTGGCAAATTGGCTGAAAATATGTATGTATCAAATAATAAAACTGGTTTATCCTTTAGCACTAGTTCGTATACCACAGTAACACCTAATATTTGTAATGATTTAAATACTCCTTCCTCTTCCACCACTTATTCCTCCCCCTCTTCATCATCTTCTTCATCTACTTTCAAATGCAATTCCTCGCTATCACCTAAAACTAGTGTTAAATTGAAACCGGCAACACTTTCAAAAACTACAACAACAACAACAATAATAACAACAAAACCAAAAATACATGATATTAAAATTCTTAATAATAATAATACTGCAACAACAAACACAATTTTACCATTTAACATTAAAAATACGACAATTTCTTGCACTACAACACCCAAGTTATCAACACATAAATCTAATAATTTGCACTCTTCAGCATCTAATGAAAACTTTTCCAAATTTAATATACAAAAACAAACAAATTTAATCATTTCAAAATCGCACAACGAAATTGCAACAACTGTCATTAAACCGATAACGGCGAATATAACAAAACCGAAAACAAACTCAAAAATAGCTATTATAAAGCCACCTCCGCCACCACCTAGTGTCAATAATAGCAGTGTCAAGACTGCTACTTCAACTACTACTACTAGCAGTAATTCTGCAACTACTACCAATTTAAATAATAATTTAATAATAAAAAATAGCGATAATAATAATAAAATCAATAAGACTAAAAATGACTGCCAAGATGATGTAAAATTAAATTCTAAAACAAATATTAATTTGAAACCAAATGAGAGTCAAGTCAATACATTAAGACGTAAATTTGAAATCACTGAGGTTCGCTTAAATTCCACAACAAATCCACATGCACTGGTAGATGGCACCACTTATACAATAAACGATGAAACCAATAGGTGTGTCTATCATTTGTAACATTCAGTACCAAAAATTTGATGTGCGTGCAAAATAATGCAAGACATTATTGTGATTATACTTTTGTTCTGTTTGTTTTTAGTTCCAATTTCAATATTTTCTTTTTTTTTTTCCTTGTTTCGCTTTTTCAGCAAATACTTCTGATCTCTTTTGATTTTGTTATTAAATTTTCAAAATTGCAGATCACAGACATTAAAACTATTGTACACATACTTTTGACAGCATTCACTAATCAGACAAATATTTTTTAACTAAAAAACTTATAGTTTTGTTAATTTTTAACACAAAAATATCTTCTAAAAAGCTAAAGTTAAGATAAATTTTAATTAAACTGGGATAGTAAGCTGCCCAACTTGACTTCAGCGCTAAGATACCAATAAGTTCTTCAGGTCTCTTTTAAATAAAACAAATGCCTGAGAAGATTTTTAAATACTGATTACATGCAAAAAGTAATATGTTGTCCGAGCAACCAGATAAGCTATATGTATATCATTTCACATGGACAACTTGTAAAGCCAGAAAAAAATATCTTTGAGAATTATAGCTGTAATCCCATACTCCAACCTGTGGGCCTATTTGAACTTAATTTGACCAATTCCTCTTCTTCTTGCACAAATCAGCACACCTTTTTCTGTGGATAAATTATAAAACAATTAAAGAAAAATATAAAATTAATAACCATGGCGAAATAATACAGGTGGTCTCGATGGCGAATTCATTAGTTTTCGCCGTACATGCGGATGTCAAACTACATATAAAAAAATTGCCTTGGATTTTTTATATATGGAGTTTGACAGTTAGACTGTCGGCTAAAATCAATGAATTCGCCATCGCTACCACCTTTTATTTGATTCGCCTTGATATGGAGTTTGGTATTTAGCGTTTACAGCGAAAATGAATGAATTCGCCATCGCGACCTCCTTATAATTTATTCGCTTTGATTAATTCGCCATGTAAGAAATCTTTTGTATATTTTGTCCATGGCGAAATAATACAGGTGGTCTCGATAGCGAATTCATTAATTTCGCCGCAAACTCTAAATGTCAAACTCCATATATAAAAAATATGTATAACTGTTATATTTATGTTTAATTTTTTTATATGGTGTTTGACATTTGTTTCAGGCGAAAATAAAATAATTCGCCATTGCGACCACCTAGTATTATTTCGCCATGTTTTTGTCTCTTACAGACCATGGTGAAAATATACAAGGTGGTCTCGATAGCGAATTCATTAATTTCGCCGTAAACTCTAACAGCCATACCTAAACAAGGGCGGAAAGCGTTTTTTTTGCTGTCAAAAGTTCTCATGCTAGTACATTTTGTATGGAGCATACCGAAATAACGCGGCGGCAACGCTTTGCAATTGGAAAATCCGATTTTGACAAGGCGTTTAGTAATAAATAAAAATTAAAAATAAACAAAAACAAAACAAATTTTGTTTTTTTTATAACATTTTCAATTTACAAGACATAAACACCAGAATTGTTATTCTTTTTAAAATATTTAGGGAATTATATATATTTTTGGAAAATATCTAGTGCAGAAACGAAAAAAATTGTATCCGGAGTGTAAAATTTTAAGTGAAAATTTTTGGGTTGACCTTTAGCTTCGGAGTTACCTCCAACGTTTGTATGTATAATATGGAACGTATCGATATTTTATGGCGAAATTAGACAGTATGGGATTCATAGAAAAGGTAATTTTTTGCTTAGATTTTCATTTACACCCCGTAGACAACTTTATATCATTTTTGAGGTGCGTCCGTTAACTGGAATTAAGCCTTAATGTTTTTTAATAACCCTGTTTTTTATCATTTTGACAAACCGTTGCCGCTTTTGTTTAGGTATGGCATTTCAGCGTAAAAGCTATGCGGAAGAAAACGTTCCGCTTTCCGTTTTTATTTAGGTATAGCTGTAAATGTCAAACTCCATATATAAAAAATATGTATAACTGTTATACATATTTTTTATATATGGAGTTTGACATTTAGAGTTTACGGCGAAATTAATGAATTCGCTATCGAGACCACCTTGTATATTTTCGCCATGTTACAGACAAACCTAAATTAGCGCGTAAAGAGCAATTTATATGTCAAAAATATTATTGTGACATTCCAGGGCAAAAGCTATGCATCAGATTGCTTTACGCTTTACGCGCATGAGATTTTATTTCATTTCTGCAAAAAAAGGCAAACTCCCTTGGGAGGCGTTAAATAGGTTTTATCTAGTTCTCAGGCACACCTTCATGAACAACGACTACTTCAGTTATATCTGACAGAAAACTTAAAAGAGCAATTTTATGTTAAAACTAAAGCTATTGAGCTTTCGTTTCAAGAGCTCTTGGACTTTGTCAATATTATTGCGATAAAACAATCCTTAAATCATTTCAATTCCATAACGCTGTAACAAAACTGCGCTCTAAAATGGTATCTACTTTTCTTTCAATTTTAGCTATTAATTATTTAATAACAAAGCAAGAAATCTGAACGCTGCTGCTTTTATCAAATATACGTGCCTTTTATTGGTTTTCCATTTGATTTTTTTGTTTTTTTTTTTATTTTAAATTTAATTTACAAAATCTTCCATCAAACTTTATTCAAGCATGAATTTAAAAGTATTATAACAAATACAAAAAAAAAACTACAAATTTATCAAGAAGAACTGAGCGCTTCAATTGTTGCAAAAAAAAAAAACACAAAAAGATTTCGTTGATATTGAATGTTGTTATTTAATTGTCTTAATGCACAAACAAAATATGCATGATATAACTGTAATAAAAAATTATTAAGGGTATTCATAGCATGTCATTTTTGTTAAAAAACTAAACTTTCAATAACTGTTATGTATTGTACATTAATAAAGTTGTAATTTAATGCTTATTATTTATTTATATTTGCAATTTTAATTTCTTCTTTTGGTTGGTTTTAGAGTAAAATGTATTTCAATAATTTTATAACATTCTGTTAATATTTTATATTCAAATAATTACTTCTAGTTCCAACAGAAATTTAAAACTCGATATATAAAAATTTTATTTTACTGGCTTTTGCGGGCTTTTAACTGACGTTGAAGCCATAACACATGATATTAGGAACTAAAAAGTGAATACTAAATTAATTATATAAAAACAAAAATAAAAATTTACCTCAATTTATATGACAAATTAAAAAAATAAAGAGTGATTTTACTTTTAACTAATTGTAAGGTGCTTTATTGTTTATTTTTATAACAAACTTAATTTTAATAAATTGATTTTAATTTAATTAAATAATTCAGTTTTGCTTGTTTTTCTTTTCTTCTGTATTGCATTCTATTATTTTATGTTCTATTGCTTTATATTGATCATTTCCCATATTAATTGTTTTAGCTTTATATTTAGATGTTTGGAAATCTACTAAGTTGGGTGAAAGGTTTTTGCTTTTAATTTTTATGCTTCTATACATCTAAGGCATGGGTATGTTAAATTAAAACACTTACAACAAACATTAAAATGTTACACAAAATATACACAATTCAGTGGGTTATTATAATATATTTTCAAATATTTCCTCAGACAAGTCTCTCAAATTTGTTTTATGACTATTTGTTTTTAGTATTAAATCAGCCAGCACCACTAAACAATCGCCTCGAGGTCCTCAAAGCAATAGCGGGAACCAAATGACAGCCAATGGTTTACCTAAGTCTACGCCCAGCAGTACAGATGATATGAATTCAGCCTTATTGAAATCACCTAGTGATTCAAATGATAGTGTTGGCAATGGTGGTTTATATGGCAAATTTAAGGGTTTCTCTTTAAGACCGCTTAACGATGCCAATATACCGACGAATAATTTTACTGGACCAAATGTTGCCTATGTACAGCCTACCTTGCAGGATAATTCCCTGCATGTGCCACAAAGAGCGGCACCACCACCGCCTCTAAAACCAAGTGAAGTTAAAATTAACGGCACCTTAACTAGAAACGCACCACCTGTTCCTATTGTTGAAAACAATAAACAAGGACCAGCTTTACCACCACCAAATCCTGGATCTACCGCCAGACCTATTATATCCATGCCCGTATTAGAGGCTTCCACACTAAGAATGTCTCCAACCAGACCAGCTCCAACGGTTCCCGAGGTAGAGTTTTTAAAACCAGCTCCACCGCCACCGGTACCCTTACATAATGACCCCAAATTAAATGTAAAAAGGGATGGTACCATACGAAGGATAACTTCATTTTTAAAAAAGGAAGATAAAATGCCTCCCAAAGAAAAAACTTATATTGATCGTGAGAAATTGAAAAATTTAGAAATATCCGCTCCAATGCCTCTTAACAATTCACCACCCGGAGAATCCTCTAACTCTGATTCAGAAACTCTAACACCCAAAGAAGAGGAAACAAAAAATCTAGTAAAACGAGCTCAATCTATGAGATCACCCACTAAGAAACCCAACATACAAACTTTTGGTTCTATGCGTCAGACTGCCCAGGGACAAAGCAGACCTAAAAGTGCCGTTTCATCACAAACATTAAACTCGTCAAGACCTAAAAGTCCACCACCCAGACCACCGCCACTTAAGAAAACCAATTCAACTACTTCATCTGGTTATCAATTGCCCATAGGTGCCAAACGGGGTGCCGAACACACCTACGATGATTGTGAATTTGTCGAACAGCCTTTGGCTAGTGTTGAGGAAAAGGATTCGCCTCTTCATCGCGCCAACATCAATGAAAATGATAATATTTACTCAGTTATTGATGAAATACCACCAGCTGTCCAGACTATTAAACGCAGTGATTTGGTTGGCAGTCAACGCAACAGTGTAGCTAGTAATTCTGATTTGGGCCTGTTGGGTGAAATAGTCAGTGAAATTGAGAAACGTAATGGTGTCGACTCCATCTACTCAGCGACAGCAACAAGTCTAGTTAAACAAAAATCCAAAGATGAAACAAAACAGTTCAAGAAGTCAGAAGAAATAAAAAAAGAATCGGCAACAACAGCAGCAACAACAACAACGACGACGACGAAAGATTCTCAAACCAACACAAATACAAAGTCTAATATAAATTCAATACAACCACAAACATCTTACTTAAGGCCAGCTCCAATAAATGCGCCAATAGCTAGAGTGGCTCCCACAAGATCAGATATCTCACCCACCAATGCATTTTCAAGCTTTAAACCACCGCTTCACACAACCTCCAACACCGCTACTTCGCCGGCGGTTAACACAATTACGCAAAATAAATACAATGGAACTCATCAAGCTACAAAGCCGAAAACTTTTGGCCAAAAAGCTGTTACACAACAAAAATCACTGCCAGCAAATGGTGTGGCAAACAAACCAAGTGCTACCATACAAAAACCCAAGCCTTTATCGGCAAAACCATCCTTCAAAAGCAACTTAAAGAAGCCCACAAAAGCTCCTACGGCACCAACAACAACAGCTGCTGCAAGAACGACAGTTTCAGCGAAACAAACATCGTCTACAGTGGCGTCATTAACACAAAAATTTGAACCCTCTAAAACAAGCAGCAGTAGTGCCAGCACAATAACATCGACAACGTCCCTAAGAAAATAGTTTTAAGTTTAGAAATTATTTAGCTCTATTAATTTTAATTATTAATTTCAAATTCTCCCAAAACGCACTGATTTCAATCTAGAAAAAGAATTATTTAAATTTAAAAAATATTAATAATTAATTTTAATGCTTTAAAAAAAAAAGTAATTGTAGATTTCAGAAAACAGTATGAACACACACGAACAAAATGGAGACTAATTGATGTGTATTTATTGCATTCAAAAGAATTACTCTTATTGAACAAAATCTCTCTTTTAGCTTCCGAACATTTAAATTTATAAGCAAATTATACCATTTGGTTTTGTAAAAAAATTCTGTTCTTTTCTTAAAGTTCAAGAAAATGTTGAAAACCAGCCAACAAATAATTAATTGTATTAAATTTAGTATAAAATGAAAACTATACTTTAGTGATATTCATTCCTTCTACTTTTTAGTTGCATAAAATTTTAAAATTAAAATACTTTAAACGTCGAACGATATTCTGTAGCTGTTTTTCCTTTAGCTTTTTGTTCATAAAACAAAATTTAATTTTATTATACACTTTTTTTTAATTGTGAATAAATTTTATTTTAGTTATTTCTGTTTTTTTTAATTAAATTTCGTTGTAAGTTTTGTATTAATTTTTAATAATTTATTTGATTTTGCGAAACCTTGTATAAATAAACTCGTACATCCTTTATGTTCTCATTTGTAATTTTTTTCATAATAAATTAAATTATTATTTTATAATATTTAAAAAATTACTTTAACAAACATATTATTTTTTTGTGCTAGAAATCAATACGAGAAGGTATTTAAACTGCAAACTATGAACAGGAAAATTTAAAAAGTAATTTAATCTTAATCAAGTCATCGATAACTTAATTCCTTAAACTGATTCTTTTAACAATACAAATATTTTGTCATTAAAATTTAAATTTGAATAATTTACATTTTTTTTCATTTCATATACGACGTTTCGTTGAGATTTCCACCAACTTCAGAAAACATGCTTATAATAATTCTTGCGAAAAAAACCGACTTCAAAACAGATTTCATCTGTCTGCCTATAACAGTTCAAGTGGTCACAAAAATTAGATTACATTAACTATTGGGACATCCTTATGTCTCCAAAAATTATACTTTTTTAACTGTTCAATAGTTTGGCAATATACATCAAACTACAGCAACAATAGGGTCACCCTTTTATTTCCACATTCAAATTATATACTTGCTGTTGTAGTAGATTTAGCAATCAGGTTCTGTGTAAATTTCAACCGTCTGTCTTTAACGATTCAACAGTTTTTTTTATATACATCAGATTTAATTTATAACATAATATTTTGTCTAAAATTTAGGTGTTTGTATACAACGCGGAAAAAAAAATACGGCACAAATTGCATTAATTTTGGGAACACCCTTTAATTTCTAAACTCAAATTAATAAGCTTCTTGTTATAGCGGACTAAGCAAAACATGTCCCTTGTAAATTTCAGCGCTCTGTCTAAAACGGTTCAAAAGTTTGGTCACATACACAAAATTACATTAACTATTGGAACACCTTTTAACTTTCAAATCCAAATTTTATACTTGTTGTTAGAGCGGACTTAGCAATACAAGTTCTTTGTAATTTTCAAGCGTCTGTCTACAACTGTTCAAAAGTATGGCCATATACATTAAATTTAATGAACTATTGGAGCACCCTTTAATTCATAATTCTTAATATTAATACTTCTTACTATAACGGCCATAGCAATCGACATTCTGTCTGATTTGCAAGCGTTTGTCTATAACGGTTCAAAATATAGGCCCATATAAGTTAATTCACATCAATTATGGGGGCACCCTTTAATAAGCAGTAATTTTAAATTTTACAGAAGTGCCTTTTACAGTTCATAATATACGTAAAAATTATGTATGTTGTATGGGGACACCCTTTAATTTTTAAGATTATGAACTGTTTTTAAAACGGGATCAATCTGTAAGCATAATCTATCATATTACCAAAAATTTTCAAAATCAGATCAGAAATGACTGAGTTCTGGAGGCACAAATATAAAAAAAAGCAACATTCAGCCGAATTTTATAACCTCCTTCTTTTTTGAAGTCAGTTAAAAACCTAATAACATTAAATAAAAAGAAATGCTTTAATATAATGACAACAAAAAAACAATAAAACATTATTATTCCTTTAAACTTAATTCCTTGAAGAAAACTTTATTGTGAAAGGCAAATACAAGCGGCACGCGGCAACAGTATAACCTATTTGAAAAAAGCGCGGCAATGTTGGATTTAGTTTAACTTTTTGTTTTGCCCCCTTAATTAGTCAAATCATTCAATCGTTGTTCGTTTTATTTATTTTTCCTTTTAAAATTTTTAGCAATTAAATTTATTTATGTCTGCGTCAAAAAAAAACTAAAAACGTTTTATATTTTTTACACAAGCTTCTACTTCAATAAGCCGCGTTCATTTGTCTATGTAAAATTCATTCAAGCTGCAGAAAAAATAACTGATTGTCGGACGCGGCCGCATGACCGTTACATTGGGCTTTCAATAATACTGTTATATAATCTGATTAGTTACTCTGTATATCGATTTGAAAGAATAAACTTTTAAAACACAATGCCAATTCGAATTATTTTCTTTTCGAATTGAAATTTGGAGCATCCCTCTGAATAGTGAACCTGTTCCAAAATTCACGATTAAACCGCAACAACGTTAAAAAAATTTTTAATTATTTTTTAATATTATTTGGGCGAAAATGAAATTAAACACTTTAATCAATTAAATAAAAGTGTTTGAAGATTTAAAAAAATAAAACATTTCATATTAGAATCCGATTCTTGTGATGCGTTATGAAGACCGTTTGAGCATTATCTAGATATTAAAATACTTTTTAGATAACCTTCGAACTACACAGTGCTGCCGTAGTTATAAATTTATAAACAGGCTCTTTTTTTTAACAGTCTATAAATAAAAGAAAACTGTAACGGGATCATTTCTGTAAATGAAATTTTTTTTGAAAATTTTGTTGTTGGTGTAGATAGTAATCGATATAGAATACAAAACACCTATTTTTGGAGTTTTTGTCTGTATGTCTGTCTGTGTTTGCATCACGTAAAGCATGGCGAAATAATACCAGGTGACCGCAATGGCGAATTCGTTAGTTTTCGCTGCATATGTTAAATGTCAAACGGCATATAAAAAAAATTTATACATATTTTTATATATGGAGATTGACATTAAGCGTTTACGAAATTAATGAATTCGCCATCGAGACCACCTGTATTATTTCACCATGACGTAAAGACTACTGGATGGATTTAAACACAATTTTGTGAGGAGCTCCCTTATAACGTTTTTTTTAGTAATAATAGGTAATTTCGTAGACAAAATAGAGATACAATTGTGAAAGCACCTTCTGTTACTGTTATAATGGTACTAAAAGAGTGCTGACTTTTGATTTTTTTAGACGAAATATTTTTAACACTGTCTACAGAACTCTAGAGTAAATAATTAAACTTGAATAGACAAATTAATATAAACCAAAATGCAAACGTCAAAATTACCATTGAAACTAGCCCTACCTCCCAACCTCAACAGTGTTGCCGTTTGGTTACATTTTTTACATTTTTTGTAACTTTTAAAGGCTCCACGTAACATTTGGCCAAATTTTCGTAACTTTAGCTCTCTGATAGCCGTTCTTCTTAAAATATCATTTCGATTTTAATACAAAAGATAACACACTTGCATTTATTAAAAAATCTTACTTTAACTTACTTTATTGAGTGGAGTCCTAAATTAAATCCTCATGAGTATAATCGGGCTGAAATTTTTTCATACTTTTTACAACTTATTTTTTTATTTTCGTGTTGTAAATTAATTGTAACTTTAATTGAAAAAATTTAACTAAGCAGCCTTAAAATTGAAATAAAAAATAATGGCCCATATTATAGTTATAGATTAAAGTCGACTTTTGCTAAAGTATACTCTAAAATAAAGGGCTCCGAATAAGAGCTGTTCTGTAAAACGGATCCGAGAAAATTTCTCGTTTTAAAACGAATTCACATTTTTTGGAGTTCTCTAAACCGAATTCGTACAATTTTACTCGTTTTAAAGTCGAGTAAGCAAACCTGGTCGAAAGTAAATTGAATGCAATTTAATTCTTAAAAATGACTGAAAACACAAGTAAACAAACATTGGAATAAAAAATTTAAAGGCTTTATTATACATCATAGTTAAATTAAATACATCAAAATGAAAAATTTATTATTTATTTATTTTTAAATTAATTAAATTAAATACATTTTAATAAACTTTATATTATAAAAAAGTTAGTTTAAAAACACTCTTAAATTGGTTCATATTCTTGACTCAAGCTTGATAAAAATTAGGTGCATAAATAAAAACACTTTTTTTTTGGTAAAAGTTTTAAAGTATCTTTTGTAAACACAAATTAATAATAAAAGTTTAATTTTAACAAATCTAATTTAAAAACAAATTTTTCACCAAATCACAAAATTTCTGCAAATTTTTAATATGGCGATCACAGTTTATTTATATTATTTATAATTGTAACTTAACACAAATGCTCCGGGCATTTTCAATTCTTGCCTTAAAATAATAAATTTGTTTAATTTTTTTCAATCAACAGCTAACTTTGGCGTTTAAGTAAAAGTTCGAACTTAATTTCGAATAATGCCAACACGAGTGATTTGCAGAACACCAAATAGTAATTTCTTCTGTTTTGCTTTCATAGTCAAGAATAAAGTATACTCTAAGTTTAGCCGCCTTCCACTGGGTGTCAACTGTAATTTGATGTTTTCCTACAATTTCTCAACAAATATCAGAAAAAATCAACTTTGTTTTTATTTTGTTCACTTTAGTATAAAAATCAGAAATAGAGTATTGTGTTCTTAAACCAAATAAAATAATTATAGAAGAATGAGTTAATAACAGCTTTGGGTAGTTTCAAATTTAGAGTTAAATTTTAACGCCAAAAGTATATTTTAAATTGTCTATGAACGAGTTAGAGCCGACTCTAAAGTAAAATCGACTATAGGTCCCTTAAAGTATACTTTATTTTAACTATGAATATGGGCCAATATTTGTAAATTTATTGCTGTTGTACGTACCCGTTTCTATTCGTATATCGTATATCACTCACCAACGAACTCAATAATTGCAAAGTGTGGAAGGAGATTAAGAAAATTTTGTAATCAATTAAAATTACATTTTTGAAAGAAAATTTGGCATTCTTAAAGGGCATTATGTTAAATCATTCATTATCAATAACCAAGGATATCTCATTATAGATAAATTTATTTCCCATGGAGATTTTTTTATTTCTCTTACTTTTCTCATGAGCAAAAACATAAATACTTCATAGAAAATGGAGTAAAGTTTTATTTTTGCTGAAAAAATTAGTAATGGATTTAAAATTTTCTGATGTTCAGTTTAACTGATTTTTATTTTTCTTTTGTTTTTAATTTTCAATCCTTCATTAAGAAAAAACTAAAAATAACTGTGTACATATATAAAAATAAAATAAAAATAAAAAAATATATATTAAAACAAAATTAAATAAAAATTAGACGTGTTTTAAAATAAATTTATTAAATATCAAACAGTTTTCATGTAGAATTTAAATATGTATATTAAAAAAAAAATTTTTGAACGCTTAACCTAAAAAATAATAAAACTACCCTTCTCCCTAATAGTGTACAGATCGAACAAAATTAATTTGTTTATAAAAATATAATATATATTAAAAAAAAAAGTTACTAAAATAAATTAATAGTCATAAAATATGTGAGTATTTAAAACTTAAAAATGTATTGTAAAAGCGATATGCTACAACAAAAAATAATCGATTAGAACATAAAAAATAATTGATTAGATCATAAAAAATAATAATATTAAATTGAATTCAATTATTTTCTTACTAAATGTGTTACGAAAAATAAATAAATAAATAAAAACAATTTAAAAATGCAAAGAAGTTTTAACACGGCAGAATATCTTTACGAATTTCACTGTTAACTAAAGGGTGTTTTTAAGCATGATAGAACTGGATATTATAAAAATGGTAAAAATTTAATTTTAATTAAAAATGTTTTCTTAACTGTTTTCAGTGAACTCTAATAGCTTGAACAACGCTATCAAATCATCCAAGTTAACTTTGAAAATCAGTCATCAATTCGAGCAGCTTAGTGATTATTATGGTGCACTACGTGGAAAATTTTGCTCAAAGATCTTAAAGGTGCAGATCTAGAGGTGCAGGAATTAAAGGCGCGAGACCATTATATGCGTTGAAAAATCCGGTCGGATCTCACGTTACGGTCAACGGAGATCGTTATAAAAGTGTATGTGTCTGACAGACTTTTTGACAGATCTGTACAATTTAATAATCTTTTGAAATAATTCATAAAAAAGGAGAAAAAACAAAATTATAAAACCAATTGTTTTTTGCATCTTTTTTGAATGGTCGTGTGACACTGACGATGCCGTTTTGAAACGATTTTTTAAGTAGGACAGATTTCTGTCAGATTTTTGTGTAAATTAATCGCACGATTGTGTATGATAGTGAATTCTAGGTGGCAGCGTAGGCGAATTCATTAGTTTTTGCCGTGAACACTACTGTCAAACTCCATACAAAAAAAATCTGTGTACTGTTTTTTATATATGAAGTTTGACATTCGTTTCTACCAGCAAAAAATAATAAATTCTCTAACGCTGCCACCTGGTAATTGATTCGCCTTGCCTTAACCAAGGCGAATTAATTACAAGGTGATAGCGGTGGCGAATTCATTTATTTTCGCCTGTATTCTAACTGTCAAACTCCATATATAAAAAAATCTGTATAACAGTTAGATAAATTTTTTATATATGGAGTTTGACAGTTAGAATACCGGCGACAATTAATGAATTCGCCGCCGCTATCACCTTATAATTAATTCGCCTTGGCCTTAACCTTTAATTATTAATTCGCCGTTGTTTAATATAGTGATCAGCGTTGCCACTTTGGTCTGATCGGACCAAGACTGCTAGTTTTTGGCACAGATTAATAGTTATCTATGGTTTTTGGAACAAGTCCAGTTTAAGGGCACCGCTCCAAAAGAAAAAAAGTTTAACGGTGTGTAAAATGCAATTCTAAGCAATAATTGTTAAGTGAAAAAAATATTAAGTTTAACAGGAAAACTTTCTAAATTTGAAGCAAAAAATTTTATGTAATTACTTTCGCTGCATCGCTTTCTAAAGATAAACTGCGAAGCATAGCATAGCATAGCCGGACGCAAATATTTTCTCTTTTATGGTATGACCAACACCGGCTTCACTTTCTAAAGATTTCCTGCATAGTCGATAGGTCCGTAACGCGGAAACAAAGGGGTTTCCCGAATATTATCACTTAATATTTTTTGTTTAAAATTACATTTTACACACTTCATATAACTTTCCTGCATAGCCGGCATTCGGCCGGACGCAATCATTTTCTCCTCTACGTTATGACCAACATTGGTTCGCTTTCTGAAGATTTCCTGCGTAGCCGACCATCGGCAAAATACAAGGATTTCCTCATCTATGGTATGACCAACACCAGCTTCGCTTTCTAAAGATTTCTCCTCTATGGTATAAGCAACAACAACCCCGACTTTACTTTCTAAAGACTTCCTGCGTAGCCGACCTTCGTCCGGGCGCAAAGATTTCCTCATCTATGGTATGTCCTACACCGGCTTCGCTTTCTAAAAATTTCCTGCGTAGTCGATATAGGAAACAAAGGGTTTTCCCGAAAAATATCAATTAATATATTTTGTTTAAAATTACATTTTACACACTTCATACAACTTTTTTTGTAAACTATCCAACTAAACTTAATAAATTTAAGTAAAGTTACGTTTAAATCATAAAATCGTTTTTGGTCTTTAAAAGCTTTTTTTATTTTTGTACCTTTTTCCTGTTTAGTCAATTAGCCGCTTAAATTACCTTTCCAATGGTGTCCAAACTGTCCCATTCTGCTATCAAATAGTCAATATGAGCCATATTAAACATAAAAATTTCGGAGGACCGTAACTCCGGAACTAAGGATTAGCGCCAAGTTTTGCACCTAACATTTTTTGCTTAGAATTGCATTTTAAACCCCGTAGGCAACTGTTTTTTCTTATGTAGCGGTCCCGTAAACTTGATTTAAGACCAATTGTAAACCCTATTTGTAAATGAATAAAAACGTTATTACAATTTCAATGCAATAAAAAGAATTTATGCAGTAGGCAACATAAAGTATTTTAACTTAAAGTATAAAACTAAATGTGATATGCATTTGTTACTCTAATAAATAAAACGTATAATTTTACAGGGAATTATATTAAAAAAAATTTTGGTAGTTTTTTAGGTTTCGGTAGGAAATATTTTTTTTTTCTGGCAACACTGATAGTGATGGAAAACACATGTTTTAATAAACAATCATTAATAATTAAACGTAAACATTGTAGAAAATTTGGACACTTAAATGTATTCAGCTATAACTAAATTCGTAATGGTCGATCACAGTGATGTCCATTGTGAAGTCTATATTGTGCTAAGTAAATCTTGGAATTCAAAAAACTTAAAGCGACATTAAATAAAATTATGCAGCGACCAAAATAATCAGGGATTTCAAACACGGAAATCGTTCGCGAGATTCTGAAACCATTTTTATACATTAAAATGTGAATTCTGAGGGCAGCTTAAAGAACGTCATAAAATTCAGAGGCAGACAATCATATAGTAAAAACAACGAGTATGTTCCTTTATTTCGGCATGAAAAGTTGAAACAACTGGGCTAGCGCTTAGAAAAGCGTCGTAAAATGTACTCACCCACAGAAAAAAAATTATAATAAATCGCCAATTTTAGTTTTATTAATTATAAATTATTTAAAAAAAAAAACTATTTTCTCTAACTTAACCAGTACGTAACATTTTTGCCTCTCGTTTCTCTTGCAATTCGCGCCTCTGGGCTTCAACTGTCATACGTCTCTCCTCCAGAAAAACGGCATATTCATCAGCCTTTAAGTCACGCACAATCTTAATGCCACAAGTACGAGCAACGCTCACCAGCATTTCACACATTTGCTACAGAGAGAAAATACATGTATAATTTCAGCATGAAAGTTTTCTATTGCAACAGATAGGTATTTACTTGCATTGTCAGCAAAGCATTTGGAGGATCTTGTATTTTAATAGCTGCTATTTCATACAAATGTTTCAATGTTATTTTTCCCGCTACTTCCTTTCCTGGATACATAGCTCCTTTTTGTATGCCAGCAGCCTGTTTAAGGAAAAACGTAGCCGGCGGTGAGTGTATACTCAAGTTGTAACTTCGGTCACTGTTTACACTTATGCGGCAAGGTAGAGGTACTCCTTCTTTCATCTCCGCTGTTCTGGTGTTGAAATCTTTACAGAAGGCAGCAATATTAATTGCTCGCTGCAAATTTTTTAAAGGTAATTAAAAGATATATTTGCTTTTTGCTTCCACATATAGTACCTGCCCCAACATGGGACCTAAAGGAGGGCCGGCAACTGCCATGCCAGCCGGTATGTTTGTTTTAAGCTTCGTTGTATGTGTTATTTTCTCCATCGTTTTCCTTATGGTTTTTAATTTACCACCCGCTTTAGACATGCTTAATATTTATTTATCTGAAAAATACGGAATTTCAATTATGGTTATGCAAAACGCAAATCATTTTTTGTCATACCGCAGCTGTTTTAACAAAACAGAGATACCAGACTAATGTAAACTTTTTACACATTTTGTACCACAGATCTGTGTTTTGTACAATAATAAACAATTTAAAGTTAACATATTTAATTGAATGATTCAAATACATATGAATGGTTCCTAATAAAATTCCTTATGTAGAAAATTTAAGAAAATATAAAAATAGTGAAGCTTAAATATAGTTTATGGACGCAGCTGAATATGAAAAAAGTTGTCCATGGGGTGTAAAATGCAATTTTAAGCAAAAAATGTTAAGCGAAAATTTTGAGGCTGACAATTAGTTTTAGAGTTACAGTTCTCGAAAGTTTGTATAGTATGGTATATATCCGGTTCTTCATGGTGGAATGAGGGAGTTCCTATTTAACCCTGGAGTTAATGTCGACGTCGTTGACGGCGTTTCAACGCCGAAAAAGTTGAAACAGATTGAACTTTTTCGGCGTCCAACGCGTTGACATTAACTGCTCTCATACAATTTCATACGATTCAACTTTTTTTTGACATTTGACGCCGTCAACGACGTCGACATTAACTCCAGGGTAATTTAAAAAATTGAAAAACAAAATCAGTTAATAAACGAAAAAGCTTTTTTTCATTGCTGCGTCCGTAAACAAGATTTGTTCCATGGATTCAATGGAGTTCTCATGTAATAAATTTGGCTTTTAATATAAGGCTCTAAGGTTTTCTTTACAAAATTTGGGTGGAATCCACTAATGAGCAGTAGCGAAATGGACATATGAACATTTCATATTATAGTTTTTAATAATAAATATTTCATGAGAATATCATGAAATATTAATATTTGAAGGAATCAAGCACAATTAAAGTAAATAAATATAAAAAAGATTCCAAATAATAAATTTACCATAGAAGTTTTCTAAAACCTTTCAAAAACTTAATAGCAGGATTCCCTGGAAAATAAACGTTTCATAAAGTATCTATTTTATAAAACCAAAAAAAAAATATATTACTTCGAAAAGGCATTCATATCGCCGTTTCGTTACAGATCATATTGTTCATCAATGGATTTTATTCCTACGTGTCAAACAAACTTAATTAAGCAAAACGACAACAAAATTTAAGAAAGTCTAATGAAAAAGATTTAAGGATGAGTTTATTCGAATAAAAAGTTTACACATCCCAAATCAAACCACAAAAACTTTTTTTAGAATATGACGATAAAACTCAGTCGAAATTTTTTTTAACTTTTATTATATTTAAAAAATTGCAGATTGTGTAGTTGACTCAAAAATATAAGAAAGAAAGTTACAGACTAATAATTTAAAAAAATTATACATGTGTTAAAAATAATGTTTCCCAAATAAAAGATAAATCACTAAAAATTAATAGTTTAATAATACCTAACCCAACTGTAAATGTATAAATATTCTACAAAAAAAGTAAACATAAAGTTTAAAAGCCACTAGAACTTTGACAAACTTCTGTTTTAAGGGATGTTAAACGGCTGACAGAAAATGAAAAATTTGTAGTGTGAAGTTTTTCAAGTTTTATTAAAAGTGTGAAGTAAATGAATAATAATAATAAAAGACTAACGTAAACGAAAGTATTGCTAAAAAATATTACGCAAAAAGAAGGATTAAAGTTTGACAAACTTAAAAACTTGATAAATAATAAAAAAAAGTGGTACTTAATGAAAGGGGGGTGAAAAGAAATGTTTTGTGTCTCAACACTAATACTGTGCTAATATTTTGAAAATATTTAAGGGGGGCTTCATTTGATAACAACCCTTTTTTTAAAGTAAAGTTAAAATTTTTCTTTTTACTTATCCGATGGTGCGTAACAAAACCCCATCATCTTCCTCGTCTTCATCATCCGGCAATGCCAGTAATAGTAGCAGCACCAAATCACCCATACGTCAAAATACTCATCGTAAATCGTCCAGTACTTGTAGTGTAGCTTTAATAGATGATGTCAAACCCTCCACATCCTCTGCCCGTCGTTCACCAAATTCATCGCCAGATGATGACACGGATGACTATGATTGTACACCCGTAAGCCAAAGATCAGCATTTGGTTCGGTGCATAAACAAAACCTCTACGTTGTTTCATTTCCCATCATATTCCTATTTAACATACTACGTACGCTAATCTATCAGCTGTTTTGTATATTTCGTTACCTGTACGGAGCCAGTACCAAAGTCATTTATCGTCCACACAAACGTGAATGTAATATAGAAATTGTTGTTGGTTCTTCTTCTTCAGGCACAACACAAAATTCAACTTTAACCACTGTGACATCGAAAGAAAGACATCAGCTGCTTGAGCAAGCGCACAACGCATCATCTACTGCCATTGCTCCATATCCACTTATTGGCTCACATCGCATACGTCCACAACAGCAGCTAGAAATGTTAAATAGAAATAATGCCACAGCGTCAGGACCCGGGCCTTGTGATCCGCTATTGGCAAAACAAAAACATCATCATCGTCGCGCTTTTGAATATATTTCAAAAGCATTAAAAATTGATGAAGAAAATGAAGGTAAGTAAAATTTGATTTTTGTTGTTATTATTATGTACAAAATACAAAATGAGTCATAACGATTACGTCGCAGATGAGAACAAAACAATGAAATAAAGAATAATTTTGTTTAAGCCGCAATTACGACATAAATGTATTACAGTAATTTCAGTTTGTTATAAACAATTCTCAAAAGCAAATTATTTCAAAAGTTTCTTTGCGCTAATATTCTGCTACGGTACATAATTATTTAATTGGCTTAAATCCAGTTTACGAGCACTGCTCCAAGAGAAAAAAAAGTTGCCTACGGGATGTAAAATGCAATCTTAAGCAAAAATTGTAAAGTCAAAAATTCGGCACCAACCCTTAGTTCAGGAGTTAAGGGACTCCTATTTTTACTTAACTTTTAAAGAAAACATATTAAGTGATAATTTTCGGGAAATCCCTTTATTTCCGAGTTACGGACCTCCAAAGTTTTTATGTATAATGTGAAATATCGACTATGTAGGAAATTTTAAGAAAGCGAAGCCGGTGTTGGATATACCATAGAAGAAAAAGTCTTTGCTTCCAGCCGAAGACCGGCTACGCACGAAATCTTTAGAAAGCAAGGCCTGTGTTGGTCATACCATAGAGGAGAAAATCTTTACGTTTCAATGAAAAAAATCGTTTTTTTTTTTGTCTTTTTTTTCATTCATCAAACATGAAAACTCCGAAACTAAGGGTTGGCGCCAAATTTTCCACTTAAAATTGTTTGCTTAGAATTGCATTTTTTTCTTTTGGAGCGGTGCCCGTAAACCGGACTTGTTCGATTTAATTATATTTAATTTTATAAAACTTTTATCCGGGAACAAAAACCAGAAAGTAATGCATAGGAAAATTTAGTGATCAATAACATCTCTTGAAACTTAAACCAGACTGACAGGTTTGAAGGAGTGTTGATTTGTAAAGATTTGAAAATGTGCAGCAAAAAATTACTTTTTATATTCATGTAAACTCTATAGGTATTATCTAAAGCTACATTCACTTTGTATAAATTGTACTGCATGGAATAAATGTTTTCATGTTCATTATACATACATGGGCCTTGTACTTATTTGATAAACCCATTGTGGCATTATGACTTTTCTAATAATTGCATTACATCAAAAATCAAAAAAAGTATTAGGAAGCGAAAGAAAAGTGGGAAATTAATTTGAAGGGAGTTTTAAAGTATTTTCATATAAGAAATTGAGTTTTTGGGCAAAAATTACATTTTTTTAAGTGATCACAGATTAAAGCCCTTTTCCTCTTAGGACGCATAGTTAACGAGATAATTGAGTTAATAAGGTTTTCCATATAAAAAAAATGAATTTTTGGTGAAAAAATTGAATTTTTTGTCTATCATTGAATTTTTTTAATTTTTAACATTGAATATTTTTAAATTTTTGACTATCTAAGGTAGTTTGTTTCTTGGCCTTAAACACTTGGACTTGATTTGGAGAAATTAGCTTTTGGGCTGTTTGAATAAGCACGCCAATATGAAAGTTACTTGTACAAAATTTTAAAATGTCATAAAAAGTCGCAACTCACGAACGCGTCGACCGATTTCGGTCGAATTCGGTTTGACCGTTCTTATGTTATAAAATCAGAACACATGTAACAATTTTTATATATGAAAAGTGGTATAAGTCCTTTTTTTCATATATTAAAATATTTAAGGGCTTGCGTTTGAATCAATATAAAAATATTGGACAACTGTAATAAAATCGAGTGATATTTTTTACACTATACACCTTTTAAATGTTATTTTGAAATCATAATTACTAAGCTCCACATAGACTAAATAAAATTTTTAAGAAATAAAAACAGGAGCAAATTTAAGTCCATATTTTTATAGACATAAGCTTCACTAAAATAAATTTTTATGTAAAAAGGAACAGTTAAAATGTATTAAAATTTATATACACGAATAACCAAGTAAAGAGGCTGCTGTAGTCGAGGTGGTAAGCACGTTGACTACAAATCTGGTTGCCCTGGGTTCAACCCTTGCGGCAATCAAAAAAAGTAAAAAGTGTTTTTTTTCTGTTTAATGGTATAAATACATAATCAGATTTAACATTAAAACATGCAGCCTCCTTCGTTAGTTGTTCTCTTCATAGCATATTCGCCGGCGAAGTAAAATAATTAATAAAAATGGCTTTATCTATCTCCTTTCACCACCTTCTCTCTTATCTATCCCTTTCCTAAAGAATGTAGCACGGTTACAACCTAAGTAGGTATTAATGCCTAAAGTGCAAGTTACTTTGACTTTAATAAGAATAAGTAAGGCCGAGGCCACGCAATGAGCGGTAAGCGGCTGAGCGGTGAGCGGCAGAGCGTCGAGTTTGAACGGCAAGTGGCTTATTACTGAGCGTCATTTCTGAGCGGTTAGTTGTTAAAATTCCATTGTCAAGAGAGGTTTGTTTAATGTTTTTACGTGAAAATCGTATTCATATTTACAAGAATTTAAAGCATTTAAGAAAAAAAAGAAGATTTGGTATTCAGCCTATAAATCAATCAAGGCGACATTACGGCGAATTTAACCATTTATAATCAAATGTGCGCAAATTTCCAGACACTCCATAATTTATCAGTTATATTTTTATTTTTAAAATTTGGTAATCTATCTTGCCATAATAACGGTCAGCTTTGTGCTTATGAAATTATAAGCTCTACATTTACTTTTGCCAAGTTTATACTTTGCCGCTCAGAAATCAACTAAAAGTTAGAACAAGTACTATTCTTGAGCGGCGCCGCTTAGCCACTTAAAAATGCCGCTTAGCCGCTCAGAAATGCCGCTCATTGCGTGGCCACTTCAATAGTATTCCATATGTTTTAATTTTTTACCGCTCAGCCGCTTACCGCTCTACCGCTCATTGCGTGGCCTCGGCCTAAGAGTTTTAAGCGGCTATTAGACGATCAAACTGTGAGCCTGTCAGCACGGCCTGATGAGAGAGAGTGTTTTTCTATTACACTATCACGCTAAGTTTGTCAAAACATCAGTGTGCAGCAGATTCTAAATAATAAAGTTCGTATTTGTGTAGCGAATGAATTAGTTGCAATATGTTTATTTTATTTTACAACATTAATTTTTGCATTTGTTTCTACTTTTTTTAATTTTTCTAAAAGCTTTTTTTAAGATTTTTGTTTTAAATTTCTATTTATATAACATCACTTTTTATTTGCCATAATTCCGGCAAACTTTCACATACTTTAAAAATTTCCTTTAAAATGCGAATTAAAAAACTTTATTCAGTTATTTCAAAAAGAAATATATTATTTTATTGTTTGTTTGTTTTATTTTTTATTAAAGATTTTGTTTTGATATTAACAGAAGAAGATAAAACTTAAAACCAAACCAAACTATTATTATTATAAAAAATTCATTAACTTATTGTATTGCATTTTCGGTATAAAACGGTAATGGAATTATAAAAATATGAGTGCAATATCATTTATTTAAAATAAAGCATGTTTTAAGTTGCTAATTTTTTATTTTACTTTTAACTTAAATTAGTTGGAATATTGTCTGTATGAACGAAAACTTTAAAGACAAAAGTATAAAAGTGCAAGTTTTTTAACAGCAGTTAATAAAAACTTCAATATAATATAAATAACCTATTACTTCTAATATCTTTATTCGCTTTATATTTAACTCATGCGCTCTGGCCAAGCCATCTTTACTGTTTGACGACAAAAACACAAATGAAATTTATACTGTGTTTGACAAACATGCTATTAAACGAGATAGCATGATGGCAAACACAAAATATCAAAAATTTTTAATTTTCATCCAGCGCCGCTGAAAAACAGGAAATTTACTCTTTTACACGAGTTTGATGGCTTGTCATCAGGCAGTGGTCACAGGCAAAGTTTAATCGTCAAAAAGCCGTTTTGTATTCGGCTATGTCGAATCTTATGTACCCTTCACCATTTATGTAAATCTAGTTTAGTGAAGTTACTCCAATCAAAAAAGCATATATTGGGGTGACGGAGATTTAAAAAATAATTTTACAATAAATAAAAAATAAAAAAATGACTTCGGCTCATACTGGGTTAAGCATTTTTTCAAAATTTTTGTATATTTTTTTTGTTTTTTAATTTATTATTCAAGCACAACGTCTTTTATTTTTTATTTTTTCAATATTTCGCTACTCCCTTGTGTAGCATCATCAGGACAAAGAAATAATTTTTTGAACACAAAAAAGCGACAACAAAAAATTTATAAAAAAAATTTTTTTTCAAACTAACATAAAACAAAAAACATAAAATTATTTTGTCATATAAAAATTCTTTTTGTAACAAAAAATAAAGTACAATATTATTTCTTATTTATCAAGTGTCTGTAAATTTGAGCTACATTTTTTTTTTTTTTTTGTCAAAATTCAGTTGCCATCCATAATCGACCTAATATATTGTCTTTCTGGAGGTTCAGTTGAGACGAAGTCTTCTCCTTTCATTTCCTACAAAATAAGAAATGAAGCTTTTTTCCAACAAGCATTATAATAGTGTTGGGCAGCATTATAATAGGGTTGGTTCTTTGTTTTTAATGTTTCCACAAATGTAAAATATCTGTCCTTCGGAAAAATTTAACGAAATTTGCTCTAATTAACTTACTAGGAATAAACTTATTCCATTTTCAAAAGAAATATTTGTGCGATAGAATTGTACACCAAATCAGTGTTTGTTTATTTTATGTCAAGATAGCTAATTAAAGTTACCGCTACTATTTTTTTTAATGGACTTATACCAGTTTAAAAAAAACCAGTTCATATATAGATAAACAAATTGTTTTGAAATTATAGAAACTAGCGTTTGAGTATTTTATCTTTTTTTCTAGGCCACAAGGAACTAGCAATCGAATTGTATCGGAAAGGGATTAAGGAATTGGAAGATGGCATTGCTGTTGACTGCTGGAGTGGTCGTGGTGAAGTTTGGGAGCGTGCCCAACGTTTACACGATAAAATGCAAACAAATTTGTCAATGGCTAGAGATCGTTTACATTTTCTAGGTAATTGCAAATAATTATTTCATATTTGTTCAATTTAACTTTTAAAAGACCCAAAGTACTCCAATTTTATTGGCATGTTGTCTAAAAAAAAATAATTTTTTGTTATTTAAGTTTTGTTTTTATTATTTTTTTATTTATTTTATGTTTTTTTTTTTTGTTTTTTTATGTCATAAACATCATTTTGTTGTTGTATTTTGTTTTGTGGTATTGATAAAAAAAACTTCGAAAACAAACATGTAGAGTTGCGTGACGAACAATTACGTTTGGAACAACTACAACTAAAAGAGAAAGAACAAAAGACGATGGAAAGCTTTAATCCGCCTAGTTTAAAATGTAGAAAAACTGCAGGAGTTTCGGCTTTAGCAAAGACGACATCAACTGCGTCAAATGTACAAATCGTGCAACCCATGCAAATAGATTCTAATAGTAGTTCAACTACAATTCCAATGGTTCGCACAAACAATACCACTAAGTTACGCAGCATAGCTGCACATAATATAAGATATAATAATTCAAATACAACTACTACCTCCTCAACTAGTAAGGTGTCGTCTACTGCAGGTAAGTTTTTTATGTTTTGTTAAAGTAATAAAAATGATAATAACAAATCAAGGGGGCACTTTGTAATGTTTTATTTTTTTATTTTTGGATATACAAACATATTTTTCCTTTAAATCCAAAAAAAGTTTACAGCAAAGCCTTTCTTTTCTGAGAGAAATTGTCTCATCATCATCACACAAAATGCACGTTAAACGAAATGATTTTTTGGTTTTTATTATAATAATTTTTTTAAATATTATTTACTGCTTTTTTGAATGGAATTTATTCAGTAACATATTCATTTTTAGCGATTGATAAAATTTAATTGATTTTTATTTGTGTTGGTTTTTTTCTAGCTTCTGGTCGCAAACTCACAGTAAGCACTAAACGGCCCGGAAATTTGGCTGTTGCAAATAAATCTCAAACATTACCACGAAATTTGGGATCAAAAAATGCAATAGCTGGCTTACCACGACAACCTATTAAAACGGCTGCTACACCTCCTGCTGTTCGTAGGCAATTCGTAAGTTAATTTTTATGAGCAACAGAATAAAAACAAATTCGTAAACAAATTATTTTCCTGAGGAAACCAAGTAGGTTAACAGAACAATAGACTATATTTGAACGAATTTATATAAAATTTTATATTTTAAAAATGCTGATATTGCTTTAAATTATTATAATATTAGCATTATATAAATTGCTTAGTTATAATGTTCTTTCCTAACTAGAACTATTTTCTTAATAATTTCAAGATGTTCTCATAAAATACTTATTCACCCTTATCGCGAATCTCAAGGGAATAAATCCTAGGGAATAATTTTGTTATTCCCTAGAACAATAAATTCGCATCGCCAATTGTTAGGGAATAAAATAAACATCTGTTGCAATTCGAACACTATTGTGAATTGATGTAATTATATTTTTTACGTGTAAATAAATTGTTATTTCTTGCAAAATGAATAGTATTTCGATGAGATACAAGTTGTTAGAAGGAAAAAAAATTATTTGAAAAAATTACGAGAAGAAATTTGAGAGATGCGTCAAATTCAATGTAAGTGAAAACAGGAAGAATTGTTGGCATTATGTACATATGAATATAAATAAATTCTTTGCAGGTTCCAACAACATTATAGAGTAAGCAAAGTAGCTTTCAAATATCTACTAGATATATTGGTACAGAACTGCTTACCTGATAGAAAGTCGTCAGCGGACGTTGGTGTAGCGCAATATACTTTTCGTGAGATGTTAGCAGAAATTTTAACGATTTTTGAAAACAAACTTTGTCCGAATTGGATTTGTTGGTCAAATATAGAGCAACAATAACCTATTGCCAGGGAATTTTTTGAAAAATATCGCTTCTCAGGCTTTAAAATAAAATCAAACAATTATCGACTATTTTAAAAAATAACAAGAAAACTGTTTACATTGTGTTTCTTTTTTTTAATTCCCAAGCAAAATGTTTGTGAATGAAAAAATTCACATAATTTTTCTGGAAAAACCCACAGAAATAAAAATCAGCGATACCATATTTTTTTCAAACATGCAAGTTTTTTCACGTTGAAATAATTCTCTATTGCAACTTAAGGGAGAAGGGAAATATTTCGAGGGAAAAAATATTCACGATAGGGTTGATTATTTTAAACTAAAAAACGAAAAGTATTACTGCGGGGAATGCATATCCATATGGACATTTCGCTACAGCTGGAATACATTTATATAATAATAATGTAATACTTATAATAATCTAATACTTGAAGGAGTAGTATAAAAATGATTCCAAATAATAAATTTTCTTATACGAATTTATTTTTAAAACATTATTTATTTACTTTAACCTGCTTGATTTCTTCAAAAAAAAAAAAAAAAAAAACTTCTAACGCGAAACAATTTTGCGATACTCTTACAAAATATCAATCAACAACAAAGTGGAAGGGCGTATTTGTATGGCTAATTGCGAACGACTGCTCACATAGCTCGTCAATAACTTTTTCCCTCAATTAGCTTAGAAATTACACACCAAAGTCTTAAACAAAATTGATTGATTGATTGATTTACATTTTTAACCAGTAAAGTAAAAAGGTAACAAAATCTAATAATGTAAGAACATTTTAAACTTATTCGCATAAGATATCATAGTTTTCTAGATGAACAACTAAGAAATTTGTAGGAGGTATGTCACGATCTCTTTTTCCTACCGTTTGCTGTGTGTATGTAGAGTATGAAAGATACGATGGCCGCTGGCTTCTCCCTATCTGCCTCTATGTTTATAATTAGTAACAAAAATAGACTTTGAAAATTCAAAACAATTGTATTTTTCTTACTTTATTAAAAAGCCAGATGTTTAAGAAATATAAATTTTTTTTAAAATGAATAAATTTTTTTTCAGTCCTCTGGCCGAAATACACCTCCTCAACGATCTCGTACACCGATAAGCGGCATTAGCAGCGGACAATCTAATAGTGGCTCAAACACTCCGAGTGTTAGTGTAAAAGGCGTTGAACAAAAATTAGTGCAAATAATTTTGGATGAAATTGTTGAAGGTGGAGCTAAAGTGGAATGGAGTGATATAGCTGGTCAAGACGTAGCTAAGCAAGCATTACAGGAAATGGTTATATTACCGGCAGTAAGACCAGAATTGTTTACAGGTAACTTACAAGTTCATATATATATATTTTTTTCATTTACTACTCATTTACGAGGGCTGCTATATATATTTCTGGCCTGGCAACACTGAGTGCTGCCAAGTGCAATCTGACATTTCCATTGGAAAGTTTGTCATTTTTAAGCATAATCGTACTCAAAACGTTTTGACGTACGACCATTATTTGTTTTGTTTACAGTGACTTGAAAAAATTAATATAGAAAAAAATGGAATTAACTCATTTTCGTGCCATCATTTTTCACAACTTTCGACGTGGATTATCACGACAAGAGTGCATTGATGAACTTAAATCTTTGTATGGCGATGAAGCACCATCCTATAGCACTGCGAAAAATTAGTATAATGAATTTAATCGTGGCCGAAGCTCGCTCAAAGACGAATTCCGTGAAGGTCGTCCAAAAACGGCTGTTGTGCCAGAGAACATTGATGCCGTGCGTGAACTCATAATGCAAGATCGACATGCGACATACCGAGAGATAGAGACATCCTTGGACATTTCTTCCATTTCGATACTGCATGAACACCTGGCCGTAAAAAAGGTTTGTTCTCGTTGGATCCCGCACAATTTGAAAGTCGCTCAAAAAAAGGCTCGTGTCGATTGGTGCAAAGAAATGTTGCAAAAATACAATTGCGGTGCTTCAAAAGACGTTTATAAGATCGTCACAGGTGACGAATCATGGATCTATGCGGATGAGCCCGAAACGAAACAACAATCGACCGTGTGGGTCTTCAAAGACGAGCAAAATCCTACGAAAGTTGTTCGTGGAAGAAGCACTTCTAAGCAAATGGTCGCCTGTTTCTTCGGCAAAGCTGGTCAAGTGGCGACTGTTCCGCTTGAGCAACGTAGGACGGTCACTTCTGAGTGGTACACTACAATTTGTTTGCCTGAAGTCATCGGAGAAATTCGAAAAACCAACAAGAGAAGACGAATCATTGTTCACCATGACAATTCGAGCTCTCACACATCGGCTCAAACCAGAGCGTTTTTGACCGGCCAAAACGTCGAATTAATGGGTCATCCGCCGTACAGCCCTGACTTGGCACCTAATGACTTCTTCTTGTTTCCGCACATCAAGAAAAAATGCGTGGTCAACGATTTTCGTCGCCAGAAGAAGCTGTTGAAGTGTTCAAAAACCATGTTTTAGAGGTGTCTCAATCGGAGTGGAAAAAGTGCTGCGACAACTGTTTTGAGCGCATGCAAAAGTGTATAAATCATGCTGGAGAATACTTTGAAAAACAATAAAACCATTTTTGATTATAAATATTCGCATTTTCACTATTAGGCCAGAAATATATAGAGCAGCCATCGTATTACATTTACTAGGAAAGAAGTTTTTTAAAATATTCTACATGTTTTAACGATAAAATTTGTATTAATATTTTTCTTAGGGTTACGTGCTCCTGCTAAAGGTCTTTTACTTTTTGGGCCACCAGGAAATGGCAAAACTTTGCTTGCGCGAGCAGTAGCTACTGAATGTAGTGCTACTTTTCTAAATATTTCAGCGGCTTCTCTTACTAGCAAGTATGTTGGCGATGGCGAGAAATTAGTTAGAGCACTTTTTGCGGTGGCTAGAGAAATGCAGCCCTCTATTATATTCATTGATGAGGTCGATTCTTTGCTCTCGGAGCGCAGTAGTAATGAACACGAAGCATCTAGACGTTTAAAAACTGAATTTCTTGTCGAGTTTGATGGTTTACCAGGTAATCCCGATGGTGATCGTATTGTTGTTTTAGCTGCCACTAATCGACCTCAAGAGTTAGATGAGGCGGCATTAAGACGTTTTACAAAACGTGTTTATGTGGCATTACCTGACTTGGAAACACGTGAATTGTTATTGCGACGTCTGTTACAAAAACAAGGCAGCCCGCTAGATGCAGATGCTCTTAAACGACTTGCCAAACTTACCGAGGGCTATTCCGGTTCAGATCTAACAGCTTTGGCTAAAGACGCAGCCCTAGAGCCCATACGCGAATTAGATGTTGAACAAGTTAAGTGTTTGGACATAAGTTCGATGCGTCCTATAACAGAAAATGATTTTCATAATTCGCTTAAACGAATACGCCGATCAGTGGCTCCACAGAGTTTAACATCTTATGAAAAATGGTCTCAAGAATATGGTGATATCACCATATAAAAAATTAAAACTTTATTTACACAAACACTTTTACAACACAAACACCTACACTATAATAACTCACAGCCACAGACATCTTGAAATACTCCACCAATTAAGAAATAACAAATTGTTTTAAACATAATTAAATGCATATATGATGTACTCAATTACTTAATGATTTTATCCCTTACATTTATCTAATCTATCACCACTGCAGCAAAAATAATTTTGTAACAAGCTTCACTGTACTCCTACCTCCAAATGCATAACATCCTGCTTAAACCTAATTTCAACACGCCACGAAATCGCAAGTGATGTTGTTTGGCAGTTGTATTCTTAAGGAGTTTATATGTGAGTGTATCCCAAGTTTTTTTGTTTTTGTTTTTTTTTTGTGTTTTTTTTTTTTAATATTATTTAAGTAATTTAGCTGTTAGTTTTAAGTTTTTCTATTAGTTTTTATTGTTAGAAACAATTAGCCTTAAAACAGTTTATGTATCAGCGTCATTTTAATAGTTTCTTGTTGTTTATCTTCGAATTTTATAAAAAAAAAATGTTTCATATTCTTGATTTTCATTTAAATATAGGTTGACTTCCAAAATCTATTAATACAAAGTTTGTATACAGTTTTGCTGCGGTATTTAAATCTTGTACATAAACAAAGTTGCGAAACAAAGCATCAATTTAGAAACTGATGCGCTTGTTGCTCGTTTGCAACGTTTTTAATACTTGTCTGCGACATTTTGGAATAATATGCATTGTAAACATTTAGTACCGCGGCATTATGAAACACAATACATTGTTCGAATATAAAGCAACTGATGTTTTGGAAGTCAGCCATATACAAAGCTTAACTAGAAATGTTAAATTAAATTTTTTCCTTAATGTTTATATACTAAAAACTATGTATTTAAGGTATTTAATTTATTATGTTTAATTTGAGATTTGTTTTAAAATTTCATAACGGTTTTGCATATGTATTGGTTAACAGCGTTTGCCATTTTTGATATAAAATAAATTATTAAAAAAGACAACTTATTATAATTTTGAAACTGAAGTTAATTTAAATGTTTGTTGAAGTTTTTTATATGTAACAGCGATTTTGTAATCATATGTTTAAAATCTTAGAGCAATTGCATCTGTATCAGGTGTATTTTCTATATTCAATAATACTTAATGCATGCTTTATTAGAATGATGGTATTTAGAAATATAGAAATATTACAGAACCATAGTATAACTCCAATAGACATAATGAGTTTAAAAGAATTATATATTCTTTGTTACTTGTTAATGGAAATAATATTTAATCGTACTTAAAAAATATATAACGAGTGCTTGTCTTCTCAGATTATCGACAAGCGTGTTGCTTGATTCATTCGCCTTAATTTTTTATGTTAAAACTGCAAGTAATTATAAACTCATAATTGGCTAAAGTTGAACAAGCATTTTTCGAGAAGTCTTAAGAAGTACTTAAGTAAATAATTTGCTTTAATAAAAAAAAGTGCAGACAATCTAACAGCCATACCTAAACAAGAGCGGAAAGCGTTTTTTTTTCTGTCAAAAGTTTTCATGCCCATATGTTTTGCATGTAGCATACCGAAATAACTTGGCGGCAACGCTTTACAATTGGAAAATCTAATTTGAAAAGGCGTTTAAAAATAATAACACAAATTCAAATAATTCATTTTCGTTTTTATTTAATTTAACACAAACACTAGAATTTTTATTCTTGTTAAATTATCGGGGAAGTTTATATTAATTTTGAAACAAATTGAGGTTATGTACGCTGTTCAAAAATGAAAAAAAAATATTGTCTACGGAGCGTAAAATGCAAATGTATTCAAAAAATGATAAGTGAATTTTTGGGGCTGCCCTAAGTTTCTTTATTTCTTTTATAGCTCTTGCTTAAGTATGGCATTTCAGCGTAGAAGCTATGAGGATGAAAACGTTGCGCTTTAATTTAGGTATGGCCGTAAGTTTTTTTTTTTAACATATTTACATTTTATACTTGTCTTTCAAGAAAAGCACATTTTAAACGACAAGAAATACAAATAACACTAAAAATACGATTTATACGATATTAACCAGAAGTGGGGTATGTTTGTCATTACCGTTTAAGGTTTTTTTGGGTTTATATGCTTCATCTTAAGTAGTGATAAATTTCAAATGATTTCAGTGTTTATTTTTGTTTCAAATTTATTTAATTTTCTAAAAATAAAAATTTGCTATTTGTCGTTTTAACACACCATAAATATTTTTATTATTTGTTAATTTAAAACACAGTTTTTTTTATAAATGTTGCAAAAGGAAGTCTGTCCATCATATCACAACGATTTAAACTCAGTTTCATGTTGAAGTTAAAATAAAACAATGAATGAATATTAAAAATAAACGCAGCCTCTTAATATCAAAAATGGTAACGTCTTAGTTATTTTATTATTAATTATTTTTTATTATTATTATGTTAAATTATCATCATTCCAAATATTATTATAAATTATTTCATTTTAGAAATTTTATATTAAACTTTTCATTCATGCTGTACTCTACTTCTATACAATAATATTTCTTTAAAGATTGTTTCGATTCTCGTTCTATTCTATGAAAATGTTCAAAATATTAAATAAAATTAAAATGTTTAAAAGCTTAAGTGTATTATTAAGTAACACTATTATTATTATTATTTAATTTTTTGTTTTGCAAAATATTTAAAATAATTATAATATCAGAAGATAAATATTTTTATATAAAAACTTTCATGGGCGTATTAATTTTGGGCTTACCAAGGTTAAAAAAAAAAATGGCCCTAATAATTATTCAGATATATGAATTATGAATAAAAGTTATTGGTTTAAAAATAATTAAAATGGATGCGACTAGTTTATACCTAAATTATTTGACATGTAAGTCATGCAAGGATAAATGGTCTACAAAATTGATGTAATTAAATTATTGGCATTAAGTTTTTGCGAAGCAAAATATAGCGTTCATCCTACGATTTTTTTTTACTCTACTCTTTTTTAGGTTTTTTATTATTTATTTTGTTGTTTTATTTATAAACATCATCTAAGGTAGATAGATGCTAAGAATGCTGATGAAAGACTTAGCGATCCAGAAAGTGCAACATTTGATTCTGCTAGCGTCTAATTCTTCTTGTTTTCTTTTTCTTATTCGTAAAACTGGAATTGACAGAATTAATTCGAATAGAACGTTTACATTTAAAGAACGAATATTTAGCTAGGACTTAAGAAATCTGTTTCGATCGGTGCTTTCACATCACTATGGAAAATATTTTAAGAAACTTTGTTCTAGAATTCACTGCACATTATTTGCGGACAAAAAATGTCTTATTTCAAAAATAAAATAATAATTTCAGTAATAATCTGAAGACAATCTGATACTGATCCAAGTGGCCGAAAATTCGTGCAAACACTGCCGTAACTGCTTCTGATCAGCTGTTTTTGCACATTGTCAGATACAAATTTTATGATCTCTTCATTTTTTTTACAGTTTAAGAGTATTCAAAAAATCTGGTATTTTGCAAGACGTTGCACAGTGGCGTGAAATACAAAAAAAAAATTGAATAAAAGTCTGCAACTTTTAAACTATTTACCCGATTTTTATGAAACAAACTGTGATTTATAGAGGAGGTCATAAGCTTTACGCCTATTTTATTTGGATACACCCTGTTTAGTACAGGATAGTTACCAAAGGGCGTCAAAGTAGGTAACCTCGAATTTGAAAAATGTTTAAAAGCTCATAACTTTTTCAAAAGTGAATCTACATAGATATTTAAAGGAAAAGCGTGCTTAGAATTTACATGGTATCTTTAATACTTTTAGAGAAATTCAACTTTTAAATTTAAAATACAAAATTCTTACCTTGGCATTTTTTAGTTTTTCACCTGAAGTTTTTTCAAAACACAAGTTCGAATAAAACAGATTTAGAAATCTATTACTATAAGAAATAACTTGTAAAAAGTTTTTTTCTTTGACTTCATTAGTTTAGTGGTAATAATTTTTTTAATTTGAAATTTTATAAAAATTTAAAAAAATGTGAAATTTTGGTCAAAAAGTACTTTAAGTTTTATTTAGTAGATTTTTAGCGTTTTTCAGTTAAATAATAAAACTTTTAACTTTCTCTTTAAAACAACGCTTTGGGTAATCCACCTGTTATCTTTTTATGCAATTTTTAAAAAGCACCCTACAGTTAGCATTGTTCAAATATGGGCAAATTTTTTAACAAAAATCTAAGTGTTCGAGACTGTAAAAAATTGCACGCGCATTTTCATTCTTTTTATGACCAACTCTTCTAGTACCATTGGTTTTTAGTAGTTTGCCAAATTTTGCACATCCTGCGCATAAATGGGTTCTGGGGAGGCGATGAAAGAAAAGAGAAGAATTTTTTTTACACAAAAAATAATCACCGCTATCATAAATATATTCACCCCTATCATGAATATACTTTCACTCGAAATTTTTTCCCTTTTCCCTAAATTGCAATCGTGAATGAATAATTCACGTGAACAATTTTTCACTTAAATAAAAATTTCCCTTATCGGGATTGATTTTTTCCCCTGTTTCCTTAGATTTGTTCACTTAAATTTTGCGGGGGAACTGCATACATTAGGCAAGTTTTTATATGTTTTAATTAGAATATTTACATCAATAACACATTTTTTTAATTCAACATCAGTTACTGCAGTGCAGACTGACATTATGCTCGTCAAGATGCAAAACAAAGAGATATCTATTGGTTATAAATTTATGAAGATTTTTTATTTAACAAATATATTTTAAATGATCAGATTCAAAAATTTATTTTATTGAAATGGATCAGTAGCAATGTCTAGGGTAGGTTAGACAGGCAGCCGTGTTGCGACAGCCCACTTGGGTCCATTGATTGGAGCTTTTGTCTCTAGGGTTCAAGGGCTTTTAAGCGCCTTGCACGTCACGTTCTTAAAATAAAATTGTTCTCTGTTGTAGTATCTTCTCCTTTTGCAACAACACAATTATTAATATTTTTAAATTTTTTATAACTTTAAAAAATTTGGAATATTTTTTTCCCTATTTATATTTTCTTCTTTCTAATTTGTATTCAGTACGAATTTATAGCGGGAACAAACGTTCCCATGACACTCACGATAGCAATTTTCCCTTCATGGGGAATGAAAATTTCATGGGAACAAAAATTTTACATTTTGTTCACGATAGGGGTGAATATTTTAGTTTAATCAATATTAAAATTTATTATTCGGAATCTTTTTGATTTCAATTAACTTCAATCGTGCTTGATTCCTTCAAATATTAATATTTCATGATATTCTCATGAAATATTTTTTATTTAAAACTATAAATTCAAATGTATTACTGCGTAGAAAGCATATCCATATGGCCATTTCACTACTGCTCAAATAGCTCATCAGTGAATTTTATCCAAATTTTGTTTAGAAAATTTGAAAGTCTTATATTAATTGAATCAATATGACAAAAAGACAATCAACCCTTTGTGAATAAAATGTGAAATTTTTACTCTACCCGAACTGAAAATTGGTATCGGGAATTTCACGTGAACAATTGTTTTCCACAACTTGAATATTGTTATCATTGCATTTGCAAAAATTAAAAATAAAGTTGTTTACGGGGTATAAAATGCAAATTTAAGAAAAAATTGTAAAATGAAAAATTTTGGACTGACCCTTAGTTTCGCCGTTACGGATCTCCAAAGCTTGTATGTACAATATGGCCTACATTGAGGCAATTGACCTGTTACCTTAAATCTCGTTAAGAAGGATGTCACTTTAAATTTTATTTACAAATTTTACCCTAAAATTACTTCTTACCAACCTAAAACATTTTATTAGATGAAAAATACTTACTTATATATGAATTCCATTATCAAAATCAAGTTGAATAAAACAGTGAAAAGATTTCACATTTCACGCAAAGAGAAAATATTCATGATAAGGGGAATTTGATTTTTAAGTGAAATGTTAAAAAAAAAAATTTCATGTGGAAAATAAATCGCGATGTTTTATGCAGCTTTTTTTATTTAAAAATCTACTGCAAAAAATAAAGCACAGCTGAATAGAAGAGGTAATTACCTATCCACTGATATACAATTTGTACATCTTTTTTTATTAAAACAGCTGTAAATGATGCACGCAATTATGGTACCTCGCCCCTTGTTTTTTATTACTTTCTTCTTTGAAATATGCGATTTTGTTCTTTTTTTAAAGCAGCAATTAAATATTTTTTAGAAGAACATGCAAATATGACAAACTGTACTTTTAGACGTACAAACCCATGTTTGCGCACGTATGTACCTTTTCCTGGCGGTTTCTTTTTAAATGATGCCTTTCTTACCGAACATTTTATTAAAATTTAATTTTTATTATAACAATGCAATATAAAACAAATTTTGGGAATAATAGTTTAGTTTATTTTTCTTTTTAACTGACTTCAAAAAAAGAAGGAGGTTTTACAATTCGGCTGTATGTTGCTTTTTCAGTCAGTCATTTCTGATCCGATTTTTAAATTTTTTCGTAATATGATTGACTTACAGATTGGTCCCATTTTAAAAACAGTTCATAATCTTAAAAATTAAAGGGTGTCCTCATACAACATACATATTTTTTACGTGTATTATGAACTGTTAAGGGCGATTCTGTAAAATTTAAAATGACTGCGTATTACTATGGCTCTCAAAAACAAGAAATTATTCAAAAATAAATAAAAAAATTAAAGGGTTCCCCCATAATTAATGTAAATTGACTTATATGAGCCTATCTTTTGAACCGTTGTAGACAAACGCTTGCAAATTGGACAGAATGTCGATTGCTATGGCCGTTATAATAACAAGTATTAATATTAAGAATTATAAATTAAAGGGTGCGCCAATAGTTCATTAAATTTGATTTATATGGCCATACTTGAAATTTACAACAAACCTGTATTGCTAAGTCCGCTATAACAACAAGTATAAAATTTGGATTTGGAAGTTAAAGGGTGTTCCAATAGTTAATGTAATTTTGTGTATGTGACCAAAGTTTTGAACCGTTATAGACAGAACGCTGAAACTTAAAAGGGACCTGTATTTCTAAGTCCGCTATATCAACGAATTTTTAAAATAGGTTTTTAGAAATTAAAAAGTGTCCCATAATTACTGTAGATTTACTTATATATGCCTATCTTTTGAACCGTTATAGACAAACGCTTGTAAATTTGACGCAATGTCGATTGCTATGGCCGTTATAGTAACAGCTGATAATATTTAAAATTATAAATCAAAGGGTATACCAATAGTTCATTTAATTTAGCATGTGGCCATACTTTTAAACAGTTGTAGACAAACGGTTGAAATTTACAAAGAACCTGTAATACTAACTC
Source organism: Gymnosoma rotundatum (assembly GCA_916610165.2). Lineage (NCBI taxonomy): Eukaryota > Metazoa > Arthropoda > Insecta > Diptera > Tachinidae > Gymnosoma > Gymnosoma rotundatum. The sequence continues at coordinate 64,465,319 of OU744336.1, forward strand.
CTCTATAACAAGTATAAAATTTGGATTTGGAAATAAACGGGTGTCCCAATAGTTGATATAAAATGGTGTATGTGGCCGGCCTTTTGAACCGTTATAGACAGACAGCTGAAATTTACAAGAGATATGTTTTTCTAAGTCCGCTATAACAAGAAGGTTATAATTTGAATTAAGAAATTAAAGGGTGTTCCCAAAAATAAATTCATTTGTTCTATATGGCGCTATTGTTTGAAAAAAAATTAACACTCGTATGTTACTTTTAACTTTTTATTTACTTACATTTTTGAATAACTGTAATAAATAAAAATAATTCCGTGAGCTATTAACCTCTTGCTTTACTTTCAATAAAAAAACCATAATATTGGATTCTATGACACCTAAAACCGATAAAATTTCAAGTTCGAACACAAAACCGATAACTTGTATTTCATGACACCAACGCGATTTTTTTTGTCGGTTTTAAATCCAATTCCAATAAAATTGGATTCCATGACAACCCCGATTAATAAAAATTAAACATTAATAAAATTTAGGTAAGACATCATTTATAAAGAAACAACCAGGAAGAGGTACGTGCGCACACGTGGGTTTGCCGCGTCTAAAAGTACAGTTAGTCATATTTGCATATTCTTTTAAAAAATATTTAATTGCTGCTTTAAAAAAAGAACAAAATCGCTGATTTCAAGGAAGAAAGTAATAAAAAGTAGAATCACTTATTAGAACACAATAAAACAAGAGATTTTTTGGGCGAGGTACCATAAATGCGTTCATCATCTACAGCTGTTTTAATAAAAAAGATACGTGCACCAAGATAGCGTCGATTCTAGGAATTAAAAAATTGGACTGAGTATTTTTAATTAAAAAATAAAATTAGTATAAATTTTGGATTCTAAAAGAAAAATTTATGTAAATTATAAATAAATAAACAAAACATTTGTGTATTTAGAAAATAATTATAAAAAAGCGTTTTTACTGGCCACTAAAAAATTTTTTATTTTTTTCCATGGAAACTATGATACTCTCAGCCTAAATGGCCATGCAATGTTAAAGTAGACACCTAGACAAATAAAATTTACCAACCGTGCTACAATTCCGCCGAGCAGAAAATTGGCTTCAACCTGAGTGGGCTCAAAAAAGCGTTGCTGATGTTTCCCATGGAAACTATCACACTCTGGCATAAAAAGGCCAAATGACGCTGTAACTTAAATAGATATTTGGGAAAAAAAATGCCTCAAAAAAATTCATAGTATAAATCTGGACTACGTCAACACGTTTTGGTAACAATTTTTAGTTACTGAACAGACCTTATGTACAACAATTCTAATTGTTTCTGTAAAAACAAAATATAAATAAAACAATTTTAAAGTCCTGTGACTTGTTTTAAAAAAGATGGAGAATATATTCATTCATTTCACTATTTTTAGAGCTTCGTCATTTCCAATGCGTGATTTCTTTTAAAACGTAATTTTGTTTGTATTGCTATGACCCCACCTTGGAAAACTTAATAAAAAAAACTCGAAAATGGGTGTTCCAATAACAAACTTGTTTATTAAGTAATTTTTAGAATTTACAGTTTGTGTAACTGTTGTATCCACTATAAATTGGCTTAACTTCTTAACTGAACCGTAAGAAGTAAAATTTTGAAGGTTGGTATTCGAAAAAGAAAAAAAAATACTACTGTGAAAATTAAGACACAAAAACTCTTAACTTTTTTAGTTTTATTTTTTATTTTATTTTTACATAAAACGCATTCAGTTTTTCATTTTTACATATTTTTAATTTCATTTTATTTTCCTTTAACGCTAAAAAATGGCGTTTCTTAAATATATTTTTTCGGTTTTTCTTTATAATAATTTATTTAGTAGTTTTTTTTTTTATTCTTTCTTTCGTTCTTCTGCTGCATTTTTAAACTTCATCCTAATATCGAATTTTAGTAAAATAAATATCATTTCAACAATAAATTTAAGTTTTTGTTTTTTTGTTTTTGGATTATCTTATAGAGATTAAAATCCCAGTCATATTTTCGACGTTATTAAACGTTGAATTTTGAGTAGTTACTTAATTCAAATGTCTTGTTTTTTTTGTTTTTGTTATTGTTGGTGTTTTGGTTGCCTCACACGATTTTTTTTTTCTTTTTGTTTTGTGTTGTTTTTAGATACATAAATTACATTTTTGTAGAAAAAATATTATATGATTTATGACTAATAAATCAGATTTTTGTTTGCTAAGCAAAGAAATGAGAGATGGTAACGACAGTATGATAATAAAATGTGAAAAGGACGAAAAAGTGACAGATTCCTTAGTTTTAACTATCACTTGTTTGTTTGTTGTTGATTTTGTTTGTTTTCTATAGTTTCTCTTATTTCACAATAAAGATTTTTTAAAGTTTTAATATTTTTTTTTTTATTTTTTATTTCTATAATTATTCTTTTTATTTTAAATATAATTTAATTAACAACGACCTAACATCTATGTTTGTTTTTTTTTTTTTTGTTTGTTTTGAGATTGTAAGCGAATATTACAAGATATATGGCGAATTATGACAGGGAGGGAATTTGGATTGTTTTTGCTTTGGATTGTTCTTTATTTTGAAAGAAGAAGTGAAGGAGAATTTGTTGCAGAAATCAATGCCATCATATCATCACAGAATATCTGTTAATGTCTGCTCAACTTCATTTTTAGCTAAATGTTAAAAAATAGTGAAGTGATTCGTTGTTTAATCTAATGATATTTCACATAATAAATAAATCAATAAATAAAAGTGGAATGAGATAATTTCGATTTCATTTTTTTTTCTTTTGTTTTCTTTCTTTTTTTTTTATCAAAGGCAATTGATGTTTTTGGTGTTTAAATATATTCTTCAAAACTTTTTGTATATGAAGTGTGTGTGGTGCTATGAATTATGTAAAAATTATATATATATATATGAAATAGTTTGACTGCGCATCATAAACAAATTACAATTAATGTTGTGATATAAAGCAATCATTTGATTTCATATCGTCTCTTTTCTGTAGTTTTTATTAGAAGGTGCTGTGAGCTGGCAACATTATTTGGACCCTAAGTAGGCTTGGCGCAAATAGCTGGTAGTACATGTACATACAACAAGGTACGTGTGTAAAAAAAAACATATATATTGTATTATTCGCAAACAATCAAGGAATATAGCGAGAGAGATTTGTTTGTCTGGTTTTCGTTTGTTTTCATCTTTTTCATGCTTTGCCTCATTTATTTTTAGTTTTGTTTGGATTCTTTAACGCAACTTTAATAATGATTTAAAGTGATTTTTGTTTTTTTTTTAAATTTTGACAGCATAAGAAATTTTTAAGCATGTTTGTGTACAAGTTGTAAATATTTTCAGAGTGTTCACAAACATTGTGTTCTCTTCTCTCACTTTCATTTTGTAATTTTAGGTTTTTTTTGTTTTATATCTTAATAATACAACATCACACTTGTTCATTTGTCCAAATACACCTTCTTTGTTCTTGTCTCAATAAGACAAGTTAAAAAACAACACTCTCTAATATTTTGTTTCGGTTTTAACAAAATTTGTACAAAACATGCTCTAGGTTTAGTAGCTTCATTGGGTTTGATATTGGGGCATTGCAGCGCTATACATCATTTGAGGCCCCAGAGAACCATTTGCCGCTGTGGCTGCTGCTGTAACACCTGGTACTACTGTTCCTGGTACTCCCCAAGCTACATTCGGCTGAACCATCCTATAACCAGTAGCTGCAAACAGAAATGAAAATTTAAAACAAATATTCTTTAAAAAAATATTTCAAATTAAAAGATTTGCAAAAAAAATAACATACGCATGCCTCCAGCTTGTTGCGCGCTTGCTGCATAAGCGTATGGATAGTAACCCTGTTGCATATATTGTGTTTGCATTTGCGCTGCTTGGTAACCCTAAAAAGAACAGAAAAATGTATATGTATATACGTATATTTTTTTATACATTAAATTAATATTTATTTATTAAAAAACGTTCTTGTTCGGTTCATACTCGATTTAACCGACTTGAACACAAAGCTAAAAATTGAACTTTAAGAAAACAATTAGTAAAATTTCCAAAAGAACTTTACTGTTGATTATGTATCATCAGTCAGTCTTTTAACAACAACACTCAATTTTCATACAAAAAGGATAAATAAATCATTAAAAATATTATCTAAGGATCAAATGGAAATTAACTTGAATAATCTTATAGTAAATATTATAGGCAGCTGCCAGAGAGTATTAAAGGATGTTGGTGCAATGTTGCCATAAAATTCTGACGTGTGGGTAACAGGCCAAATTACGGCATTCGATATCGACCGAAATTTCAATAGAATTCAAATGTAAATTTCGATCGATATCGAATGCCGTTATTTGCCCCCAGAATTTAGTACTTTTTGACGTGACTTTTTTTAAACATATTTTCAACAATATAATTAAGTTAAAAAAAAAGAAAAATAATTGTAATAAAGTGTCGTAAAATAAATGAATCAAAATTATTCTGGCTTTAGTTCATTTATTTTAATTTTTAAAAATCTTTTTAGAAAGAAAATTTATTTTATAAAGGTATGCGGACGTTTTCTAAAGAAAACAAGAAAAATTACACACAGAATGTAATGCTGCACTTTCTGGACCGCTACGTCCTTCATCAGCATTCTTCGCATCTATCTACCTTTGTTGTGTAATTTGTAAAGATCATATATTTAAACAACTAACTTTTTAAAAAAGAATACGAGAATATTCATATCAATATTAATTTGGTTAGACGAAATTTACATACAAACCATTTCTTCACTATTCTCTCTGTAATCCGTCTGTACATTTGTTTTTGCTTTTGTTCCAATCATCGATTGGACACGAATGCAAATTTTGTTTTAGTCATTCTTACTTGTTTACTCACAACATTATAGATGCTGTTTTAGCATCATATTGATTGTTATGAGTTAAGCATGAATGTACGCTGTGCTGTGCGTGCTTATAATTAAATTTTTATTTAATTATGATTTGAACTGTGAATATTATAAATGAATCGAAATTATTCTGGCTTTAGTTGATTTATTTTAATTTCTAAAAATCTTTTAAGATCGTAAAATATTTATTATTTTTAAATCGTGTTATCTACCAGTTGCAACATTCTGATTCGAAAGATGTAAACATTTCATGTATGTATTATAGTTTTGCAATATTTTGTGAAAAATAAGTGAAAACAGCTACGAGGGCTGCTCTATATATTTCTGGCCTAATAGTGAAAATGCGAACATTTATAATCAAAAATGGTTTTATTGTTTTTCAAAGTATTCTCCAGCATGATTTATACACTTTTGCATGCGCCCAAACCAGTTGTCGAAGCTCTTTTTCCACTCCGATTGAGACAACTCTAAAACATGGTTTTTGAACACTCATTAGGTGCCAAGTCAGGCTGTACGGCAGATGACCCATTAATTCAACGTTTTGGCCGGTCAAAAACGCTCTGGTTTGAGCCGATGTGTGAGAGCTCGCATTGTCATGGTGAACAATGATTCGTCTTCTATTGTTGGTTTTTCGAATTTCTCCGATGACTTTAGGCAAACAAATTGTAGTCTACCACTCAGAAGTGACCGTCCTACGTTGCTCAAGCGGAATAGTCGCCACATGACCAGTTTTGCCGAAGAAACAGGCGAACATTTGCTTCGAAGTGCTTCTTTCACGAAAAACTTTCGTTGGATTTTGCTCGTCTTTGAAGACCCGCATCGATTGTTGTTTCGTTTCGGGCTCATACGCATAGATCCATGATTCGTCACCTGTGACGATCTTATAAACGTCTTTTGAAGCACCGAAATCGTATTTTTCCAACATTTTGCACCAATCGACACGAGCCTTTTTTTGAGCGACTTTTAAATTGTGCGGGATCCAACGAGAACAAACCTTTTTTACGGCCAGGTGTTCATGCAGTATCGAATGTATGCTGGTGGAAGAAATGTCCAAGGATGTCTCTATCTCTCGGTATTTCGCATGTCGATCTTGCATTATGAGTTCACGCACGGCATCAATGTTCTCTGGCACAACAGCCGTTTTTGGACGACCTTCACGGAATTCGTCTCTGAGCGAGCTTCGGCCACGATTAAATTCATTATACCAATTTTTCACAATGCTATAGGATGATGCTTCATCGACATACAAAGATTTAAGTTCATCAATGCACTCTTGTCGTGATAATCCACGTCGAAAGTTGTGAAAAATGATGGCACGAAAATGTTTACGAGTTAATTCCATTTTTTTCTATATTAATTTTTTCAAGTCACTGTAAACAACACAAATAATGGTCGTACGTCAAAACGTTTTGAGTACGATTATGCTTAAAAATGACAAACTTTCCAATGGAAATGTTAGATTGCACTTGGCAGCACTCAGTGTTGCCAGGCCAGAAATATATATAGCAGCCCTCGTATGGAGCTAAACAAAACAAATTTTGATGTGCCGGCAAGCATGAAAACTATTCGCCACAGACTTTGAGACAACAGCCTCAATGCCTGTAGACATCGAAAAGTGCCGCTCCTTTCCTCTAAGCATGTTGATAAATGGATATCTTTTGATAAAGCTCGACTTAATTCGCCAAAAGAAAAGTGGAGAAATGTGCTATGGTATGCTGACGAATCCAAAATTGTTTTATTTGGTGGAAAGGGTTCCAGTTTTATGTCCGTAGGCCACCACCACCATAGTATTATGGTATGCGGTTGCTTCTCGTCTCAAGGTGTTGGTCCTATTTATTGGATCAAACCCGTTATGGATTCATCGATTTATGTAAAAATCCTTGATGAAATTATGCTGCCGTATGTTTTCTACGAAATGTCGCTGGTGTGTGTCTTCCTGCAAGACAATGACCCCAAACACACCAGCAAAAGGAAAAAAATGGTTCAATGATAACTCTATCAATATAATAGCCCGCACAGTCCCTAGATTTAAACCCTATAGAAAATATGTGGACGGACATAAAGGACGGACATAACAAGCGTAGAGAGGCTGTGCAGACAAAGTTAAAAGAAGTGGATTCCATGGAAAGGCGTTGTGCCGTGGTAATAGCACACAACAAACAAAGGGCACCTGAAAAAGTATTGAAGCTATACAATTAATTTATCTACAAGATATAAGAGTCTTTCTTAAAATAAATAAAATTAAAATCGAAATGTACAAAAGCCGAAGCCATGTAAAATTTAATAGTATAAGACCGCAATAAAACTCGCTGAAACTTTTAAACAAAATTAGAAAAAATGGCATAAAATTTAGCCAGATGTTTATGGATGAAAACACATAAATATTCATTTTTTGCTTTAAGTAAAATAATTGGATCCTGGTCCTTTTTAATAAATGCATTCTATGAAATAAAAAGAAAGAAGGTTCCATACAAGAAATACGTACCATTACGGGCCATAGCCACGAGTTGGGAAATAAACCGAAACAAATATTACTTTTTGGATTCGCTGGCACTAAACACTTTGGCAAAAATCTTCATTTAAGAAAGGGTATTAAGTTACCATTGACAGGAAGTTGTCACCAAAAACAGCAGTTTAGGTGCGGTTAGTCAAATATTTAATTAAAAAAGCGTAACCACTTTTTCTTTGCAAGTGTTTATTTAATCTTTACTGATGAATATCATTACGAATGACGATTTATAATATAGTTAATGTCATTTCTTAATATGTCTTTGAAAAGTATAAAATTTTTTCCATAATTAAGTGGTTGTCTTTTTGGTCAAATATTTGACTAATCTAACCGTGTCTTTAAAACTGAATGTCAGAGGTGCTTGGAACCACAGATTAGGGATCATGAAAGTTATTCGTGATCTCTTGGATTATTGCCCCTCAGAACCCACAATTGCATACTAAGTTAAATTGTTTTAATTCAAGGAATAATTTGCCTCTTAAGTCATCAGAGAAAAGCGGATATTTTACTGCGGATGCTGAGAGTGCAACTAGGCGACTTGGTAGCTGCAATAACTTTGCATTACCTGTTTGAAACCGATGCGAGGGTATGGGTCTACCAAACAATGAGTTTTGCAGAAGTTGCCTATAAGAGGAAGTGGAGGGGACGATCAAAAATCTCTGTCTATGTCCCGCACTGGTATATCAACGACTACAGCGCCTTTGGCTCAGGTATTTTGGGAGCCTATCCGATGTTTCTTTAGTGGAACTGAGTAGGAAAAAAATCCTACGGATGGTTTCCCAAATCACTCTTTATATCTCGACTTTCTTCGTCCTCTTTTTCTACTTCGCAAGAAGCACAAAAAGATCAGCAAATGGGATAAAGTGGGCTGTGAAAAACAGCTGCCTGCTAAATCCAGCCTACCTCTGTAGCCCGATTATCATTTAAAATTAATTTAAAAAATAAACGTCTTGTTAAGAAAAATGCAGCGAAACATATGTTTTGATCATATTTAACAAGAGGTAATCGCAGCCCTACAACCAAAATTATTATAATGCTTTTCCTATTGTCATACTTCAACATGCATATTGGAAAATACGTATTCATGAGTGTAAATTAACATCTAAGAAATAAACACATACGTGTGTCTCTCTTGAATTCACATGTTTTTACTCTTCTCTTTTGTGCTTTTCGTTTAATTATTGACAGAGATGCCACTAAATTTCAACTTACGTCTATTATCGTTAAGCTGAAGTTAGTGAATCACTTAATCGTTTTTGCAAACAACAGAAAATGTCGACAGTCATTGTGTTTAAAGTTTGTGAATTGCACTACAGGTTCGTAATTTTTTTTCAAGATACAGGTATGTCACAGAACTCAATTCCGATCGAAAGTGGGTTTAATTCTGCAAATTGATTCTTCAGAAAACGAAAAACGAACAATTTCTTCGGAATAAAACCCTTTTTTTTAATTTAGATTCTTTGAAATTTCGTTATTTGCAGTTTTGAAATTTACTTTTATTCAGATTAGCCTTGTCGTCAACTTTGGTGTGCGCAATATTGCCATATACAGTATTGGGCAAAACCTAAGAAACGTTGTCCAATATTAGCTTCTGAGTCAAATTATGTTTAAACGAACATATTTCAATTCAATGTTTTAATGCAGTTTTATTAGTTTCTGTGTCATACAATATTACAAAAAAAAAAATTGTAATTATCTCTCACCTAACGGTTCTTTTAGTACAACAACAAAAATTACTCAAAAATTCATTGGGCAAAACCTAAGAAACTTTTTGCTTTTGTACAATAAATTTGTTTTTTTTAAGATAACGGTAACTTCTTATTTTTTTCGATGATTTCTTATGAAAAAGTGATCTAGTATGCATTTAAAAGCGTGTAACGAATAAATTTCGCATTTAAAATTAAAATAAAATGCAACGTAAAAAATATTGTGAAGCATTTAAATTGAATGCTATAACGCATTATAATGCAGGCAAATCACAGGCTGAAATTGCAAATTTGTTAAAAGTAAGCAAATCAATGGTTTCCAAATGGATAAACCTTTATAAAGATAAAGGAACTGTACTCAATATTAATCCTGGAGGAAGACCTCGTAAAACATCAGTTCGTGATAATAGAAATATCAAGAAAATAATAAAAAAAAACCCCATCATCTCGTCAAAAAAAAAATTGTGTCAGAATTAGGCTTAAGTGTTGATGCCAGCACAGTCCGCAGACGGGCGAGAGAGGGTGGATTGAAAAGTTATAAAGCTTCCAAAAAACCTCTTCTTACAAAACGTCACGCAAAAAAACGGTAAGTATTTTTAAGCTTACAAGTCAACCATTGATGCCTGATTTTTTAGGCTCGAATTTGCAAAAAAATATCTTGATTGGCCAGTTAAAAAGTGGAAAAGTGTGCTCTTTAGCGACGAAAGCAAATTTAATTTGTTCAACTCGGATGGCATATGTCGTGTGAGACGCAATACTGGTGAAAGGCTTAAACCCCGATATTGTAAAAAACTGTCAAGCATGGGGGTGGCAATGTGATGGTGTGTACGTGTTTTTCAGGTCATGGTCTAGGGCCGTTCCACAGAATTTCTACCAAAATGGACAGATTTGTGTATAGGGACATTTTAGAAAATAAGATGTTGCCATATGCCGAGTGGAATATGCCACTTCGATGGGTGTTTCAACATGATAACGATCCGAAACACTCATCGAAGTTGGTAAAGGACTGGATACAATCGAAAGGGATTCAATTGCTTGATTGGCCGGCCCAATCGCCCGATTTGAACCCAATCGAAAATTTATTTTCCATATTGAAGAGGAATGTTGGATCGAAACGATTCTCCAACAGAGACGATTTATTTTCGTGTCTGGAAGATAAATGGATACGCATAGATCCAAAAATAATTGATAATTTAATCAAATCTATGCCGCGTCGGTGCGCCGCAGTAATAAAAAATAAGGGTTATTATACAAAATATTAAAAGTTTCTTAGGTTTTGCCCAATGAATTTTTGAGTAATTTTTGTTGTTGTACTAAAAGAACCGTTAGGTGAGAGATAATTACATTTTTTTTTTTTTTTTGTAATATTGTATGACACAGAAACTAATAAAACTGCATTAAAACATTGAATTGAAATATGTTCGTTTAAACATAATTTGACTCAGAAGCTAATATTGGACAACGTTTCTTAGGTTTTGCCCAATACTGTATAAATAAGAAGGTGGAGATTAAGCCTTTTATAGAAATAAGCAAAATCGATCGGAATCTGAAGTATATAAAAGAAAATCGATCAAAACTGTTAATACGGAATCAAAACCATTCCGATCGTAATTTGTGACAGGCCTAATATATTTTATATATGTAGATATATACATATACATTCAGCATGTCACAAAACTCAATTCCGATCAAATGTGGTTTCAATTCCGTAAATTACTTCTTCAGCAAACGAAAAACTTCTTCGGAATCAAACCACTTTTAAATTTCAAAGTGGAATTTAGTTTCTTTGAAATTTTTTTATTTACGGGTTTTAAATTTACTTTTATTATGTGTTCTTATTTAGAATAGCCTTGTTGTTTACTTTAGTGCGCGCGCATTGCCCCATTTAAATAAAAAGTGAAAATTAAGCATTTTTTCGAAATAAGCAAAATCGTTCGGAATCTGAAGAAGGTAAAATAAAATCGATCGGAATTGCTATTACGGAATTAAAACCATTCCGTTCGGAATTTGTGACATGCCTGATAAATACATTTATTAGTGTTAGCCGTGCTTGTGTTTGTTCAAAATTTTATTTTTAAACAACTTCCACAAAATATTAGTCATCAGAATATAAACTGCACAATAGAAGGAACGCATAATATGCATATGGTCATTTTGCTACTGCTTACGTAGCTTTCAGTAATGTTTAATTTTGCTTAAAAATTTTAGTTTTTTATTTTTTGCTTGAATATAATCATAATTTATTCAAAGTCTTGATTACATCTTCAAAATTTCAGTAAAGCTGATGTGCTATATAAGCAGCAAAATAGCCATACGAGCATGCTTTTCCTTTTCTAGCATTTCATATTCTGCGGTTTTTTCTGAATTTCTATATTATGAGAATATCATGAAATGTTGTTTTCTTAATTAAGATAACAAGCACAAAAGCTTATAATTCAAAGAAATACTTTTCTTAACGCAAGGCTGTCTCATTATTTTAGTATTTTGGCTGATTACATTAAAATATTGAAGTTAGTGCGTTTTTTTTACTAATGATATTTAATGTTATATTATTTAAAGAAGTGCATGAATAAAAGTGTTGTCGTAAAGTAAACAATGTGTAGCCTATTATCGCTATAAAAAGATTCTTTAGTAATTCGTATTAACAAGTTAATTACGATGTATTTTTTTCGAATAATTTAAAAATCCTTGATCGTTTGTATTTAATAATTTAATAAAAATTACAATATAGTAAACTTACCGCAGGTGGATACCAATAACCCATTTGTTGATATGCCGTCGCGTAAGGATACTGCACTGCCGCTGCAGCAGCGGCAAGTTGTTGTTGCGTCATCATTTGTCCGGGTATCGTGGCACCGGCAGCAGCTGCTGCATTTGCAGCCGCTTGTGCGGCAGCTGCCTGCTGTTGTGTTGTTGGCATACCACCGGGGCCAATAATAGCCCCAGCAGCTGCTGCAGCCGCTGCAGCAGCAGCGGCACCTGCAGAGGCAGCTGCCATATTATTCATCTGGTTATCATTGTTTGAGATGGAATTTATGCCCCCATTTTCTTTGCCCCAGAAGCACTTAACAGTATTGCCGAGCACTTCAGAATTGTGTGTGTGTTCGATAGCACGGGCTGCCGATTCTTTTGAAACAAACTTAATAAAGGCATAACCTTTGTCTTTAAAAACTCGTACATCTTGTATATGACCGAATTGCATGAAATGCTTGTGCATAAGTTCATCGGTAATCACATTTGGCGGAAAGCCACCACAATAAACTGTAGTGTTCATTGGGCTTGACTGATTGTAGACCTCTTCAAATGTTTGTCTTGAATTGTTTTTCATACCACCACCCCCACCGCTGGCGTTTGTCTTACTGCTTTCACGTGGTGGCGCCAGCTTGCGTGTCGACCAGTTCGTGCGTATGGAACGTGAACCAATCCATTGTCCATTCATTGCTTGTATTGCATTTTCCGCTTCTGCCTTTTTCACGAAAGACACGAAGGCGTAACCTTTTGATTTCATAGTTTGCGGATCGCGTACAATGCGGCAGTTAGAGATCTCTCCGAAAGGAGCGAATGCCTCGCGTAAGCTTTCGGTTTCAATTTCAGGACTTAGATCACCCACAAAGATATGATGATGTGAGCTGATGTCTGTTTTCGGTTGATTGCCAGGACTGGTGGCCCAATTAACCTTAAGTACAAAATATATTTTTCATATTATATGTTTTCAGGAGAAATTATTATTGAGATATTACTTACTTTTATTTCCTTATCGAGAAATAAACGTTTATTCATGGCTGTTAAGGCGGTCGTGGCTGATTGATAGGATGAATATTCGATAAAAGCATAGGGATCATTGCCAGGTTCGCGTATTATTTTACAACTTTTCACTGAACCCATTTGACTAAAAAGAGCAATTAGTAAATCCTCAGATACGGAGGCATCCAAATTCCCTACGTACAACGTTTTCGGCTGTGACTCGTCCATTGTGATTAGATATTTTTGTGTTGAATATTGGATGGATGCTTTTTATTTGTTTGCTTAATGTTGGCTTCTTTTTAATTTATAATTGGATTTGGCTACGCTATCTACCTAATATATTGTATTCTATAGTTTTAAACAGATTTAAAGTTACTTAGTCTACAGTTTTGTTTTATAGTTAATTTTTTTTTTATTTTGTTTGAAGCGGATACAACAGTTTTAATTCCCCTGAGCTATTCTTCTTTGTCCTGGATTTTTTTTTATATCGTTTTCCAAGAGACAGCAGCCTTGAATTTGTAGTTTTAGCTATATGAGCTAATGGAGATAATGTACAGAAGTCCCTCCTTTCCGAACTAGTACATAAAATATGTTTACTTATTGCTGTTATATGATTGTAGTTTTACGGTTTCTTATTAAAATATTATATTTTCAGATTCCAAAAATTAATGCTCAAAATATAATTTTGAGTTGTGTTTTTGAAACGTTTGCAGCTTTTGCTTTTGTCAGGATAAATTCTGCTTGTGTTTTCTAAGTGAAACTGTTGCTGCTTTTCGTGTTTCTTACACTATTCCAGTAATTTTTTCGATTGTTACAGTAGATAAATGATTTACTTCGTTTGCCGACAAACACACACATTTATTTAAATATATGGAATATATACATGTATATATTAAAAACTTGATGATATACTGTTTGTTCCGTATTCTTAAGTCCTTAGTCACTCTCGCAACTACTGCTACCGCTAAAACGTTGCGTTTACTTTAAAATAATATAATTATGCAGTACCATAAGAATTTATTCTAAGCTTTCGGGATAAGGTCTTGATGAATGATGTAATTGTAATATAATAACTCTTTTCCTTGTTTAAATATTTTTTTTAGAAGAAAAAATATTCGAATACTTTTGATACAATATATGTGTATATATATGTTTACATTTCTTAATAAAACACGTTTGGTTGTATATTTTTGACCTCTATCTGGCTGACTTTAGTATAAAGTTTTTTAGTTTTCCTTGGCAGATTAAATTTTAGTTTGTTGGCTTAGCAGGGAATCCTTCAGGATGTCTGTGGTCTTCATTTGTTTTCCTTTAATCCGTGTCACCTATTGTTTAATGAATATAACATAGAATAGATGACATTAATAATTTTTGTATTATTTTTCTATTTAAAAAATATACAGCTTTAAGAGTGTTTAAGTTTGCACATTGTAGAATTTATTTTTTTCTTAGAACTTTCATCTTCGAAAGAAAAATGTGTTTTTTAAGTTTTGTTATAATTAAAAAGTTCAAAATAATCTTTTTCTAAGATATCTTTGCTGAATTAATCACTCGTAGCTGTTACTTTACAACATAAAATTTACTTACAAAAGAGATTGTTTTTGTTTATATTATTGTATACGATTTGTTTGCTTTATGTTCGCTAAATAACTCAGCTTAGGCCCTATTCGACTTTTTAAGGTTTACTGGAAATGGAAAGATTTATATTTTAATTTCGCAAAACTGTTAAAACATTTCAAAGCCACGTGAAAAAATCTATTTTTATGAACTGAATATTTCGTGTTGTGGAAGTTTATGTTCTATATTAATTTAATACTAAAAAATGTTTTAGCAGAAATTTGAAGGAAAACTATGCAAGTGCTATTTTGGGTTTTGTAGTACAATTTTCTTGCTAAATATAGATATTTTGAATTTTATTGAGAGATGTTACATACCAACTTAATCAGCGAGTCAGAAAATAACTAAAGTTATTAAAAAAAAAACACAATATTCAAAGCTAATCAATTACCAGCTAATCAATTACTGTCAAATTCTATATATAAAAAATATATTAATATTTTTTTTACGTGGTGTTCGACATTTAGGGTTTCGGACAAAATGAATGATTTTTTCATCGCTACCACCTGGTAAATAATTCGCCTTAATAATAGTTAACGAGCAGCTAACTTCACTACCCTAAGCACTATCAAAATCGCGGTTTTCATATGCTAATCTTTGACCCAGAAATGTTTTGTTTTGCTTTAAACATTCTGTATACTCATGAAAATTTTTGACATGTGGGATCTTTCCGCGCTAGTTTTCGTTTGGGTGTTAAAATATAAGGTGTTTTAAATTATCCAGAAAGAATTGACGATTTCGTTGTAGCCATCGAATGCAATAGAATAAAACATTTCTTTAGTTGATATGTGATAAACCATATAAAATGATTTTGCAGTCTTATAGGCCAAAATATAAATATATATTAGATAGTAATACAAACTCCTACGTCCTTAAATCTAGTTATTTTCAAGAGAAATCTGTTATCTGCTAATTATCATTAAAAATAAATGATTTTTAATATTATTATAAAATAATTGTACTATGTAAGAAAATACGGAAGATTTTCTATGAAGAAGACAATTTAAACATTTTGAACTTCTGATGTGTATATTAAAACATTTTAAAAAGGAAACGTTTCTGAAGATAACAACTATTAAAAAAGACCTTATAAAATAATACAATAAATGCAATTACCATTTCATCGATCCAAGTTTAGAAAGATAAAAATACCTATCTTTCTCTAACCGCTTTAACGTAAAACCAACTAAAGTTTTTATACCAACATAAAAAAAAAATTAGGTATTTTCAGTTAGCCCTGATTTTGTTTTGTTTTTATCTGATTTATTGTAAAGGGAACAAACAAGCCAGTCAGACATCAGCAATGTATGTATATGGATTTTTCTATTAAGTTATAAATTAAAGGTGTAGTTTTTCTGATTCAAAGAGAAAGTTATCAAATAAAAAAAATTTAATAAAATTTTATGATCTTCCGTAAGCCTTATCTATGGTGACTAGACAACAAAACTATTTACTTTCATCAGTGATCTTAGATTGATTTTACGATTTGATAGCGGTGCGTGTAAACTCTTCTTGGTAAATACTTTGTTTTTAATTCAACACTGGCATTACAACAGGGCCCCAAAAACTTCGTAAGAAAGCTATTTTCTAAATAAACTTAACATATGATTAATTCAAAGTTGAGAAACAAAATTTAATAGGTACCATAACTCGGAAAATAAGGGCTACCGACAATTTTTTTTAACGTTTTTTATTATTTTTTAATTCTCTATCACTCTGTATAATTTTCTTTTTGATTGGTGAAGCTTCACCTAACTACTACACTTGTTCCCTAGATTTTCCGAAAAACACGTATAAACCTGGTTTTATTTACAATTCGACATTAATGGGATATAGAGAAATATTTACAAGTTCTTCTGTTTTCAAAACCTTGCCTTTTTAGTTAAACAATGGACTTCTTTACGGTCATGAACTCGAATTTAAGTTAAGCTAAATACACAAACCTTAAAACTAAAAAAAAAACATAAGTTTAGAATCAGAAATTATAAAAAATGACATTGAAAGGGTTGCACTAATGCACTAGAGTATCAGAAACAAAAATTAATTAAATTCACAAATTTCATGGCCTTAAACCCTTCCTTTTTTGTTGGCGCTTTGCAACATTAAATACATACTACATGACACAACCACAAATATACATACAACTGTTTAACGCGCCTCAGAAAAAATGCAGAACGAGACTTCATTGTTTCTTTAAAGTAATGATTTTTCTACTTTAAAGGTGTACGTACGTAATTATATGTTTGAGTATTAAATAAATACTTTTTCTTTTTATTCACAATTATATGCACCAAAAAAATATTTTTTTTTTTTGCAAACAATTTAAAAAATACTAAAAAGTTTAACACATTAGAACAAAATCAACTATAGAAGGCTCTTCGTTTGACAAGAATTAAAAAGACGATGATGATTGCTAGAAAGGGATGCAAAAATATAAAATACCGGTTGAGTATAGTTTATGCTTCCCACTAATATAATAGAAAGGGAAAGTTTTTGAACAATGAAATTAAAAAAGCAAAAACCGGCCAAGTAGGGTTGTATTTACGTGTTAAGAGTTTTCAAACACTAAATAAAATTTCAAGCAGAACGTGACTTACTCTACTTTCAATAAATATCTATTTGATATAAGAAAATCGTAGAAATGTCTAAGAAAAATTGAAACATGTATTTTCAAAGCAGATATGACTATTTACAACACTAATTAATTTCCTACATACATAAGTTTTAATGGTAGCAATTGTCAATTAAGTTTGATGAATTTAATTCATTTAAATACATGCAACCATGGCGAAATCACATACCAGGTGGTAGCAGTGGGGAGTTTATACATTTTCGCCGCTGCAGAAAATGTCGAACTTCATATAGAAAAATTTCAAGGCAAATTGATAACAGGTATACTCACGGCGAAAATTTTTTTCCTTCTTCGAGTGTCAAAAGTTAAAATCTCCTTTGATTTTGACAGCCGAAAACTATTTGTACAAAAACAAAATGTACATGTTTCTATCGCAGTGTTGTATTTATTTTCGCCGTGAGTATACCTGTTATCAATTTGCCTTGGAAAAATTTGACGCAGATTTTGACATTTCTAGCAAGTTTTTTCTAAAGTTTACATTTGTGAATACACATCACAGTATTACTCCATTAAAGCTTGGCAACCCTATTTTTGTCCAACAAAGGCACTTCCATACACAAATTAATAGCTTTAATTTTGCTTTACTTAATGCTTTGTTAAAAATGTTCATATTCAGTATATTTTCATTGCTTACACACTTTCCAATTAGTAAAAGCGTAAACTATATTTATTAGCCACTAACGCCGCCAATGTGTTCTATTCCAAAAATTAAACTTACGACACGTCTCTGATGTGTGTATGTGTGAGGAACAATGGTAGGAAAAACTTTTTTAAAGTAATTATGTTAAGATGCCGTTGTTCCCGTAAAGTGCTCCACAATGACGTGGCTAATAACTTCACAGATTAAAATTTCACATTGAAAACTTAATTTGGTAATGCTAAAATTTAATTTAAAAAAAACCCAGCACAGCTTTCTTTAGCTTTTTAATATCTTCCAAACTAAAAATTTGTTAACAGCGCGTCTCTTATAATTTTTTACCTTGCCCAAGAAGCGAACTTATAAAACTAACATGGCTGCAACGCATAAAAACGCAGTAGTTTTTTTCTGCAATATTTTTTCTAAATATCTTCAGCAATTTTATTTACTTACTTCAAGTTATATCATTATACAATAAACGTAAAACAATATAAAAATTAACACTGTATTATTTTATTTTAAATTAAAAAATGTTAAACATTTCTGAAAATTAAATACTACTTAAATTTACATTGCTTCTTCAATTTGAGATAGATATAATTTAGTAATTATACATCTCTTTTTTTCCTTAAATAAAGCACGTAAATATGACCTACAGCTGCAAGCTGAGATGGTTACATTCAAAATCAAGGCGAATTCATAACAGATTGTTGCCGTTAATTTTTTTTTAATTAAAGGGTGTCCCCATACAACATACATGGTTTTACGTCTATTATATAACGTAAGGGCACCACTTTAAAATTTATTGAAATATATATCACTATAGCTCCCAATAACCTAAGTTAATACAAAAATGAGTCTAAAAATCAAAGCGTGTCAAAAACTAAATAGTGCAATTTTTAAATGTTTGTCATATGTAAAATTCTTTTTATTGATTATTTGTAAATGAGATATATCTTAATTTATAACGAAATGAAAAAGTCAACAAAAAAATAACAAAACGTCGGGGTAAAATAATTTTGGTTTTTTCTTACATTTATCCTCATTAGGCCCAATTAACTTAGTGTCCTAATAGATCACATAAATTGACGTATTTAGAACAATCTTTTTAAACGTTACAGACAAACCATAGAAAATATGACAAAATGTCGATTACCATTATTGCTATAATTAAAAATATATTCGAAATAAATATAAATAAATATTTAAAATTATAAATTAAAGGGTGCCCTAATAGTTCATTTGATGTGTATGGCCATACCTTGAACAGTTGTAGACAGAGGGTTGAAATTTACAAATATCCTGTATTGCTAAATCTGCTATGACAATAAGTATAAAATTTGGATGTCCTAATAGTTAATGTAAATTGATGTATGTGACCAAACTTTTGAACAGTTATAGACACACAGCTTAAATTTACAAAGAAAATGTATTGTTAAGTCCGCTATAACAGAAAGTATACAATTATAAGGTTTTTCTATAATTGACGTAATTTTAACTACATGGGTCATTAATTTTCGCCGTAAACCTTAAATGTCAAACACCATATAAACAAAATATTTTTTTTTATATGAAGTTTGACATTTGTTCGAAGTTGAAGTTTGACAATCCTACCAGCCATGAATATCAATAAAAATAAATTTTTGTAATTTGGTACTTTATAGAATTTAACTCATTTGAAAACAATTAATTAATTCATAAAAATAACTGATTAATAATGCAAACAATAAATATTATTTAAAACTACTTTTCCTTTGCACCACGATGATGATGATGAGCAGCATTGTTGTTGTTCCTTGTCTGTTTCTTCAAAACTTCTTCCACATCTGAGGCCGCTTTTTCTAATAACAGCCCCATAGGCAACAAAGCCTCATTCATACAATTATTAAAAACCAAAATATTTTATGACTGACAAAAGGTTTTTACTAGTATCTACCTATAAGAGATGAGCATAAGCAAAAACTCGCAAAATATGCCGCAAAAATGCTCAACATTTTTTTCTACAGTATAAAGGTAGAAATCTTAAATTCTATAGTGATATAAAACATTTTTAGGAAAGCGACTGCCTTCACTATACCTTTTCATATTTTTTTTTTACAAAAAAGTAAACAAAAAAACATTTTGTTTTAATTTCCAACAAAATTGTTTATCATAAAAATTTGAAATAATATGTTTCTAACAATTAATATATGTAAGTAGTTGTAAACATAGACTTTCATAGAAAAAAATCAATACAAAATCTTTATTCGTTTTATCACAAAAAAAAATATTATATTGTAATTTAATCAACTTACCAGATTTTAAAAGTGTCCCAAAGCAATAAAATCTGAAGCAATCACCAAGCACTTTAATATACTAAGTAGTGACGGTAGATCAGCTGACTTTCTTGTTTACCTTTTTAGATGTCAAATTTTGTTTACAGTTATTGTTTTATCCTTACAAAATTTTTTTCTTACAGCGTGTGTTGTAAAAATATATTTAAAATTTTCATCAGTTTATTACTTTATCTCGAAGGTGGAACGTCTGTGTGCGAGCAGATTTTCCTTTTTCAAAAAAGTGAGGTTCCAGTCTGAGGTTACAGAATTTAAAAATGGCATGGGTACATAACCACAGCGCCAGGGTATCCCACAAGTTTTCAGATATAAATAGTCTCTCCAGGAACGGCCGATCGACCTATGCCTTCGTATAGGAAGTGTTAAATTCTGAATAGGATATTGAAGTATTAATGATTATATATATATATTTTCTTTAATATTTGTTAACACGATGGCATTTTTATAAAAGCCAGTTGAGAAAAAACGTGCCCGTTGCGTCTTTAATTATAACCTCACTTTTTTGAAAAAGAAAAATCTGCTCGCACGCAGATGTTTTTTATTTTTTTTAATTTTTATTAAATTATTATTTGAACTGTGAGTATTATAAATGAATTGAAATTATTCTGGCATAGAAAGAAAATTTATTTTATAAATGTATGCGGACGTTTTCCAAAGAAAACAAGAAAAATTAGACGCCAGCAGAATGAAATGCTGCACTTTCTGAACCGCTATGTCCTTCATCAGCGTTCTTCGCATATATCTACCTTAGTTGTTTAATTTATAAACATCATCAATTTAACCAACTAACTTTGTAAATAAGAATACGAGATATATTCATATCAACATTAATTTGGTTAGACGAAATTTAGACACAAACCAACGTATTTTTTTTTTGTTTATTCTTTAGTTCATTTATTGCGTAATATAAAGCCCAACTGGGCCAAAATAATAATATTACAATAGATTTAAGTCTGAGATCATACTTATATTTACAAAAAGAGAATACAATAATCTTAGTTCAACTAACTCACAATACTTTGAAGATATAATATATGTATATATATATATTATTTATGTATATCTATTGGCTCTCCAGCCTAAAACGTTAAATATATAGAAAGGTATATAAATTCACACTGTAAAGAGAAATTAAAAAAAATATAAGATTATTAATTGGGTGTCGGAAAAATTGTTTTTTGTGTGAAAGTTACTAAAATAATGATGATGGAAGGTCGTAGTTAGTGGTCAGTGCCGTATAATCGAAGACACAATGTTATGAAGCAGAGGTGACAGATAATTATCGAAAGTTTATATTTTACGTATTAGCATTGACAACGAAATGATAAAGTAGTTCAAGACGAAAAACATTGTTGGAATATGAAAAGATACGCAATTCATAGGGCAAAAAATTCCAACACCGTGCTATTCTTACCAGAAACGATTTTGCAAATAAAGAATAAGTAATTCTCGGTATAACTAGCTGTGGGTTTCTAGTTGATCGGGTGAAAGAAAATGATTCATAAAGAGGAAAAGGTCGACGAGTTCTCATAATTTTATAGAAAGAGAGCAGGCATCGAATCTGAACAAAATTAATAAGAGAACAAGCAAAAAATCTTAGACTATGATTCGAAATATGAACACGTCTGTGTAAGTTGTAGACAAAACGTACAATCATATTAGCAATACGGTAAAGTCTAGTTAAGTTGAAACAAGAAGTACCTGAAAACACTTCTAAGCCGTACGTGATGTGAGGAATTAAAAGAGAGTAGGCCAGTTTGTACCTAACATGAACTGGTAAGTAAATATTAGTTGAAAAAATCTTTCGTAAAATAGAAATGACTCGATTAGAAATAAATCAATATGAAAATTGAAGCTGAGTTTACTATCTAAAATAATACCCAAGCATCTCATTTAATTGACAAATTCTATTTTCACGTCTTCAAGAAAAATATTTAAATCTACAAAGAAGCGATCTGTAACACCAAACATTATTGCCTTTGTCTTAAGCCCATTTATAGCTAGCGAATTTGTAGAACACCAATCTGAAACAGCTTGTAGAGAAAAGTTTATATTACTTTTTAGTACATCATGAAAGTCTCGAGCACAAGTAAATAGTAGGACGACATCATCCGCAAAGAGAAACGATTTACAAATATTGGAGTTAACACAAGAAGGAAGATCGTTGATGTAAAGAATAAATAGCAGTGGTGCGAGCACTGACCCCTGTGGAACCCCTGCATTCAGGGAGATTAAGTCTGAAAAAACATTCTTCCAAGAGACAAATTGTGATCTATCTGAAAGATAGGAAAAAATAAGTCTGCACACAGACTTAGAAAAGTAGAAATTATTAATAAGTTTATCAATCATAGTAGAATGATTCAGACAGTTAAAAGCTTTAGAAAGATCGAGTGAAAGAAGAACATTTAACTTATCCGCGTTCACGTTTTCCCTAATGGATTCAGTGAGATTTAAAAGCAAAGAAGTTGTGTTGTGACCGTTCCGAAAAGCATATTGAGAGTCGTAAATCTTTCCCATAGTCATTTCTAAGACTTGATCCCTGAGAAGATGTTCCATTACTTTAGAAAGTGTAGGAAGAATAGAAATAGGTCGAAGATCTTCCAGGCTCTTTACAGCTATCTTCTTGGGGATTGGGACAACACGCGATGTCTTCCAACAAGACGGAAATTTGGATTGAGTAAGAATATTATTAAAAAGGTGTAATAAGAAAGACGAAATATAGGGAAATACAATCTTAATTAATTTAATAGGAATATTATCTACGCCGACAGAGGTAGACTTCACTCTGTTTAGAGCTATTAACACTTCAGATTCATTAACACATCGGAAAGACTTAGCGTCGTCAAAATAATTAAAATTGTCTATGTCGAAATTGTGGTTATTAGCAACATGTCCAATGTTGACAAAGTAATTATTAATGTCATTTATATCGCCGTCCCAATTAAAATTTGTGTCACTCAAGATACCAGATCTATTTAGTTGTTTCCACATACCAGTATCATCAGTTCTATTAAATAGTTTGGAATAGTATTCACATCTTTTTTTACGTATTGTCTTCTTTGCCTTATTTCGATATCTACAAAAGGTTTTCCAATTCACCGCTGACCTATTTCTTCTGTATGCAATGAAAGCCAAGTCTCGTAATGATATAGCCAAAACAATAGCCTTTGATTTAAACCAGTTATCTTTACAGTATTTAATCCTTCTACAAATAAGAGGAACAAAGTTGAGTAAACTGTTTAAGAGGTCATGTATATTGGAGCATAGAGAATCAATATCAGGGTTGTTAAAAATAAGCGATACGTCATATTCAGTTAAAAAATGAAGTCAATATTTTCATAATCACGATACTCCAAGGTTTCCATGACCACAACTACTTCAAATTGAAAGGAAGCACAAATTAAGGCATGATGAGAAATTGCTGCGCAACAAAATTGGTCAGAAAAGTTAAGTAAAGATCTATCATTAACCAACATTAAGGCAATTAAGGAACTGGACTCATGAGGTATATCGAAGTAAGTTGGTCTAGAGTTATGAATAATACCTAAATTAAGCCTCACACATAATGACCGAAATTTTGCCGAGTTGGATTGTTCAAACATATTGCAATTGAAGTCACCTACAACGATGATGTTTGAATACTTAGAAAAGAGTTGAAAATGATACTCCTCAAACGTAATTAATTCTCCATACGGAAGATAAACTACACCCAGAAGAAGTATGTTGTTATCAACATTTAACTCCAGAAACAAAGATTCACAAGCACCTAGTAGCGAGGAGTTAAATACGATTTTCGCTTTAAGGCTCTTTAACACATATATGCCTACTCCGCCTCCTCTTACATGCCCACGATCATTCCTATAAAATTTGTACCCTTCAATATTAATAGCACGATTTGAAATATGAGGCTTAAGCCAGGTTTCTGAAATGGCAAACACATCAACACGCGAATCATATATTAAGCTTTTAATTTCGACGAATTTAGAAGAATTAACGGAGGGTCTCATGCTCTGACAATTTAAATGGGCTACCTTCAGTTTATTTGTATATGCACTATAGGCGTTTTCAAGACGTTGACCACTAAGCAATTGAAACATTAAAGTTAAATGAGAACGGAGCCGAGGGGAACCAAGTTTGAACTATATATTTAAATATTGTAAGATTATAAAAAACCATATTATTCTTATTACAATTTATCAATAACTCTAATAAATCCATTTCAAATTAACAGCTAGTCATAGGGAACAGAGAGAAAAAAAAAACAAAACAAAAATATATACAAAACGTAGGAATATAATTATTATAAAAAGAAAATGTATACAAAATTTATTTCATATATGTTGATAAGAAGCGATACTTGTCAAAGTCGTATATACAATACACATACCCAATTAAAGTAAGATTCAAAGATAAAAATTCCAAAAGTAAATTTCCTGGATATGGGTTTTATAAACAGTAAAAAAAGGAAATACATCTATTTAACAGTGGCATCACAATTTGCGTTGAGCAATAACATAGATTCTTTGAAGCCATATACTGCGTCATTGCCATCCAAAGTATACACGTTCGTCGATGTCACCTCCAATGATATCCTTAAGTTTCAACGACTTAGTTTTGAAGTATTTGTCCATCAGTTGGTCTCTAACGAAGACGTTATTAAATTTCACCAGAATCATCCTTTGGTTAAACATGTAGTGGGCGTAATTTATATCGCTTGATGTACCTGGAACATTATAGAACCGACACAGACTGGTTATAAGAGAAGTAAAGTCAGTAAGACCCTTAGGTAACCCATTTTCTACTATGTCACCACGGTTTAATCTTTTGTGCAGCACGTTATTCTCCTCTTCCAACGCAGCTATTTTTAAGGTAGTAACAGCATTTACCTCTTCAATAAGTTTATTACAGGACTCAATGTCGGATTGTAGGTCTTTACGGCATGACGCCAGTTCTGTTTTTAAATCAGTCACAGCTTCAGTAAATGCTTTTTTTATAGAGATGATGTCTTCAACATTTCTTTGCAGAAAACAATCCATTTTTTTGTTTAATGTACATAATTCCGTCCGCATTGCTTTATCAGAAGATAAGCTTTGCTCTTCTTGACATTTCGCACACGAGAAAGAAATTGACTTTACTTCCTTTAGAACTGCCAGTGTTTCATCTGTTATCTTCGCACATTGGGTATGGAACCAACCATCACAGCCTTTGCACAAAATACTGGCCTGGGTTTTTTAACATTCTGTTGGCAGGTGCCACATTTATATGTTTTTATTACAGGCATTTTTAATGGTACGGCAAACAAAAAAAAAAAAAACTTTTGACTTGCAAGAACAACAATGGCAAAGTTCAGCAATTTAATGAATTAACACTTGTTGGCTGTAGCTTTGTCAAATATCAAAGTTTTAATAGGACGAGATTTTAGGTTATGTATGCAATTTGTCACAAAACCGACAAAAACCACAGAAAACACGTGAAAGTTTTACTTGTTAGATAATAATTATAATACTTTCTTCAAACGAACTTTATTTCTATTTTATGTATGTATTTTTGGTGTTTTTCTTTTATTTATTTTAATTAAAGTCAGAGACTAGCTGCAAAACACACGTTTACTCAGACAGAGTTGCCATTACATTTCTTTACTGTTCTCTCGGTATTTCGTTTTGCGAATTTTTGAATACCATCAGCGGTTGCTTATCCACCCAAGAAGAGCCGTGCATTTTAGTAAGACCTTCGTTCGGTCAAAAATGGAGTATGCCGCTTCATCTTTTGCGAATACATCGAAAACAGCTTTGCATAAGTTCCAGGTACTAGCAAATCGTCATATTAGAAGAGCCTGGGCTTCTTAAGATCTACACCAGTACACATAATGTATCACATATCTGCAGAACTACCTCCAAAATACAGATTAGAACTGGCTATAGCGAAAGATCTCATCAAAATTTTTTTTGGATATGCCATTGGCAAAATCATTATTGACTCTACAAAACCCGATAAACACAAGTTATTACATTTTAATAAACATGGAAAAGGCGCCAGTACTCACAGTCAAAGCAGGTAAACTTAAAATATTCGAGAAATTTTACAATAATGTCAAAGGTAACATGAACAAAGAAGAAGTGAACCTAATCCTTTTATCTAAAAAAACGACATCATGAATAAAGGCTTACAGCTGATTTTTTCAGACGGGTCTATTAAGGAAAATATAGCGGGTGGAGCCTTTTACCATCCGGTATCAAAGTCATGTAGAGGATTTAAGTTGTCAAAAGCTCGTCGATGGCGGTAGAGTTGACTATAATCGAAAAGGAAATAAAACTTGCGATTCAGTTAAAAATAAGCAATGTGACCGTATTAACTGACAGCAAAAGTGGAGCCCAGGCATTGAAGTGCACTGAATTGAATGAGATATGTTCCAGAGTTCACAGACTGGTGAACAGGACTTCTTTCCTCAATTGTGTTGAAATACACTGTATACCCTCATATAAAGGAATAAATTAGTGAATACGGCGGCTAAAGGAGCGACTGTCAGATGCAATAAGGCAGATTGAGACCAAGCTATGGAATGAATGGAAGAGGGAGTATACTAATCTCAGCCACATTAAGAGAATTGAATATGGTAAAATATTTCCAACTACAATAAGACAGACTACCCTGGTTCACGAAGATGTCTCAAAATTTGAAAGCAGGTAAAATCAGACAACTAAACAGAATGCTGACGAAACATTCTTTCAGCCCTAACTCACTTGCGAAGCTACATGTGTTATATATGTTATATATATATGTATAAACATCAATGTGACCTTTGCATGGAAACGGAGGATGTTTCTCAAATGCAATAGTTATAATAATATACGCTCAAGGAACCCGGTTTTGGATCAATACAATAATACTACAGCATTTTTTGGGAGAGAGAGTTGATAATTATCACGTAATCACCCAATTCTTAAACGAAGCAAGAGTCAAACTTTGAAACTTTTTTTTAATTGATGGCATTCTGACCTAATGGTTTTGCGCCAAGTAATTTTCCCATTCTCTAATAGTCGGAGAGGCACGGAGTAACCCCAAATAATAAAAAAATAAAGCGCCGGGTGACTAGACCATGTGCGCATGATTTAAGATCACATAAAATACATTCATATATGATATAATAATTATGTTAAAGAATATCTTCACGGACTGGCGATCCTATGAAGGATTTGGTCGATGGACAATGGTCCTAGATATCAAGAATGTTGTGCTTTCGTAGGCTATTAATTATCTCAGATAAATAGCAGTCAGTAGTGCAACTAAGAATACTATCAAATGGTGCACTTAATTTGGATTTTGGGCATTTGAAAGTATATGGTGGATAGTTAGAGAAGTATTACAGAAATTACATATTGGGGGCTCTGTTTTATCATAATAGTGTTTGCTATTAAATATAGCTTTACCAACTCTCAGGCGGGCAAGAGTAACACATTGATTTCTTGCCAGATTTTTTGCATACTGAGGTCTCGTGTTTTTGGGATTTTGCTGTTTTTTGAGTAATTTTAAATTTATTTGTAATTGCTTTGTGAACACAAGCTGAATTTTTATTTGCGAAAAATTTACTGCTCCCCTGGTCGCAATGTCAGCTTTTTCATTACCAAGAATCCCAATATGTGATGGAATCTAAGTATTTGAACTGGAAAATATGTTCTTTGGTGTAAAATATTATCGAAAATTCTATTTTTGTTATTTTTTAATGCCATAATGGAGTTAAGACTATCTGTGTAGATTGTGGCAGAAATGTTTTTCCTAATAGCCCAAGAAGCTGCTTTCATAATAACTGTTATTCCTGCCGTGAAAATTCCAGAATTGTCAGGCAGGCGACACTGTTTAATCACTTCATAACCAGTTATGAAAAGTTATGCAAAGGAAGTTGCTACATTTTGAAAGGACCCATCTGTGTATAAAACGGTATCAGGTTTGAAGTAGTCAATCTTCTCGGCATGTTGTTTACTTATTGTTGTAGTTGTTTTAGAACTGCTATTACCTGTAAAATTAATGTCCCTTGGCAAAAACCTTGAATATACGATGCAGAGTTTTGCAGTCTGTCGTGCTGTGTACCTAAATTTTTACTTTTCTTAAATTTACAATTTTGACTTAGTGCATGGCTTGTTGGCAAAACACCCCTAGGTGAGATGGTAGAAATTTACAAAGAACCTGTATTGCTAAATCCGCTGCAATAGCAAGTATAAAATTTCAATTTATAAATTAAAAAGTGTTCCTGAAATTGAACCGTTATAGACAGAGTATTGAAATTTACAAAGAAGCTGTATTGCTAAGTCCGCTACCACAGCAAGTAAAATTTTAATTTGGAAATTAAAGAGTGATGTATATGGACAATACAGATATTAAAGAGTGCTCACATACATAATTGATGCAATTTGGCCTACATATATGGCCCTATCGTTTAAATCGTTATATACAAGCACTTGAAAATAAGACAGACTACTAATTTGTCTGGTATAATAAGGAGTAAAAATATTTAAATTTATAAATTAAAGGGTGCTGCAATATTTTATGTAATTTCATACTATCAAACTGTTACAGACAGCAAATATAACATGTGGAATTAAAAGTTGGTATAATTTGACGTATGTAAGTATATAGCCAAACTGTTGAACAGTTTTAGACACTCGCTATAACAACAAGCAAAAACTTTTGATTTAGAAATCAATACCAATACATGTACCAATACTTAATGTAATTTGATGTATTTTGCAACCTTTTGAACCGTTTTAGACGGATAGCTGAAATCTGTTTTGAAGTTGGTTTTTTTTAAAGAATTATTCCATATCTTTTTTTCAAATTTCGTAGTAAAGACCAGCTGCAGAAATACAAACTAAAAGGTCTGTCATAAAATAGTCCGGACTTTTGAGAGTAAAAAGGAAATTAAGGCAGAATTAGTCTTTACTTTCTGTTCCGTGGCGAATCAGCTGATCAGTTTCTGTTAAATAGAAAATGTGTATTTGTGGTTTGTTATTACTTTGACGTTCTGTTCTGTTTCGTTCGAATCAGTAGAAAATAGAATTCAACGTTAAGTTACTTGAAAGTTGTTTGATAGTGTGTGTGCAAAATGAAAACAAACCTATTTTTGTTATTGTAAGTGTAGTTTTTTGTTGTGTTGTGTATTGTTTTTCTTTGTTTATTATAAACAGCTGCATTGTTGTTACAGAAAAACTAATCACAATAATTAATAAAGCAGAACGGCACGGAACAGAACAGCAACAGAAAGTAAAGACTAATAAAGCCTTTAAGGCCCAAATATAATGTGCATAAGCTAGCTTTAGCTTATGTCAAAAATCCAACGAAAAGCCTGTCAAATGCTTAGGTAACTTATTAAAGAAACTTTTGTGGCCACAATGTACTTTCATAAATTTAGTAACTTATTTACCACAGTTGCACATTTATGCTCAATTCGTACTTTTGCCAAAAATGATTTCTATATAAATAAACAAAACTTTAAAACGAAAAGCTTTAAAGAAGAAATTTTATATATTTAATAACATTGACATACACATTTACATTTTTTGGTTCATGTTCTAAGAAAAAGTAAAAAAAATTATTACAAGTTATTTTCTGTTTTATGTTTGTGGCCAACCGTACTAAAAAATGCAACGATGTTCATCGGTTATATCGTATACATATGTCTGTATAAATACAAATTTAATTTAAATATATTATATTTGTAAAAAAATTTGCCATTAAGAAAAATATTGTTTTTTCTACATTTTCTATTGAATTAAAAAATAAAAATTTAACAATTTAGGTCACAATTAAAATTTTTCTTTATCAATGTATAACATAAAGCACAATCAGCTGTTTCCGTACGGAAAGTGCGATCAGTTTCGTACCTTGCATAAAGAAATGAAATTTAACGAAACTTGACGAAAAGTTATCTTATGTACATTATAGTTTACGTCGAGGAGAAGATAACAAACTTTTTGGCAAACTTTTTTTTTGTTTTGGCAAACTTTTTTCAGAGTTGCATGGAAAGTACTTTTTCCTATGCGTTTGTACATGTTGTTGTTTTTTTGTAGGTGTATTAGTGCTACGTGCTTTCATGTTATACATAAAAGAAAATGTAAACAAACTATGACAAAAAATAGCATTTTTTAACTCGATCACAATTCGTTAATTTAATATTTATTTTAATACAAAAAAATAAAATTAAAAGCCTACAGATGATAGAATCATATTTTGCAACTGTCACTTTTGATAATTAAGAAATAAAGGTACTGCACAACAAGCTATTTCGAGTAGTTGTTCATTCATAACTCGAAAACTATTGCGCGTGCACATATACCACTATATACAATCGATAGAGGATAAAAATACGAATCGATCGGGCTATAGTTTGTTTTCGGAAAGACTGTACGAAAAAAGTTATTAAGCGGCAAACTTTTAAAATTTGAAAAAATCGCTCAAAAATATTAGTTTAGTTTTTCGCTTATATCTCGAAAACTATTCCGCGTGCACATATACCGCTATATACGATCGATAGAGGATAGAGTAGGAATCGATCGTGGTATAGTTTGTTTTCGGAAAGACTGTACGAAAACAAACTATACCACGATCGATTCCTTCTCTTATCCTCTAAGGATCGTATATAGCAGTATATGTGCACGCGGAATAGTTTTCGAGATATAAGCGAAAAACTAAACTTATATTTTTGAGCAATTTTTTCAAATTTGAAAAGTTTGCCCCTTTTAACTTTTTTTGTACAGTCTTTTAGAAAACAAACTATAGCCCGATCGATTCGTATTTTAAGCCTCTATCAGTTGCTATGATGTAGAGAGCGAATTACGAAAAAACGCTGTAGTGTGAACATGGGATAAGCTTGCTTAAGTTGTTTTATGCACATTATAGTTGGGTCTTTACTCTCTGAATGTGAAAAAAGTTGTCCAAAAATACTAATGTTGCCGACTAACTTAAATAAATATTGTTTAAGTGATTTTAGACGCTTAAAATAAAAAAAAATTGAAAACAAAGCAGTTGCATCATTGCGAATTCATCTGTGGTGAAGGGTATATCGCTGGTCTCATGTAGAAAGGCCCTAACTAGATTTTTTACGAAATTGAAATTTTTCGTGATTCCAATACATTTCACACAGATACACCTTGTCACATAATTTGAATGCAATAGTATCAAAAATAACGGTTTTCTAAGCATTTGCACTTTTAGTATTGCATTGTGATAAATATAGTTTCTGTTATGTTTTTACCTTCTCCTGTAAAGTTACATATATGCGAGTTAGGGCCTTTCTACATGAGACCAGCGAAATTATATACGGCATAGCCGGATGTAGCTCTCTTAAGTTAAGAATTATTAATAAAAAATACTTTGTTGATTATAAAGCCGCATTAAAATTAATACACATAAAAATTTTTCAAAGAATTTTGTTATGGTAAAAAGATAAAACAATAGAATGGGAATTAGATAAAAGGTAAATTACAAGAAGTTGGTTAGTTACGTTGGTAATTTTAGTTTAAAACCAAATTCCCTATATTTCATGTATATTACTGTCATACAAGTCATTTTGACTTTCTTAAAACTATACTTGTTGTTATCTTCACACCCGTTTTATTTAAATGGGGGTAGTAAATAAAATATAATTTTACTATTATTTTAAAGTTTGTTATGGGAAAATCAAAAAAACGTGATAACAAATCCAAGAGCAAACACAAGCGCAAGGAGAAAAAGAAAAAGTCAAAAAAAGATTTAAAGGAAAAGAAGAGACACAACGAAGTTGAGCGAAAAAAAGAGGAAATTCCAGCTATTTTAAAGGAAGAAAAATCAGTTGATGATTTTGCAATACCACTGGAACTAATGAACAGTAAATCTCATGCGCCTGAGACCCCTGAGGAATATAAGCGGCGTCAAAATCGCATACGAAGGGAAACTGATCCTGTTACAGGTCGATCACGATTAATAAAAGGCGACGGTGAAGTTATTGAAGAAATTGTTAGTAAAGAACGGCATAAAGCTATAAATAGGATGGCCACAAAGGGGGACGGTGAATTTTTTCTTGGAAATGCAGTTGGACAACGATAAAAATACGAAGCTTAACTTGTTTCGTTAACTCCTTATAAAGAATTAAAATGGTTAAAAAAAGGAGTCACCAATCGTTTCGATTCAATAGAAAGACTCAACCTAATTTGTTTTATGCTTAAACTGGCTTGCATACATCTTTAAACCTACACAAACATGGAAAATAATGCTTGTTAAATTAAAAATAAATGTAAAGCTAAAATTACATTACACAATATTTTTGAATATGAAAAGTACTAGGACTTATTTTTTTCAAATAAAGTCTTTGGTGGTTGTGCGCCCTTGTGCAACAGTATTAAAAAAATTTCTATATATACCGAAGCTGTCCCCGTCACCGGTGCTGCGTACTTAAATTTTTACCTTTCTTGAATTTAATGTTTGGCATAATGTCCGGCTTAATTGTGAGTCATCCCTATGAGCCTATGATTGGAAAAAAGTGTAAATGTAAGAAGGGCATACTATAAATATTTATTTTGTTGTGGGCCGGGCTCAAGGATTTTCTCCTTTGTGGTATGACCAACACCGGCTTCGCTTACTAAAGATTTTCTGCGTAGCCCGCCTTCAGATGGGCGCAAGGATTTTCTCTATGGTATGACCAACAACGGCTTCGCTTACTAGATTTTTTTGCATCCAGTACGAAACTTTTTTTTTTTTTAATTTTTAAGCTGCGTTCGTAAACTAGATTTAAGCCTATTTTTTAATTCCGTAACCCTGATATTTGCTTTTTTGATTGGAGTTACTTCCCTAAACTAGATTTACATAGATAGTGAAGGGTATATAAGATTCGGCATAGCTGAATATAGCACTCTTGTTTGTTTCATTTATCATCCACTCATTATTTCTTAAAGAGCAAAATTATTCATCCAAAATATGTATATACAGTGCCGACAAAAATAATAGCATTGTTATAAGTTAAATGTTTTGTAGTAAGCGGGCAACATTTTGCAGATCAAAATTGTTTTATATTGTGCAAAAGGTTCTTGTTTATAAGTTAGAGGATGTCCGAATGAAGAATGTGATGCAAGAGTTACAGCATAAAGGATGAAGGTTTAACCAAAATGTTGTGGAAAACATATTGCGGAGTGGGACCAATTCTATTTACGTAGAAATATTAAAAAATTTAGTTCGGCTCTATAACAACGACCCAAAATATACGAGCAGAATAATTACTCGTAAGTGGTTTAATGCCAACATAATGGAATGGCCTGCACAGTCGCCTGAACTAAGCCCGATAGAGAATCTTTGGACTGATAAACAGAAAAACGCCTGTAAATCAAAACCTTCTAACATGAAGCAACTTTAAACTGTAATTAAGAAGTCTTGGAAGCGAATTCCCAAAAACGATGTAAAGATTTGATTGACTCCATGCCAAGGCAATGATCCTTCGTTATTGCATCAAAATATTGTGTATGTTTTAAATATTGTTACTTTTTGCGTTATTAAATTTATTAAAGAAAAATGTATGACGACCGTATTTTCTATTTTACTTTAATAAACGTTCATAAATTTAATTGAGACCTTTCTGATGTGGCATTAATGTATGTGTTTTTGGAATAATTATATTACCAAAATAAAAAGTAAAATTTATACACAAAAATAAGCGTTGCGCTTACAGCTAGCTATTTTTTTACTGCAGCGGTACATGTGTGTATTAAGTCTTCTTATTAATCATTGCAAATAAAGTTAATTTAATTAATCGAGCCTTTGCTGCGAGATGGATATAGCTCAAAATTTTAATTTCTGAACATGCAGTAGTATCCTTCATTGACTGTAAAAAGATTCTGAAACGTATGAATTCTGCAGATAGACATATCTTAATGGTATCCAAATAGTTGAATCAAAATTTTAAACGCATTTTTTTGAGGTATGTCTCTCTTGCGGCTCTACATTTTGTTTGTTTTAAAGAATAATGTTTTGATTTAATGTGTATTTTAAGCATATTGAAGGTAGTAAGATTAGTTCATAAAAAAAAAATATATAATGAAAAATTATAATAATAAAATTAGGCAAAAACCAACGAATACAATTTAACAGTATTTTCTTAAAAGATTAAAATAATTGGTAGAAATATGTTGTAGCACCGTCCTGCCATGTAGGATCTTCACTTACTTTTGCACGGCACATGGGGCAAGTTTGTTCGCGCTTAAACCAAGTGTTAACGCACTCGTCGCAAAAAATGTGACCACATTCTAGAACCACCGGCGCTGAAAATGAGTCATGACAAATTGGACAAACAGTGCCTGCAGCTTCTAGTTCGTCTTTGGTTGGCTTTCGTTCATAGTCCTGTTGTGTGTAAATTATAAAAACATTTTTTAAATATATTAACAAAATTGCTCACCATATTACGAACAAAATTAATAAGTGCTTTTTTTAATGGTCTACCACGTTCAAACAACTCAAATAATTTGGCACCTACATAAAATGATGAAAACAGAACGCCAGAAATCTTAAAGAAATTTAAAAGTTTCAAGCTCAACATTTTAATTAAAAATTAACAATGTCATAGTCTTACAACTTCTAAGCCCATATACGAAGCAAATAAAAAACTTAGCCATTGTCTAATTGGTACTAGTGCACGATAAAACTGAGAAACATCTTCGATTAGGGCATATAGACGAGCCTGAAATTTTAGCAAAAAATAAGTTTTTTTTTCTTAAATTTATAAATATTCTACTTACTCGAGATTTATGAGTAATGACTTTAGATGGAAACATAGTTACCATTATTTTAATTAATTGCGTTAGCAATTTCAATATTAAGTCATTCACAGCTACGTAATACAGCAAAGTTCCTAATGATATAGTTTTTGTAACTGACACTGTACTAGTCAAGGAGTTTGTTGCGGCTGACGAAGGCACTTCATAAATCTGATGTTCGGAGTTCGTGAAAATATTTATTGGAACGTCTGAAGACGCTTCTTTCATTGTTCCTGTCTTTTGTGTTGATAAGAAATCTAAAGTTATAGTTGATCCAGGAGGATTTATGAGAAGGCCAAAAGGATCGGGAGTAGAAGTGGATAAAATGAAACGATACATTACAACACATACAACTAAAATTAAGTCACGCAGAAGAATGGCAAACGATTTTTGATTGAGCTTTGCCACTTGGCCTTTTAACGATTTATTTATTTGATACATAACACCGTGTAGTACCAAAATATCTAAAATTCCCAGGAGGTGATCATGAATAAACTTTACGAAAATAATAAATATAAAAGGTAGGTAGCGAATAAAGTCGGTCACAAATTTGACAATTATTTCACCCACAGCGTTTGTATCTGCATCATCTATCATATCAACAGTGGGAGCTGCAGTACTCCCAGCAACTGAATTTTGTCTTTGAGGTAAACGGGCGCTGACAGAGCTGGCAGCAATGCTTTGTCTTCTATTGTTGCTACTTATTCCACCGGTACTATCAGTGGATGTATCGACAGCAGAAGCCTGAGGTTCAGATGCGGAAATTTCATTTAAACTCCTGTCATCCGCTAAACGAGAATTTTGTCTTGATAATCTCAAAACGGAAGAAGACTGGGTTTCCAAGCCATTACTATGTTGACTTATCAATGAAGATTGCAATTCTCCTTCAGTTTGATTCACGCTGTTGTGATTGAGCAGGAAATGAAGTTGATCATCTGAATGTATAACATTTGAAGACAAAGAGTCATACCGAATAGTAGCTGAAGATGAGGGTGTAAAGATAGCACGTAAAACACTTGTATGTGCACGCGGTGACACAGGCGAAGACAAAACCTCATATAAGTTTTCTCTCCAAGTACGTGAATGTGTGTTTTCTCCATTTGGGGACGGGTGATTATCTCTAAGAGATTGTGAACGATTTAATTGTTGTCTAGCTTCACGTATCATAGCAAATAAATTTGGCAATCGATGTCTATCATCAATGTGTGGATTCTCTCCACTGTTTGAAATTTGTCGATTGACACCACTAGTTTCCATATTAATTCTTGTTGAATCAACATCTCTTCGAATTTGTTGTAAGTGCTGTTGACTTGTACCTGGTGCCATTTCATTTTCAATATTAATTGTTGTCATCTGATTGCTTCCTATCATTTGATGTGACGTTTTCGTTGAATTAAGAAGCATTTCCATTTCATCATCGTCAGCACCATGTCCAATTTTATTGTAAATATTATGTGTGTTGCTGTTATTACTCATTTTCAACTTATTATTCTCACGCTAGTTTTTTTTCCGAAAATATTAGAACGTAAAGCCAAAAATATTTCTAGTTTTGCTACGTGAAATTGTCGTCTATTTCTTAATCTAATAATTTTTAAAATATATAACTTTCTTTATTATCGACATTTCACTTAAGTACGTAGCCTTGTATGTACTTGTATATGCAAAACAAACAAAAATAGTGAGTAGAAAAAACAGAGATGTTATATTATAAAATTTAACACTAAAACTTCCATATGAGCAGCGATATTTGGAACAGTGTTGCCAGGGTAAGACAAGATAACGGTACATTTCTCCTTCAAAAATATTAAACTGTTTCATGAAAAGTTACATTTTGAAATTTTCCTTAAATAAATAGTAGTTTAATGTAAAGTATATAAAATGTAGTAAAAACTTATTTTCCATATTTCAGGAAAAATAACAAGGCAACAAATTCAATTACTGACAAAAACAAAACGAAAAGACAAGTAAAAGTGCTATATTCGGCTATGCCGAATATTGTATACCCTTTACCATCGATGTAAATCTTAGTGAAGTAACTCCAATAAAAAAGCAAATATTAGGGTGACAGCAAAAATTTGTGGTACTGCATATATAATTTTACATAAAAATGACATTGGCTTTTAATTGGTTAAGCATTTTTAAAAAATTTCAGTATTTCCTTAAAGATCTCTTCAAAATCTTTATAATGATACACATATTATTATAAAAAATTTTAAAATTTCAGAGCCCCGTAACTCGGAAAATATTAGCGAGCGCCAATTTTTTTAAATGATGTTTTTACTTATTTTTTAATTTTCTATGGGCCCATACATTATTTTTTTTTAATTGGAAGTACTTTATTGTTCAAAACGGCATGAAGAAATTTAATTTGGGGGTGGTGTTTTTCCTGCTGCCTCGAAGGGCATGGACCGATCATGCTGTTTTCCAATAGCACCTCTTTCGACACTATATCAGACCGATTGACATTTTATTTCTGAAATCAAGTTTGCATCATCGGTCGGAAGTAGGTATTGTAGAAATTACACACGGAATGACAAACTTAGATATACCGCTTTTCCACTTTTTGTGGTAATGGGTATAAAAAGTAGATCGTATGAAAAAAGTTCATACCGATGATAGTCATGATGATTTTAATTAGTACTCAATACTAATATTTCGGTTTGGAAAATTACATGCTCTCGCCATTCAATAAAATTATTAAAAGTAGGATTTTTTTAAATAAATCTGTTTTACCTTTTTCTTTAAAAGATTAAACTTCGATAGTATTTACTGCACTTATTATTTTAAGAATATCGTTATTAAAGACAAATTTGAGCTT
Source organism: Gymnosoma rotundatum (assembly GCA_916610165.2). Classification (NCBI taxonomy): domain Eukaryota; kingdom Metazoa; phylum Arthropoda; class Insecta; order Diptera; family Tachinidae; genus Gymnosoma; species Gymnosoma rotundatum. The sequence goes on from OU744336.1 coordinate 64,502,987, forward strand.
TATTTGTTTAAAACTTCAATATAAAATTACTGACAATTTTTGTGTAATATAATCCGTCACTTTCCGAAGGACGCCATTTTTCTTTTTAATCGAGGTATTAGTACAATTGTCAAATTTTTCAAGCGGAAAACTAAAGTTGCTAACAATTTTCGCAAGTTTGAACAGAATGCTTAGTTTTCCGCACGGAATGCAGTTCAGAATTGTTGCCAGAAATATTTTGCTGCTTCCAAACATGAAGCAAGAAACATTTCGTGATTTCTCATAAATTGAACTGTAATATTATTTATTGTTTAATTCACTTACAAATTTGGAGAACCCTTAACTTCGGAATTACGGACCTTCAAAGATATGGCCGAAGAAATGGACCGATCTTACTGAGTTATTTAAATTTTTCGATTAGCCGTAAAACGCAAACAAAATTGGTGGACAGTTCAAGTGATTTGAGTGATGATAACTGTATCCTAGAACTTATTAAACAAGAGTATGATTTTGAAGAATCGCTAATGTGGTATATTTTTAAAACTACTGAATGCCAAAAGAAGAATAGCATTCTAAACTTTTGCATTGAACCTTCATATTCGGACAAAGAGCTCTTATGTAGAGATGAATATTTAAATTTATCCGCGTAATTTGCAGAAATTTCCACATACATATACTCTTTGGGACCTTTCCACCAAACTCTTATCTGGTTGTTTTGTAATTTTCATCCAAACAGTAATGAAACAGACCTATTATTTGGCATTACTAACTTTCGTTATTTTTCATGAAATGAATCGCGTAAAACTTAAGCAACATTAATATACCCTTTACCATAGGCGGAAAAAGGGTATATCAAAATAAGCCGTTCCGTGCGTAATTTCTACAATATCCACTTCCGACCCCATAAAGTTTATATATAAATTCTTCTTATGCATAGCGAAGTCGATTGAGCAATGTCCCTCGTTCGCATTGAAATCAATTTTGCCAAGGCACTAAATGAGCTAGAGAAAATTTGTATACGCCAATCAATCATAGTTTCGAAAATTTTGCTATTGAAAATCGGCAAGATCAGCCTACGTCCTTCGAGGTAGCGGGCAAAACGCCACGTCTGCCACTAGATTCTCCATATCATTCGGAACAAATCCAGTTTTATTTTTTAATTCTCTGTCACCCCAATATTTGCTTTTTTGATTGGAGTTACTTCACTAAACTAGATTTACATAGATAGTGAAGGGTATATAAAATTCGGGATAGCCGAATACAGCACTCTTACTTTTTTTTAATTTATTTCGCACTAATTTTTTTTATGGGCATTCAGAAGCATTTAGAACGAAATGCTGCGCAAAATACCGTGCTTTAAAAATTAATTAAAACTGTCATTAATCCTATTGATAAAGTGCTCTTCGTACATAATCTTTTTTATAATGCAAAATAATAATATAACAAAATAATTTAAAGTTTTTATTTGTGCATTTTGACAACCATTTTTTTCGTATTATTAGTGATAGTCACAATCAATGTTAGTATTAAAACTCTAGGTTTTAACAACTGGCCTTTTTAAATCCAGCTTTTTTTTGTTAACTTTTTTCAAAGTCCCACAAACAACTAGAACCAACTTTTTGATATAAAAATCATAGCGTTGTAAGAAATATTCTATGATTTATAGGAGTAAAAGAGCCGACGACATTTTTATGTTAAATTATATATATGTACGTAGTACTTATTTTTTTATTTTTTAGTTCTCTGTAATCCCAATATTTGCTTCGACATAGCCAAATATAGCACTGTAATTTGTTGTACCCTTCACCACAAAAAGTGGAATAAGGTTATAACTAAGTATGTCATTCCGTTTGTAATTCTACAATATCCATTTCTGACCCCATAAAGTACATATATATTTATGCATAGCGAAGTTGATTGAGCGATGTCTGTCTGTCTATCCATGTTACTGTTGAAAATTTAAATACGCCAATCGATTAGACATATGCCGTATTCACAAGCTCTGCTAAGGTGTAGGTAGTATTGCATACTACCTTTTGTTTCCTTCTTTGTGAACAACCATTGTATCAGTGTGCCATTGTACATTGTACTTCATACGTCAAAAAGAAAATAAGAAGAAGAAAAGTGCTATTCATCATTTGTTATTTATAAGCCAAATGGGTGAGAAAACAGAAAAAAGTAAATTAATAAATTTTTTGTGTGAGGATGAAATTCAAGACATATTTAGGATGAACCTAATGTACTTGCTCTCCAGTCGCAGAATTATACATTTAGGGCTACCAAAATCATCATTATGGCATAATCGGGTTTTAAGATACCACGTATACATCTAATTTTCCTATATTATTTGGAACAATGAAGTAACTCCAATCAAAAAACAAATATACGGGGCGTTATAAAAATAATATAGCACTTTTACTTGTTTTTGCTGTATTTACCCTAAAATGTGCTACGGGAAAATTTAAATCGCTCGGTTAAACTGGTCACTGGCATATTGAAACCACTTTTAAGTCTTTCAGTTCCGTTTAATGCATGAAAGAAAGTCTGGTTTAAAGTTGATTGTATTTTGGAAGGCAAAGTAAGGGTCAAGAATCAATAAAAAACTTTTTTTGTGTATTCTATTTTCCATAAAAACAGCTTTTAAACAAATAATATAATATAATTCTAATATACAACAAATACAAATATAATTCTAAATACAACTTTTTGAATAAATAACAAAGAATATGTGCAACTTTTGAAAAAAAAAAAGAAAATACAAAAAACCGACTATTTTATTTTATTTTCGCATAGCCCACAGTGCTATGTAAATTAACTTTTTTTAAGAGAGTTTTATTATTTGTTTTACGAACATCAAATTGCGTAAAACAGAAAAAAGTATTCTGTGAAATGTTTTGCTATTGAAGAAAAAACCTCTAAATTGGTTAAAAAAAGCAATATGTATTAGTTTTCACAAAAAGGAGTGTTTTATGAGTGTTTAATATGTTCTCTGTAGTGCGTAAAACGATTTGGCGTTGCCATGTAAACAACACATGCACTCACAATTAGTAATAGGAAAAACAAAAAAAAAAAGAGGGAGAGAGAGAAGAATCAAAGGTCTAAATGGATTTGAAACGCTACAAAATTAGCCAGAAGCTAACAGCAACCCCTTTTGACAATGACAGTAAGACAAGAATTATTTAGTTGTTACGAGGATGTTAACTTGTCCATAATAAAATGTAATAAAACGTGTTAAACTCAGTTATAAAATAAAAACAAAAATTTTGTGTTGGGAAAACACTTCACATGTATGTATGTATGTATGTAAGTTAGTTTTTATTTTCGTTTATTTTATGAATTGATTTAAATTATTAATAAGATATATTTCAACTTATGTTTCAAATAATAAGAAATAAGTATTTGTATAAAAATATCTAGATATTCGAAGGTCGTAAAAATTGTCGAGCAGTTATATGTACATATATCGAAACAATAATTAAATGGCAAAAATCAGAACAACATCAGTCTACTATAATCTCTCTCTCTAGCAATATGTTTTAATTAGTTTATATTTTTCAGTTTTACACTTTATTTTAGTAGTTCAGTTTAAGCTCTGCAAATTTATAAGTTTTGCTATTGTTAAGTTCTAGTGGGGCTTTCATTTAGTTCACGGGTAAATGGCGAGGGGACTTGACTTTTGTTTTGTGTCTTTTCTCAAGGAAAATTTTCACCGATTCTAGTGGCAATTGGAAGTGATAATAAGCACAATACGGCAACGGATCCCAATAAGTGAATAACGCTTCTCGTTTATCTAAGGCAGCGGTAGCACTTGTTGCCTCAAGAGAACACCATTTGGCAGTAAAGGCAGCTAAAGAGGAATCTTCTTCATTTGTTGCAGCCAGACCTGAGGGATGCATATGAATACATTTTATAGTGCCGCAAAGTATTTGAGCATGTGAACGGCTGTAGCAAATGTAGGGCAAAGAAACACCTAAACGTATTCCCAGGGGTAAAAACTGGCCAGTAGCTTGACACTTAATCAAACGAAAGCTGATATGGCAGTTAATAAGACGCTGAAAACGTACCTTGGCAAAGAAAGTCTTAAGCCAATTGTCTATTAAAACTGCGTCGGAGGCCGTGTTAGCTGCAGTTGAAGTGACGGGTATTAGATTCTTCGTATCCTGTTCAACGCGACAAGTAACGTTCGCAACAACTTGTGAAGCTTTTACTGTAGTGCAGGTAACATAATGGTCGCCTGGAACATCTCTCACCACCAACCACTGCTGACGTTCGTTAATATCATGAGAAAATCGCAAATCACGTCTCTGACGTGGTAACATATACTTAAAACGTTCCAATATTCCTTGCATGCCTACAGCCACCAAAATATTACGAAATTCTCGTATGAAGTCTTGTTCGTACAATTCCCATAAATCGCGGGCCGATGATAGGGCAACAAAGGGAGGAAGTTGAATATTCTGAGCCGCACAGCGTTGATAGAATTGCAAACAATCGTCTAGAACTAATGTCTCCTGTACACCAGTCATAAATGTAGCGCAACCTAACAACTCCAAATGAGGTTTAGTCACAGCATCGTAATAGGCGGGACTGGTGGCGCAAACCGGTATATAAACCGACGGCTTTTCTTTGCGTACGATATGACAGAGAGCCGATATGTAATTGTCCACATTGTGTGAGTTAGGTTTGGGCACTGCATAAAATTTGTCCACAGCCGTTGAAAAACGTGCCAAACCAAACAATCCGTCAAATTCAAAAACAACGACACGTGCTCCCGAAGAATAAAAATTACGTGCCAAATGTAAAGTTTGTATAGTACTGCCACAGCTTAACAAAACAGTGCGCTTTGATACTTTGTTTTGTGGGTCCAATTCATGGTTAGAAAATATACCTGTATTCATAATCCATTTAATAAGTTCAACCGGTAGTCGTGTAAATTTCCAGAAAATCCATAATAATGCCGACAACCAAAAACTAGGAGCGGCTATAGACAGTGGTATACAAAACAAATAGCGTAACAGCAAAATGCATAAAGTCATAAGAAGGTTTGGCCAAAATAATATTATATTGCAAATGCGTTGTACAAGCGGCTTTGTGGGCAAATTTGATTTGATAAGTAACTCCTTCTTAATGCCTGTGTTAGAGCGGCTAAGAGAAGGTGTAGTCGGTATACTCTCATCGTCTGATTCTTCCTGGCTAGGATTTTCTGGTATTAAATCCAAAGAGTTGATGCGACGAAATTTTGAGCGTGAATAACGTAATTGACGAACGTAATCTTGTTTTGTTTGAAAATCTTGAGACATGTTGTTCTATTTGTTTTTTTTTTTTTTTTTTTTTTTGTTTTTTTTTTTGGAGTTTTAATATTAATTATAGCTGTGTTTTAATTTTCGAATATTAATTACTAAACCTTGTTGCAATGCACGGGAGTTATAACGCCGTTATGATAAAAGATTTCGTGAACATAAATTTATTTTGTTCGTTAAGCACGTTTATCTCGTAACGGTCAGACCTGCAGCACGGTCAACTTTAAATTGATTAGTTAAATCGTTTCATACTTAAGGAATATTTTCCAATTTTTATTGCCTTCGTTGTTTTACACACGAACTCATCTCATATTCATCTTATTATCATTTAATATTTCACCAGATCTTTAATGTTATTTGTTTGCACAAAAAATTATTCCACATTATTGTAGTATATTTACAGACAGTATAAACTCAATTTGTTATAACGATTAAAAAATATACATATACATATGTTGACAACTCGGTTTTTGCAATCATATGCGATTGAATTTAAAAAATATAATAAAATTTTACTGGTTTCTTAAACAAACCATTTCAAATTAATTGACAAAAATTACTTAAAACAAATTAGGCCCGCCCCGGTACTTTTCCTAAAAGATTTTTTTCTTAACTTTTGGCAGGATGGGAAATTTCCAGACCCTGGGATAATTAATGCGGTTTTCTAAAGTGTGATTTAAATTTTTAATTTAACTTTTTTAGCTCTGTTAACGTCCGTTGGTTTTATTGCTATTGACTATTTTGGTTCAATTATAAACTAAATAAGATAAACTTTTGATAAACTATGGCTGTATTAAAAATTGGAAAATTGGAAAATTTATGTGACTGCCAAATTGTCACTCTTTGCGAAATCATTAGCTTCTCGACAATGAATAGCGGCTTTCTAAAATCGAGCCACAGTCAAAAGATGACGTTTTTAGATTAAGTTGCACACACTATCTATAATTTTTATTAACTTTGATAAAAGGCTAATAGATTCTACTTCTGTGTGATCTTTTCCTCGCTTAGGATCATCAACCAAAGAAATGTTTTATTCTATAAAGTTATATTTAAGGTGTTGCACGGCTATACCGCTAGTTTTGTCAGTCCTTTAGACTCTCTTAAGGTCAGTTTACATGGTCACAGAAGTCTAACGACATGTCAAATTTTTGTGCAGAATAATAAAAGTGGGATCGTCTAAACAAAACACGTAATGAATCTGCACAAATTGAGAGCAAATACGGATGAAGATTTAAGTCGTATGGCTCTCTTTTTTAAAAGACAATTAAGGGGGGTTTAGACGGTACGACTTTACGTACGTAAAATCCTAGAAAAAATAATATAAAATTCCATCCGTATTTTAAACCTGAGAGTAAAAATCTTACGACTGATTATTTTTGAGTTTATACAATTGGTATGGGTAAAACACATTGAAACTAAAATAGCTTTTTGCAGAAAAATGCATCTCTGATCTAATGATTCGTAATTGTCTTTTGAAAATTTCCAATAAACAAAGAGAGCCATACGACTGTCAAATTTTCATCCGTATTTGCTTCCATTTTGTGCAGATTCATTACGTATTTAGTTTAGACGATCCCACTGGTACTAATCTGCACAAAAATTTGACATGTCGTAAGACTTCTGTGACCATGTAAACCGCCCTTTACGAATCATTAAATCAGGGATGCATTTTTCTGCAAACCCCTACTTTAGTTTTGGTGTGCTTTACCCATACCAATTGTGTAAACGCAAAAATGATCTGTCGTAAGATTTTTACTCTCAGTTTTAAAATACGGATGGAATTTTATATTATTTTCTCTTGGATTTTACATACGTAAAATCGTAGCGTCTAAACCGCCCTTTAGAGTTTACATTTGCAACTGAGTTTTTAATATGTCGAAGGTTAAGTCTAAATGCGAATGAATTGACAAGTGATAACATAGGCATGCCAGTCGTCAAGTTCGGAATTAAAATGGTTTTGAGATGCTTAACGAAGAAATTACTATTTTCGGTGCCATTTCTTGCCCTGTGAATTAAATGTGTAATCTGATTATGAGACGTTTGACATTTCTGTCAAAACCTTTTGTCATTTTTAGGTGTATGGTTATTTTTATACACTTTACCACAAAAAGTGAAAAAAGGACATAAGTAAGTTTGTCGTTCTGTTTGTAATTTCTACAATATGCATCTCCGACCCCATAAAGTATACATATATTCCGACTTCTTATGCATAGTGAAGTCTATTCAGCCATGTCCGTCTGTCCGTCCGTGTTGAAATCAAGTTTGCCAAGGCACCAGATCAGCTAGAGAAAATTTAAATACGCCAATCGATCAGAAATAGTGTCGAAAAGGTGCTATTTGAAATTAGCAAGATCGGTCCATGTCGTTCGAGGCAGCAGGCAAAACATCACGCCGACCTCAAATTTGTCCATGTCAGTTGGAACATTGAAGTAACTCCAATCAATAAAACAAACATGTGGGGCGAAGAGAATTAAAAAAAAAAAAGAAAAAAACATCCAGTGAAAAAATTGGCGCTTGTCTATTTTTTTCGAGTTACGGGCCTCTTAAATTTTTAATTTTTTTAAAATATCAATATGATTATCATTTAAAAGCTTTTGAAGAGATCTTTATAGAAATACTAAAATTTTTAAAAATTGCTTAACCCATTATATATATACATATATATACTACTTAATTTTTCTTATTTTTTGTTCTCGGTCATATTTAAACCCATTTTAGAAGTAGATGTTTGTAGCTTGAAGGTGAGATTTATAGAAATCGTAGTTGACTCAGGCCTTTAACAGTTCTTCTAGGCTGTCACATGCTAGCCATGTTCTTGAAATTGCAACTTCGTTGGCTACGCTAGTGGAGGCTAAGAAGTTACTGACGTTGATCTGTATCACGTAATATTGAAATTGTATATCCGCAAAAAATATGTTTATCCTTAAATGATTCTTATTTTTTTTCGCGTTACAAACAAGTTTTCTTTTCCAATTTTTTACTTTCTAATAATTTCGCTGTTTTCTGTCAGATCAAGCATTTTATTTTTAATTTAACAACAATTTAAGGACTAAGTTAGTTAGGACCAGTTCGTTCGCTTAATTACATTCAAACCAACAACAAATTCTAAAAAATTATTTTTATTTCAAATGTAATTTTGCGAACCAACGAACGATTGCGACATCGTAAAACTGGCTGGCCCTTTATTAATATTTCTTCTGTTTTTTTAAGAAATAAGAAATTTATTACATGAACTTAAGCCTGATTGAAAATAATTCATTTCCTTTAATTCTAAAATAGTTGAACTAATAATTACTTTTTAATTAGTTTATTGTTAAATTAGAATTAAAGTTTTGTAAAGTTTCTGTTTGACCAGAAAAAATACTTTTCTCGCCGTTTTTGTTGTTGCTGTAGTGTTTGTTCAAATTTTAATCTCTGTTTGGCCCATTGCTCTGTTGTGCGAACTGTCTTATCACGTACTTTGATCCTCTTTTTTGTTTTTTTTTTCTTATTAAAATTGAAAAAAATGCATTTTTTATTTAATATTATATTTTGCTGCTTCGAAAATTGATAAGTATTTGAACTGGCGTCGCGTCGGTGTTTTAGTGTTTCACTTTTTTAATTATTTTACTGGTGAAAAAAACTATGAATTTTACTAACAACAAAACTACAATTGCTGCTAAAATGAAATGTATTTTTACTATTCAAATTTAGTTATGCAATAAGCTAAACAACTAACTTTAATTACAAATAAAAAATTAATGATTAATGATTTTTTTTAGTAAATATTAAAATAAATATAGACTGTGGACTTTTGGTCACAAGTAAAGGCCTAAACTTACGGAAGAATTAAGAAATAAAGGACATTAATTTTTTTAACATTTACGAAAAAATCATTAATTAAATCGATTATTTGAATACACTATAAAACAACTCTATAACAGATAAAACTGACATGTAAATAATTCGATTCTTAAGGTGGATATGTAGCTTGCCTTGCCAAGAAAATGAATCACGTATTATGTATACACTGAAGGTGCATTTGTGCCAAGTCAAACTCAGTAGCAACATTGCATGCTCTAACTGCCATCCCTAAATTAAATAAAGCCTGGTACTCTGTTCATATTTGTGAAAATTGTTGAGCAACATTGAATATTTCATGTGGAATATTTGACATTTAATGTGTGGTATCATTGTTTTAAAAATGTATGTAAAAGACATACGATCAGCTGTTGTATGAAAAATTCCGAATGAAATAATGCCTACTTGCTTTATTTCACAGCTTGGATAGAATGTTGCCAGAAACATTTCATATGTTTTTCCACAGTAAAAACAGAGACTACTTCTGCAACATTTTTTCATGACTTTTTCATACCAATTTTTTATGTATGTGATTTGACAGCATTCCGCATGAAAAACTGAACAGAGTACCAGGCTTAAAGCGCAAGATATCTGTCATGTACATTAAAAATGTATGAAGCATCCCTAAATAGCACGGCGTCAACGCTTAGCAATTGGAAAATCCAATTTTGACAGTGCGTTAGGAAGTGAAGTTGGCTGCTTGTTGGTTTGTTTTGGTATGGTTGAGAAGTAATGACAATTTAGTTATTTAAAAGGCAATCTAACGGTTTTATCTCTTATTTATTCTTATACAGCGGGCTTAATAAAATAAAATGAGTTAAATTTACTGTTAAAGAAACAAAGTTGACGCTCTTATTTAGGGATGATATTTCAGCGTAAAAGCTATGAATCACATTGCTTTGCGTCTTACGCGCTAATTTAGGGATAGCAGTAAGCTTTTCTGCCGAATTAATGCGATTGTTAGAAACTTGAAAAATCTTACATCAGCATTATTGGAGTGAACTCCATGAAAGTATTGTGTGAACTTTGACAAGGTTGAATAGTCTCATTTGCTTTAATATTTTTTATAATTGTTCTCTGCAGTTGCTATTTTGTCCCACATGATCGTTGTTTTTTACTTTGCTACATCCTGACGTGCCACCTGTAATAGTTTGGCACACATTTCAAAATTGGTTAGAAAAAAGTATTTCCTACTTTATAACAAGTAAGAGTGCTATATTCGGCTATGTCGACTCATGTATATCCTTCACCAATATTGTAAATCTAGTTTAGTGCAGTAAAAAACAATTATTGAGGTGACAGAGAATAAAAAAATAAGGAAAAAAATTAATTACTGTATATAATTTATTTTATCTCAAAAATATGGTACACAATCGTAATTTTCTATGAAAAGTTCAGATGCCTATAACTCGGAAAATATGGGCGAGTGGCAATTTTTTTACTTGATGTTTTTGTCTTACTAAAACCATAATTTTTTTAGATGAGCTTTATTATTAACTCTTGTCCATTCATTCAATGTATGATATTTGCTTAAGGAAAGGTTGTGAAGATCGTTAAACCACAAAAAAATAAAAAAAAATTTGTTGATAAGAATTGCAATATCAATTTCGTCATAAAGCAATCAAATAAAAATTAAAGTATTTTTTACACTCTTGTTTAGTTGATTAGAGCTATAATATTTTTTGTGTTTGAAGCAGGTCACATTATTTTTCGTAACATTTTCCTAAAAATTTAATATATTGAATAGTTAAACTCTGCATTTATTATCTTTTTGATTTTTAAATATGTAAAAAGTTTCAGGCCAATAATTGGTAAGAAGGCGAAATAAACTAAAACAAGTTTAGTGAAGTAACTCCACTCAAAAAAGCAAATATTGGAGTGACAGACAATTAAAAAATAATATAAACAAATTAAGTGCTACATAAACATAATTTTATCATCGGCTCTTAATGGGATAAGCGTTTTTAAAAAATTATAAATATCTTCTAAATATCTAATCAAAAGTTTTTAAATAATACCCATAATGATCAAAACCTTTAGCAGAAAGAAAAAGAAAACCAGTAGTGCGATTCATTAACTTTAAACAATACAACTATCGTTATATTTGACTACATTTTCTGTTGTTTGCAGTAACGATTCAGTGATTTACTAAACGATAGTAGATTCTTAAGCTAGCTTTAGCTTATGTCAAAAATTCAACGAAAAGCCTGTCAAATGCTTAGGTAACTTATCAAAGAAATTTATGTGGCTATAATGTACATATATAAATTTAAAAACTTATTTGCCACAGTTGCACATTTATGTTTAATTCGTACTTTTGCCAAAAATAATTTCTATATGAATAAACAAAATTTTAAAACGAAAATGCTTTAAAGAAGATATTTTATATATTTAATTACATTCACATACACATTTACATATTTTGGTTTATGTTCAAAGAAAATGTAAAAAGAAATTATTACAAATTATTTTCTGTTCTGTGTTTGTGTCCAACCGTACTAAAAAATGCAACGATGATCATCCCTTATATGGTATACATATGTGTGTATAAATACAAATTTAATTTAAATATATTATAATTGTAAAAAAATGGCCATAAAGAAAAATCTTGTTTTTTCTACATTTTCTATTGAATTAAAAACTAAAAATTTAATAATTTAGGTATTAATTAAAATTTGTCTTTATCAATGTATAAAACAAAGCACAATCAGCTGTTTCCGTACGGAAAGTGCGATCAGTTTCGTACCTTTCATAAAGGAATGAAATTTAACGAAACTTGACGAAAAGTTATCTTATGTACATTATAGTTTACCACATATAATTTAATGTATTTGCACAGTTGTATAAGCTTGCTTAAGTAGTTTTATGCACATTATAGTTGGGCCTTAAGAAAATCATAATAATTCCGTTGTTAAGTCAATTTAACTAACCGGTAATCGCAAATATTACGAGTTAAAATCTCACTGTATATACAAAATGCATGAAGCAAAACATAAGAGCGCGGCGTCAAAGCTTAGGAATTGAAAAATCCGATTTTGACAGTGGGTTAGAAAGTAAACTTGCCTGCTTGTTTGTTTGTTCGTTTTGTTTTGTTATTGTTGAAATGTAATGACAATTAATTTATTTTCAAGGCAATCTAGCGGTTTTATCTCTTCTTTATACTTGTACATCGGGTTTTATAAAATAAAATTTGTTAATATTACTGTTAAAGACACAAAGTTGACGCTCTTATTTAGGAATGACATTCCAGCGCAAAAGCTATGCATAAGATTGCTTTGCGTCTAACGCGCTAATTTAGGTTTAGCTATAAAGCCTAGTACTCTGTTCAGTTTTTCATGCGGAGTGCAGTCAAACTGCGTACATAAAAAGTTTGTGTGAAAAAGTCATGAGAAAATGTTGCAAAAGTAGTACTCAATTTTAACTGTGAAAAAACATATGAAATGTTTCTGGCAACATTTTATCAAATCTGTAAAATAAAGGAAGTAGTCATTATTTTATTCGGAATTTTTCAAACAACAGCTGTTCATATGTCTTTTGCTTATATTTTTGAAATAATGTAGTACACGTAAAAATAATAAAACGTTAAATTTTTCGAAATCGTGAAAATGTTAAATTTTCCACATGAAATAATCAATGTTGCTTAACAATTTTAGCAAATTTGCCTACTTCCTTTATTTCACAGGTTTGATACAATGTTGCCAGAAACATTTCATATGTTTTACCAAATTAAAAACATGGTACTATAACTGCAACATTTTCTCATGACTTTTTCATATAAACATTTTATGTATGTAGTTTGACAGCATTCCGCATGAAAAACTGAACAGAGTACCAGGCTTTAGAGAAGGAAATAAATGGAATTAAAGTTGGTTAAAATAAAAGTTAGCAATAAATTTGTTCTGTTGAATATGCGGTTTTAATAAACTGAGCAGGAGTGTTTTTTATATTTAATAAACACTGGCAGCAGCACAAACAATAAACTAGAAGACAAACTTAATGCTCTAAACAATAATAGAATAAAGATAATCCATATATAGATAACTATTAAATTATTCTTAATATGATAACCTTGTGCCGAAAGCCTGCCAAACAATCAGAGAGATGTTTGTACACAATTACTACCAAACTTAATTCACACATCTCTGCATTGTGAGAAAATATCCCACCAAGGCAAATATTTTGTTGTATTAGTTAAAGTTTGTGCCCTTGAATTTTTAATTTTAAAACTCTACACTGCCCCTAAAATGTATAAATGTCAATCTTAAATTAATAAATAGCAATTATTATAATGTGGAAAATATTATGAGATAGTAAAAATATTGCGTGTTGAAGTGTTTACGAAAATGTAATTGAATGCATTGCAAAGAAATTCAAAACTCCTCTTTAATAGTACATAAAAATCTATGCATAAATCTTAAGTTTCCTCTTTTTATATCTAAACAGCCATATAGATATCAATATGCTTTTTTCACCAAACAGGCTCTTTTTAACCGACTTCGAAAAAAGAAGGAGTTTATACAATTCGGCTGAATTTTTTATATTTGTGCCTGCAGAACTCAGTCATTTTTGAACCGATTTTGAAAATTTTTGGTAATATGATAGATTATGCCTACAGATTGGTCCCATTTTAAAAGCAGTTCATAATCTTAAAAATTAAAGGGTGTCCCCATAAAACATACATATTTTTAAAGTGTATTATGAATTGTAAAGAGCACTTCTGTTAAATTTAAAATGACTGCGTATTACTATAGCTCCCAATAACAAAAAGGTATAAAAAAAAAATCTAAAAATTAAAGGGTGTCCACATAATTGATGTAAATTTACTTATATGGGCCTCTCTTTTGAACCGCTATAGACAAACGCTTGAAAATTGGACAGGATATCGATTTCTATGGCCATTATAGTAACAAGTATTAATATTCAAAATTATAAATTAAAGGGTGCTCCAATAGTCAATTTAAATTTATGTTTATGGCTATACTTTTTAGCAGTTGTATACAGACGCTTGAAATTTCAACGAATCTATATTGCTAAGCCTGCTATATCAACGAGTATATAATTTGAATTAAGAAACAAAAGGGTGTCCCATAATTGATGTAGATTTACTTATAGGGGCCTATCTTTGGAACCGTTAAAGACAAATGCTTGCAATACAGGTCCCTTTTACCTGTATTGCTTAGTTCCCGATATCAACGAGTTTATAACTTTAATTTAGAAAGTAAAGGGTGTCCCATAATTGAAGTAGATTTACTTATATAGGCCTACCTTTGGAACCGTTGTATGCAAATTCTTGCAAATTGGACAGAATGCCGATTGCTATGGCCGTTGTAGTAACAAGTTTTAATATTAAAAATTATAAATTAAAGGGTGCGTCAATAGTTCACTTAATTTGATGTATATGGCCATACTTTTGAACAGTCGTAGACAGGTGCTTGAAATTTACAAAGAACCTGTATTACTAACTTCTCTATAACAACAAGTATAAAATTTGGATTTGGAATAAATGGGTGTCCCAATAGTTGATATAATATGGTGTATGTGCCCGGACTTTTGAACCGTTATAGACAGACAGCTGAAATTTACAAGGGACATGTTTTGCTAAGTCCGCTATAACAAGAAGCTTATAATTTAAATTTAGAAATTAAAGGGTGTTTCCAAAATTAATGTAATTTGTTATATATTGCCGTATTTTTTGAACCGTTGTATACAAACACCTTAATTTTAGACAGAATGTCTACTACTTTATTTGGTATAATAAGAAGTAAAAAAATGTTGTATTATAAATTAAATAGTTGATATAATCTGATGTTTATTGGCAAACAGTTGCACCGTTAGAGGCAGACGGTTGAAATTTATCCAGAACCTGATTGCTAAATCTACTAAATGAAAGGGTGATCCTATAGTTGCTGTAATTCGATGTATATTGCCAAACTATTGAATAGTTGAACTAGTATAAAGTTTGGAGATATAAGTGTGCACCAATAGTTAATGTAATCTAATTTATGTGGCCATACACTTAAACTGTTATAGGCAGACAGATGAAATCTGTTTTGAAGTCGGTTTTTTCGCAATAATTATGTTATGTTGTTATTACATTCCTAACTAATAAATTTCACGTTTATTTTTGTAACACGATATCCTCGTTACACTGTAAAAACGTTGCTGTTAATGCATGTGCTTCTTTTTTAATACGAAAAATTACTTTTAAAATCAACATTTTATTTTATATTTTTGTTTAACAAACTAATTTTTTTTTTAAATTAATATCTCTAATCATATTTTGCATTTACATTGGGCTGTGCCGAACTTTATATTTCCGTCACCAAAAAAAAAAAAAAAAATTACAGTTTTTTTATATTTAATTTATTTGTTGTAATTTTTTTAGGAACTTATGAATTCTTTTTTGGTGCTCTTTTGTTGACTGTAGTTTTCTATAGACAGTAGTCTGTGAGGTGTATAAGATAATATCGTAAAGAAAAAAAAACAAGAAACATTACCCCCGCTCCATCGAAATGGGTCCTTTGCCTTCCATTATTCTGAGTGCCGTTGGCCCGCCCAGCAATCAATAACTCCAAATAATAAAATTAAGGCAAAAAATCAATACGAATCACACATTACCTCCCGTTTACCCGTTGTGCAACCCTCAAAGAAGAAACCAACATTGCCGCTAAAAGAGCACATCGTCCCTGTGGAGAACTTTGTGTTGCCGCGGGGTTTAATGGTTTTTTCTTTCAGTAGAATCCTTTTACATAGAATGGTTCCTAACACAAATCACCGAAAAAATCAAACGATCATAAATTTCAAACACAAAATTTACCCTCCCAAGTAGCCTATTGTACCCCGGCCCGTTTCAACTTCTTGCAATCGAATTGCGGCGCCTAATGTTAGTTCTCAAAAGCGGAAGGAAAATCAAATTGTGGTGGAAATGAAGATGTAGGCGTGGTTTTAAAACTACGCTTGACAGTTTGTTGAGTATAAATTTTCTGTAGTTGTTCTGGGGCCTCGGAAAAACTACTTTCAATTATATTTGGGACAGAAGAATATTGCCAAATCGACATCTCTATGTACAAGGATGAACAACATGGTAATTTATATTATAAAAATAAAGGCTATAAAAATGAAAATATTTCATATTTTAATAGTTTCATGAAAATTCGAAATTTCAATTTAAGTCTGAAAATTTCGAAATAAAGTAGTGATTCTTTAAGATAACTTTAGACATTTAAATATTAAAGACGTCTCAGAAACATTTCATTAAGCAATTAAATGAAGTTTTCTGTGTTTTTAAATACTTTTAAGATGCAATTTGTTGCACTATGTTGTGGTCTATAGGAAAAATATTTTACGTAAATAATAACTTATTTTAATTTCTTTGGTGGTGTCCTTGGATACCAGGAATTTGTTAATTCAATGATCATTGTGGTTTCTAACACCCCACACCCCATATAGTTTAACTTGAATAATAATAAAAAAAACACAAAATTCATGAGAGTTACAACTAAAAATATTTCAAAGTTTAGTAATTTTTATTAGTAACAGTTTTGGTTAGTTGACTGTTTTTTTCTTGTGTGTTTGCTTTAAACTATGGGTTCAAAACAAGGAAGTATTTAAACAGTTTGTTTATTTCCATTTGCTATTTTTGGTTAAGTGGTAACAATAGAAATTCACAGTGGCGTAGCTACCTAGGAGCTAGGCGGGGCAGTGCTCAGGGGGCCTACGAATCCTTATCAGAAATCTCAATCGAACTGAACTTTTGGAAATTTTTCCCATTTTCAAAATAAATATGACAGCTTGCAACCCCACCTTAATTATGACAACTCAGGTGAGAAACATTTAAAAGTTATGCCGGTCAAAAGTTATACCGGTTAATAAAGTTGTTAAATTTTATTTGATTTTACCACTCATATTGATGTCTGTTAAGTCAATAAATCACGTCAAATCTATAGATTTCGGCTAAAGCTCATTGTATAACGCCAAATGTCGTGAAAAAAATGCAAAGCACCACTCAAAAAAACTAAATCCGATATCTGTAATAAAACTTTTTTAATTTGAATTTATTAAAGTGAAGCAGAGAGTATTAAAACAAAAATGCTTAATTTCGAATTCGTGTTGCTTTGCGTGTTCATGCACAGTGTATTAAACGACATCAATTGTGCGTGGAAAACTTTACAAAAATTCGAGATCAATTTGGGAGAGTCGATTAAAGTTTTAGTAGAGACCAAAGCAAAGTTACAAATTTGTAAAACTGATTTCAAAATCTTCAAGTGCAAAGTTAGTGAAACTGCAAGAAAATATGGTATTGACATTTTGAAGAATTAGCTGCTGATCACCGAAATTCAAACTGAAAAAAATATTTAAAATTTAGATTTTCAATAATGTACTGGACACAGTAATATCTCAATTAGATACACGCTTTATTGATATGAGTGCAGTCTGTCGTATGTTCGATTTTCTTACACCAACAAAAGCGTGACGAACTTTAAAGAAAATATTCAGATATAATAGGTCCTCGTTTTTTTGAACTTTAAAAAACGCTGACATAAACCGCTAAAAAGTTTCTTAAACAATTTGTTTTTATACCCTTCACCGAGGCAAACTTGATTTCACAAAAAAATAAATATGTCAATAAATCAGATATAGTGTCGAAAGAGGTGCTATTAGAAATCAGCATGATCGGGTGATAGAGAATTAAAAAGTAAGAAAGAAATATTACCTGAAAAAAATTGTCGCTCACCTATATTTTCCAAATTACGGGGCTCTGAAATTTTTTAATTTTTTGAAATATTAATAAGGGTATCATTTTAAAGCTTTTGAAGAGATCTTTAACGTAGTAAGAGCCGATAGCATTTTTATCTAAAATATCTATATGCAGTACTATTTTTTATTTTTCAATTCTCGTGTCACTCCAATATTTGTTTTTTTGATTGGAGTTACTTCACTAAACAAAATTTACATGGTGAAGGGTTTATAAGATTCGGCATAGCCGAAAATAGCACTCTTACTTTTTTAATGCTGTTTTTAAATACTGACTGCCGTATTCATAAAATAAACTTTTATTATTTTTTATGAATATGGCAATAATTGTCCATTTCTAGTTAAAATTTTGATTGAGGTTCCAAACAAATTTTTTCAGAACCTTGTAATCGTAGCAGTATTTGTTATGTTTGTTATAACGAGGCAATTAAAAAAATTGAGGAATTGACATTTAATTAGCCTCAATTGACGATTAAAAAAGTCTCAACCATATTAGTTTGCAATCGATTTCTGAGCTTTGATTTAGCTCTATTAAGTTGACTAACAACTCGTTGCACTTCTGCATTAGACCATGGCATGCATATTAATCGCAAGGCAAACTAAGCTAGCTTTTTGAAAATTTTATTTCCAGCCGCATTTTGATATTCAAAAACTTCGTACCAAAAATATGTTTCATTCAATAGATTATTCCATTTTGTAGCATTTATATTATTAAGCTGATTTTAAATTGTTTCGATTATTTCCGGGCTATAACCCAGTTGTTCCAAATATTAAGAGGCATCCTCTTTTGTGTTTGTTATAAATACTATATTTACTGATAATTTATCAGTTTTTTCTAAAATGTCCCAATTTTCTGGTAATATGAAATGATAGTTTCCATTAGTTAAACAAAGTTTTTATTGGCCCAATTACGAGTAAAATATATTTCGTTATTTACCTTTGGATTAATTGTTTTAACAGTTAAAAAAAAACAATGCAGAGACGGATAATCTACATATTTTTATACAAGATTACAAATACATAATGTAGTTTACTTTGTAACTAATAAAACTAATTGTAGCTTAAAAACGATAAAAACCCGCCAACTAAAGTTTTCCCAGCTGAAAAAAACACTTAGCGGTTTTTTTTTCTAACTTCCCGCT
Organism: Gymnosoma rotundatum; assembly: GCA_916610165.2. Lineage (NCBI taxonomy): Eukaryota > Metazoa > Arthropoda > Insecta > Diptera > Tachinidae > Gymnosoma > Gymnosoma rotundatum. Next base: position 64,522,002 of record OU744336.1, read on the forward strand.
TTTTATAGCAAAAAACCACTAGATCTAGCGGGAAAACCGCCGTTTTGGCAACACTGTACCTCAGCTATCTAAAGAATGGACTGTTCACTAGAGCTGTGTCGTTCGCGAATGAACGGGTTAAATTGACCGAATCAATCAAGTGAAGGGAATGGTGCGGTCATTTAAAAAAGGTCTTTTGGTCAATAGTGTACGAGTTAAATCGAGCCAGATATTTAACCGCCTCCTTTCGGTTTACGGATCACTTTCGTTCATTTGCTTTTCTCTTTATTTTTTGTTCTTTTATTTTACTTGATTTTTTGTGTATTAAAATCAGTTGCTGTATATGTATGTATATATTCGTATGCAAGTACATATTTCATTTTTGTTTGAATTAACAGTCTTTAAAAAAATTTTTTTTGCTAGTGTTTCTTTTTTAATGGAAAATTGGTAATATTTAAATTAAAAATAGTGTCTTTAAAGTAAACGTAAGAAATAGCACAGAGAAAAAGAAGCTGCAATTATCTCATTAAGCCATAGCCTATCACATTTTCAAGCAATTTAATAATAAAATTCTTTATTTTTACGAATAATAATAATAATAATTTTTTTTTTTTTTGTGGAAAACTAAATTTTTGTACATCAAAGTTTGTACTGTCCATCATTCTTTCTTCCTCTCTCTCTCTCTCACATAAAATAAAAACCTTGCAAAGTAAAATTTGCGTGTCTAAATGGGGTGTTTGATAAAAAGACAAGAAAATCACATACAATAAGGATTGTTGTTTAAATCCGTTCAATCGTTCAAATTTACCGATTGAACAAATTGAACGAACGAATTATTCTTTGATAATTGACCGATAAAGAGCGATCACTGAAACGAACGACTGGGCACATGTCTACTGTTCACCAATTATGTAAAGAAATAATAAGCAATATGGAGTACCAGAATGGGACCTCACGCAAGTATTTACAGCAATGTTATTACTCTTTACAATTCCTGTCACTCTGCAGCAGCAGTCATTTAGCAATTAATAATAATAAAAAGTTATTTAAGAAATAATATGAACCAAACTCGTCGTCGACATATATCGCTATTAGCAATTGAAAGGAAATCCGCATAAAGCCTGGATTTAAACGAAGACATTGATACTTTTTCAAAAACTAAAACTAAAAAAAAATTTTTAAATATAATTGTTATGTAGTCAGTTGTTGGTAGGCCCGACCTTTTTATAATAATCCCTTGAATCTAGCCAAACCTATTATTATTATTATTTGCCCTGCAGTGCACAAAAAAGAGCTTCATTAGCTTAGCATTTTAAAAGTATTTGTATACTTCATATTTTTAATTGACAAAACCTAATCAGTTAACATAGCAGTGGAATTTGCCCCAGGGCCCTTGGTTACCTAGCTACGCCACTGGATAGTCATAGAATTAAAAGCAAATATTACCATAAAAATGTTTTCTTTTTATGTATCTATGCCAACAATATAATTGGAACTCCAAAAAACGAGGCGTTAAGTAAAACAATCAGTTAAGAATTTTTAAGTCCTAATTTTGCGCTTAATCGGGTAACAACGAGTTAGAATCTAGCAAGGTTAACTAGCAGCGTAGCAATACATTTGCAGTATATTTTTCTTAAATATAAAACAAATATCTTCCTTTGTATATACGGTTGGTTTAAAAGTAAAACAAAAAATTATTAAAAAAAAAACAAATAAATAAAAATTAATTAAAATATATCACTTGTTTATCTAAAAAGTAGAAACTAAAAACTTAAGGACAGTTTGTGCCAGTTAAAAAAAAAAGGAATATACAAAATAATAACTTGATAAAGTTAAAAAAAAAGTGAAAAAGTACTGCTTTTTTTTAATGAAAATTTTTCGAAAGTTAAAAAATATTTAAAATGAATTTATATTTCGTTACTGTAAATGAAGGAAGGTTTTATAAAAGACTTAATATTTTTTATTTGTATTTTAAAAAGAAAGTTGTTATCATGTTTGTAACACAAGGTGTGAACGTATCCAAAATATTAAAATTCAAAATTAAAATTAGAACATTTAATAAAAAGCAGAAAATGCCGCTACCAGTGGATCAAATTAAGGCACCTTAGGAATGAAAAATATTTCTTTCATTGCAACTTTAGCGAAAATCTTTCAAATGAGGGTGACAAACACGAACATTACAAGAAGCGTAACTGTGCTTGAAATATCCTGAATGCTGAAACAAACAAATATGACCAGCAGTTTTAAAGTTGTGCACTTATTACCTTCTATTTTTCAATCGGCTCCACTTTGCTGGACCTAAACCAGAGAATTAAAAAAATAAGAAGAAAATATCAAATAAAAAAGTTGGCGTTCGCTCATAAATTCCGAGTTGCGGGCCCTTGTAATTTTCATTTTTTTAAATATCAATATGTTTATCATTTTAAAGCTTTTGAAGAGAGCTTTAAGGAAATACTAAAATTTTTAAAAATTTCTCAACCCATTGAGAGCTAATATTTGCTTTTTTGTTTGGAGTTACTTCACTAAACTAGATTTACATGTTTAACCGAATAAACACACTTGAAAGGTGCTTCATATTGAAAAAAATCGTTCATTACAAACTACTTAATATTAAGTTTGACATTCTAGCTGGTTTAAATTTTTTTACAGACGACTTATAGCAAATGCATATTTTTTAAAGTTTTTCAATCTTACGGAATTTTTAAAACATTTTCTTTTTATTTTAGTTTACTTTATTCGTGCTTGATTCCTTCAAATATAAATATTTCATGATATTCTCATAAAATACTTTTTATTTAAAACTACAAATTGAATGTATTACTGCGGGGAAAGCATATCCATTGGCCATTTTATGAGAATATCATGAAATATTTATATTTGAAGGGACCAAGCACGAATAAAGTAAATTAAAATAAAAAAGATTCCGAATAAAAAATTTTCATATTGACATATTTTCTTTTTATTTATGGTATGGTTTTTTTAGTTCCCCAGAAATAAATGCGTATTTTTTTAAATTCTATTCAGTAGGCTAGTTTTTAATACTGCCAATGAACTAACTGTTTTCCTATGTAAAAATTTCTAAAAAGAATAAGGAACCACAAAGGTAGATTTTCCCTTTTGAAAGTCAAAAACTTTGAAAAAACCATTTGTAATTTTAAGAAGATTACAAATATGTTTAAATTGTAAATTACAGCAGAGAATGAACAATTTCGCTCTTCGAATAACTATTTCGAGTTACCCCCTTGTTCCATACTTTCATAAATATCGCGGTTTTTTATTTTATTTTCTTTTCTGAATATAAATCTTAGTAAATTAATTTTTAACATGGTTTTAATGGTGTTTTCTTTTCTAAAGATAAATGTTATCCAGTAATCACATAATATGTTTTGCAACTTGCCTAAACCCAAAAAAATTGCTACACATATTACAGCCACAATAGGACAAAAACTGTTACTGCATTTTTTTGACTACCTACACATATCAATGATGTTTAATTGGAGTACAAAACATAAAGCCATATAATACTTGGCGGTGTGAATAAAAATATAGTTCTAGCTAAAACTAGCAAATCTTAAGTTTAAACTAGTTTTGAGCTGAATAAAATTTTCAGATAAAGCTGGTGATTTTTGTTGCCTAGTTCAAGCTGGTTTATCCAGTGTTTGCTGAAATATGTGTAAATAAAAACTAGTAAGTACTTAAAAGTTTTAACTTAAATTTTTGTAAGCATGTTATTGGGTTGCTGGAAATAAATTTATTCTTGGTTTATTCGTCATTGTTATTCGCGATTGTCATACCCTTCACCACAATCAACTTAGCCAAGGCACCAGATGAGCTTGAGAAAATTTAAATACGACAATCGATCAGACATAGTTTCGAAAATTTTGCTATTGGAAGTTAGAATAAACCATGTCCTTCGAGACAGCGTGCAAAACACCAGGCCTTTTTTGCCATATCATTTGGAAAAAATCTAGTTAATTGAAGTAATTCCAATAAAAAAAAAAAAAACAAATATTTAGGGCGATAGGGAATTGAAAAATAAGAAAAAAAAAACATCAAGTAAAGAAATAGGTGCTTTCCCATATTTTCCGAGGTAAATATAATTTTATGCTTTTGGAAAATATAAAAAATATATGCACTACTTTTGTCACTCATCGTGATAATAAATAATTAAAACAAACTTATAGTGTTACTAAAATATTTTACTACAAGTTTTGCTTTGAATTTATAAGAAAAATATTTGTTTTTAAACAGGGGGAACTCTCAAATGTTCTTATTTTCCAGTACAAGCTATCACTTTTCAGTACTAGCTACCTGGTAGTAGCAAAGATTTATTCACACTCTTTGTAGTTTATACTTTTCAGGCTTGCTAGTACTGAAAAGTTTAAGCTAGTGCTAGTACTAGGTACTATGTAGTATAAACTGCCTTTTTATTCACTCTACCCACTGTGTTTAGCTACAAAAGTGTAGCATACTTAGCCTCTCATAAAATTAAGGGTACAATATCTTACAAACATATTTAAAAAAAAACACACACACAAAAGTCAACATTACTTATTATTTAATTATTTAAAAAAGTGTAGTATACCTATCGCTAACTACAAATTTTACAATAAAATTGAGGGTAGCATATCGCTGGTCTGATGTAGAAAGGCCCTAACTCGCATAATTGTGATTTTACAGGAGAAGGTAAAAACATAACAGAAACTGTATTTATCACAATGTAATATTTGAAATGCAATATCTTGTAATATCGTTATTTTTGATACTATTGTATTCAAATTTTTTGACGAGGGGTATTTGCATGAAATGTAATGGAATCACGAAAAAACTGAATTTCATAAAAATTCGAGTTAGGGCCTTTCTACATGAGACCAGCGATATGTAACATGTTTTATACTTTTTCGGGTATCAAACTTTTAAAAGATTATACTTTTGATTTACATTCTGGATTTTATTTGGAAAAGAATACAAAAATCTGTAAAGTGCTTAACATATGCAACATTTTTGACTGAAAAGAAACGCCCAAAGGGATAAGTGCCTTGGATAACACTTCAATTGTTGCGTTCTGAACTGGCCAGCGAAAAATTTTGGAGTTGTCCAAAGCTTCAAAAAACTCTTTTATTACAACTAGTAGAGCTCAGCTCACACGGCTATAGTAGAGGTGTAGTCGATCTTAAATTTAAATATGGACACGCTTTAAATTAGCTCACATTAGATTTGTGAAAAATTAAAACCGTTGCCGAATTCTTATTTTACTACGGATTTTGGATTTTTTAAATCTTGCAAACTATTAAAGAAGTTTAGGAGATATTCGGTTTTTAAAATATTAATTTAACTTTAGGTTTTACCTCTAACTTTTTGCTTAGCGGTAGCAAAACTTTTCCGATTCTTCGATTCTCGGGGATCATGATAGGTGTGATTTACACATGTACCAATTTATACTTCTTCTGAATTTTAGAAATGAACCTAACAAATTATCACATTAAAAATATTCACACATCATATAATCTTTGGATACAAAATCATTTTAATGCTTTATAATAGTCTTCAATAAGGACTTTCTTGATGTTTAAATGTGTATGAGTTGGTAGAATAAATAATCTAAACTTTTTTATTATTGACAGTGTGCATCAAGTTACTGTCTTATTAAAAACAAAAATTGTTTTCTAGATCCTCAATTTTTTCTAATATTTTAATGCTATTCCCTGCTCTATTCGCTAGCCCCTTTGGAATAATCGTACTGTGCTCACAGTTCTTTGATATGCACACTAATATAGAAGATATTTATACGAAATTTTTAAATACTTCCGTTTATAGTTTCCTAGGTAAACGACAACAACTTTTCACTTTGTATTGCTACTCTCCCAACCCTTTCAGTATTTCGCTAGACTATGTATATTAATAAAGAAGCTTGTAGTACAAAAATTCAGGGCTCTACGTTCTATAATTCTCTACAGACACGATGTTAATTTTTCACTATATATGAAAGGTACCATGCCTGTTATATTAATTTAGAAAAATATTTTCTCCAGCTATGCATACTAACAGCAGAGTGACTATCTCAAACGATAGTAATTTTTCACTTTGTATGGGAAGCACCACATCCACTGTTTTAATTCAGCTATTCATTCGCTACATTATTCATATTAATAAGAGAGTTATTTGAATAATATTATATTAGTTCCAAAAATAATGTTGATAAATATTTACTTTGTATGGGAAGTGCCACGCCCACATGAAATATCAAAATAATAAGAAAGCCTTTTTTACCAATCGAATATTTAATAGGAGACTGTGAAAATTTCAGAAAGTGAAAGGTGATCAATGAAGGTAGCAATAGCTTTCTGGCAAACAAATTAGCACATTTTATGCTATAAATAAATTTAAAAATATCTACTCTCCATTAAATTTTTTAAGAAAATAAGCAGATTGTAATTCATTACCTAGATCGTTACTTCAGCGCTATTCGATTATATGATTCAGTGAATGATAATATTATTATTAACTGGCAAAAATATATATTTTGAATCTAACCACATGATTTAAGCATAATATTGTTACCTTAACCATGATTTGTCCTTGCGTGTTATTAATACACTAATATTTGCGCCTCAACAATTTCTTAAGCAACTTTCTTAAATCAAAATTATAATGGTTTTCAGTATAATTCTTTAATTTTTTCAGATTTATTATTATTTATTTTATAGACCATAGCCCGATATCAAGGAAACGAAAGAGCTTAAATTTGAACTAGATTTGATTTGTAGACCCATGATTTCCAACAAAGTGTATATAAAGATGAAAGTAAAATTCTCATTAATTTTAATCTTTTTCATTTTCCGACGTATGTATTTAACATGGGTTATTCTTGTTAAAAAAATATATATAGATATATACAAGCTTGAAAATAAATTTAGGGGTAAAATCCAAAGTTTTTTTACTTGCTTTCCTCATTAATCGTCTTACACATTTGTTTTTGCTTCAAATCCACCTTCGACTAGCTACGAGTACGAATGCATTGTTTTTTTTTAAAGAAGGAGGTTATCAATTCGGCTGAATGTTGCTTTTTTATATTTGTGCCTCCAGAACTCATTCATTTCTGATCCGATTTTGAAAATTTTTGGTAATATGATAGAATATGCTTACAGATTGGTCCCGTTTTAAAAACAGCTCATAATCTTAAAAATTAAAGGATGTCCACATACAACATACATATTTTTTAAGTGTATTATGGCCATACTTTTGAACAGTCGTACACAGACGCTTTAAATCTACAACGAACCTGTATTGCTAAGTCCGCTATAATAACAAGTATGTATATAATTTGGATTTGAAAGTTAAAGGGTGTCCCAATTGTTAATGTCATTTTGTGTATGCGACCAAACTTTTGAACCGTTATAGACAGAACGCTAAAACTTAAAAGAGACCTGTATTGCTAAATCCGCTATATCAACGAGTTTATAATTTGAATTTAGTAATTAATGGGTGTCCCATAATTGATGAAGATTTACTTATATGTGCCTATCTTTTGAACCGTTATAGACAAACGGTTGCAAATTGGACAGAATATCGATTGCTATGGTCGTTATAGTAACAAGTATTAATATTAAGAATTATAAATTAAAGGGTGCACCAAAAGTTCATTTAAGTTGATGTTTATTGCCATACTTTTTAACAGTTATAGACAGACGCTTAGAATTTACAACGAACCTGAATTGCTAAGTCTGCTATAACAACAAGTATAAAATTTGGATTTGGAAGTTAAAGGGTGTCCCAATAGTTGATGTAATTACAAGTATGTGGCTGAACTCTTGAACCGTTATAGACAAAACGCTGAAACTTAAAAGGTACATGTTTTGCTAAGTCCGCTATAACAAGAAGCTTATAAATCGAATTTAGAAATTAAAGTGGTTCCCAAAATTAATGTAGTTTGTTCTATATGGCCGTATTTTTTGAACCGCTGTTTGCCAACACCTGAATTTTAGACAGAATGTCCACTACTTTATTTGGTATAATAAGAAGTATAAAAATTTTATATTACAAATTAAATAGTTGATATAATCTGATGTTTATTGGCAAACTGTTGAACCGTTACAGACAGACGGTTGAAATTCACAGAACCTGATTGCTAAATCTACTACAACAGCAAGTATATAATTTGAATTTAGGAATTAAAGAGTGACCCTATAGTTGCTGTAATTTGATGTATATTGCCAAAATATTGAACAGTTGAAAAAGTATAAAGTTTGGAGATATAAGTGTGTCCCAATAGTTAAGGTAACCTTATTTATGTGGCGATACACTTGAGCTGTTATAGGCAGAGAGATGAAATCTGTTTTGAAGTCGGTTTTTTTTAGCAAGAATTATAAATTGTTTGATGTTTACAACGCACACTACTTAAAGCAGATAGTTTCGAAAGAGGATGTGCCGATCAGTGTTACATTTTGATAACTTTTTGAGGCTATACGTAACATGTATAATTTTGTTTATATGGCCAAACTTTCGCAACTTTTGGTACATACACGAAATAAAGTATTATTACTGAAAAGGTACTTGTTTCATTTTTCGAAGTAAGAACGTCTCTGACAGCTGTTTTTCTTAAAGCCTGATACTCTGTTCAGTTTTTCATGCGGAATGCTGTCAAATCTCATACATAAAAAATTTGTATGAAAAAGTTATGAAAAAATTTTGCAGAAGTAGTACCATGTTTTTACTTTGGTAAAACATATGAAATGTTTCTCGCAACATTTTATCCAAGCTGTGAAATAAAGCAAGTAGGCATTATTTCATGCGGAATCTTTCATACAACAGTTGATAATATGTTTTTTACATACATTTTTTAAACACACTTTAAATGTCAAATATTCCACATGAAATAATCAATGTTGCTCAACACTTTTCTCAAATTTGAACAGAGTACCAAGCTTTACGTGTCAATCAGATTTTAATAACAAATGAAATGTTTCTTGCTTCATGTGTATAAACAGAAAAATGTTTCTGGCAACAATTTTTTCCAAGGGATTTATTAAAAAAAATCTACTTTAACTAATTTTACTGAATGGCGAGAGCATCCTGAATGCTAATGGTAATCATCGGACTCAAACTTTTATTTCATACGTTTTTAATTTTTTTTTATTCTTTTTAGTTTTTGTTGCGTAATGAATTTGTTGCACTGTTATTTTTCCTGCAAACTGGAATAAATTTTCTTACTAAATTTGTTATAAATTACATTAAAAAAATGTTCAAAATGTCGTTTCGCCGCTGTTTTAATGAGGACTTAACAAGAGCATAATAATGATAAACATAATAATAAAATTAATTAATAATAATAATATATGTGACTTTAGTTAGCACAATTGTTCTATGGAAGGACATTAATGATTTGTAGTTAAAAGAATAAATAGTTAAATTATTCATTACTGTTATTTTTAAACAGACGTAATCAAAGAACACGTGACGATGCTCGCACCTGTATGCAATATGTATGTGTGTCTGTACGTACGAACAACAAAATACAAATATAAAAATATGAAATCAATTTTTATGCTTTTGCTTTCTAATTTCATTGATAAAATAGTATTGTATGATAAAATGCTTAAAGTTAACGTAGCCATAGAATTTAGTTTAGAATTGGTAACAAGATATACACGTACTTACTTAAATATTAAGTTTTTTTTTTTGTTAATAAATAAATAACATAAATGGATTGTTGATATTAAAATTGTTTAGGGAGATATGCCACAAACAAAAAAAAAATATATTAAAAGTAGAAGAAAGCAGGTAAGAGTGTTGTATGCCGAATCTTATATACCCTTCACCATATATGTAAATCTAGTTAGTTAGTAAGTTAAATTAAGTACATAAAAATGTCATCGACTTTTAAGCATTTTTTTTTTAATTTTAGCATTTCCTAAAAGATCTCTCTAAAAATATGGTGCACAATAGTACTTTTCTATGAAAAGTTCAGAGGTCTATAACTCCGAAAATATGGGTGAACTCCAATTTATTTACTTGTTGTTTTTTTATATTTGAATTCTCTATCGTTTTTATTGGAGTTACTTTACTAAACTAGAATTGTTCCAAATAATATGGAAAAATTAGCGGCAGGCGTAGATTGTTGCCCGCTGCCTAGAAGGAGATGTACCGATCTTGCTGATTTTCAATAGAAAAATTTTCGAAACTTTATCTGATCGATTGGTGTATTTAAATTTTTCTATCTCAACTAGTGCCTTCACAAAGTTAATTTCAACCCAAACACGGACGGTATATATATACTTTTTGGGTCGGAAATGGATATTGTAGAAATTACAAACGGAATGACAAACTTAGATATACCCTTATTCTTCTTTTTGTGGTGAAGGGTACAAAAATGGATGGAGTGGTGACAGACCGTGTAATGCGTGTTTGAAAATCATAAACAGGCTAGAAAAACATAATTGTATGTATATTTATTTTGCTTAGAATTCATTTTAATGAAACATTTATAAAATTATTGTTATTATTATAAAAAATATTTAGATTAAAAGCTTTAAAACTATGGTGACCGAAAAGTACAGCATGTTTTTTTTTCTGTTAGAAAAATAGGGTTCAATTTATTTAATCAATGTAATATTGTAATATCCTAAAACTACAAAAAAAACAGTTGCAAGAACCATAACAGTAATTATTTTGGCAAATAAGTTAGTTGCTTTTCATTTACATACAATATGTGGTTTTGGTTAGTCAATAACCAACACAAGTTTTGAGTAGCTATTAAATTGCAAAACAAAAACTAAGAAATTTTTATATGTTTGTGTATATTTGTCCAGATGCAAGCATATCGCGACAACTTCAAACAAACGCCTTGCCCTTCCAATTTCGAAAATCCACATCCTTCCACTAGTAGGCTACCATTTTCTAAAGGGAATAGCAATCGTAACCGAAGTATAAATAGTGATACCAATCCGAACGGTGCAATAGGCGTAACTGGAGGACCTGCAACAGTAACTACTCCCACAATGTTAAGTCCTTCACCCTCCGAAAATGGTGGCAATCCATCGTCATCAACATCGGCTTTATTACGGCAAAATCAAGAATTGCGGCAACGTTTAGCCGAAGAGGCAAGCAGTTATCGTCGACGCTTAGACACTTATAAGCAGGCTCAACAAAATCAGGCCACACTTGTCAGTCGTTTGCAGTCAAAAATTCAACAATATCGTCAACGTTGCAGTGATCTTGAGGATCGTATGCAAGAAACAATTAAACCAGCTACACCTTGTCACACACCTAAAATCACCACCGGTCCAACATCTAATCAGGTTATGGTAAGTAAACTTAATAATTTATACTTATTAAACAAGTAAGATTGCTGCATTCGGAATCTTATACACCCTTCAATATAAATCAGCATAAGAAATTTTTTCTACCATACAATTTTTCTGTTAAAAAAAAAAAAAAAAAAAAAAAAAAACTTTTTTTCGAAAATTTTAAGTTTTGCTTAGGGTTATAGTTCCAGTTATGAAAAGCTCTCCAAATTTTCTTACCTTTTTCCATTAATTTTCTATCATAACCACAACCACCTGCAGCAATACAAAGTTGGAAATAAGATAAGAAAAAACTAGAGGCAGGACCAATCTTGTTGATTTTTAAATGTAAAATTTTCGAAACAGTGTCTGATCGATTGGCGTATTTAAATTTTCTTTAGATTATCTAGTGCCTTGTCAAAGTTGATTTCAATACGAACACGAAAGGACAGACGGACATCGCTCAATCGACCTCGCTCTGCATAAAAACTCAGAATATATCAACTTTATGGGGTCGAAAATGAAAATTATAAAAATAACAAACGGAATGATGAACTTTTATAAACCATTTTCCACGTGTGGTGAAGAGTATAATTACTTCAATTTTTATTGTTGATTATTCAAGGAAAAAATTGCTGCTCTTTCAACGTTTTTATATATAACTCGTATATGCTGTTCGAGGCTGCTGTAGTCAAGGTAGTAAGCACGTTGACTACAAAACAAGACCTGTGGCTATCAAAAAACAAAATCAATATTTTTTTTGTTTAATGGCTTATACATACATATTTAATTAATTTATATTACGGCACGCAGCCTCCTCGTCGACATTTCTAAATAGCGCATTTATCGGCAAAGAAAAAATAACTAATAAAATTGCTATTCATTTCGAAAAACAATCGCCTAAATAAAAACATTTGGCGGGCTTCTCATCACTGTCCATTGCACTAATGACGATGGCAGTATTTAAACAAAAAATTGAGCTTTTCTCTCTCTATCTCACTACTTTCACCATCTGACTTATCTCTCCTTTATTACTTTCCTAAAGAATGTAGCACGTTAACAAAAATAATAAAATAGACATTGTTGCCTGTCGTGCTACTTTTCTTAATAAAAAACTCTAGAGATTTTTAGCGGTCATTTGAGGTGTGACCCCGTACCAACATTGGGAATTTGCTGGATCTAAATTTCACGAAAACTGCTTCCATACAGCAAGTTTGGGAAAAATAGAGTGATTTTGAGAGAATAACATTCAGCTACGACTGTTTCTTTAGTTAGATTGTCTTAACTGCAGAGCAATGTCCGTGTTGAAATCAACTTTTTGAAGGCACTAGATAAGATAGAGAAAATTTAAATTTTTAGTCGATCAGACACAGTTCCGAAAGTTTTGCTATTGAAAAGCAGCAGAATCGGTCAACGTTTTTCTTTTTTTTTCAACTTTTGTTTGTATTCCTGCCGGTGGTTGTGATTATTATTAAATATATATTAGGTGTGTTCATTTACTTTACTAGTAAAAATTAGCAACGAGAGAGTAACAAGAAATTTTCCAAAATTACTCTCAAAAATGTGAAAAAGTAAATGAACACTTTACTAGCTAAAATTTGAAAGTTAAAATAGTGTTGTAATGAATAGGAACATATGAGTACTCAATAACTTATGTATATGTATTTTATTATAAAAATGATGTGATTATGGTCATTTATATTCAGCATTGTCGTAACTGGCGTTTTTCGAGTACGACTTGTAATAGAATAATGAAAAGTTTTGCAAATTTTTTTAATCTAGTACCTGATGAAGTCAAAATACGCTATATCCGATAAAGGTGATTAACTACTTTTGGCTAAAATTAATGAATAAAATATCTATTTTGAATTAGTTTATACGTTATAACAGCCTGCTTACACATAGAATTTTTATTTCAAATATCGGAAATAACGACAAAATAAGGTCGCAGAAATTTTTATGTCCAACTTTGTGATTTATTTTCCAAGCGATTTTCAAAAAATGGTGTTTTTAATGCGTGGTAGAATAAGCATGCGTTAATATATATTATTATTGAGAATTTTTGTTCGCTATTTTCTAACGTTAATGCTCCGCCTTTGCAATCATTTCTAAACTATAATAATAATAATAATAATAAACAGCCGGCGAAAAAACGGGTTAAATATATTTTTTAAAGAAAACAAATTTAAGCAATTTTCATTTTCATTGTAATAAAAAGCTTTATCCAAAATAAAACAATTAAAGCAGTAGAAAAGCAATTTAATAAAGTATGTGTTAATTTAAATTTATTTCCCAATATATATTTGAACTAATTGAAGTATTTGCCTGCTTAGTGTAAATTACTCATATATTTACAACACTAAGATTGTTTGCCGAAACATCCTTTGCCAGTGATGTACTAGATACTGTGTTGCTTAGTTCAATTTCATTAGACATCTTATTTTGCTTCTGTTGTTTCTAAGTTACACAAAAATAAATTTATCTTTTTAATACTTATTATCGTTTAAAAAGTTTGCATTTACTTACAATTTCTTTAATTTTCCAAAATATTTTTATTTTCAACTTAATTTTGAAATATTTTTTTGTAAACACAAACGCAAAACAGCTGTTTGAATAATTATTGCAAGTAAAAATTTTACTTGTAAAAACTTGCAAGAATTTGTCTGTCTCTCGATTTTTTACGCTCTTTCGACGCTCTCTCGTTGCAAATTTTTTAGGTTAATGAACGCTTTCTAGTAACAATTGTTACAAATTTGTACAAATTTTTAGTAAATGAACACACCTATTAATAAAAAAAGTAAGAACATTTTTTGAGCTTTTCACCACTGAATTATACAATGATCCATAGTTCCCAGATTTTTTTCGAGTTGTAGATAAATTTTATCCCCGCAATTCCCCAAAAAACAATTTCAACTGTCTATTTATTTTTTAATTCAATTTATATTAAGTTGATTAACAAAATCGAAAAATGCTGAATCAAAATTATCCATCTCGTTGTCTAAAGCAATTTTTTGGTACATATTTTGGAGTTAAATATTTAAAGCATTTTAAGATGGACCAAAGTGTCACAACAAACTGTATTATTTTTAAGATGTGTATCAATTTTCAAAAAAGATTCGAACACATAGCATTGCATTTCATTGCTGAAAAAAGACGAATAAAATTTTAAGTTTTCAAATTTATATTATAATTGTAAAATTACAATAACCAAATACAAAAATCCCAAAAAAAAAAACCTCTTTAAGTCTCCATAACGGAAAATAAACATCATCATCCTCATTTTAAAAATAAAATTACCTTTTTAGGGATAAATCACCTTCCTTTTATCCAAGCCAGTCAGTCATCCCCTTTGTCTAATAGCCAAAACACACGTCTGCCATACACTGTTGTTATGATGTTACACTTCCCTGCTACCGTTCTTATTTTTTTTATTTATTATAAAGGGCGTCTTGACAATTATCTGTTACTCTTATATTAAATTAGACGTCTCCACTAAATTGTCTGCTATGGCTTCACACAATATTTGTCTCTTGCCTCTTGGGAGGTCTGTACTGCTGCTTCTTAATTTTTAATTGCATTATAACAATTATTATTTTCCGGTGTACGAATGTCCGAAGGTGGACTCGAACTCACGATCTTCTGTTTTACAGAAAGCAGCTCTACCAACGCTCAGCTTTTGTGAGCTAATTGTGGAAGTAACTTATTAACCACGCGCTTATGGAAACAACAACAGGGGTTGCCAGATTTTATTTTCGTAACAATATTTTATGCTACTTTATAGTAGGAAGGAGTTTTTTATGCCGATTTATGGTAATAAGATTCCTCATAGCCGAATATAGCACTCTTATTTGTTTATTTTTACTGTTGTACCTATGTATATATATTTTCCTTGATATTTTTTTAAAGGTAGAAAGTTGGTTTTTACTGTTCCCGTACTTTTGGGAATTTATGCCTTTATTTTAGAAACATGTTATTTACTCTCTAGAATGTCCGGTATCGCACCTATTATGAGTTGTATTTCTAGAGTCTGTGATAGTTAAAAATGCATTTGGATTCTTTGAATTTCCTTAAGGTTATACGCTTAAATTGCTAGATTTTTCTCTATATTAACGCGTCTGCAGTGCTTATCTCCTTATACATGTATAGAGAAAACGCCTTATTAGAAAACACATTGGCTAAGGAGGAGCTTAACGGTTTCTTTTCCTAATCATTTTTAAGCACCACAAATGTCATTATACAAAAGCTTTACTGAAGAGCCCTTTTGGGACAGCTAAAAATATGTATATTTTAAAATATGAGTTCCTTACTAAAGATCCTTTTTTCTGATTGTTTCGAAAAAAAAGTGTAAATATCTAATCGTCTCATACCGATTAATATTTCTATCGATGTAAGCATTACTAATCGCCATTTCATTTAAAGACAGATTAATCTATTTAAACCAGCTTCGGTAACTGCTTTTTGTGATAATAGACAGATAAACAAATTCGACGAGATTCTCCCTATACTACGTCTGTTTATAATTTCTTCGCCCATTTCCGTCCGATAAGGATATTTACTACCTAAGTACTTCTTGAACAAGTTATCTGCACTAAGTCCCTTGGTAAAAGATAGGTGTAAGGAAATCTCGCTTATTTTCAATTTTAATTAAAAATTACGTAAAAATTCTGACTATGAAAAAGACAGTCAGATAGAGCTGCAAGCGAGAAATTATACCATTGTCAGAAATATTTAACATCAGTCGTAGGTTTAACATTTATATATCATCCTTGCAATATCTGATTGTCAAGAGGTAAGCAAAAAAAAAACATAAGCTAAGCTTAGATGCTTGCAATGATTTCAAAGCTTTATATATCTCTATTCGCTTTATTACCGTGATTTATTTGGCCAATTAAGTCCATTATTTTACGTGCTGTCTGACATCTAGTGCAATTTTATCAACAAAACAATTTGGTTTGTGGTAAACAGCTTTAAAATCCAGCACAGGTTCGTAAAACTCACGTAAGAATGTATTTGGAATGAAATTAATTCAAGTGGCTTAACGACGTTGAAAATACTTTTCACAAAGCATGCAAAAAGCTTGAATGATAGTGACCAGTGCCCCAAACCACCATGAGAAATTTTATACCGAATAAACAGCACATAACAAGCTCTTAATTATAAAACATTTATTCATTTATTTTTATTACATTCATAGTGTTCAACTTCATTGACTTTGGGTCACACTAGCCAACCATGTTCATCATCATTGGAAACTCCACCTTCACCACCAACGTGTGGTGGTACTGGACGAGACTTTATTATACACGAAGATAGCAGTGAATTATGTCGTAAATTGGAAGAGGAACATAAAAAAGCCGAACAATTGTTGGCACAAAATAATGCACTACGTCAACAGCTTCTAGAATCAAATCGAACAAATGAAGCTTTAACAAATGATTTGCAAAAATTAACAAACGATTGGTCGAATTTACGAGATGAACTGATGTCAAAAGAGGACGAATTTAAAGAAGAAGAACAGGTAAATTATTTTTATTGTTTTCTTTTTCAACATAATTCTAAATTTTCTACACGTTTAAGGTTATTGTATTATAATATTTGTGGTTCAATGGTGTCATTTACGATGCTTTAATTTTTATATCCATACATGCCGCAGCCTAATTTCTGCGAAATGTTAAAAGACGTTTATTTTAATGTTCCATTTACAAAACTTTTCCAATATAAAATCACTCGAAACTGTTGCAATTTATTTTTTATTCCAACGCATGAGCAACACACGGCTCGTACTAAGGAAATAATTGTTTAAAATGCTCTGCATATGAAAAATTATCTAACGTATTATTTCCATCACGGCACGTCACGTATAATGAACGTGACTACTACGATACTACATTCGACTACATTTTATTATGATTTTTCAGTATTTTAAAAGGAAAATTTTCAAAACAATATTTAATTGAGGCATCCAATATAAGACACCAAACATTATTTAGGACCTTTAAGAAATCCCTGCCTATAAGAAAGTAATTGAAATCTTTAAGTCACAATAATTGTTACTAACAAAAAAAAGCCATTGTTAGTTAGCTTCTGCGAGCTTGGCAACGTCAAATTAGGTTTAGCAAGCAGTTTGCTGAAAAATCACCAAAGGCCCAAATTTAGACAAAGCTTTTTTTTTGTAAGCTCAAAGCATTTGTTAAAGATTTCAGGAATTGTATAGATTTTTTCCAATGGAAATAAATTCAAAGGGAATAAAACTAATATCGATTTATAATTAAAAATGGTTCTTTTAAAGAAAGAAGAAAGTGATTTTTTTATTGAAGTATAAGTTAATAATTACCATACATATTTATTTTAATAAAAGATCAATCCCACCTGTCGCAATCCAATTGCTGACACATTTCCGTTTGTTGCAAATTCAATGTGATGGTTGCTACTCGATAGTTATAATATTAATTAGTAAGTACAAATTTAATATTTAGTGATGGTCCGATTAAGAAGACATAGTCTTTCGGCAGCAATATAATTCGAAATAAAAGATATAGAAGACATAGTCTTCTCTTTTAATTAAAGAAATATATTTTTATTAAAAAAAAATTAATTTAATAAAGATACAAAAGACGTAGTCTTCTCTTAAAAAAAATAACAAGCATTATATTAATTTATATATTTAACCTTTAATTCACCCTTGTGTGAAAACCCACACAATACAAATAGTTTTTATGCGATAAACTAAAACTTTCTTTACTATATCTATTAACCACAGAAAACATATTTTTTGATAAAAAAAATTTAGTAACAAAATATTTCAAAACTTGCGTAAGTTACCCTCGTGTTTGGTTTTCCAACCATATGTGTTTTGCATGTATTTTCCATAATATTTGTTGTTGCCAAGTGTGAATATTTTTATACTTTTTTCGAATATATGTTTTATAAAGTGAATGCTTGTATAAAAATAAGCCCAAGATCAAAAAATGAAACAATGTTGGACTTTTGTTAAAACTTTCGGTAAAAACCGTCGTCTCTGGCTGTGTACTTCGTACGTTTGACGAGCACTTTCGATGTGATAACATCATCATAACATTCAACACACATATTCATGAAAATAAAACGCTGAACGGAAACTGTGAGTCATAAGGAACCGTCATTAGAACGATCATAGTGAAAAAAATTATTTATATTATTAACATTTGCTAAAAACTAAATTTAATATTTTTAGTACTTAATTTAATAATAAAAATTTATAAACGACATCCATGCTCGGGATTTTTTTAGAATTTCATTGACATTGCTTGAAATAATGATAATTAAAAAAATTAACTACCAATTTAATACTAATGATTTTATTTTAATTAAAGGGTCCGCCAAATAATTTTTTTTTTGAAAATGCTATAAAAAAACTACTGGATGGTCATTTGACTTTAACTCCTGAACCAATTGGACTTTGTATGGCGTCATACCAATGTCTTTATGCAAAATTCGTCTCAATGATGTCTCCGAAATTTTCAATTGTTGAGAACTACGGTGAATTGATTTTGATGGCGCTTCACGCACCTTTTCTGTCACAACAGCAATATTCTCGGGTGTACGCACTGTTTTTGGCTTTTCACACTTTGGTTTATCGATGAGGATGCCAGTTTCTTTCACTTTTCACACACATTCTGCAACATAACCATGATTTTTAAAGTAATATCGCAATATTTCCCAGCGTTGTTCAAGCGTATATCCAACTACAGCGGAAGGATAAAACTAATTCTCTGTGAAATCAGACATGAGTTGAAAAAAAACGTTAGATGGCGGACCCTGTAGAATTGTTTTTACTTATGGTAACGAAATTTTAATGAAATCGTTCAATAACTAATTACAATTAAATACAAAATAATTGTTTATGAAATAAAATTTATGATTACAGAAGCTTAAAAAGAACGCTTTTGTAGATAGATCTATATTTGAAAATTATAATACAGATATTGTCGAGCTTAGTGCACTGTCTTTATCCCATTTAAATCTGTTAAGTATTCAAGAAATAAATGACTCTAATGCTGGTACTATTCCACATGCAAAAATACACATTTATTTATTAAAACATGAGTGTGTACAAGAAATAAACCAAGAAAATGGATTAATAATAAACTTATATATTAAAAATTGTTGTGTGTTGTGACTTCATAACTCACGATCGGCCACACCGAATTCGATTAAATTATTAGAATTTGTTCGTCGTGGAGATGGTTAATCTAAAATTTGCACGAATTCGGTTGCGTTCGTGACTAAAACGCCCGTTTAAGGCTGCACCGATTTTAAAACAATATTAAAAAAGAGATATTTATAAGTTTCAAGAGGATATGTTTATTAAAACAAGTGGGGGAGAGGAAAAATGCGTGGAATCGTTTTTGACAAAAAACAATTTTAAGAATATTTCAAAGATAAATAAGCCCTGATTCATAAAGTTCAAGAGGTAGAAGGAAATCAGTTATAACTTTCATATTAATCAAATAAATTATTTTTTTAAAGAGAAGTAGCACTTCTGGCATTAATACCTACTTAGTTTGTAACCGTGCTACATTCTTTAGGAAAGAGATAGATGAGAGAAGACAGGTGGTGAAAGGAGATAGATATAGCCATTTTATTAATTATTTTACTTCACCGACGAATATGCTGTGAAGAAGTACCGACGAAGGAGACTGCAAGTTTTAATTTTAGATCTGAATATGTATATATACCATTTTTTTATTTTTGACTGCCGCAAGGGTTGAACCCAGGGCAGCCGGTTTGTAGTTAACGTTCTTACCACTTTGATATAATTATCTATATGCTAAGAATATTTCTTCCACAAAAACAAAAATCAAACAAAAAACAACAAAAACAATTTCAAAACACAAAAAAAAAAAAACTTGCTTCGAAGAGTGATCGTGGTACGATTATAGTCATTGGGGTAGCATAAAGCCCCGGGAATAGCTAGTAATTTATAAGTTTTAAGTGAGATGGGTATAAAACTTGATGACTGAGAAATTAAGTCACCTAACACCCCAGCTAGCAGATCTTATTACTTACACGAAAACAAAAAAGTTCCTATATAAATTTATTTTAATTGTGCTTGATAAATTTATTTGAAATGTATTACTGCGGGGAGAGCATATCCATATGGCCATTTCGCTACTGCTCATTAGTGGATTTTACCCAAATTTTGTATAGAAAAGCGAAAGGTCTTATATCAAAAGCCAAATTGATTAAATAGGAACTTCATTGAATCAATAAAGCAAAGAGACAATAAAAAACTTTTATACAAAAACACCGTAATTATTGTCCCATTTTTCCTTAGAATGTTAAAATATGTTTCACCAAATTTTTCGCGATAATAATAAATTTTTTTAATAAGCTATACTACAATTGAAGATGTTTATTTACTTTACAATTTAATGGTAATGCTTTGAAACTATTTAAATATTAGTCAATGATAATGACTTAATTTTTTTACTAATTACCAATGAAACTTTTTCATTAAAAATCATTCTTATTAGTAAAAATAATGATAATGCTAAATAAAATTATTAGCATTATTTATTATTCAATGCTAATGAAGTCCATCTAATTAACTACTGCCATGTATGTTACTTTCATTATTAATCAGGCCTTTAAAGACTACTACAACAGTGAACATAATCGCCTGTTAAAAATGTGGCGTGAAGTTGTCGCTATTAAACGGGCCTTCAAAGATATGCAGGCTGCAATAAAAAATGAAGTTGCCAAAATGGGTTTAGAAGTCAAGGGTACTGCAAAGGATATTAATACGACTTGTGGCAATGTGGCCTTTAATATGCAGCAATTGAAACGTGTATCCGATGAGCAATTAGGACAAACAAAACGTGAAAATGATGACTTGCAAAATCAGTTGGCCACACTTAAAGTGCAATATGAGAGTGCACGTCACGAGGTTTTAGAACGTGATCAACGTTTACTCGAACTTGTAAATCAATTGAAAAAGCTTGAAGATAGATGTGCCCAAGCTGAGTCACAAGCAATGCTGGCTAGTCGCTACAATGATGAAATTGAACGTTTAAATAGTTCAATACGAGAGATAGCTCAAGCCGTAGTATTAGATGCTGAGATAGCAGATCGCGAACAGGCAGCTGATGCAACAATTTCCAGCGGAGGTGATGCAACAGCGGGAAACACAATGCAACAAATGCATTTAACGCGTGACACAACATCGACAGTATCTGCTAAATCGCCTAGACGTCCGTCGGTACGTGCATCTCAAGCTTTTGCTGAGGGCACAATCTCTGCTGTACAAGCAGCATTACACAAATATCAATTGGCTTTACATGATATGCAAGTTAAATTCCAAAATGCAAATGAAAATCTACGCTCGACTAAAACACAATTAGACACTAGCGAGGGCACCAAAGCGTTGTTAACCACAAAAATAACACAGCTAACGGAGAAATTGGATGCCAGTAATTCTAAACTATCGGAGTTGTTAAAAGAACGTGATAGTCTACAGAAAACTTTAGACGAAATAAGAGAACTGAAGCAGCAGTCTGATCAAGGAAGGATGGAAATTAATAATGCGGTAAAATTTAAAAAAAACTTAATATTTCTAAATTGTTAAACCTTACATTTTTTTTAGTTTGAGAACTTGAGTATAGATTTTGAAAAGTTACAGTTTAATTATGGTAAATTGCAAAAGAAAATTGATGCTTTGGAAGATGATAAAAAGGCCGTAGAATTAGAGATGCAAAGAATTTTAAAGGATAAAAATATCACAGAATTGAATTTAAGGTAATATTTTAAAACACTTTGTAAAAAAATATTTTTTTATGTTGTATATTTAAATTGTAGAGCCGAAGAAGATCGTAACAGTCGTTTAAGAGAGGAAACCATATCCCTAAGAGAGGAACTAAACAGAGTCGGTTTAAATAGAGACTTACTTGAACAACAGCGAATAGAATCCGATAACATAATTAATTTATTAGAAAAACAAAAGGCTGATTTGGAATATGATCTTGACAAAATTCTTGTGGAAAAATCTGATCTTCAAGATCGTTTGGAAAAAATTTCTAATAACAGCTCTTCAACTACAGATGAGTTAAAAATCTTACAGCAAAACATTACTGAAGTCCAAGAGGAGCGTAAAAAACAAGCACAACAATTACACGATCTAACCAACGAATTGGCTGATGTTCGTAAGGAACTAAGTAATTTGGATAAGGTGCGCTTGGAGTTGGAAACCGACAATCTAGGTTTTAGTGAAAAGGTTAAATGTTTACAAATGGAAAAAGAGAAAATATTACAAGATATGGCATGTCTCACAAGAGATCGCAGTGATATACACAATCAACTAACTGCCTTATGTCGTAAAAAGGAGTCTTTAAATGAAGAATTAATGCGCACTCGCCAAAGATTGGAACAAACAACTGAAACGAATAATCGTCTTAATCGTAACCTAGAAGAGATGGTTAAAGATGTCGAAGAAAAACAGGTGGTAATCGATTTGCATGAAAAAGAAACACATCGACTGCAGGTAAAGTGTCTAACATTGCATATGTTTAGTAATTTTATTTTTCTTAATTTAATTAAAATGTTTAAATTTGCTAACTTTTTAAAAACACAAGAATAACAATCACAGCTAAGATGCAACCAACAAAAAATAATGAAAACTTAATAGATCTTTTAAAAATAATAAAAGTTTCGTTCAACGTTTTGTTGATGTGCAACATATTTCCAAAAATATTGTTTTTTATCTATTGTTTCTACACACATATTTTTCGATTTTTCGATCTTACCAAAAGCATACGGATATCGTTTTATTTTTTTTTTTTTGTTATGCAATTGAATAAATACTCTTATGTTTTGTTCACTCTTTGCGTTCCTTTAATGCCAAAACAAAACATGCCAACAATTATTTTTTTATTGATGTCACTTTAATTTACTATGCCTCTCGCAACTGCAGTTTGTATTTATAAGCGAGTAAAAACGTCTATATACTTCTATTGTGAAAACATCAGGCAGAATTTCTCTGTTTATTTCTTTTCTGTTGGATTTATGCAAGTGTGGATATGAGCCATTCAAAAGAATTTTGCGTTTATGTGTGTGAAGAAATGTTGTACTGATGTAAAAAAATATTAAGCTTCTTATTTCAGTTAAGTAAAAGTATCAAATCTTTTTTTGTAAGAGCGAATTTTTGCAAACCGAATTGTTCTTTTTAAAATACATCACTAAAGCACTATATTTTAAATTTCTTTTCTAACTTTCGCTTAGGAACTTTTGGCATCTTTACGTTCTGAAAAAGAATCCCTTGATGCTGTACTATTTGATACTAACACAAACCTAGAGGCTACCGAAGAAAGAAGAGCCCAGTTAGAAAAAGAACTACAAGATGCCTTAGTACGAGAAGAATCATTAAAAAATAATGTTGCACGCTTACAAAAAGACTTGGAGCAATGCCAACGTAGAGCTCAAGAAACTAAAACCCAACTTGTTAATGCTGCCCGTGAAGCAGAAAATGATTTCAACCAAAAGATTGCAAATCTTAAGCTGGCAGCTGAAGAATCTGCTAAAAAGCACTCCGAAGAATTATTGCAATTGCGCAATGGCTTAGAGAAACGCATGCAACAGGCTCTGCAAGCCTTACAAACTGCAAAGGATGATGAAATTGAAAAGCAACAAGAACGTTTAGACACTCTTCAAACTCATATGGAAAGTTTGATACAACAACACGAAGAAGCTTTAATTCGCGCCGAAAATGATAAGCAGCAGGCTTTACTAATAGGTAAGTGACAGTTATTGAAAAAGCTTTGGTAAAAATGTTCTTTTCTTGCCTTTTTTTATAGCTCATCGTGACAAACAAGCGATTCAGGAAAAATTAGAATCAGTTTCCAGAGAATTAAAGAATGAACAGGATGCTTTAGAGCGGGCCAAAAGAGAACATAATGCAAGGGATGAAAAACAAAGAAATGCAATATCTCAGTTTAAAGATGAAATAGTTGCCGTAAGAGCTAAAGAGGAAGAACAAAAGTAAGTACTGCTTATTTTACCTTGCAAATAGCAGTAAACAGGAGTGTAATTAGTTCCGAATCTTAACCTTTATTTAGTGTTAACTGAAAGTACCAATCCATTTAACTTAATACTAAATTTTTTTACTATCACAGGGACTCTGATTGAAACAAAGAATAGTTTCAATCCGATATTTTACTATAATTAAAAATATATTTTAAAATTAGAAATCAAGCAATGTGTTATTGGATACACACTTCTAATGTAAGTGATGGGCATTAAAAACAGGGATTATCTTGGACAGAAATCAGAAGTAAAAATTCTTTTGCGTCCATTAATTGCAACCTGTATAGAATTATTTTATTATACTATAATTGTATGTATCCACCTAAGTTATGTTCTAGGGCAGTTAAATAGACTAATTAACTATCACTTTAGTAAAGCTATAAATGAATCCTGGTCATCTGAAGTTAAGGATTTTGTTATGCAGTTAGAAAATGATAAAGCTCCAGGTATGGATGATATTAATAGCATTGTTATAAAAAATATGCCACAATTATTTTACGAAATACTAAGTAATCGTTGCTCAAAAAATCAAAAGTGATACCTGTCTATAAAAATTGGAAAGATCATATCCTACCCTCAAGTAATCAAGTTGGGTGTTTTGTTAACAAATTATACAACTTTCGTAAATCGCGCAGCACATCTTCATTTTTAACCGACTTAAAAAAAAGGAGGTTATTAATTTGACTGAATGTTACTTTTTTAGGGCCGGTTTCACGATGTCGCAATCGTTCGTTCGTTCGCACAATTACATTCAAAACAAAAACAAATTCTAAAAAATTGATTTTGTTTTAAATGCAATTATGCGAACGAACGATTGCGACATTGTGAAAGTGGCCCTTAATTTTTGTGCCTGCATTTCTGAACCGATTTTGAAATTTTTTTGTAATTTGATAGATCATACTTACAGATTGGTTTCTTTTTAAAAACAGTTCATAATCTTTAAAATTAACCATATTAATAGAGGTGTTTGCTGTGAAACAGAAGACCGTGAGTTCGAGCCCATCTTCGGACATGCGTACAACGGAAAATAGTAATTGTTATAACGCAATTAAAAATAAAGAAGCAGCAGTACAAACCTTCCCGGAAAGCAAAAAACAATTATTGTGTTAAGCTATGGCAGAGAATTTAGTGGGGATATCTAATTTAATATAAGAGTAACAGATAATTGTCAAGACGCACTTTATAATAAAAAGTAAGAACGATAGCGGTTAGCGCAGGGAAGTGTTGCAGCATAACAACAGTGTATGGCAGACGTGTGTTGTGGCTTTTAGATAGATAAAGGGGATGACTGAAAAGGCGTAGTGGAGTTGTTTGTTGATGGTTAAGTTACTAAACAAGGCATCGAGTAGTTCATGTCTCACCGGAGTAACACATGTAATAATAACGCATGTTTAGTAGATACCAAGAAGTATAGCCGACTAAGGACACAAAGAAAGAATACAGAATTTATAATGAGCCACAGTGGTATTTGCAATCAAAAGAATCCGTACGTTTGTCTAAAAAGGCAAAGACGTAACATTATGTATGTTGTATGGAGACACCTTTTACTTTGTGAGATTATGGACTGTTTTTAAAACCGGACCAATCTTAAAGCAAAATCTATCAAAAAAAAGGCAACATTCAGACGAATTGATAACCTCCTTCTTTTTTGAAGTCGGTTAAAAACAAATCCCCAAAACGTATGCAGGTATACTTTCAAGGAAACATTATACTTATTAGAGACAATATTAGATATCTAGAAACTAGAATCTGTAAAAAACATGTCAGTTACGTTTGTGATAAACCTATAAAGGGTGAACAAAAACTGTATTCCATACTTAATAAGAGGTCTAGACACAATTAAAAAAACAAGATGTTATTGTATAATATGTGTATTCGGCTGACCATAACTGCCATCCCTAAAGTAGCGCATAAAGCGCAAGATTACTGTCAAAATTCCTCATGTATAAACAAAATGTATGAAGCATTTCTAAATAGCACGGCGTCAACGCTTTTCAATTGGAAAATCTAGTGCGTTAGGAAGTGAAGTTGGCTGCTTGTTGGTTTGTTTTGTTTTTTTTATGGTTGAAAAGTAATGACAATTTAGTTATTTTCAAGGCAATATAGCGGTTTTATCTCTTCCTTATTCTCATACAGCGGGTTTTATAAAATAAAATGAATTAACATTACTGTTAAAGACACAAAGTTGACGCTGTTATTGAGGGATGACATTCCAGCGCAAAAGCTATGAATTACATTGCTTTGCGTCTTGCAGGCTAATTTAGGGATGGCAGTAACTTATGGACGTCGAGTTTGGTTCCAAAAAATATTCTAATTATACAAAACAAAAATTCAAAAATAATACAGCGTCTTTCCCCTAGGTACCCAGTTGTCATAATACACAACAGGTTTACTTTACTTTACACAAAGATAAGCAATAATCTAGCGCTGTCATTATACCCTTCCCCGTGATTTCTATAATTCCAATCCCATAAAGTATATACATATTCTGAGTTCTTATGCATATCGAAGTCGATTGAGCGATATCCGCCTGTCCTTCCATGTTTGTGTTGAAATCAAGTGTGTAAAGACGCTAGATGAGCTAGATAAAATTTAAATATGCCAATCGATCAGCAAGATCGGTCCATATGCTTCAAAACATAGCACAAAACACTACGCTTTCCTGTAAGTTTTTCATATCTTTTTGTCAACTTTCGTTTGTATTCTAGCAGGGTGCTATTTTCTTTATTATAAAAGGTAAGAAAACTTAGTAGCACGTACTAAGCTTGTTGTTGTTTTTGATCAAAAATTAATTTAATTAAGTTGGGACGAAAACCGTAAGCAAAAATTACAATTTTCGAAAAAGCTTTTTTTTAACAAAAAACTTTATAATAGAAAAGAATGACGATTTTTATTCAACCTATTCAATGGGAAACCAGCAGTATGCTAAATGTAGTTATACATACTCTTACTTGGGGCTTGTTCGGAAATGCATCACTGCACTGCATCTGATGCGCATGCGATACTTGATGCGCAAACAACAATAAACTATCATTTATTTTTTTGGTTTAGATGAAAGAAAAAATGAAAAAAAACTTGTTCAATCGACAAAAGAAAAGAATAATAAAAATAAGTGCACTAAAAGACTTATGTGCCAACAACAGACGAATCCCAAAAATTCTGGAGTATGTTATAATAGTAAAGAGCAATCAAATTCGTTTCTAAAAGTATATAAACAAACGCAATTTAACAAAATAAAATTAATAAAGATCAAATGCATCAGCCATTTTTGTGATGCGTGTTTGACGTTTGTTTGCGCATCATATATTTCATTGATGCATTTTAGAATACATGACATTTGCAATAATGAATTTTCGAACGCACTGCGCATCAGATGCAGTGATGCATTTCCGAAGAAGTCCTTCTTTAAGTTTTAAATCTGTAATACTAAAAGTTCGAAGTAAAATCTTATAACAACATAAAATTTGTAAAGTAAAAGCTTTCTCTCTTTCAAAAAAATTATTATATTTCAGAATTAAATTAGAGGACTGTATACGTAAACAAGAGGTACTAATGAATGCTTTGAGAGAGGAAAAGGATAATCTCCAAAGAGTTGGAGATGAACTAAAAATGGAGATCCGCCTTAAGGATGATAAACTGGAATCTATAACCAATGAATTACAAGACACTCTGAGAAAACTTAAAGAAGGTAAACGTCAAATTTTCATGGTGAATTAATTTAATCGTATATTTCATTTATTTAAATTAGGTGAAGGCTATGTTGAGAGTTTACGTAAAGATCTGACCGATACAAGAAGACAGCTAGCAGATAGCAACATCGAACGAGACAAATACTCCGACAGCAATAAAGAATTAAGGGATCATGTAAAAAGAGTAGAAAGTTCTAAGCGGGAACAGGCAAGAGCAATAGAGGAAGCATTGCAAAAAATCAGCAGCTTGGAAGAAAGTAAAAATATTTTGGAAAACGAGCGAACACGTCTA
This sequence comes from Gymnosoma rotundatum, assembly GCA_916610165.2. NCBI lineage: Eukaryota > Metazoa > Arthropoda > Insecta > Diptera > Tachinidae > Gymnosoma > Gymnosoma rotundatum. The sequence continues at coordinate 64,550,300 of OU744336.1, forward strand.
ACGACAGTGCTTAAAGAGACAGAGAACAATTTGTCGAAAACTAGCCAAGAATTAAATAACACTCGAAATACATTGCATAAAACCCAAGTGGATTTCGCTCAAAAAGATGAAGGTGGTAAGGAACTGCAAAATAAATTAATAGCCGAGACCGAGCTTAGGGAACGGACACAACAGGAATTGACTCAAGTCAAGAAACAATTGGCAGATTTAGAAGCAAACCTTTGTGTTACTCGTCAAGAATTAGCTAGAGCTAGATGTCATTCAAACCAGGAGGAACACCGTTTCCATAATAGGGAACAGGAGTTAGTAGCACGCATCGAAGAGGCTCGTGGCAGAGAAAAACGTTTAGAAGATCAAAAACATAATTTGGAAGTTTGTTTGGCGGATGCTACACAGCAAATACAAGAACTAAAGGCTCGACTGGGTGGAGCAGAAGGGCGCATAAGAGCCTTGGATGAACAGCTGGCTTGTGTTGAACTACACAAACGTGAAACTGAACATAAATTGAATTCCGTTGTGCATACGCTCAGACGAATAGCTGGCATACAAATTGATGGTACCGTTAATCTTTCTCATCGTCTGGTCAGTCCATCACGTCGATTTTCACCGGTTCGCAGTGTTTCTGGAGGTGTGTCGCAAAGTTGTCATGACTATGAAGCACGAAGTACTTCTCATTGTCCTGAAACACCAGCCTTAGATTGTGATCCTGACCTAATACGCAAAGGTGTTAGATGTCTGATGCATCAAGTAGTTCAAATCGAACGAGAGAAAGATGACTACAAAATGCAACTCCTAACAGCCAAGAAGCAATTGCAAGATGCTAGTGAGCAGCAATTAAGGTGCGATTCTAAGGTTTCGAAACTTCAACAAACGATACGTCATCTCCAGCAAGAGAAGAGCAACCTTGATACAGAGCGCAGCATCAAAGTATCGGCAATAAATGCGCTCGAAGAAAAATTACATAAAAAACAGGATGAATGCCAACAACTACGTGAAAAACTAACTCAAATCGAAATGCAACTAAATTCATGCACAGAAGAAAATTCACAAAACGAAGATCGTTTAGAGAAATGTAGACAACATGGCGCCAAGTTAGAAAATGAAAAGCGACACTTGCAAGAAGAGTTGGCAAAATATGAAAGCAAAGCCACCAAGTTAGAATTACAGAGGGTGGCACTAGAAGGCGATTTAACACGTTTGCAAATGGCAATGCAAGAGAAAGACTGCAACGTAAGACAAGCTCAAGAATGTTTAGACAGTCAAAAGAGAACCATAGTGCAATTGGAAGATAGGTGTGCTTCTCTTAAGACTTCTCTTGATCAAATGAAAGAAAGATTACAAAGAGCTGCTGTTGTAGAGGCTGAATTAAAAGGAGAGCTAAAAACGGCTAACAAACAATTAACGGAACAAGGCCATAGCTCTCAAACTAGTGAGGACAAACTTAAGTTACTGCAAAAATCCCTGCAAACCCTCGAAAATGAAAAACGCATTATGGCAGAGCGCCTTGAAAAAGCTCAATCAATAATTAATGAACTTAGACGAAGTCAACAGGCTCAGTTGGATATTGCTCAAAGATTGCAAGATCAGGTTAACGACTTGGAAGTACAAAAATCATCTTTGGAATCTCAGTTGCGTATTGTAAAGTGGAATCAAGAAACAGAAGATATATACAATGGGGGCAATATCCCTATCGAAGAACATGAATTAAATCGCCAATTAAAATCGTCACAAAAGGAAAAGACCGAATTACGTACCAAACTACAAGTGTTGCAAGACAAAGTTAAGCAATTGGAAAATGAACGTAAGAGTAAATTTTCCGGTGACAGCGTTTATGATAGATCTGAAAAAGTCACTGGAGGAGCAGGTGGTATTGGTCCGACTTCCTCTTCAACATTTTATGATGGCAATTATGACTCTAATCGTATGGAAAACAACAACGAAAACTTTCACAAGAGCTCAACGGTACCTGGAGTTGGTGGCACCTTTAATTGTGGCTTGGACCATAGTTCAATTGAACATGAAAATCGTGATTTGCGTTTAAAGGTGAGGCGTCTGGAAACACTTTTAGCAGAAAAAGAGTCAGAATTAGCCCGCTGTAAATCACGTTTACATGATAGTACCAAGTGTTTGAACGGCTTGGACACTGACCGTTACAGAAGTGCTCAAATACAAGCAGAAAAGCTTTTAGACGCCAGAGAACAAGCTCACAAACAGCAAGTTGTACGACTAGAAAATCAGGTAAAGTTATTTTTAAACAAAAGAAAAAATAAATTTATTATTATTATTTTTTTTTTTTTGCTCTTAAAGATCTCAATGTTACGAGAGCAATTAGCTCAGGAGGCAAAACGACGCCAACAATATATTTTACGCAGCTCTAAGGCCAACCGAGAGATGCAGCACTTAAGAAATACTTTAGGTGACAGTTTACGTCATGTATCCGAACATCCCTTAGATCCCAATCTATTGGAGAGTGAATCAAGGAGGTAGCAAACTTATAAATATTTCCTTTATCCTAAGTTATTGATTTTTTATTTATTAATTTAAATCCGACTTTTATGAACTTTACATTCAATGCTGTGCTATAGACTACTTTTTATTAAGTCCTGTGGCAGATATACTGCAATGTGTAGTTAATTTTTAATTTTATATATTTTCGCATGTGTTAGAAATCGTAAGTTGCGTGAAAATGTCACTTGCGATTTCAAGTCTGAAAATCTAAGTTAACAACAGTAACCATTGAGTCCCTGTCCTTACTTTGAAACTTTTGTTTCACAACTTTTAAGTTTGTCGGTGAAACAGGAGAGACGAATAGAAAGAAGCACTCTATTTCATGTACTTGCGCTCCAATTTTTTGTTTTGTCTTTTGTAATTATAAGCAAAAACAAAATCTGAACAATCAATACCCAAAATTGTAGAAACAAAATTTTAAATGTGTAGACACGAAAGCAATTCCAAAACAAAATTTAAGAAAATTGTCGAAACATAAATTGCATGTGTGTCGTAGTCGTCATATATCATGAATCAAAAAAAAAAAAAAAAGATGGCGCCCTCAGCCGTATGAAAATTATTTTACTGTGCATCTGCGTCATCATAGAGTGAAAATGAGCGTTTGTTATAAAATGTGTAATTGGCTGGAAAACTGGAAATAACTGCATAACTTCTTAACTTTTTAATGGACAGAAAATAGATGTAGTCGAATAAAACTTTGAGATTGGGCTTGGAGCTATCTGAGAAAGAGCGATTTTGAGCCACCAAAATTTAAGTTTTGGCTTATATGAAACTTCTTTAAAAAAAAATTTATTTTAGAAGTAATTTCATTACTTATTGCACATTGGTATTTCTATAATAAACATTACCGCTCTTAATGCTAAATAATTTAAAATAAAAGGTCTGTTCAGTAACTTTACTAGCAAAAACTAGCAACGAGAGAGTAAAACAAACATTTTCAAAATTATTCTCCCAAATGTAAAAAAGTAAATGAATGCTTTACTACCAAAATTAGCCAAGAAAATTTTTGTGGCTTTGTGTACGGTGTGACCATTAAATAGTAGCATTTTTAAAGTAAACGGACTGATACTCTGAGTAACCATATAGCGAAAATATGTACATAAAATGTTTTGCATTTTTTAATTATCAATTAATTTTCAAAATTGTAATGTTTAAGCGCATCATAATATAACTTTTTTTGCAGTTAGATCTAAAAAACATTCTTATTGTGGTTTAGGTGTAAAAATATTAAAATTTAAAAAGTAAAAACAACTAGCTAAAACTTGCAATAATTTTTTTCTCTCTCACTTTTTTACGCTAATTTTTACTCTCTTCTTTTAAGGTTTTCGAATACGTGAACATGTTCTAGTAACAATTAGTAAAAATTTTTGGTTACTGAAGAGACCTATTATAACCCTGTCATTCCAGCAATTTTTTTTTTTAATAAAATTTAAAGCAAAATGTTTCCAAAGTAAAGTTAAATCTTTTACAAAATTTTGCTTAAAAATAAATTTTTCACAGTTATTATTTTATTTTTGATACACTTTCTATACACAAATATCATTTTTTACAAAAAATATTCTATGTCTACTTCACACAAACAGCTGATCGCTAAACAAGAAACTAATGAATCTGTGCAAGGCATATCAATTACCTATGACCTTTTTTTGATTCATGATCATATGTGATCAACGTGTGTAATTAATCTTGTAAACGTAAACATTTAAAAAATTTGCAGTAATCCTTAAAATTTTTGCTGGTTACTAAAAAAAATTGCACTAATGAGATTTCAATGGTAATGCAATGTCAACTGCATTAATCAATCAAAATTTGTTAGTAATTGAAGTTAAATGTCTGTATCAGTAAAATTTTACTGGTTACTGCTACTTTTTAATACCCATGAGTGATAAAAATTTACAAAAAGCAACATATACAGGAAAATTGGTCATTATTGAATTTATTTTTCGGAAACAAGTTCAATTAAACCAGCAAATTCCTAATAATTAATTACAGATTAATTTTAAATTCTATTTTTTATAAATGTTTTTAATTAGGTTTAAGGTACGATCAGATTACTCAAATATTTGACCAAGAAGACGTTACCACTAAATTATAGGAAAACAATTTTTGTCTTTCTCAAATACTTGTTAAGAAACGTAATATCCTTCTCGATATTAAAATTAAGATATCACATTTATTTTATTATAAATCGCTATTCGTAATGCTACGTGTAAGCGAATATTAAACAAAAATTTTAGAAATAGTGGTTACGTTTATTTTTGGTCAAATACTTGACTAATCTGACCGCAACTTTAGGTTCGTCATTGTATGTAATTAATTGTAAAAAGAGAAAGGTTAGTTCATAGCGCAGCAAGCAGTCAAGTCCCACACTTTACAATTCGTTGATAACCAGTTATAATATATTTGAAGAGAAACATAAGAAAGAAAAGAAGTCAAGAGAACAAAAAATATTTTTTTTAAGATTTTTGCAGCGTTGCCACACAGTAAAAAATTTAATTAAAAAAAATTATAAGTAATTTATAATATTATAATTTTTTATTCTGATTAATTAATTTCTAAACTTTTGATCAAAACACGTTATTTACTTAAAAAAAAAATATTTCTTGTATATAAGCATTAAGCTCTTACAGCCGTTTTTCACTTATTTTAGAAGTTGATTCGAAAGCACAGAAATAATTCACAAACATCTTAGCTCTTGCATTTTTAAAAGTATATTTGCTGAGCGTGTCAGGAAGTAAAATGATCCACAGGAAAATGACTGTAACTGTTAATATACATATGTATGTATGTATGTGTAAATAACATTTAGATTACCTTATAGTTATAGAAGTTGCTTGACCCTCTAACCTAATTCGCGTTTTATTAATAATTTCTAATGGTTCTGTTGGTAAATCTATTTCAAAAATTTACAGGCTTCTGGCCAGTGTTGCCAGAACTTTCATGTGTAAAATCTGCGAAATCCAACAATATTTCGGGAAAATTCAATATATCCGAATATTTATGAAACTAATAAAAAACCCGAAAATACTACAATTACATTTATTATTTAAAAGGAATTGTATTTGTTTATAAAATAAATAATTTACGTTAAAGTTACTTACTTACATATGTACAAGTTCTATTAGATGTAATAACATTATGCAAAAATTAATTAAAATTTTTCTAAGTTTTGTTCATAAATATCAGATGACATAATTTTTAGCAAATGTGACAAAAACTTGGAAGTTTTTAAGTTTCAAATAATCTTTTATGATCAATAGTCCTACTACAGATTCGTTTTCTAAGCGATTACAAAGTTTTTTTTTAATCTACATTTACCTGACATTTGCCGATGAACCACATTCATGTTGTTATGTTTTGGACGAACGCTGAAAGAGTTTGAAAAGTTGAAATTTGGGTTTTTTTTTAGAAATTAACAAAAGTCATTTCTTTTTCATTTAGTATATCTTTACAATTCAATAATTAACAATTCGCACTTGATCAACAAGAGGGTATTAACTCAAAATTTTAAAATTTTCAGTAGAGTCAAAAAACTGTTTGTGGCCACATTTTAACAGAATTTAAAAGTTCAAATATACCATAGGAAGCAAATTATATTTAAAAATATATTTACATCGTTTTTCCTAGAAATCTCTGCAAGTATTGCAAAAAAAAATCAATTTTTTGAGTTAATACCATTTTTCTGAAATTTTTCGATCATAAATGAAACAAATTTTATCAACAAGACAGTATTAACTCAAAATAAAACCAAATTGAAATAAGACTCAACTCAAAATAATACCTTTTTTATGTTAACTTTTGTATTAACTCGAAATAATACCTTTTTGTTGAAATAAAGGTAATCACTACATTATCATGAATATGGTCTTAAAAGTGGTTTTCGAGATGAAAGAGTAAACGAAATACGTTGAAATTTTTACAGTAGATAGATATTAATGTTGTTGGCTGATTTTTTGAAAAAAGTGATATTTCAAAAATTTTGACTTAATACCCTATTGTTGATCAAGTGCGAATTCTTTTTTTTATATTTGTGTTTCAAGAACTCAGTCATTTCTGATCCGATTTTGAAAATTTTTTGTAATATGATAGATTATGCTTATAGATTGGTCCCGTTTTAAAAACAGTTCATAATCTTAAAAATTAAAGGGTGCCCCATACAACATATATATTTTTTACGTGTATTATTAATTGTAAAGGGCACTTCTGTGAAATTTAAATGACTGCGTATTACTATGGCTCCCAAAAACAAAAAATTATACAAAAATTAATCTAAAAATTAAAGGGTGCCCCCATTATTGATGTAAATTTACTTTTATGGGCCTATCTTTTGAACCTTTATAAACAAACGCTTGCAAATTGGACAGAATGTCGATTGCTATGTCCGTTACAGTAACAAGTATTAATATTAAGAATTAAAAATTAACGGGTGCGCCAATAGTTCATTTAATATGATGTATATTGCCATACTTTTTAACAGTTATAGACAGACGCTTGGAATTTACAACGAACCTGTATTGGTAAGTCCGCTATAACAACAAGTATAAAATATAGATTTGAAAGTTAAAGGGTGTTCCAATAGTTGATGTAATTTCAAGTGTGTGGCCGTACTTTTAGCCAGCTATATCTACGAGTTTATAATTTGAATTTAGAAATTAAAGGGTGTCCCATAATTATTGTCGATTTACTTATATAGCCCTATCTTTTTAACCGTTATAGACAAACGCTTGTAAATTTGATGCAATGTCGATTGCTATGGCCGTTATAGTAACAGCTGGTAATATTTAAAATTTAAATTAAAGGGTGCACCAATAGTTCATTTGATTTGGTATATGGCCATAATTTTAAACAGTTGTAGACAGACGATTGAAATTCACAAAGAACCTGTATTACTAACTCGTCTATAACAACAAGTATAAAATTTGGATTTGGAAATAAACTGGTGTCCCAATAGTTGATATAATATGGTATATGTGGCCGGACTTTTGAACCTTCATAGACAAACAGCTGCAATTTACACAGAACCTGATTGCTAAATACTACAACAGCAACTATACATATAATTTGAATTTGGAAATTAAAGAGTCACCCTATAGTTGCTGCAATTTGATGTATATTGCCAAACTATTGAACAGTTAAAAAAGTATAAAGTTTGGAGATATAAGTGTGTCCCAGTAATTAATGTAACCTAATTTATGTGGCCATATACTTGAGCTGTTATAGGCAGACAGATGAAGTCTGTTTTGAAGTCGGTTTTTTTTTCTCAAGGATTATTTTAACTATCTAAACTAGAGTCAAAGTCCGGGGTTTTATTTTCTTTAAAAAACCTCGGAAAATTTTTAGTTAAGTCCTAAAAATATTTTGTGTCACCATTATTAAATTTGGATTAATAACGCCTACCAATTTCATTTTATTATTCAAATTAAATCTTTTTAAGACCTAATCCAATAATTAAATAAAAAATTTAATAAAATTATCATATTCAAGACTTGTGCTTAAAACTATTTCAGCTGCATGGATGCTTAGATGCCTAGGGCTCTTGTAATCTACAGCAAAAATATCAGTAGTTTTTATTAAATGTTGTTTTAAACACAATTCTTATTAGTCTTGCCATCTGATTATATAAAGTGTGAATCTCTGTCGCTTTGCTTTGAAAATTTTTTTAAATTATTAATAACACCATGAATTGGTTATGTTGTTTTAAGCTGTTCGACAAAACAATTATATAGCTAGAGCGTTTCACAGCAGATAGAAATTTTGAGTTATGCATACGACGAACATAATACCTGTGAATGACATATTTATGAATTTTATAATAAATAAATCTTATATTTGACTTTTTAAAATTTAGACGACAGAATGTTTTTGCCTGTCATGACAGTGGCTCCGTCTGCTGCAAATCTAACCATGTTCTCTTTGTAGTCAACGAAATTGTCGATAAAATATTTAGCAATTAATTTGCGCAAGCTAAAAGCGTCGAATTGGTATACTTTTACCAAGCCAAAAAATAGATTTAAAAATCTCAAAATTTTTGAAATATCACTTTTTTTCAAGAAATCAGCTAACAACATCAATATCTATCTACTGTAAAAATTTCAACGTATTCCGTTTACTCTTTCATCTCGAAAACCACTTTTGAGACCATATTCATGATAATGTAGTGATTACCTTTATTTCAACAAAAAGGTATTATTTCGAGTTAGTACAAAAGTTGAAATAGGTATGAGTCGTATATTTTCATAAAAAATGTATTATTTTGATTTGAGCCTTTATTTATGTTAAAAATAATCAAACTGTTTTATTTCTATTTGGTTGTATTTCGAGTTACTACCTTTTTGTTGAAAAAAAATATTTTTAAATTTTATTAAAATTTCAACTAAAGCGTCATAATTCAAAATAATACCAAAAAAATATCGATAAATTTAAAAAAAATGGTGTTAACTCAAAAAATTGATTTTTTTTTGCAATGATTGGTAAAATTTAAAACAAAAACAATGTATATATATTTTCAAATGGAATTTGCTTCCTGTGGTATATTTGAATTTTTAAATTCTGTTAAAATTTGGCCACAAACAGTTTTTTGACTCTACTGAAAATTTTAAAATTTTGAGTTAATACCCTCTTGTTGATCAAGTGCGATATGAAGACCCGAACTGTCATGAATAAGGATTTATTATTTGAAAGGTCGTTTTTCAATTTAAATTTTTATGATAATTAGGAGTTGAACTGTGGATATTGTAAATGAATTAAAATTGATTTAAGTTTAAGTTAATTTTTTAAAAAATCTTTATTTTTAGAAAGAAAAATTGTTTTATAAATGTATGCGGATGTTTTAAGAAATCTTCAGTTTTGTCCTGAAACAAAAATTTCAACCAAAAGAAATTGGGAATATTATATTAATTACTATAGTATCTGCTATTACCAAAATTTTTGTTTTTTAATTGAAATGTTTCCGTTAAAAAATCTAAAAAATAATAGAGACATTTACATGATGATTTTTAAGACACGCCGTTTTAATTCCAATATACTCTATTATATATTATATTATATATTTCTTTTATTACAAATTTTTTGTTTTTATTTTTCGAAACGTTTTTCACGTTTTTATTTTTCGAAATCTTGGTACGAAAAATAATACTTTAAAACATGTATCAAAATAATAACAAAAATACAACTAAATACAAAACATTTAAAAACTAAATTTTATAAAACAAAAAATTCGGCTTTTTTTATCTGCTTCTAATTATAAAAAATTTGTGGTGTAAATGCATATATGTACATACATAGTTTAAAAAATAAGTAGCATTTTGCTTAACATTCCAGATATTAAAATAATTTTTATAATATGTGTATTTCATTTTACAGATTGGATAATGCGGTATCAATGAGTTTACCACCAAACGCCTGCAGAGATTACGAACGAGATTAAATAGAATTTTAAGCCAAATTTAATACAACATTAGCAATTAGAAACACTGCCGTATTCCTACAAAAAAATAGAACAACTAATGCATTTATTTTAATATATAAATAAACTTAACGTTAATACATTTATAAAACAAATTAAGAAAATGCACTCAAAAAACACCTTAAATATGTACTCATCAAAAATACATTTCAAAATTAACTTATTGTATAATTTTATTATTTAAACTTATACTATCAATTAAATGAAGTAACATTCTGAAAGAAGGCTTATCGTTGTCTGCTTAGAAAGACAATCGAATATAGTGTGCTCAATACAATGGGAATCAAAAGAAAAAATCAAAAAATTTTTTTTTTATTTCATTTATTTTCAAATACTGTTACTGTTCTCCTGATTTGAAAAGAGAACAACGTTTTACAGTCACTTTAATTTGATACACAAATGTTTTATATATATTATTTTATACATACATACTTTTCTAAGCACCAAAGAAACTTGATAAAATTTAGTAAAGTATTTAAAATAAATAAAAAGAATTATTGAGAAACTAAAAATCGAGGTTTTAATTTGATTTGTGTTTAAGCAAGTCTTCTAAACACTTAACAACAATTTTCATATTTGCTCTCTGATCCGATAACTTGGCCACTTCGCCCACTATAGCTAAAAATGCTTTGGATTTACCACTCTGATACTGTTTAACAGCCTTAGACTGATTTTCAATCGCTTGTTGGCAATATTCTTTAATAGTTTTAATATCGGAAATTTGCATAAGATTATGTGTTTTGATAAGCTAAAAATAAAAAAAGATTAAATATTAGCTACAAATTTTAAATCGTTGTTCTGTCCACAATATATTATTATTATATTAGCAACATACCTGTTTAATGTCTATTTGAGAATCATGTGCTAATTCTATTAATCTTCTACCAGCTTGTAAATTTATTTCTTCCGTGTGTAAAGCTTTCAATATATCCTTCAAATGATTGGATTTTAAATTACTAAAATATAGTAAATAATATAATAAAATATTTATATACATATATTTTTTAAATCAATCGCTATATTACCATTCTTCCAAATCATTGCCAGTTTTGTTGCAATATGTTAAGAAGTCATTAATAAGGAAGTTCGTTACAAGTTTTGTTGGTATGCCCGGGAGATTTTTAATAATATTCATAAAATATTCTAGTAGAATAGGTTCATTCTGAAAAGATTTTTAAATTTTTTAATATTAAACTATATCATAAAAAAACGCAAAACTCATAACTAAAAACAAACTTGTTAGGAGAATTTTAAATTAAATTTGCAGCAAGCAATTACACTTTAAGTATGAATGCGACCTGATAAGCTTCGTATGGTTTGGCGTCGACGAATTTTCTTTACGTCATAGTCAAGGCGAATCAATTACCAGGTGGCAGCGTAGGCGAATTCATTAATTTTCGCCGTGTACACTACTGTCAAACTCCATATATAAAAAATCTGTTCACCATTTTTTTTATATGAAGTTTGACATTCGTTTCACCAGCAAAAAATAATAAATTTTCTAACGCTGCCACCTGATAATTGATTCGCCTTGGTCATAGTTATTCCTTTAAAAATTCGTTTCGTCCAAGGCGAATTAATACAGGTGACCGCACGGCTACAACAATCCAACAACACAAAAAACAACAGGCAATTTGTTGCTAGAAAATTATGTATGTTGTCAAAAAAAATTGTAAAAAAACAAACAAAATAAAAAAATATATTTGATGAAAAAAAGTGGTTGAAATTTTCAGAATAAAAAAATTATAAAAATTAAGTTACATAAAAATAAAAATACAGGAAAAGTGACCAAAATTCTTTTGTACCACTAGTTTGCCCAAATCACATGCACCGTTCCATTCTTGCACGTTGACCATCTGAAGACTAACATAATCTTCCACAAAAAAACCAAGAAATTTTAAATGTATTAACAATAATTTCACTATCTTTTTACGCATATTTTGATTATACACATCAGGAACTGCAAACACGGTTTCATGTTGTGGTAGTTTTCTCTAGGAATTTTAATTGTTTGTTTTCTATTAGCAATCAAAAAAAAAATTAAATTAAAAACAATTCAACAAAATATTTATTTTTGAAAAATTTTTTTGACAACTGTAATGTATACAGCTGATGGGCTTTTTCGCCCGTGCGTTCACCTGTATTATTTCGCCATAGCTTTGTCAAAATAGCCTATTTGCATTTATGAAGTATGTTCGCACTGACAAATATTTTGAAAATAAGGAATAATAAATAATAGCCACTGTCAATATTAGGCGATCATCTATAGAAAACACTATATCGCTGGTCTCATGTAGAAAGTCCCTCACTCGAATTTTTATGAAATTCAGTTTTTTCATGATTCCATTACATTTCATGCAAATACCCCTCGTCACAAAATTTGAATACAATAGTATCAAAAATAACGATATTACAAGCAATTGCATTTCAAATATTACATTGTGATAAATACAGATCATGTTATGTTTTTACCTTCTCCTGTAAAATCACAATTATGCGAGTTAGGGCGTTTCTACATGAGACCAGCGATATTCAATCAGTGTTTTTGCGTTATAAATAGGGTTAAAGTTTAGGTCATAACCATACGGCAAGGGGTTTCTTCTCTTATATTTTCCTCTTAAGCAAATGGTGCTTTTTTTTGCAGCCGAGCGACCTGAGCGCATACAGCTTCCTTCCTATCCTGTGTTTACTTTGGGGTGACAACAACAGCTCGTTTAGATGTATTTTATTAGGTCAGCTAGGCTTATTTGGCAACCGCTGTAAAACGTAGCTATAACGATACTCTGAAACTAATTCAGTTTTTTAAAAGCCAAAACTAAAGAAGTATAGATTTTGAGCGTTGTTCAATTAGTCTAAGTAAATATAAAGAAGCAACCTTTAAATTAAAAACTAATATAACTAACTACACATATAGTATAAGAGAATTTAAAAACAAATTTTGTAAGAGTAACTTTTGTGTGCTGCTTATGTAGTACAAGCAATCATATCGCCTGGAATAATATTTTTTTAAAGCATTTGATCGCTTGTATAACATAAACAGCACTGTAATATTAGTTTAATCTATTGGAGGAACAACTATTTTACCACCAAAATTGTTGCCGTTTCTTGGTTTAGTTTATAATTTTGTACAAGGCGGTTTCTTGTCTCCTCTGGCAACTCGGGCAATGTTTTTGCAATGGCATGTACGGAAACTAATAACGGATCACTACTCTCATCTGTCATATTTAATATTAATGGGGGAAGATTTGGTTCTGGCATAAAGCGATAATCTTGTAAAACTTCTTTGTCACGCATTGCTATTGTACAGCGATTTTCTGCATCCCAAGATCTGGTTTCATTTGAAATTTCACCACCTTGTGCTACAACATCAAATTGTCGTTCGATTTCATATGTAATTGCCTGTGAAATGCTGCGCACAGAACCAATATTTTTAACTTCAGTGCGAACTCCAAAGGGTTGACCCTCTTGATGTATAGAAATATTGGCATCAACGCGTAGTGCACCTTCTTCCATTTTGCAAGAGCAAGTTTGCAGACGTTTCAATATCAATATTAATTCTTTAACTAAAGAGGCTGCCTCTTCGCCAGTCTCTAAGTCGGGAGCAAATACCAATTCCATGAGAGGTATACCAGCACGGTTTAAATCAATTAAACTTCTTTCCAATACTTCATCATGAAGAGACTTTCCACTGTCCTGTTCCAATTGCAATTGCAGCAAACGTACTTTTTTGTAATAAATTTTTTTACCTTGTTGTATAACTGGAAACGTTATTTCACCATGATTTGCCAAAGCAGCACGCTGCTGGGTTATTTGATAACCTGCCTATAAGAAATAAGTTATGTAAAAAACAATAATGCAAATTGAGTTTATTTTATAATTACGGGTGAATCTGCGTAAAAGTAATGTTTTCTATCAAACATTGAAACTTTGTTAACTTTGCAGCACAAAGCTATTGCCGTCTTAACTCCATACTCAACACATTTTCTATTTAGCACCGGCAAAGTGCCTGGTATAGACGCATCGAAATATGACACCGCAGAATTTAAAGGTAATCCAAATGTTGTCGCGCTACCGGAAAACAGTTTTGAATCAGTAGCTATTTGGGCATGCACTTCTAAGCCAATGACACTTTTCCACTTCCTAAAGCGGTAATTTTAGTTTAAACACTTTGTTTTTAATTTACCCATAAATTACCCTTTTAAAGCTTTCACTGACTGAACATTCGTGACATATTTTCTTGTAAAAGATAATTTTTTTAACATTTTTTGAGCAGTTAATACGAAAGCACATAAAAAACAGACAACGCTTGCAAACAAATGTCAGCTGTAAGAAGACATTACACAACGAAGTGTGTTTGTTTTCCTTTTTATTTGCATTTTCTCTTTTAAAAAGAAAAAAAAACAATACAGCTGTGATAATGATGTTCATTCTTCGATAATCGGTTCAATGAATTATGTTATACTTTTTAAGTCCAGGGGACAAATTACAGACTTCGGTATTGATCGAAATTTTAATAGAATTTAACTGTAAATTTCAATAAATATATCTCATTTATGTTGAATATTTTGAAGACAGTAAATAAGAGAGTGATTTGACGTATGCCGACAATTTTATTATTATTGTTTTAACCAAATGAAATTTTAATTAAATTATTATTTTAATTACTAAAATTTTCTTTGCATATAACAATAGAAATGGAAAAATTGAAGGAAGAAACGCTAAAGCTGTATGAAATTTTCTGAGAACGTGAGTGTTTTTGCTCATAATGAATTGTCATAATTATTATTTAGACGCCCACACTGCAAAAGCAATTGTCAGCATTTTTGACAACTATTGCACAGATATAAACTTTGAAGGCCCGTTACTCGGAAACCAAGGGTCAGCCCCAAATTTGTCACTAAACATTTTTTGCTTAAAATTAAATTTTACATCTCGTACGCAACTTCTTTTTTAATTTTATTTGTAGATTTCAAGCCAAAATTTTATTTATATTTGCTTTATATCACTTGTTCAATATTTAAGCAATTAAAACACACTTCGCACAGCACTTGAGTATAAAATTTAAATCAATTTTTTCTTCATTCGTAAACAAAACAAATTATTTTGACATTAATAAATTGTAAGCAAAAGAAAAAACTAAAAAAATATCTTCTGCCGTAGCTCTACCACCTGCTAAAAAACTACCCTGGTTTTTGAAACTAAAAAGACTAAAAAAATGTGTATTTAAAATATTTTATTACATTATTAGGTCTGTTCTGAAAATCATGTGAATTCAAATCACGAACGGTTTTAAAATCACGCAGACGATTTGGTGTTGTTCTGCAAATCACGTGATTTTCAATTTTTCGGCGTGGTTTTAATTTTTCGAAAATAGGAGAAAACGGTTTTTTTTTTATTTGTAATTAAAATATTATAAGTGATTTAAGTAAGTTAAATGTGTGGAACTAAAATAAATTAGTGAATTTTTATTTGTTTGTAATACATGTGCTTTCATTTACTTATTGGTGTTAATCGAAGGGCTTAAAATTTGGCGTTCAAATTAAAATTAAAAATATGAAAATTAATGCAAAAAGTTTAGGAAGTTGCTACTATTTTATATTTTGCACTTAATATTTTCTAATGTGATGCTGGAAACATTAGCATAAATAAGATAAATCTTAAATGACATTTTATACTCTCACAATTTTGCAACCCTAGAATATTCTTTGAAACCACAAACCAGCAAACCGCTAATGAGAAAGAGAAAATCATGAGCATTACTAAATAAAGCAAGACAATTTTTTATAAAATATGCAGTGTCTTTGAAAATTTATGATTAATTTCGGTTTTATGTGTATAAAATCTAATTTTTTTGCAAAAATATGAAGAAGACATATCGTTTTAAATATATAATGCCATTATTATTATTTTCAAAGCGAAATAATTAGAAAAAACGAGCAAGTGATTTCAAATCGGCAGTAATTTTGCTTAACGTTTTAAATCACGTGATTTCATTATATTTTGTACGCAGAACACTTTTTGCGTGATTTGAAATCACTTTGACAGAAGTGATTTGTAGAACAGACCTGTATGTTTATAATTTACATATCATTAATTTTTTACTTTTGTTTCTATATTTAATTCATTTACATTTTTTTAAAATTACCTTTTTTTAATACAACGGTCAAATTTTCTTGTGAAGCGAAGTATTTTTTGGTACCATAATTGCATTACTAAGTACTAAGTATTAATTTTTGAGTACCATATTTCAAAATCTAGTGGTGAAGTAGATTTTGTTTTTATGGGAAATCTATTTAAAATCAACTTAAAAGCTTATCAGAACTAGATTTCGGTACAATATAAATGCACTACTATTTGAAACGAATTGCAAATATTCATTTTCAAATTCACAAGTCGACTTCCAACTAAAACTGAGAAAACTAAAGTATATATTAACAAACTATATGGCATCGCCGCTGTCATTATATTTTTGCACTTTTGTTTTTACATTTTTCTATTGTTTTACATATGTCTTCTGTCTGCTACTTCTCCTACCAACTACTTCTACTCTGGTAATATCGTTCATTTTAGAGGAATGTAAAAGAAAAAATCATAAATTGTACGACTGGTGCACGATGAAATAATGTAGAATAGTAAAAAAATTTAAAAACTTTTTATTGTTGGAATTTCTGAACGCCAGAAATTTGGAACAATTTATGTACCCAACTAAAAACATCGTTAGGTGGACTAATGATCAAACAAAATTCAAGGGAAAAAGGAAATTATTAGTAGCATTAACAAAATACAACTTGCATTCAAAAGGAATTAATCCAAGAAAAAAGAAGAATCAACTGTAGGATACGAAGAACTAAACAATGAAACAAGAGAAGGTACGTTTCTGGTATTGGTATGGTTTTCATAACGACTGGATAACGTAAATACTATCAACATAAATATAAAATGTGGGTAAACAAAAATCAAGAGCCTGTTTGACTACTACAAAGTGGAACTCAAAACTTGCGATATTTATCGAGTGGCATAAAGGTTTTATGTGTTATTTTCTGTGGTAATGATTGTAAAGCTGATCAGTCAAATTGACAATCAGCCAGCTGTTTCTTTTTGTTGTATTGGTCGAACTGTAATAAATTAAAAAGAAAAGGATGTTGGAACTGTGTGACTGACGACAGATGGCTGACATAAAATATGACGAAATTATTTTAAAAAATCATAAAAATTAGTGTGGAGATGAATTCTTAGCTAATTGTACGATATTGTTTTCTTTTTTCCTTTTAATGCAGCTTAAAAGCGGAGCAGAAGCAGAAAAAGACGAAGAAGTAGCAGTTACTACAACAAAATTAGATACGACATCCTATTCCTCCATCACCAAAACAACGTACCCTATTATTGTTAAACCGACACATCGAACAGCAGCAAGTCGCTACCATAGCAAACAACCATTTGAAACGGTGGTACACTTGAATACAAATTTCTACCACCAGAACAACAATAGCCTACGACGTAAAGTTGTGATTTTAACGTAGATTTTATCTTTTAATCAATTTATTCTTACTATAAATGTTATAACACTAAAAAGAGCCGTGCCTAGAAGAAAAAGGAAATATAATTTGTTTTGGTTTGAAAAGACAAAGCGAGAAAATAAGCCTGGATTCACTTTAAATTTGTCCAGGTTATACGGCGAAATTACAGATACTAGAACATGGACTTGGAGAAAATTTTTAACGATTTAGAATCCAATCAAAATCATGAATGTGAAGAAGCTAAAAAGAAATTAGCGGATCAATTTACTTTAAGTTAGTATTTTTTGATGCAATTAAAACAAACATGGTAATGATTTTTTGTTTTCAGCCAAAGATCAGTGGCTAGTTCATAGTATGATGGAATATTATTTGAAAACTGGTTCATCTCGTATAATTGAGGTCCTGGTTAAAGCTCAGTCACCACATGATGGGTACCTATTTGATCGCTTGTCTGATTGGCTGAAAACTCCATCGCAACGTATTCATTCTTTAAATTTGTTTTGTTTTGTTGTACGTCGCCATCCAACGTGGTTGTTTAAAGTAGAAAAACATCGCTTAATTAAGGATATGTTGCATTGGTTAAAACAGCTAGAGGTGTGTACATTTAAATTTAAGTTCTGCAATTTATTAAATACATACAGTTTTGTTTTTGTTAAACATTCGCCCACAATTCACTAAAACCACTAAATTCAAGTTATAAAAATACTGTTTAAAATCTTGGAACTAAAGCAGTAAAATTTTAATCTATTTCCTTTCACTTTCCCCTCAGCAGGAAAGTGTAATTTTGAATAAAAATGAATTTAAAATTTTTTAAACAACAATATTACTCATCTACAGTCACAGCAAAAGATCTCCTCGTCTGTTTTTTGTTGCGAAATTCTAAGCCTCTTTCTATACTATTTTTAAAAGTAATTTATAACATTTCTTATTATAAACTTATATCATCAAGCTAGCTCTGAATATTACTTTTTCGCAAAACTTAAAAATGTTTAATATGTACATCGATCTATTCAAATAAAACTACTTGATTTATATTATTTTTTAATAAAAAAAAATGCTCAGTTCCCTGACCATTGCATTATTTCAAGATTTTCATTTCGATTATATGTATGTTTTTTTATTGTAATTCACAAGAAAAGCTTTATTACCATTCATGTTGTAGATTGAAAAAGAAATCGTACCTCTAATGAGTGCTTTATTGGCCATAATAACATTGCTACCTATAATACCCAACTTGGTGCCGAATTTCCTCAATGACTTATTTGCTGTTTTTGCACACTTGGCGTCGTGGAACAATCAACATACGGCACGTTTATCGGAAGATAAGCTGTTACACTTACAGTTAGGCTTGCAGATGTTATTTCATCGTTTGTATGGTATGTTTCCATGCAATTTTTTGGCATTCTTAACGGAATTTATACGTAAAGAGAAAGGAGCCATATTTCAGCACACGATTAAGCCTCTGTTGGAAACCGTACGATTACATCCCATGTTAGTAACAGCGACCGTTGATACAGAAATGAATTCGGAGAGATGGAAAGATATACAGCCGCACGATGTAGTAGTTGAATGCATGTGTTTATCATTACCTATGAAATATCAGGACATAACTCATTCGGATTTCAGTGGCGGTCCTTCGGGATCAAAGCCTAATATAATACTAACAGCGGCCGCATCAGCTACTACAACAACTACAACATTTTATCAATTAACATCTACCTCAACGTTAAGTCGACCACCACACAGAGAATCACAACAAAGATTAACTGGCAGTGGTAGTCATACGGGAATATGGAGTCCTTATCACGAAATAATAAATTCAACTCATACCCCTTTAACGCCCACTCCGGCACCATTTATGATGCCTTTATCATCGACGTCCGCAGCAACGGCTCATAATCAGGCCTCTTTAGGTGTAAGTGATTGTTCTCCGCCGGAGGCGGCTGTGGAAGCTACGCCTGAAACTACGCCGTTAAAAGATAATCGTGACCTGAAGAGACCTTCATTGATAGGAGGTACTGGCGTGGGTAATCCATTAGCTGTGAGAGATATATTTGCCTCAAGTCAGCCTTCTTCGCCACACAGAAGCAAAGATTCTCTTCACGGCCATCACCTACACAACTATCAGCATCAGCAACATTTTAACTTTCCCGATGTTACATCGCCCGGTGCCAGTACAACAACTTCTCATACAGAACAAGACAAAAATCCTCGATTGATAAGTAGAGGTAATACCAGTTATGATCGCAAGATTCAGCAGATTTTGCAGGACCGTCGTCAAACCCAAAGTCCATTTCAAACTATTGAATCCTTTCCAAAAACACCTAGTGATTTGTGTCGTACACCAGACATCGAACTGACTGCAAGTTACGAAGTCATTGGAAGTGGAAGATATCCTCAACCTAATTCCATAACACCTCTATCAGCTTTGACCGCAACACCTACACCAACGTCTACATCAGCTTCAACACCGATACCCACACATACAATAAGCGCACCTATAGAAATCCCCATAACTAAAATATGTGATCAATGCAATGAAACCGACCAAACAATGTGCACAGAGGGCGGTTTGCAAATGCCCACAAGCCGTTCGATGCAATTGCTGGCCAAGGGCCTGAAAAGACGCAATCGTATGACCAGCTACTGTTACAATGAAAAGAGTTGTGAAAAAGTTGGTGTTTATGGAAACAATTGTTTTTCAGAATCCTCGTACATTATCCAACATAAAATCAGACGTACGAAATCATTGTCATCCCTTTATCGGATCTCATCTAAAAATTCGCAAGCCTCTGGCGATAATTCCGATTCTAACGAGGAGGAATCAGTTGCAGCGTCTAAAAAAAGACCGTTGCAAAAATGTCCCAAAATGTTAGCCATTGCCTCAGTTATAAAGAACTCGAACAAATCGAAATCCCTGATGGAAGATAAATCAATTCAAACTCTAGAAGCGGTACTTCAACAGAATCATGAACACTCTCTGCTACAGATGTTAATTGAAAGCAACGAGTACCGTAACGCTTATGAGGCTAGTAGACAAACGCCCAATGAGATATTAGAACAATTCATTGCCCGAGGATTACGTAATAGTGCTATGGATAGATTTGATCAGGAACAATTTCAACTGCTTTGTTTGCAATTGCAATACGAACGTTACAGAAGAGAAATACATGCTGAACGAAACCGCCGTTTAATGGGTAGATCTCGTGATAAAAGAAGTCTTGAAATGGAACGTGATCGTCTAAAGGAACAACTGAAGGATTTTGAAATGAAGAACAAAGAATTGAGTTTACAACTAGACAAGACCAAAAAATCCACAAATGAAAGAGAATGCCAATATCAAGAAGAATTGGAAGCATTAAAGGAAAAGTATCAAAATGAGTTGGAACTCACTCGTTCTTTGCGTGAGGCAAATGAAAACTTACAAACAAAACTTAAGGAAGAAATAAGTCAACGCAAAGATATAAATTACGAGTTGGAAGCTTTAAGGGGTCAAGTTTTCAGTTTAACCACTGAATTGCAACATGCTCAGCAGCAGGCCGATATAGGTTTGCAGTGCCGCCAAGAACTGGGACGCTTAGAAGCTGAATTCATTGTTATGGGAGAAGTGCAGGTTAAATGTCGTGACAAATTAGCTGAAATTGATAATTATAGAGCCAGAGATGAAGAATTGCATGTGCTACAGGAAACCTTTAATATTGAGTTGAAAGGTATGCTCCTATCCTTTATAACGTATTTTTTTTCTTTTTTTTTTTGTAATCTGTTTCTGGAACTTTTTTTTTGTAATTTGTTGCTTAATAGATCTAAAACAAAGTTTAGATGATAAATCATCGCAATTAGAAAGCGCACGGCATAAAATACAGGATCTTCAATTACAAATGCTAAATAACGAAAAAGTTATAACGGAACAAAAGCGACTTCTAAGGGCGGTAAAAGATGAATACGAGGAAAAATTCAAAGTAAGTATTTTTAAGTTTTTGCGACATCTTCGAAGTAAACGAAACTAAAAAAAAAGTAAATAAGAGATATTTCTAAAAGGTTTTATGTTCATCACAAATTAAATAACTTTTTTCAATTCTAGTCTTTAAATCGAAAATATGAAATTCAAAAAACTATTATAATGCAAATGGAGGAAAAATTGATGATGTCTTTACACAAACCTTTATCAGTGGCTCAAGGAAATGCCTGCTATTCGCCCGATACTGATAAAACAGGTGAAATAAAATTTTTCTGAGGAAATTATAAATTTACAAATGAATTATAAAAGAATTAAAATTAAAGGGTTCAACTCCTAATTTCATAAAAAAAAAATTAAATTGAATCAAAAATTAAATTAAAAATTTATTTAATTACTCTTTTTTTGAATAGATGTTGCCTCTTCCATGGAACGCAATTCACCACTGTCAACATCTTTAGCGTCGAGCGAAAGTCTATCAACAAGTTTGAGATCATCCGAATTGAGAAATTTACAGCAACTGGTTGAGAATCCGACTACTGAAATAGGAATAACATCAAACAACTCTACTACAACGACAATAACTGGTGGCATTAATATAAGTGATGGCCAACGTATAATGCCACAAACATTAGATTTAGCTTCTTCGGCAAATACTGCAACAAATGTTTTTAATTTAACAACGGAACAAAAAGAATTAAATTCACCTGATGCTGCCGTTACTTTGCGAATGTCGACGGCAGCAGCCATGAAGTCATTAGTCAGCAGCAGCAGCAGTACAAGTCAAGCAATCACTGCTGTTAACAGCAGCAATAACCCGGCTACAACGCACATGCATCTTAATTTACAACCATCCTCCTCAAATGTTCTTGATCCAAAAACAGATTAACTGCCCCAATCTTCCAAACCGATATACTGGAGATGAACTAACTAAAAAAACAACAAAAAATAAAAATAAAGAATGAAAAAAGTAAAAAAAAAATTAAAATAAAACTCAATTTATACAAACACCAGCAACACTCAACCAACCACCAAAACAATTTATATCCAGTATACGTAAACTTTTTTTAAATAATCATTTAAAACCAATTTTATATCAAAAATAATAATACTTTTGATATAATAGCATAACTGGAAACAACACTACATATATATACCCCTACATTATATCTATATCGCACTATTTGGTTTTTATTATTGTGTGGCTTTGTGTTTTATTTTCCTTAAAATTATCAATATTATTTCTGCGCTTTTCAAACCAATAAACAACTAGAAATTTATTAAATTATTTTTCTATAAATAAAAGGAAAACTATTATATCCACAAAAACCGGCTGCACATACTTACATCCTCTAAATTTTTATTCATACAATTAAATGTTCATTATTTACAGAAATTAAAAATATTATTTCTCTATGATTGATTGATTAAAAAAATGTATTAAAAAGATTTAAAATTAAAAAAATAAAAAATAAAAAGGCTATTAAAAAATAAAATTGTTTATATTTGAGCACATATTTGTTTATATTTCTATAAATATATATGTATGTGTATGATCATTTATTGGGGGAAAATATGATATTGAAAGATTAGTCATTAAAAATATCTACTTAACTTTCCGGTTAAATAGGTCCAAAAAGAGCAAATAAAAAATTAACACTAATATCAGCAAAATAATATGGAGATAAAGAAGACTGTATCAGGCATGTTCTGACAATCGCAAATCGCTTAAAACTGGCGATGCGAGTTGAAATCGCATGAAAGGTGTTCTGTAGTTCACAATCGCAAGAAATTTGGCGACTTCAAATCAAAAAGCTCTATTCACGATCTTGTGCAAATGGTCTTGCATCAATTCATATGAATTAAGCAAACATGAATTGTAATTCATTTCCAATTCAAATGAATTGGGCAAAATAAATTGCTATTCTTTTTTAACTCAAATTAATTTCCAATTTATTTGAATAGAAATAGAATTAATTCAAATGAGTTAGAAAAAATGAATTGCAATTCATTTCCAATTCATTTGAATTGATTTTAAATTAATAAAAATTAAATTAAAATTAAAGTTTTTAGGAACTTTGAATTTATTTATAATTGTTGTTATTATTATTTCTTCATATTTCGGTCATCAAAGGGCAATATGCAGTAAATAAGATATTTCAAAATCAATTTAAATGAATTAGAAATAAATTGCATATATTTTTTCAAACTCATTTGAATTAATTTAAAGTCAATTCAAATAAATTGCAATTCATTTGGATATAAATTGCAATTCATTTATGCAAATTCATTTGAATTGATACAAATTTCATTCAATTGAATTCAATTCAATTCTTTTTTTTTTTTTTTTTTTTTGTTTGGGAAAAAGAATTAGTTAAAAATTTAGCCAATTTGTAATGAATTGAATTAAAAAAAGAATGATTCATTTACAACTCTGATAGATAAAGAAAATAATTAAATATATATTAACTTAATTCAAGCATATCTTTAGGCGCTAAAAATAAAATTATTTCGGCTTATATTGGTTTGCGGGCACCGTTCAAAAACGAAAAAAATTGCATAAAATGCAATTTTAAGCAAAAAATTTCAACCCTTAGGTATATGATATAGGTATCATAGGAAAGTTTATTTAATGTTCTATTGAATAAAACAGGGTTGTACTTTTGACAAAATTCTTATGTATCGCAACTTGATTCTATTCCATAAGATTATCAAGATTCGATCTCCGCTTGCGGTGTACAGATTATTCACGTTTTCGCGGTCCACTAGAAATCCGCAGTTACTTATATCGAGAATTACATCCTCTTTTTTTGAACGATCTTTTTGCGTGAGGATTGCTCGTTGGTGGAATCATTTGCCTTTTTTCTTACGTATTTTTTCACACTCTAATAACGTTTTTAGGCGAAAACTTTTTATGTTTTTAAACACTCCTTAATATGCAATTACTTGTTTCTCTGAATGGGACCTCTGTGCGTCAGTTATCTTTTGATTTTTTTCCTTCAGCTGGGGAGCTGGTGTCTACGTTCGTGATTTGAATTGTTTGATTATTTGAATTATTTCAATACTTTTTTTAGTACTGCTGATATTATTTTTATTATTAGTTGAATTTAAGCTATCTTATTGTACTCAGGTACTATAGCTACCTTTATGTAATATATTTTTAATTGGCCTTTGAGGCTTTATATTGCATATCTTGTAAATAAATAAAATAAAATAAATAAAAAGTAAAAAATCTGGTAATATAATGTAAATATAACTTTACTCAAAATTTTCTTTACAAATTTTTCACTTTACATTTTTTGCTTAAAATTTTATTTTACACCCCGGCGACGAAAGCGGATCCCGTAAATTAGATTTGTTCCACTGTTTCATACATGAAGTGAACAGCAGAGTACTAAATTACACAATCATAACTGCTCATTACCTATCTTTACTACTCACTTTAATTAATTTTTGATCCCCCGCTTCTTTTGTTTATATTTAAATAGTTTATTCAAGCATTTTTAGATAATTATGTAGTTTTCATAATTGGGATTAACTTTATAGTGTTACTTTCCTTTGATATTTTTACAGAAAATTTATTTATACAAAATTCGAATTGATTGATATTTTAATAAAAAACAAACACTTAGAGAGAATCATATATAATAATTACAATCAAATATGTTAATAATACTAACATGCATATAATAAAAAAAATTTAATTACAATTTCTTCATAATGAATTTTTAGATAAAGACTTAAATAATTAAAACAATACTGTTCAAAATATTGAGTAGATTATTTAGAATGTTCAGCATCGCTGCAATTAGCATCAGGCGGTGTTGAACGACCATCCGTTTGAATCTGATGCTGATTTACTAAACGTTGACGTTCCAAATACATTGAGACTTTAATGTTGCGCACTTGATGATTGTTAATCAACTTTAATAGGGCAATAACACCGATACCAACATTTATGGCAAATGCACCCCAAGCACCAAACTTTATATATTATAAATTAAACATAATACCTAAGTACAATGGAAGTTAAAATTTCAAAAATACAAATTACCTGTGCTGTACCCATTTCAATATAAAATCCAGAAGTATCGATATTATCTGTGTTAGCATGTATAATATTTTGTCCAGCAGTTATTTCACATGTAGGAAAACGTTCAGTCATGCCATCACACCAAACTATAAAGCCTAATGTAATCATTATTGACGATATAATAGACATGGCCAACATCCATATGCTCAAGACAACATCAATAAAAAGGGCTAAGAAACTTTCTTCATCTTTCATACGAGCATAACGATAGATTTGCACACATGATATTATAAACATAAATATGCCTGTAACCAAAGGGAAGTTGCAAAATCCTGAGGAAGACCAACTGGGATCAAACATTCCATCCTCTTCACGCCATTTACCCGTAGTAAATAATAAACAATGCCCGCTATAGAGAATTATAGTACACAAACAAAGACATCGTTATTATCAGTCCTTTAATCTTTCACTTGTTTAATTTAAAACCGAATAAAAAAAATTGCAATCAATTCTTACCAGAAATCGTGTAGATTAATGCCTAATGGTAAAATCATACAAAATGATAAAATCACTATTAAAACATGTCCAGTGATTTGACTTAACATTAAAACATTCGCTAATGCCATTTAACAACTTATTTGTTCTATTTTTACGCAGTTGAAAGAAGCACTTTTTTTATCAATTCAGTTTTCACATTCAATTGAATGTTATAAATTTATATGCAAATAATAAACAAGCACTCGCAACCACATCTGTTTATTGTAAGATAATAACAAAATAATAGCGAAAGGCGGAACGTTTTCTTCTGCATAGCTTTTACGCTGAAATTACAAACCTAAACAAAAGCGCGAACGCTACGTAAAAAAACTATAAAAACAGGATTACAGAAAAAACATTTATTACTTTCCTGATAATTTTACCAATTCTGGTGAATTATTAAATTATTGAGTTGAATATTGAATTATTAATTTACTTTAATCGTGCTTAATATTTTTGATACACACATATTGCCACACGTTTTTGACAGCTCAACCAGATTTTACAAAAACAAAATACACGTAAAAGCTAAAACATATGTTGACCGCATGAGCTAATGCAGTCACCTGTTCAATTCACCTTGGTCAAAAGTTATAATCACAGATAACCACAGTTATCTGTGGTTATAATCTCCTTTGTTTTTGACAGCCGGAGACAGTTTGTGCAAAAACAAACTGTACATAAGTCTTTCGCAGTGTTGTATTACTGCCGCCGTGATTAAACTGTTATGAATTCGGCTTAGAATGTAGCATAAATATTGTAAGAGAATATCATGAAATATTTATATTTGAAGGAATTAAGCACGACCAAAGTAAATTAGCAATCAATTACGTTCTTTTAGTCTAATTAAAGAATAATGATTCATATACCTTTCTCATTCTATTATATATTGCATTTTATTACTTTCTTTGTTAAGTTGCAACATTAACATTATAAAAATGATTTTTATTCACATATTTTAGAATATTAGTACACGTTTGTAAAAATTTTTCTGAAAAATTTAATATTTTTACTATAATAAGTAGACACAACTAAGGAGAATCGATCGATGTTTATTAATGTAATTTTTGTTGATGAATGTTGTAGACTTATAGATATGAAACAGGATGTGTAAAAAACTTAACATATGGCATCTTTACATATTTTAGATTATGACGTCACAAGACAGCTGGCAGTTTTATTTTGCCTTTGAACAGCTGTATGCGAATGTTTACGCCTTTAGAGGAAATCAAATAAGAAAAAACTTTAAACACATTTCTGATAACTAAAATCTTATGAAAAAATGTTATCTCAATATATGGAAGAATTTGAACAGGTATTTAAGAAGTTGCCGCTTTTGCTCAAATATTAGATCATATGCTCATATTTTACTTTAGGAACCTTTTGAGGTCAGCGAATTTGTGGAAAGATTAACCTGGCGTATTAATAACGAATGCGGCAGTGGTACAAAAAGTGTTCCGGAGAATTTAATTGCAGCTGATATAAAGGATTTTAATCCTACAGCTTTACATGAGACATTTATACAAACAATACAAGATTTAAAAATACTACAAGAAAAACAACAGGCCAAATGTGCACGCTTGGAAGAAACGTTAAAGCAAGAAAAAGAAGCACATGCTAAAAATATAGTTAAATTAAAGGAACGTCACCAACTGGCTTCTGATGTATTTTGGCAATTGGATGAGAAAATCAATTCTGTGGCAGGAAAAATCATACACTTAGGAGAACAGCTAGAAAATGTCAACACGCCACGTAGTCGCACAGTGGAGGCTCAAAAATTACTTAACTATATGTCAGAATTTCTAATAAGCGGTCCTATTGTAAATGATATTTTTACAGATCCCTCACGTCTCTATGAAGGAGCGGATGTTATACAAAAACTTTATGCCATTGCCCAAGATTTGCCTCTGGAAAAATTTGCAGAGTCAAAGAAAAAAATTGAACGAAAATATGATGAAGTGGAAAGAAAATTAATTGAAGAATTCGCTGCTGCTCAAAAAAATGAAGATATAGAAAAAATGAAAAAGTTGGCACAAATATTGTCCCAATTTAAAGGTTATGCCCAATGTATTGATGCTTATATCGAACAGTCTCAGATGACACCTTACGGTGGCAAAGACATTTTCATAGGAATAGTGCCAATGTGTAAACATCATTATGAAATTATAAAGAAAGTTTTTGCGAATCCCCAACAAGTCATGACTAAGTTTATATTGAATATTTATCAATTGAAGTTGCATCAATATGCCATGACAAAATTAGACGACAAAAGAGACGAGGAGAAATATTTGAAAACTTTATATGAATTGTATTCCCGGTAAGTCACAAAGAATTAAAAATATATTTACATATGTATTTGTTTAAAAGCAGATCTAAACTGCCTTAATTATTTTTAGTACATTAAAATTGTCGTCAGAACTACAACACTACATGTCAGCTATGGACGATGATTTGCTTAACAAATTAACACAACAAATTTTCCAAAAACATTTAGCAAATTACTTGGATATTGAATCAAAATTCCTACAAGCGAAATGCTCTAGTGAATTGGACAAGTTTTACGCGAGTAAAAATCATCAAAAGAAACCAACCGAGCGTTTCCAGGAATTAAAAAGAGACGTCCAGGTCCTTATAAGAACTAAGGCTAATATAAATATAGCACAGGTTGAAGATTATGGTGGGGAAACATTTTTGTCAGAAGAATTGGCGATTAAAATATTGCAGGAAGGTAATGCTGCCCTTAAACGTTGTCGCCTACTGTCGAATGAAAACGATTTACCGAACAACATTGTTAAGTTAAATGATATAATTTTAAGATTTCTTATGCACGAACATGCAAATTATGCTTTGGATTTGGGTTTGAATATAATACCTATTGCCGATACCGGAAGAATTTTTCCACAGCTGTATTTCTTTGATGTGGTGCAAAAAACCAATATTATAACTCATCTGCTAGAAGATCAATGCAACACTTCTGTGGTGCCTTGTGTAATGTAAGTACTAAACAACATTGATTCCTTTGATAATAGCAATTTTTATAATAGCAATACACCGAAATATTCCGATTACCTCTTTAAAAAACGTATGATGATGGAGCAAATTGAAAATAAACTTGATCAAGGTTTAGATCGTACCTTAAATGCGGTAGTTGGCTGGGTTAAATTATATTTGCAGAACGAGCAAAAGAAAACGGATTACAATAAACCAGATACAGATTTTGACACTCTATCATCGGCGGTTAGTTTTAAGTTTCCTATTTTCCTAAAAATATTTTTTTTTTAAATTTTTCCTTCTTTAGGCCTGTTTACATGTTTGCCAAAATATTTCGCCTGTTATACAACAAATTAAAAAATGTATAGATGGTGAAAATCAGAAATTCATATTAAACGAATTTGGTGTACGTTTGCATCGTATTATTTACGATCATTTACAAACTATGCAATTCAATACGGCTGGAGCAATGTGTGCTATTTGTGATGTCAATGAATATCGCAAATGTATTAGAGAATTAGAAAGCCATTTAATAACACAACTATTTGATATATTACACGCTTTATGCAATTTGTTATTGGTTAAACCAGAAAATCTTTTAGAAGTGTGCACTGGTGAAACATTAGTAAGTACTTGACTGTTTAAAATAATTTGCTTTAAAAAAAAACATTCCATTTCTAGAATTATTTGGACAAGTCTGTAGTACGTCAGTTTATACAACTACGTGCAGATTTTCGTGATATCAAAAATACAAATAATTTGAAAGGTATTATCGAGTAAACAATATGATCATTTTAAAAGCTTTATAATAATGTATGTAAACTTATTTCCTATTTATTATTCATATAAAAAAATTTTGAAATAAAATTTTAATTAAGATTTCTAAAATTGTCTCTTATACTCAGAAAACTCAAATCAAACAGATGCATTTTATATATTAACTAGCTTATTGTACTGGGCGTTGCCTGGATCTAATTTTATGGCCTTTCTAGACTCTGTATAATAAATTAAAGCCTCGTTATTTTATATTTTTGATTACGTAATATGCCATTCCTTCACAATTTAGAAGGGTGGAATAATTGTGTACGTCTGAAAAAACCTTGATTCTCCCTCTGTGCGGCCCTTATAACTGACTGTCGTTATATATTTAAGTCCAGATTTATACGTGGGATTATAACATGCCATTTTTTTATTCGAATAACAAGTTCTATAACGAGCTGTTAATGTTTTATATACATCACTATTCAAATAAATTTGTTTTTATTTATTTTTTATTTAATTGAATAAATCTAGTATAGCCCAGTAGCTCCAAATGAAATTAAAAGTTATCTGGGGTTTAGAAGAAGTAATATTACGGAGAAAAAGATCTGTGATAAATTCTGCGAAACCTCATTTTTATAAAAAATATGCATCATTTCAAAAATTCTTTGAGGGAAGGGGCTAATATGGGTATCATAGAAAATCTTTTAAAATAAATTATCAGGATCCTCACAAAAATATGTTGGAAAAAATCTCAGCCCATAAGAAACCGCTTAAATGTTGTTGTAATTTTATTATAAAATAACAATTGGGAATTTCTGTAACTTGTGTGAATCTACAGTGTTGGGAATGTTCGTATTCCGGCGTATTTGCTAAAACAAGACTTGAATCTTATTGGTTCATAATGTGTTACCAAATTTGTTTTCGATATTTATGGCGCTTTTGATAGGAATTTTAATAAGATCTTCTACGATATCCATATTGTCCCATTCCGCAACAAAGTGTTTGTGATATCGCAAAATACTTATAAAAATATTTTCTTTTTAAAATTACTTTTTCTACCCCAGAAAAAACTATTACTTTTAGTCAAAATATCTAAATTATAAAATTCATCTCATTTTTGGTTTAAAGATGGGTTAATCCAATAATAAAATTTTTGATTTTAAAAATTGTTTATTTAAGGTTTTTGGGTATATTAATCGTATATGAACATAATTTTATCAACATTTGTCATTTTAAATTGTTTTAAGTTTTTATGAATACGGCCGATAAACAATATGTACATATGTGAAGTTAAATACATCAAGTTAAATACTTAAAAAAAAAATATAGCATGAGATAATTTTTTCCCATACACACATATATGTGTGTAGTAAAAAAAAAACAATTTTCAGCGTCTTAAAAAAATTATTAAATTCAATTTTTATAAACTGTGAAGTAGCAGTATATGTAACTATGAATTTCCAATAGGTTTGATTCTCCTTGATCGAAGGATTTGGTCACTCACGGAGCTCACCGTAAATTTTCGCCCCATATAAAAAACTTCTCAAATTCAATTTTACTAAACTGCGATTACAGTTTAACAGCACTAAATTTAATCTTGATTTCCCAATAGTATTTGCGAAAAAAGCCCAGAATTTACTATACAGTTTGTACTATATGTATGGCAAAAACTTTTATCGCATGCTTTATTTAAAACTAGCTTAACCCGGTGTGCTTTGCTACCCCCTTAATTATAGAATGAAATAAAAAGTGTTTATATGTGTAAAGTGTTTAGAGTGTAAATGTGTGTAAAAATTTTCGGTTCTTCTTCTACGTCTTAAAAAGAATAGTTTTGCTGGCGGCGATAAAAACAAAAACAAAAAAAAAACTTAATTTCTTTCGTTCAGCATAAGAATGGAAAACATAAAAACTACAAAATCCGAGCAGAATCTCTAAAACGAAAGATTAATTTATGCACACAAAAAATAGTTAGTTTGAAAAAAAAAATAGTCAAAAACGTTTTTATTGCATGTACATACCTACATACATATATACATATAAAGAACATTTATTAAGCGTAAAGCCAATATGAAATTAATAATATTGATGACTGATTTCTGTTATAGTTTCTCTAGCTCTCTATTTGTTGGCACTTAATAAGTGCCAATTCAATCATCAGTAGAATTGAGAATATGTTTTGGTTTACATACATGCATATGTACACCAAGTAGGTACAGATAATATTTGTATTAATTTATTTTTAAAATACGTAAGCTTCCTGTTGTAAAATTTCCGAAAGATTGGTCCGGAGGTCTGGTCTCCTATGTAGTACAAACAAATAACTAAATACATATGCAAAAATAGCTCTGGAAATATGTCTACAAATGACGAAGTTATTTGACAGACAATTATTGTGGCGGGCCATTTGTTACATCCTGCCGCCCATACACAATATCCAAAAACTAAAAAACTTAGTAGACCTTTTCCACATGCAAAAAAAATAGAAAATAAATCCACAAATGGCGAAGGTATTTGATAAACAATTATTTGCGACACCCTGCACCCTATACACAATTTCCAAAAACAAAAAAATGTTGTGGACTTTTTCCATATGCAACAAGAGTTTTGAAAATTGGTCGACAAATAACGAAGTTCTTTAAAAATCAATTATTATGGCGTGCCATTTGTGTCACCTGCCTCCTATATACAATTTCCAAAGCAAAAAAAAAAATTTGAACATTTTACAATAAAAATTATGAGAATTGGTCCACAAATAACGAAGTTATTTGATAATTACTTATTATGACGGGCCATTTGCGACACCCTGCCCCCATACACAATTTCCAAAAACCAAAAAACTTAGTAGACCTTTTCCATTTGCAAAAAGAATTTTCAAAATTGGTCCACAAGTGGGGAAGGTATTTGATAATCAATTATTGTGGCGGGCCATTTGTGACACCTGCCTCCTATACATAATTTTCAAAACAAAAAACTTTTTGAATATTTTCCATATGCAAAAAAAAAAAAAAAAAATATGAGAATTGGTCCACAAATAACGAAGTAATTAGTTAAACAAATATTATGGCGGGCCATTTGCGACACCCTGCCCCCCATCCACAATTTCCAAAAACCAAAAAATTTTGTAGACCTTTTCCATATGCAAAAAGAATTTTTGAAATTGGTCCACAAATGGCGAAGGTATTTAATAATCAATTATTGTAGCGCGCCATTTGCGACACCCTGCCCCCCATCCACAATTTTTAAAAACCAAAAATTTTTTTGGACTTTTTTCAAATGCAATAAGTTTTTTTTGAAAATTGGTCGATAAATAACGAAGTTCTTTAAAAATCAGTTATTGTGGCGGGTCACCCTGCCACCCATACACAATTTCCAAAACAAAAAATTGTTTGGACCTTTTCCACACGCAAAAACACTTTTGAGAATTGGTCCACAAATAACGAAGTTATTTGGTAAACAAATATTATGGCTGGCCACTTGCGACACCCTGCTCCCCATATACAATTTTAAAAACCCAAAAAAAATTGAGTTGACCTTTTCCATATGCAAAATAATTTTAAAAATTATTCCACAAATGGCGAAGTTACGCTCTTTTACATTATAAAATCTGTTCAAATCCACGTGGTAGGGGTAACATAATTTAAAAAAGTGGGTGCAACAGCTTGCGTGGCTGAAAAAAGTAGCCTATAATTCATTCGAGAGTTACAGTTAAAAGTGTGGCTTCCTCAATTCTAAACTAAAAATTTAACTCAGAATTAAGTGATAAGAGGATCGACAACAACCTGCCGAAAACTGGAAATCAGTGAGCAACCAAGTATAATGTGCTGTTACTATGTTACAGGCGATCAACTTGTTTGAAAAATTTATATGGAAATAACTCAAAAAACTGAGTGCTTTTCATATAAATTTTTCAGACGAGTTTATCGCGTGTAATACAGAAACAGTACATTAATATTCAAAATTATAAAAGGTTTATTTTTCTTAATAAACATTTATTAGATTGGAGTTGTAATTATTATTTTAAAGGATTAAAAAAATCATTCGAAAGCACGTAACATTGAGTTATTAATAAACCATTTAAAATAACTTGCACAAGCGGGAACCTAATAAATAAATATTAATAAAATTTTATTAAAAAAATACCACCACTTCAATATTAACTGCTATTTGAATTCAATCAGTGGGTTTTTTAAATTGATTACAAAAATTAATACAGATAACAATATATTTAAATTCAAGTACACCAATACCTCGCTTTGCGTCGTTACGTTTTGCGTTTTTTTTCGAAGTTGCGTCGCTGCTTAATTAGTACTAATTTTCCCTGTGTGTCGTTAGATTTTCAAAGTTGCCTTGTTTGGGTTTCGAGTCTTTAATTTTATTTTAGTTTTTTGTAATTTTCTTTTATTTCCTAAAAGATAGCACAACTTTTGTTTATAATTACTTCATGCCATTAAAACTCGGGATTTCCTTTCTAACTGAAAATCAACGCTATATTAATACAGTTTTATTTTTACTTTGTTTTGCTAATTTTAGAGTTCAGTTTCAATTAGTGTGTTGTGCTTTTTTCTTAAAGAGAAAAAACTCCAAAGAACAAAATTTAACCTCCAAACAAATTTTCAAAGCGCTGTGTTTGATTTTCGAAGCTATGGAGATTTTTTTAATAAATTATCCTGACAGCGGAAGGTGTTTTAAAGTTTCCCAGCGGTAGCTGCGAATATCAATTGCTACAAGAAAATTTATTTTACGTTGAAAAAAAGGCTGTTTAGCAAACATTGGACCAATTGTTTGTGAAAGAAAACTGATTTACTATAACAGCCACTATGGACTATAATTTTATTGAATCTAAATTTATTGAATATTGTTATTTTATTCAAGTTGAATTTTTTTTTTTATGTTTATCATCAAACGATCAACATAAATTTTTCTCATACCACTTAAATTACTAATTAAATACTAAAGCTTATACTACTGAATTATTATAATAAAAAGTACACTATTAAACTTGTAAAACCTAAGTATAAAACTCATTTCTAAAGGGCTATTAATATTGTTAACCATATTTAAACTAAAGTTAAACTTACCTTTGGAAACAATATTTAAATTCAACACTCATCTATATTCTTTTTATTACATGCACACATCTAAGCACACCCTCGCAAACACACACACACACACACACAAAACAAGGGTAACTTTTTTGAAGAAATTGGTGTCCTCTTGATAAATTCTTAATCCTAACTCAAATATACAGTCCACTCTTGAAACCTTTAAAATCGCCAAACACCAAATTCTACATGGAACAGAAAACTCTACATACCTCCCGAAAAACTGTATTTTATGTAAAGCTTAAAAATCTTTACGAGGGCTGCTATATATATTTCTGGCCTGGCAACACTGAGTGCTGCCAAGTGCAATCTGACATTTCCATTGAAAAGTTTGTCATTTTTAAGCATAATCGTACTCAAAACGTTTTGACGTACGACCATTATTTGTGTTGTTTACAGTGACTTGAAAAAATTATTATAGAAAAAAATGGAATTAACTCGTGAACATTTTCGTGCCATCATTTTTCACAACTTTCGATGTGGATTATCACGACAAGAGTGCATTGATGAACTTAAATCTTTGTATGGCGATGAAGCACCATCCTATAGCACTGTGGAAAATTGGTATAATGAATTTAATCGTGGCCGAAGCTCGCTCAAAGACGAATTATGTGAAGGTCGTTCAAAAACGGCTGTTGTGCCAGAGAACATTGATGCCGTGCGTGAACTCATAATGCAAGATCGAAATGCGAAATACCGAGAGATAGAGACATCCTTGGACATTTCTTCCACCAGCATTCATTCGATACTGCATGAACACCTGGCCGTAAAAAAGGTTTGTTCTCGTTGGATCCCGCACAATTTGAAAGTCGCTCAAAAAAAGGCTGGTGTCGATTGGTGCAAAGAAATGTTGCAAAAATACGATTGCGGTGCTTCAAAAGATGTTTATAAGATCGTCACAGGTGACGAATCATGGATCTATGCGTATGAGCCCGAAACGAAACAACAATCGACCGTGTGGGTTTCAAAGACGAGCAAAATCCAACGAAAGTTGTTCGTGGAAGAAGCACTTCGAAGCAAATGGTCGCCTGTTTCTTCGGCAAAACTGGTCATGTGGTGACTGTTCGGCTTGAGCAACGTAGGACGGTCACTTCTGAGTTGTACACTACAATTTGTTTGCCTGAAGTCATCGGAGAAATTCGAAAAACCAACAAGAGAAGACGAATCATTGTTCACCATGACAATGCGAGCTTGCACACATCGGCTCAAACCAGAGCGTTTTTGACCGGCCAAAACGTCGAATTAATGGGTCATCCGCCGTACAGCCCAGACTTGGCAACTAATGACTTCTTCTTGTTTCCGCACATCAAGAAAAAAATGAGTGGTCAACGATTTTCGTCGCCAGAAGAAGCTGTTGAAGTGTTCAAAAACCATGTTTTAGAGGTGTCTCAATCGGAGTGGAAAAAGAGCTTCGACAATTGTTTTGAGCGCATGCAAAAGTGTATATATCATGCTGGAGAATACTTTGAAAAACAATAAAACCATTTTTGATTATAAATATTTGCATTTTCACTGTTAGGCAAGAAATATATAGAGCAGCCCTCGTATCAATAATATTTATACCCTATTATTCCATTTATTTATTTATTTATTTATTTCAGTCACATAATACAAAGCCTTAAGGCCAAATAACGTATTATTAAGTAATCTATTAATAACAATTATTAATAAAAATATCTGTATGAGTAAACATAAGTAAAATCAAATATAAATTTCCTAAGAAAGTGATTATTACAAACAAATATTATTCTGTAACAGCCATAGGTCTTAACTCAGTTACAATTCAAATAGAATAATATACCCATCAAAAAAGTAAATAGAAAAACAGTTCAATTTAAATTTAAAACTCCCTAATTCTCCAGCTATACAAAGATAAAAAGTAAAAGCGATAAGTAGTTCCAAAAACAAAAACAAGGTCCGGAATGATGGTAAGTTAACACAAATATGGAGTGGGGGGAAAAAGATTAAAGTAGAGTAAATATTAAACAGACATCGATCGCAATTTTAGACGGAAAACATTATTACTGTGTGAAAAAATGCGTAGCTCAAGAGGTAGACCATTCCAACTACGTGCAACTCTGACCATAAAGGATCTTTCAAAAAATAAACATCTGAGCCTAGGAATAACCAGCTGTTTGTTCCTATTCGATCTCGAGAACACAAATTCATTATACACAAGACGAGGCAAACCTCTTTTAATGACATTGTAGAAAAATACCAAGTTACGGTCTCTAACATAGTGGTCAAAAGAGCACCCAAGAAGACTCCTAACATGGTCGGAAATGTGATCACGCCTACGAACATTGAACACGAACCTAGCAATAGAATTCACAGCACGGCAAAGAATCCCAAAGTTAGTTACTCCGGCACCAGAAATAACCTCAAGGCCATATAACACATGAGGCATCATTAAAGCAAAAGCAAGTCTCCTCTTAACATTGATAGGCAAAAAGACATTCAAAGAATAAATCTTCCGCAACGTATTAGAAATTCTACCGTATATACCATTTAAGTGTGGCTCAAAACCAAGATTACTATCAATAATAATGCCCAAACACATCTGCTGAACAACAAACTTAATAGGAAAATTACGAATTGAAATACTCAAAACAGGAGACTGTCCTCTACCAGGAGTAAAGAACATGGCCTTAGATTTAGAAGGGTTCACAGAAAGGGAATGTCCATCCAGCCAGGAAGAAACCATATTAAGACAACAATTAATATTAGATTCTAACACATCATGACACTCCTGATCAGCACTAAATAAAAGAAAGATGTCATCTGCAAATAGAAATGGCATACAAACTTCACAATCAACAATAGAGGGCAAGTCGTTCATATATAACAAAAAAATTAGCGGACCAAGCACAGAACCCTGAGGGACTCCAGCCTCCAAGGAGTTAAAAGCTTTCGTCAAGTCCAACGACACTAATACACACTCCTTCCCCTCATTAGCACAATTTCTGACAGAGTCAGTTAAGCCAACCAGAAGCGATGTGGTACTATGACCCCGCCTAAACGCAAATTGAGAATCAGTAATCCGGTTCCCAATGGACGAGATAATTTGGTCCTTAACTATATGTTCAACCACCTTTGAGAGAGCAGGCAAAATCGAAATAGGCCTCAAATCAGATGGACCAACAACATATTTAGTCTTTGGAATAGGTACCACCCTAGCCACCTTCCATACAGCTGGAAAAATAGACGTGGTCAATATAGAGTTAGTTAGATGACATACAACATCCGATATATGTGGATAAATGAGTTTTATAAAATCAACCACAATACCATCCACGCCAGTAGCCTTTGACTTCACTTTTTCTAATGACCTGAAAATATCCAACTCATTAACACACTGAAAAGAAAAACCATTCACAGGATCCACAAATTGATCAAAGTCCAACCTCTGCGTAGCACTAAGGTGCGGGGAAAAAGCAAAAAATTCATTGATGTGATCAACATTTCCATCAAATTCCAAATCACCCGAATCACAACAACCAGCATTACTCAATAGCCTCCACATACCAGACGAATCCAATCTGGTGAAATATAACCTTTTTTCCTTCCTCATCACAGACTTAGCCCTGTTTCTGTACTTGCAAAAAATAGACCATCTGTCTCTAGTCGGATTCAACCGATAAGCCCTAAATGCCAGATCTCGGTACGAAAGCGCCAAGGCAACCGAGTTAGACTTCATCCAGACATCCCTTTCCTCCAGAAGTCTAATCCGTCTAATAGGAACAAATTCATAAAGCTCACGAATCAATTCAGCAAACTTACAAAATTTCATATCAACATTCTCTTCACAAAAAATAAAAGACAAGTCAAAACTTGACAAAAAATTAAGCAAGCTATGCCACTCAATCCTCTTCAGGTCACGGAACTCAAAAAATGAATCAACATAACGTCTCTTCACTTCAAGGGATAAAAATATGAGGGCATGATGTGAAATGGAGGGACATTGAACCTGGCCAGAAATATTCAGTCCCATGTTCCTACTAAATAAGACGTAGTCGATTAAGGAGGTAGAGCCATAATGCACATCAAAGTGAGAGAGAATAGAATTATGACATATCGAAAAATCCAATCTATCACATAACGAGCGCACCATAGTACACTTGATATGATGAAACAAATTAACATTAAAATCCAATTACAAGAACATTAGGATAGGTCAAGAAAATCTCCTGATGAATATCAAGAAAACCAGCAAAATTAGAAGGTGGTGGTAAGTACACCACACCAACTAGGGTACTACAAGAATCCGTAATAATCTTCACAAACAAGGTTTCACAAATATCAGGAGACGAGTATTTAAAAACAATTTTATATTTAAGATTCCTCCGAATATATAACCCGACACCACCACCTCTCATACCAACTCTATCATTACGAACAAATTTAAAACCAGAAATACTCACTGCCCTACTAGAGACACTCGGCGATAACCAGGTTTCAGAAACAGCAATAATATCCAAGCCAGCCCCTACTAAAATATTACTTAACTCATCAATTTTAGATGACCTAACCGAAGGCCTTAAACTACAGCAATTTAGATGAGCAATATTCAGTTGATCACGAAATGGACTAAGCTTATTCCTCAGGTATGTATTATCACTTACCACCGGACCAAGATTGATATCAGATAACATAATAGATTACAAATTGAAGTATAGCCGGGAGAAGCAAGGAGTAGAAACAATACAGTAAAAGGCTGTAAAAAAATAATACCATAATTTAAATAATCAATATAGAATCCAAAATATATTTAATAAATATTATATACAAATGTCACGTCGACTGATTAGAAATTCAAAACAAGAGAAATTATTAAAAAAAGAAATTTAATAGCAAAACCACAAGAACTCAAAAGGGCACAGTAAATTCAACATTAAAAAGGTTAACTCAGTAATATATCTATATACCATTAAAAGTTCTGGTGGCAAATATAAAAAGGGATGAATATAATGTAAAAAGTAAATGTAACAGCAATAATAATAAAATCAAGAAATATAAAAAAATTGATAATAAATAAAATTGAGATCGTAAGTTACACTCATCCAGCCAGGTATTAAATATTTGTGAGAATATCAGTACCATTACCAAGCAGCTCTGCACACCCCTTATTATCAAGCTTCACCTCCTTATTATTTTGCATTATTACCGCTGCCGAAGGCTTCATAGTATTCAAAAGTCTAAATCGTTTAATAAGGCCCTTTTTTCGCAGCTTTAAACAAGAGGAATAGAGCTCACCCATCGAAGGAGAGAAGTGATCATTGAGGTAGATCCGATTATTAAGTAACTCAACAGGCACATCAGTAACGATATCAGACGCTTTCAAAGGTCTGATCTTAATGTTCTTGTAGTAAGTAGCAATAATAGAATTACGCAGTGAGAGGCTGTTAAATTTAACTAGAATAGATTTTTTCTTATACATATACACCGCCTGATTAATATCATGATTCGTAATGTTGATATTGTAAAACTTTGCAAGGCTAATCACAACAACAGATAAGTCCTTCAAACAATCAGGTAAGCCATGAATAATAATGTCATTGGCATAAAGCCTTTTATACAGAGTGTTATGCTCCATCTCAAGTTGATCAAATCTTTTATTCACGTTCATTTCCAAATTAAAAGCCAAATCCTTACAGTTGTCCACATCGGATTTTAAGTTATTTACACTAACCGACAGCTCATCCTTAATGTCAGCAACAGCCTTATCAAGTTTGGAAGAGAGCTTATTGTTGTCCTCACTACATGTGATGATGAAAGTGTTCAGTTTTTCACACAAAGCATCAAATTTTCTTTCCAAATTAGAGATTTCACCACAGCAACCACCTGAGGGCAGGTTGGATTTACATACGGAACAAATAAAGGACACTAATGGCATTTTGTTAATATTAGATATGTCGACCTCTGACAGTCCAGCGCATTTATTATGCACCCATGAGTTACATATGTCGCATTGGATACACGTCGAATTTTCAACACCAAGTTTGCACACTGGGCATTTATGAGTCCTCTTTGCGGGAGCCATTTGAGGTATATATAAGCAATAATAAGACAGAAATTTTGATGTAGTTATAAAAGAAACACTTCGTATTCATATAAGAAAATGGCACCCAATAAACAGCAAATCACAATGAGTGCAGAACAGTCAATTATAACACACACAATAATGTTTATATATTCCGTATATTCCCCAGGTATTTTATTCAATTAATTTTTCGTTAAAGAATGGTTAATTCGATTAAAAAATAGACTTTTAATTTGTAATTATAAAAATGGTTTTCTAAACAGCCGACAGAAAAAATGCACATGTCTACTCAGTCATAGTGTTGCCACTATAATATTTTTATTTAACTAAAAAATTAAAAAATTCAGTTTTTAATACACAGAAAAGTATACATACTCTCACTGTTGGTCAATGGTACTATTCCAATTAAAGGACTTACACACGTTTTGCTATTACGTTGTTATGGTTCATATCTCTTAGTTAATAAATGCAAAGCTTTGCAACCAGTCGTTTTTAACTTTGACAGCCATGTGTCCAATTAAAGAAATAAGCTTAGATATTAGAAATCTCATTGTTCAGCATCTAGAGAATGAAAAATCGTTAGGCGAAATTTCTAAAATTGTTAGGCACTCAAAGTTTAGTGTACAAGCATATTTAAGGAATTGTAAAAAGAACAGCAGTATTAATTGTAGACTAGGAAGTGGCCGTCCACCAAAAATTACTCAACTTATTAAACGATATGTATTGAAACAAATCTACAAAAACCCGAGGACAATGGTTGTTGATACAGCAAAAGAGATTGAAACAATTCGATTGCCACTGTTCATCTAGAAACAGTACACACTGTATTGAGAAGTGAAGGTTTTCAAAGCTGAGTGCCTCGGAAAAACCTAATCATAAGTGATATTAATAAGACCAAGCGAATGTAGTTTGCTAAAAACCATAAAAATGACGATGAAGACTTTTGGAAAAACGTTGTCTTTAGTGAGGAAAATAAATTTAACATATTTGATGGATTTGATGGAAAACAAATAGTTTAGCGCAAAATGAATGAAAAGCTGGAACATAAAAACTTGATGCCCACAGTAAAACACGGAGGCAGTTCCATTATGATTTGGGGGTGTATGTCGGCGGCTGGGGTTGGAAATTAGTTTTTTTCAAGACAGCAAGGGGTCGATTTATGTATTTGAATGTATTAAAAGATAATTTGAAGAAGTCAGCAACCAAAATGGGTCTTTCTGGAAGTTGGTACTTTCAACAAGATAACGATCCAAAGCACACTGTGGCCATTAGAAGGAATGGCTGTTGCACAATGTGCCTAAACAACTGCATTCTTCTCCCCAGTTGTCTGACCTAAACTCCACTGAAAATTTTAAATGCCATGTTAGAAAGTAAAGGAGGTGCAACAAAATATTAATATTAAAATATTAATATTTTTTATGAACTCAAACAGTAAACTACGGAGTATGTACACTTTTCTGTGTATTAAAAACTTACTTTTTTATTTTTTTTTTAAATATTTCCATTTTTCAAAAATTATTTAGTTTAAAAAAGTTTTATTTTTAAACCGAATGATAGGATGGAAATATTGCTGATAAAAAAATTTAAATTTTACATAAAATAAAGTTTTTTGGGGGTATGTCGAATTTTCTGTGCCACTGTATGCAATAGAATTTTTTATTAAATTTGTTTTTTAAATGTTTACTTTGATCAATTTCGTTGCCCTGGAACCTATACTCGATCTTTACATAGTTTGCTATAGAAAATCATAATTCACTTTGCATCCTTTCGATTTGCGTCGTGTTTTTCTGGAACGTAACCATGACGCAAAGTGAGGTATTGGTGTATTTCGATTTGATAAAAAATTGAAATGGTGACGTTTAATACCACCACTTAATATTTGTATAAATTATAAATGGTATTAAATCAAAATTGTTTAATCATAAAAAAAAACCATATAAAATTTATAAACCCATTAAACAACCAATATTTAGAAGAGAAAAAGTAGGAATATTGCAACAACCGAAGAACAATTAATCGTATCTGCACTTAAAAAAAATATAGAAAAAACTAAAAAAAAATTAAAATTATTAGTTTATTACAAAAGGTAAAAATTACAGTTATCAGGTATAAGAACGTCACTTATCTTTGAATCAAATAAGTGGTGATATATTTAATTTAAAAATTTTAATTACATGAGAAACAATTTTACTTTTTAGGACGTTATTCTACTTAAATGGTACAAAATACTTCAAAAGTACGAAATAGTAAATTCTGAATTAAACAGTAATAAATTCCTGGTTAAATAATTTTGAATTCACTGATCCCTTAGCTCTTTAGGAAGAAGTTAAGAATAATAAAGTTAAAAGCAAAAAGCCTTTAGAACACCAGTTTGAACGCCATTCTGGCAATTTTTTTTTTTTGATTCCTTCTTTATCTGTTAAAAGATGTTTTTCAAACTAGTGATATAATTTGAGCCCGAAATCTTTTACTTGACAAAATTTAGTGCAGTTTAGTTGTTAGTATGCATTTATTTATTTTTCAGGACCGCTTGACCGTTTTGCAGGAATACAAAATGGCTTCCGGTTCAAGCCTGAATATTTGCATTGTTTAATAAAGTTTAAACGAGGGCAATAAACAAGTTTCAGAGTTTTATCAGATAATTTTTTATATTTAGATATTTCCTTTACACCACTCCTCCCTCGTTAGAGGAAACCGGGAATTATTTTTAATTTAATTTTACATACAGAGTGGATTTTGATGGATAATTTTCAGGCAAAAAAAAAAAAAAAAAACGAATTTAAAATGTTCCGTTACTTTAAGGAGATCAGAAGAAATTGCCTAAAAAAAATCATTCAAAATTGTTTTCAACTTTTGTCGATCTTTCTGCATATATTTTAAAACAAAGCAATCGGGAATTTTGAAATGTGCGGTTATTAGTGAAAACCAGAGTCTTATCTTATGGAATATTAATTTTTATTCACTTATTTTTCAGTCTTTAACTTTCTTTGTAATAAATTTATCCTAAAGAATAATATTTATTTCACATGTTGTTATTCCATACTATATACATACTATACATACTTATAAAACATCCCGTAAAACATGTATAAGTACCCGTTATTTTTATTAGTTATAATTCTCATGAAGTACATATTTTTATTTAGATAAATATACGAAGCTTATTAATTTTGATGAAATTTAAAAAAGTCAAAAATTTGTAAAATTAGATTTATACAGTACCGATGCTCTCAGTGAGCGTGTCCTTTGAATAGATATTTGATAACAATTTGCAAAGCAGCTGTTAACCACATCAACGTCGGCTAGCTGCCGATAGCCTACAATCACCGAATAATGCCGGCTCTTTCATCGTTACCGGTAGACCAAAAAGAGTTAAACATAATCACCTATATTTTCCGATCATCGAAT
Organism: Gymnosoma rotundatum; assembly: GCA_916610165.2. Taxonomy (NCBI): domain Eukaryota; kingdom Metazoa; phylum Arthropoda; class Insecta; order Diptera; family Tachinidae; genus Gymnosoma; species Gymnosoma rotundatum. The sequence goes on from OU744336.1 coordinate 64,594,618, forward strand.
AGATCCATCCGGCTTCTGATACACTTTCGTGTCATCATAGCTGCTTCTGCAAATAAAATTTTACTGTTTTTGTCCGTAACAGAAATTAAATTTTTATATCCACCACTAAAAAGTGTGGTGTGTGTTTGAAGAGCAGTGTGACCGTTGGACATTTTCAAAATGTGGCACAAAAAGGAGATTTTTTTTTGTAAATGGCACAAAAAGGGGGTTTAAAAAAAGTGGCGCCATATAATGATCAGTTTATTTTATCAATTTGTGATTTAAATAGATTATAAAAAATATACATATACGGATTATAAACACGCAGAAAAAAAAAACATGGTTGTGATATGGTCACAATAACCGTATTATGTTCTTTGTAGCAATGTATAGTTGCAGAGAACGAATAATGGTTGTTTTCACCAAAACTTCAGTTACGATAAACAGTTTTTGTTAACTTTTAACAATTATATGGTTACTGAGCACAAAAAGCAACATGGTTGGTTTTAACTTAAAAATTTCAACCACAACCAGTTTTATAAATTATTAAAAATAATATAAAATATTCAACCATAATATATTAATATTAATCAAAGTATGGTTAAAAGCAACAGAATAATGTTTGCGCTCAAAAATATTTTGTTCTAGTTCTTGACAGTTTAGTAAATTTTCTAGTAGCTAAAATTTGAAATTGTTTTTTATTTGTACAAAATAAATAATTAAAAATAATATGCAAAATATGAAAACAATAAATACGAGTATGTTTGTATGTATTGTAAGCATATAAATGTTAATTTTAGTGTTTGAAGCACAATTGTAAAATCATTTATTTGGGCTTATAAACTATATTTTTATATAGCTGTTTCTAGTAGCCTATGGTCTAAGCAAATAATTTATTATTTTTGTGAATTTATGTTTTAAATCATTTTTACTAAGTCTTTTATATCAGGAAAATTTTGCACTTACAAGACTGTATTATAATTCAATTATATAACATGACATTTTCAGCCATATTATAATTTAATTTAACCATTTAATGTTTATATTTTACCATCATTATGTTTATACTTTAGAATGTTATTGTTTTACTAGACAACAAAATGTTTGTAAATGTAACAATACTATGTTTCAATTTTGTTTCAAGTTTATTTATTTATTTACCCAAATATTTTCATAACAAATTTTAATATTAAAAATTAACAATCAAAAAACAACATTTCTTACATACTAACACAAAAATTTTAAACTGCTTAATAAGAGGTTAATAAGAAAAAATCGGTAAAGTAGTATTCACAAATGCTTAATAGCACTATTACGCTGTTATTAATCATTAATAAATTTCAAATATTTAATGCAGCAGTTACCCCTCTTTAAACCTTTAATAATTTTTGAAAAGTATTTTTTCCGTAAAATTTTTTACTGAAAAAGTGTGAAAAACTATTATTACAAAAAAAAAAAAAAAAGAACGAATATAATAAATTTAATTTCTACAATAGGTAAGTTTTTAAAACATACTTAAATATAAATGCAAATATTTCATAAAATGGAAAATTATTGCAGATACTTTTGACCAAAATGTCAAAACGTCCTAAAAATTTTAATATGAGTAGTGATCCGTTTCAACTACCCAATCATCTATTTAATTCAAGGTACAGGTTTAATAAGGAAACGGCTAAAAAAAATTGTAAACATGACTAAGGATGAGATAGAATTAGACAAAAGAGGCTGTGGAGCTTCAGCCAAGTTACAGGTTTTGGTGGCTTTGCGTTGTTACAGCCGAAGTAAGTATGAGGGGAGAATAGTTTTAGATACTTACGAAACACATTTTAGGTTCAGTGGGAAGATGTAGAGGCAGTACGTATGATTGCCGAATCCTTAATAAGTCAGTTATCAAGCAACATTTTAAAAATGGCGATTTAAGAGGACGCTTGTTAGGTAACTCCGGGTACAAATTACAACTATATTTATTTACACCATTTAAGACCACAAAATGCAAATGAAATCAAATACAATAACGCCCAAATTATTTTGGGGTTTGGAAGCAGCGTTTTTGTGTTTTTTTAGATGGACTTACAATTAGCTTTTCCAATACAAAAATTTAGTTATCACTTTATCTGGTTACAACAATATTGCAATTAAAGAAAACGATACATTTCTAGGTACTAAATATCAAATTAACTATTAATATTTGGGAAAAATATGTTTAGAATAGAGAAAATATCATAATTTTATTAATTGTTCTTTCATAATTATTCTATTTTAATTATAAAAACATTATTCAGGTATTTGGTTCATTGTTGTATGCATCACTAAACGTAAATTGACATATAATATGACACGATGTTGCCAACATAAAACTATAATATTATAAAAATCGTTTAATAGTTAATTTTGCGTTACTAAACGATTGTGAATAAAAATTCTTATTAATGGTTAATAAAACAAAAATTGTTTAATAACTAAAGTACACATTAAGCTTACAATAAAAACTTTTTGTTAATAAGACTGTAAGTATTTTTCAAGAAACAAAAATAACAAAATAATAAAAAGAAGAATGGTAATTAAAATAAAACATATTCATATTATAAAGGGGAACAATACTATGTTTTGATAGCAATCGTATAATGCAACTATAATATATTGTTCTTAGATTATGGTTACCCCCAACCATGTTTTTTCTTTGCGTGTACTAAAGCTAAAAAATAGTGAATATATGTATATAAAATTTCTTTTGAGTATGTGCGTATTTACACAACATTATTATTTTTTTTAAATCTGTACATCTATATTTTTTAACAAGTTCTGTAATTGTAATCCAATCTTCCAGATCAACATCCAATAATTTTAAAGCTGAAAGCATAGACTCAAAAATATTTATTTTCAACCTATTGGATAATTTGTTTCTCATTAATGTCAGGTTTGAAAAATACGTTCAACAGAAGCACTACTGTGTGGTCAGGTAAATATTTACATATGTGCAAAACTTTTATAAGTTTGAAAATAAATTCTTGTTAAATTTATTTCTTTAACTTCCTACTTTATGCCATAATTAGTCGACATAAGAAATTAAAAATGTGTGCTCACAGCTTTCATCATTCGTTTTAGTTTCAAATAGCTTTAGTTTTGTAATAAAAGCCTCTGGATCAGTTATTACATAGCTAAAGTCTGAAACTAGCTCAAAATAAGGAATGTCTTTATTAGACTTAATAAATATTGGATCCAAATACGTTAGTATATTCAGCTTTTTTTCCTTAATGTCAATTCTTGAAACAATTTCTCCACACAGTTTTTGATAAAAAATTAATATTCTGCTTTTAAATCAATTATAAAAATTTTAGACGAATATATGTATATTTTAATAATATTTTTAAGGTACAAAATATTAAGAAATAAGAAAATCTATGTTCTTCTTGCAACAGACTCAAAAGACAACCAGCTAAACTGAAAATAAGATAACAAAAAAAAAAAAAGGTGCAAAAAAGGGTAAAATATACCAAAAAGTGGTAGATTTATCTCTTTTGAAAAAAAGTGCACAAAAAGGGTCGAGCATTCGAAAAAGTAGCAATTTGCTACTTTAGTAGCAACAACGGTCACGCTTGTAAAGAGAATGCGAAATAAAAGTGATCCAACACATGCTTGGCAGCAGCGGTGTCTGTGCAGGTAAAAGTGTCTGTTTGTTCTAAGGCTAAAAGTCACGAAAATCTTGAGTTGTACTCTAATCAGAGACACGTGTAGAAAGAAACAATAATAGTTATTGGATGAGTGATTTAAAAAGTCAAATAAATGGAGCAAATAAATGGAACATCAGTTCAAATTATACCGGAGACTCAAGTAAAAAATGAAAATAATATAAATTAAAACATTGAAATAGAAATTGAAAGAAAGTTTGTTTTAAAATATTGTGAGAATTGTTAAAAAAGTGTCAATGTATTAAAGCTTAAAACACAAAACTAGACGATCAAGTTTTTTAAGTAAATCAAACATCGTATGCTTTAAAAGGCAGATTTGTACAAAATAAAGTACAATTGTACCATACTGTACTGGCTATTTATCAGGACTGAACTAGATTGAGTTCTGTTATGTTAACGATAACTGTTACTAAAAATAGTAGACAGTTGTTTCGTGAACGTCTTGAGAAAAAATGACATTTCTCGTTAAAAGTCGTTAGTTTAAAAATATTTATTTCTATTTTACTTAAAATTTTATTTTGTATTAAATATGATAAGAATATACAAAAAAAGTTGCATGACAGTAGAGCTGCTGTTAACAAAAGTATGCAATTTAAAAAAAATAAGCACTTAATTGACGTATGAGAGTGTCAGTGATTTTTAAAGAGGCAAATCAATAATAAACAAAAACACATTGATAAATCAAAATTGTTGTTGTACTGTGTTTTTTTCCATTTTTTATATAAATATCTTAACGCTTTTTTATTTAAACGGATTCTTAACAAAGCGATTGGATTAGACAGCATATTATGGGACGCGTTTGTTATTTAAAAATTGTGTTTTTTTCAATATATTTATTGATAATCAGCTCTATTGTGCATGGAGCAAGCCTAGGCAATTATTTATATAATGTTTCCAGAAGAATTTTAATTTCAAAATCATTACCATTTGAAGATTGCGGTGAGTAGAATATTAAATATTTATTTTTATAAGAATTTATTTTATTTTGGTTAGAGTTTTTGTTAATAACATGAAAGTATAATCTTTGCATAGTTATTCGGCGGGTTAATCAAGTTCTGTTAAGGCCAGTTTAGACGGTAAGACTTCACGTACGTCAAACCCAAGAGAAAATAAAATGAAAAGCTATTCGTATGATTTTTTTCTTATGTTTATACCATTGGTATTGAAAAAAATGAAGTAAAATTGAAACATCTGTTGTTAAAACGATAATTGTTTACAAAAATATTTGTGATGCCAACTGAGTCTATTTTGCACTATATTCAGGGGTTTTTGTGCTATTTTGACGAGTTTTGCCTTTAAAAAGTTAGCATTAATAAGAAAACGCAACCCCGTTCTAATGAAGCAGAATAGTTTTTGAATAATTTCAAAAAATACAGAGAGCCGTACGACTATCAAATTTCCATCCGTATTTTCTCTCAATGTCGGACAGTTTCATTACATATTATGTTTATACGATACTACTTGCACTCTTCTACACAAAAATTTGACATGTCGTATTACTTGTAGTAGGTATAATGTTAACCGCCCTTTAGTGTGTGCGTATTTTTACATAAAACTAGTCGTATGCATTTCTAAGAAAAAATATTTGAAAAAATATTTGAATGCGGCTGACAACGCTTAATAACAAAGCTAAAACTTAATGTTGTCCACTAGAGGGGTTTAATAATTAAATGACCCGCTCCTTGATTAGTTGTTCGATATACCATTTACGTAGAATGTTTTGGGTACGCGTCATTAAAGACTAAAGCTAAGATCACACGATTGCCGTAATGCACCAAGTTTTACCATTTTTTGTATGCCAATCGTGTGATTGCACAATAACTTGGTTCATGCGGCAATCGCGGTCAATATTGTGCTTGTTTTTACCAACCAAATGCAACCCTGATGCGGCAATCGTGTGACTACTTGATATGCAACTGTGCGGCAATAAAACTTACAAAAATGTACCAATATTTATTGTGATTTTTGCGGCAATCAAAGTATCCAATACCCGTCAATATTTTCATTTTGTTGAGTGCCTTCAAGTTGTTTGTATACATTTATATATATTTATATATATTGGTTGTCTACTTCTTGGAACTCTTTTAGAGTCTTCTGGAATGCACCATCAGTAGCCCGTTTTTTAAGCCAATTTCGGACCCATACTATTCGTTTTTTAAAAATTCTTTTATTTTTTATATTTTTTTATATTTTAAGTATATAAAAGACACTAAAAGCAGCCGCTAGCTTTTTTTTAAATAACATTTTAAATACAACAAACAAAATACAAAGTTTGCAAATAAATTATGTATATTTGCCAGAAACTACAACAGCTGATTCTTGGTGTTGCCGCATTGTTTAACAATCGTATGAACGACAGGCACAATTTATTGCCACAAAATTACTATTCACCAACTTGTACCAATAAAATTTTAATAAAATGGGGCAATCGTGTGACTGCAGAAAATTTGATTGGAACAATTTTAGTATTGTGCACAATATCTACACAATAAAAATTGGGCCAATTTGGTGCATTACGGCAATCGTGTGATCTTAGCTTAAGCAAAAAAGAACGGAGACTATTCATTCCCGTAAACATGAAGAACTACAAAAATCAAAAATAGTTTTGGAAACTTTATTTTTTCAGTAAAATAATCACAAAACAAAATATATTTCCATAAAATATAAATGTAAAAATACATGGTTTCTAAATGAGTAGAGTAAATTAAAAACGAATTAGAGAAAAAGGTTTAAAAACACACATATAAAGTTGAAACAACAAATAAAAACAAGTAAGAGTGCTATATTCGGCTATGCCGAATCTTATATACCCTTCAGTAGTTTAGTGAAGTAACTCCAATAAAAAAAAGCAAATATTGGGGTGACAGAGAATTAAAAAATAAGATAAAAAATTAAGTACTACATACATATACGTGCCAGTCAATATAATTCTGATTTGAAAGATGTAAAAATTTATTATATTATTTTTTTGAGTGTAAAAAACATTACATTACATTTTTTATGATATCTCAGAGTGTGTGCATTTGTTGTTAAATTTCGTAACTGTTAATCAGTTATAAAAGATCTTTTGAGAACATTTTGTGAGAAATAAGTGAAAACAGAAGGTAATACAGTCGAACTTCCATATAGTGAATCTCCACAGACAGATAATTATTTCACTATATAGAAACTTCATTATACAGAAATATATATTTTTGTTTGAACTACATATTTCCATTTTTCTTTATTAATAAAAGCTTCAATTACATTAAGACATTTAAATACATTTGTCGGGACGTTGCTCTTCATTTCCAAAAAGTTCGTAGTACATCAAGTGAAGAGGAAACACGTTTTAATGTAGGTGACGTTTTATCAATACTTGCCTTTACTTCACCGCCTGGTTCCTCTTCATCGTTATCTGATATACTTTGCTGTAATCCACGACAGTTTGTAATTGTCTCTGGTTTAACATAGGTATTGCATACTGTGCTTAAATTTCGAATAGCATTTCTATAGGTATTAAAGGTTTGTTTTCCTCCATTTGTGACAATATGTTCATCAATAAGTCCATCAGTTAAAGAAGAGAAGTCATATTGGGAAGAAAGTAGACAAGTTCAATGTTTTGTCGTTTATCTTTTACGTTCTTTGGATGCGCAGTGCATTTTGCTTCGCCGTTTTCCTTTGGAAACCAAATTTTTGGTACAGCCCTAAGATCCATATTTTGTTCATTGTAAAGAAAAATTCACTGTATGGAAATTCATTATTTGGAGATCAAAATACATTGAAAGTGGAACGAAAAAGCTGTGTTCTTGACTTTAGTTCATAACAAGAAGAACTTCATTGTATAGAAGTTCACTATAAGGAAGTTCGACTGTAATATGTTTTTAATAAACTTTCTATAAAATCTTGTAATGATTTTATAAAATTTGTACAGTTATGAGTCGCGCAAAGCATTGTTTGCCGAAAAAACGTGAACTAATAAAAAAAAATTTGCGTCCGACGGTAAATCGTATTGCCAAATAAGAGAATTGCTGGGCTGTTCCAATGAAATGATATTAAATGCCCTAAGGTATGAGCAAAAAGTTGAATTCCGTAGTACGAGCGAGTTTTGTCAGCCTTAATAGTAAAACTTTTAGTACGGACGACTAAATTAAATCGCTTTATCACAGCAACGGAGCTTAAAAAAAAACATTGGTTCTACCGCAGACTTCGAGACAACAGCCTCAATGCCTGCAGTCATCGAAAAGTGCTGTTCCTTTCCTCTAAGCATGTTGCTAAACGGATAGCCTTTGCCTTAGCACATCTAAATGGACCAAAGGATAAGTGGAGAAATGTGCTATGAACTGACAAATCCAAAATTGTGATTTTTGGTGGAAAGGGTTATAGATGTTTTGTTCTGTAGGCTACCTAAAAGCGAATACAAACCACAATTCACATCAAAAACTATCAAAAATGGAGGTCATAGTATTATGGTATGGTGTTGCTTTTCGTATCAACATGTGGGTTCTATATTTTGGATTAAAACCGTTATGGTTACGTTACGGCTTGTGTAAAAATCCTTAGTAAAATTATGCTGCCGTATGCTTCCTACGAAATGACGCTGGTGTGGTTCTTCCAGCAAGACAATGACCCCAAACACACCAGCAAATTGTAAAAAAATGGTTCAATGATAACTCTATCAATGTAGTAAAGTGGCCTGGACAGCCCCCAGATTTAAACCCTATCGAAAATCTGTGGACGGACATAAAGACGGATGTGTTTACAATAAAACCGACAAGCGTTGAAGGGCTCTGGGAGGCTGTGTAGAAAACATGGAGCTCCATCAAAGTTGAAAGATGCCAGCATTTAGTGGATTCCGTGGAAGGGCATTGTGCCGCAGTAATAGCAAAAAAAGTGCAAGCGCCAAGGTATTGAAACCATACAATTAATTAATCTACAAGATATCTGAGTTAAATTTTTTATTTATTTTAAAAAAGACCACTAATTTGTGTTGCGTTTACGTTTTTGTATGATAATAAACTATTAACATCAAAGAATTTATTATTTTGTTTTGAGTGGAATTTGCCCGACAGTTAAACAGATGTAAACGGAGTTATTTTAAATATGTGCGTAGTGCTATTATATTGACCGCAGCTGTATATAATTTTACATAAAAATGTCACCGGCTCTTAACGGGCTAATATTTAAAAATGTTGGTGTTTCCTTAAAGATCTCTTCAAAAGCTTTAAAATGATATCCATATTGATATTAAAAAAAAATAAAACTTTAAAAATACTCAAGAGTAATAAATGACAGATTTATAAGTTTCACTAAATATTAAAAAAGTGTTTATAAATGAAATAATAAGTAACAAAAAAAAAAAAAAAAAAATTAACAAAATAATTGAAAAGAATATATTGTGATCGTTGAACAGTACGCAAAGACATTGTTTTTTCGAACGCTGGGGAATAATTTTATATAACGTGCTTTTATGAGTTATTTGAGTGTTCTACAAAAGAATCAAACAACAGCAAGAAATTTTTACTGTCTTTCGCTAACAGCACAAAAAAAAAACTAGGGTGAGTTAATAACAGTCAACTGTTACAAAGTTAACAGTATAAGCAATACAAAAGCAATGTAAATGTGAGTGGACAGCGAAAGTGAATCAACTCATGCAGTTCTCTGAGACCCAGTACCAACTCTCCAGTGCTATTCATGTGGCTTGATAATAATGTTTTCATATTGAAAGTCCCTAAAGGTATGATAGCAGTCTTTCATTTATTGGCGGAACTAGTGCCATTAGTGCGGAACTAGCTAGTGGAGATACTTTTTGGCCGCAAAGAAAGTTAACTAAATGATTTCTTGATCGATTACGTTCCCATTAAATTTAAAAATAATTATATCTTTATATATTACTGGATTTTCAAATGACCTATTCGATAGAAAAGTGCTTAATCGAAAATTGTTAATGGACCTGAAGATTTAAAAGCAAACCAAATTTTTGAGATGCTACGTCTTCATAAACATTAAATATGCTCATTATGCCTTTTCGAAAGACTAAAATACTATCTAGCCTCTTCTTGATTTAGATGTAGCTCGATGTCCATCTGTCCGTCCGTGTTAGTGTTAAAATCAAGTTTGCCACGGCACTAGATCAGCTAGAAAAAACTTAAATACGGCAATCGCTATTGGAAATCACCAAAATTGGCTCATGTCCTTTGATCAGCGGACAAAACGCCGTCCTCTAATTTTTCCATATATGCAATTTTTCATGAAACTAGCATGAATTTTTTTTTTTTTTTTGTGAAGCAGGAGGAGTAAGCAATATGGTATTGCTTGAGTTTTGAAGGGATGGTACTGGTGCTAATGTTTAGTTTTAGATAACGCATAACGCTGTAACTTTAATAGAAAATTGAGAAAAAAAAATGCCTCAAAAAATTGCATAGTGTAAATCTGGACTTACGTGCATCTCACTTTTTCGAATTTTTTAAAATATCAATATGGGTACCATTTAAAATCGTTTGAAGAGATCTTTAAGGAAGTAATTAAATTTTTTAAAAATGCTTAACCCATTAAGAACCTTTTATCACTTTTATGAATAAAATTAGTACTTAATTTTCTTTTCTTATTTCTTAATTCTCTGTCACCCCAATATTTGTTTTTCGATATAAGTTACTTCGCTAACCTAGATTTGCAGTATGGTGACTGGTATATAAGATTCGGCATAGTGGAAATATAGCAATCTTACTTGTTTTTATTTCTTTTTTTGACTGTAGTTACTTACCAAACTATGCTGAAGGGTATATAAATACGGCATAGCCGAGTATAGCATTCTTACTTGTTATTGTTTATATTAACGAACTTTCTTTCTTCATTAATGAGTAAAGTTAGAATTGAATTTGTAGATCGGATAGATTTCTTGGGTTCTTGATGAAAAACGAAAGACTATACAGTTTGTTTGTGGCAAAAACCTAAGCTCTACTTTGACCTGCCATTTTAGAAATGTTAAAATTACTTTTAAAATATTTTTATTCTATCCTAGTCTTCTTTATAATCACTATTTCTGGAAATATTAGATAGGGAGCACTTAAAACTAGATAAAATTTGTCCGCTAGGGAAAATTCCGTGTTGATATTCATAAAAGGAATGCTTGATAACAGAAATCAAATTGACAAACTTATTTCGTTTTTATAATTAATGAGAATATTTTTTAAGTTGGAGATTGAATTTTTTTTAACAACCATTCGGTGTTTTATTTTCAATCCATTTAAGCATTTTGCTAAAATTATGTTCAATAATCAACTCGAAAACTTAATATTTATTAGCAAAAACTTAAAAAACCAGACATAACAATTTTTTTTTTTGCTGAAAAACAAAAAAAAAAAAACATTTTGTGTTGCTTATATAAACAAAACATTAAATAAAGTTATTGATCTTTTAGCCCAATTTAAATTGAACAGCAATTATTTACTTATGTCGTAAATCATGCATGAAGTACATAAATAAATTTTTGTTTTGTTTATTACGCATTTTTATTTCCCCCTTCAGAATGGCACGTACATATACATAAATACTAAGATAATTAGTAACATAACATGTATGTGCTAGTGTATATTTGTGTGTGTGTTTAATTGATTTTTAGTCATTTTTATGTTTTACAATTTTGTTTTTTAAGAATGAAATTTGAGCTGCAATTTTAAAATAAATTACATGTTCGTTTCTTTAACTTAAAGAAAGTTTATTTGATATAAAGAATTTATAGGGCCGTATTCGAACGTACTAAATTTTACAAACAAAGTGAGCCTTAAACAAGCACAAGTTTTTTTGTTCCATATTTAAAATTTAAAGCATAATTTTATGCTTTAGATTTCAAAAATAATACATTTTTTATACTCTTCATCACAAAAAGTGGAAAAAGGTTGTATCTAAGTTTGTCATTCCGTACGCAATTTCTACAATATCCATTTCCGACCCCATTGAGTATATATATTCTGATTTCTTCTGCATAGCGAAGTCGATTGAGCGATGTCCGTTCGTCCTTCCGTTTGCCGAGGCAAACTTGATTTCACAAAAAAAAAGAAAATATACCAACCGATCAGATACAGTGTTGAAAGAGGAGCTATTGGAAATCAGCATAATCGGTCCTTGTCATTTGAGGCATCAGGCAAAACCCCGCGCCTACCTCTAGTTTTTTCATGTCATTTAGAACAATTAATTAACTCGAATCAAGAAAATAAATTTATGGGGCGATAGAGAATTAAAAAATAAGAAAAACACATCAAGTGAAAAAATTGGCGCTGGCCCATTTTTTTCGAGTAACGGGACTCTGAAATTTTTTAAAATATCAATATGGGTAACATTTTAAAGCTCTGGAAGAGATCTTTAAAGAAATATTAAATTTTTAAAAAGATGCTTAACCCATTAAGAGCTGATGACATTTTTATGCAAAATTATGCATATGTAAAACTTGACCCGATAACGATCGCCATTAACTGTAACGGCCACTCTTCTTTTGCGACAATTTTGCTAGTTTACATACCCGCCAAGATCAAAATGAGCTTCATCTAAAAAGATGATTTTTTTTTTGCAAAATCGGCCTCTTAATGTCGCAATATTTCCCGGCGTTGTTCAAGCGTATACACAACCATATTCGTTCAGCGGAAGGATAAAACTAATTATATGTCAAATCAGACATAAGCTAAAAGAAACATTAGATAGCGGACCCGTTATGAACATGTTGTGGCAATGGAGCCTTTCGCAATAAAGAACTGTAATTAATATATGTTTGCTATGAAAAACCTATCTACTGTGTGTGTGAATTGAGGAAGATTTATGAAAGGCATAAAAATTGACACTAGAAAAAAAACGAGGTATCGGAACGAATGCTGGCTGGAAAATTAGATTCAAACAGCACATACAAAATGGGTCCAAGATTTAAATGGCAGAGGCGAAATTAAAAAATATATATTCTTTAAAACAAGTTACGTAACTCTCTAACGCTATATATAACTTTTCAGGCAAGTTTAGCTTTAAACTAAAAGTCCTCAATCCCATTGATTGCCTCCTTAATTTTTGTCGCAAATTTCCTTATACGGTTGTTGTCCCACTTTTCACGTTGTTATGATTTCTTGCTGCTGTGATGTGTGTGACCGTACCCATAGGACGGTCAAGGAATCCGTCAAGGCGGCTGATACTTAAACTTTACAGCGGGCTAATTAAACTCAAGACATGTTTGAAGGACCGCAGGAAGCCAGTAGATCTAAGGGAACGATTATACCTCCGGTGGGGGGATCGTCGGGATAGACTTTACTCTGATAGTTCGGCCCATTCTTAAAATGAGATATCTCTCAAAAATTTATTATCTTTTTAAAAATCAATTGTTTTTTTTTTTAATCGCTTTACAATGAAGGTCAAAAATTCTTGTCTAAAATACGTATAATAAAACGCTATCTACCATTTCCCCTCGGTAAAAAAAAGTTCTGGTAAAATTAAGTTAAGAGTTTATGGATAAATAGCTTGCGATTTCTTCCGGAGCTTACAAGCAAATAGTTAAGACTTGTTTTGTATATTTTTATTATAACACGAACATGGTGCAAAAAGTTTGAAAAATGCTAGAGATCTTAATTTTTTTCATCAATTGTAGAAAAAAAAAATAAAATATAAAAACTTAAGAAATATTTATGATTTTGAAATATTTTCTTATATATTTGACAAAAACTTGCTCTTAAATTAACATTTCGTTTGTAATTTCAACAATATATATTCTGAGTTCTTACGCATAGCGAAGTCGATTGATCGATGTCTTTCTGTCCATCCGTGCAAAGGCAAACTTGATTTTAACAAAAATTTAAATACGCCAATCGATCAGACATAGTGCCAAAAGAGGTGCTATTGGAAATTAGCAAGACGCAGCGGGCAACACACCACGCGTACCTCTAATTTTTTCATATCATTTCCAACAGTGAAGTAACTCCAATCACAAAAACAAGTATATGGGGCTATAAAGAATTAAAAAAATAAAAAAACAAACAAGTGAAAAAACTAAAAATTTTTTTAAATATCAATATGGATATCCTTTTAGAGCTTCTGCAGAGATCTTTGAGGAAATACTAAAATATAAAATGCTAAACACATTAAGAGCTGATGATATATTTATGCAAAATTATGAATAACTTGAATTTTTTTCTTTTTTTTAATTCTATGCCTCCGCAATATTTGCTTTTGAGTTACTTTACTAAACTAGATTATACCCTTCATATATAATTTTGACATAGCCGAATATAGCACTCTTAGTTATTTTTTTTTTCCTTTAAGCTCAATACTTTTTCTTTTACCGTAAAAAAAAAAACACCAAATGTTTCTTATCAATTCATACTGAAATGCGAACACAGTGCTGTTAAAAAAAATTCTGTGCTACTGAAGGCGATAACAAATAACATATCCCTTGCTTTTGATATCAAAAATTTATTGAGAATAATAAATTGTTAAATTGCCACCGATAATTATTAATAATTTACTGAATCCTAATTTTAAGTGCACACTATTCTTAAGTTACGCTTAACCTACTAATTGTTAGAAAATTTTTGGATTTGTAAATATGTATTAAGTAAAAATTATAGGGTTCTATAAATCAAAACAAGTGATTCTAAAATTAATTAGAGCTTTTATAATGCTTACAACTTCTAGACAAAGTAATAAAATATGGGGATTTCTAACATGAATGGGTTGATATTATAAATGTTCGTTCGATTAAATCTTTATCATACAGGGTCCGTCTCTAACGTTTCTTTTTTTCAACTAGTGCTTATTTCGTGAATGGTAATACTTAGCTCGTGTCTAATTTGACACATGATTAATTTTACAATGCTGGACAATATTGCGACATTACTTTGAAAATCATGGTAATGTTGCAGAATGTGTGCGAAAATTGCGTACAGATTTTGGAAGAAGAGAAGCACCGTCAGCTCCGTATGTTTGTTATCTTGTGAAAAAAGTGAAAGAAATTGGCATCCTCATCAATAAACCAAAGTGTGAAAAGCCAAAAGCAAAACGTACATCCGAGAATATTGCTGCTGTGGCAGAAAGTGTGCGTGAAGCGCCATCAACATCAACTCACCGTCGTTCTCAAGAATTGAACATTTCGGAGACATCATTGAGACGAATTATGCCATAGAAAGTTCAATTAGTTTAGGAGTTGAAGCCAACTGACCATACAATGCGTTTTTTACAGCATTTTCAAAAAAAAAAGTTATTTGGCGGACCCTTTATAATTGCGATGTATGTTGAATTCATCAAGAACGGTAAGGGGATTCGATTGACTTAACAGAGGAGTTGACGATATTAAATCATTAATGGTTTGAAAGTCTTTCAAAATTTGATCGTCTAACATTGAATAGTCACATGTAAAAGTTTTAGGGTTTATCTTCTAAGTTTGTCATTCCGCTTGTAATTTCTACAATATCCATTTCCGACCACATAAAGTATATAAATTCTGAATTCAATCGACTTCGGTATGATTGAGTGATGTCCGTCCGTGTTTGGCTTGAAATCAATTATGACAAGGCTAGATGAGATGAGAAAAAATAAATAAGCTAATCGATCAGAAATAGTTTCAAAAATTTTACTTTTGAAAATTAGCAAGATTAATCCATATTCTTTGAGGCAGCGGCCAAAACACCACGCCTGTCTCTAATTTTTCCATATTATTTGGAACCAATCTAGTTTAGTGAAGTAACTCTAATCAAAACAACAAATATTTTGGGCCATAGAAAAATTAAAAATAAGAACAACAAAAAAAAAACACTAAGTGAAAAAATTGACGCTTGACCATATTTTCCGAGATATGGGCCTCTGAACTTTTCATAGAAAAATATGAATGTGCACCATATTTTAGGAGATATCAATATGGGTATCATTTAAAAGCTTTTGAAGAGATATTTAAGGAAATACTAAAATTTTTTAAAAATGCTTAACCCATTAAGAGCGGATAAAGTTTTTATGCAAAATGTACATATAAAGCGGTACAAAAAATTCTTTTCTACCATTAGGGTTTTCTGGGTGTTGCCAGCTAGTATAATTCATCTCTACTAAGTAGTAAAGACAACCACCTGCAAGAATACTATGTAGTAAGTACAAACATTATTATTCACTACAATTATACTAGCTGGCAACAGCCTTAATCAAAACTTACAATTTCGACTCTTTTATTTATTTTTTTTAACAGAAAACCGTACGAATTATTTGTGCCGATTTATATGTACATGTTGTTGTACGTATATGGTGAAGGGTTTATAGGATTCGGCATAGCCAAATATAGAACTCTTACCTGTTTTAATTCCTAGCAATATTTTTTGTTTTAATTTCGTTTTGTTTGTTTTGATAGTACTATCTATCGTTCTTTTTAATAGTCATTGTTATCGCCATTTCAAAATTCATTTTAAATAAATCAATGTGTTTGATTTTATAAAAAAAAAGGTACAAATAAAAACAATAAAATTTATTTTGATAGGTGTTTTTTCCTAGTAAAATATTCATTTTGGAAAATTATACAAAAATAAAATAAAACCAAATTAAGAATGTTTCTTTAAACGTTATAAACGAATGTAATCAAATTCTTTTATTCGGGGTGTATAAAATATAGCTTAACAAAAGACAATCTTTAAAGCGAGAAGAACTAATAAAAGAGAATTTCGTTAAGCCAATGGGCGTATTGCTAGAAATACTCACATTTATGGTGGAATAACCAGTTGATATGTAATATAAAAGTTGAAAACTTTAATTTGCGAATATAAAATAAGGCAGACTGTCATAATAATCCGAGTTATATCCAAGAATCGTTTTAGGTTGCAAATTGTGGATTTATCGCCATATCATTTACCATTTACCTGGACACTTTTTATATCCAATGCAGCAGAGAAGTAGAACGTCAAACTAGGGGATTAATATGAGAAACCCGAAGTATTAAGTACTACAAACTAACGAAGTACCCTTTAGGGGAAGAAAGAAAACAACATGGGTTATTTTCATACAGACATGGACTGATATCCAGTTGTCAAGCGAAACCAGAAACTGCGTTTTTTTTTGCAAAAACAAACACAAGTATCAAAATATCTCGAAAAAAGGAAAACCTTACAAAATATGTCTGTATTCTTATTTAATAATATATAATTCTATGGTTTACTAGCCTTCGAAAATGTGTAAATAAAAAAGAAGAAAAATTTTCATACGAAAAGTTTGGCAAAATAAAAAATAAATACCCAAAAATTTATTAAAGTTTCAAACGAATTTTATTTTTGTAAATCTAGACACTCCGGCAGTGTTGCCAAAACTTCAATGCATAAAATCTGCAAAATCCAACAATATTTCGCGAAAAAATCTGCAATACCTGCACCCTATTTTTAAAATCTTCAATAAAACTACAAATAAACTTTTTCTTTATTTAAAAAATGATAATTTATTTTTATACAATATATCCTAATATTAATGAAAATAATTAAAAAACAAAAAACAATACAATTCAATTTATTAACTAAAAGAAATTGTATTTGCTTACAGAATAAATAAATTATGTTGAAGTTACACACTTACATACAGCAATGTGCCAAAATGGATTTTTTGCAAATAAGAATTTTTTATTATTGAAAATGATTCTTCTTTTGTTCTGTGAGTTTTTCATAATTCCGTTATTTACAAAATTACCGTTATTTTTAGGTTATTGAAGAAAATCGTAATTTTAACCTTTAAATTTCCAGAATTCGACCAAATAATATTTTGTTGGCATCACTATTATTTTTTTTTCTTTCTCTTGAGAAATGAAAAAATAACTGTGTTGTTTTTATTTTTAATACGCCTTACGTCTGCATTAAGAGTCGGCATATAACCAACCTAACGCAGAAGGGAATGTAAGGAAAAATAAAAACATGGTTTGTTTGTTGGTAATTTTTGTTAAAGACTTAACATTTCTTCTTAATAACTCTCATGTTGTTTTTGAAGTTTTTATACTTAAAGGAAATGTTTTTGGCTTTTCTAAAAATTTGAATAAAGGTTTCCTGATGCGCTGGCTTAAGCAACCTTTAAAATACGTTTAGATACCGGCTTTTCCAACCAACAAATAAACTGCATTTTTATTTAAAAATTTTATTAGATATTAGCATAATATAATAAATAATCGACCAAATAATGTTTGGCAAATTTGTGTTTTAACAAATTTTTCAATATTAATGAATTTTGCGCCATCCAGCGGTAATAATTTTTACTAACTACATTCAGCAATTTGAAAGGTAATTTGAATACCTTTTCATAATTTTTTTTAAAAATCCGTTGAAAAATAACCGAATGAGAAAAAAAGAGCTATAAGATAATTAATAGCTATTTTCATCTATTTTCATTAGAAATTGCTCCTTTCGTGGGTACTTTTTCAATTCCGATTAAAGCCCAACTATAATGTGCATAAAATAACTTAAGCAAACTTAAACAACTGTGCAAATACATTAAATTATATGTGTTAAACTATAATGTACATAAGATAACTTTTCGTCAAGTTTCGTTAAATGTCATTTCTTTAAGCAAGTTACGAAACTGATCGCACATTCCGTGCGGAAACAGCTGATTGTGCTTTGTGTTATACATTGATAAAGAAAAATTGTAATTAAGACCTACAATGGTAAATTTTTAGTTTTTAATTAATAGAAAATGTAGAAAAAAAGAACATTTTTGTTTCTGGCCAATTTTTAACAAATAACTATAATAAATTAAAATTAAATATACGGTATAAGCGATGAACGCCGTTGCATTTTTTAGTATGGTTGGCCACAAACACAAAACAGCAAATAACTAGTAATATTTTTATGAAAATATATCTTAGAACATGAACCAAAAAATGTAAATGTGTATGTGAATGTTATTAAATATATAAAAAGTCTTCTTTAAATTAAAGACACGGGAATATTTTTTAAATATTTAAAAATATTCGTGCTACTTTTTTATTTAATTATCCCGATTAAATTAATAACCGATATTGATTATTGAGGGCCAAAGCACGTCTCGATGGCCATTTCGTTATCGCTTACTTAACTCTTTAGGAAACTTCTGACAAAAATTTTATTTTTGGCAAAAGTACAAATCAAACATAAATGTGCAACTGTGGCATATAGTTACTAAATTTATGTAAGTACATTGTAGTCACCTAAATTTTTTTAATATGGTACCTAAGCATTTCACAAGCTTTTCGTTAGATTTTTGACATAAGCTAAAGCTATCTTATGCACATTATAGTTGGGCCTGAAAGTTTTTGCAATATTATAGTTTATTTGACCTTTATAATTAATTTTTTGCTGTTAATAATTTAACCAAATAATTAAACTTATCCTTTCATTTAAAAATTGTTCTGAGGGAAGTTCTTCTGTTAACATGCTGCATAACTTCCATGATTTTAATATAACTGACTGTCATTATTTATTATATTATGCTAATATCCCATAACATTTTTATATAAAAATGCAATTTATTAGTTGGTTGGAAACGCAGGTATCTATACGTATTTCGCCGGTTGCTTAAGCCAGCTCCTTTATCCAAATTTTTAGAAAAACCAAAAACATTTCCTTTAAGTATAAAAACTTCAAAAACAACATGAGAGTTATTTTAGAAGCCAATACAGAAATGTTAAGGCTTTAACAAAAATTACCAACAAACAAACCACGTTTTTATTTTTGCTTACATTCCCATCTGCGTTAGGTTGGTTATATGCCAACTCTTAATGCAGACGTAAGGCGTATTAAAAATAAAAACAAAACAGTTATTTTTTAATTTCTCAAGAGAAAGAAAAAAAACAACAGTGATGCCAACAGTTTGTACAAGCAATTGCATATAAATTTTATTTTAAAAATAATATTGGGAATTTTTATAATATTATTTATTATATTATGCTAATATCACATAACATTTTTATATAAAAATGCAATTTATTCGTTGGTTGGAAAAGCAGGTATCTATACGTATTTCGCCGGTTGCTTAAGCCAGCTCATCAGGAAACCTTTATCCAAATTTTTAGAAAAACCAAAAACATTTCCTTTAAGTATATAAACTTCAAAAACAACATGAGAGTTATTTTAGAAGCCAATACAGAAATGTTAAGGCTTTAACTGTCATTTCCAACATCTTGTAGATAGCAATATCAGTTTGTTTTATTTTGTCTGACTCTTTAGCTGTAAGATGCATTTTTCTTAAGTTTTACTATGAATTCGGGATTGCTAAAACGGCTTTTAATCTTTTTTACATAAACCATAAAATTGAGGGTTTAAAAAGATATCTTTATCTTTATAAAAAATTTGTTGTACTTATACATACATACATACTAAACAAATGTTGAAGAAACCGAAAATATAAAAATATAACCGCTGGCGAAAAAAAACAGTTTTTATATAATAAATAATTTGAATTCTATTTATTTGTTTTCAAATCTATTTATTAATAATTAATTTTTTTATACTGCACCAGCTTCATCATTCAATCGCCTGATTATACAATTCCTATAGCCATGTGAAATTTTTATAAAATCGTTTCACTCATTTAGAAACTGCTGATTTATTTCCACCTTTTGCTGCATTTGAATTTTCTTTGCAGTTGCAATGCGTAACGTATGATTAATGACGTTTATTATACGTCAATATTGTGTCTGATTTTAATGAAAAAAATAATTGAGGCTGTAGACAGCGTTGCCAAAAGCTTTGAGAAGAAAATCATCATAGGCAGAAAAAAAATAATATTTTACGAAAAAAACAACATTTTTTCAATACAAAATTTTATTTTAAAATTATAACAAAAATACAATTAACATACATTGTACGACGTTTTACGAAGAACTAGTACTCTAATATAATCAGCGTTTCATATTTTTAATAATATCTTGGTTAATTTTTAAACTAAAGCAAGAACAGTTTCTTATTGCTAAGTAATCTTTTGCGTAAAAGATACCTTCGAGAGTTCTGTTGTCTAATCTATTTTTATATTAAATTTTACTTCAATTGACTGTTGAGAATATTCGTTCGACATTTTCTGAAGAAATGGGAAGACTTATTTTTGAAACTTTTGACCATAATTTCTCACAGCTAAGTTTATCTAGAGTTGTAAAATGATCACGGAATTTTATAAAACAGAGTTCCCTAAATTCGTTATTTAAATTTTGAATATCCTTTTCACTAATTAAATTTGGAAAATTATGTATTAAGCCTTTTAGAGAATAAAATTTTCTTTTTATAATTTACAAAGGGTCAAGACATGAAAACTCTTTTAAAAACGTATTGTTAAAATCAAATCGTTTTAATATTTGTTTACATAACTCAATGTAAAATGCCACACTGTTTTCAATAAATTCATTTTTTTCATTTGCAGTGAGCTTTGAACTAGAAATCTTTTGTTTAACAAAAACACCCAGATAGACTTCTTCGCTGTGTAGAAATAGACTTTTGTTTTCAAAGTCAAGGTCGTTATTGAGACTCATGTTCGCATATTCTGTTTGTATAAAATTGTCTAAAATTTTAAAGTAAAGGCGTTGCAGTTTCTCATACATTCTATGTATTTGACAGGATGAGCTTTGAAAAAAATTGTTTTGTTTACAACAAGCTGATACAAAACTTAACTTTTCTACACAGAGAACAGAAATTCGTTTTGAGAACCGAATTCGTTGCCAATCGAATTTTGTCGGTTGTGTGTATTATATTGAATTCGGTTGTAATAACAGAATGAATGTGGCACTCACAACTGTTTAAAAAAATAATTCTTGGGTGACTATAAAGTACTATTGTGAATGAAATAAAACAATAAAATATGTTAGTATTTACTTTTATTTTAAAAATAAATTACAGGAATAATAATACACTTTATAAATTTCATGTTTAGAGCCTTCCTTTACATCATGATCCTTCTTTACGACATATGTATGTAGTTTCTTCAAATTTTCATCCCATACCGCCAGTTTTGCTGCTGCGAAGTGTATATAACATTTCAGAATTTTTTTAATTTACAAATATCTTTGTAGGATTGATTTTGAACTTACCTTTCTTCAACATTGGAGAACTTATCACTACTAACAGTATATCTATCTTTGTATTTTTAAACTGAAATATTGATTATTTTTTTTTATAATGTGTACAAATTCATTTTTATTATGTCAAACATTTTTCGATTTTAAAAGACACAATTGATTTTTATGATTCTAACTACCAAAATTTGGTATGCAGTAGTAATGTGCTGAATAAGTTTAGTTGTATCTTCCATTTAATACAATAGATTTTAGTAAATACACAAATCGGTAACGATAACTTCTTTAAGAGCTTTTACAACCAACATTTGGACGCAAATATCATATGTTAGCTTTTAGTGTTAAAAATTAGTCAAAATTATAATTTATTTATATTAAAAATCAAAAAATTATATTAGTAATTAAATTTTAAGCATATCAACTGAATTTTAACCAATCTTTTTTCTGTGTGTATGTAGTACAATTACAATGAATACATTACACACTTGAATAAATAAATCATAGTTTTTATAAATTAGAAATCATAATTTAAGAAAAAAAAAATAAAAATCATTAAATTATATTTTGGTTCAAAAATCATCAAAAATATGATAAAACCATCATTTTGGCAACGCCGCGGTGCGCCGGCTGTAGACGTTAAAATTAATTTTTTACGTTTTAGCTATTTAGCTTAATTACACTTGTAGGTAATGAAAGGTTATAATTGTAAAAAAAATTTTATCAGTATTTAGTACAAATAGAAGTAATACACAGAGAAAAGAGAATCGTCATGAGAACCGAATTTGTTGCCAATCGAATTTAGTCGGTTGTAGTTATTATCTGAAATTAGCTTAAATGGACTGAATAATGCGGTGCTTCCATTTATTTTAAAAATTGGTTCGATTATCGATAAAAAATATTATTGTGAATTAAATAAAACAACTTTTCATTTTCACATTTATCTTTATTTAGGAAAAAGAAAAAAAAAACATATAATACACTTCATGACTGTAACATGAACTTTTGCCTTAGCGGTAAGCAGTCCCATTTCCTTACGCTTTCATACTTTTTACTTTAGATGCCATTGTCTCTCGTTTTACATTCCATACTTCATGCTTCTACACTGCGAAGTAAATAAAACTTTCGAAAATCAAGATTATTTACACATGTGTCTAACTCACCTTTTAGCATCAATTCAGAAATTTTCCGAACTTTTAATAAATCTTATTGCAGAGTTATGTATGTATATATAAATTTAAATATTTTTCAAATTTCAATATTTCTTAAAAAATATTTATTTTTGGTATGTCAAGAAATTCATAAGAAATAACGCAATCGATATTTGTAGTTCTGACTACCAATATTAGGGTTTTGATACTTGTGCTGAATAAGTTTCATTGCATCTTCCAATAACCAGAATAGATTTTAGTAAAGACACAAATTGGTTAGGTAAACTTTGTTAACTGTTGTTGTGACCAACCTTTAAGATCTAATATAATTTGTTAGTTCATAATACAAAAAATATGTCAATATTATATTTAATTTATTATAAAAATTAAATTATAATGTTAGCAGTAGAATTTTGAATATTTTAACTGATTTTTCACCAACATTTTTTCTGTGTGTAAATTAAAAATAAAGAAACATTAACAAAATAACATTCGAATTCTGTTTTGAGGTTATAGGGCTTGTAGAGCAGTTACAGTTAAGTTGTAGTATTTCATAAACTTATAAACCGCACTCGACATGTGCGCCAATGAGAAGACTCTCTGCTTTATAAAAATAACAACTGCAGAACAATTTAACGTAAAAATAAATCAATAATTAAAGAAAATATTGACAATAAAAGATGAAAACTTAAACAAATTATAAAGTTCATATTAAACTGAATTAAACATGATGTCATATTTTACGAGGGCTGCTCTATATATTTCTGGCCTAATAGTGAAAATGCGAATATTTATAATCAAAAATGGTTTTATTGTTTTTCAAAGTATTCTCCAGCATGATTTATACACTTTTGCATGCGCTCAAACCAGTTGTCGAAGCACTTTTTCCACTCCGATTGAGACACCTCTAAAACATGGTTTTTGAATACTTCAACAACTTCTTCTGGCGACGACAATCGTTGACCACGCATTTTTGTCTCGATGTACGGAAACAAGAAGAAGTCATTAGGTGCCAAGTCAGGGCTGTACGGCGGATGCCCCATTAATTCGACGTTTTGGCCGATGTGTGAGAGCTCGCATTGTCATGGTGAACAATGATTCGTCTTCTCTTGTTGGTTTTTCGAATTTCTCCGATGACTTCAGGCAAACAAATTGTAGTGTACCACTCAGAAGTGACCGTCCTACGTTGCTTAAGCGGAACAGTCGCCACATGACCAGTTTTGCCGAAGAAACAGGCGACTATTTGCTTCGAAGTGCTTCTTCCACGAACAACTTTCGTTGGATTTTGCTCGTCTTTGAAGACCCACACGGTCGATTGTTGTTTTGTTTCGGGATCATACGCATAGATCCATGATTCGTCACCTGTGACGATCTTATAAACGTCTTTTGAAGCACCGCAATCGTATTTTTGCAACTTTTCTTTGCACCAATCGACACCAGCCTTTTTTTGAGCGACTTTCAAATTGTTCGGGATCCAACGGGAACAAACCTTTTTTACGGCCTGGTGTTTATGCAGTATCGAATGTATGCTGGTGGAAGAAATGTCCAAGGATGTCTCTATCTCTCGGTATGTCGCATGTCGATCTTGCATTATGAGTTCACGCACGGCATCAATGTTTTCTGGCACAACAGCCGTTTTTGGACGACCTTTACGGAATTCGTCTTTGAGCGAGCTTCGTCCACGATTAAATTCATTATATCAATTTTTCACAGTGATATAGGATGGTGCTTCATCGCCATATAAAGATTTAAGTTCATTAAGATTAGATTTACTGCCTGGCCCACGATATCGACTGCTATCGTTCGCATGGATTTTCAACGACAAACATCTGATTTGCGCCCCACTTAAAGTTTTCAACACGACAAGTCGATCGACAACAAATGCGTACAAAAACGTAATCATTTTCATACAATTTTGCGCCCCAATATGAAATGTCATGCGATCATAAATGTCAAAATCAGTCACTTGTGTTGTGGTTGTCGACAGACACAAAAGGAAAAAAATTTAACAAAAGAAACCACAAAACAGTTTATTGTTTATGTTAAAAATTTTATAATGGAAAATAAATGGTAAATATAAAATTAGTAATAATATTATACAATTTAAACTAACAAAAATTATTTGTTTAGCATAAAAAAATTAAGTTTGAAGCAGCTGCAGGTTCTTGTAGAATATATGGAAGCAAATCCAGAGTTCGCAAGAGGATCTGCTGTTTATGGAAGCAACAAACTCTCAACGGAAGAGCAGTGGGTAAAGCTCACCAAGAAACTGAATTCGCATTGGCCACCAATGTGTAGCGTTGTTGAGTGGAAAAAGGTAAGGAACTGTGTAAATTAGCTGCGCCGAATTGTTCGTAGAACACAGCCAAAAATATCTACAACAATTTTAAAAAAAATATAGATGTTTCCATTTTTTATAAAATAAAATTTTACTGGTGCTAAAATTTTGCATTTTTATTGCCTAATTTACTTGTTTTACCGATTTTTATTTTCAAACAAGCGTTTAACGTCTGAAATAGTTATTGTTTCAATATCATCAACTGACAATAAGTAAATTAATTACGTTAAAAACGTAATTCCTGGCGACCGACAAGTCGAAAGATAGTGGGGCCCGTATTATAACGATAACGAGTGACTTGTTGTCGCTCGCTTTAGTTATCAATCGACATCGTGGGCCAGGCAGTTAAATTCATTAGAAGCTTAGACAAAATAAGACCGACATTGCCGGTGTCCCATCAAGATATAATCCACTGTTTTCCTTAGAGGGGCAAGTGGTAAAATTGTTAAACTTGACAGATGCCATAAATAGATTATCGGACGCACTTTCCTTCGGGCAACAATTGCTTCTAAGAAATCCTACCTGTATCCTTTCATTTTGCTCACAGCAAACACAGAGTGCCACAGAATCCATTTTTAATATTTTTAACAGAATTTCCTACATAAATTTTATAAACAATTTTTACAGCCAAACGCAAACAATTTATTTATTTTTATTTTGACATTTGTTGACACTGAGGTTTATTTGAACAGCGTTGCCACGATTTGAAATAAACTGCGAATGCTATTGCGAAAGTCTAACAGAATACCAATTTTCTTTCGCATCGCATTTTATTTGCGCATCGCGTTAATTTTCGCATCACAATTCAGAATAAGCCTCCAATATTATTTATGATCTGATATATGCAAAACTACAAGAAAGTAATGAAATGAAAAAAATTTGAAAAGTCGGAGAGGAAGCTGGTGGAATCAGACAGGAGATAGAATTACTCATGATATAAAAACAGAAGGTAGTTCCACTTCAAAAATTTGTGACGTTTGCGGGAATTATTTGAAATATATTTTTTGTAAACAACACAATTTGCGTTGCCACAGATATAAAAAAGAAAAAAAATATTTTGAAACTATTTAACAAAATATGTGTAATTAGTATAATAAATATAAAGAAAACTCAAATCTATTTACTATAAATATAAATTACACAGAAACAAATCCTTTGACTCTAAAAAGACAGTTTATACAAATTTGCTTATTATCATATTTAGTTAAAAATACAATTGCAGAGTAAGATTTTTACCGAATTAAGCAATTTAATTAATAAAAGTTTTAAAGATTGATATTTATTTTCACGTAATTAATAATTAAATATACAGGCATGTCACAAATTCCGATCGGAATGGTTTTAAATCAGTATTAACAATTCCGATCGATTTTGTGTTACCTTCTTCAGATTCCATTCGATTTTGATTAGCAATACGCGCACACTAAAGTAATCAACAAGACTAATCTTAATAAGGACACATTATGAAAGTAAATTTGAAATTCGCAAATAACAGAATTTCAAAGAAAGTAACTTTGAAATTTAAAAGTGGTTTCACTCCGAAAAAATCTTTCGTTTTTCGTTTTCTATAGAACTAATTTGCGGAATTGAAATCACTTCCGATCGGAATTGAGTTCTGTGACATGTCTGACAAGTTCATAAGCAAACTGTGTTTCAGAGCGTTTTATAATGATATCAATATTGTTTATATAAGTTTTTAAGTCCTTAGCATTAGCTAAGTACAAGTTTTTTTAAATTAATAAAAAACGACAACAGAATAAGTTTTATTATTATTAACAAGCAGTTTTTTATCTTTTTACACAATTTTAATTTTTATGTTCGAAAAGCGAATACAAAAAAATTGTCTTCCTGAAAGAAAAAAATATTTTTGTAATATTAGTATCTAACATTAAATGTTTGCATATGGGGACCAGTAAATTAAGAAAAGTTAAATATAGATATAAAGGCCACCCTCAGATAAAACGTTCACGTATATATAATTTTGATCGCTTTCCTCAAAGGTTTGAGAATCCAATTCCTTTTACCGCATTTTTAAATAATATATCCCGAAAAGTTTTCAAGTCCATCCTATCCTATTTATTTAAAAGATTTATATGCTCGTTTTCTCCTTGTTCCTTTAGCTAGTGATAAAATGTAAATTTTGCCGAAAAACAAAATAAAGTAATGTATCTCCATTTGTTTTTTTTTTCACCAACCAGTATTTTGCTAATTATGTTATACATTTCGAGGCTTAATGTTTCGTTTATATTTGAAAACTCGATTAGTTATCTTGAAAATCTATCACTTTTGTTTCATTACCTAATTAATTAAGACGTTACTTTGAAAAAAAAAATATTATTTTCATTTACAAATAAGACCGAAACCTGTACCTGTTTAAGCCAAAACTGAAATTAAAAATTTTATTCCATATTCTACCTTTTGTAGTCTGAAAAAACAGTTTTTTCAATAGTACATTTTTCTTGTCCAAAACAATGTCATTTTTCCTAAAATGCAACGAAATTGTTCGAAGTTTGAAAAATCTTACAGAATTCTTGCAGAAACGTCTTTTACTAATGCAGCCCGAAAAAAAGGCAACAATTTCGCTAAATTTTTATTTATTTTGTTTTATTTATTTAATAAAATTTGTTTATGATTTTTATATTATGTATTTCTTTCTTTTAAAATTTCATATAAGTTAAAAAAAAAACAAACAGGAAACCGGGATCTTACAAATTTATATGGTAGCACAAATTTTCATAATCCCGCAAACGTCAGAACGTTAATATGGCGACGAAAAGAGAGAGTGGAACTACCTTCTATTTTTATATCATGGAATTACTTTCCCAAACAAAGTAATTATTATTTCTCATATGTATATATTAAAAACTATGATAACAGGAGTAGGCGTACCATATTTATAATTGTATGTATATTTATGTATTGTATAATTTAATTTTTAAATTTTAACCCAGCTAGCATTTGGAAGATTGTTTTTGCAAAAATCACCAAAGTGAGTCTTTTAAGACTACCCAAGATGACTTAAAACTGATTAATCTGTTGTGCGTTAAAAACGAGAATCGAATATAATTCCGACAAACGCAAAGAAAGTGACTTGTTTAAAAAGCAAAAATTACAAAAAGCAAGTGCTTGAAATTAGACTGTTTTTAAAATTATTTTAGAGACATATTAAACGCAGTCTAACGATGAAAAAATAATTCAAATACATATTTTATTTTTATTTTTTAATTTTCGTAAAAATACATATGTATGTTACTTCGTAAAAAAAATAAAGACACAAATATAAAATTTATTTTTTAAAATTTTTTTGAAATTCTTTTTTTTAAATTTGAATTTTAAGAAAATTAGGAATAACATGCTAACGAATGTAACAGTACGTCTTGACAAGTAATTGATTTGTTCGCACATGAACAAAACGTCAGCAGATTAGGTTACAAACCTTTGTTCACGTTTGTTTGCGTGAAGAAAACTTGGCGATGTTAATGCTTCGTTTTCTCGCTGTTTGAACACGACATGACATCGACAATGATGGTCTACACAAGCCAATTTAATGTGCGCACATGAAATTGTTCAATGTTTGAACAAATCAATGGCTCGTCAAGACGAAGTGTAATAAAAAATAAGCAAAACGTTGTTTGCAATGTTTCATTTTAAGAAAAAATATAATTAGAAATGTTCGTATAATATGGTTCGAAGAAGACTAGCATACGGCTAAAAATATTATCAAAAACTGATTTGAAAAAGTATCGTATTTGATTATAAGTGCGATTGAAAACAGTACCGAAAATGAGTCGAAAAGGCGAGTCATAAGGGACTTGTTCAGAAGAGTCGCGGCTAGGGTACCATTTTCTACCGACAAAACAATAATTTTCGACTCTAAAACGAGCGCATAAACGATTATTTTAATCGTGTAGCAGAGTCAAAAGAGACTCGAATGTGATCAATAATTCAAAAAAATGCTAGCTAGGAATTTTGATAATTTTTTTATTTTAAGACGATGGGCGTCACTTGAGTTGCTATTTCTCATACATTAAAAAGTATATGTATTTACTTACGCTTATAACGAGTATTTGATACTGATAATACAAAATGTATTTGAAACTGATAATACAAAATATTTTGTTATATTGCGAAAGTTTGGAGCGATGTTATCTTTAATTGTTTTGCACAGAACAAATTACGTATAAATAATTTTTATTTTAACAAACATTTGTTTTAACTTAACTGTAAATTTTATTAACGTTTTAGTTGTGTTCACTACGAAAATTATTTTTTTCACAGTAAAGATTTACAAACTTGTGTAATTAATTTTACAAATTGTGTAATAAAAAAAGAGTTTGAATTTTATGAATTCAATAACTGGATATGAAAATTATTTTTTTCCGCATTCAGTCGTTATAAAGCAGGCCGAAGCACGAAGCAACCTTTACAAATATACAAACTTCTTAGAAGCCCATAAAATTCAAATTCTTTCATAAACAGGTGGGCAATGCTGCGCTGACAGTTATTTGATTAAAAATACTTAATTATACTTGAAATTAAAAGAAATGTACTTCAGTCAAAATCTTAAAATAAAAAATAAAAAACATCCTGAAAGTATGCAATGATGACAGTGGTATAAAGAAAATAATAAAACGCAGTACTGTAATATGAAACGTTTTCTTGAATAATATTCTATTCTTGAGTTCTCATTTGGTTAAAGAATTTTGAGTATGAGTATTTTTCGTTTCCAAAAGTTTCGGCCAAAGGTTTCCTTATAGCGTTAGATGAGAGACATGCGCCTTAAAAGCAAACAAGATAAGCTTTCCATATTTGCTCTTCTATTTATTATTAAAATTATTCACCAACCACAAAACACAACACTAACTTATATTTAATTTTTTTATATTTTTTACAGGCTCTAAATATTCTATATTATATTTGGATATATCCAGTTGCACTTCGATACCATGTGTAATGAGTCGAGGTTCTTCTGTTGAGGTGAATGTATTATTTGACGATGACAGTAAGTATAAGAAATCAAAAAGAAAATAGAATATAAAATCAATATGTTTTATGAACAAAAACTTACAAAATTCAATTTTATAAACGTGATTCAGAGTTAAAGCGACATACGTTTACACAACAACAAGATAGTAATTATTTGTTGATTTTCAAACTGAAAAAGACGTTGTCGAAGAATACTATTCTAATATTCCAATTTTCAAAAAATCTGTTTAGGAATAGTTTGTTTACCTTTAAAGTCGCCTCCTGTATCGTGTATCAGGTATTCAATTATTTAATAGTAATCAAACAGCAAATATTTTATAGAATTGGTAAATGTCAAATATGCATCGTATACATACGTCAAGTTGAAAGAAGAAGATCCAAGGATTGTGTAAAAATATTTCTACTGCTTAATTTTAGTTTAGGATTAGATTTTTCTTCCATCATGTACAGTTTTTTGTCAAGTTGCGTAGTAAATAATAAAGCGGCCGAACTCATGCATATTTTGCTATAGCTCAAAAAGTGAAATAAATTAATTTTTAAATGATCTGAAAATTCTTCATTTGCTCAACAGGAAATTGTTAAGGTACACTTAGCCGACCGTAAATGTAGAAATGTAAATGTAGATGTGTCAGCTGATCAATTTTTGTTATACGAAGAGCTATGCAAATGCTTAGCCGACTGTAATGTCACTTAGTCGTAACGTTTCAACCTGCTGAAAATAGAATTTCAATACGAGGTTACGTGACAGATGTAGCCAGTAATGGTAAATATTATCATAAATTGAAGTGAAGTACAAACTGCCTTTTCAAGTACTTATTTATCCTTTTTTACTTAAACTTTTAAGTTGTTGTTAAATTTTATCGCACACAACATAATTTCAAAGAAAATATGAAGTTTTCTTTTCTAAATAGCCTTGAAGCCACACGTTAAACTTTTCCTATACAGTTTCTGAATTATTCAGAAATTAGTGACGAAAAACAACATTTGCAGAAAAACATCAGAAAGTTTTTTTATGTATAAAAAGAAAATGGCCAAACCATAGCGGTACCGTTATTCCTAAAGGTAGACATATAACGAATAGAAGAAGAACTAAAGTGGCATTTAATCGTTATAATTGAAATGCAATTTTTAATATGGGCAAACTGTTAAACCGTTATAGACAGACGGTTGAAATTTACAAAGATCTTGATTGCTAACACAAAGTCTACAAATGGGATTACCTCTGATATAAGATGGGAGAAAACGTCGGCAGAGCATTTCTCCATTTTGTTCTTAATATCGTACAAGGGGAATACGTATTTCTCTTAATCTTATAAGAATTCAATAACTACTGATAGCCGCGTAGAAAACACCGTCTTGCAACTAATTGAAAATATTCCTATTTATAAATGTTTTGATCATTTTGTTTAAAAACTAAATATATTCTTTTTACAAAATCGTTTTATGAATTGAAATTATTTTGGCTTAAGTTCATTTTCCAAAGAAAACAAGAAAAATTCGACGCTAGAAGAATGAAATGTTGCACTTTCTGCACTTTGCTGCACAAATACATACTTCTTTTGTTTTTTTTTTTTTTTTTTGAATATTTGACAGTTCATCTCATAAGATTGTTCCTACGAAATATCTCATAACAACGCTCTCATAAGAATTCTTATAAGATTGCAATAACACTAATTTTAAGTCTTCACGTAACAGAATTCTCTCAGCGATAGATTTTGACGTTCTCATCTCAGATGTTATCTCTAATGTAGACCCTATGTAAGTCTACTACAACAGGAAGTATGTAATTTGAGTTTGGAAGTTAAAGGGTGGTGATGTTATTGCCAAAATGCTGAACAGTGCAATGAGTATAATGTTTGGAAATGGAATATAAAGGGTGTCCCAATCGTTAATGTAATTTGATGTATGTGGCCATACTCTTGAACCGTTATAAACCGACAGATAAAATCTCTTTTGAAGTCGGTTTTTTTTTGCAAGAATTATATCCTTAAATGACCTTCGTTAAGCATTTTGAAAATAAAAAATTGAATAATTAATTGTATTTGTTTGAATCATTACCAGGTGACAATACCAGTTTTTTGAAACATCATGCACGCTGGATTTTTAATGCCATTAAGACTGAGGCTTATATAACACCCGATGTATGTGATGGTGTTCATAATTGTTTGTCTAAATATGTCGAGGGAAAACTCTATAAGGCAATAGTCGAAGTTAATAATTCATTGCCAGCGGTAAGTTTTATCAATATAAAACGTTAGAGGTGAAGATAAATTGGTACGTAAAATCGTCAAACCTCTCTGTTTCAATTAAAAAAGTTATTAATTTTGCTACGATATTAGATTTAATACCCACACAAAATTGAAAAAAACTCCTTATAAAATTTATAAGTTATTTTTGCTATCCACACATAGCTTAATTCTTTTAATTGGCTTGTAACCAACACGTACATAAACATTAGTATAAAACAAAAAAGTTAATGTATCTTTCCATATTAAAATAATTTAGACGTTTTAACTCGCCTATAAGAAAAATCGCAGTAGCGCGCGGTATGGTAGCATTAAGCATGGCACCAAACGGAGAATTTGTCTATCTTGAGGGTTACACGATCAAGCTTTGCCTTCCAAGTTTTAATACATTGACAATTTTTTACCAAACCCTCATACTTTTAAAAATTAAAGCTAACGTGCTTTCAATTTTTTTTTATTGAGGGTTTCAATTTATGTTTTTTTTTTCGTTTTTATACCCTTCACCACAAAAAGTGGAAAAACGGTATATCTAAATTTGACATTCCGTGTGTAATTTCTACAATATCCATTTCCGACCGCATAATGTGTATACATATATTCTGACTTCTCATGCATAGCGAAGTCGACTGAGCGATGTCCATCCGTCCGTCCGTGTTAGTGTTAGTGCAAAAGCAAACTTGATTTCAACAAAAAATTTTCAAAAGAGGTGCTATTGGAAATCAGCAAGATTGGTCTATGTTCTTAGACGCAGCGGGCAACACATCACGCCTACCTCTAATTTTTCCATACTTTTTGAAACAATGCGGTAACTCCAATCAAAAATACAAATATATGGGGCGATAAAGAATTAAAAAATAAGAAAAAACATCAAGTGAAAAAATAGGCGCTCGCCAATATTTTCAGAGTTACGGGACTCTGAAATTTTTAAATTTTTTTTACATATCTATATAATTTTATATAATTATATAATTTTAAAGCTTTTGAAGAAATCTTTAAGGAAATACTAAAATTTTTTAAAAATGTTCCAATGTCATTTTTATGTAAAATTATATTTACGCAGTACCAAATTTTTATTTATTTTTTAATTATCTGTCACCCCAATGTTTGTTTTTTTGATTGGAGCTACTTCACTAAACTAAACTTACATAGATGGTGAAGGGTATATAATATACTCTTACTTGTTGTTTTTATAAATAGTTTGCCGCCATAAGCTTTTGCCATATTGACAAAAAAAAAAAAATGCTTTCAAGTTGCGTGCAGCCTACTTGACAGCTGTCAATTTCAATAAATTTTAACAAGAAGTATGAGTGAAAAACTTGAAAGGAAAACTTTATCGTGTGGCTTCAGGGTATGCAATACTTTTAGGAATAACTTTTTAAAGCCTAAATAAGAAACCTTGTAAAAAATAGGTCGACTTCTAGCATGTCTAGAGTTAGTTTAGTTGAAAAATTGGTTGAATTTTTGTACTACATAAAGGCGGAAAAAACTGCACTGGAGTGTAAAACGTGAAAACTAGGTTTAAGGTCTTTTATTTAAGCTTGAAAAATTTTTTATGTTTGTAAATTTAGTTTTTTATATTAAGTGGAGAAGTAGGAATTTGTCTTTTTATTAAAATAACACATTAATTTTGTTAAATAATAAATATGTTTGTATATATTTTGCAGATCTCTGGTACCATGTTATGGGAAACGATGAACGAATTTAATCAAGAAGTTCTTTGCTTTAAAATACCA
Organism: Gymnosoma rotundatum; assembly: GCA_916610165.2. Taxonomy (NCBI): domain Eukaryota; kingdom Metazoa; phylum Arthropoda; class Insecta; order Diptera; family Tachinidae; genus Gymnosoma; species Gymnosoma rotundatum. The sequence continues at coordinate 64,628,732 of OU744336.1, forward strand.
GTTGTTGTTACAATGTAAATTATTTCTATTCATGTTTCAAGTTATTATTTGTTTTAAATAAAATGTTTTTTTTTTAATTTCGATGAAAGACTGAATTTTGTGACAAATAAAAATTGATTAAGAAATATATTTTTTTTTATTAAATATTAAGCCATGACCAATAACGGCATATGGGTTGTGTAAGAAGCTGTATAAAAGTATTTTTGTTTTTTAAAGGACTTAAAATAACAGGTTGAGGGTATGACATTATTTATTTGACTTTTGGTATCTGGCAACTCTGATTGGAACCCACATATCTAGAATGTGTCCTGTGAGGAATTTGGTATCAGAAAATAAACTTAATAAAAATTTTGGCAAACAAAAAATTAAAATATTATTTTTTGTGTATATAAAAAATTTTTTTCTCAAAAATTCTATTTTTTTTTCTTCAGTCGCCCCCCGAGAACCCATTTATGCGCAGGATGTCTAAAAAAAATTCGGAAACTACTGAAAACCAATCGTTCTAGAATAGTTGGCTATTTAAATGCTAAAAAAACCGCGTGCAATTTTTTTTTTTTTTTTGTATATCACGCTACTGTGGCGCCGGTTAACAACGAATCGAGTTTTATTTTTTTCATAATATTCTTTCTTTTTGGAAACACAGAATATATGACAATAATTTTCTTATGTAAAAAATTATCTAAATCCAGCTTGCCGAAGTAGTATTTGCTGTACCTGCAACACAAGTATCTGTAGAACGTCCATTTAGTGCACTTTCTACAGTCTTGATTAAGTTACGATCTAAGTTATCAAAAAAGTCTTTATCTAATGTATTATTAACAATATTAAACTTTGGCTTACTCGACTGCTCAAACCTTAAAATAGAAAACAGTGAGTAACAAGAGTTTAATTTTGTCCCAAACAGAGAAATTCACATACATATTTTGTTTATAAATTTGTATAACTATTAATAAATTATTACAATGAATAAATTATGTATTAATAGGTTTTTTCGATTGCTAATGGATAATTTATTGTCTATCGTATATGTTCTTTTATGCCGTCCGTACACGAAGTTATGTTCAGTTTTTCCTGTACATTTTTTCCGTACACGTACTTAAAATAATGTACATTCAAAGTTATATGTCTTTCATGTACGTTTTTAGACGTACACGTACATAAAGAATTGCTACAGTCGCACATTCATGTACGTGTACGTAATTAAATATTTTAATAAAACACGTTCATGGAGGCGTACGGAAAATTTCAAAATTTAATTGTTATGAAAAGAAAAAAACATGTGTGGTTTGGTTCAAGTTGTGTTTTTTCCATTTATGTACGAGAATTTTGTACAGTGTGTGTACTTTTCCGTTATTTTGTTTATGTTCAATGTTTTTGTCAAAATATTAAAATATTTTCAAGGCGAATTATTTTAATAGGTGGCATCGTTGTGGCAGCTGATTATTTTAAGCTTAATTTTTTAATGTGCAGAGCAGCTGTAAAAAGTTTATTATTTTATATTACAAAAGTTCTTTTTTTATTTAATTTAAATTAGAATTGTGACAAGAGTTTTAAATCAATTTAAAAAACAAAGCTTATTGAAAACGTTATTAAAAAGGGTAAGAAAAAAGTAAAATAAATAATTATGTTTTAAAGTTTCCCATATATTTAGGTGCTTTTCTTTTTGTTGTTGTATTATTGTAGCGGCGCTGTCACCTAGTATTAATTCGCCTTGATAATTTAAAAAAAATCAAAAAATTTGAAAAAGTCAGAAAAGAAAAGTTTTATAAAATAAAATTTTAAAAGCAAAAAATAGAATATGAATTTTTGCTTCATACGCCGGATAAAGTACAAACTTGTTAAAGAAATATAAATTGAATTCAGATTGTTTTTGTAGCGGTGCGGCCACCTTTTATTAATTCGTCTTTCTTTTAAAGCAAATATGACAACGACTGTTGTATTAATTTCGTTATTTAGTTTCTGTAAAAGTAAAATAAATTTAGGAATACAAAAAAACTACTTGCTGTCATCGCATACTTCTTATGAAAAGCAGAAAATACCCACGGGATTCAAAACAGCTCACAGTGACATGAAATTAAAAAGGATAAATGTAAAACGACTCTAAGAATTTTCAGTTAAGTGACATTCGTAGAGCAGGACCTTGGCCTTTCAAAACGTGTTACATTTGTATATGCCTTGCTTTGTTACGAGTTCGTTTTTTAAGACGTCAAAGTTAACAACCTCGTGTGTGAAAAAAGCTTCATAGTTTATAATGGCATGAAATTCCTTGAGACGAAGTCTCAATTAACAGTTTGGTAAATGAACTTAACTCTGGGCTTACTTTCGTTGTCCCTCGGATAATGTCTGTAATTTCTTTTTGCTCTCTTGATTCAATGTAGTTCTCATTTAATCAATTTGGCTTTTGATATAAGACTCTTAGGTATTCTATACAAAATTTGGCTAAAATCCACTGATGCTTTCCCGACAGTAATACATTTTATTTTGTAGATTTAAATAATAAATATTTCATGAGAATATCATTATATATCATCAAATATTTATATTTGAAGGAATCAAGTTAGTTATTGAGCAAATTCAATAATGCTGTCGAAATTTGTGTATTCATTGTTACACAAAGACTTCTTAACTAAAGAACGAATTTCAAGTGAAGTTTTAATATTTTACTTAATTTCTGTGCTTTGGATATATTTTTTTGATTATATTTTTTTAAAGAAATCAGAAAAACTTAAACACTTTTCTGGATCGCAACATCCGTCAGCAGCATGTTTCGGTATTTTTCTACCTGAGGTAGCATACGTTGTAAACATCAAAGACACCAAAAAATTCAAGTCACAACAATATGGGGAAGATCTCATTGTAAACACCTCTATTTATTTCTATTGTAATTCTTTAGTGAAACAATTGCTTTACCTAGGTATTAATTTACAGTTCTTAAAGTTTAACCGATAATTTCTGTTTTATTGCACCGTTCTTTGCAATTATGCTGTAAACACATTCGAGACAGCAGCTACCGACTGCAAAATGTCAAAATTAGAATGCATGTGTTTATATGAGAATGATTATTTTGTCAACAGCAAGGCAACAAGGCGGCAGGTTGTTGTCTAGGCTGAATTCGCTGCAGTAGTCAAATTAAACTAATTTCTATTTTTGTTGGCGACAATAAACATTTAAGTGATGTCAGTACTATAACACATGTAAAATAAAAGGTGCTTAAAATCACTTATTATGAAAAAAGAAAAGAACAATAAAAATTTAAAATAAAAATTATTTATTTAAAGATTTAAGTTTAAATCTATAATAAAACTGTAACAGGATAATTTTAGTACATGAAATATTTAAGGAAAAAATTGTTGCTGGTGAAGTATAATAATTGATTTGGAATACAAAATACCTATCTATTGAATTTTTATCTGTCTCACATAAGTGCTGCTGGATAGATTTGAGTAAAATTTTGTAAAGAGAACTCTTAGGACCTTGGTTCAAAAATGGATTTTTTTTTCGTAGAAAAATAGAGAAACAAATATAAAATCACTTAATTTTACCGGTATAATTGTACTTGAACAGTTATCGGCACATTTTAGTTTTGTATAGAGAAATATTTTAACCTTTTTTACATACTTTTTAATAATTACTTAAAATATATTTTTCGAAATTTAAATTTAAAAAAAATTAGAAATGCCACACTGACGCATTGTCATGGCGGAAGTATACGAAGAATAATTGTAAAAATTTTAAAGGATTGTATTAAGGTGTATATAAAACTAAAATTCATTTTTGTGTGGACAACATTTAGTTAAAAATTTACTTCTGTTCTTAGCACTTATATTAATTTCAATTGTCGTATGGGACATCTGTAAATATTTAACACGATTGGTTTTAATATATATCATAGAACTGTTGTTTTTTGTATTTTTATTTAAGTGGACAAGCAACCACGTGTTTTTTATACTGAGATTATTATTGCTTCTACAATATACTTCAATATATTTTCAATTTTAAAGACAATCCAAGCGAAAAATCGACGTAGCCCTTAAGAGTATTATTTTACTCTTCTAATAATAATAATTGAAATATATATTAATTTTAAATCCGATTTGCTTCTTTAAAAACTGCTAAAGTGACATCACTGAAATACAATAAAATTATATTTTTATTATGTAGCTGCTGCCTTCAAAATAATTATGTAGCTGCGTACAAGGCGACAAATGTTGCTAGCGTCATTTGCTGTCGTGTGTTCGTGTATCTTGCTGCGGCGAATGTGTTTACAGCTTTAGTTGAAACTGCTAATTATATTAGTAACTTAGTAGTTAGAAAAATATTAACATTTCCTTTCTTCTCAAAATGCTTAACAGTTTCAAAAGTTACACTGTAAATCAAAATTAAACTTTTTTTTTACTATTTTAAGTCTATATGAATTTTTTAAGTGGGCTCTAGGTTATAATTTACTCTTATATAATTTTTAATAATTTTATAAATTTTTTTTACTATCAATGTTAATTATTAGCAATAATCAACTTTTAAATACAAAAGAAAATTTTTCAAATAATAAAAGTTCAACGTAAATTCGTTAAAACTATTGCTAAAGAAAGTTTAAAACGAAAAAAAAATTAAAAACATTGTTTACTTAATCGTCATTATCATAATGTTTGAAGTTTAGTCATACATAATCGCCATTAATAAAAATAGCAGCAATTTTTTAACATTAATGTAAGTTAACAGTGTGCTAACATTAACAACATAATCTGCTGCTGCTGCTAATGCTAGTGCCTGTTTGCCGGTTGCCGGCTGAATACAACAAACAATCGATGTTTAATTGCACACATATAGCAGTGGCAGAGAAGCGCACTGTTGGTGACAGCAGACGCAGTTGTTTTCAAAATTGCGATCGATCAGTTGGTTTTCGCAGGAGCAACAAATTGGTTGTTCGAACGGGTTAAACTAATAAATAAATAAAAAAGCAACAAACAAATAACAAATAAAAAAACAACAAAAAGTGTTTAAAAAACCATCCACAAGACGATCTAATTAGAAGTTGAGTGGAAAAAAGTGTAATAAATAAAATGTATTAGAAATAAACGGATATAGCTTTCACACAAACGCACCCACACACACACACACATGTGTGCGTATTTTAAACAAATTAATTATAAATAATAATTTTAAAAATACAATTAAAAAAACATAAATTTTAGAAAATTGCAAGTGTGTTTGCATGAGTGAGTATGTATATTTGAGTGTACGTGTGTGAATGTGTTTGTTTGTTGTCTTCTGTTTTAAATTGCATGTAATTAAATTAAACGCAATTTATCGATTTTTTTGTTTTGTTTTCTGTTGGTATAGAAGAGTGCAAATGTAACAACAACGACAAAAAGAAAAACATTACATGAAAAAAGAAAGAAAATGACAACAACAATACAACAACAGCTTTCACATAATGTGTAACGACAATCCTTTTGTATTTCTGCTGTTTTTTTTAAGTGAAATTTTAAATTAAAAAAAAAATAAAATAAAAATAAAGAAAAAATACGACAAGAACAAAACGAAGAAGACAACGAGAATTGAATATTTGAAATATTTAAATGTTTTATCATCATTGAATTGTAACGACAACTATTACTAATGCAACAACAATAAAAACAAACATAAATGCGTTAACATTCGAATTGATTGTGTGCGTTTTTCTTGTTGGTGTTATTGTTGTTGCCGTTGTTGTTCTAATTACTGTTGCCTTTCTAAGACTTACGGGTGGTTTTTGGTGGTGCTGATGGTGGTCTGGTCTGTTCTAGTCTAGTCTGTAAGTGTTTGTTTACAAGATCAAAAAATAAGAGGTCGGTCAGTCAGTTGAATAACGTCACGGGCTGGCATAAAAAATTCATAGACCAAAAAATATATATATATATATATTTATTGTTTTAACTATTTCTAATTGAACACTATTAATATTATCAGAGCTATGATCAAATTATAAAATTTATTATTAATTGATGTTTGAAAAGCATCAACTTTAAACTTTCAATTAAACATTTTCCGTTACTTTTTATATTTTAAAAGGAAAAAGTTTTAGAATTGTATGATGTGCAGCAAAAAAATGAAACAAATTATTTTATATTGCTTCTTTAATATTAGCAATAGTATATGTTTTAAAGATGTTGCAGTAGTGTGAATAACGAAAGCAACAGCATTATAGGTGTTTTTTTCTGCTTGTTTTATTTTAATTCCGTTAAAGCTTTTGGAAAAGCAGGACTTACCCTAGTGCGGACTGTATGTCTGTGATGAAAAAATTGCACAGAGCGCCAAATAATTATAAAATATATAATTTATTTAAGCAAAAAAACTCTTTTATTTACTAAATAACAGTTGAATTAATATACATTTAATATTAAAATAAAATTATATAAGAAATTGTTATGAAATAACAAAGTCGGAAAAATTTTATTGCTTAATTCAGAAGCTCCCATTAAATGAACTTTTCGTGTATTTTTTTGTGAACAGTCAAACTTATTCTATCAGTTGCTAAATAGTTTTTGCAAAAAAAAAATAACTTTAAAACGGATTTCAGTTATCAGTCTATAACAGTTTAAAAGTTTGCCCCTGCACTTTAAGTTAAATTAACTACTGGGACACCCTTTAATTTCCAGATCCGAATTTTATACTTGTTATTATAGCAGGGTTGGCAATACAGTTTCTTTTTAAATTTTAACCGTCTGCAAATGTTTAACAGTTGGCCGCATACATCAATTTACATCAGCTATTGAGAGAACTTTTGATGTATAATTTTAAATATTTGTACTTCTAATATACCAAACAAAAATGCTCAACATTTTTTCTACAGTATTAAAGAAGAAATCTCAAATTTTACAGTGATTTAAAAAGTTTTAGGATCGCGACTGCCTTCACCCTCAAAATACTTTTAATTATTTTTTACAAAAAAGTAAAATTATTTTTTTATAATATTATTTTTTTTCAAACGAATTTCTTTATCATTATAATTATAAATAAAATTTTTCTAAAAACTAATGTAAGTATCTGTAAATATAGCCTTTGACAAAAAAAAATCAATATAATTTATTTATTTGTTTAGCCCTAAAAAATATATTTTTAACCTCTCAAAACCCTAAAAAGCCAATAAAAATGTATGCAATTTGTTCAAATTCCCTGATTTTAACAAAACTTGGTCCCAAAATGACAAATCTAAAGCAAAAACCTTATGTCCGGCTAGATTGTCAAAATAACCCCCTGTGCGAAAACGACCTCTATCCATATAATTGCTTTCCGGGCCTAAGTTCGTGTACTAATCGCTGCCGTACTGGTATATACTACAGCATTAAAGCATTTGTGTAGTATAATTAATCTTGCCAAAAAGTCTCTTTAAGTACTTGGATTATCAAATTATTTTTTGTTTATTAACAAAAAAAAAGTGTATAAAAAATAGTAATGATGGTATCTTATATTGGTCAGCTGATTTGGAGCCCACACTTGGGTTTGACGAGCTGCCAAATCTTTTGTGTTGCAGATGTAGGAAACGAAAATGGAAGAGTGAAGGACAGTAAAAGATAACCAAACATAGCTTAGAAAATACGAATAGCAAACAGAGTGAAGGATAGAACGTAGACAGAGAAAAGAGCATCGTCATGAGAACCGAATTTGTTGCCAATCGAATTTGGTCGGTTGTAGTTTTATCTGAAATTCAATTTAAAGGACTGAATAAATGCGGTACTTCCGATTCATGCGATAGTCGATAACACATATTATTGTGAATTCATATATATCTTTATTTAGGAAGAGAATAAAACTTTTGAAAATCAAGTTTATTTACACATGTCTCTAACTCACATTTTAACATTATTGCAGAAATTTTAATTTTTCAAATTTCAATATTTTTTATAAAATATTTATTTTTGTTATGTCAAAAAATTCATAAGAAATAACGCAATCGATATTTGAAGTTCTGAATACCAATATTAGGGTTTTGGTACTACTCGTAAGTGCTGAATAAGTTTCGTTGCATCTCCCAATAACCAGAATAGATTTTAGTAAAGCCACAAATTGGTTAAGTAAACTTTGTTAACTGTTGTTGTGACCAACCTTTAAGGCCTAATATAATTTGTTAGTTCATAATACAAAAAAATATGTCAAGATTATATTTTATTTATTATAAAAATAAATAATGATGTTAGTAGTTGAATTTTAAATATTTTAACTGATTTTTTACCAATATATTTTCTGTGTGTACAGATATTTAAATGCAGGAAGAACTTGCAAGGAGGCTATCATGGACTGTAAGAAAGAGAGAAGTCCGAAACATAGGTAAAAGTATGTCCAAGATTGACAGAAGTCTACGTTCAAGCTCATGTCTCACGTAATGTTATCTCAAACGAATCAGACATATCAAAGCTTTTTTTTTATTCAAAATAGTAAAGACGAAGATGCTTCAAGGCAAGGCAGAAGCACGTTCTGCATAAGTTATTCTGCGCAATGTAATTTCTCAATCATTGGTTTTTAATCTACACTGCCTATTGCGTGTGACCACAATATAACTCAGTTACATAGCACAGTGGTTTTCCAAAGCGTTCAAAAATCAATATCTCCAAAACTAAAAAAGCTAGGCTCAGCTCATTTCATGCACGAAGAACTTAGGAAAAATTATTAAAATTTGTAGCCGCAGTAACCATTTGATCTTTTAAGGATTACTTGGCTTATAGATCTGTTTTAAAAATGTTTGTAATACAGTGTTTTAATATGAAAATTTGGTTATTTTAAACAAGTTTTGTAAACTTTTATTTAATTTTAATTAAAAAAGAAGTAATATATATCAAATATTAAGCAAATTTAAAACTCCTTGACCTTAATACTTCTTTTCTTTGTTGTTAAGTTTCGGGCTTCAGAAATAAATGTATCTGAACTTAAAAAGTTAATTTGGTAGAAAATAAGTTAAAATTTAATGTTTGTAGGGTTTTTCGAAACTTCTGCCACAAAATCGCGAATAACTTTTTTGATAAACTTAAGTTTTCTTTTATGACTATGCAACCACAATATACGCAATATAAACATACCTCCACTTTCAACGGACACAAACAATAAATCTCGCCAAAAAAAAAAACAACAACAAAATTTGTTAGATTCATAAAATTTAGAGTGTTATCAATAAATTTTGTGCAATAAAGCTTAAAAAAAACAATAACTTTTTGAATTTTGGCCTATGGGGGAAACCACTATGCATAGTGGGCAGTCAGCCACGTTGCCTCATTACACAATCTGGTCTGAGAAAGACTTTATAAGGCACCGTTAATTCACCACCGAAAGGTTACAGAAAGGGTAGAAGGCCATGTCATGGAGTAAAGTTACTTTCTTGGCTAGTTCAACGGCGACTTGGTTGTCGAATACGGTATCGTGCTCCTTCAACCAAGTAAGGTTGATTGCGTTTTTTTTTTACAGAAAGCGAACAGCTATTTTTTTGCAATTAAGTAACTCTTATCAAAAAACAAATATGTATATAGGACGATAAAGATTTAAAATATAAGAAAAGCCTCGTCCATATTTTCCGAGTTACGGGCCTCTGAATTTTTAAAATTTTTTTAAATATTAATATAATTAGCATTTAAAAGCTTTTGAAAAGATCTTTAAGGAAATTCTAAAAAATTATTAAAATACTTAACCCATTAAGAGCCCATGACATTCTTATGTATAATTATAAATACTACTCTTTTGTTGTTCTTTTATTTTATGTTCAAATAAATATTTTTTTCCTGATGACGCAACACAAAGGAGTCGCGAAATATTGAAAAAATAAAAATAAAAAGATAGCGACCTTGTGCGTAATAAACAAAATTAAAATATAATTAATTAAAAGGTCAAATAAAAAAACTATATTAATATAAATAGTACTCAATTTTTTTTTCTTATTTTTTAATGCTCTGTTAACCCAATATTTGCTTTTCTGATTGGAGTTACTGCACTAAACTAGACTTACATAGATGGTGAAGGGTTTATAATATTTAGCAGACGAATATATCAGCACACTGAAATATCAAAATGAAAATTTATTATTCGGAATCTTTTAAAATTAAATGTTTTTTAATGTTTTTTGTCGACTCGTAACATTAGCAACGACGAACATCATAGTCTGCAAAACATATATGTATTTTATAATAACAAACAACAAAAAAAAAAAAAAAAAAAAAAAAAAAACGAATAATAAAAAAATAATCATGCAAAGTGGTTCATAATTATTGTTATTTAGAAGCATTGTATCCTTCAGCAAACATTCTCTACTTTTTTATTTTTTCAAGCGCTAATATAAGCTTTTTTGCAGACGTGAAATCAGCACTCGCCCAAAGTTCATTCGTAAATATCATATAAAACTTTTGTTTAAAAAATTTGGTTTCCGAAATATTTCATTTTATTTAATTAATTTACTTTATTCGTGCTTGATTCCTTCAAATATAAATATTTCATGATATTCTCATGAAATATTTATTATTTTAAACTAAACTACAAAATGAAATGTATTACTGGGGGAAAGCATATCCATATGGCCATTTCACTATTGCTCAAATAGCCCATCAGTGGATTTTACCCAAATTTTGTACAGATAACTAGAAAGTCTTATATCAAAAGCCAAATTGATTAAATGAGAACTCCATTGAATCAATGAGACAAAAGACAATAACAACTCAAAAATGTTCTATACAAAAACACAGCAAACATTCAGTAATTTTTCTTTTTTCTTTCATTTTTCTACATAAGGGATCCCATTGGGAACCATTCATATGTATTTGAAAGATTCAATGAAAAAATAAAAATAAAAATTGAAAAACAATTTTTATTAATAAGCAATGTGCACATGCAAATATATCAATATGAAAATTTATTATTCGGAATCTTTTAAAATTTTATTAATTTACTTTATTCGTGCTTAATTCCTTCAAATATTGTCTTTTGTCTCATTGATTCAATGGAGTTCTCATTTAATCAATTTGAAATAAGTCTTTCAGATTTTCTATACAAAATTTGGGTAAATCCACTGATGAGCTATTTGAGCAGTAGTGAAATGGCCATATGGATATGCTTTCCCCCAGTAATACATTTCATTTTGTAGTTTAGTTTAAAATAATAAATATTTCATGAGAATATCATGAAATATTTATATTTGAAGGAATCAAGCACAAATAAAGTAAATTAATTAAATAAAATGAAATATTTCGGAAACCAAATTTTTTAAACAAAAGTTTTATATGATATTTACGAATGAACTTTGGGCGAGTGCTGATTTCACGTCTGCAAAAAAGCTTATATTAGCGCTTGAAAAAATAAAAAAGTAGAGAATGTTTGCTGAAGGATACAATGCTTCTAAATAACAATAATTATGAACCACTTTGCATGATTATTTTTTTATTATTCGTTTTTTTTTGTTTTTTGTTTTTTTTTTTTTTTTGTTGTTTGTTATTATAAAATACATATATGTTTTGCAGACTATGATGCTAATGCTAATGTTACGAGTCGACAAAAAACATTAAAAAAAACATTTAAAAATAAATAAAATAATTATTAAATTCTACATATGTTAACTAATTAATTTACCATATTAAACATGTTTATATTTTTAACCCAATTAATTTGTTATTAACAGGAAAACGTTTAATTTGCAATTTATCAACTGAAGTTAGCACGTGCTGTTGAAAAATAAATTAAACGTTTTTACGTGTAATCATAAATTAAATAAATAAACAAAAACAAACCAAAACTGCTGATTTCTGCTCTTTTTATTGATGAATATTATTTGATAGAATATGAACTCAGTGAACTTTAAGTAAACAATAAACATACAGTTAACAGCAGTCGGTAAAAGTAAAAAACAAATTTAAATAAATATAAAAATAAGTTTACTTTTTTCATTTACTTTTAAAAAATATAAAATTAAAAAAATATTTCATTCAACAAACAAATAATATAAAAATTCTAGCCTAACAAAACTCCATGTTTCATCATATGAATTTAAAAACATAAACTTTTGGCAAAAATCTGACTTTTTTTGTCAACTTAATTGAAATACTTTTCAATACTAGTGAGACATGTATCACACTAGGTGTTTCCAATTAACTAAACACAATTATAACCATACATTTTTATTTCATCAATTTTTGCAAGCAAAGACATTGTTGTTGTTGTTGGATTCAATTTTCTAAATTACACGATTAAGATTAATTTATTTTATATTTTCCATAGTGTTACTATTGGGACGTAAGTGTTTCATAGTAATTTACTGATGGGACAAACCTGGATAGGACATTTTTCATGCTTTTTCATCCTTTACTTAAACGCACCTTAAGGTACATTTTTTGAGGCATTATCAACTAACTAACATCAGAAAAAAGTTTGTATCCTTAAAAAAATTGGTATTGAAAGGGTTAAATGAAGACAAGTTGTGCCACCTGCTTTTTTTTATTTGATTGTTTAAAGACATTTGTTATTTTATTATTATTTTTTTGCTATTTTTATTTTTATTATTAGTTTTAATATCCAGTGATATTTTTATGACTTTGTATCGAAATATTGAATTATCCTCGTATTGAACACTTACTGCGAGCAATAAAAAAATCAAATCAGTTTTTTTTACACGAGTACATACTAAATTAAAGAAAAAAAGAGAAAAGGAAAGTAATTTAAAATAAAAAGTTCTACACGTTGTTGCTACAGACAGTTCTTCATGTTGTTTAAATATCACAAAAAAAATTTTTTTTAGATTTTCCTCTTTTAAAAATTTTACTGTTTTCCAACAATTTAAATCTCTCATAAAATCTCAATTTTAAGGTAAACATTTGATTTTTTTATTTGCAATTTAGAATTTTTAAAAAGTGTAATTTTTTTTACTTTTGATTAAAATTTTAATATTTGAAAGAAATTTCGCATTTTAAACAAAATGATACTTTGTTACTAAAATTTCGCTTTTACTTTTATTTATTGAAAATTTTCGGTTTTTTTTTTTTGGAAAATACAGTTTAAAGTTATTTAGTGTTCAGCGATATATTAATGATTAGTGTTCAGCGATATATTAATGATTAAATGAAAATTTTAGAAACTATAATGCAACAAGACATATAGTTTAAAAACAAACAAAATTATTAATAAATGAAAGTTTTAGCATAAACAACAATAATCAACTATAATTTTATTTTTCTTTATCCACTGTATACGGCTGTCTTTTTTTGGCTCGTTTATACAGTGTATTGTTGTTTTTGCTTAAAACTTAAAATTTTTGTCTTTATTGTTTGGACAAAAGTCTTTACTTTAGTTAAAATGTTTGTGAGAAGTTTCCTGATTACTTAAGGCCCATTCACATCTTAAGTTTTGCATTAGATTTTTAAGGAAAGAAATCTAATGAGAATTGTTGTTATTGTCAGAAAATTCAACGTAACATTACATTTTGTTTCTACACTCTTCCACTTTAGCTAGAAAGGGAAACCATACTAATCAGAAAGGAAACTTTACTTATTCATTTTCCGGAGCTTTTATTTTCTTTAAGAGTACAAAAAATAATCATTTGTCCTTCGAAACCTTCAGAAATGAATGCTTTTTTTCTACTGAATTGGGTCAGCTTAAACAGCTTTTAATTTATTTCAGAAAAGACTCTTTTTTAAAAGGTTTCTGTCTCTAAAAGAGGGTTATGTTTATAGCCATTAGCGATTCAAAGATTTTAAGTTCAGAAAAAGGTCCCTAGGTGGGTTCTTCTACGAGTCTTTTTTTAGAGTGCTCATTTAATGGTTGGCTGAGTTATGAACAGCAAAACAACCCTGATAATATGGAAAATTAGAATGTTTAGAAAAATTTCTAAAAATGAAATCGTATTATGGGATGTCTAATTCCTTTCCGTACAATTTGACATATACATTATATTTTCTTTCACAGTATCACACTTTTTCATAATACTCAGGTAATTGACAAATCCTAATGGTCATAACGGACGTTATGATTTTTTTTATATTATTATGACACACAATTGAACACTTGTTTGGATATTAATAAAATTTTAAACAGAAACTCACTATCTTAAAGAATCTTACTGACACATTTCTCTGGTCCCTTTGGTGTCCGTTCTAGAGTGCAGAAATCAAAAGGATTGAACTGTATGAATAATTTGATAAACGAAATTTTCTTACGCTACAATACAAAATATATCATTCGAAAATAAAAAAATATTAATCGAATAAAGAATTATTCGAATATATTTTTAGTCGAATAAAAAATAACATTTATTTGCTTATTCTAGATTCAATGATTTAAAATAGATTTAAAAAAAACACAGCATTAAACAATATTTTTAGAAAACTTGGCATTTTCATAGAAATCGCTCAATGTGCAGCATAGAACGGCACGAGTACACCGCAACCATGAGTATACCGCATACTTAGAGTAGAAATACAACCTCACGGTTGCGGATGCGGTTGTTTTTTTTATATGGAGTTTTGACAATTAAAAACGTTCAACGAATCCGCACGAAATTAGAATCTATTTTAATTTGAGTGCGTTTTCTCTCAATCTCTCAATTTTAAATGTTTTCTCTCTCAGCATGTTGCCACAGTTTTATTGTTTTTCTAACAAAAAATACTATTTGTTAATATTTTTTGTGAATGACTACGAAAAAAGAAGAGAAAGAAAATGTAAAAAGTCATTGAAAATCAACAATAATTTTGAAATTTTTCAATTTATTGCTTATTCACATTAAAAAAATTTTTTTTTATATATTTCGATAAAAAAGAATAAAAAAAATAGAAAACAAATAATAAAAATGACAATAAAATCCGCATCCGTCGCCGAAACTCATTTTATTTGTTTTTTCTCTGACATGCGGATTCCGTCGCCGCAACCGTAAGGTTGTATTTCTACTCTTACTCTATATTTTTCATACTCGAGTATGTTAAACACCGCAATAAAAAGTTGTAATCTTGTAAGTGTTTTTCGTTGTGGGTATATTTAAAACAAAGAGCCAAAAAACGAGTCTCAAAAATATCGCAATCAGAATTTTAAGTATTTTCTATACTCGTACGCGAAATTTTTTTAATTCTCTATATTGGTAAGCAGCGTTGCCACATTTTTACCCTATTAAAGTTTTTTACTGCCGTTTTATGAAATTCTGCATCGTATGCAGATCTATTTATAAACAATAAAAAACAAAATTTGATCAAATATATTGCTTAAACATTATAAGCAGAAAAACAGACAACAACCGTTTTCATACGTATGAAATACAACACATATTTAATGAATAAAATGCAATAAAAACCGCTTAAAGGCACAGCTTTTGTACACTATTTAAAGCAGGTATACTTATTTTGTTGTTTTATGAACAAATATTTTCAGTTTATGCGCCTTGTTTTCATAAACGTGCTACTAACGGTATTTAGGAAAACAAAATTATAAAAAATAAAATAAATTTATTTTTCGAATCCATGAATAAAAGGAAAATTACTTAATTTTTATAGTTTTAAACAAAACTGTATATACGCAGATGTAATATTGCATTGACTGAATCTCATTAGACGTCATAAATAATAAATTGTAATAGTTTTTAGTTTACATATTTTATTTTGTTAAATATAATTATTGCTTTTATACCTATTTATTAATTATAAAAATCTATTTGCTTAACGAATAGAATTTTTAAATTTCTATCCTGTGTGACTTAAAAAAAACCCTAACAAAAACGTAATATAATAAAGAATGAACTGTTCTTGAGTTATTAGTAAACTTTTGTTGTGTTTTTAATAAATGAAAATATGGCGAATTTTACGGGTTCTGTTTAATTTATATTCTGTTATATATTAAATAAACTTTCATAATTTCAAAGAAGTATGTATGTATGTTAGCTAATTTAGACATTGGCGACTTTTGATATTGTGTTTGATTTAATAATTCTAATCTGATAACTCTGTTTTCCTCTCACGACACACGTTAAAATCTCTTTCTTGGTGTTTGCTGTGAGTATGAGTACGAATAAAGTAAAGCCAGCATCGCAAACATTTTACTTGAGTATGACTTAAACTTATCAATACTCAAATGGAATGGGTATAGTAAATACTCGCACAAAAGAAATGCGGTGGCGATGACACTGCAACCGCATTTAAGATGAGTATACTTAGAGTATTAAAAATAGACACTCTTGCAGTTCTCTGATGTGCAGCTCTTCTATCCCAAAAGTATCCATGGCATAGTTATATTTGCATACTTTAGGGGGTCTTAAAAATATATAGTAGAATTTGCACTTGTTTGGAAATCAAAGTTATTTTATAAGTTCGATTATTTTAGCTGAACTAAAAAACGACAAACTTTAACTGATATTTTTAAAATAAGAGATACCAAGCTGTTCACATTTAAATTTTGGCGTTACTATTAGGCAAATGAAATCTTATTAATTATCAAACAAAGGCCAGAAAACAAAAGTATTTTTTACAGATCTTTGCAATGTGCAAGTGTGTTCCTAGTGCACGTGCAGACATGCTCGCTTATGTGCAAAAAGTAATGAAGAAATATAAAAATGTTTAAAAAAAATTTAATCAATACTTTTTCACATTCTATAACAAAATATTTTCCTAAAAGCTGTTAGATTACATTTAAAGCAAAAAATAGAAATAAGATGAACTAATATTAATGAAAGCGTTTATAATTATTTATTTTCAAGCATACAATTGTGTTACATATTAAAAAAAAAAATAAAAATAAAAAAACCAAAAATCATTGTTCTCCATTAAATTGGGTTATTTTTCTAGCGAAACTTAATCTTATTGTATGAGATTTTGTTTGATTGCTTTATTTTTCTGTGCTATTTTTCACTTAATCGTTGTTGCATGTGGAAATATTTCACTTAATGGCTCATAAGTGTATTATTAAACGTGTTTATTTCACAACAAAGTTGATATTCTCTACAAATTACGGATATTAAAAAAAATATTCAACTCTGGAACATATGATCCTTAATTCGTACATTTCAAGTTATTTTTATTTAAAAAAAAAAAAAAAAATTGAAACAAGCAATAAAAAATGAAACTTAATAAATTAAAAGTTTAAGATTGGTTTTGTTTTTCAAAAAAAAATTTATTAAAAAATTTAATTACAGGTTTTTAATTGCAAATAAATATTATTGAACACTTAAATAAAACATACTTTTCCAAGTTGGAGATAAATTTTCGGTGGTAGTAAAGTCCAACAAGATAAACAGTAAATCCGTTCAACTTGTTTATAACATTCTTATAAAATTTCCTGTAGACCTAAAAGGATTATAGTTTGGAGAATAAGTTTTAAAATAAAAATGTAACAGAATGTTTTTTTAATTAAAAGTAATCACGGGAATATTAAATTAAATTAATTAATTTTTAAAAATATCCCGTTTTTAATATCCCGTTCAAATTTTTAAATCACCGATATTGATTATTAAGTGTGAAAGCACGTCTCGATGTCCATTTCGCTACTACTTACTAAGCTCTTCAGTAAACTTCTGACAACCATTTTAAATAAACTAAAGATTTTTGTCCAAACAATAGAGCAAAGACAAAAATCAAAGTTTAAACAAAAAACTACAATAATCAACAATGATTTTATTTTTCTTCATCCACTATGTACGGCTGACCTTTTTATGGCTCTTTTGCAAATGACTTAATTAAAATTACCCACGGTAATATTAAATTAAATCAATTCATTTTTAAAAATACCTTGCTTTTTTTTACATCCCAACCGAATTATAAAATCACCGATATTGACTATTGAGGGCGAAAGCACGTCTCCATGGCCGTTATTTTATATATAAAAATTTAAGAATATTTTGTTAGTTAACTGATAATTAATTGATGCCCCCAAATATGTTATAGGGCATATCGTATAACGATTTTAATACAAAATATTGGATTTAACTCTGATAAATAAAAAAGTAGTATTACGATCTGAATAAACACGTTAAATATAAAAAAGAAGTTTTATTATTATTATTTATTTTTTTTTTTTTTGAAAACACTTTTACCCTGTTCAGATATGTTTCCTTAATTGCGCAATTTAGTTTGGTGTTCACATATGCTCAATTATGCTTATTTAATTAGCACAAGGCATATTTATTTTACTAGGTAGTGCCTTCTGCTCAGCAGATTTCTCTTTTTATAATAAAAACAAGATGGCTTTTTGTTTTTGCTTTTAAGTTGGAAGTGTCAAAGGCCATTTTCGTATAACCCGCCATTTTCTTTTTACTTGTTTGTTTATATTTTTTACTTGCGGCTTGTCAATTTTATGAATTTTTTCTTCTCACTGAGCATAGTTCTCAGTAAACATACTGGTTGGCAAGGGTTGCATTTCGCATCATATTCAATTAGTGATGCAATTAAGTACTAATTGCTCAATTTATTAATTGACTTCAATTAAGGCCATGATTGCCTAAATTGCTTAATTGCGCAATTAAAGGGTATTTCTGAATAGGGTATTATATTATTAAATAGCAGAAAACTTCTCATTACAGTAGTAATAACTTAAAAGAAAATTACACTGATTATCAAGGAGATACATTTAAACATGAAATAGCCCAGAGTTGTATTTTGTGTTCTTCCAGGGATTTTATTAATTCATTTTAAATGTTGTTTTTTGGATTCTTAAGTTTTCTATATCCAATTTTATATATTTCTAACTGTTTTACTTTTTGTTTAGATCACGTCCTGATAAAATATTGTTAATTTATTTAAGAGATTTAAAAAATTTATTACAACTCAAATTGGGCCAGAATTATTTCCAAAAAAAAGTAATAACCCTGTACTGATCTTTTACTATCAATCAATATTTATTGAACGATGAACTACGCGTGCCTTAAAATAAGCGTACTTGATTATTAAAGGCTTTTATTCAACTTTTAAAAAATTCTTGGAATGAAATTGTTTGCTTTAGGAGCATTTCAGTAAGTAAGTAAACTTTACTTAAGCTTAAAATAATTTTTTTCTGCTTAATATTTTTCAAAATCAGACATGATTTTTCCGATCTACGATTTGCAAAAAACTTGTTATGTGTCAGTTTAGTTATTCAACGAACTCCTCTGAGAGAAACCAATCATTTACAACTTTTGAGTTTAAGGCGAATGTTATGCTGAAACCTGCATTAAAGCGGTATATTTATCTCTACTTAATAATTACTTTAATAATTAAGTATCTCTTAGTAGTTGATCGGTTCATGCCCACACATACACAAATACAAGTGTAAAGGAAACAACTACCAAATCTTTTCATATTAAATAAATCCAGGCGATTTAACTCGTCTGTAATAAAAAATGAACCGTTTATTTTAAAATTGGCAAGCTGATACACATATTAAAAGGATTGTGTTTTAAAGGTTTTAAAAGTATTGAGGCTAAATCTCCAGAAGACCTACTTTCACTTCTTAACTCAGGATCCTTTTATTTTTCCCAATAAAAACTTCGGTCAACATAAAAAACGGCGCAATACCTGACATATTTTATATGCCAATTAAAATTCATCGAAGAAACAAAAAAAAAATAACAATATCAATCGTTTACCATAAGGCTAGTCCTTACATTGCAATGCATTGTTTAAATTTACACCCAGCATCTCCCTCCAACAGCTATTATATTTTCAATTTGTCTTTGATATGATTTTCTTTACAATCGGACACTAATCGTGACAGAGTCCCCTGCTTAGAACCAATAAAAGCTCAGTATGCGATGTACTTCAACATCAGCCGACTCAAAGAGATTTTCAAAAGCATATGTTCCAACTATAGTCCATCATTTTCTTTTCTATCTGGGCCATTGACCTAGAAGTGGTTAGATACCATCCTACTCCTACACATCTTAAAAGCCAAAGCTCTTAAAAGTCACCGCTCAAAGTAATAGTGCCCCCACCTAAAAAGACTACTACTTAGATGTTCAGCCTGGTTATCAAGGGTAGAGAGGCACAACGCCTTACGTTCTTCCAACACCACAATTTTTCAGGAGTTTTCTTTAAATACCGCGGAGATGGGAAAGTAGTACCGAATATGTGTTAGTGATTTGGGGCCTAAATTGTTGTAATGCTAAAATTCACATTTATATATCTGTTGTCGTCCTTAAGAAAACAATATTTCTAAGCCTACAGTGTAAACAAATCACCATTGCAATCCTGGTATGGATGTCACGGGATATGTTAAAGCGATTACCAAATTGGTATCCTCTTTCTTACTTTCCAACTATTTTATCTCTAAAGGCGTTACTAAGCTTTCTAACAGTTTCCTACACCTGAATATAAATTAATAAATAGTTAGCAATCGGTTCTATTGTGCAGTGATTTATCAATATATACCGTTATCTTATGGCGTTTGTTTTTTTAAAGGATGGTTTTGAAGGAACACTTATCGTAAACTTTCGATAAAGGGATCTTTGCATCAGAATAAGTAATTAGGAAAATATCCTAATTAGTGAGGTAACTTTTTAATTTTTGCACGGTTTAAGATTCCTTAAATTTTTCTCATAGTTATCAGAAAATTTTTTTAATATCTCCAAAAATTTAATTTTCCCATAATTTAGTTGTTGTAGAAATTTCAATGACACGGTAATAAAAATCATATTTAAACATTTAACACGTTTTCAATCCAAAAAAGTTAAATAGTTTAAACCAAAAGAAGTGTTGATTCAAAAAATCTAGACCAAGGTGGGTCAAAAATTAAAAATTTTAATTTTAAAAGTCAAATGTTGAATGTCTCCTAAACTCTAAAAGATAACCGAAAGAAAGATAATTATTGTGAGAAGCCATAAGGCAGATAAACTAGTTGAAGGCAGACATCTATTTAATATTGAACTAGTCGACAAGGGTTCAAGGCGTCCTCGTAATAAAGAGAAAAACTGTAGCTCTTAGTGTAGGGCAGTAACAGTATAACAATAGTGTATGGCAGATTGTGGCTTAGTTTTGGATAAACTAGGACTGGTTTGGATGTAAACGAAAAAAAGGAGTTGGCTTGTTGTCGGGGTAAATGTAGCGATTAGTTTACTTACATACAAACATCGAGTAGTTCTGCATTTAGAACAGCTTATATTTCAGTAAGCAGAAAACCCGCTATAGGATCAAGAGGTACAGCCAGCCACAAAGTAAGAAACAGAGAATTTATTTTGTGCCAGAGTAGAGTAAAATAGAAAATTGCAATTAAAAAAATGTCCGTACTTTTTTCGAAATCGATAAACAAACAGACACGATCTTTTATAATTATAGCAGAAATTTAAAAATCAAAAATGTAAAATGTAAAAGTTTCAAGCAACAAGAAAAATACGTACATAAATTCTCTTCCGTGTCCCAGCTTTGTTCCGATTTGTGCATAAAAGTTTCCTATGTTTATATGCAAATGTAGCAAAGTAAGCATGCGTACGTACGTATGCGTGAGTGGGTGTTCCAATTTCCCAAAGTGTTTAGTATAATTTAAGTACATTTCTTGCAAAAAATACAAACGATATAATATCGTATGAATCATATTCATGCAAAGATATATTCTAAATAAATTCGTTCCTATAACACAGATAAAACTCAGTCATACTAATGTACTCAAATGTGTACGCAGGAATATATACCCAGCGAACATAAAGTAATAAATACAATTTTTATTTTATTTTTAAACTGTTGGCACCACTGTTATGTTTTTTCTTTCTCTTTTTTTTTAAGCCTTAACATTACTGTATTGGCTTTTAGTTAAAGGAAATATTTTTGGCTTTACTATAAATTTTAATAAAGGTTTCCTGATGAGCTGGCTTAAGCAACCTGCGAAATACATATATAAATTGCATTTTTATTTGAAAATGTTATGGAATATTACCATAATATAATAAATAACAAATTAATATGAATTTTTAATTTATTTTGTGTTTAACAATAATTGAAACATTTTTGGAGCCTTTAATAAACGAAGTAAAAGAATGTGTAATTAAGAAAAATACAATTTTAGAAAGTATTACTTTTACAGTTTTCCAAAATTTGGGTTAATTTACAAATACTTTATATAAAGGGTATCCTTTTAATCCTATCATAACCACGGCTTTTGCTTAATAATGCTCAATCAGACTTTGTAAGGAGGTTGGCAAGAAACGATATTGAAACAAGGAAATTTTTGCACATCTCTCGTCGATGTAAAAAATAAACTCGATCAACATTTTCAAATATTTATTTTTCGTAAACACGAATATACGAAATGGAAAAATCTTACATTAAATTAACAACGGGAATTTTTTATTACATGAATTAATTTTCAATTTTCACCGGTATTGATTATTGAGGGTGAAAGCACGTCTCGATGGCCATTTCGCTACTGCTTACTTAGCTCTTCAGGAAACTTCTCACAAACATTTTAAATAGACTAAAAATTTTTGTTCAAACTTCAAAGTAAAGACAAAAATCAAAGTTTAAGCAAAAACAACCATAATTAACTATGATTTTATTTTTCTTTTATCTTTCTTCAAACTAGTGATTCTAAAAAAAAATTATGAAATAAACACATTTCTTGAACTGAGAAAAAGGTTTATTCATTCTGTTGAGAAAGCAATTATTGTAAATAATATCGCTCCTTTATTGCAACATAGTCATATCTCAAAAAATTAAAAAATTCTAGTTACTGAAGCAAAACTGATCTTTTAGACTTTCTGTACATGTTGAAAAAAAATCAGTTTTATATCCCAAGCTGAATCGAAGTTATAGCAATTGCAATTGCAGCAATTACATCTTAGAACATACATATGTCTTGAAAACTTTAATCGCATTTTGCCAAGTTCAAGTTTTTTTGAGATATGACTATGTTGCAATAAAGGAGCGATATCGACTTCAAACGTTTTCATTTGAGACAGGGATTTATTTAAAATTTCTTTGAAATTGATAAAAAAAATTTTGTGTTTGCTGGGTGAATATGTACATACTCGTAATAAATCTTGTAATTGTAATTCTTTTATATTAACATTAATACATTTTCTCATATAAACGTACATGAGTGTGTGTGTGGTTGTGTGTGAATGAATGCGTGTAAATTTGCGTTGCGTGTCATTTAAAATTTGCATGTTTAATTGAAATATGTTTGTTGTTCCTTTTTCCTCTCGTTAATTTTACATGTACGAAAATGTTCTTATATGAGCTAGAGAATTTTGTGTAAAATCTTTGTCTTTATTTCTTAAAGATTTTTATTTTTCTTTTGTTTTGTTGTTGTTTTTTTTTTTTTTAAAGACCCATTTTTAACAATTTCAAATTTTAAATTTCCCGCAATCTTCATTAACATCATAATAATTGTCATCATTATTCATATGATAAATATATTTATCTGTTTGTATATTTATGAATACAATTTTTATGTATGAATGCATGCACATGACTGCAATAACAACGAAAGGAAAAAAATTAAAAAACATCAGCAACAAAAACTGTGTTCGTAAGAATATTTGGTTCGTGGTCGTGATCGTGACCCGCATTAAAAGACGCGTGCACGCAATTTTATAACTTGTGGTGTTATTGCATTTCCATCCACAACAACTACCGACCGTTCCTCTTATATGGACTCGTATTTATTTTTTGTTTCTTTTTTTTTTTTTTTTTGTTGCATTTTGTGTAGCAAGTAGGAGTGAGTGTTAAGATCATTTTAATAGGAAAAACGCCAACACCCTACATACAACATTTTTAAAGCAATACTCATAATTAAGAGGTAATTTTTTTAGAGCATCTCTTAAAGAAAATAATTTGATGCTATAAAAAGCACCTTTTCTTTTACGTGCTCATAATAAGAAGTATTTCAAACAATCGGTTTAAAAAAATTCTTTAAAAGTCTCTTAGAACAATAAAATTTAATTTACCTTTTTCCATTTTAAAAAACATTTCTTTGAATTTATAATTTACCTTTCTTAAGAGAAAAAATGGTGTATTAAAATATACTTTAATTAAAATTATTTTTTAATTCTTAACCTTATAAACCTTGAGAAGTAGAAAGTATTTTATAAATTTTTTATTATGAAATCCAAGCTACTTTCAATATAGAAATTTTTAAACAAGTAGAATATTTTCATGTTTTAGATGATGGAATAACCATATGGTTAAAGTTTTATATTTTTTGTAGAGTATGGCTCCTCCCAAAGCACTCTCTAAAATTTGTCTCTTGTTTGCGGGTGCCGAGACTATAAAAATAATTATTTCTTGATATTTTTTATTTCTGGTATTTGTTACAATTTTTATTTTCTTTTGTTCTTAACAATTATTCCTGATAGAATGGTGAATTATAATTGGCTTTGCTTAATTTGGTAACTGTTATATATCAATTAAAATTATTGTAAATAGAATTTACGCAAAGTAAATTATTTGATTTATTCCCGGTTGGAAGTTATCAATTCGCCTTGAAGGCTCAAACTTGTTTAATCGCAACCGTAAATAAAAAAGTTGCACAGAAAATGTAAATTGCACCAAGTTTAAAATTCACCAAAAAACCGGAATCGGTAATCTTAAAATTTAAACAATAACAGAAAAACTTAAAACTCCCACAAATAAATTAGAGTTATACAAAAAAAAAAAAACGTAAAACCACTTAAAAAATAGAATAAGTTAGTTTCCCCAAAAAATACTAAAATTCACTGAAAATCCATAAGCTATTATCCTGTTCAGACATACGCCTTAATTGAGCTCAATTTACCTTATAAGAAGTCAATTAATAAATTGAGCAATTAGTACGTAATTGCATCACTAATTGAATAAGAAGTGAAATGCAACCCTTGCCAATATGTAGGTTTACTGAAGACTATGTTCAGTGAGAAGAAAAAATTCATAAAATTGACAAGCCGCAAGTAAAAAATATAAACAAGCAAATAAAAAGAAAATGGCGGGTCATACGAAAATGGCTCTTGACACTTTCAACATCAAAACAACAACAAAAAGCCATGTTGTTTTTGTAATAAACAGAGAAATCAGGTGAGCAAAAGGCACTACCTAGTAAAATAAATGTGCCTTGTGCTAATTGAATAAGCTTAATTGAGCATGTGTGAACACCAAATTCAATTGCGCAATTAAAACTAAATTAACTCAATTAAGAAAACATGTCTGAATAAGGTATAACCTACTATATAAAAAAACGCTAAAAAAATAAACAGTAGAAACAAAAATGTACAAAATTACAAAATTACACCAATAAATATAGATTTTATAAAAAAACTTAATTTTCACAAAAATGTCACTACAAAATCGAAACTGACAATGAAAAAATGTAAATTTTACAGAAAATCCGAAAATTAATCAAGAATAAAACACCTTAAGAATAGCCAAAGCTTTAAGGTTCAAAAAAAAAAAATATTTTTACGAACAATTATTGTAATTTTATTTATAAGAAAATCAGAATTTCACAATAAGATCGTCACTTTTTAATTTTCGATAAAAAAAAGTTTATAAAACAAATGAAAAAGCCTAGAGCAAAAACTTGGTACTTTAGTAATAAATCTCATTTACACAAAAACTTCACAAAACAAAGGAGCTCTAGCAACAAAAAAAAAAAAAAAAAAAAAAAACAAAATATCACTAAAATAAAACCTTGAAAATTTTCAAAGACCACTACAAAATCCAAAACATTGAGGTATTTAAAAAATGCATAGATTTTTCTTTTTGTCTAATATTCACTTTAATTATTTATTAGTCATAATTATTTAGAAAAAGGTAAAAACTAAACGAGTATAAGGTGGAATCTTAAATCACTAGGATGAACGCGTTACTGACTAGAGTGATTCGTTTTTTAGTAAATTTTTAGTAAATAGATAATTTTTTTAAATTTCATCCAATCTTGAGAGTGCTGAAGCGTTTTTCACTTACCCAAAGATCATTCTTTTATAAGCCGCCAAATAAATTATCTGTTAATTATTTATCTTTGGAGCAGCATTTTTGACAGTGCAAAACGATGTGTTTTTAAAATTAAACAAAAATTAAACAAAGGAAAAAGCTTCCTTAAATAACTGCCAATGATTTTGCAAGTACTTTTTGTAATACGCATCATTATCATGAAATGTCTTTGAATCTTCTTCTTCTTCCAACTTATGTGGCCTTTCCTAAAATTCACTTTAAAATGCGAAATAGCGCCTACTGAATCCTGCCAAAATAACCATTTGGTAGGGTCACTTTAAAGCGGACATTAGCAGAAAAGCAATATTTTATTTAGCACGAGTAGTAGAAGCGTTAAATCATCATGTATTTCATCACCAACAGCAGCAGCAACAGCATCATCGTCATTAATATCATCATCATCATTTTTATTGTGGCCAACAATATCTATAAAAGCACTTTTCTCATCATCAACGTAATCATGGTCATCATTGCTATCAACTGCGTTAAAATGAGGCATTAAGATCTCACATTGTTTTGCTGTTTCTTGTTTTTGTATTGTTTGTTTAAATATGTGTATTTTTGTTGGCATCGCATCAGTTAGTTAGTCAGTCATTTTGGTTGCCGTTGTTGTGGCTTTTGTGCTGAAGTGTTAATCGATTCGCATACATTTAACAATAGCAAACAACCAGCAACAGCAACATATACACATGTGGATATCCCAATGTGTTTCACACACATACAGTAACACACACAGCGCTGCAATATATCGGTTGCATTGGATGGCGCACACAAAAAGCAGCAACGTTTATTACAATTTATATGGAAGACGTTACAAATTCACGCATAGAAATGCAGTGCGTTTTATAATTATAAGACAATCTGATGCAGTCTACCTTAGATGCTTTAATAAAAGATATCGACAGTGCCTTTAACTAGTTTTTGCTTTTGCAATTTAGGTTTGTGTGCAGTAAATTTTTGTGTTAATTTTCGAAGTCATAGAATAAAATACGTCAGAAGAAAATTTTTTGTTTGTATGGCTTGTGATAATTTCTACATTTAAAGAAGTTTAATTTTTGTTTCTTTCTGGATTTGGCTCCTTCTGCAATTTTTTTTTCTTTGATAAATATAAAAACAATTTTTTTAAACCATAAAATATTAAATTTTTACCCAACATAAACCATTACATTTATTTTTCACCGACCAGAAAAGGAGAAGGTGGTTATTAATTTCTCTGCTATTTTAAATGTTTATGCCTGCAAACTCTAAACCGATTTTTAACTTTTTCTTTTATTTGAAAGGGGATGCTACAGATTGGTCGTATTTTAGGAAAAGTTCATAGTCACAAAAATTAAAGGGAGTTCTTATACAAAACAAACGATTTTAACGTGTCTATAAAATTAAAGTTGGTATCATTATACCTCTCAATAAAAGAAAGTAATAAAAAAGATATTCTTTAAAACTAAAGGGTGTCCCCATAGGTGACGTAATTTGTATTAATGGCCGTATCTTTTAACCTGTAGTTTTTAAAAACAGAATGTGAACTTCTATGGCTGCTATAACAAGAATTATTTTTAAAAATTGGAAATTAAAGGGTGTCCTCTTAAGTGACGTTATTTGATGTATGTGGTCTTATCTTTTAAATCGTTACAAGTAAACAGTTGAAATTGACACAACAATTATAAAATTTAAAGTTAAAGGATGTCCCCATAGGTGATGCTGTTTAAAGCATATAGCAAGAATTAGTTTTTATTTATTATAATTTTTTTTTAATTGTAGTATTTTACAAAAACCTAAAATTTTTCTACAGGGTCCGCCATCTAACGTTTTTTTTCAACTAGTACTTATTTCGTGAATGGTAACACTTAGCTCATGTCTGATTTGACAGATAATTAGTTTTATCCTTTCGCTAAACGAATATGGTTGTGTATACGCTTTAACAACGCTGGGAAATATTGCTCATTACTTTGAAAATCATGGTAATGCTGCAGAATGTGTGCGAAAATTGCGTACGGATTTTGGAAGAAGAGAAGCACCGTCAGCTCCGTATGTTTGTTATCTTGTGAAACAAGTGAAAAAACTGGCATTCTCATCGATAAACCAAAGCGTGAAAAGCCAAAAAACAGTGCGTACTTCCACTCGTAAATATCGCTGCTGTGTTAGAAAGTGTGCGTAAAGCGCCATCAACATCAATTCACCGTCGTTCTCAACAATTGAACATTTCGGAGACATCATTGATCATCCTTTTAGATGAAGCTCATTTTGATCTTGGCGGGTATGTAAACAAGCAAATTTGTCGCATTTGGGTCACAAAGAACCCGCACGCATACATTGAAAAGCCGGTGTACCCAAAACGAGTCACTGTTTGGAGAGGATTTTGGTCCAGCGGCATAATTGAGCCCTTTTTCTTTGAAAATGAGCAAGGAGTGGCCGTTAGAGGTAATGGCGATCGTTGTCGGACCCTGTTGAACGAATTTTTGTTCACATAAATTTAAGAGGAGGATATTGGCAACATTTGGTTTCAACAGGTCGGCGCTACGTGCCACACAGCCAAAGCCACTCTCGATGTTTTGCGACCTGCTTTTGAAGATCGCATTATCAGCCGCAGAGCTGATGTCGTTTGTCCAACTCGAAGCTGCGATTTGACACCGTTGGACTATTATTTTTGGGGTGCCGTCAAAGATCATTTGAATGAAATGATTCTTCATTATTAACCGGAAGGATTGTTCTTCCGGTTTGAAAAAATGATCAGTACTTTTTTATAGCATTTTAAAAAAAAAGTTATTTGGCCGACCCTTTATACGACTAATGGTGCAGTCAGTTTAGTCAACTATTTGACATAAAAATACTTTTCTTACACGTAACATTACGAATGACATTTTATAATATAATTATAATAATAATCTTACCTTTTTTATTGAGTAGTATCTTACTCGTATAATCTTAATAAGTATTTATGAAGGGAAAAATTATTTTTCAATACTTTAGTGGTTACGTCTTTTTGATCAAATATTTGACGAATCTGATCGTACCTTAAGACTTCTTTATACAAAGTGAAAACTATATTTTTTGTAAAAAATTAAGGGGAGATTGTTTCACTTTGTTCGTGATTTAGTTAATTTGTATTTTAATTAAATTTTTTCTGATATATTTTTCGGTTTTTAGTAAAATCTTAATTTTTTAACACAGATTTTTAATTTAGGTTTTGAATTAAATTTTGAATTTAGGTATTTTATATCCTTCACCACAAAAAGTGAAAAAAGAGTATATCTAAGTTTATCATTCCGTTTGTAATTTCTACAATATCCATTTACGACCCCATAAGGTATATATATTGTTACGTTTTCCCTTTAAGAACAAACGTACGGATTCTTTTGATTGCAAATACCTCTGTGGCTCATTATTCTGTAAACAAACTTTACGTCTTTCTCACGCTACACTACTGTGTTACTCCGGCGAGACATGAACTACTCGATGCCTTGTTTAGTAACCTTAACCATCTACAGACATCTCCGCTACTCCTTTTATCTAAGCCAGTCATCCCCTTTATCCAATAGCAACAACACACGTCTACCATAACCGCTACCGTTTTTACTTTTTATTATAAAGGGCTTTTTGACAATTATCTGTTACTCTTTTAATAAATTAGACGTCTTCACTAAATTATCTGCCATGGCTTTACACAATAATTGTTTTTTTGCCTCTCGGGAGGTTTGTACTGCTGCTTCTTGATTTCTTTAATTGCACTATAACAATTTTTATTTTTCCTTGTACGCATGTCCGAAGGTAGGCTTGAACTCACGATCTCCTATTTCACAGCGAGCACCTCTACCAACGCAATCATTGAGATTGCTCAGCTTTTGTTAGCTAATTGTGGTATTATTCTATACACACACCATTAGTGGAAGTAACTTATTCACCACGCTCATACGGAAACAACAACAGGGGTTGCCAGATTGTATTATGATTAACAATATATTAAGACTCCTTAGACTTAGCGAGGTCGATTGAGCGATGTCCGTCTGTTCGTCTGTCTATCCATGTTAGTGTTGAAATCAAGTTTGCCGAGGCAATAGATGAGCTAGAGAAAACATAAATACGCCAATCGATCAGACATAGTGTAAAAGAGGTGCTATTGGAAATCAGCAAAATTGGTCAATGTCCTTCTCGGCAGTATGCAAAAATCTACCTTTAATTTTTCTATATTGTTTAAAAATATGAAGTAAATACAATCAAAAAAACAAATTTATGCAGCGATATAGATTTAAGAAATAAGAAAAAAATATAAAAAAAATTGCCACTCGCTCATACTGTCGGAGGTACGGGCCTCTGAGCTTCATAATTTTTTATTTTAAAGCAATCTTTAAGAAAATCCAAAAATTTCTTAAAATACTTAACCCATTAAAAGACGATGTCATTTTTATGTAAAATTAAATATATGTATGTAGTACTTAATTTTTTTCTTATTTTTTTAACTCTCTGTTCTTTACATTTTTGGTTGGAGTTACTTCACTTAACTAGATTTACATAGATGGTGAAGCGTATATAAGATTCGGCAAAGCCGAATATAGCACTCTTACTTGTTTCATGATTAAACTGTACCCTATTAAACTTATTTTTCCTTTTGTCATTTCCAATACTACCGTACAAATGGTGTTCAAATTAATTTTGGTCTGAATTTAATTGCTTCCTTTAACCAGCGTATAAGATCAGTCAATTTCAATACCAAACGACTTCATAGCTATTTAACACAGTGTTAACATATTTTTTTTTTTAATTTTTAGTGAGAAAGTTTTTATATTTCTTTGAAAATGCAGTACTAGTGCGTGGTTTTAATACTTTTTTTTGTTCTTTGTATAAATTATCTTTGTTCGGCTCAGAGGCTTGTTCTGATAAAACAAAAAATAAAAAATAAAAAACCATATTTATAAGGAAAGATCCAAACAACACAAAGGAATTATTTTTATTTTTATTAGTCACTTAGAGAACTTTGTTAATAAATACAATTTTAGTTAGAGAAAATTATTTGAGGATTCCACTATGCTCCTGCATAATTATGAAAATCTTTAACCTGGATAAATATCAAGAAATGATAAAAGTCGTGTCACACCTGACGATATGTGGCAAAGTGGAAACGGCTAATGAAATGATATATTTAAAACGTTTTTTTTTTCTTAAGCTTGTTAGATTCGAAGTATTCATAACATGACAAAAGGAAATTAGGAAATTACTAATTGTAATATTTCATCAGGATATAGTAGAAGTTTAGCTAAATTCCATGCCACTCAACAAACATTTGTTCTAGAATATTTATTCTGGTCATCAGCTCATAATTTTTAACTTCACTTTTAATGAGGCCACCCTATATCGTAAATCCCGCCACGTTCTTATTGGAGCCTACTTGCGTGCTTACAGTTTTTTAAGACCGTCCTTTCAGATTCGAGGAATCCAACAGTTGTGATGCCCTGACTAGCCGAGCCAGACGGAACTCTCTAATTAATCCCCGTAATAGAATGTTTATCAATTTGCACAGAAGTTACTGTTTCTTTCTCATACGACTAAATTTTTTCTTCCGCAATCGGATTGGATTCAAACTCGCAGAGCTTTTACACTAAAGTTTTTCGCCGATTTACTCATTTCCGAAGTAGTGTCGTTGTACAGTCGCTTAATAAACAGTCGAGTCGATGAAATACTCCTAAAATTTTATCATCATTATGGCGATTTGCCTTTTTTCGCTTGCCCTACTAGGTTTCTATGCATACCTTAGTTGGCAGTTGGATTTTCTGCTGTTAAAACATACTTTTCTATCTGGCTATTCTTGCAGGGCCTTTCTTGGCCGTTGCCATCTCGGAGATTTGCCTCTTATAAGGTGTTGATATTTTTCTTCTTTAATTTGCTCTAAGCAACATTTTGTTTTGCAGAAGTTTTTATTGAAATAAAAGATCAACAGAGAGCAAGTTACCTACTGGCCACATAGGCCTTGTGTATGCTGTCTCACCTTGGATTAGGTTGTTATTGTAAAAGGCTTACTTCTCTTCAGCCGACTTATTTAGTCAACATGGCGTCCATTTTTGATTCGACTTTCAAAAGAATTTGGTAATAGGAGCGTACACTACCGGCAAATGTAGGCTGAAGGCCAAAAAAATGTGTGTGAAGATAAATACGTCAAGTTAGATACGTTTTTAAAAAATGTAGCATGCGATAAATTTTTTTCCTATACATACAGTACAATTTGTATAGTAAATTCCAGACTTTTTTAACAAATACGATTACAGCTACAAAACCCTACGATCTCGGAGAATCAAACCTATTGGGAAATCAAGAGCACATATAGAGCTATTAAACTGTAAACACAGTTTATTCATATTGAATTTAAGAAATTTTTTATAAGAAGCAGAAAATTGACTTGTGCAATTTTCTCATATACGATAAGTTCTGTAAGGGATTTTGTCAATGTGACCAAGCCCTTCGATCTCGCAGAATTGGACCTATTGGGAAACTAAGAGCACATATAGTGCTAGTAAACCGTAAACACAGTTTATTCAAATTGAATTTGAGAAATTTTTTATAAGACGCGGAAAATTGACTTGTGCAATTTTTTCATATACGATGAGTTCTGTGATGGATTTTGTCAATGTGGCCAAACCCTTCGATCTCGCAGAATTAGACCTATTGGGAAACTAAGAGCACATATAGTGCTAATAAACCGTAAACACAGTTTATTCAAATTGAATTTGAGAAATTTTTTATAAGACGCAGAAAATTGACTTGCAAAATCCCTCACAGAACTCATCGTATATGATTAATAATAAGCCAAACGTAATTTGTTCGTTGATATTAATTCATTCACGATTAGACAAAAAGAAACTTAACATATTATGTTTATTTATATTATATTATGATTACAAATAATATGTTATTTTATATATGTAAATATTTTTTTTATTTCTTGATTTGAATTTACGTGATTTTTTGATATTTGGGTTTTGATTTTAATTTTAAATATGTTTAATGCTTATTTTAAAGGTAGAAAATTTGAAATGAAATTCGTTATGAACAAAATGGGAAAAAATCACTAATTACTAGCTCGAAAATTTCGGGCGACAGCAGGCGTGGTACCTTCAATACATCGCGAAAATGTATCTTCGTGTATCTAGAGAATTATAACACGTTAAGCCTAGAATTTTTGTACTAGAATCTTCTTTATTAATATACATACAATTTTTTAATTAAGTTCAAACTTCTGCCAGTATAAAGATGGAAATCGTTAGAAAACTTCGAAGCAAATTCATTAAGTTACCATGACCTAATTATCTGCAACAAATTCTCAAATAGTTAACATAGCGATATTTGAATCTTTATTTAAAAGGAATCGAAAAAATAGTCAAAGTCGCCAAATATTAACCATTTAATATCATTCTTTTAATAAACAAAACTTAAACAAACAAATTTATTTGCTCCCATTTGCAAGTACACATAAGCATACATACACATATATTTGTATGGAATAAAATCTATTTGGGCCACATATCAATTATGTTATCCAGTCCAAAAAAAAAAAGAAAAACGACAAAATCAATTTATTGGGTCATTACTAAGGCAAATTGATTAAATTTCAAAGAAAGCAAAAGAAGGAAACCTTAAATTGTGTAATTTTCAAGTGAAACACTCAATCATCTGAAATGTTTGAAATTCTTCACTCTTTCTTTATAATTCGGCCTTTGTCGATCACTTTTCTTATTTCAGTAATTTTCATTAACTTTTTAACATATTTCATTTATTGATCCTTTTCATATGTTTTGCTTTATCTTCTAGTTGGAATGTGTGCACTTGTCCGTAATTTACATATGATTTCTAATCACATCATTTTCTAAATGTTTTTTGTTTCGTTTTTTCACTAAATGACTCATTCTGAAAGGAGCAGATGTAAATTAAAAATCAAAATAAATCACTATTTTTAAATTTTTTACAAACTATAAAATAGACGAGCGTGCCACTGCCACACACTCAGTGGAAATCATACGGATCGAAGTAAATCCATATAAAATAACAAAAGCAGGAATGGCAGTTCGAAACTGAAAAGTGGAATCATAACCGGTTTCGGACATTCCTTACGCGAAGGAATTTTTCCGTGCTTTGGCTGGAAAAACTAGAAGGCTTCAAAGCTGTCGGGTGATATTTCATTACTTAACGAGTTTAAAGTCCTGTTTAACGGGTTTGTTTTATCAAATTCTGCCGTCAAAAGTCAGAAG
This sequence comes from Gymnosoma rotundatum, assembly GCA_916610165.2. Taxonomy (NCBI): domain Eukaryota; kingdom Metazoa; phylum Arthropoda; class Insecta; order Diptera; family Tachinidae; genus Gymnosoma; species Gymnosoma rotundatum. The sequence continues at coordinate 64,662,804 of OU744336.1, forward strand.
ATTTAAGAAGGCATTGGCGTGAGCTTTTTGCTCATGCTTAATTCGTAAGGTGGGAAACCTAATATTCTGGCTAGTTTGACAAATTTTAAATGTAGAGTTATTGCAGCTAATTTTTGGTTTAGTTGCCCTCGTTGGATTTCCAAAAGCCAACTTAACATGGTATCGGCCAGATCAGCTTAATAATTTTCATTGTACATTTGCTCACCATTTCGGCTTAAGTAGATTGCAGATACTGACAACGATTCATTACTGGGAAGCTAAAATGTAATTCTTGGCCAGCTTATAAGCAGTTTCATACCTTACCATAGTTTTTAAATTTTTAACGTTCATAGTTTAAGATTATTGTTTCAAAAATTTCTACCACCAACAGTTCCTTTTTGCGTTATTAATACCGTTCCATTTTATTTATTCGCTGGGTTTTTTTTAATTGGATAATAAAATACACCAATTTTTACTCTTTGATTTCAACGTATTTACTTAGCCCAAATTAAATTTATTAACACTACTTTTAAACAAAACACACCTTACAATTTTATTAATGAAACTTTTCTGTTGTAAGTGTAGTTTGCGGTGTAACAACTCTCAACTGCGATTTCTATTTATAGGCGAGTTAAAACGTCAAGATTATGTTACTGAAACAAGATCTGGCAGCTTGTTTGAGCCAACAGAATTTAAGTAGAAATTTAAACATTCATTTGAAAAACATAAGTTTCTTAAATTTTAAATTATAAATTCTTCTTGTGGTTTTTAAATTGTAGGTGTTCCTTCCATACATTTTTAAAAATTAGTACAAATTAATAAAAATATAATCCCAATTTTAAAAGTCATTTTGTACAACACTAAAATTCGCTTACCATCCCTGACCTACAGTATGGTTTTCGCACATTCACTTGCTCAGTGTTGAAGATGCTTGTTTGCTTAAGATTGAGATACACACACACACACAAACACTTTAAACAATAAAATTAAAAAATATCAATTTAAAGAGGAAAAATAAAAACACCATCAACAATGAAATTAAGAAAACATTTCAATTAAAAAAGCAACAAAAAAAAGGCAATAATCTTGTAGTCATGTTACACACTCACAAGTCGTTCACTGTAAATGGACGGCTGAAAGTTGGCAAAGAATAACTTTAAAAAGTCAAAAAAAACTTAAAACTAATGTCCCTTATTTCGCTCAAATGATTGCATTTGGCTTCTTGCACAAGGCGTAGGAGATGAAATGATAAAAGGAATAAAGTGGAATAAAGTATCGCTGCCACATAAACTCGTAGCGTCTTTCAGTCTGATGAATACACTCGCACGCATATATACTTTTCTTCTTACACATGGATCGTATTTTGTTTAGTAACAATGAAGCCAGTGCGCCGTAATGTAAATTTTTTATATCAAGTCAAAACGTTTTGTGGTTTAAAATTTATTATTTTCAAGTTAAAAAATTTTATCGTTCAATTTGCTTAAAAGCAGGCTCTATCTGCCAGCTTCTTACAAAAGACATAATTTATGTTAGCGATGACCTACTTACAACAAGCGTTCTCTTTCATCTACTTTTTTTCAAAACATTTTATGTGCGATGTAAATTTTACTCTTGAAATAATAGCATAAAATAATTGAAAAGTAAAATGAGAAAAATTTCCTTAAATTCATGTTAGAGCATTTCTGTGAAATTTCAAAGAAATACTTAAATGTTGATAAGATGACAATGACCGCAATTTACCTTAAACACTATTCCCGTATTTGTCATTAAAATAAAGTCTGTTGCCCAACATACAACTCAGATTGTAAGGCAGATTACTTATAACAAAAATTGACCTTAAGATTTCGAAGACCTGAGTAGCTAAACTGATCTCCTCAGCTTAAAAACACACTAAAACGGTATACGAAATAGCTTAAAGAGTTTCTAGAATCTGAGGAAGATTCAATCTCTGATATGTACTCGCGAGACTCTCATGGAACTGCACAATAGAATAGTTCACGAAAGCGTGATTGTAGAAACCTAACAATACCTGTCAGATGTAGGCTTCCTCTTGGAACTTTGCATGAGGAGTGGGCAAGAAATGATACTGAAAAAGCTGACTTATATGTTGAATATCGACTCATATCGGTGATGTAAAGTCTGTTAATGCTTAAGTAACAGGACTGCTTAACAGTGCTTTACATTTATTATCCCTGCAGCATTTATATTGTTTTTTACTGCGTAAATGTAAATCCAGTATTTCCCCTTTTTAAGTTCATGTGCCCACACATAAAAACATATTTGCGCTTTTATTCATTTAGTAAGGGAAATTTTATCTGCTACTAGCTGTTTTGAAATAATAACTCCTTAAAATAGTAAATTACCAAAAAGAGCAAGAAAATTTCGTTCAACTAAAGACAAAATTACTTTGATTCATGGCTACGACAAAAACATATCTGTTAAGTTGCCGTTTCTGTATATTTTATTATAACCTCTATTGTATTTCGATTATCCATGCTGGAGCCGGTCCCACAAGAGCCGGATAATCGAGGTTTAACTGTACTTAAAACTTACACAGAGTTTTTATTACAAAATTCGCCGTTGCAAGTAGTGCTAGCTACACAACTGGGACGAACGACGAATTTTTGGTCGCGAATATTCGTCGTCAAAAATAAAAAATTAATATGAAAACGCACACAATCATGAAGTAGGACGAAATTCGTCATACGCGGCGAACTATGCAATAGAATTATTTCTATTTCTTACGCCGGCGAACGACGAACAAATCAGTACAATATGACCATGTTTGACTTTAGATTCGAAGTATTTTAATAAATAAAGTTATTTTATTTAAAAAATTTATGTATTTTTATTTTGCTGCATTTATAATAAGCGTACAGATTATAAGTTAAATATAAAAATACTTTTTAGTTGTGTTTTTTCTAATGTTTAACTTTTAAATATTATTTTTTTTTATGGTCACCTCAGCAGCTTACAAAAAGTAAACAACTTCAAAAATTATAACAGCTTGTGGTCGTTATTGTGTTTCATACGACGAATTTACACAACGAAGTCTTGGCGACGTATTTATTGTGTTGGCCGAAATTCGTCGTTCGTCGCAGTTGTGTTCCTAGCATATAGCTAAATTAAAGGGTGTTCCTAAAGAGACATGCTTTTGAACAATAGCAGACAAACACTTAAAATATACACTAAAAATAACAAAAAAAAAATAAAGACTAAATTTCAAAGTACATGAATATGCATGGAATCTACATAATTACAATCGCCACTACAAAAAATTTATAAAAAAAAGCTAAAAAAAAGGAGGTTATCAATTCGTGTGAATGTTGCTTTTTTAATGTTTGTGCCTGCGGAAATCAGTCATTTCTGAACCGATTTTGAAAATTTTTTGTAATTTGATAGATTATGCCTAACAGATTGGTCCCGTTTTAAAAACAGTTCATAATCTTAAAAATTAAAGGGTGACCCCATACAATATACATACGTGTATTATAAACGGTTAAGGGCACTTATTTTAAATTACTGCGTATTACTAAAGCTCCCAATAACAAAAAGTAATAGAAAAATAAGCCTTATATATAAAAGGTGTCCCCATATGTAACGTAAATTGACCTATACGGGCCTATCTTCTGAACCGTTAAAGACAAACGCTTTAAAATTGAACAGAATATCAATTACTATAAACGTTATAATACCAAGCAAAACTATTAAAATTATGAATTAAAGGGTGTCCCCATAGTTAATGTAATTTGATATATGTGGCCAAACTTTTGAACCGTTATAGACAGAACGCTGAAACCTAGAACAAGTTTATAATTTAAATTTAGAAATTAAAGTCTGTTCCCATAATTGATGTTAATTGATTTATATGCGCCTCGTCATAGACAAATGCTTGCAAATTTGACACAATGTCGATTGCTAAGACCGTTATAGTAACAAGTATTAATATTTAATTTATTATTTTAAAGGGTGCATCAATAGTTTATGTAATTGTATGTATATTGGCACACTTTTGAGCAGTTGTAATTTGGATTTGGAAAAAAGGCTGTCCCAATAGTTAATGTAATTTGATAAATGTAGCCGAACTTTTGAATCGTTATAGAAAGACAGCTGAGACTTACAAGGGACCTGTATTGCTCAGACCGCTATAACAACAAGTTTAAAATTTGAATTTATTATTTAAAGGGTGTTCCCAAAATTAATGTAATTTGAGATAAAGGGACCTGTCTTTTAAACCTTTATATATAAACACTTGAAAATTAAACAGAATGTCTACTTCTTTGTTTGATATAAAAAGAAGCATAAGCATTTGAAATTATAAATTAAAAGGTTTTACAATAGTCGATGTAATCTGATGTATATGGCCAAACTGTTGAACCGTTATGGACAAACGGTTAAAATTTACAAAGAATCTGATTGCTAAGTCTAATACAACAGCAAGTATATAATTTGAAATAGGAAATTAAAGGGTGGCCCTATAGTTGCTCTAATTTAATTGCTAAACTGTTAAACAGTTTAACATGTAAAAAGATTGGGAATGGAATATAAGGGTGTCCTAATACTTAATATAATTTTATGTTTGTGGCCATACTCTTGAACCGTTATTGACCGACAGATAAAATCTGTTGTAAGTCAGCTTTTTTTCTTTTGCAAGACTTACTGATCCTAAATACATAGATAATTTTCAAGTATACAAAATAAAAGGGTTTCTCCATAGAAGAGGGGAACGTTATGCTACAGCTCAGTTCCCTACATATCTGTGTGTTTTGATGTATTAAAATAACGTTTTTTATTATTTAAAAAATAATGAATTAAAGTTTTTACAATTTAATAGCACTATTCCTTTGTTGTGAAAACTCTGTTACTTTTGACAAAGCTAAACAAACAATTGAATGTCAGTTAACGTAGAATTGTGTTTTTTACTGATTCGTATAAAACAGTACGAAACAAAACAGAAGACCTAACTGCACAAACTTACTTTCAATAAAACATGATTAAATCAGCTGATTTGTTACGTAACGAAAAGTAAAGTACAGACTCATTCTGCTTTAATTCTACAACGCAATAAATTGTATTTTATCAAAATTTGAATTCTTGCTTAACTTTTACTTGGTTTAAAACGTTATAATCCTCTTTAATACATAAAAAAGTATATATGTATCTAGTTTCAATTAATAAACTTTTAAAATACCCTGTATTTAACTTTATTTGTTGAATATTGCTCATGTGTTATATGATGGCAGTTGGTTGGTGTGATGATTATTTGTTATGTGGGAATTGTTGTGGATGCTACAGAGCAATTAAATGCTTTTAAAAAATGTTTAAATTAAAAAACCAAAAATAATAGCAAAAAACAAAGCAAATTGTATTAAATGAATAACACAACAACAACACCAACAATAAGTAACTTAACCACAAAAAAATATACTGCATTTCGCCTTAACGTTTATCTGTGTGTTAAGTTTATTATTAAAGCCACAACAGAGCTTAAAGTGTACAACGATGGTGTGTATTGCTGATGAAAAGCAGAATATGCGTGTGTTATAAAAAAAAAAAATAGGTAGGTATCAAGAAAAAAAACCAGGTGCGTAGAGGGTGTTTGCTATAAGATGTCATTTCAAAGAAGCCATTCAACAACTTTATGTGCGTTTTTTTCTCTAACGCGATCTTATTTATGCCACTAACTTTAATTTTGTGGCAAATTAAAGGGGTATCAATTACACGCTTCATGTATCGCAGACAAGAAGTGTTATTTTCTTTGGCTTAATTATGACACAATTATAAGTTGACAGGCGGCAGGTTTTGAAAAGGAAAATGAATACGTAGGAATTGCGATAAATGTTACGAGTATTAAGTAGTTTTATTAGAATGCGAACTAAACGGAATAAAAAACTCAACATAATGTAAATTAATAAGATTAAACTGAAATACAATTTTAAATTTAATACAAATAAATTATATACGTTTTTTTTAATTACAAATGTTAATAAAGACATTTTTGTTCCAAGAAAAGAATATTACAAAACTCGCAAAGTGTTGCCACACAAAAATATTTTCCACACGTTTTTAATTATTTTATATTTTTAACAATATCCAAAGTCTTCAAACTTTTAAAGAGCTTATTTAATGCAAAGTTGCTTAGTCCAAATAAAAATCGAGAACACACTTGATAGATTGGGCGTGACAGGAGGCGTTGATCCTAAGACTAAGAGAGTACTGTAGCTTAGATAATTAGCACGTTGACTACTAAGCTGTTATTGATTTGATGGCCTGGGTTCGTAACCCAGCCACGGTCAATCTAACAACTTTATATCTTCAAATCATATAAAGAGTAAGCCAAATAAATTTTTTTTGAAAATGCTATAAAAAAACTACTTGGCTTCAACTCCTGAACAAATTGGACTTTGTATGGCGTCATTCCAAGGTCTTTATGCAAAATTCGTCTCAATGATGTCTCCAAACTGTTCAATTGTTAAGAACGACGGTGAATTGATGTTGATAGCACTTCACGCACACGCACTGTTTTTGCTTTTCATACTTTGGTTTATCGATAAGGATGCCAGTTTGTTTTACTTTTTTCACAAGATAATGAACATACAGAGCTGACAGTGCTTCTCTTCTTATAAAATCCTTACGCAATTTTCGCACACATTCTGCAACATTACCATGATTTTTAAAGTATTGTTGTTCAAGCGTATACACAACCATATTCGTTCAGCAAAAGGATAAAACTAATTATCTGTCAAATCAGACATGAGCTAAGTGTTACCATTCTCGAAATAAGCACAGAACTTAATACAGCAAATCGTCGCGACGCGTCGGCCAAGTAAAAATATATATAAAATGGCTGTACTAGCTTCCAAAAATTAATGCACCTGTTAACATTGGTGCTGCAACATTGTTCTAAAAATGTTGTGAAAAGAAAATGAAGAATTATATCTACCAGTCTTCTTCACCACCTATATTCTCTACACTATCCCTTACCAAAGAAGGTAATACAGTTAATAAATAGGAATTATTTACTGCCTTCTCTCTCTTTAAAAAAAAGTTCATGGTTTTATCTCTGCAGTTATTCTATTGTTTTCAAAATTTGTTTCTGTCGTGTTTGGAGCGGAGCTTCAGACCGTGAGTATAGACCCAGGCAATGATTTTTTATAATAATGGTGTGGCTGCAACAGTTGGCTTTAATAGATACAATCTTTTACAGCCTTAACGCTCAATTAAGATGTGCGTATTTTTATGTTTGCAAACAAGGAACAAGGTTTTTGTAAAATCAAGAAATTAAAGATCATCATTGTAAACCGTGAAATGCTATTTCATCTGATTGTACCCCTCATACAAAATAGTTTTTAATTGTTCTTATTAGCGTACCTACCGAAAGAGAAAAATTATGTCACGTATTTGAAATTCTATAAGAAGAAAACAATTCTGGAAAGGGCTAAATTTTTTTTGGGGGTGACTTAGATTTCCCCTAATAAGCTTAACTACGCCAATTATTCTCCTTTATCTAGAAAAATACTTCTTTAAAAATAGAGCGCCTTTTCAAATTAAAACCTCGAAGTGGAAGTAGAAAGTAATTTTTTTATTATCCGACTTCTAGAAAACTATAACACTGCAAATCCCCCTCAATATCTCAGCTTCTCTAACTCAGCTTCTCTAAGAAAAGAACAAAGTCTGTTTTCTGTGAAAAGCTTCGGGATATAGAAAGCAAGAAGACAATTAAGTCTCTATTAATTTGTTGAAGGAAGGCAATTACTTCCCTAACAAAGTAAAAAACTATTTCCAAGCAAAAGACTGGTGGTATAGGTTGAGGAAGACGGATACCCCAAAACATAGCAACTAAAAATTTTGCTTATTAAGAGGCTATTCTGAGAGAAAGCATATTTTTAAATTAAAGTCTGGGGAAATAAGAGAAGGGAGTCGGAAACCTCACCAAATACTTCAATTACGTATTTTTTCTATATCTAGAGAACTCATATAGTGATACTCTCGAAATTTCATTTAGATTACTCTGACGCTTTTAAACAAAAGCCCGGAGGTATATAAGAAGGAATTGTAATTTATTCTATACACAATAGGGAAATACAACAGCGATTGTCTCTAAATTTGCAAAACTAGGTATTTAATGGTTACTTTCAACTTTTTATAGGAGCAGAGAGAAGGGTACCTCAATAGGAAATTATTCATTATTCTTTTTGTAGGAAAATATTTACAATAGTGAGTTAGTTGAACTATTTAACTAAATGGTCAAAAGTGGAATTTTTTGTCAGGCTTAAGTTCAGCGGAGAAAGAAAAATTAAATTACTGTTGGTTATTGTTGTTTTTGCTTGAACTTTGATTTTTGTCTTTGCTTTATTGTTTGGACAAAAATCTTCAGTTTATTCAAAATAATTGTCAGAAGTTTCCTGAAGAGTTAAGTAAGCGATAACGAAATGGCCATCGAGACGTGCTTTGACCCTCAATAATCAATGTCGGTGATTTATATAATTAATCGGGAAAATAGCACGAAAAGAGATTTTTTAAAAATTGATTAATTTAAGTTCATTTGATTTAAACATTCTTATACCGAAATAAGCAGGAAAGAAATCGGCAAAATATTTATTCCATAACAAAACTATTCTGCTGAAAATCAAATTTTCTTTTTGGTACATTCTATAATATCCTGTCCAATCGACCACAAAATTATGGAATGATGAACTTATTACACGCTCAAAATAGAATTTCCAATTTCATTATAGTACATTCCATTATAGTAACAGTAAAACAGTGAAACACTTTCCGCAATAGAATTGGATATTTTACTTTAAGCGATGAGCTTCTTCGTTTTCAACTCCACACGATCTAGCAGCTAAAAAATAGTCTCCAAAACACCGGCTCGTACATAAACGTTGTATTTTGTTTTCCGTCTGATTTAGTTGTTATAAATAGTAAAAAGATCAAATGGAATGGTACATCCCTTGCAACGTTTCAGAAAAAAGAGGCACTTGAGTGCTTGTTAAGTAAGAAACTTTAAATTTCATGCCAAAAATATAAGTTTTAGATTTCCCACACTTTGCAGTTCCTAAAATGTCTTATCTTGGCTTTTGTCATTTGTTTTTCTTTTTTTGTTCTTGCTTGTCACGCTACTCACAAAAATATACGGGGTGAAACGACCATTATTTTAAGGAAAGAAGCAAGAGTGCCATATTCGGCTATGCCATATGTTTATGTATAAAGTTTTTTTTTACTTTTTTCATTAATTTTTATCATAAAACAAGAACCATCTGCAGGAATACAAACGAAAGTTGAAAAAACAATGGAAAAACATTAGAGGCAGGCGTGGTGTTTTCCCAGCTGCCGATTGACCGATCTTGCTGGTTTTCAATAGCAAAATTGAGGAACTATATCTGATCGATTGGCGTATTTTCTCTAGCTCATCTAGTTCATTTCAACACCAACACGGACGAAAAGAAAGAGAGACTGATATCGCACTCTCTTTTTCGCTATGTGAAAAGAACACAGAATATATGGCGTCGGAACGGAATATTTTAGAAATTACAAGCGTAAATTTTTGGGAAAAACATCGTGCCAACCAAACGCACTATTTATCGTGTAGTGAATGATTTCGAAAAAAAGAGGGTCTATAGGTGAAAAGCCCAAGCATAGACCACAACGTAATTCAAGATTGGCTGAAAATATTACTGTTGCTCAAAAAAGTATTCAAAACAATCCATCAATCTCAATTTAACCCCGTACACAAAGGCTTGGTCTTCAAAGAACAATTTTGGTGACAATTTAGCACAAGGATTTGCATTTGTTTTTATTTAAGATTTAGTTGACACAAGAACTTCTTCCACAAGACCATTTACGCCTCCGTACGTATGCCAATAGGATATTACAGCTCGCTCATGACAACACCGATATTCATGAAAAAATCATAATGAGCAATCAGACACATTTTCAATTGGGTGGATATGTGAATAAACAGAATAGTCGGCTCTGGACGATGGAAAACCCTCAAATTATTTATCAGTCACATTTGCATCCATTAAAAGTTACAGTCTGCAATTCGGTCAGAAGGAATCATTCGACTTTACTTTTTAACCGACTTCAAAAAAAGAATGAGGTTATACAATTCGGCTGAATGTTCCTTTATTTTTTATATTTGTGCCTCCAGAACTCAGTCATTTCTGATCCTATCTTGAATATTTTTAGAAATATGATAGATTATGCTTACAGATTGGTCTCGCTTTAAAAACAACTCATAATCTTAAAAATTAAAGGGTGTCCCCATACAACATATACATTTATTACGTGTATTATGAACTCTAAAGGGCGATTCTTTAAATTTTAAAATGACTGCGTATTACTATGGCTCCCAAAAACAAAAAGTAAAAATAAATCTAAATATTAAAGGGTGCCCCCATTATTGATGTAAATTTACTTATATGGGCCTATCTTTTGAACCGTTATAGACAAACACTTGCAAATTGGACAGAATGTCCAATAGTTCATTTAATTTGATGTACATTGCCGTATTTTTTAACAGTTATAGACAGACGCTTGGAATTTACAACGAACCTGTATTAGTAAATCCGCTATAACAACAGGTATAAAATATGGACTTGGAAGTTAAAGCGTGTTCCAAAAGTTTACGTAATTTCAAGTGTGTGACCGTACTTTTGAACCGTTATAGACAGAACGCAGAAACTTAAAAGGGACCTGTATTTCAAAGTCCGCTATATTAACGAGTTAATAATTTGAATTTAGAAATTAAAGGGTGTCCCATAATACAACAACAACAAGTATAGACAGACAGCTGTGAGAATGAAATTTACAAGGGACATGTTTTGCTTAGTCCGCTATAACAAGAAGCTTATAATTTTAATTAAAAAATTAAAGGGTGTTCCCAAAATTAATGTAATTTTTTCTATATGGCCCTATTTTTCGAACCGTTGTATACAAACACCTTAATTTTAGGCAGAATGTCCACTACTCTATTTGGTATAATAAGAAGTATAAAAATGTTATATTATAAATTAAATAGTTGATATAATCTGATGTATATTGGCAAACTGTTGAACCGTTACAGACAGACGGTTGAAATTTACACAGAACCTGATTGCTAAATCTACTACAACAGCAAGTATATAATTGCTGCAATTTGATGTACATATATTGCCAAACTATTGAAGTTTGGAGATATAAGTGTGTCTCAATAGTTAATGTAACCTAATTTATGTGGCCATACACTTAAGCTGTTATAGGCAGACAGATGAAATCTGATTTGAAGTCGGGTGTTTTTCGCAAGAATTTGAATTTGAAATGAAAACTGCATAACGCTTACTGAGAAGGGGGAGCGACAACAAGCTATTTAAAGAAATAGTGATGTTAATTGGTTTTCACTGTCGCTTGATTTGACTGCTTCGGACTTCTTTTTGTGGGGATGTCTGAAAAGCAAAGTTTATGCAAACAAACCAGAAATGCTTGAGCAACTCAAATAACATATTTGCGATGAAATTAATGAAATACCGAGTGGAATATGTGAGAATGTAATAAAAAATGTGCTCAAAAGGGCTCGCATTTGTGAGGCTAACAGAGGCGGACATTTATCTGATATTGTGTTCTATACATAATTGCTGACATTTAATAAAACATTTATCAATGTAAGATCGATTCTCTTTCATTTAATCAAAAATTATAAACAAACAAAGTAGTATACATTTCCGGCAAACACTCTGTATTAGATGATCTGGTTCAATATCTCAAGGCTACAGAGTTGATATAGTACACCAATTATATCTAGGAAATGATCCCGTAATCTCAACTCTGTAGAATTGTCTGATTTTTTAAAATAGATTGGACTTCAGATGTATCACACCGTCTGCTGGCAACCGAAAAACAGGATTAACGATATGCGCTCACTTTGATGCCTGCCTCATAAAGAAATTTGCTCATAGCGGCAAATGCTATAAATTATGAAATAAGAATCGGTTTGCAATCCTGAATGTATTTATTTGATAAAATCACAGTCCTACTGTGTATTGGCGCAAGTACTGACCTATTTTTTAATCCCATTTCGTCTCGAAATTAAATTGCCGAGCACAAGGTTTAGGTTACTATTGTTTTATCTACGTGATTGCTGGCATAAATCCGAAGATCCCCAAGTACGTCTAGAAATTTTCAACCTGTGCGTGAAAGCAAGGTATCAATGAGCAAATGTCAACATTTTTTGTAAATGGCTGCTTTTTTATCTGCTCTCTAATTTTTTTTTAAATTCAAAAATGACGTCTTTAATAAATCAGGATCACTGACCTGCTTGTGCACCAATACAATGATAGTCAGGCTGGCTTTCAAAACGTCAACTGCGCTGTATTCTAACAAAATATCGGGTTTCATTGCGCCGTCGACAAGTATTAGTTAGCAACACAGTAGGAAAAGCAATTTAAGCATCAGTTTTAAAGTTGATTCTTTGTTTCACAACATTGCATACGTACATAATTGAAATATGGCAGCACAACTGTTTATAAACTTTGTAATGATACGTTATGGAAGTCAGTCTCAATAAACGGTACTTTGGCATTTAAATTTTTTAACTTCTCGCCATTATTAACAAGATCAAGCTGACAATTTCAAGATATTTTCGATAAAAATTTTTTCTTCGGGAAAAAAGCGTTTTTGTTACTGTCAATATAGTCTTCTTAAAGCAAGAAAAATTAAGTTTAGTATGTTTCCGAATACTAAGATTTTACAAGGCCCTAAAAAACGGCGTTCGTTTCAGTGGTGACCACTTCATTTTCAACCAGAGAAAAAATTTTGAGAATATGCTGGATGAGAGAGCAGTGCGTAACCAAATTCAAAGATTTTTTTTTATTGCGACTACACACGAAAGCACTCGTAAGTTGTCCTGGTGAATATTTTCATATCCAAAATGTGTGTTTCTTACAAGTAAGGAGGCGAAGATAAGTCCTTTGAAAATAAAAGCATCTGCGTATGATTTTTGTGCGTCCGTGTGTTTTTTTTTATTGATATACATATTTGTTATCATGGACAAATTTTTTATTAAGCCATACAATCAATAGCACCAAATCTAGTCCATGTTACTTCAATCACGAAGCACGTGGGTGCGTGCAATACAACTTTGGTCGATTGAAGATATTTGAAGACAATTTCCTGTTTAATAGGCCTGAAGATGTTAGTACATTCTGTTAAAACAATCAAGAAATTGCTTAGTTGGCAGGTATATGAAGTCAAAATAAAAATGTATTTGTTCATTTGAAATATAAGTGAAGAAGTCCCAAAGAATAACAACGTTGTAGGAGAAGGTACAACTTTTAAACCAAAAATTCCTGCGAGTATTACATCTAAAATGTATCAATCCATGCCAATGGAATGAAATAGAATGCAATGGTATAGAAAAAAACATGGTTAAGGAAGCATAATATGAGAGCAAGATAACTGCTTAACCTTGATTACATAAAACAAACTGAACATATGACAAATGAATTCAATAATTAAGCTTAAGTTTTTTTACAATTTCTAAAATTTTATTAAAAACCAAAATTATTAAACATTTTTACAATCATTTTCTATCAAAAACAGGAGTTCGTCCGACCAAATCCCTTTTTGTCAAATCACGCACAAATGAATGTCGATTTAAGATTACTTGTTTTTTTTTCTAATTATTTTGTTAGGAATTTAAAAAAATGCTTTTATATATTTAACACCAGCAATACCACGACTTCATCAGCGTGTTATTTCTAATTTTCTTAAAATTCATATTTAGAAAAATGTGTTTTTAAATATTTATTGTTGAGTGTTCAAAATTTTTCATGTGCAAAAATAAATGCGCCTTCAAATTTGTATCTCTATTTTCGCTACGAAAAAAAATGTTCTATATTTGAACCAAGGTTCTATAGGACCAAGGCGAATCAATTATCAGGTGGCAGCGTAGGCAAATTCATTCTTTAGGTAAAAAATTAAAAAAAAAATTCAAATGAAATTTGGTGTAATGGAAATGGGAAAAAAGTACTAAACACTAACTCGAAAATTTCTCTTATTAATAATTTTTAAAAGCAATAAATAAAAAATAAATATAAAGTGCTACAATTGTTTCTCAAAGTCACGGCGTTTTATTTAATAATAATATATCTAACAGCGGATTTATTTACTCTTATAGCAGCTACTCTGCTCAAACTTCTTCTTCTGCTAGCCTCTCAAATTGCCAAAATCCAGATTTGAAGATTTTTGGTCTAAAATCGAAGATTTTCTAAAATCTGCGTTGCAACTTCTATTACGTTGACTCTGCCTTATATAATATTCTTGTCTTATGTCCTTAAGACCGAAATTATCAAACATTCTTTTTTAAAGAAAAAAAAAAAAAGGCAACTTAAAGCGTGTTTGTTGAAAGTTGATATTTTATGTATGTATGAGCCAGTTCACATTAAGGGCACTGTAGCTGACTTTTTTGTTGTTTTCTCTTTTGGAGAATCTCCGTAAGTCATCACGCTTTTACATTATGACTCTTTAGTAGCAAGTGAGAGAATTTTATGATGTTTTATCAAACAATTTTTGAAGTGTTGCCATAAAATAAAAGTATTAATTTTTCAACAATTTTTGAACAATATAAGAAAAAACAGCCATTTGGTAACACCGCTTAAGCACAGAACTGCAAAAAGCGAAAGAGAGAAAAAGAAATGAGAGAAAAAACTAAAAAGAGTCATGAATATTCATTTAGTGCTACTTTTGCTACCCCGTAAGCTTCTTTACACCTCTTGCCTAAAAACTTCTGCATCATGACTTTTGTAGCTGATGCAATGCCCTTAATGTAAACTCCCTCTATGCATGTTCTAAATTGATTTTAGTTTATTTTTTTTTTTTTTAATTTCTATAAACCATTTTTTGGAAAGAAGAATCATTTTACAAATGTATGCGGACGTTTTCCAAAGTAAAGAAACACACTCTATATATGTTGTGTTTCAGTATCATATTGATTGTTATGATTTGAGCATAAATGTACATGCGCTGTGCCTTGCATTTTTTTAAATCATTTTTATGAAAATTCGGAGTTGAACTATGGCGCCCAATTTTTATTGTTTTCTTTGGAAAACGTCCGCATGCATTTGTAAAATATTTTTTCTTATATAAAAAAGTTTTAAATCAAGATCAACATCAAATCATTTATAATATCCTTAGTTCAACTCCTAATTTTCGTAAAAAATTAAATTTAAAAAGGCTCTTCAAATAAAAAAATTCTTATGCATGACAGTTTGTATCTGCATGGATTTTAAAATCTGTGTTTTTTGGCTTGGTAAAAGTATCTCATTTAGCTTACACAAATTGAGTCCAGATTTACACTATGCAATTTTTTGAGGCATTTTTTTTCTCAATTTTCTATTTAAGTTACGGCGTTATGCGTTATCTTAAAGTTAACATTAGCAACAACAACATCCCCTAAAAACTCAAGCAATACTATATTGCTTACTCGTCCTGCTTCACAAACAAACAAAAATTTCATGCTAGTTTCATGAAAAATTTCATAGTGTAAATGCCGTATAATTAAATTTTTATCGATATTGATATTGACTATAAACGGAACATAGTTGGATTTGCAATAGATGAAGCTGCTGTCATGGCACGCAAATAAATTTTATAAAATACAAAGTTTAATCGATTTTACACCCATCCTAAACGCGTAGGCTTTCCGTAGAGTCGGTTGTAGTCGCTTATTAGAATTATATTTATGTTTAAAATTGATTTTTCATTTGATGTTAATATCTGTCAAATCGAAAATGCAAAATTCTTATTAAATATCCTTAATGATACTAATAAAATATATTTATCTTTCCAAAGTACATTCTGTGTAATTTTAATAATCTTAATAAAATGTTCCAAAGTGAAGCGACAAGAGCCCCTCAAATTTTTTTAATTATGAAAGCGCACAACCGCAAACCAGTGCGATATAAACAAAATATTTGAATTTGTGTTTAATTTTATGCTGAATTATTGGATATTTAATTACTGATTTTATTAATATAATAAAAACGGTAGGCCCAAATATTATTACCTTAAAATTATTCAAAGTTTTTTTTTTTAAGAATATAAACAACAGGACTTGTACCTGGAAATTAGAGAGTTAAAAGGGTTAGATTTTAAAGATTAACTAAATGAAAAAGAAATGAATTTAATTAATTTCTTAAAAAATTACTCCAAATAAAACGTACATACTGCTTCTGATTCTGCTTTTTCAACTCTTTCAGCGTTCGTCCAAAATATAACGACTTTACAACATTCATCGGCAAATATCGAAAGACTATTAAGTAAAGAAAAAATGCATTTGGAGAATTATTGAAGATTTTTAAAAAAGTTGCAGATTTTTTCCAGAAATATAGTTGAATTTCGCATATTTTACACAAAAACGTTCTGGCAACACTGCTGCTTCTATGAATACTCTTTGCTTCTCTGATTTTATTATAGAAATAATTCTTGCGAAAAAAAAATCGGCTTCAAAACAGATTTCATCTGTCTGCCTATAACAGCTCAAGTGTATGGCCACACAAATAAGGTTAAATTAACTATTGGGACACACTTATATCCCCAAACTTTATACTTTTATAACTGTTAAATAGTTTGGCAATATATGTACATCAAATTGCAGCAACTATAGGGTCACTCTTTAATTTCCAAATTATAATTATATACGTGCTGTTGTAGTAGATTTAGCAATCAGGTTCTGTGTAAATTTCAACCGTCTGTCTGTAACGGTTCAACAGTTTGCCCATATACATCCGATTGTATCAACTATTTAATTTATAAAATAACATTTTTGTACTTCTTATTATACCAAATAGAGTAGTGGACATTCTGTCTAAAATTAAGGTGTTTTTATATAACGGTTCAAAAAATACGGCCATATAGAACAAATTAGATTAATTTTGGGAACACCCTTTACTTTCTAAATTCTTGTTATAGCGGACTTAGCAAAATATGTCCCTTGTAAATTTCAGCTGTCTGTCTATAAGTGTTCAAAAGTCCGGCCACATACACCATATTGTATCAACTTTTGGGACACCCTTTTATTTCCAAATCCAAATTTTATACTTGTTGTTAAAGAGGAGTTAGAAATACAGGTCAGTCTACAACTGTTAAAAAGTATGGCCATATACCAAGTTAAATTAACTATTGGTGCACCCTTTAATTTATAATTTTAAATATTAGCAGCATCGGCCATAGCAATCGACATTGCGTCAAATTTACAAGCGTTTATCTATAACGGTTCAAGAGATAGGCTCATATAAGTAAATTTTCATCAATTATGGGACACCCTTTAATTTCTAAATTCAAATTATAAACTCGTTGATATAGCGGATTTAGCAATACAGGTCTCTTTTAAGTTTCAGCGTTCTGTCTATAACGGTTCGAAAGTTTGGTCACATACACAAACTTACATTAACTATTGGAACACCCTTTAACTTCCAAATCTAAATTTTATACTTGTTCTCATAGCGGACTTAGCTATACAGGTTCGGTTGTAAATTTCAAACGTCTATCTACAACTGTTCAAAAGTATGGCCATATACATCAAACTATTGGCGCATCCTTTAATTTATAATTTGTAATATTATTATTATATTTATTACTATAATGTTCATAGCAATCGACGTTCTGTCCAATTTGCAAGCGTTTGTCTATAACAGTTCAAAAGTTAGGCTTATAAAAGTAAATTTACATCAATTATGGGTCCACTCTTTAACCTTTAGATTTATTTTTGTATAATTTTCGTTTTTGGGAGCCATAGCAATACGCAGTCATTTTAAATTTTACAGAATCTCCCTTTAATGTTCATAATACACGTAAAAAATATATATGTTGTATGGGGACACCCTTTAATTTTTAAGATTATGAACAGGACCAATCTGTAAGCATAATCTATCATATTACCAAAAATTTTCAGAATCGGATCAGAAATGACTGAGTTCTGGAGGCGCAAATATAAAAAAGGAACATTCAGCCGAATTGTATAACCTCCTTCTTTTTTTTTTTTTTGAAGTCGGTTAATGAGTTATTATTGTTCTCCAGTTCATTATTAAATGTGATCAAGTGAAGGGTTTACTTTTAAGGGTTTACAGATAAGAAAGGTTTACTTTTAATATGATCATTACGTAATGTTTGATGTCATTTTGAAACACAAAATAAACATCGGTGATACATTTTAGCATTGCATTTTTTTAATGGCAATTGTACATTCCAAGGCCTCCTAATCTCACTTTTTAATAATATATATTTTCTTTACTTTTAATGGACACTTTTTGCAACTACTTGACCCGTTTAGAACACCCATTACCAAAATATTCTTAAAAAAAATTAACGTGATACCTTCGCACAAGCCGTTTAGGAATCTCTCTAAACTGCTAATTGGAAACGAACAACATTGGCATTGAAAAGGTCAAAGACATTATGCTAAAAAAAATTAACGAAAAAAATAATAAATATAAAAAATACATGAAATTTAAGAAGAACTGATAAAGACCAACAACATAAGTTAAAGAAAAAGCAGCATGAATATCATAAATCGAACAACAGGATAGACCCTTAGCAATTAAAATGCATTAAAAATATGCTTAGGAACTACTATCACAACCACTAACAACAACAGCATCAACACCACTACCACCATCATCAACAAACAACATTAGAATAACTAAATAAAATACTGTGTGAGAAAAAAGAAATAATGAAACGAAAAGATTCAAATCAATACTTGTAGTTTCTTAAATGCATTAAAAAAATTAAAAAAAAATGGAAAAAAATAAATGACTTCTAAACGAAACATGCCTATCGTACATGCTTTGTTCCAGCTAATATCCAGCCTGTTATAGGCTGTCAGTTAACCAACCATCCGTTTATTTGTGTGTGAAATGTGAATTATATGTTCGTTCCTTCAGTCGTTTGTCCGTTCGTTCGTTCAGGTTCATCATCAGTTTGGGAAATTTCATCACATCAAACTTTAATATACTTAATAGCCATGATGTTTGCATTCCATTTGTAATCAGTTTTTTCCCATTTTACATTTTTTTTATTTTATTTTTCTCTCCTCACATTTAGCTGTCCATTTTAAATCAGCTATTAATCCTTGAAGAAGATTCTTGTATATTTGTATTTGTTGTATTTTCTTAGCATTTTTAAATGTCTAAACATTATTTAGAGGTTCTTCTACAACCGGTTGAAGTTATTTTAATTTCTTTTTCTTTTTTAATACATATGAATTTTTTATATACAATTTATATATCTAAAGGGAGTCCAAAAAATTAACACAAAATTTTAGTTTGCTCTCATTTGTGCGAAGTAAAAAACTGGCCACACCTCAAACGAGAATCATTTGTCAGCTAATTTAGGGGAAGCCTAAATCGGCCTTTACAATGCATTTCCAGTGTTGCAGATTTAGATGCTGATTGTGCTCTTCTTCATTTTGATCGTCAAAATTGCCGATTTTGGATTCAGTGAGCCCACTTATAGGCGGAGGGCATTAATATTATTGAAGCTCTATATTACGCTTTGGGGATATTTTGATTCAGTGAACCTACAAATAGCAGAAGACTCCAGTGATTCAAATATCTTTGCAAATTAATGTGGTCAAGCAGTCGATTTTATTGGTACCCGATACAACGGTTCTAACATACATTTCTTCTTTTAAGCAGTATAAATCTTAATGTCCCTCTTCGATCTACCCGCTACTGGACACCGTCACATCAAGTCTTACATACAAATAACGCAGATGCTGATTCGTTTAGAAGAATGTGCCAGCAATTTAATGAACTATTCAGTCTTATTGATTTTTCCGTAAATGTAAATGTTGTAAATCCTAATTCTATTTTGTTTTAAAATACTCACGTTTAAATTATTAAATTTTAGTTGTAAATAAATTTATTATTATTTTCTTTGTCGGTCTGTAAGGTTTTATATCCATGGACTTAAATGAAATAAATAAATAAAAAATATAGTAAAGTTAAAAAAAACCGATCTATGGTATAACCGAGAAGAGTCATTGAGCCATGCTTCTTTACAAATCAAATTGGTCAAGCGTTTACTGTTACAATTTCTCAATAAAATATTGTTACAAAAAAAATTTTTTTTTTGCAGCCCCTGTTGTTGTTTCCGTAAGAGAGTGGTGAATAAGTTACTTCAACTAATGGTGTGTATATAGAATAATACCACAATTAGCTAACAAAAGCTAAGCAATCTCAATAATTGCGTTGGTAGGGGTGCTTGCTGTAAAATAGGAGATCGTGAGTTCGAGTCTACCTTCGGACATGCGTACAAGGAAAAATAAAAATTGTTATAGTGCAATTAAAGAAATCAAGAAGCAGCAGTACAAACCTCCCGAGAGGCAAAAAACAATTATTGTGTGAAGCCATGGCAGATAATTTAGTGAAGACGTCAAATTTAATAAAAGAGTAACAGATAATTGTCAGTAAACCCTTTATAATAAAGAGTAAAAACGGTACCGGTTAGCGCAGGGAAGTGTAACACCATAACAACAGTGTGTGGTAGACGTGTGTTGTGGCTATTGGATAAAAGGAGTAGTGGAGATGTATGTGGATGGTTAAGGTTACTAAACAAGGCATCGAGTAGTTCATGTCTCGCTGGAGTAACACAGTAGTGTAGCGTGGATGGCTACGTTTGTAATAATAACGCATGTTCAGTTAATACGAGACCATAGGGTTTACAAGAATTAGTGATGAGTCACAGTGGTATTTGCATTCAAGAGAATCCGCATGTTTGTTTAAAAAGGAAAAACGTAACAATATGTTTACAAAGTTCTTACCTGTTTCAGCACGACACGCGAAACTATTCAGTTACTGCACGAGAAATTTTCGGTAATCAGAATTGGATCGCTAAATCGCGTGATTTTAGTACTCGAAGATTTCAACTTATGAATTTATTTGAAGACCAACTAACCGCGTATTATCACAACACAGCCGAGAAGTTTATTTACTTTTTGTAATGTTCCAAATAAAAAGCCCAAAACTTGTAAACTTTATGACAAAATAACTTCTACATATAAAAACTAAACATATTTTTTAATTACTTAAAATCTTGCTTAAATTTTGGCGCACTCTTGAAACGTACATACTTACATACATATATGTATGTTCGCATACATATCTTTTAAGTAACTACCAATCATCTAAACAATATAAAAATTTGCCGCCAAAGAATATAAAAAGCTGCATGTTTCCGTCATTGCCACCGCTGCAAAGTGGGGCCAATATTAAATGGCATGCAATAAAAATGCCAATAAACACATTTCATTTCTATTTTTTATGTTTTTCTTTTTATGCGTTACAGTATTAAAAATTTTATTCATATGAGTTTCGTATTACATTTCCCAAGAGCTTTTAATTCGTACAGAAATTTTGATAAAATCCGGCTTAGATTTCTTTAAAGTTACAATTGTTCTTTTGGCAACAAATCAAAAAGGAATTCATTTAACTTATAATTGAAATATTTAAGGCAGAATTTTCTGTCATTAAAGCTTTAGTCTTTGCAGCTATTGGATGATGCGCTTCTAGCCGCAATTTTTTTAGAGTCTTGTAATGCCCAATCCATTATTCTAAGCCCCTGCAAACTTAACCATTCTTTAATTTATATTCGCTTAACGTTTGGTGGCCTTGCCATGTGGGCATTAACTAAAAGCAAATAGCTTAGAAAAATTTTCAAATAAACCTTCCGTCCCATTAATATTGTATCTAAAGTTGTTAAGAAATTATTAAAAATATTATTTAGAATTTCATGAAAAATTATTCACTTTAAACGAACCAAAATAGCCATTTAAATGCTAAAAAAAAAAGAATTTGCTTATCGTGACTTGATTATTGTTTAAAACAAATATAATATTGTAACAGTGAATATTATATGGTTCTTGTTACTGCAACCATGTTTTTTTACATGTGTAGTGTAAATTATGCAAAAGAAATCAAAATAAAAATGAATGAATTCGCCACTGCCAACACTCGATGCATGATTTGGCCATGGTTTGACATTGCAACATAAATATATACTGATAACTTAACAAAGCTTCCGAAAGGGTCAAAAACAAGACTATCATTGAATATGATTTTCTAAAGCGAATTTTGTTTAACGATAGAGCTCACTTTTGGTTAAATGGATACGTCAATAAGCAAAACTGACATATTTGTAGTGATGATAATCCTCAAATTTATTTTGAGACACCGTCACATCCAGAAAAACTGACTGTTTGGTGTGTTTTATGGTCTGGTGAAATCATTGGTCCGTCCTTCTATAAAAACGGTGCTGTTGAAAACATTACAAACAATGGTAATCGGTATAGACCCATGATAACTGACTTTTTCGTTCATCAATTAAACAACTATGTCATACAGCTCGTGTCACAAATTATTTATTGAAGGAAACGTTTAGTAATCGCAGAGTTTCACGTTTCAGGCCCGTGAATAGGCCTCCAAGATCATGAGATTTAACGCCGTTATTTGCTGTGGGGATATGTGAAGTCGCTAGTCGACGCCAATTATCAAGATGGGATTGACGACTTAAACGATAATATTCGTGGCGTTAGTGTCTAGAGTGCTTGAAAAAGTCGTCGAAAATTGGACCTCTAGGTTACACTAGGTCCAAGTCAACCGTAGCGATCATATGCTAGGAGTCATATTTAAATTTTAATAAAGTAAAAAATATTTCATGTCAATTTAAAAAATTCATCTTTATTTTATTCCATTTTAAAAGTATCTGTAAGAAACATCATTTATTGGTGGACCAACTTACTCAAGTGGTCACTATGTACAGGAAGCCAAACTAAGGTAATGTTTTAGCGATGACCAAGGAATCTGGGCAGCATACATTTGTTTTGACCGACTATTAGAGTGACAGGCTGGTCGTTCCTATTGTATAGTTTTCTAGATGGCTCCCTAATTGTCAGTGTCTCCGCTTGAAATACGCTGCCTTATTCAGGGATATTATATCAGATCCTTACAGAAAATCGTTAGAGCCAACACTACAGTTTATCTGATAGTCATTCATGTACACCTTGGTTTCATTGTTGTTTTACTATTCGCGTCTTATAGGAACTAGATACCTCGAAATTCGCGCACGACAGTATGTCCGAACAAAGTCTGAAAATATGGCCATTATATGTTTAAAAACCTATAGGAGGGAAATTCATTTAGATCTACAGACACTAAAAAATTTTAATTTCTTGCACCAACCTGAAAATATGCAATGATTAAAGATCAAAAAAAAACAAGGAGTTGCTTCCTACATATTTGCTTATAAAATCAATTTAAATTTTAATCCATTCAACTGAATTGTTAATAAATTGCTACTTGAAATAATTAAAAATCAATTCAATTCAAATGAGTTAGAAATGAATTGTAATTCATGTTGACTAATTCATTTGGGTTAGAAAAGAAATGCAATTTAATTTAAAGATTCATTTAAATGAAAAACGAATTGCAAATCATTTTTATCAAATTCATTTAAATTTACTCAAATTTCATTCAATTCAATTCATGTAATGAATTAATTCAAAATTTCCTAATTCAGTGCATGAATGATTCGCGAATTAATTCAGAAATGAAAGATTTATTTACTGCTCTGCACCACAGCACTTTAAATAATTGTTTTTATTAAACGAACAAAAAATAACAAAACATAATACCATGATATATGTCTTAGGAAAACCAGGGGACAAATTTTTTCTAATATTTTAATTTTAAATTATACTCAATTCGCCTTCTTCTATTAGCTTTATCTGCATGTGTCAACTTTTTAGAACTGTATTTTTATACCCTTCAACATAAAAAAGTGGAAAAAGGGTATAAATAAGTTTATCATTTCGTTTGTAATTTTTACAATATCCATTTCCGTAAGTCGAATGAGCGATGTCCATCTTTCCGTCTGTGTTAGTATTAGTGATTTCAACAAAAATTTAAATACGCCAATCAATCAGATATAGTGTCAAAAGATGTGCTATTGGAAATTAGCAAGCAAGCAAGCATGTCCTTAGATGCAGCGGGTAAAACACCACGCCTACATCTAATTTTTCCATGTTATTTGGAACAATAAAGTAACTCTAATCAAAAAAAAAAAAAACAAATATATAGGGCGATAGAGAATAAAAAAATATAAAAAAAACATCAAGTGAAAATAGAGGCGTTCGCCCATATTTTCTGAGTTACGGACCTATGAAATTTTCAAATTTTTTAAAAAATCTTTATGGGTATCATTTAAAAGATTTTGATGTAATCTTTCAGGAAATACTAAAATTTTTAAAAAATTCTTAACCCATTAAGAGCCGATGACATTTTAGTGTAAAATTATATGTATATAGAACCTAATTTTTTTTCTAATTTTTTAATTCTCTATCACCCCAATATTTGCTTTTTTACATAGATGGTGAATGGTATATAAGATTCGGCATAGCCGAATATAGCGCTCTTACTTGTTTATTGTAATAAAGTTTTAATTATTGACCATCTTAACTAAGCTCTGAATTTGTATCGTCTTTCTAACAATTGATGTGCTCCGCAACAAAAGAACTGACCATCAATTAAGGCTAGAAAATTTTGTTGTTTTCAACTGAAGAGTGCGGCATACTACAGCAAATAAACAGTATAAAGTTTGCCCAGAAACCGCTGAAACATTTTTCCAAAAATTGTTTTATTATGTGCTACTGATTTTTTATTTTCGAATATTTAAACAGTGTCCAGTTTCTCTCGAGAAGACAATAAAGCTCATGGCTTAAATATTTTGGAAGTTAAAACAACAATTAAACTCGTATATGCTTGTGAAGCCGTGACGACAATTTTAACAACGATTCATTTTACAGAAAGTTAAATTCAATCTCACCATCGATTTGCTCGTTATTGAATTATTCTGATAAAAAGTTTGCATGTTCTGAAATATAATTGAAAAGTACCGATACTAAAGTGTAGAGTTACCAGAACTCATATAACCCAGTATTTTGATGAATTGAGAGAGCAAAAAGGTATTTAGGCGCCATTGTATACAACTTTTAATTTAATTACTGTCTTCAGTATTTGACGAACATTTTGTTGTTGTAGTGCCATCTATAGCTTTTTACAGTTTATTCTTGGTGTGTTGGTTTAAAACTTGGGTTTTAGGTGCCAGTCAGCGTTACCATTTTCACCCATTTTTCAACACCCTGAAAATTTTTCTGACCTTTTGCTTAAATTTTTTTTTTTTTTTTTTTTTTTTTTTTTTTGAATTTTCACCCTGACCAGGATTCGAACCATCGATTTTACAAATTAATGAAATTTTCGGCTTTTGGTTCTTTTTAATTAATTTTCTAAACATTTTTAGAAAGAAAAATTATTTACAAATGTATGCGGACGTTTTCCAAAGAAAACAAGAAAAATTAGACGCTAGCAGAATGAAATGCAGCATTTTCTGGACCGCCACATCCTTCATCAGCATTCTTTGCATCTATCTACCTTATGTATGTACATCGTAAACATCATCTATTTAACCAACTAATCTTAATGTTAATTTGGTGAGACGAAGTTCACACACAACTTAAAGCTCTTTCTTTGTCATTCTCTTTGTAACTCGTCTTGTACATTTGTTGTTGCTTTTTTTGTACTAGCAATTTGATAGTCACAAATGCAACTTTTTTATTTTTAATTATTCATACTTGTTTTGCTCACAACATTATAGACACTGTTTCAGTATCATATTGACTTTTATGAGTTAAGTATGAATGTAAATACGCGGTGCCTAGCGTTTGTTTTAATTTTTAATTTTCACCCTGACCAGGATTCGAACCATCGATTTTACAAATTAATGAAATTTTCGGCTTTTGGTTCTTTTTAATTAATTTTCTAAACATTTTTAGAAAGAAAATTATACTTTTGTATCACCTTTAATGAATCAGTGCCACTTTTACAAATTGTAAACAAAATTGCCATATAATTAAAACAATTGTTGTATTTCGTGCAAAAAGAAGGTTAACCCTTGTTTTTCCAAATCTATCGGTGTCCAAGTCGGTGTCTCTTTTTTATTTAATCCCCTTTTTGTGTCTCTTTTTAAATTATTCAATCTTGATTTATTGTTTCTTAAGAAAGATGCTGTGGCTGTTAATTAAGTGTATATCAGCACAAGCCAAGGAAAGAGGCTCATGTTCGATCTATTGTTTGAAAAAGAATTACAGCATAGGTACTAAAATAATACGGATGAAAGAAACATTTTTAATTTGATTTGTACTACAGTCTAAAAAATCATTTGCAAAAAGGTGTGGTTTTATCTGGTAGTGATAGAAATAAAAAAAATTAAAAATTTAGATAGTTTTGTCCGTGAGTATTTATTATTCCTAATTCATCTTAAAAGAAAGATGTAAAATATAATATCAAAAACAGTTTTAAAAAATTATTAAATATAACAGCAAAAACACCAGTTGCAAATAATATTCTTTTTTTGTTTTGTTTATTAAAAAATAATCTTTTATTGAGTTTCTACAGATAAAACCAACTACTTGTGTAGATGTCGATTTCGACACCTTTAATAAGTTTTTAAGATGTTTTTCAAAATTGCGATCATTTAAATACCAGTTACGATACCAAAAACAAACTACCACACTACAATCTTTTATAATATTAGATATGACACCACAGCAACGCATGCCAATGTTCGTTAACATAATCTTCTGCTATTTTTATAAATTGTTTGCGGTCCGAAGCTATAGGACACTGGTTGACGCATTGTTTCAGATGAGATTTTTAAAACGGTTTCAGCTAAAAGAATCTTATTATACTTTTGTTTTTTTCGTTTTATAATTTGTTGATTATAAATATCAAAAGACGTTTGAGGATCTTCACACATATTTTCAAAAGCTTCATCCAATTCGCGATGCGTTACTTGAGTTGCAATACTGTGCATTTTCTTTTTGACACTTTTCTTGCACGGTTTTCTTTTTATGGGCGGCATAAACTTTAAATGAAATTGAAGACACTATAAATTTTATTTTAATATTTCATTTATTTATATATTTTTATATGTTTTATTGACAAAGAAATTTATATTTCAATAAATTAAACTTGTCCAAGGCGAATCAATTACCAGGTGGCAGCGTAGGCGAATTCATTAATTTTCGCCGTGTACACTACTGTCAAACTCCATATATAAAAAATCTGTTTACAATTTTTTTTATATGAAGTTTGACATTCGTTTCTACCAGCAAAAAATAATAAATTCTCTAACGCTGCCACCTGATAATTGATTCGCCTTGAACTTGTCTGTTCGAGTTGCTTTATTACCAGTGTTAAAAACGGAGACGGGTACCAAGGCCTATGCACGGCAAATCCCATGGCAATATCATGTATCAGATTGTAGCATGCATGGCGAATATATTATAGGGTGGTAGCCATGGCGAAATCATGTACCAGGTGGTGGCAGTGGCGAATTTATTCATTTTCGCCGTTGTAGGAAATGTCAAATATCATATAAAAAAATTTGACGCTGACTTTTTATGTATGAAGTTAAACATTTTCTACAACGACGGCAATGAATGAATTCGCCATTGCCATAACCCGGTACATTCGTCCTTAGACCGAATGTCAAACTATACATAAAAAAAATAGTATACCGTTTTTTATATATGGAGTTTGGCAGTTAGGCTACCGGCGAAAATTCATGAATTCGGCATCGCTACCACCTTAGAATTGATTCGCCTTGGTAGCATGGCGAATTCATGGCGGAATAATACCAGGTGGCGGCAATGGCGAATTCATTAGTTTTCGCCGCATATGCTAAATTTCAAACACCACATGGCGAAAATATACAAGGTGGTCTCGATAGCGAATTCATTAATTTCGCCGTAAACTCTAAATGTCAAACTCCATATATAAAAAATATGTATAACTGTTATACATATTTTTTATATATGGAGTTTGACATTTAGAGTTTACGGCGAAATTAATGAATTCGCTATCGAGACCACCTGTATTATTTCGCCATGAAACACCATATAAAAAAATTTATACATATTTTTTATATATGGAGTTGACAATTAGCGTTTACGACGAAATTGATGAATTCGCCATCGAGACCACCTGCATTATTTCACCATGGGCGAATTCATTAATTTCCGCCGTTGCTAGAAATGTCGAATTTCATATACATAGAAAAATTTACGCAGATTTTTATAAATATATATGCAGTTTTACATCTCCAGCACTGTCGAAAGTTAATAAATTAGCCACTGAAATTACCTTTATTTTAATGCTGTGACACAGCAGGTGACTTTTACACAAAATTTTCCTCATCTGCCGCATGATTTTTCTTTAATAAAATATTATTTTTTGTAATGTCCATTTTATTTTATCATAACTGAACCAACAGCATTTATTCATATTTTAGCTGCAGCTTCGACGGTTGAGGTGCTGCTGAGTAAATAGAAAGACTGATTTATTATTGTTGTGCTTTATCCTTCAAATATGAAATATTTGAAAATTGCTCTTTTATTTTAAAAAGTTTGGAGAATTCACAATAATTAAAATGACGAAACAATTTTAATAAAAACAATAAAATCAGACAGACTTATAAATAGAAACCAAAAAAAAATATGATTTTCGAAAGAAAAATTGATCGCTGCAATCCTAACCTCACCCAACATTAATACAAACAAGTAAGAGTGCTATATTCGGCTATGGCGAATTTTATATACCCTTCACCATCTATGTAAATCTAGTTTAGTGAAGTAACTCCCATCAAAAAAGCAAATATTGGGGTGACATAGAATTTTTATTACATTTTTAAAAAATTTAAGTATTTCCTTAAAGATCTCTTCAAAAGCTTTAAAATGATACCAATATTGATATATTAAAAAATTAGAAAATTTCATAGCCCCATAACTCGGAAAATATAGGCGAGCGCCAATTTTTTCACTTGATGTTTTTTTCTTGTTTTCTATCGCCCCATATATTTACTTTTTTAGTTGGAGTTACTTTATTGTTCCAAATGACATGAAGAAATTAGAAGTAGGCGTGGTGTTTTGCCGGCTGCCTCAAAGGACATGGACCGATCATGCTGATTTCCAATACCACCTCTTTCGACACTATATATGATCGATTGACATATTTTTTTTTTTTTGCCTCGGCAAACTTGATTTCAACACTAACACAAGACGGACATAGCTCATTCGTCTTCGCTATTCATAAGAAGGCAGAATATATATGTATGTATACTTTGTGGGGTCGAAATGGACATTCTTCATTTTGAACTAGAAGGGATCTAAATCACGTTAAAAATATTAATATTTTTTTTTTTTTTTGTTGTAAAAACCGAAAATTTACGCATGAATAAAAATCGTCAAAAACTGAAAGAGCAAAGTAAAACATCGTAATTTTAGAAAAACTTTACCAAAAAATCGAAATTAATTTAAAAAAATATCTTTATGAAAAAATCATATTTTTATATAAAAACAATTAAAACAATAAAATCCATTTTCCAGTGCTAAATAAAATATGAACATGTAGTACTACATACATCATATTTTTTGTGAAAACCATCGCCAGAAAATAAAAAATGATCAATAATATATTGAAAATTTTAATTGTCACATTATGGTTACTCCAGTTACCTTTAAAAGTTCAATGCCGCCATCACAGTCGAGCCGGAGGAGGCAGTGGTGCACAAATTGGCGGCGTCGGCGGCAGATATCGTTTATTACAGATACATCAACTTTCAAATATTGATGTACGTGATAAAATACTCGAACTACAATGTTATGCAAAGTGTCATGAGTCCTTAAGGGGCAATAATAATAATAATAATGACTATGAGCCCTGCTTGGCAAAATGTCTTG
The DNA here is from genome assembly GCA_916610165.2 of Gymnosoma rotundatum. Lineage (NCBI taxonomy): Eukaryota > Metazoa > Arthropoda > Insecta > Diptera > Tachinidae > Gymnosoma > Gymnosoma rotundatum. The sequence goes on from OU744336.1 coordinate 64,692,616, forward strand.
TGGATATGGTTAAAGCACCCCGAAGGGGTTACTGTCCAGCCATGCAAAATGCCATTTTTCAAAATATCAACGTACAACCGTTACAAAAACTATCGTGTCTCGACAATTGTAGCTATGATTTTGATTGCCCCGAAGTGCAAAAATGTTGCAGTTCCACCTGTGGTCCTGTTTGTATGCAACCAATTGGTGTACGTGACGATAGTCTGTTACCTCCCATACCAAAGATATTAAAGTGTGGCCTTATACCGCGTGAACAAAAAGTTGAAATAACTTTACAATCAAACTCATCATACTATTTTCATGTGGAAGTGCGTTATCATATCGGTTCACTATATTCGCCACGGAAATTGGGCACATGGCAATATCAAGCTGTGCAAAAATTAGCAGAAATTTTAGATTTGAATATATTATTGTAAGTAGAAAGTTATTTGAAACGTATTTATTACATAGTTACATATGTATAAAAATTAGATGATCTATAATTTAATATAATTACTTAATGAATAATTGTTTTTCTTTCTTTTTTCTTGCTTCTTAAAGAACTACTGTAGCATTTTATTTAAGACCTGGACGTTGGTATCAAGTGAGAGTGGCAGCTATTAATGCTTATGGTTTTAGAGGTTACTCAGAACCTTCGCAGACATTTACTTTACCTAATCGTGAGTACAGCTACAAAAAAAAAAACATTTTATAATTTAAAGGTTTACATGAGTTTTTCTCATTTGGAAATTTATTTATTTTTCTGGTTATTTCCGTCTTAACCAGCCATCGATTTTTTTAGCCATCAGACAATTTATTGAATTTGCATCGCTCTCATTGTCAAATTTACGCTCCAACAGCGTTGCCAGTACATTTTCTCCCAAAACGAAGTCTGCAACCAATTATCATTTTCAGTTTACTAGTTTCGTTTTTAAAGGACGCTATCTGTTGCTCAACAATTCCCCCCAGGGGCACCTAGAGTCTGGCTGGGCTAACCTAGTTTTGACGACATGCTTTAGGGGAATAGGGGGAACCAAATCTGGATAGGCAAGTTGGGTTGCATGACTGACCAGTTTGCTTAGTTATATTGGAGCCACGGTAACGGTAGCCCATATATAGATCCGCCCATCTCTGTAGCCGGTTATTGGTGAGGTCCCTTAGGGGTTTACGTGGTGGCTGTGGTTAAGGTCGGTGTCTGCAGGGCTAGTGCTGAACCGATCAAAGTGTCGGGGTTGGATAGTCTCCAACCCTCAAGCAAGGAATAGAATGAGAGCCATGCTCCTAGATTTGCAACTTCGTTGGCCACACCAGTAAAAGAGCGCTAGTCCACAATTTCTATTTCACTCAGTGGTAAGACCACCGTCTGGTTAGAGCCTCACGAACAGTTACTGATACTAATCTCTATCACATTTGTTGCTCAACAGTACAAATACCGTGTCCACTGCATAGAGGAACATGAACAAGAACATGTTAGTATGCGAACATATGGGTGGCTCGTCAAGACTTATTATAGCCATCAGAATTTAATACATTTGCTAATGGAAAAGATTCAAATTTTATGGCTAAATGGGCAAACAATTTTTTTGGCAAGAAAACGGTCCTAATTACAAGATATAGCAAAGTTTAAACTCCCGGATTTAGTACGCGCTTTGCCCGATAGCTCACTTCCAGAGTAATAAAATCACTCTTTTAATTCGCTTTTTCATGGTTGCTGCCCGAAGTAGAAGTTAACCTCATGTTGTGGGTGTTTGCCAGAGCACACGTCTGGACAAACTTTGCCAAAACGCTTACGTTCAGAGTAGTGCCATTCTGTATCCGATTTTATATTATATCTCATCCATATTTTCTCAGTACTTACGGCATTTTTTCTTTCGTCTTTGCTTATCGATCTTAAGCGCGATCAGTGGCAAATTTGAGGCCGTTGTGGATATCAGTTGTAGTTTCTGTTGTTCGAACAGATTTTTCTACTCCCAATCCTGTGGCATTTCTTTTGGCCGCTATCATAACGGATATTGACCTTTCATTACCAACATTTTTTGAGACGAAGGTCTAATTGCACAAAACTCTATTGAACATGTAAGTCCATATTTTACCTGGAGATTGCCAGATATTCAGAAACCTCATACTAGAAACCAACCTACCTCCTGGCGCCCGCCTTATTTATCTACCACCTCTAGCAGCAACATAACTTGCAGGCGTCCTTTATCGGTTATCAGTATGAAGAGGTATAAGTCGCACTTGCGGCAAATGCCAGTAAACCGACATGGTTTTTGGAACATAAAATTTTTTTTAAATTATTAAAAATTGTACATGATAGTGACAGTAGCTCTTAACGAGTGTTAGATTAAATAACACGACGAACACGTTGCAAAAGATAAATCATCTGTTGCATACATAAAACACAAGTTTTTCAAATTAAAAATTCTAATTTAATAATCTTTACAGATCCCAAACCACCAAAAGCTCCTTCGGATTTAAAAATCGTTTCATCACATTTTGATGGCAAATTTGTAAACATAAAAATTGTTTGGTGTGCTTCCAAATCGAATCTTCCAATTGAAAAGTATAAAATTATTTGGTCTTTGTATGTAAATAATGTACGCGATGAATCGATAATATCAAATGAAGCCTTCGTTAAGGATGTAAGTTGGAATAAAAAAATTTTTATAAAGTAACAACAAAAACACATTTTGAAAATTGTTTTTTATTTTTCTCATTTCATTTTAGCGCCATCAATTTGAAATTCCTAATTTATTACCAGACTCAAGTTATTACATACAAGTGCAGGCCATGTCCATAAACGGTAGAAGGCGCTTAAAATCTGATAAGCACTCGATACTTTTTAACACAACCATTTCACCAACCCAAGCTTTTGGTGTGTTAAAATGTAGCAAAGATCATCAACTTTTAAAAGATGGACTTAGTAAAGCATTTAATGATGATAGATATTATTTCAAAAATAATTTGTACAATGAAGGTGGTTCTTTAGCGTTGTCATCAGCCTCATTATCATCCTTGCCTGTTTCCGGTTCCATTCCTAGTTCTAATAATTTAAATACAAACAATAGTACTTATGTAACAAAATCGGATAAGTTCGATGTTAAATATCGGCCAAATCGTAAGCTGGGTATGTTGGTGATTATATCCGGTTTCTTTCCAAGAAATGAAAAGTAAGTTTTATATGTTTGTATATGATTTTTATTTTCAATTTAATATCCATGCAAAAGCGGGTCCAGATGAAGAGAATGTAAGGAAAAATAGAAATATATTGAATGCTGTTTAATGATCGAGCACAAGCGTATATCGCCTTTTTAAAAGTTTACATCTGAATTAAAGTCAAGAAAAATTAAAAATAACTTCTTTTGATTTTTATTTTTCAAGTTACAAATTTTGTGATATCCGCCATCTGGATCCGCTACATGGGTGTTAATCGGCCACCCTCAAAATGTTAGTAAACTAAGATCAAACTTAAATCAGTGGAGCAAAAAAAAACAAATGTAACTCCTGTAAAATAATGTTTTTTCTTTTCGGCGAACATCAAAAAATTGTTCACAAAGCCTTCAAATTTTAACAAATATCGTAATAAGAAAAGAATTTATCATACTCTTATGGCTTAGAGCTCTTTTCATTCAAATCTACGATATTTGAGATATATATATATATATATATATATTGTGATTGAGTGATGTCCGTCTGTACGTCCATGTTACTGTTATTGTTGAAATCAAGTTTTTCATACAGTGTCAAAAGAGATGCTATTAAAAATCAGCATGATCGGTCCATGTCCCCCGAGGCAGCAGGCAAAACTGCTCGCCTAACTCTAATTTTTTCATGTCATTTGGAACAAAGAAGTAACTCCAATCAAAAAAAGAAAATATATGGGGCTATAGAGAATTAAAAAATAAAAAAAGAAACACCGAGTGAAAAAATTGTCGCTCGCCCAAATTTTCGAGTTAGGTTTGGTTAGGTCAGGCAGGCAGCCGTGTTGCCACAGCCCACTTGGGTCCAATGATTGATCCTTTGTTACCTGCTGTTAAAACCCAGAGAGAAGAAGAAACAGAGGGAGAGAGAGAAGATTAGGACAGGAATTAGAAAAAGAAAGAAAGAGAATTGGGGATAAAGAGATGAGAAAGACAGAGAGAACCGCGGGTCTGTGAATACGGAGAAGGTGCGAGAAAAATGCAGAGAAGTATCCGCTAAGTGAGACCAATCGACAAAAGTGTGCGCTCATCCCCTGAATGAATCACGGTGTCCGGTTGTGGGCCGGTAAACCACCCACTGTACCTTAAGAAGAAACTAATCCTGCCCGGACCCATTGACGATATATCAGATAGGCCCTCATAGTACCGCTTACCGAGATATCTCAGCCGTATACACCCCAGCTCAGGGCATTGACAAAGGAGGTGTTCCACTGTCTCTTCTTCCTCCTCGTCCTGACAACTTCTGCAGAAGTCGTTCAAAAGGGATACCCATTCCAGTGACCGCAGCCACCAAGTCAAGTAGTCGAACCCTCAGTAGCTGTAATATCGCAGCCACCCTGCCCCGATCCAAAGAGGGTCAGATTGTTCTAGCAGTCGAACAGGTGGACTCGTTAGATCATCTGGTCTGGGCCAGTTTGTAGATAGCAGCGCCAATGCGCTTTCTGTAAGCGGAGAGGGGTATGCCACAGAAGATGTCAATGACACCCTCGTCAAGCATTGTGCCCGTCTTCCCCAGTTCATTGGCAACGAGGTTGCCACCCACTTTAGGATGACTGTTGAAACTCCCGCCATCCCATTAAGGGATGGCCGGCATTTATAGACAAGTTCAAGGGAAATACTAAATTTTTTTAAAAATGCTTAACCCACTAAGAGCCGATGTTATTTTTATGTGAAATTATATATATGCAGTGCCAAATTTCAAGCATCTATATAACTACAACTGTTCAAAAGTATGGCCAAATGCAACAAATTAAATGATTAATTTATAACTTTAAATGTTATTAATTGTTACTATAATATCTGTGGTTTTCATGAATACGTGCCTATGTTCAAATTTTCACATTTCGAGTTAATGATACCAAATTGTTACATTAAATATAGAAAAACGTAAAAAAAATAAAAATATGGACCTATATCCTCCTTTTTCTTCACACAACAACACAACTTCTACATTTTTTCAAACTAATTTCAACAATAACGTAACATGTTGACAAACACTGGCTTTTTTTAAATTTCTTTCCTTTAAAAAAAACACAGCGCCAGACACGCTGTTTTATCTGAACACATTTCAAAATTATGTTTTGAATTTTGTTTAGTTAAAAACAAATCATAATCACGTGAGTGTTTGTTTTTGGTCTTCTATGGTCATACTCGTACTGTGCTTTATACGATGTTTTTTCTTTTTCCGTGTAATCTTAGCTGTGCTGTTAAAAAAAATGTAAAAGTTTCGCATTTTATAACATTTCTATTCTAAGTTTTTTTTAATTGTATTAAAAGTTTTTAATATATGTATGTATGTTATTTTATCATATGAGGTACCTACTCCTTAAGTTCGTTACTTACTTGCGTGGTCGCATTATTTTTGTTCAGCGAATATCATTTACATAGGCATACTCTGTTTTGTCAGAACACTTTTACGATGTTTAAAATGGTTTGTTATTTTCAAACTGCTCTGGGATCTAATCCATAAGGAAATGTTTCCTAAAAATTAGTTGGTATATTGCTTAAACCTTCACTTACATTACTGTATACGAGTAAAAAAAAGTTGAAAAGTTTTGATACCAAGACCGCTGCTTCAAAAATAACTAGTTTTTGCTCCACTGAAAAGTTTGATTTTAAGACATGCGATGTTATTCATGAAAACCACATATATATTGCAAGCGTTTGTCTATAACGGTTCAAAAGATAGGCCCATATAGGTCAATTTACGTCACTATTGGTAGATTAATTTTTGTATTACTCTTTGCCATCGGTGGTGCCTTTTACGGATCATAGCACACGTAAACACCATTAATGTTGTATGGGGAAACCCTTTAATTTTAAAAAATATGAACTGTCTTTAAAACGGGGCCAATCTGTAGGCATCACCTTTCAAATAAAAAAGAATTTATTAATTAATATTTTTATGCGTACGTTAATTTTTTAATTTCTAAAAACCTTTCTTTAAAAAGAAAAATTATTTTTTAAATGTATGCGGATGTTTTCTAAAGAAAACAAGAAAATTTAGACACCAGCAGAATATAATGCTACACTTTCTGAATCGCTACATCCCTAATCAGCATTCTTCGCGTCTACATACCTTAGACTGTGTACATTTTAAACAATAACTATTTAACCTGCTTATTTGCAAAGTTAGTCACTATTAATGTAAATTTAGTTTAGTGAAGTAACTCCAATCAAAAAGATAAATATTGGGCTGACAGGAAATTAAAAAATAAAAAAAAAAACTATACACAATTTTACATAAAAAATGTCATGGGCTCTTAATGGGTCATAAGGTTTCAAATAATACCCATATTGATATCTTAAAAAATGCACAATCGTTTTTTTTTTCACTTGATGTGTTTTTTCTTATTTTTTAATTCTCTATCTCCCCTTATATTTATTTTTTTTTTTCTTGGAGTTACTTCATTGTTCCAAATGATATGAAAAAATTAGAGGCAGACGTGGTGTTTTGCCCACTGCCTCGAAGCAACAGCAACATTTTCGAAACTACGTCTGATCGATTGGCGTATTTAAATTTTCTCAAGCTCACCTAGTTAATTTTAACACTAAAATGGGCCGATATCGCTAAATCGACTTCGCTATGCATAAGAACTCAGAATATATACTCGTATGTGTACTTTTAGGGGGTCGGAAATTCATATTGTAAAAATTACAAAATGATTGACAAACTTAGATGTACCCTTTTTGTGGGGAAGGGTATAAAAAGCAACATTGATAACCTCCCTCTGTTTTTTAATTGGGTTAAAATGGGTGCTTTCACATTTGTATCCCTATTTTCTGCAAAATTAGTTATTTTTATGAATAAAAATTATTCTATTATATTTGAACCAATGTGCTATGGGACCTCCGCACAAAATTTTATTCAAATTCATCTAACAGTTTTACGTGATACGAACACAGACAGACAGATAAACAAAAATTCCAAAAATAGGTGTTTATATTCCATATCGATTACTATCTACACCAACAACAAAATTTAAAAAAAAAAATTCATACAGAGAAATTATCCTGTTACAGTTTTATTATACGAGTATGTATAGATACTTAACTGCATATTTTTGAGTGCAATTGCATACATATGTGTATATGTATGTGTGCAATTGAGTAAGAGGCAACAAATAGTATAGCATAGCAAAGTGTTACATAGTATAACACATGTACTACGTTGAAAACAAATTAATTTTGCAAAATAATACTTAATGTTCTCATGTGAAATTAATCACTTATACAAAACTTTTTTAATTGTTCTTATTTTATACATTTTCCATGCATGTAAATTATTATTTTTTTTTTAATATTTCAAACAAGCCAAAAATATTGCAATCAGTTTTTTTCTGCGGGGAATAAACCGGCGTAATCTTTTTATACTTGTACGTCTGCAGAAATCAATCAATAATAAGATTTTTTATTAGAAAAAATGCATATATATAAAATCTATTTTGACAGAAAACTGGCATAAATACGACGTTGATTGTAAACTTAATACCACTAAAAAGGAAAAATTAATTTTTGCATAAATTTTAGTTTCTGATTTTAATTGCAGTTTAAGCAAATGAGGCAGTTGTGAAGCAGATCAAATTGTTTGAAAAAATTGTTGTTTTTCCATAGTGAATCTGACTCGGCACTGCAGCCACTGATTTTTTATGTTACTTTATAGGTGGCCTCAAGAAACCAGCACCTGTTCTTAAGAACGAATAGAACTAAAATTTTAAAAACACCTGATGGAGTCTATTAACTCTCTCACATCGAGAAACTTGAGTGTGTCTTTTAGACTATAAAAATTAATAAATCGACACAATCGCTCTAAATTTTTATACCAAGAGTAATAATGCTCCTTCGGCTGCTTAGAGCCAGTTTACATTAAGGGCATTGTAGCTGACTTTTTTTATTGTTTTCTCTTTTGGAGAATCTCCGTAAGTCATCAAGCGTTTACATTATGACTCTTTTGTAGCAAGTGAGAGAATTTTATGATGTTTTATCAACCAATTTTTCAAGTGTTGCCATAAACTAAACGTATTAAAATTTCAACAATTTTTGAACAATATAGGAAAAAACAGCCATTTGGTAACACCGCTTAAGCATAGAACTGCAAAAAACGAAAGAGACAAACAGGAATGAGAGAAAGAACTAAAAAGAGTCATGAATATTCATTTCGTGCTACTTTTGCTACCCCGTAAGCTTCTCTACACCTCTTGCCTAAAAACTTCTGCAGCATGACTTTTGTAGCTGATACAATGCCCTTAATGTAAACTCCCTATTAACATTTAGACAACCCATATCCAGTGTTGCCAAAAAAATTCTAGCTCTTATCCCCAATTTGCAAATGATATCCCAAAAAATCCCCATTTCCAAACGAACATCTCCAATTTTTTCCCAAAAAGAAATAATTTAAATCTTTATTGAAAAAAAATTCGTCGTGATCTTGTTCAACTTTTTTGTACATATTTTCCGATTAAAACTATTTATCATTGCTTCAGGAACTTCAAACTTATAACAGCAGATTTTATAATTATTTAAATGAGATTGTATTCTTATCAGTGATTCCAACATTTCATACTCAAAGTCCAGATTTACACTATGCAATTTTTTGAGGCATATTTTTTTCAATTTTCTATTTAAGTTACAGCGTTATGTGTTATCTAAAAGTGAACATTAGCAACAGTAACATTCCCTCAAAACTCATGCAATACCATATTGCTTACTCCTCCTGCTTCACAAACAAATAAAAATTTCATGCTAGTTTCTTGAAAAATTGCTTAGTGTAAATGCCGTAAAACTGAGTATGAGGTTTTCGTAGAGTTCATGCACAAAAATATTTTTTCTATAAATTCATTACTTATTGGTATAATTAACAGATTGAACACAGATGCAGCGATTTTGCGAAAGAAATAATTTCCAGCATTGTCTTTGTATTCGTAAACTATTGCCTAAAAGCCAAAAATGTCTTTGGTCATGGAACTTTTTGTTCTTAATGCAACTTTATACACTGAATCAAATTTACACCTGCTTTTAATATTCTTAAACTGTAAATTTTTGAAGAGTTCATAGTTTTTCCTATTTTCGGAAAATGTTTTAAGCATTTCGTTTGCTAGTACAGTTAAGTATTGTAAACAAATTTCTTTAAATCAGTTTGGTCCGAAAGTGGTACACAAGCGCAATTCCTCAGAACATAATATGTCAACATCTATGTCGATGATATCCTAATAAATCTTGTTTATGACTTATTAAAATGTTTGTTTTATCAATATCGAATTTAATATATTGTGGCTTTAGAAATTTTGAAAAAAATATTAAATGAGAGACCAGAGGCCTTATTCTGTAATTCTCCTAAGCTAAAATTGCTTAAAAGTTGAACTTATCCATGTTTATTTTCTCTAATTAATCGGTATCTGTAAGTCTATTTCAATAAATAAGAGGGTGTTAAGTATAGGGTTATATGTTCCAATGTCGTATTTGTAGCAAAACACTGCTTTGTTAAAATTAAATAATTTTAGAGATGGCGATTTAGCTTAAGCAACTTACAGAATAAGGCTGCAGGTCTCATTTTGGAAATTCGATTGCCAATGCTTAGTGAAAAACGGTTTAAAACAGCTTTTGAGTAATGCGACAAATACTTCAAGTACTTTGCAACAAATGAAGATGTTTGCAAAAAGACAAACGCAACTTAGGATGACAGTATCACTGAAGAAAAATTTATATCCTTCTTCGCAGAGGATCCTAAAGAATACACACAGTTATTTCACGTTTGCTAGAATTTTGCAAAACAGCTTCGATTAATCAAAAATAAAATATAATAATTAAATTATCAGATTAAATTCTTTAAAAATTTGTTTGCATGAAAGTATGTAAGTATTTACTTTGGTAACACTTTTTGATACGACGCTTAATTCGACAAAAAACAAACACCTGAACCGACATCACGAGTATATCTGAAACCTAAATTTTAAATGTCTTGCGACGGTTTAAATCTAAAACACGTCAATTTTAAGTGTTTCGCAAAATAAGTTAATGTGTTGGAAAACATTACAAGAACAACTTGTTTTGCACTTAAACACTTAAAACTTGCTTAAACACATGAAATCCATATTAGATCTTTTAAAAATGGCATGTGTGTAAAAAATATTGGCAAGTGTGTATTGAAATGAAATATGTGACAGATTATTAGGTCTGTCCGATTTGTTAATCTTCAGAAACAATTACATAAAATAGCAGTTTTTGTACGATCAGAGTTGCATTTGGAGTTACATCTCTTTTTGTATTATACAATTTTTCTTGCTGTCTGAAATTCTAATCTTTTAAAAATTTCTTGAAAGAACTTCTTATTTTGTGACAAAATTCGGTATCTCATGAACTACTTAAAATATCTTAACGAAATTTTACAGAGGTGTTTCTCAGTGCACCTGCAAAAGCTAGGGCTCGTAGGGTGAAGCGGAATTTTTGGGTAGGCCACCAAAGTTGAGTACCTCAAGCATATAATTTTTGGAAAATGTTGAAATTTAGTTAGACCCCCCACTATAGAAGATTGACAGCTTTACTCGAAGTAAGTTCCTCAAGAAGAACACTGAAGGTTGTTCGAAATATTGAATAATATAAATGAATTTTAATGAAACAAAAAGAGTTTTATTTTAATAAATGTACTGACCTAAAGCCCAAAAAAGACTAAGTGAACGAAATTTACAAATTTGGTAAAAATATATCGATGCGTTTCGATTTTGTGGCAATTTAAATTCCATATTTTATTTCTAAAAAAACACCTTAAAGTGATTTTTTTCAGTTTTTAAGGTAAATATCATTTAATAAATGGAGGCCAAAAAAATCATTATAATCTTATTAATATAGAAGTTCTCCCAAATTAAAAGAGATAACCTACACATGTAAACACATTTTTAATAGATATTTTTAAATTCTAATTAAATTAAAAAATCTTAACATTTGACTTAAACTTTTTATGACATTTTCAAAAAATTATACGTCCGTGGTACCCAACTTTAGTGGCCTACCCAGAAATTCCCCTTCACCCTACGGGCCCGACCATTCGCAGGTTCATTGAATAACATCTTTACTTTGACTCTGAAAAATTTTATTAAGATATCTACATATGTGGTTCGTAAGATACCAAATTGTTTCCAAAGTAAATCGTTTTAAAACCACTATGTAGCGTGACAGCTAAACAATATTATTGTGAATTAATTAAAATTTACTTATTTTCGGATTTTTTGTTCATTTTTAATTTAATTTCTAAAAAATTTTAGATAGAAAAAGTATTTGCAAATGTATGCGGACATTTTTCCAAAGAAAACAAGAAAAATTAGACACCAGCAGAATGTAATGCTGCATTTTCTGGACTGCCACATCCTTCATCAGCGTTCTTCGCATCTATCTACCCTTATGTACGTTGTAAAGATCATCTATTAAATCAACTAATCTTACTGCCTGGCCCACGATGTCGATTGATAACTAAAGCGAGCGACAACAAGTCACTCGTTATCGTTCTCATACGGGCCCCACTATCTTTCGACTTGTCGGTCGCTAGGACTTACGTTTTTAATGTAATCAATTTACTTATTGTCAGTTGATGATATTGCCACATCAACTATTTCAGACGTTAAACGCTTGTTTGAAAATAAATATCGGTAAAACAAGTAAATTAGGCAATAAAAATGCAAAATTTTAGCACTAGTAAAATTTTATTTTATAAAAAATGGAAACATTTAAATTTTTTTTAAAAATTGTTGTAGATATTTTTTGCTGTGTTCTACGAACAATTGGGCGCAGCTAATTTACACAGTTCCTTACCTTTTTCCACTCAACAACGCTACGCATTGGTGGCCCATGCGAATTCAGTTTCTTGGTGAGCTTTACCCACTGCTCTTCCATTGAGAGTTTGTTGCTTCCATAAACAGCAGATCCTCTTGCGAACTCTAGATTTGTTTCCATATATTCTACAAGAACTTGCAGCTGTTTCAAACTTAATTTTTTTATGCTAAACAAATAATTTTTGATGGTTTAAATTGTATAATATTATTACTAATTTTATATTTACCATTTATTTTCCATTATAAAATTTTTAACATAAACAATAAACTATTTTTTTGCTTTGTTTTGTTAAATTTTTTTCCTTTTGTGTCTGTCGACAACCACAACACAAGTGACTGATTTTGACATTTATGATCGCAAGACATTTCATATTGGGGCGCAAAATTGTATGAAAATGATTACGTTTTTGTACGCATTTGTTGTCGATCGACTTGTCGTGTTGAAAACTTTAAGTGGGGCGCAAATCAGCTGTTTGTCGTTGAAAATCCATGCGAACGATAGCAGTCGATATCGTGGGCCAGGCAGTTAATATTAATTTGGTTAGACGAAGTCCACACACAACCAGTGTTGCCAGTTTATTTTCGAGCTTTCTCCCCAAATGGCTTGTCGAATATCACCAAATATCGCCAATATAAAAAAAAATCTGTAATATTAATTAAAAACCCAAGTGAGTAATTAGGATCTCTAAATCATTTAGAACTGCTGAAAAATTTATTTGAAAATTTACAAAAGATGTGTTTTCTGGAAGCCGATCAAGCATTTCTTTTGGCACCTTGTTTTAATAGAGAAAACAACCTTCTTGTTAAGTTTACGTATTAATTTCATTTAAAAAAGTCTTGTTCAATTCAGTTTAAAATTTTGTGCAAAAATCAAAAACGAATTTTTTTAATGTTTTTCCTTTTTTATTAATTTATGGCTATTTTCTTCATTAAAAATTGTTCGCCATAACTGACAACCCCGCACACAACTTAAAGCATTTCTTTGTCATTCTCTCTGTAACTCGTCTTGTACATTTGGTTTTGCCTCGTACTAACCTTCGGTATACGAGGGCTGCTCTATATATTTCTGGCCTAATAGTGAAAATGCGAATAATTATAATCAAAAATGGTTTTATTGTTTTTCAAAGTATTCTCCAGCACGATTTATATACTTTTGCATGCGCTCAAACCAGTTGTCGAAGCACTTTTTCCACTCCGATTGAGACACCTCTAAAACATGGTTTTTGAACACTTCAACAGCTTCTTCTGGCGACGAAAATCGTTGACCACGCATTTTTTTCTTGATGTGCGGAAACAAGAAGAAGTCATTAGGTGCCAAGTCAGGGCTGTACGGCGGATGACCCGTTAATTCGACGTTTTGGCCGGTCAAAAACGCTCTGGTTTGAGCCGATGTGTGAGAGCTCATATTGTCATGGTGAACAATGATGCGTCTTCTCTTGTTGGTTTTTCGAATTACTCTGATGACTTCAGGCAAACAAATTGAGTGTACCACTCAGAAGTGACCGTCCTATGTTGCTCAAGCGGAACAGTCGCCACATGACCAGTTTTGCCGAAGAAACAGGCGACCATTTGCTTCGAAGTGCTTCTTCCACGAACAACTTTCGTTCGTTTCTCGTCTTTGAAGACCCACACGGTCGATTGTTGTTTCGTTTCGGGCTCATATGCATAGATCCATGATTCATCACCTGTGAAGATCTTATAAACGTCTTTTGAAGCACCGCAATCGTATTTTTGCAACATTTCTTTGCACCAATCGACACGAGCCTTTTTATGAGCGACTTTCAAATTGTGCGGGATCCAACGAGAAAAAACCTTTTTTACGGCCAGGTGTTCATGCAGAATCAAATGTATGCTGGTGGAAGAAATGTCCAAGGATGTCTCTATCTCTCGGTATGTCGCATGTCGATCTTGCATTATGAGTTCACGCACGGCATCAATGTTCTCTGGCACAACAGCCGTTTTTGGACGACCTTCACGGGATTCGACTTTGAGCGAGCTTCGGCCACGATTAAATTCATTATACCAATTTTTCACAGTGCTATAGGATGGTGCTTCATCGCCATACAAAGATTTAAGTTCATCAATGCACTCTTGTCGTGATAATCCACGTCGAAAGTTGTGAAAGATGATGGCACGAAAATGTTCACGAGTTAATTCCATTTTTTTTTTATATTAATTTTTTCAAGTCACTGTAAACAACACAAATAATGGTCGTACGTCAAAACGTTTTGTGTACGATTATGCTTAAAAATGACAAACTTTCCAATGGAAATGTCAGATTGCACTTGGCAGCACTGAGTGTTGCCAGGCCAGAAATATATATAGCAGCCCTCGTAGCCACGAAAGGCAATTTTTATTTTAAATCATTTATTCTTCTTTGCTCACAACATTATAGATGCTGTTCCAGTATCATGTTGCCTTGCGTTTATTTTAATTTTTTTCCAATCAGGATTTGAACCGTGGATCTTATAAATGAATTAAAATTGACTTACTTTCGGCTTTTTGGTTCATTTTTAATTTAATTTCTAAACATTTTTAAAAAGAAAAATTATTAAAAAATGTATGCGGGAAAAAATTAATAAATCAATATTATTGGGATTTTTCAAAGCAGATAGAACCTTAGCACATTTCTTGTTATTAAATCGAACGATTTAGTCGGATAGCGTTTTACGGCTTTTAGCAAGAGTCGCATATTGGCTTAGAAATTTATATACCCTTCACCACAAAAAGTGGAAAAAGCGTATAACTAAGTTTGTCATTCCAAGTGAAGTCCATTGAGCGATGTCTGTCTATCCGTCTCTCCCTCCGTGTAAGCAATAAAGTTTTCCGAAGCACTAGATAAGCTAGAAAAAAATTAAATACGTCAATCGATTAGACATAGTGTCGAAAGAGGTACTATATAAAAGCCAGCAGATCGGTCCATGTCCTTCGAGGCAGCTGGCAAAACACCACGCCTACCTCTAATTTTTTCATATCATTTGCAACAATGAAGTAACTTCAATCAAAAAAATATATATTTGGGGCGATAAAGAATTAAAAAATAAGAAAGAGATCAAATGAAAAAATTGGCGCTCGCCCATATTTACCGAGTTGCGGGCCTCTGAAATTTGCAAATTTATTAAAATATCAATATGGGTATCATTCAAAAGCTTTTGAGAGATCTTTAAGGAAACACTAAAATTATTTTTAAATGCTTAAGCCATTAAGATCCGATGGCATTTTTATGTAAAATTACTATTATTACTTAAAAGTTACTTTACTAAGCTAGATTAACATAAATGGTAAAGGGTATATAAGATTCGGCATAGCCGAATATAGAGCTCTTATTTGTTTATTTTAAAAATAATTTGATAGCTTTTTAACCATATGGATATGCTTTCCCCGCAGTATTACATATTACATGTTATAGTTTTAATAATGAGAAGCACAATTAAAATAAATTAACGCAAATACTTATTTATAAGAAAATGTTTTTTTTTCGAATTAAGTAACTTACAATTCGATTCTGTCTGATTTGTTCTTCTAATAATAAAATTATTGCTTCGATTCTAAACATTTTTTAATTCTTTATTTTTAAACTTTCATTTAAAAATTTTTAGCAAAAACTTTTTACAGTGCGTTTTCTCTTTGTTTACATTCAACACCCGTTGACAATATCTTTTTTGGAAAACCCATTTTTACCTTGAGAGAAATTAAAATTTCACTGGTTACTCACGAAAGAGGTAAATTTTTTCATGCTGGAAAACAAACAAACAAGCAAATGCTTCCCGAAAGTACTACGTGAAAGTAATATAAGAGTTTTAGGTATTTCTCAAATAACAAAAATAAACAATCTTTTATTTATTTAAGAAAAATTAATAAATGTGTTATTACCATCACATTCAAAAATTTTGTAGGGTCCTTCCACAAAATTTTTGTGATGTCGATCCCATAATCCCTAGAATTCAGCTGAAAAACCTCATTATGTTAGTTTTTATTTCATTTTGATTTAATAATTCTGAGGCAAAGCCTCGTCTTTAAGTTTTAACTTTTGACCACTTAAATAGCCTCCTAGTAGCGATAGCCAATTATCTGACTGTGGAGTTCCATCGACCACTTCTAGGTATTGTTTCACAGATGGCATTTTGTTAACTGCTTTGACTGCTTTGCTCACTAGTTTGTCTTAATTTTAAGTTGGGCTGCCTGCGTATTTGATATCCTTAAGCTATTCTGTTTCAATTAAAAGACGATCGATATCTGCAGAATAAATTTTGTTAAACTTAAAACATCTTCGTAAAATCTAAAACTTGCTGCACCCAACTGGCTGGCACGTAGTACGACCATACGTGGCATACGTGAGTCTAACTTTCACTTGGCTAATTTATTTCAAATTTAAGCCGTATAATATGGTTTATTATTAATTCTAATTAAATGTATCTACATAAACTACAGGAACAACCATTCCTGTTTTTATTAAAAAAAAAAAGTAACCCAACCTACGACTATTTGTCTTTGTCCTAACACCATAACGTGGCATTGGCGTTTGTGTTGGTGTTGCTTGTTTTTTTTCAAATAGAAAACATAATAAAACTTAAGCTTTGTTTTTAGCATAAAAAGGGTGGCATAAGCTCTTAATTACGTGTAAGTAGATTGAAAATTCTCACTTGTCAATTGTTTTTTGTTTCTTTTATTTTACTGCAGAATTTATGAACTTTGTCCCATTGAAACGAACTGCGGAGAAGGTGAATACAACGCAATACGTGTTAATGTAAGTAATTTAAATTTTACCTGTTCTAATTGTAAAATTTATGTTAAAGTAATATGAGTAGTGTCGCATTTTATTTTTTTTTATTATTTTTTTTTTTTGTTACTTATTTTTAATTGTTTTAGTATCACGTTTTTATTTTCACCAAATGGCATAGGCAGTCTTCGTTAACATTATTATTAAATGGGAAATTTTAAAACATAATTTTCTGAGGGGATTTTGCTTCGCTTTTTGTTAGTTTTAAGTAAGTTTTAAGTCTTAAGCATTTCATATAGGTTTAAATATTTAAAAAAATTATATCAATAATTAAACACGTTTTAATATAAAATAATATTTAAATTTAATAGCTATTAATCTTTTAAGTTTGTTTAAAATGTAAAACCAGTGTCTAGCCGGTGAAAGAATTTATTGATTTTTTTTTTTTCAAATAAATTTTAGGAAAACAATGTATTTAAATTTCGTTGTTTGCGTTATTAGTAGTCAGGGTCATTTAATTTGTTAATTAAAAAAAAAATATTCGATTTACATAATTTTTTGGCACACAAAAAAGCAAACAATCCTAAAATTAGTGCAAGAAAATTGAAAATTTACAAAAGATTTTGTCTTAAAAAAGGAAATATTTTAATCCACGACAATAATTGAATTTTAAATAGCAATATTAAATATTTATTAATAAATTTATTTAAAAGAAATTAAAACTATTAAAAAGAAATAAATATCGATGATTATTAATTAAATCATTAAAATTGTATCCTAAAATTAAAGAAAGATTTTAATTAAATTGAAAAACAAATACTGTTACGGTACGTGGTTTCAACAGGATAGTGCCACATTATCATCATGCGGCCAATAAACAATTTAATTAGTGCTTGAGACATTTTCTAGTTGTGTACTTTCTGTTTCATTGATCAGTCTAATCTTCCTAGGTCATGAATTTAAACATCTTTATATTTATTTTTGTGAACACAAAGCAAAAAAACATGACTGAGGTAATCGTAATCAAATAGCGATATTTGTGAGTAAATAATAATATTTGTGAGACAATCATATTATTGTTATACATAACAATAATGTGTGTAAATATAATTATCATATTATAATATAATCTAATTTAATTATTATTTTTCGATCATATAAATATCATTGTTGATTAAATTTTATTTCATTTCTTCACAAAAAAAACATTTTTATTTTTATGAAAATTTATTATTTGGAACCTTTTTTATATTAATTTACTTTAATTGTGCTTGATTCCTTTGAATATTAATATGCTTTCCCCGCAGTAATACATTTCATATTGTAGTTTTAATAATAAATATTTCATGAGAATATCATGAAGTATTCATTTTCTTTTTTATAAAGGCAAATTGAATACAGGCAGTCGCACAGTGTCAAAAAAAACAATTCTATGTACAAGTTGTTTGTGTAAAATGTTTCGTTCTGTCTTTAACATTTAAAAAATATACAGTTATTTGCAATAAAATAGATGCCCAATACTTTTACCCCTTATAAATCCCTTATACAAATAGTACACATAAAAGAGTTGTTCCACTAATTTTACACATCTCTTACAAATGTAATCCCGTTATGTTTAAAAAACTTCAGCGTCATTAATATTTTTTTATTTACGGTATAAATTTGGATGCGAAAACGGGTGTGCACAAAATAGAGCCAGTTTTGAATACTAATTAACTTTTACAAATTAATTTCTTTTTTTAATTAAAAGGTAAGATTATGGCGTTTTCTTTACTGACAAAAATGTTGCATATGTTTAACACTTTTTGCAGCTTTGTGTTCTTTTCTAAAAAATGTTCGATAGTGTAAATTAAAAGTATGTTCTTTTGAAATATGTTGCACGAAAAGTGTAAAATATGTTACATATTTTACCCTCAATTTTATGTAAGGTTAAGTATGCTACACTTTTTTTAGTAGTTCTTAAGGCCTCGTTATGCGAACGTTAATGTAAGAAAAACTTAACGTATTTTAACGTACGGTCGTTGAAGTACTTATAGAAACTTTACAAATGCACAATGTGTTTGTAATTTTAATTTCAAAAGCCCGAAAAGAATTTAAAAATGGATATTGAGGGAAAAAAACTATAAAGCCAAAATATTCAATTACAAAACCTAACACAATTTTCAATTTTTTGCAGCTGTTCAGAACAGTGTTGAGATTTGTGGCATAGTTACGGGCACTGTTCCGTACATGTAAATTTAGAAAAAGTACTAATTTCGCTTTGAAAAATATTTTACATTGCAATATGTGCAATGTATTGACAAATTTAATTATTTGTTTTAAAAAATATTATTATGTATTTAATGTAACTATTTATTTATTATACTTTTATTAACCAAACTGATAAAAACTGATGAATGATACAATTATTATCAATTACTTCAAAAGTACCTAAAACGGGCAAATGTGCCGCAATTGTACTAGCACCTAGAATTCCAGCACTGTCTTACGAATGTCACGTAACAATGCCGTCAAAACCTATTTTATACAGGTTGAAGCGTTCCGGAAACGTGACAGTTAATTTCGGTAAGCGTTTGCATTGTTTTAGTATATTTAAAAACAAACGGCCGTTAGGTTAGCTTACGTGGACGTTCGCATAATTGTACCTTTACTCTTGATAAGTGATGTTTGCCCAATGTTATACTACTTATGTTTGAAACGCTAATTTAACATTACTGACATGTAACGGTAGTTACAAAAATTCAATAACAGTTTTTGTTCTATTGTGGCTATAAAATGCGTAGAGAGAGTTTACATTAAGTGCATTGTATCAGCTACAAAAGTCATGATGCAGAAGTTTTTAGGCAAGAGGTGTAGAGAAGCTTGCGGGGTAGCAAAAGTAGCACGAAAAGAATTTTCATGACTCTTTTTAGTTTTTTCTCTCATTCCTGTTTCTCTCTTTCGCTTTTTGCAGTTCTATGCTTAAGCGGTGTCACCAAATGGCTGTTTTTTCCTATATTTTTCAAAAATTGTTGAAATTTTAATACGTTTAGTTTATGGCAACACTTGAAAAATTGGTTGATAAAACATCATAAAATTCTCTCACTTGCTACAAAAGAGTCATAATGTAAGCGCGTGATGACTTACGGAGATTCACCAAAAGAGAAAACAATAAAAAAGTCAGCTACAATGCCCTTAACGTGAACTGGCTCGTAGCAATTTTTCGAGGTTTAAGAAACATGCAAACGCCATTAGTGTTTTTTAATTACAATTCGAAACAGTATTTACAGTGGGCAGAGGAAAACATTTTACCTTCGAGAGCCGGAAGACAATAAAAAAACTCCATAATAAAGGAAAAAGTTATAGACAAATTGCCGAAATAATTGGATGCTTTACAAAAAATTGTATAAAACGCCGTCAAATATGAAAGCAAGGCAGAAAATAGAGGAAGACCGCCGAAAATTACACCTCTACTAGAGCGAAAAATTTGCGTCATGTAAAAAAAGATCCTTTTGTCACCTCTTCCGTCCCTTAAAAGGGGCATAATCTAGATGTTTCTACCTCAACCGTACGAAGGCTTCTTATTAGAACTAATTTGAAGGCTAGAAGTAGTAGAAAGGTCTCATACCCAAGTAAAAAGCACCTAAAGAAAAGATTAGAATTATCCCTAAATCTTGTAGATTTGCCTCTAAACAAATGGAGAAATTTTCTATGGTCTGACGAAACGAAAGTTAATTTATTTGATTCAAACAGAAGCATATTTCTTGTACAAAGACCTCCAAACACCGAATTCAGTCCACAATACACCACAAAAACCATTAAACATGCACGCGGAAACATAATGGTATGGGGATGTTTTTCGTATTGGACCTTTATTTCGGATTGGGGGTAGAATGAATGATGTCTTATGCCTTATTGGAAATGCCAATTCGATGGGTGTTTCAACAAGACAATGACCCGAAACACACATCAAAGCGTGCAAAAAACTGGTTTGAAGAACATAACGTCAAGGTTTTAAGCTGGCCGGCGCAGTCCCCACACTTAAATGCTTTCAAGAACTTATGGCAAATAATAAAAATGTTCATTCGATGAACAAATTCATCCAATAAAGACGAACTTTGGACTTTAATTCAGAATGCGTGAAAAAATATTCCTGTAGAATCCTGCCAAAAACTTATGGACTCAATGCCAAAACGATGCTCAGACGTTATAAAAAATAAGGGTTATTCCACAAAGTACTGAGAAAAAATCCAGTCAGTAAACAAAATAAATTATTTAAAGTAACTAAATTTTCTGGTTCTATTTTAATGTACAGGCAGGACCTGGTGACTTGTAAAAATTTAATGGATAAATTTTTATTTAAGTTTTGAATTTCCACATTTGCATTATGATTGTATCATTTAGTTTATGAGTAAACCGAAATATAAAAAAAGAAATAATTATAAAGTTTTTTGTCCCTTTTTTTTGAGTTTGAAAATTGTTAGATCAAGGTGGCTCTATTTTATCGAACACCACTGTATATTAAAAAATCTGACAAGACAACTTCTTTTCTTTTATTAGTTTTAGTTTTTATGTTAAAATTTGAAAATGATACCCTTTTTCACAGTGGTGCGTTAACAGAATGTAAACAAAGTTTGAAATGGCCACGGAGAAAAAACAATAACCAAAGTCGATCATCTGAGCTTTTACTGAAAGCGAGTCAATTAATAGGTGCTCAGATCAAAATATCAAACTTCGTATATATGTATATTTACAAAATTTTTTAATGCAGTTTAATGGCGAATCAGGTAGTGGCGGACTTTTTTTTTTTTTTTTTTGTTTGATTATCCTTAAGGTGATAACAAATACCATTTATTCCCTCACAAAGTTATAAATTCTTCGACTGGAGTAATTATAAAAAAACCTCCATTTTAGATTGGCCAGCAACTATTTATTTCTGTCGCTTTGTTGCCCTTTTATGAGGAGATATGCTTTAGGTTTTTTACCATAGTTCAATTCGCCTAAATATTTATCTTTTAATTTAAATATTCATCTGATAAGAATAATAATGTCTACTAAGCCACGGTAAAACTAGAGCAGGTGGAACAATTAGCCCAGCAGTGTGAATTTTTGTTTTAAATAAGAGATAAAACGTGTTTTAAATTTATTTAATAAATTTGATTACAAAACAGTTGTGTTCTTTTCTTTTTACTCTGTATTTTGGTCTGCTTTTTTGACACACTAAGTCCAGCAAGAAACAATAAATTTGCCTTGCACACACCTTGCTAAATATGCCTTGTACTAAGCTAAAGAAAAAATCACAGAATGTAAATTGTATTAATAAATTCAAAAATTTGAATAAATTTTCTTAAATAAAGATGAATAAGATAAAAATCGTTTGGGTACGTATTGTTTTCTTTATTTATACATATAAAATGGATATAAAATTTAGAAGCCTTCTTCAGTGTCGTTAAAAACAAATAAGATATCAAATGCCTATTATTAGACAAGATTTTAAAATTCACAAAGATTATGAAAGGGCACTATAAAGAAATTTCCAAATATTTCATAATTCATAAAAAGGTTACAACTTTAACATCATTAAAAAAAAAAAAAAAAAAAACGAAAAATTACCTAAACCGTACCATTATATTTAAAAAAGGATAAATACCTCAACTTCAAATCATTGTCGCTTCAAGAAACCTTTTACACAAAACACAGTAACCATTGAGCAAATACAAATTTCTTCGCAATGAAACCACTTTTAAATTTCAAAGCGGAATTTAGTTTCTTTAAAACTTTGTTATTTGCGGTTTTTTAATTTACTTTTAATATGTGTGCTTTGTTGTATACTCTGGTGTGCGCATAATTGACACATTTAAATAAAAAGTTGGAGATTAATCGTTGTTTAGAAATAATCTAAATCGATCGGAATCTGAAGAAGCTAAAACAAAATCGTTCAAAATTGTAAATATGGAATTAAACCCATTTCGATCGGAATTTGTGACATGCCTGTATATTTTCTGGTATTTTTCTACATAAGGGTAGTTTTTGCTTTTTGACTATAGGTACTCGTTTAATCAATTTGGCTTGAGTAAGATAATGGCCATATGATGTGTGATTAATAAATATTGTATAATATCGTGACATATTTATTTAAAAATTCCAATTAGAATAAATTTTTATATTTTTTACTTTATTTAAATTACTTTTCATCCCACGGAAAAGTTCTAAACCAAAAACAAATAAAAAAGACAATTGTTTAATTATACAGGCATGTAACAAATTCCGATCGGATTGAATTCGGTTTGAATTCCGTATTAACGATTCCGATCGATTTAGTTTTACCTTCTTCAGATTTCGACGATTTTGCTTATTTCTAAAAAATGCTTTTTGTTTAAATATTACAATCTTGCGTACACCAAGGTAATAAAAGTAAATTTAAAAAGCGCATATAAAAAAAATTTCAAAGAAAATAAATTTCAATTTGAAATTGAAAAGTGGTTTCTCCGAAAAAAATTTTTGTTTTTCGTTTTCTGAAGAACCAATTTGCGGAAGTGAAACCACTTTCGATCAGAATTGAGCCTGATAATATGTTAAAACACATAAGTGCCATTCTTTCTGCTGAAAAAAAATTTGAATTGGTTTGAAAAATATTAAAATCCCATCTCTGAATATGTGTATATGTATGTATGTAAAGAACTCTTTGAGTTTTGATTTTAAACTCGAGAGTAAAATAAGCTGTACGTCTTTTCAAAACCATAAATCGAGCATTGATAAGGGGATAGTTTTAAAGGATCAACCGATTTTAATGAAATTAAAGAGGTCGTTTTTATTTTATACGGCATTTACAAATGTTAAATACTCGTTCTAAGTTGAAAATATAAAATAATTCAAATAATTCTTCGTATTTAGTTGAAAACTTAATTTTTCTTTTATTTCTATTTCAGAAAGATTCATTAGTCTTTAGCAAACTAAGTTACAACACAACTTACAGCTTTAAACCTCGCAGTAATTCAGTAACTGATGACGACAACATGAAGGGAATAATATTTACAACACCGAAATGTGACAATTTTCGCAAAGGCCATCCAAAAGCTAATATTAAGTGTTAAAACGTAATAAAATGAGATTTTTTATGATATACAAAACAAAATTATTTTTAAAAAATTAAATGGTGTTTTATTTAAAAAGTGATTTAAACTCTTTAAGAGCATTTGTAGGAGCATCATCAGATGTTTTTAAGTTTAAAGTTTTTAAAATTATTTCATAATCTAAAGCTTCTTCGTGTTCGATTAAAGAAGCAATTAAACGAGAGGTATAAAGAACGGGTCCACCAACTAGATGTAAAAAGTGATAGTTTTTTTGTTCGCGCATAGTGAAAAGTATACGCTTTGAAACAAAGTCCTTATAATTGCTTACATGTCCAACACATATATAACGTTTCTCATGAGGTGAATATACTTCAATTTGAGCGCGTAAGCTTTCAGCTGGCGTTAGCTGGGATGCATTAGCATAAACTATACGAAAATGTAGATTAAATATTTTATAAAAATCCAAACATAGATTTAAAATAATTTCCATTTGCTCTTCTGCCTCAGCCTGATCTACCGTAGCGACAAAAGTTTGCACAGCATTGTTTTGTGTGGCAGTAAAAAGACTATGCCTAAAATTAGTATTAGTTTTTTCGTACAGGCGACCAAGGCTAACAAATTTTAAAGGTACTACATTTGGATAAACGCAAAGTTTTGTCATAGCACCAAGAAAACTTTCAAATGAACCACCTCCCGTTAAATAGGCAGCATTAAGTTTGTTTTGTAAATGTGGCTCCATCACCTTGTGATAATTATTCATAGTTGTAGCATTGGCTTCTAACAAAACACATCGCGTAAAATCTGGATTGGCCGTTTGTATAAAGTCACCTTTATCGAGAAAATATCTTACAAGAGTTTGGGGACATCTTATATCAAACTCGGCTGCCTCGTTTAACATATAATAACGAGAATTCTCTATAAAACATATTAAATTTTCATGATCCAAATGTGATTTCTCTGCTTGTAGTTGCTTCTGCTGGCTACGATAGAGTATCTTTTCATGCTCTCCTTCGGGACAATGGTTGTGTAAGGTATTTGGTAAATGCAAAAATGCTTGTATAAATTCATCTTCGATAGGATAAAAGTTAGTTTTCATAGTTTTTAAAACTTTCCTTAGCTGTTTGCCCTTTTCTTTTAGATGATTTATTAAATCTTTATTTTCTTGTGTGTGTTGCGATAGTTCTCTTAATAGTTTGGTTACCATTTCGCGTTCATGTTCCACTTTTTCCATAGCTTCAACACGATCTCTATATATAGAGAACAATTCCAAAACTTTTTTCATATCAATGGTTAGTTTTCTTTTTTCTATTGAACGTTTAATTTGTTGCGTATTCTGAAATGTTTGTTGGAAATCCATGTATGGTTGCAGAGTCACATAGTTTTCACTGGCCTTATCTCCGGTTATATATAGTGCGGAAACATGCCGACTTTTTTTTACATGTTCACAAACAGGAATAAGTTTTATATACTTTTTTATTATGCTATGCATTTTAAACGTTAATTCTAATTCAAAATATTCTACTTAAGTTATTAAAATAAACAATGGTGGATTTTAGAGTTCTCGTAATGAAAACATCAACAGATGCTTAACGGTGTTCAACAGCTGTGAAATAAACATACCATTTGTCGTTGCCACACCAGTACACAAAACTATGAAAACCAGTATTGGCAAGGTCTTTATTATAAGCATACATGCAAATTCTCTAATTTTGTTTCAAGCTTCAGCAAAATTAGTAAATCTAATTATGTAACCAATTGTTACATCGTTAACTTTTTGCAAAAATTAAGTAGATAAAAAATCAGATCTTAGAAGATTTGTAGCATCAACAAAGGTAAAAACGGGTAAGTTTGGTAGACAAATAAAGTTCGTTGTTAATATATTATTTAATTTTTTACATTCAAATTCTCATTATATTACTCACAATGATTTAAACATTTCTAATCACAATGTAATACTAACAGCCCACTTACATTTACGCCGTAAACAGGTTCTAAGTAGTTTATGGCGTTAAATGTGTTTATTCTCTGCTTTATAACATGTTTTTTCACGTAAGCTAATAAGAATATTGTGAATACTTTATATATGTTTGTGTATTATTTTCTGGACAGTGATAGTCAATAAGGTGTATATAATAGGTTGACAAGAGTACGCACGTAACAAATTATCAGCTGTTGATTAACTTCACCTTTCTTAAAACCAACAAACATAAACGAATGAACGAATTCGATTTTGATACTTGAACGAAAATGATCGCTAGCTGAAATAAATGATTTGGCGAAAGTATATTTATATTACACTCAAATTCGACACCTTGTATATAGGAATTGATCTCGATATTATCGCAAATATAGTCGCGATCAGCAAGACTGTCTTCACTATCACTACTCGTTCATGAGAGATTTGCTCCAAATTGATAGAATATCGCACGACTACTAAAATCACACCTTTTTACATTGCGTTAAATGTGCAGAATATGCACACAGTAATATTTTCACATACAAAATATGAAAACAACAATGAAAAGGGGGGTAATGTTTGTACACACAAAACGGCAAGGCCGTACTTAAAAGGCTTCAATAACACATTGTTTCTATTGTTCACTTTTAAAAATTTATAACACTCAAATAATATATAGTTACTACCTAATAGTGCGTTTCCATTGACGTGAATTTGTCTAAAACACTTGCTTTGCTAAAATCAAGTGCATTGCTACTTGATTTTTCATACATTTTTCATGCTACCAAAACCACTTAAATCACTTGACTTATTTCAAATCATGTCAAAAATGTATATTATTTCGAACTAATTTTGCCTTTGCAACACTGTGTTATGTCTAGAATATTCAAGTTCAACTCCGTTCTATCTATTCAAATTGGATATTTTTTGTTACAAAAAAAGTAATAAAAAAAATAAAAACAAAAAATATTTAAAAACAAAAATTAAATAAACAATGAAAAATATTTAAAAAAAAAATGAAGTAGTTTTTTTTTCTTTTACGCAGAAAATGTCAATGTTATGTCACAAATTCGAATTTAATTCAATGGAAACGCAGTATAAGGTTAAAATGGTAACATGATCACTTTATTCTAAATTTGTTTTTTTTTTTTTTCTTGAAGTTATGCAAAATGAAAAATGCTAAATATTTTTCAAAGCTTTTTTGCTGACTTTTTGCACTTGGTTAATCAGAGCTGCCAAACGACCTGTGTGTATATAGTGTGAATCAAGGCGAAAGTAAAAAGGTGTTGCTTAAAGGAATTTCCACAATTTTGAACCAAGAATTTTCTTAATATTGCAATGGGGCCAAACTTTGAATAACGTCTTATAGTGCGTTTCCATTTACGTGATTTTGGCCAAATCACTTGATTTGCTCAAATCAAGTGTTTTGCTACTTGATTTCCCATACATATTTCCTATGAGCAAATCACTTTGTATGACATGATTTGCAGCAAATCATATCGAAAACTATAGGTACGACACTGTGTAGCCTCTGTAATTGCAAATGCAACACCGAGTCAACCATGAATGGTGAATAACAAATTCGAAAAATGTAACAGTTTTGTTTGTCATTAAAAAGAAAATACAAACATTTTAAAAATACAAACTATAAAAAATATATAAATTGTAAGTAATTATTATAACAAAGAATAAGTGAACATAACTGCCAGTCCCACGATGTCGCAATCGTTCGTTTGTTCGCATAATTACATGCAAAACAAATGTGTAAAAACATTAATTTGAATATAAACATACATACATATATGCAATAATAAAGCCCCAAGTGCAATAAAAAACATAATTTACTTAAAAGTGACCCGGTGCGTTCATCCTCATTGTAATTTTTTTCTTTTTAATAGAGCACACATGTCTGTAATTTTGAAAAAACAAAAAAAGAAAAAAATATGGTCCAGTCAGGAGGATTCATTGTTGTGCGACCTTTGGGCGTCCAAAATTGATATGTTGAGGGGATCTAGAAAGAACTCTCATATCATGGAGGAGATGCGCTTGGAGTTAGAAGCTATGGGTGGAATTTTGGTATCTGCTGAAGAAATAAAAAACAAAATACACAATCTGACTACAAGATATAGGTAAATAATATTTTATTAACAAAAGAAATGAAAAAAATTTTTTTATATCAAATTTCAGAAAGGAAAAGGACAAAATCGGTGTTTCTGGTGGCTGTCCATCCTCATGGGAAATGTACCCTAAAGTACATGAAATTTTAGGGTCATTTAAAATGCACAATCTAAAAGATGTTGTGCAGGAGAGTATCTGCGGTAAGCCAATTTTGCAGTGTTTTAACTTTGTAATCTTTTAAAATAAAACATTATAATCCATGATAGTGCCTCTTTTATTGTAACTTTAACTTTATTGTAAATACATTTGAGAAAAGTAATAAAGAAGAAATTGTAATTATTTTTAATTTTTATTATTTTTTATTTAGATATGTTAACAAATGTATATATGTGCATTGTTATCTTTGAAATTTCAGACAACTCAAACTGTGAAAACGAATCGCAAGAATATAGTGATCTAGAGGTGTTATTAGATGACTCTTATTCAATGAATTTTGATGATGTTCCCTCAACTTCGCAAATTTATTCGGATTCCCCATCTCCGCCAGAAAAGTCATCTACAACATGCATCACTGAAAAAAAAAAATAAAATTAAAAGTCGTGATGATTTAATACAGAAGATTTTAAACAAAATTGAAAGTATAGAGCAAAATGATGTTAAGGAAAGATTAAATCAAACTAAATGGGAAGAAAAAATTTATAATTTAGAAGTAGAAAAGAAAAAAATTTTAGAAAAATTGTCAAAAGACAATGAAGAAGTTAAAAATGAGCTAATAAATTTTTTAAGAAGAAAAAATAACTAGCCTTATATTATAATTGTTTACATTTATTGAAAAAAATGTATTAAAATTGTTACTTTTGTTGGTTATTTTTTCAAAATAAATTAATTGCATTACACTCACAATGTGAACTTATAGCTTGACGTATTCTTTCGGCATCACTTCGCATGTCATCCGGAATCACTTCACTTTGAGGATATTGGCGACCCTTGTCATAATTTTGAAAATCAATAATCCACTTGCTGTTAATTTTATCATTATTTTCATTAAGGAAGTTATGGAGTACGCAACATGATTGTATAATAATATTAACATTTTTTATGTCATTATCAATTCCTTTTCCTATGCGACGAAACCTAGCTTTAAGATGGCCAAACGCGTTCTCTACTACTCTTCTTGCTTTTGACAGCGAATAATTAAATCTTTTTCTTTTAACATCATTTTCGGCATTAAATGGATATGGCTTCATTAGATTTTTAGAAAACCGAAACGCTGAATCACCAATAATATAAACTGGAACGGTTACTCCACATATATTTTTGGAATATTCGTCCAAAGCTTGGCTTTCAGAAAGAGATTTTTTTAGAAGGGATTTCTCGTATACGTGCAAACATGTTTATAGAACGAAAAACATATGTACTTACCTATAGCTCCGAGGCATTGGGGTAATCCCAAAATTGTAAAGCCTTGTACACAGTCTGCAACAGTTTCGTTGGATAAAGGAAATTTATTTAAGTACATTGGTTTTAGCTGTTTGTACACTTTATGGCAGAAGTCTATTAATAATTTGCACACCATTGCTTTTGATACTCCAAACAAATTCCCCACACTTCTATATTCGGAAGATGATCCTAAAGCATATAAAGCTATGGCTATTCTTTTTTCGAAGGGTATAGCATTCCTAAAGGTGCTGTTTTTTTTTTTCATATTTTTTAAATGTCCACATAGTTTATTGAAGGTTTCGCGAGACATCCTAAAGTTATTTTTAAAAATTTCAGTTTCATGTTCTTTGCAATCATGTTCCCAAAAACGCGAAGATCGGTCCTTTAAATATTTATGAAAATACTTATTACATATTTACTCAAGAATACAAATCTTACCAGTTTCCAAAATGTCGGAGACTTTGCAATTGCAGCTTGTGCAAGAAGAATTAAAATATATTTTTTAATGAGGTTTCTTTTAATTCTTCTCTTGCATAATTGCCTTTGTCGCTGACATAAAATCGTAGCATTTGTAAAGTTATTAAACACTTTTGTCAGCACATGATTCCTAAACACTAAATAATTTTGCAGAAACTCAATTTTATTATTCATTATATTTATTTTGTTTAACTTTAAAATAACACAATTTTTTTCAATTAAAACAAAACTTAAATAACATAAACCTCAAAACAGTCACGAAAATTCGAACATAAAACACCTATGAAATAATGGAAACACTTCGACATGTTTTGCCAAAAACAACTTGATTTGCTTATAATGGAAACGCACTATTAAGACGATTTTACCGGTTAGAGGGTTAAAAAACTCACAGTAAGTGACAATAATGATTTTGATTACTTATACACAAATAATAAACCGTACTATATATACACAAGAAGTTTAATAGAACATCTGCGCAATTTTATTTTTTATTTTATTTATTTATTTTGTAATATTAAGCCTTGGCGGCCAAAATAACAATATTACATAGTAATGATAAAAACCTGAGATCTAAAAGTAGTAATACATATAATTAAATATAATTCAGTATTAATCATCTGTTGGCTCCCCAGCCGTAAATAATATATTAAAAATTCATTGAAAATTTAATGCAAATAAAAAGTCCCAATCCCAAGATTTAATTTTAATTTTTTCGATCAAAAGAGGTTTTCAATAAAACAATTGAAAATTGTCCAAAACTTTTAGTAGAAGCCAAAAAACGGTGAGTTTTTTGTAACAATCAATCTGGCAGCATTTAAGATATCCTAATGTGTCATTCTACATTGTTTTAAGCTAATAAACACTATATAATTGTGTATTTTATTAAAAAAGATAAAAATGCCGAAAAATAAAAAACACAAAAAGGATGACCGTAGTAAGCGGCACCACAAGGAAAAATCTAAATATAAGCACAAATCAAAAAAGAAACATCATATCTCTTCCTCCTCAAGTTCTTCATCATCATCAAGTGGAGATGAATCTCTACCAAAACATGTACAATTGTTGAAGGCACTAGAAGAAAGACGCATAGCAGAGGAGCTGGAAAGAAAGCGTTTAAAAGAAGAATTAAAAGCCAAGGAGACTCCAGAACAAAAACGAGAAAGACGTTTGAGAGAAAAGGAAGCTAAGGAATTAAGGAGAAAACAAAGAATGGGTTGGGATAATGAATATCAAACTTATACGGATCAAGATAATCCTTTTGGAGATTCTAACTTGACATCGACCTTTGTGTGGAATAAAAAATTACAAAAACAAGGTTTAAATGATGTGCCTTTACAGACGGTGGAGGCTTTGAACAGGCAAAAACAAATGGAAAATAAACTGGAATTAGAAAAGGTGAAAAAGAGAAGACTGGAACGGGAAAAAGAAAAACAAGCACGCGAAGAAGAAATGGTACTGCAACAGAGACAAAAAGAAGCAGCACAGTTTCATGAGTGGGAGAAACAAGAAGATCAATTTCACTTAGAACAAGCACGTCTACGAAGTGAAATACGAATACAAGATGGCAGAGCAAAACCAATAGACTTGCTAGCTCAGTATATTAACAGCTCTAAATTGGAGGACGCAATCGAAATGCAAATGCATGAGCCTTACTATATACTCAATGGTTTATGTATTAAAGATTTAGAGGACCTTTTAGTTGACATAAATGTTTACATTGAATTGGAAAAAGGCGAACATATTGACTTCTGGAATGACATGACTATTATTGTTAAAGACGAATTGCAAAAGCAAAGGAAACAAGCAGAACACGAAGAAGCTTCAAGTTCTCGACGTGAAGGAATACATGAAAGTGTAGTAAAAGATGTAACGGGAATTTTTCGTAACAAAACAATAACACAATTAGATGAAATGAGAGCTAAAATAGAAGATAAAATAGAAGCACGTACAGAAGGAGTGGATATTAGTTATTGGGAAAATATATTGTCACAACTAAAGGCTCATATGGCACGAGCTCGTTTGAGAGATCATCACCAAAAGAAACTTAGAGAGAAGTTAGATTTGTTAAAAATTTCAACGGTTAAAGAAGAACTTCAAGAGAGAAGCTCACCACAACACCACGAGGAACGGGAAACTCAAGAAACCAAGGAAGAGGGCGAAGAACCCCAACAAGAAATATACGAAAATGATTGCTTTGATCTCTATAATGAAGGTAACTACAGTCCCCAATATTTATCGAGCGAATATAGTTTGCCCTCGATTAATATTGTGGATGAAGTAGATGATGAAATTTCTTTAAAATGTCTGCGGCAGCAATTGCTCGAAACAAATCAAGAAAGTATAAACTATAGCCAAGAAGAAGTCAATATGCGCCAAGAAGCTCGTAAGGGCATGTCAAATGATGAGGTTGAATTTAGTGTTGAAATGCCATGCGATAATTCCTTGGCCATTCAGCTGGCAACGGACAAATATCGTCCTCGCAAGCCACGTTACTTTAACCGTGTGCATACTGGTTTTGAATGGAATAAATATAATCAGACTCATTACGATATGGACAATCCTCCACCCAAAATAGTTCAAGGATATAAGTTTAACATATTTTATCCAGATTTAATAGATAAATCTAAAACACCACAATATTTCCTAACACAATGCGAAGATAATCCTGATTTTGCTATTTTACGATTTCACGCCGGACCACCTTATGAGGATATTGCTTTTAAAATAGTTCATCGCGAATGGGAGTTCAGTTATAAGCGTGGTTTTCGTTGCCAATTTCACAACAATATATTTCAGTTATGGTTCCATTTTAAACGTTATAGATATCGAAGATAAGAACTAGTTCTTTTTATTTTACATTTGTATATAAAATTTAATCATTTTTAAGTAAGAAGGAAAAAAAACAAATTAATTATTAATATCCATTATTTATATTGCTTAAATAGTGGTGACACTTTATATTGTAACGCATTCTTCTTGTAATAAACAGTTAAGCAATCATGTTTTTTTCTTTTTGTGTAAAAAAAGCTTTATTGTACAAATTTAAAATGTTAACAAATATATAAAATTATTAAATTGTACGCACGTAATTATTTAGGTTTGTTAAAAAAGAAAAATAATTTTATGGCAATCTTTTTTTGTACCTAAATAGATAAGGCACTTTGTGTGCAAGCAAGGGCAACTTTAAAAACGAACAAATGTCAACTAATTAAAATTGAAACATCTATCATACAATACTATACGCATTTTTGGTTAATTGTTAATAAAATTAATTTATCCTGTAGTGGATGCAGAAAAATAATATTTGTAATCTAAACTTTATTTTTTTCTGGCAAAAATTTGTGAAGCCTTTTAGAGTAATAAGCTGAAAGGAAACTCCAAGCTGAATTAAATGTAATTGAATTTACTTAATTCCTTGTAAAATTTGAGCAAAAGACGGTGGAGGTTTAAAATTAGAAACCTCTTTGAATATTAATTCTTTCCATTTTTCAACTGGCAAGTCCATATCTTCAAAACTTTGATCGTAAATTGGTGAAGTTTGTTCATCACTTGGTTCTGAGTATTTTTCCATATAAGGATGTGCCAGAGCTTGCTCGGCTGTAATACGCTTTTCAGCATCCAGTTCTAGCATTTTCTCTAACAAATCAATTGCCAAAGGATTGGCGCCCTTAAAAAAAGTTTTAAAATCTCTTCTTTTCATTGGTGGCAATGATTTAATGTAGTTGCGAGCGCTTTCTGAAGAAATCTTTTGCATAAAATCGTCTGGCGGTGTACCCAAAACTTCCATTATTAAATTTAACTGATGAATATGATCGGTGCCAGGGAACAAAGTACGTCCGGTAAGTAATTCTGCCATTATGCAACCCACGGACCAAATATCAACAGTTTGATTGTAGTGCATCCAGTTAAGCATAATTTCAGGTGCTCGATACCAACGTGTAGCCACATATCCAGTCATTTCGTTTTCAGTTGGCCGCGCCAAACCGAAATCTAAAATTCTTAGCTCACAATCTTCATTAACAGCAATGTTTGATGGTTTTAAATCACGGTGTATAATGCCAGCACTATGTATGTATTTAAGACCACGTAATATTTGATAAATCAAGAACTGTACATGTTCATCTGACAAACTTTGTGTCCTTATAATATTATTTAAGTCTGCATCCATCAGATGAGTCACCAAATACACCTGCTGGAAATTTTCCAAAGTTACATTTGGTGGATGCGGATGAAAAACATCTAGTAGACCAATAACATTTTCATGATCCATATGTTTGAGTAGCCTTAATTCTCGATAAGTACGTTTAGCATGCACCGCCGATTGAAAAGGGCGTGCCAATTTTTTTATAGCTACATACATATTTGTATCCTTCACTAGGGCCTTGCACACTTGTCCATAAGCACCCGACCCCACTTGCTGTAATTGTTGATAGATTTCAGGAATTTCCCATTCTGTACGATTTATTGTCACTTTATAAAAATGAATCATTTTTCCTTCTTAATTAATTTAAGAAATTTGTGTAATAAATTTTATTTTTGATAAAAAAATTATTTAATTTCTTATTGATCGTTTTGTAGTAGAAAAATTAAATCGATTATATATTTGTAATTATGTATGTATATTTGAGGTTGGTAAGACTTAAGAATTTACTTCTTATACCAGCTCCGTTAATTGTTAATTTGCTTTCAAAAGTAAAACAAAACACAAGAATTAAATATAAAAATAAACACTCATAACAATAAAATCATTTTATCCATTTCTATCTCCCCCATTTCACCCCCTTTATTTTCATAGAAAAATAAGAAAAAAAGTGTTTGTGTTCTCGATGTCTATTATCACCTCCCACATTTATTTTTTATCAAGAGAATAACGAAACATATGATTTTTGTTTGAAGTTTTAATAATTTGTTTTGATCCATTTTCATCTTTCTATTTGTAAGTTTTTACTACTTAACAGGATTTCAGAGTAGGGAGGATGAATTGTTTTTTATATATACTGGTACTTTTGGTTATATCGTAAGAAAGGTTAGATTATCCTTTAATAGAGTTATGCGGTATCTTTACTCGCTTAGAATACGTCAGCATGTTTCGCCCTACGTTTTGAAATTTTGTGGTTTTTCGTTAATGGAATTTGTTAAGTTTAGGATATTGTTGCACTTTTATTGATCATATAGGTTACAAACACCTAGATATTTGGTTAATCTCTTCCAGTTTTGTAGATCGACTAGAAATATAGAATTGAAAATTCCTACATTAACTCCCATATTGGAGCGTTCATTCAGCGTGAGCGTGGCACGAGCTTATAATGCTTTACCAATATCTTTGAGGATGTTTGATTGTTCTGCCAATACTTATAAGATTAAACTATTTCATGAGCTTTCAAGGAATGAATAATTACTTGACTACTTGATACTTACCGAAACCGTAGCTGTTACTTCTATTATTTCTGTGGCCTATCTATCTTTGTTTCCAGTAGCGTAATAATTGTTTTCTAAATTTTTTGTGACAGACTTCTGATATATATATTGTTGCGAATTAAATTTATTATTATTTTATATATATATATATTTAAATTAGTACAAAAAAAATTTATACATGCATTTTTTTTTCTTCTGTTATTACTTTTAGTATTGTTATTAATTTAAATATTTTTCTTTTTTATTAATTTTATATAATGAAATAATTGTTATTTATTAATATTACTTGAGCAGAATATTGTAACCGATTATGGCCAAGAGGCTAGGTTATTAAAAAACAAATATATAAATAAATAAAAAAATAAAAATAAAATCTATATCAAAATAAAAGACAACTTGATTTTTTATCTAACATTTCATTGAGATTGTCCAACATCTTTAGGGATAAAAGTTTTTGTTTAAATATTATTAATCTTTAATTAATTTCACTTTAAAATTTTGAAGATAGAGTTGTAAGAGGACACACTCAAAATTATTTTTACATTACAGTTGGAATTACACAATCTATCTAAACACTTTTTGTATTAATAGGAATTTTTCTGGAAATCATTTAATATATGCATGTAAGTAGCATGAAAGGAAAGCATATGACATCTAGATTAATAATATTGTAATTATTTTTTTTTTGCGCTACATTTTCAAAAACTGAAAAATTAATGTTAAGGTCGTTTTTTGAGAAACTAAATATCATACCGCATCGGGCTATTCCTACAAAATGTTGAAGTTTTTTTTCAATTAGTGAAATAAAATTTAAATTTTTTCATTTAACATATAAATTCCCGGAAAGGGGAAAAATGTCATAAAAATTGTTTTTTTTTTTTTTACAAAAGAGGCCTAAATTTATCACGGGACTGTGAAATCCTTTTTGGAGTATGTAGCCAAAATTTGGGGACTTACCGTTAACCTTTTTTTAATTGGTGCTTTGTACTGCGAGGAATTTTACAATAATTTTAAAATTTTGTTCAAAAATTGGCAATGTTGGAAAGGGCTGGAGGGGGAACCGTTATAGTTGTTGACCTAATTTTGCTTTTATTCGCATTTGCTATAGTTTGTCTTTAAAATTGTTTAAACAAATTCGCTAGTACTGAAAAAATTTTTAATTACATAAGCAAAAAAAGAGAATACCACCTTTTTGTGGAAAATCGATATTTTTCACATTTTCTCAATTCAGAGGCTTGTAACTTTTTAACGAAAAGCGCTATCAGAACAAAACTTTAAACTTTTTTATTTTATTCTTTTTTTATTTATTTTATTTTATTTATTTCCAAAAAAAAAGGATGCCGCAAGCCCATAGGGCCTAATTGGCTAATCTACAATACAAAAGCAATTTATGTTACTAATAATGCAATACAATAATACAATGTGGATAATCAATTAATATTTCTATATATGTATAATAATTTCTATATATGTATATTAATACCTGAAGTTTGCACACACCTATAAGTTTCTGGAAAGAAATATTTGAGATGATTTTCATTGAAGTAGCCTCTTAATTGACAAATTTTTGCAACTTCTGCAGTATAAAAACCACTGTGTTAAGTTAGGAAATTTATTACAAATTCGTTAAAAAAATACTTGCAAAGTTTGATAAAGTGTGAGAAAATCTTCGCTCCTGATAAGGTATCACCATATTCCATAATCTTACAATATTAACCCGAAATGATCTTGCCATTGTCAAAGAAACGTGTGTTGGACAAAGTAATGAATATGTTCTATTAGAGGTAACAAAGTTAAATTTACTAAGTAATTATTAAGAATATAGCAAATATGTTAAAGGTATAATCCGATATTTAATAAGTGTACTACGCCAAAAACACTAAGTTAAGATTGGCCAAAACTAACAAAACAACAAAAATTGTAAGCCAATTTTCTCCCGCATATTTTTATAGAAATTTTCAAGATTTAAAAATAAACTTTTTATGACATTTAAACAAATTATATGTCCGAGGTACCTAAATTTGGGGCCCTACCCAGAAGCCCTCCTTTACCTAAGAGCCTGACCGTCCGTAGATTCACTGAGAAACACCTCTGCCCTGCCTCTGTAAAATTTCGTTTTGATATATTGAGTGGTTCATAAGATACCGAATTTTGTAAAAAAATAAATCGTTTTCAAACCACTGTGCGTCAGTTAAATCAACTGAATGTCTGAAAATATATTTTACAAAAACAAAATACATGTTGTTTACTTATTGTTGTAGTTGTTTTAGAACTGCTATTACTTGTAAAATGAATGTGCCTTGATTAAATGTACGAAAGTTTATGTAGTTTTCTTACCCCTGTTTCTATTAACCAAATTAAAAATTTATGTTCCGGAAATTTTTGTCTTTTTTTACTTAAAAATTTCTCCTTTGGAT
Source organism: Gymnosoma rotundatum (assembly GCA_916610165.2). Classification (NCBI taxonomy): domain Eukaryota; kingdom Metazoa; phylum Arthropoda; class Insecta; order Diptera; family Tachinidae; genus Gymnosoma; species Gymnosoma rotundatum. Next base: position 64,730,219 of record OU744336.1, read on the forward strand.
AAGGAAAAAAGAACATTAAAAGCATTAAAAATTTGTTTGTAAATTTTAAGCATATCTCCATTGGGGAAGGCTAAAATGTTTGATAAATTCACATTTTTCTTCTGCAGACTTATAAATAGTCAACTTTAACACAATTGTTTGAAAATAGTTTTGGATTCTAAATCTGTAAGAAGTTTTTAATATGAATTTTTTATTCGTTTCATTAAAATAGTTTTTAAATTTTTAACTTTTGCCACAGTTTAGTAATATATTATCCACTGTGCGTCATTACGGATGTGTTTAAAAAATGATCATTTGGGTTGTCTTTCATGTTTACGTTGTGTCACAGGCACATGAATTATAAGGTAGCAGCATGACGAAAACAGCAGGCAGTATTGTTTGCGTAAAATTAATTATTATTGTCAAAAACATGTAACAAAAGAAAGAGAATTAAAAGAAAAAACGTTCACACAAGCCATCAATATTTTATTGTGTACATTTGTTTATATAATTTTAAATTAATTTTTTCTCATTCGTAAACAAAACAAATTATTTTGACATTAACAAATTGTAAACCAAAAAAAAACCTAATTTCAGGAAAATAATCATCTGCCGTAGCACTGCCACCTGGTTAAATATGACTTGAAGTATTTATTTTAAAGTAAATTGCAAATTACGGCTTACAAAACTACGTACATATGTGTTTGTAAAAAATAAACAATCTGTGCTTTTTATTTTAAAAGTTAAAATCGTTACACTAATGTATTGAAAAATAGTTTGATTGTGTTGAAGTAGTTTATAAAAACAAAAAAAGTTAGCAATCCCCAAAATTTCACTTAATTTGCAAAAGTTTGACATAAACATATGTAACACAACATACAGATATGTAAGTATGTACATTGATACCATTTAACATTTATTAATTTAATGTTTAGAAAATAGATGTTAAATATGTTAATAAAGTCATAATACTTTCTTATATACTTTTCATTTTCTAAAAAAAAACCTGTCAGGGAGCAAATAAAATATTATTTGGAATCAAATTAGAATTTGTTATCAGTTGTATTCTAGACACTGAATTAAACGGTTCGTATTAACAAAATAAAATTCACTTTGGACTTTGTATGTAAAAAGATGAGTGACTGAATAAATATTTACATACTGTTTGTAAAATTACATTTACAACTTCTATAATGGCGTTCTTATACTTGCCGTACCATTATATTTAATGCAAAAGTGATTTAAAGTATTAATTAAATGAATGCGGCAAGCTAATTAAATGAAGTCTAAAGTTCACATATTATTTTGTTCTGTACACTGACAGAAGGTGGATTTACCTAAAAACCTTATAAGGTTAATTTTAAACTTTGAACTTGTTAAAATTCAAATTTTATTACCTATGTGAAACTTTATTGTGAAAATTCAAACTTTGAATACGTTTAATTCAGCATACATTCACATATATTTTTATTCATAAATATTTAAGAAAATAAAATTATTTACAAATTCAAATTTTATATCTAGAACCATGAATTAGATTAATTTCATGTACCTACAAACATTCCTGTAAAAATTGAAAAGTACGGTCAGATTAGTCAAATATTTGACCAACAAAAAGAGTAACTGCTAAATTATTGAAAAAAAATGTTGTCCTTTGAAAAACTTATAAGCAAATATCAGATCCTACTCAATGTAAGAGATAAATCGTCATAAACATTTGTAAAAATAGTGGTTACGTTTTTTTTTTGTCAAATATTTAACTAATCTGACCGTAACTTTGCATTTAATCTAAATATTGTTGTACCTGACATGACTGTTTGCTAGTTTTATTTTTAAAGATAAACGAACAAATTAAATTTATAACACAGTAGCGCATTTTTCAACTTCATAATCTTGAACCAATTGAGACCCCCAAAATCTGATAGCCTATGATGGTAGAAGAAAAACCCTAGCTGGGTTTTCAATTATTAGCTAAGGTTTTTTTTTAATTCATTTTTGAAGTTTTCGACTGGGAGGTGGATTTTAGTACAATTTTCAAAAAACATGTACTGATTCTTAAGTCTATATCTCGCGAACTATTCGAAATATTGCATTTCTCTCTTCAGCAAATTTTTACCTCTCGATTAGGTCTAAAAATTTTGCCTTGAGATAAAATCAGAAAAACAACAACATCTTACTCAAAATAGTAAAACTGCCAAAAAACGTAAAATTTCGTCATATATTTTTATTGTTGATGGGAAATATAAGGACACTTCAAATGTTTTAAAATAGATACTTGAAAATATTGATGATTTGGTTTCTAAATATACATGTATTGAACATTAGTCGTGGCTTTCGGAGCTAGTTTCATCATCTGAACACATGTTAATGACCATTTCGCTAGTCTTATTTTCGTATGAAAATACTTTGTGGCTAGACCAGCATATTTCCCCAAGCATAGCATCTATTTGTTTCTCTTTGAACCGCTTTTCCAGCGGGATGGTTACTTGATGAAAGCGTTCACCTTGCTCGTCAGATTCCGTCGGCAATTGGTTTTCAAACTCTGCCAAATGATTATTTAAAAAGTGAAGTTTTAATGTCATGGTCACACCGATTTCTTGGAATGATTTACGCTTTGACAAACCTAACTTGGCGACAACATAGTTCATTTCGCTTTGTGTTACCAGCTCAGGCTTGCTGATTGTTTCTTCAGGCTCGAAGAGTGGATCAGCCTCCACATTGGCAAACGTTTCGGCAGTCCATACAGTTGCTCTATCTGGACTGCATTGTCTCGGTGGTATTGGTGGTGGGTTGGATTCGGAATGTTCTTTCTGGAGAGAAGCATAAGGACCAGGAATGTACACTACATGTGACATTTTTTTTCGATTCATTCCGCTTTTGAAATTTATGCATCCGTAGCACGTATTTTCATCGTGGCCCTTTGGGTCCGTCCATATTACTGGTGTTCCATAAGGCAGTGGGCCTGGTTGTCTATTTATCCAGTTGAATATGTAACAAAAACAACGTCTGCATACTACATCTGGTGTCCACGAAAAATGGAATAAGTCCAACTGGTCAGAATAATATAACAGGTACGCTTTTCTAAATTCATCAGTAAAATTAGTTTTTTGCGTTTTCATTGAACGTTTGGGTACATAAATACCACAGACGTAGCAAAACAGGTTCAGCTTCCAACACTTTTCCATATCAACTTTTTCTTTCCGCAATGTATTCCGTAATATCTAAATTCCCCAGATTTGTTTAATTCCAACCTGCAATCAAAACAATGTAAATTATTTGACATTAAAAATGCCGTTATTTTCCGCCAAAAAATAATTCAAACGGGCGGTGTTTACACTAAAAAAAAAATAATCAATTCGGTTCAATACCGATAGTGGGGTAATCTCAATTTTTCTTATATAAAGTAGAAAATAATGGATATTAGAATGAATTAGTTAAGCGCTAAATTAATAGCATTAAGCCTTCTGAGAATCAAAATCAATCGCAAACTGTGCTTGATTTCAGAATTTTTGGTATTGATCTTATATAAAAATTTTGTAAAAAATTTATCCAAACTAGGATTGATTTCAGAATTTTTCGGATTAATTTTATGAATCAAAATCAGTAAATCCAAAATTTTGATCATATCAAAAATTTGTCCTATGACTTCAACCTAAAAAGGTTCAAGTCAAAATAACTTCATTTGGAATGACACGCATAATGTTGTTGTTGATGTTTTTTTGATTTTGTCTCAAGGCAAAATTTTTAGACCTAATCGAGAGGTAAAAATTTGCTGAAGAGAGAAATGCAATATTTCGAATAGTTCGCGAGATATTGACTTAAGAATCAGTACATGTTTTTTGAAAATTGTACTGAAATCCACCTCCCAGTGGAAAATTTCAAAAATGAATTAAAAAAAAACCTTAGCTAATAATTGAAAACCTAGCTAGGGTTTTTCTTCTACCATCATAGGCTATCAGATTTTGGGGGTCTCAATTGGTTCAAGATTTTAGTGCTGCACTGTGTAATTATTTTATGGATTCATTTCAGATAAAAATATATAATAATAATGGCGACTTTGTTACCGGGAAATATTTTGTATAGCGGTCCTATCACTAATTCAGTGACTAAAGACTACAAATCTTTGGGTCACTTTGTTTTGGAAAAGTACAAAAGTTTTGGAACCCAAACAGTCATGGTAGATAATATAAACCTTAATTTGGCAGCAGATGAAATTATATTGTAGCTTTCCAATTCTTTACTTTTTTGAACAGATTGATGCTGTCAGCGGCCAAGAGTATTCGGCTCAATATATGCACGATAAAGTTGTTAGATTAGCGTATGTTCTGAAGCACTTAGGAGTTAAAAGCAATGACGTTGTGGGACTGTCATGTGAAAATAGCGTAGAATTCGCTATAACATTATTTGCAGCATTTCTTCTTAATGCTACCGTAGCCCCTTTAAATGTTACATATTCAGAAAGTAAATATTGTGAAAAAGTTATATATTTTCAGCTAATTAAGAAATTTATATAAAAATAATGTTTGACTTTAGGAGAAGTACATCATGCACTTAATCTTTCAAAGCCGAAAGTTGTATTTGCCTCAATCCTGACTATTAAACGCATTGCCAAAGTGGCTAAAAATAATTCATTTATCAAGAAAGTTGTGGTGTTCTCTAGCAGCTCTTTCGATTCCAGTATTTATTCATTTCAAAAACTAATGGAAGATAATTCGATTCCTTCACAATCTACTTATGAGTGCATTACGTCCAACAAAAGTGAGGATGTTGCTTTGATTGTTTGTTCCTCGGGTACCACTGGTATGCCAAAGGGTGTACAATTGACACAATTGAATATTTTGACTACAATTGATTCCCAGGTGTATGTAAAAACAAAATTTATTTAAAATGAACGTTAAATTTCTATGTAAAATTATTTTAGGGAAGTTACTGCCTTGCCTTTTGGAGAGATAACAATGTTGACTGTTATTCCCTGGTTTCACTCTTTTGGTTGTGTAACCCTTATTTTTACTGCAACTTTAGGAACGTGCCTGGTATATTTGCCCAAATTTGAAGAACATTTGTTTTTAAGTGCTATTGAGAAGCACCGCGTTATGATGGCTTTTATGGTGCCGCCTTTGATGGTATTTTTGGCAAAAAGTCCTATTGTGGAAAAATATGATTTGTCTTCATTAATGGCGTTATTGTGTGGTGCAGCTCCTTTAAGTAAAGAAACTGAAGATCAAATTAAGGAACGAATTGGTGTGCCAATCATTCGTCAAGGTTATGGCTTAAGTGAGTCAACTTTGGGTTTGTTGGTGCAAAACGATAATGCCTGTAAACCTGGCAGCGTTGGCGCCTTAAAGGTTGGTCTTTACGCTAAAGTTATCGATCCCGAAACTGGCAAAGCTTTAGGTGCAAATCAAAGAGGTGAACTCTGCTTTAAAGGTAATTGCATCATGAAGGGGTACATTGGCGATGCCAAAGCAACACAAACTGTTATTGTTGATGGCTGGCTACATACCGGTGATATTGGTTACTTTGATAATGATTTCGAGTTCTTTATTGTTGATCGTATTAAGGAATTAATCAAATACAAGGGCTTCCAAGTTCCTCCTGCGGAAATTGAAGCTCTACTTTTAACCCACTCCAAAATTAAAGATGCCGCGGTTATTGGCAAGCCTGACGAAGAAGCCGGTGAATTGCCTATGGCCTTTGTGGTAAAGCAGGCCAATGCTGCACTTACTGAACAACAAGTTATTGATTATGTGGGTGAACGTACCTCTCCTGCCAAAAGATTGCGAGGCGGTGTAGTTTTTGTCGACGAAATACCAAAAAACCCTAGTGGCAAAATTTTGAGACGTGTTCTGCGCGATATGATTAAAAAGGATTTAAAATCAAAGTTGTAAATGAGCCACAACCATTATTTTCCAAAGCCGTAAAAAAACTTTATTGAGTTATAATTGTTAAGAAATTTAAATATTTGTTTAAACAATTTTAATAGTTATAAGGTACGGACGGTGCTAGCAGCAAGAAAGACTTTTTATGTTAATAACGTGTTAAAACTGTTTGGCATTTTTTTGTATATTAAAAATAAAAACTGCATTTAATAAAAAACCAACCTTGTTTGCATGGTACAACGTCAAAGTGCTGTCGTTTCTAATGACGTTATTTTGCTTAAAGTTTTTTTATTCAATAAAAAATGTTTATTTATAATACTCATTGCTGTAACTTTTCATGCACTTAAGTTCTCTTTTTGGTAAAATAAAACACACCCTAGTACATACATATTTTCCCATTAAATTAAATAAGAAAACCATATATTAGAAAATTCACTTTACTAAAAAAACAAGACAGCGACAATACGAGGGCTGCTCTATATATTTCTGGCCTAATAGTGAAAATGCGAATATTTATAATCAAAAATGGTTTTATTGTTTTTCAAAGTATTGTCCAGCATGATTTATACAATTTTGCATGCGCTCAAACCAGTTGTCGAAGCAATTTTTCCACTCCTATTGAGACACCTCTAAAACATGGTTTTTGAACACTTCAACAGCTTCTTCTGGCGACGAAAATCGTTGACCACGCATTTTTTTCATGATATGCGGAAACAAGAAGAAGTCATTAGGTGCCAAGTCCGGGCTGTACGGCGGATGACCCATTAATTCGACGTTTTGGCCGGTCAAAAACGCTCTGGTTTGAGCCGATGTGTGAGAGCTTGCATTGTCATGGTGAACAATGATTCGTCTTCTCTTGTTGGTTTTTCGAATTTTTGCGATGACTTCAGGCAAACAAATTGTAGTGTACCACTCAGAAGTGACCGACCTACGTTGCTCAAGCGGAACAGTCGCCAGATGACCAGTTTTGCCGAAGAAACAGGCGACCATTTGCTTCGAAGTGCTTCTTCCACGAACAACTTTTGTTGGATTTTGTTCGTCTTTGAAGACCCACACGGTCGATTGTTTTGTTTCGGGCTCATACGCATAGATCTATGATTCGCCACCTGTGACGATCTTATAAACGTCTTTTGAAGCACCGCAATCGTATTTTTGCAACATTTCTTTGCACCAATCGACACGAGCCTTTTTTTGAGCGACTTTCAAATTGTGCGGGATCCAACGAGAACAAACCTTTTTTACGGCCAGGTGTTCATGCAGTATCGAATGTATGCTGGTGGAAGAAATGTCCAAGGATGTCTCTATCTCTCGGTATGTCGCGTGTCGATCTTGCATTATGAGTTCACGCACGGCATCAATGTTCTCTGGCACAACAGCCATTTTTGGACAACCTTCACGGAATTCGTCTTTGAGCGAGCTTCGGCCACGATTAAATTCATTATACCAATTTTTCACAATGGTATAGGATGGTGCTTCATCGCCATACAAAGATTTAAGTTCATCAATGCACTCTTGTCGTGATAATCCACGTCGAAAGTTGTGAAAAATTCTGGCACAAAAATGTTCACGAGTTAATTCCATTTTTTTCTATATTAATTTTTTCAAGTCACTGTAAACAACACAAATAATGGTCGTACGTTAAAACGTTTTGAGTACGATTATGCTTAAAAATGATAAACTTTCCAATGGAAATGTCAGATTGCAGTTGGCAGCACTCAGTGTTGCCAGGACAGAAATATATATAGCAGCCCTCGTAATAAAGTTTGAATAAGGAATTTTAAGAATTCTGGAACGAAACAAAACAGACAAACTTAAAATTCTGTTTCTTTAGGACAGTAATTATACATTGATTATATTTTATTAATTATGGGAACACCCTTTAATTTCTAAATTCAAATTATATACTTGTTATAGCGGACTTGGCAATACAGGTTCTTTGTAAATTTCAACCGTCTGCCTACAATGACAAGATAAAACTATATGAACAACTGGGACACTCTTTAATTTGTAATTTTGAATATTTATAACGGACATAGTAATCGACATTCCGTACAATTTTTAAGCGCTTGTCTATAACTGTTCAAAAGATAGGCCGATATAGGTCAATTTTTTATTTTTAGATTACTTTTTGCTGTTGGGAGCTATACTGATTAATCAAAATAAAAATTATAAAAGATGATAGAGAATTAAAAAACAACAAAAAATGTAAAATGAAAAAATTTACGGTCGCCCTTATTTTCCGAGATATGGCGCCAGCCAATTTTTTTTTATTTTACATTTTCTTATGATTTTTTGATTCTCTATAATATTCTTTTTGATTGCTGAAGCTTCACTAAACTAGACTTGGTGGTGCATTTTAAGAGTCATCATGCATGTAAAGAACATGTATGCTGTATAGAGATACTTTTAATTTTTAAAATTATGAACTGTTTTTAAAACGGGACCAATACGAAAGCATAACCTTTCAAATAAAGATACAAATTTTCAAAATCGGTACAAAAATGACGTAAGTTTTGCAGCCACAAACATAAAAAAGCAACATTCAGAAGAATTGAAGTCGGTAAAAAACGAAATGTTTTCTTTTAATCATTGTATTGCCGATACGCTAGAAAGTTTTTTTGTTTTTGCATATAAACTGAAAATTTTTTATCATTAGGAGGGCAACTCTACTAAGACGTAAAAAAGGACTTATAAACTATAAGGGGTCATTTCTGTATATGAAATATTTTTTTTAAATTTTGGTGTTGATTTTGGAATTTTTGTGTCTGTGTTCGCATCACGTAAAAACTGCTGGATGGATTAGAATAAAATTTTTTGAGGTAAAAAAAAGTTAAAATTAAAAAAAATAAAAATATGAAAATTTATTATTCGGAATCTTTTCAAATTGAATTTACTTTATTCGTGCTTGATTCCTTCAAATATAAATATTTATATTTGAAGGAATCAATATCGGTGATTTAAATAATAAATCGGGAGACTAGAATGAAAAAAAGAATTTTTTTGAAATTTGAGAATTAATTAATATTATTAAAAAAATCCCGTTGTTTAAAATATTTCATTTCGCAGAAAAATTAGATTCAAGTGTAAAAGCCCCCAATTTTATCAATAAAACCGTACTAAAACAGTTCTCAGCACATTTTATTTTTGTAAATTGAAAATTTCAAACACTGTTAACAGAACTCTGCAATAAATGTTTAAAAACGTTGGTTTAAATACGGTAAGACACCAGTTAACGGTGTTTTAAACAGGGACCGTAATTATTATGAGCAATAAAATAAAAAATAGGATTTAATTTTTATTTTTCAATTTTAATTTTTTATTTATAGAATAATAATTATATTTGAGTTTTAATTTTTGGTTGTAAAATAATTTTTATTTACGAGTTTTATTTTTTGATTTAAAATTAATGATTATTTTTGAGTTTTATTTTTTGGTTTGAGTTTTAATTTTTTGATTTAAAATTTTTTTTGCTTGTAATATAACGCTTATTTTATGATATTAAATCATTATTATATAGTTTTCTAGGGCTGCTCAATAAATAAATTGTTCCCTATATAGCTACATAACCATATATGATTAGAAGATAATTGAGTCATGCAGTTGCAAATAACACAGATGCAGATGAAATTATAAACAAAATTTAAGAAGTTTTATTTAATTTCTTTAATTTGGTTAAGTTTAACAAATGGAGTTCTGGCTAAGAATCGCAACACAAATTATATCGCAAGTCGCTTAAAACCAATTTTAACGCTGAAAACGCTCTCTTAACGTTTACTTGAGTAGCTGGAACGCTGTGTACTACTTTTGCAAGCTTATATCTCTGTTTAATAATTTAAGGTTTACTTAATGCACTTAACAAAACAAGCTTTTTATTCTTCATTTTTTAATTAGCTTTACTTTTGCTACCGTTCCGCTTCAAAACGAGAACTGAATTATTTCATAGAAATTTTTGAAAGCCATCTCATAGATTTCTAAGTAATTTGGTCTAAAAATTCTAGAAAATAAAAATTTGAAAAAAGTAATTTTTAAAAAAATCGGAAGCAGTAAAATTTCTTTCACATGCTTGGTGAAATGAAAATATTTTGTGTAATACTCGTATAAAAATGATTACTCTTCAATCACTTTCTAATAACATGGGATTTTGTAATTATATGTGGAATAATTACAAATTGTTTGAAAAACATTACTAATTGTTACATGTTGACTGGTTGGCTGGCTGCCCGTGGATCTTCAGGGGGCTTATTCTGAATTGCGATGCGAAAATCAATGCGATGCGAAAGAAAATTGGTATTCTTTTAGACTTTCGCATTTGCAATCGCAATTTATTACAAATAGTGGCAGCGCTGCTCAAATAAACATCAGTATCAACAAACGTCAAATTAAAAATAAAAAAATTTTTTGCGCTTCGCTGTGAAAATTGTTTCTAAAATTTATTTAGTAGGTCCAAACCTATTAAAATTTAAGTCAAATATTTTTGAACTTCTCTAATAGGTGGTCCATTAATATTTAGTTTTTCAGTTAACGTTTGCTACATTTGGTGCATTTGGTGTTTTTAAATGGCCTCTTGCCAAATAGCTGTGCTTATTTATAAATTCTATCTTTATAAATTATTTAAAGTTCACGCAGTTTGTTGGTCTTATTGCTTACTTCCCTGAATTAAATCATAAATATATGATGAATACATAAATAAAATATTGTTTTTTACTTACATGTTTGTACTTTGCGAATGCTACTTTGTTGTCGAATAAATTTTGCGAATTTGACATGTGTTTTCGCAATTTAGAATACCGATTTACCATCTTTTCGCATTTGAAATGCGATTAAAATAGAACTTTGCGAATATCGCTATACAGATAAGCAATTGTTCGCATTTATGTATTTTCGCATCGCAATGCAGAATAAGCCTCCAGGCCAAGAGGTTGGCGTGAGGACGGCAGTCAGACTGAATGTTGTAGGCGCATGGAACCATAAATCATGGGGACATGCTAGCGTACTACGGATCACGGATGTTATTCCCGATCTTGTGGATTACTGTACCCCAGAACCCTCTTTTACAAAGAGATTTCTATTCGACCTGACGGAGGGCCACTCTCCTCCATCTAGAGCAATCTGTGTATACACGGATGGCTCCAAGAGAGGGGCGAAAGTTGGAGGTGGTGTATTAATTGAGGAATTTGGGATAAGGATAATCTTCAGACTCCTAAATGACTGTAGAGTTTTACAGGTGGAAATATCTGCTATCAGAGAGACGATGTGCTGGTTTAGGCACTATAACATATCCAACAAGGATATTTTCATCTGTACCGACAGCATGGCCGCAATTGCGTCCCTCAAAGGTGTGTTCACCACATCTGAACTTGTCTCTAAGTGCCGGACATCCCTTAACGGGATGGCGGAAGTTTAAACAATCACCCTAAAGTGGGTGAGGGGACATTAGGCGGTTATGGGCAACCATGTTGCCGATAAACTGGCGAAGAGGGGGACGATGCTTGACGAGGGTGCCATAGACATCTTCTGTCGCATACCCCACTACGCTTGCGGACAGCGCATCGACGCTGCTATCAACGAACTGGTCCAGACCAGATGGTCTAACGAGTTGACATGTGCGACCGCTAGGACAATCTGGCTCTGTTTGGATCGGGGCAGGGCAGCTGCACTATTGCAGCTACCGAGGGTTCGACTGCGCGTCTTGGTGGCTGCGGTCACTGGGCACTGTCTATTCGGGACCCATGCTAGGAGAATGGGTATCCCTTTCAACAACTTCTGGAGAAGTTGTCAGGACGAGGAGGAAGAGGAGACGGCGGAACACCTCCTTTGTTAATACACTGGGCTAGGGTGTAAACGGCTGAGACATCTCGGTCAGCGGTAATATGAGAGCCATATCATCAATGGGTCCAGGTAGGATTAGTTCCTTCTTAAGGTATAGTGGGTGGTTTACAGGCCCACAACCGGACACTGTGACTCATTCAGGAGATGAACGCACATCAACTGATCAACTGATCTCACATAGCGGATTTTTCTCTGCATTTTTCTTGGACCGTCTCCATATGCTCGGGCCTACGGTATTTCCTGTATTTTCCCTCTCGCCTTTCTCATCTCTTCATCACCATTTATCTTTTTATTTTTCTCTCTAATTTCTACCTTAATCTTCTCTCTCTCTGTTTCTTCTTATCTCTCCCTTCTAACTGCAGGTAACACAAAGGGACCAATCATTGGAACCAAGTGGGTCGTGGCAACACGGCTGCCTGCCTGACCTAACCTACATGTTGGCAAAAATAAAATTAAAAAATAACCATTATTTTTTAACTCAGAAATAATCATTATTATTTAAACAATATTATAAAACTCAATAATCAATATTTTTAAGCAAAATAATAAAACTCAGAAATAATGATTATTTATTAATCAAAAAAATAAAATAAAAAATAATAGTTATTTTCGATTTTTTTTTTAATAAAAATTGAAAATAAAAGTTTATTGCATATTTCGGGAGCACACCAAAAAATTGTAAATTTCATGTACAACAGCATATACCTAATATTGTTAAAACATATTGATTTTTTTTTAATTTCAACAAATAAAAATAGTTCGGAATCTTTCTCAAAAGCGTTCCAAAAGCTGTTTTAATTTTTTATGAATATGGTTTTACGGAAGAATCTTTGTTTTTTTTTTTGGTATCCAAAATTATTGTTAAGATTTGAGTTTCATACAAAATAAAAGTTATTAACTATATAATTTTTTAACTATTTATTTCCGTAAAAGTGTTTTTTCCTTTTGAATTTATTACATAAAATCTATAATTTTTAGTTAATTTATTTATTTATCTTTTTTGTGTTTAATAGACTATGAATGTAATTATTTTAACATGATAATAGTTAAATATATATAGTTATTATTCATTTTTTCAACTTTAACTATAAACTATTTACTAAACACAACAAAAGTTTACTACTTTTTTTTATTAAGTAAATACTAAATGAGTTTAGATTTTTCAAAATTTCTTTCTAATCGATTTATAGGCAGATATTTTTAATTAATTAATAAATATATTATGTAACTGCTTTTATGTTTAATAAATTGCATTAATTTTTTACGGTTGTATAAAGATCTAAGTAAAATTTTGTTTTATTTAAATTCAAGTGGTTTAATAAGATGTTTGATTAAAAAAAAATTAACACTTTTTAGTTGTTATGGTCATTTCATTTGTAAATTCAGTTAAAACTTTTAAATCAACAAATTTTGTAATGCCTTAAATCTTTTCTATAATTTTTTGTATTATTTTATTTTTATTTCTTTATGTCTAAAACAAAACTTTTTATTATTAGTTTAAATTTTTTTTTTTAATTTTTGCGTATTTAGATATTGTTCCGTTTGCAATTATTGTAAATATGTGTTGATTTTTTTTTTTTAATTTTGAGAATAGTAATTTCTATTGAAAAAATGTATGCTTTGTAAAAATCTTAAGTATGAAGACTTGTATTATTATTAAGCTTGTAATAAAAATGTGTGAAACCGGTTGGAAGAGAAACTATTGCTTTTATTAAATGGAAAAAAGTTATTGACAAAATTATTAAACTTAACATAAGTTAAATAAATTTCTTTTGGATAAACATGTCAACATATCTAATCTTCTTCTTCTCATGCCTAACTAATATTTCTTATAGTTAATTAAAGTTAAATAAAAATAATTAAAAACTTATTGATTAAAATATGTATAAAATTTAAGTGAGGATAAAATTAAGTTTTTTTCTTTGTTGCCTTTAAAAGATTTTCAAAACACTTTTAATTTGGCACACAAATATTACAAATTTGAAACAATATGTTTCAAGTCACTTTTAAACGTTTTGTTACGTAGTTATTTTGTATTTAAATTTTTTCACAAATATTTGTTATGAACAACTGAATCTGTATGATTGTCAGTATTTTCTTTTTTATTTATTTATTTTTTTTTTTTTTTTTTTGAACTTTAAGAATGGAAGGGGTTAAAGGATGTGTAATATACAAGTTAGTTTTTTATTATTTACTTATGCTTCAGCCTGGAACAGCATTCAGCTCATAGGCATTTAAAAAGGTTAACGAGGTCCAGCGAAAAGTTTCTGTTGCGGATCATACAATAATTTCCATGCGGTTAGCTTTTCTAGTAACTTTAGGAAGCCCTTGTGCTAAATTGGACATGCCACCATATTTAAAATTAAATATAACTGTTTGCTGGCCAAAGTTTGCTTCAAATCTATTAACAAAATTTTATTTCATTACGATAGTTTTAAATAATTCCAGTTTTAACAATTTAGATTTAAAATTATAAGTTTTATACAGGTATGTGATGAAAATCGAATTGTTAAAAAAACGAAAGCCATAAAACGATCAATTTGCTTTTAGGTGTAATAGAAATCGATTGACTTCACTTCTCATTGTTTTTTCAATCCCAACTGTTTCTACGAAACAATTTTAATTTACATTTGAATACATTATTTTAAAAAATTATTAAAAATGGCTTTTGTTGTAGCGGCAAGCTTAATATTAATAAATGAAAGATCAAGACAAAAACAAAAAAATAATACGTTTGCGGGATTCCTCCAATTCATTGGATTTGCCGGACAATTGTTTGTGCACTACCGTGAAATTTGTATTCTACTGAAGCTAACTTTCATTTTAGTTTTTCAAAATACTTTTGTGTCAATAAGGACGCATTTCACTGGATTTTAAATGAGATTGGAGAAAGTTTTCAGAACTCAAAAATTCCTTTGCCAATTCATCTAGCAGCATCACTTTGCTGTAGGCAGTTTTCAGCGGTCTGTCGGAAAGGACACAATTGTTTCGTAATACTTTCTTCAAACTATTGGGGTTTTAAAAAGTTGATTTCGGTGCCTACAACGTACTTTATGGTATAAACCAGTGATGGGAAATGATATTTGCATTTCGGTATCAAATAATTTTGTGAGAGTACTTTTTTAACCTCGAGAGTAACAAATCGTTAATTTTTTTTTTTTTTAATTTTCTTAAACAGCAAAAAATCTTTATGAAAAAGAAAAGTTAACTAAAACCATAAATCAATATATAAAAGGTTCTTTTTACCTATAAACAACAAACTTTTTTAATTTATTTTGTATTTTTAAGGTATATCACTTTAAACTGAAATAGCCCCTAGATAAATAGCGCCAATAGAATGGATTTGGGCTTATTTCAAAAGCAATTTCCTCTTACATATTAAGACGATTTCTAAGAAACTTCCTTCATCACATTAAAGTCAAATAAGCCCAAATCTACACCAATTGAAAATATCATTTCTCATAACTGAAATGCAGTACCAAATTTTATTATTTTTTAATTCTCTGTCACCCTAATATTTGCATTTTTGATTGGAGTTACTTCACTAAACTAGATTAACATAGATGGTGATGGAAATATAAGATTCGGCATAGCCGAATATAGCACTCTTACTTGTTTGTATTAAGATTGACAATTCTATCAAAAGAAAAACAAAAAACGTAACAGCTGTTTATTTGCAGCTACTCTATGTGCATTGTGAAAAAACAAAAAGAATATGTAAAACCAAATAATAGGACACGATAAGAACTAGAGTTGCAATATTCGTAAACTAAGAGTAATGAAGGGGAAATGCTAAAACAGATTAATTAAAGAAAATCAATGGTTTTAAATTGTAGACGTATCACTGGGAATATCAAATGTTACAGAGGAGTAACACAGTATTATTTCAAATCAAATAGTATCAAAAAAAGTACGATCGTAACAACTTTTCCATCACTGGTATAAACCCAAAAAAATTGTTAAGATTATAAACGCCTGCAGCTCAATTTACAATGGGTCTCATGCATAAAACGTGAGCTTGAGCTTGGACTCGATTTTTTGAGTAAACGGTGCTTGCCATATGCATAATAAAATTAGATTTATTTGCTTTTACCCACTGCTCACGTTTGATCTCGTCTTGCTCAGTTTGAACTAAGTTAGATGAGATTGTGCTCATTTTCATATGCATAAAAACAAGCTTTTGCTTTCTTTTGTGAGCTCTTGCTCAAATTTTGTTGAGCATGCCTTATAGTTGACTCGCGTACACTAAAAGGGAATCATGGCTGAATATTTTGAAAATTATACAAGTTTGTATTCTTAACACATTGTTGAGCGGCAATTTTACTGAAAATTTATCTCATATCACTGGCTATTATTTCGTAATTGTATGTGGAAGTAAAACAATAAAAATAAACTTTAACAACTTAATAACACAGTTACCACAATTTGATTCACAATCACTCGGACAATCAGATAAAGAATCCGCTTATAATTCATTGAAAGGTTCTTCTTAACGTTCCTTCATCGTTTTTTTTTTAATTTTTTAATTATTAAATATTTTTTACAATTAAAGATTTGGCGGGTCATATAAGCGAGAGAAACGATTTGTGTTATACTGACTAAGAACTGCACTGTATGGTCGCCAACAGAGAAAACAACAGCGATGCGAAAAAAGCGCATCACGGGTTTACTCGTGGCCGGTCAGCAACGTTTGGACATAAAAACACGAGTTAACTCGTGACCGGTCAACAATGTGTTAATTAATTCGATAACGAAACTGTTTTACTCATCTCTCTTTTATTTTTTAAGCGACATTTCATTATAGCTATTTTTTTTATTATATTTTTCCCGTTAATTCAATGCTAAATTTTTGCTTAATTTCTGTTACACATGTTTCAGTTGTTTGTTTTTTTTTTTTTTTTTATTTTAATGCTAATTGTAATTGACCCTTTTCGAGTAAATATTTATTTGTTTTATTTTTTGACTAAAAATTAAGAAGTGCTGTCATTTTCTATTTTATTATTATTATTTGATTCTACTTCTCCTTCAGTTTCACTTGACGACATGTTTGCACTTCAATAATAATTAAACGTTTGAACTCCCTTTGCTCAAGTAATTGAATTTGGTTTGAACTCATTTTTATGCATAAGAAATTGAGCGAAATCTGTTGCTGTTTTATAGAACTCGACTAACGAGCAATTGCTCACCTGACTGCATGGGACCCAATGGGTCCATTTTTTTTTTAAGTTAAACAAAGTTCACCAATTTAAGTTTTTCCAACTGAATAGCCAGATTCTGGTGAAGCTTACGTCGATGACATTGTAAATAACGAAGCGGTTAGAATTCGAGACAACATTGCTGAAAGCTTAATAATAAATTAAAACAATACTTTGTTCCACATTTTTTGCAGTTTAATAAAAACACAATTAATTTTACTTTTATAAGAAATAAAAATGCTGTTCATAAAATTTTGAAGACATTAAGATGTTGTATTTAAAGTCTTTTTTTAAGAAAAATTGTATCAAAATCTCTCCATTCTTTCGTTGTGTCTTTGCATTTCCTTAGTTTAGTTATTAATTGCTTCTGATTGAGCATTAATAACTTTGGTTTGTTCTGCAATTCTGTCAGTCACTTTTTCTGGAGACCTATATACTTTTCTAAGATTACATTCGGACGTTTTGAGTACTTTTACAGTGGATTTTAAAGATTCTTTTCCATAAATTCAATCAGCATGTCTTCTTGTTGTGTGTTAATATGTTTTCCTCTAAAGAATACTTTTACGTGAAATATTTATAACTAAAAAACAAATTTTTAAACTTACATTTCGCGTACGAGGGCTGCTATATATATTTCTGGCCTGGCAACACTGAGTGCTTCCAAGTGCAATCTAACATTTCCATTGGTAAGTTTGTTATTTTTAAGCATAATCGTACTCAAAACGTTTTGACGTACGACCATTATTTGTGTTGTTTACAGTGACTTGAAAAAATTAATATAGAAATAGACGTGGATTATCACGACAAGAGTGCATTGATGAGCTTAAATCTTTGTATGGCGATGAAGCACCATCCTATAGCACTATGAAAAATTGGTATAATGAATTTAATCGTGGCCGAGGCTCGCTCAAAGACGAATTCCGTGAAGGTCGTCCAAAAACGGCTGTTGTGCCAGAGAACATTGATGCCGTGCGTGAACTCATAATGCAAGATCGACATGCAACATACCGAGAGATAGAGACATCCTTGGACATTTCTTCCCCCAGCATACATTCGATACTGCATGAACACCTGGCCGTAAAAAAGGTTTGTTCTCGTTGGATCCCGCACAATTTGAAAGTCGCTCAAAAAAAGGCTCGTGTCGATTGGTGCAAAGAAATGTTGCAAAAATACGATTGCGGTGCTTCAAAAGACGTTTATAAGATCGTCACAGGTGACGAATCATGGATCTATGCGTATGAGCCCGAAACGAAACAACAATCGACAGTGCGGGTCTTCAAGGACGAGCAAAATCCAACGAAAGTTGTTCGTGGAAGAAGCACTTCGAAGCAAATGGTCGCCTGTTTCTTCAACAAAACTGGTCATGTGGCGACTATTCCGCTTGAGCAACGTAGGACGGTCACTTCTGAGTGGTACACTACAATTTGTTTGCCTGAACTCATCGGAGAAATTCGAAAAACCAACAGGAGAAGACGAATCATTGTTCACCATGACAATGCGAGCTCTCACACATCGGCTCAAACCAGAGCGTTTTTGACCGGCCAAAACGTCGAATTAATGGGTCATCCGCTATACAGCCCTGACTTGGCACCTAATGACTTCTTCTTGTTTCCGCACATCAAGAAAAAAATGGGTGGTCAACGATTTTCGTCGCCAGAAGAAGCTGTTGAAGTGTTCAAAAACCATGTTTTAGAGGTGTCTCAATCGGAGAATATAAATATTCGCATTTTCACTACTAGGCCAGAAATATATAGAGCAGCCCTCGTATTAATATCCAAAAATTAAAAGAAACAAATTCTTTATTTCAAACAGACAATCGTATGCTTATCGGTTTAAAAATGGAAAAAAATGGAAATTTCTTTTTTTGTCGCACTTTTTTAACAACTTTTCTTTAGAACAAAGTGGAATATGAAATCGAATTCGATTTTAGGCAAAAACGAAAAGATTTTGAATCAAAAGTCTACATAACCACCTTTTTTCGATTTAAATTCGTTTTTGTGTCGTTTCGTTTTCTATCACATACCTGATAAAAAGTTAATGAAGAAAATAAATAATGAACTTACTCTGTACTAATGTGTATTTCAGGTGGTTTTCCCGTAGCATTTTGTATAACTAAAAACATTTTTGTTACAATTTCTATAACATGGGCTGTATGAAATACAAAATCTCCCTTTTTACGTCCAAATTCAGACTGAAAAGAATATTATTATTTTTTTTAATTAATTTTCTGTTTTATAAGAAATAAATAAAAAAACATTTTTACACTTACAGCTTTTACATGAAAAACTGCTATATCGTCTAAATAAGGACTTAATGACATTCGATAAATTTCTGCAGCCGGTACACGATACTTTATCTGTAGAGTACGTTGATCCAATAATAATAATGAAGACGTTGACAAAACTAATAAAATAGGCACAATCTTAAAAATTCGAAAGAATCTTTGTTAGAAAACTGTTGAAATTTTATTTTATTATAGATTTTTTACCTTTCCGCTCGATCTGGTAATTTTATTTATTATATCAGCAAACACAACATACTGATCATTTGTCTCCACACACATTTTCTTCCATTGTTGGTTGTGTCTTAAACGTACATAATCTCCAATATACGGATGAGGTACACTGAAATATAGATTAATTATAAATAAATCAGTTAAAATGCTATCTTTGGCATTGTTTTTTAGCTAATTAAAATTTTTAATATTTACTCTTCTTTATTTTATTTATAACTATTTTATCATGGTATTTTTTTTTTTTTTTAATTTTTTCACTAACTTAGTGCTGGCTGGGTCGAATATATTATAGGTTTGTTTACTATATTTTGAAATCGAAAGAGTAATCTCATATTAAAAATCTCAGAAGAGGCGTCACCTATTAGAACCAATCTATCATTTCTCTGACCAATGATACGTAAATAAAGAATTTGTTTGGATTTGCACGTTCAAAAATAATACCACGCTTTTTTTATAAAAATTATTAGTTGATTTTTTCTAATTATATTTTTGTTCTGTCATTAAATCTGTATATTTTCATTATCAATAGCTTTTCACCTTGGTATTGTATTGCTTGATTCTTTCATTTTAACTCATTTTTAAAGGTATTTTATTCTGCAACTCCGCATTCCAACATTATCTTATAAAAAACTATTTAGTAATTGACACAATTTACTGTCACCCACCTAAATAATATTTCAGTTATCAGATATTATATAAACTAAGATCGTAATGTTAAATAATGTTTAGAATGACCGCAGATAATAAAGTCTTCGTTTACAAAGTAGTGAATGTTTTATTATGTGAAACAATGTCATATTTTAATTGCCGTCTAAGTTATAACGGGTCCGCCATCTAACGTTTTTTTTTAACTAAAGCTTATTTCGTGAATGGTAACAGTTAGCTCGTGTCTGATCTGACAGATAATTAGTTTGATCCTTCCACTGAACGAATATGGTTGTGTATACGCTTGAACAACGCTGGGAAATATTGCGACATTAAGATGCCGATTTTGCTAAAAAAAAATCATCTTTTCAGATGAAGCTAATTTTGATCTTGGCGGGTATGTAAACAAGCAAAATTGTCGCATTTGTGGCACAGAAAAGCCAGAGGCGTAATTGGGCCATTTTTCTTCGAAAATGAGGAGTGGCCGTTACAGTCAATGGCGATCGAATTTTTGTTCACAAAAATTGAAGAAGAGAATATTGAAAACATTTGATTCCAACAGGACGGCGCTACGTGCCACACAGCCGAAACTACACTGTTTTTTTATAGCATTTTAAAAAAAAGGAAATTATTTGGCAGACCCTTTATAACATGAATGTGACAAGTATCAGGTATATGACATATGGTTTTAAATCTGTATTTATCATTCCGATCGACTTTGTTTTACCTTTTTCATATTCCGATCGATTTTGTTTATTCCTAAAAAAATATTAAATCTCCACTTTTTTAATGTGGTGAATTTAAATGTGGTAATATTACGCAGCCCACAGTAAACAACAAGAGTAATCTAAGTAAGGACGCATAATAATAGTAAATTTAAAAACCGCACATAATAAAATTTAAAAGAAACTAAATTCCACTTTGAATTTTAAAAATGGTTTCATTCCGAAAAAAATCATAATTTTTCGTTTTCTGCAAAACCAATTTACAAAATTGAAATCACTTTCAATTGCAATTGAGTTCTGTGACATGCTTGTTTATAACATGGCATCACAGTTACGTCCCCTCTAAAAATATCGAAAAAGCAGATCTTTAAAAGCAAATAACTTTTTCTTATATCCATCTATATTATCTTAAATAAATAGTTCTTCGATATCAAACCGCCGTTGTGATTTTTACGATAAAAAACTTAATTTTTTTAATTTTTCCAATCAGGATTTGAACCGTGGATCTTATAAATTAATTAAAATTAACTTTGTTTCGGTTTTTGGTTCATTTTTAATTTAATTTGTAAATATTTTTTATTAATTTATAATTTATTCATTTTATTAATTTTTTCTATTAAAATATTATTTATTGTAAATGGTCTATTGGAGTTCATATTTATCTGCATTATTTTTGTTTTGCTTTTGTTCAGTTTGAGTTTATTCATTTATATTCCGCATATCGTTTGCTAAAATTGCACAGCATTCTTCTTCTGTTGTTGACTCCGAATAAACAAGTGCATCATCGGCATATAACACAATTTTACTATTTTCCAGTAATTTAACTCTTTATTTCATATTTAAAAAGTTTCTTTAACAGTACCTCCCTATCGACTGCCTAGAAAGCTCTTTTAAAATAAAAAAAAAATAAATAAAAAAAAATAGCTAATATTTTAATATTAATTTTTCACATAGTTAATAGTTGTTTCACAGGAGTGATTTTTTCCAAAGCCAAATTGGTATTTCGATAGTATATTATGTTGTTCTAGTTACTCTAATAACCATATATTATTTTAAACAAATTTTGTTTTAGTTTTAATTGCAAATTTTCCAGTTGCATTTAAAATTTTTCTGTCAAAATTATTAACATAATAATTCAAATTGTCTATTTCATTGATAAACAAATTCTCATTTATTAAATTTCGAAATCTGTTTCTTTTATACTGTGAGCGTCAAAAAAAAGTAAACAGTTGGTTTATCTGCATTAAAGCTTTTATTACAGGAAAGATTTACAGAGGCTTATAAAATAAGAGTTTAATTCAGTATTAACCAAAATTAAAAACTAAACAAAAAAAATAATTCACTTCATCTTAAAACACTGCTATTTTATGCGTCAAAAAAAAGTAAACAGAATCTATTAAATAGGCGAGTTACGTAAAGAAACTAAAAATAGCTTAACTTTTAGTATTATGTTTGTTTTCCATTTGCATCTAGCACCTCTTTTAATCTTCTTTGCATTGATTTCACAAGGTTTCTCGTAATGTCTAGAGATATTTTGTTCCATTCCTTAGTTAAGGCCTTTTTCAAATCGTCCTTGTTGGAAATGGATCTTTGTCTGATTTTTCTATCAAGGTGCTCCCATAAATTTTTGATAGGGTTAAGGTCTGGAGACTGAGGTGGGTGATCTAAGGTCTTAGGCGTTCGGTATAACAACCATTTCTTAACAATCATCGATGTATGTTTCGCGTCGTTGTCTTGTTGAAAGACCCAGTTGTTAGGAAGTTATAAAGTTTCAACGCTGGGGGCAACGTTTTCAATGTTTAAGTAATCCATTTTATTCATTGTCTACTCAATAAACACTAGATTGCCGACACCAGATGCCACCATACAGCCCCAGACCATAACCGAACCTCCATCATGTCTGACGGTAGTTGTAATACACTTTTCATGAAAAGCTTCATTCTTCGAACAACATATTTTTGGAGGCTTCTTCATTCCAAATATTTCGAATTTGCTCTCATCCGTATATAATATGTTTTCCCAGAAATTAACACCCTTGTTTTTGTACTTTTTTGCGAATTCTACGCGCTTCTGTTGCTTTACTTTAGATATGTATGGCTTTTTTAGAGGAACTATGCCATGTAGTCCATTTTTGTGGAGTTCCCTTCTAACTTTACTGGCACTGGCTGATTTTCCAGATATCTCTGTTATATTTTTTTGCTATTTGAACAGCATTTGACACAGGGTTTGTCTTAACTTCTCGAACTACTGCTCGTGCTTCTGTGCCAGTAAGTCGTTTTGGTCGTCCCGGCCGGGGTAAATCTTCTACTGTATTATGCTTAACATATTTATCTATAATTTTTTTTATAGTGCAATGATTCCTTCCGACAATTTCTCCAATTTCACGCAAGGATTTATTTTTTTTATGCAAATCTAATATGATTTTTCGCGTTTCATTGGCCATTTGCTTAGGCATTTTTTAAAACTTGTAATGTTTGCACAAAATTAATAGAAAACTTCAAAAATATATTTACTACACCGGTTTACTAGATTAATAACTGCTTTTCAAAGAATTGACGGTTTTTCTCCGAAATATTAAAAAAAGAATCAAACAATGTCACCACTGTTTACTTTTTTTTGACGCATAAAAATAGCAGTATTTTAAGATGAAGTGAATTATTTTTGTTTTTGTTTAGCTTTTAATTTTGTTTAATACTGAATTAAACTGTTATTTTATAAGCCTCTTAAACTGTTATTAAACATTTTAATTTCTACTTAAATCTTTCCTGTAATAAGAGCTGTAATGCAGATAAACCAACTGTTTACTTTTTTTGACGCTCACAGTATTTGAAAATATTTATCTCCTCACTTGGTAACTTTTCAAATCCGCTGTCCTAATTTATAAATATATCTATGCTTTCGTGATCCGATATTTTATTAAGAACATTAATCTTTGCGGAAACATTTTTACTATTTGTTGTCACATAGTCGATAAGAGTTTTAGAGTCCAGGTGGCAAATTACGGCATTGGCATCGAAATTTCAATATAATTTAAATGTAAATTTCGTACACATGACATTTACAGTGATGCCAACTGATACATTTTCCAAAATTACGACGTCTTTGGAAGCACTATTTAGTTTTTATATTTATTGTTTACACTAATTTTTAAAACGGACATATTTGCAGATATTCTATGTAAATCATAAATAAAGGGCTGTAACAGGCATTGTATTGGAAACAATTTGGTTGCGTTTTTACTGTTCGACTATACAAACGAATTTATAATTTTATCCTTTGTGAAATCGGGTAAAAGCGAAAATAATGACGATTAATTTATAAAAAAATCAATTGGTTTAAATCAGCTAAATAAAGTATTAAAACTATACCTGTTGGGTTCCACTTCGGCAGCATTTTTTCAGTTTCTTTTTTAAGTAAGTGTGTAGATATTAATTCACTTAACATTTCCTTAATGCATTTTCTGTTCTGTTTGGGGGTTTTCACACTGGAACAATTGTGCTGGCATAAAATCGCAGTTTGTAGGCATTTTCGGTGAGGAGAGTGGTTTTTGGTTGGCACAATTTTTTCAACCAGCTTCAACCCCGCACAAGCAGAACAAAACTAACACATACACACTTATGAAAACACAGGTTCTGCGTGTTTTTTTTGCAGAGCGATTTTTAGTGTTTAGTTGTCCATCGACGAGTAAAGATAAATATGAAGAAAATGATGTAATTATGTACATGATTGAGATTTGTTATGATTGAATTCAATTTTCTTATATTTTATCAAGGGAAATTAACATGCTGTTTCTGGCGATTAATATAGAAATAAAAATAGAATATAGAAATAAAAAAACAGTGCTTTTTATATAATTTTTTCAGACGAGGTGTTCGCCTGTAATACAGAAACAGCACTTAAGTTTAAAGTTAATTAAGTTGATTTTTATATGTATTTTACAGGGAAAAACGTTGAAAACGAACTTTTTGTCAAATATGAATAAAATATTAATTTAAATCTTGTGAAAATGTGGCATAAGTTAAGAAATTCCTCCTAAAATTAACTGCCAATTCATCATAACTTATTTTATCAAAGTATGTTCCGCAATTTATGCATGTGTTTAACGAACGAAAGGCAAACATGAAATAAACAAAGAAAATACTAACACACACAAAGCTGTGTATACGTGCACAATTTTATGCCAGCATAATTAGTCTAGTGTGAATACGAAAGAACAAAAGTTGTACGGATTAAAAATTAATCGTGTGTGAAAACCCCCTTTGATTCTTTTTTCTACCACACTTAAGGCCAGTATTCACTATCATACTCAGTCGTATGAAATGTCAAAAATTGCATGTCTGCTCAAAATGTATGATAGCGTGGACTAAAAGAGTATGTGTGTGACAGACTTTTTGACAGATCTGTACGATTTTACAATCTTTTGAAATAATTCATAAAAAATTTTTCTTTATGCGATCAGAGTTGATTTTTTTAAGATGAGGAGAAAAAACAACAAAATTTAAAACCATATGTTTTTGCATCTTTTTTGTATGATAGTGTGGCACTGACGACAGAATTCTATCAGATTTTTATGTGATTAAATCGCACGATTGTGTATGATAGTGAATCCTGGCCTTTAGTGAGGTTTAGGTGGGATGAATAAGCATTAGTTAAGGAACAAAAAAATTTATGCAGATTTTAACCATCAGAATCTGATAATTTTTTAAAGGAAATTATTTTTGGAAAAGTAATATTTTTTGACTTGTGTTACAAAGAGGTTCTAAGTGAAAATATTCTTATAAATTTTTTCTAGGTTTTATGGTATATTTTAATAATAAATTTCATCAAGTTTTTTTTTCTTTTTAATTTTCAGTTCTGTGAAAAAGTATTATATAATATACAGGCTCAATTCCGATCGACAGTGTTTTTAATTTCGCAAGCTGGTTCTTCGGAATGAAACTACTATTGAATTTAGTTTTTTGGCGGGTTATAAATTTTCTTTTATTTTGTATCCTTATTTAGATTTGCCTGTTTACTTTGATGTGACCAATGTTGCCATATTAAAAATAAAAAGTGGAGATTTTGCATTTTTTATGAATATACAAAATCGATCGGTATCTGAAAAAGGTAAAACAAATTTGATCGGATTAGTAAATACGGAATTAAAACCATTACGATTCGAATGTGTGTGTGATATGCAGATAAACCCGAACATAAACCGACAGTTCTGTACAAAACAGAAAATTTTTTAATTTGTTTTTTTTTTCTTTTTATTCCACATTAAGGAATCCTGTCCATTTCTCACAAATTTTAAGAAATAACAAACAAATTGAAAAATGATAACAATAAAATCACCTTCTTGGATACGAGGCTTTTCGATCTTTAAAAATTATACTGGCTGTAACTTTTTCTCGCATACGATTTCTTGAAGTCTGATCAAATGAACTGCGATATACATAACATTTCCATCGGTGGTATATAGCACGCAGCAAACGAGATGTTTCCGTTAAAAATTTTGGTGCCGCTGGCCAGTCCATAGATAACGGGCTTAAAGTATTCGGTGGCAATCGCAACGGTATGGTAAGAAAATATTGTCGTACTTTCCAACGTAAATAATAACGAGTTATAATATCGACAGCCCATTTAATTTGTCGCTTGTAACGCATGTTGCGATATTCTTCTCGAGCCTGAGAAAAGAAGGAAAGAAAACTTAAGTATTGAAAAATCTAAAAATAAAGCTTTTTTTAAGCAAAATATAATTATTAATAAAAAACGTAAAATATTTAAAATAACATATAATTGAACATGCTTACTATACGATAAAGGTTCCATAAATGTCGGCGTCCAGTAAATGGAATGCCAAAACGACATTCCTATGTAAATGTTGGTTAAATTAATAAAAGAAATATGAAACATGCAAGAAAAGGCCTGTTTTTATAAAACAAATTACCTCTAGATAACTTGTTTTAAATATTCGTTCGTATTGCAAAAACAGGTTGTTAGTACAATAAATAAAAACTTTTTAATATTGCAAAACTACTTTACGAAAGTGTTAATAAATAAAAACATGCAGAATTAAAGAAAATTAAAAAAAACAACAATTTACCCTCCATGTCCGCCATGCACTTGATATCACGATTTGACTTTGACGCATGCGTAAAAATAATTTCCTATCTTTGTACATACGAAATGTAGTTTGTATTAACATGGCCAATTCGTTTATACGACCTCGACGAAATTCTTCCAATTCATAAACAGTTCGAGGACTACGTACAAAAACGTTTTTTGTGCCAATTGTGAATTCAGCTGATGGTAGAGGAAGGTTACGTATAATGATGGCGATACCTTCAACACAACTGCCACCAAGATAATGAGGCCAGGTTTTATTGTTTAATAGTTTATAACGCAGAAAAAACTTTGCATGAGGCATGTGAAAACAATGACCCTGGCGACACAAATTAACCAGTGGCATGAGGGACATATAGCGAACTTGATGTTGTACCAACGCCATATCAAAACTTTTTGGTTGACGACATTCGTTAGGCTTTATACAAAATACGTAATGGGAGCGTCTTGGCTTAACTATAGCGAGTAAAGTTTGTAATTGAGTGCGTATATTGGAACTTAAAGTGGTGGGTTTTTTAGTGGCCTGTCTCCGTGGATTCCCTTCGGGAAAAAGACTTTGTACGAGTGGCAGTTTGCTTTGATATAATCCTGAACTTATGTACTTTGGCAGCATATCGGAATTTTTTTCTAAAAAGCGATGTACCGAATACTGGACAACATTAGCATAATGACGTATGCGAAATGACAGGGAATTAGGTTGCGATATCATAAAATTCGGATGACCAGCACAACACTGTTGTATGCGTAGCAGAAGTGCTTCGTTGGTGGTAAGATGTGGTTCGTTAATTAAACTTAAAATGCCGTAATTCGGTTTATCAATAAGTTCACATATTGATTCGTTATCAAAATAGTCAATGCGCGACCACTCAAGACCTTCGCGGCCATATAGCTCCTGTTCAACCCTGAGTACATTGTGCACAAAATTTTGATGAATCTTTTCGGCACTATAGTTGATTGCGAATTGTTCGAACGAGTTATTATCCAGTAATTCAAAACCGTAAAAATCTAATAAAGCTAAATTCTTTTCCCGTTGTGTTGATTTCAGGCTTTCATTAATTTTATTCACCAGCCAAGTGAAAAGTCGTCCATAAAGCGTACGACATAAGGTGTTACGTACAATAGAAGCTTGGCGGGCATCTAGTTCGCAACCTGTATAAAATAAATAGACGTTTATTCTTTGTTTAATAAATATTAAATGACCATCTAAAATAAGCAATAAAATACAATTTTTCAGTATAAATATTTTGTTCAGCAGCTATAAAGTGATTTGAAATCACATTGAATTTTAAATCACACATATGTTTTGCTACTGTTCAAAATAACGATTAATTTATTTAAATAATTTACTTTATTCGTGCTTGATTCCTTCAGATATAAATATTTCATGATATTCTCATGAATTATCTATTATTTTAAACTAAACTACAAAATGAAATGTATTACTGCGGGCAAAGCGTATCCATATGGCCATTTCACTTTTGCTCAAATAGCTCATCATTGAATTTTTTTAGCCAAATTTTGTACAGAAAACTAGAAAGTCTTATATCAAAAACCAAATTGATTAAATGAGAACTCCATTGAATCAATAAGACAAAAGACAATACTCGTAACAACTCAAAAATGTTCTATACAAAAACAGAGCAAACATTCAGTAACTATTTTTATTTATTTTTTTTCATTTTTCTACATGAGGGATCCCATTGGGAACCATTCATATGTATTTGAAAGATTCAATGAAAAAATAAAAATTGAAAAGCAATTTTTATTAATAAGCAATGTGCACATGCAAATATATCAAAATGAAAATTTATTATTCGGAATCTTTTAAAATTTAAATAATTTACTTTATTCGTGCTTGATTCCTTCAAATATAAATATTTCATGATATTCTCATGAAATATCTATTATTGTAAACTAAACTACAAAATGAAATGTATTACTGCGAGGAAAGCGTATCCATATGGCCATTTCGCTTTTGCTCAAATAGCTCATCATTGAATTTTACCCAAATTTTGTACAGAAAACTAGAAAGTCTTATATCAAAAGCCAAATTGATTAAATGAGAACTCCATTGAATCAATAAGACAAAAGACAATAACAACTCAAAAATGTTCTATACAAAAACACAGCAAAATGAAAGAAAAAATAAAAATAGTTACTGAATGTTTGCTGTGTTTTTGTATAGAACATTTTTGAGTTGTTATTGTCTTTTGTCTTATTGATTCAATGGAGTTCTCATTTAATTTCTTTTAGCAACCTTTCTTGTAAAATCAAAGTCGCAGTTACATTTAAGACAGTTTTGTTCAATTCAGTTGGAAATTCGTGCCAAAATCAGTGTTATCCATATTAAAAAAAGAATTTTGTAAATGCATTAGCCCGTTAAATTTTTATATTGTACTTCTTTATTTTATTATTTTTGTATTAGCTAAAATATTAGATTTAAGGTTTTTGATGCTTAACTCCTACATTCGTACCTTCGTATTTGTTCTGAAAAACGCTGCGTTTTTAAATCGCTTACGTTTTGAAAAACGCAAAACTTATCTCTGCATGTTCTCAAATCGCTACTATTTGCTGGCGTTTTTCTTTTTTGAAGTTGTTCTCGAACAACAAAAACATATGTTTTTGTCATAAAGAAAAAACAAAACAAATAAATCAGTTTTAAACAAAAATGCCATTAGCGTTTTTACTTTCTGTTTTGGCTTTAAAAAAGCTACAATCAAAAGAAATTATTTCTGTATAAATCGCAAATTCAAAAGTAAACAATTGAGACATACAGTTGTAAAACTCCTAAGGAAATATTTAAATTGCAAATTTTTTTTATTAAAATCGTAAAAAATTTTCAGTTGTTTTTATTAAGACAGCAATGGATCGATTTATGTATTTTAATTTATTAAAAGATAATTTCATAATAAAATGGGTCTGTCTGGAAGTTGGTACTTTCAACAAGATATCGACCCAAAGCACACTGCGGCCATTAGAAGGAATGGCTGTTGTACAATGTGCCTAAGCAAATGCATTCTTCTCTCCAGTTGCCTGAACTAAACTCAATTAAAAATTTATGGGATGAATTAGATCCCAATATAAGAAAAACTGCGATAAGGAACAGGACCTAGAAAATGCTCTTATCAAAGAATGGTACAAAATTTCTTCGGAAACTACCGGTAAATTGTTAGAGAGTAAAGAAGGTGCCAAAAAATATTTAAATATCAATATCCTAACGCACTGTCAAAATTGGATTTTGCAATTGCAAAATTTTGACGTCGCGCTATTATGAGGTCTGTCTGCGTACACATATTTTGCATAATTTTCTGCAAAATGTTGCAAAATCTTGCAAAATGTTGTCTGCGTACTCCAAATTTGTTTCAGCGAGAGAGCCAAAAAGAGAATTTTTTGACAGTTGGCAGTTAGAGAACTTGCAAAATGTTACTGGAGAAATTTCTTCTTGCAAGATTTTGCAACTAGTTTGAACAGCTGTTTTTATTTACTTTTTGAATGAAATAATTTTTGTGAAAAAAATAAAAATTGAAATTTAACAATGGCATAGGTAAGTAGTTAGAATTGTGTTGATTTTTAATGTTTATAATAAATTATAATAAACAAAACAATTTTAAGTATACTACAAAATAGATGCATAGGCAATGATATATTTTCCAGTCTAAAGCCTTTTCTTATGAAGCCAAAACAAAGAAGTTGTGTAAAGCTCTATGTGGAAGAAATAGTGCCCAATTACTGCAAAGAGGAATTTCGAAGACATTTCCGAAAATCGAGGTTACTGTTTAAAATCCTATGCCATCGGTTTTCAATTTAATTTTGCGTAAATCTTTTGCTTTGTTATTTCAATTGTATACACACCGATCAGCTGTTTTCTTGCAAGATTTTACTGGATGCTGTCTGCGTACTTTTTGATATATTTTCAGCCGACAGAGTAAAATTGGTCTTACTCTCCCAAAAAAATTTACTGAGTATTAGCTACTGGAAAAGTACCCAGACAGACCTATGGTTTGCTTCATACATTTCGTATGTACATGAGAAAAACTTGCATGAAGAGAGTGAAAAAGGAGAGTAAAAATGTGAGAGAGAAAAAATTTTTGCAAGTATTTGCTAGCAAAATTTTTACGAACAAGAGTTAGTCAACAAGCTGTTGTTTACAAAATAATTTGCTCAAAAAATTTCTGATAAAAGAAATTTTTGTAACATTGAGGAAAATGCAATTAGTAGGCAATTAAAAGAATATTAAAATATTATTATTTTGTTATTTTTCTTTTGTTTAGCTTGGGCAGCAAAGAAGCTTAAAACAATAGAACAAGTGTTTTTATTTTTTTTTTTTAATTTAAAAGTTAACAAGCCAGTAATGAAACATTCAATGCAATGTACTTTTTTTGGTACAATTTTAGTTAGAATAGTACAATTTTTATGTACAATTAAAAATAAGTTGTAGACATGTACGAAGTTTAGATTATTTTTAATGTAAATATTTGTACATCTAAATCACAATAAGAATGTTTATTAGAATTTAGAAATAACTTAAAACAAGAAAGAGTGTTATTTTTGGCTACACCGAATCGTATATACCCTTCACTATCTATATACAAAAATCTAGTTTAGTGAAGTAACTCCAATTAAAAAAAGCAAATATTGGGGTGACAGAGAATAAAAAAAAATTTTGGTACTGCATATATATAATTTTACATAAAAATGACATCGGCTCTTAATGGGTTAAGCAGTTTTAAAAAATTTTAGTATTTCCTTTAAACATTTGATATTTAAAAAAATTTTAAAATTTCAGAGCCCCGTAACTCGGAAAACATGGGTGAGCGCTAATTTTTTCATTTAATGTTTTTTTTTTATTTTTTAATTTTCTATGCCTCGAAGGACATGAACCGATCATGCTGATTTCCAATAGCACATCTTTCGATACTATATCTGACTTGATTTCAAGACTAACACTGACGGACAGACGGGCATCGCTCAATCGACTGCGCTATGCATGAGTCAAAATATATGTATATACTTTATAGGGTCGGAAATGGATATTGTGGAAATACTGCAAGAAAATTGTTTGGGGATTTTGATATGACACCCACAGTAAATGAAGTATTATTTTATGGTCAAACAATTATAAAATAGGATAAAACAGAGATTAAGTACATTAAATTATCTAGTTATAGAAAATGTTCTTGGTAGACACAAAATGAAGACATTTTTTATAGCCTATTGTTATCTTGCGATCCTGTAATCTCATCAATGAGAAAACGTTGGTTTGGCTATCAGGCTTCTGCACCTTCTAACAAAAATAAATAATATCATAGAATAAAAAAATACTTTTAAGGAATATTCGTAAATAAAAAATAACAGAAAAGGCTTATTTTTATCTGAAGTTTTTAAGAACTATTTTACAGGCGCGTACAAATGTTTATCTTCTGTAACAAAAATTTACAAAGGTGAAATACGTATTGGCACATTCATATTAAAGAATCTATAGTTTTGCACGTAAGAATGACATTGAGGTGAATCTTTTTCGTTTGATAGGAAATTGCATCCTCTATACTTATATACACAAAAATATAAAATAAAATTTGAATATTTGTCCCTGATCTCCGAAAATTTCAACTTTATACGAAATTTAGTTAAAACGTAGTTAAAATTTTTTCTTTTTAGGCTAAAGTACACAAAAATGCAATAATTTTAGATTTTCTAAATTGTAAATATTATATTTTTTACGGCAGAAAAGATGAAAATTTGCAATTTTTTCAAAAGTTTGCTCGCTTACTACGGTAAAAAAAAATTAGCTAAAAATTTTACACAATTTTATGATCATTTTAAAACATAAACATGCGGATTAAAGGCCTTTAAGACCATGTTTAATTATTAAAAATCAGACAAAAATTGAAGAAGTTCCACAAAGCATTAGAAACTTTTTCAAGGTCGAAGTACACAATTTTGAGTCCATATACAGTGGATGGTACCCATCTTCAAAACTTCAGCTAAGATACTCCTCTGCTATGCTCATGTCAAATTTGAGATCAATCAGCCTAGCCCTTTACAAATGGCTGAGTTATTTCCATTCTGCCCCATTGTGCAATGCTTCTTCTTATAATCCCACAAACAAATTTTTTAAATAACCTTTATTAATAAAAACAAGTAAGAGTACTATATCTGTCTATGCCGAATCTTATATACCCTCCACCACATACATATCACTGGTCTCATGTAGAAAGGCCCTAACTCGCATAAAAGTAACTTTACAGGAGAAGGTAAAAACATAATAGAAACTGTATTTATCGCAATGTAATATTAAAAATGCAAATGCTTAGAAACCCGTTATTTTTTATACCATTGCATTCAAATTTTGTGACAAGGTGTATCTGTGTGAAATGTATTGGAATTACGAAAAATTTCAATTTCGTAAAAAATCAAGTTAGGGGGTTTCTACATGAGACCAGCGATATAAATAACCACATGAATAGTATAAAGTTTTCTGTTCAAAAAAGTTTTTTTTTTTCGAAAATTGTGAGTTTTCCTTAGAGTTGTTGTAACAACTTAGTAAATGAAAAGGTTGTCAACTTTTCATTAATTTTTATCATAAACAACAACCACCTGCAGAAATACAAACAAAAATGAAAAAAAAAATATGGAAAAGTTAGAGGCAGACGTGGTGTTTTGTCTACTACTTGAAAGAACATGGACCGGTCTTGCTGATTTTCAACAGCAAATTTTTTAAAACTACGTCTAACACAGACGAACAGAAGGACATCAAACAACTTCGCTAAGCATATATATATATATATATTATAGAGTCAAAAATGAATATTGTAAAAATTACAAACGGAATGACAAACTTAAATATACCATTTTTACCTGTGGTAAAGGGTATAAAGGTGCCATATCCATGTAAAAAAGTTGTTCAAACCAACCATATAGGAAACACTGTATTTAATTATTGGTGACATGCCATAATGCATAGCCATAACTGTAACCATAGCTGTCAATTAAATTTTGATTTTTTTTACCATAAGCATATAGAGCAGGCCAAGGCAAATTAAATACTAGGTGGCCGCACTGCTACAAAAACAAAAACCTAATGTCACTTTGTTGTTGAAAAACCTAATGTCACAAGTTGATGTAAAAAATGGCTGACTAAGCAAGAGGAAGCCGAATTTAATTTATCCTTTTACCATCATTTGGTGCTTCAAATGAAGTTGTAACAGTTGGTTTCTTTCTCCTACATGTGAAGCAAAACCTCATATTTCATTTTTTTGGGTTTGAAATTTTATTTTATAAAATTTTGAATTTTTTTACTTTTTCAAATTATTTGAAAATTTTTTTGTTTTTAAAATCATTTTAGTATTTTGGCAACAACGTCGAACAGAAACAAAAATCAGGTGGACTATTAAGGCTACCTATAAATTAATGCGCCTTGGAGCAGGCTATTGAATTTAAGTATTAACTTTTTATTTTCTTATTTTGTTTTTAAATTTTACGTTGCATTGTATTGGTGTTTGAATTTACATTTTTCGCTGCGCTTATTTTTTAACACAAATGACAGTATTCGCTGGCAGTAAATATGATTACGGTTATGGCCATGGTTATGGCTATGGCGCTGTGGTATGGCACGTCTAATTGAACCTTAAAAATATTGCTGTTACAGAAAATAGAAATTTGTTCGATAATTCTCTTTATGATTTTTGTAGTCAGTTTTTGAACGCAAACTTACCCACATCTTCTTGTGTACTATTTGAGCAACTTGCTCTTGTAAGGCAATTAATTAAAATTTGAGCTTCCAAATTAAGTAAGTGAGCAGTTTCTTGTACTTCTAAACAAATTAATAGAAAAAACACAAATTTAAAAATATTTAAGTTTTAAGTAATAATGATTCCAAATAACATACCATAAGTATTTGATATTTGACAACCTTCTGTGCCGTCTATATTTGTCACGGGTACAAAAATAAAATTACCTAATTTAAGGACAACAGCAATAACACGAAAAATTGCATTTATTTCATCACAGGATAAGCCAAGAACCTGTAAGGATTTCTGCAAAATATATTAAGAGAAATCTTTTACATGAATGATTTATTTTCTTGGGATCAAGAACTGGCTAACCTTTGTATAATGAAAATTAGTGCGATCATCTTCAATGGCAGTTGTATTTTTCAAAATTTCATATTTTTCCACATTTCGATACAATTTTAATGATTCTGCAAAAAACGTAATTAATTGTTATACAATATACGAAGACATACGTTTAAAGCTTTTTTTCGGCAAATGTAGACTTACTCAATAACTGAAGGTCACCTCC
The DNA here is from genome assembly GCA_916610165.2 of Gymnosoma rotundatum. Classification (NCBI taxonomy): domain Eukaryota; kingdom Metazoa; phylum Arthropoda; class Insecta; order Diptera; family Tachinidae; genus Gymnosoma; species Gymnosoma rotundatum. The sequence goes on from OU744336.1 coordinate 64,765,392, forward strand.
TGACAATAATTGATAAAATATATGAAAATTCCTTTCTCCAATTGCTGTGTTTGTTACTCGAGTCTGCGAAAATGAGGAATTACTTATAACTTAAAAATTCATAAATTAAATATTGAAGTTCTATAATTTATTTTAACTAATCAAACAAACCTTTTCCAACATATCTAATTGAAAAAGACATGAAAATATATTAATTAAATTAATACCGAGTTGATGAATTTAAATTAATGTACAAAAAATCGAAAAGAATGAGATTTTTTATTAGTTTTCTTAATAATGATTCGCTACACCATTTGTTAATGTCTCACTTAAAATTAATAGAATATCTGTTACTAAAATTGGAATATGTACATCTACGGCCAATAAATCGGATAGTACAGATTATTTTGAAAGGAAATTTTTTAATTGCATTTTCACCATCACTGGCAGTTTAGTTACTTTTTAAGTTGTCCGACCACAATATGTTTCGCCATTTATTTTATTAACGTGTATAGAACCTGCCTCGTTTTTTTTGCGTTTTTTATTAATAGGACCAGCACTAAGCGGATGACCCTTACTGATGCAACGCACTGTGTCAGAACTAGAAAATAAGGTTGTGGGAAAAAAGGAGGTCTCGTGAATAGATTTTTCTCCACTAACTGTTGCCTGATTTTCGTAGTGAAAATTTGGAAGCGTTATTTCTGCAGCAGATTTAAAAGGGTGCCGCGCTGCTTACTAACTTGATCTGTTTGCCCCTTTAGCAGAATTTTTTTTCTGTTTTGGGCAAAAAGCAACATTTTGAGATTTATCATTGGCTTTTGAAAACGGATTTTCAGTTTCCAAATTTTGAGTAATGTAACGCTAAGCGTCTGTGCAGTGCTATGCAGGTTAATAAACATAATATTTTTTAAAAATTATTGTTTAGGTTAAGAAACCATAATTTACCCTACGTCTCTACGAGCCATCAAATTGGTCGCACATGAATTCGGCTAATGTAGACTCTCAATGTTCATGTTTCGTTCATGTGCAACCATCGTTGCCCAACATTTGTCTGAGCAATGATGTTCGCCATTGAATATGCTTTTAGTATGATTTCTCTATTTCGAATTAACGCCATCTATTCATCAACAATGCGAACACTCTCTTCTTGTTAAGGCCAGGATTCACTATCATACACAGTCGTACGATTTAATCACACAAAAATCTGACAGAATTCTGTCCTAAGAATCGTTCCAAAAATGTCCTTTAAAAATCGTTCTAAAATGGCGTCGTATGTGCCACACTATTATACAACAAAAAAGATGAATTTTTCTCATCTTAAAAAAATCAACTCTGATCGCACACAGAAAAATATTTTATGAATTATTTCATCGGATAATAAAATCGTACAGATCTGTCAAAAAGTCTGTCACTCACACACACTTTAATCCACACTATCATACATTTTGAGCACACATTTTTGACAGATCGTGCGACTGAGTGTAATAGTAAGTCCTGGCCTTTAATAAAATTGAAACAACCCTGACGACGAACAGAAAATTATACTCAAACAAAACATGAACAACAACACGTTTTCGCCACATACTAGAACATGGACAAATTAATACCGTTGTTATGTGCATGTCTTGTCCAATTTAATGGCTAGTGGAGACGTAAGGTTATAAAGCACTTTTCGCTACTAACAATGTTATTCTTCTAAGCTACAAGATGGCATTGTTGTAATTTACCATTGATCTTTTACTTGGACGATGTGCCATAAGTTCTTCAATTATGCAGTGTTGCTGCAGTGCAAATTTTGTAGGACAAATGGTTGGCGACCAAATACATACATTGAATGATAAATAACGCTAATGATTTTTTAGCATTTAACATTACCAGACATCAAATTAAACACTCACTTAAAATTGATAAATTATTAAAATTTTTATTTAAAGATTCATCTACAGAAGGGTGAAAGTTTATTCGTTTTACGCATAGTTCTTTTTGAAAATTCTGCTATCATAACTTTATTTTTTATAAAAGCAATATTTTTTTCTTCCAATTGTAATTAGTAATTTAAAAGCTTCTTTCAAATTTCACTCCCAATTATAATTAAAACCAAATCGTTAGCATTAAATGGTAGTAAAATTTTTTTCATTGTCATTATTTCAAACAATACCAATGTAATTCCAGTGGTAAATAAAAAATCTAATATTGTTGTATTTGTCCGCAACTGTATGCCAAGGCAGATTTATTTTACTAGGTAGTGTCGTCCGCACAGCTGGTTTGTAGTTGGAAATGTCAAAAGTTTTTGTATTTTCCTTTGTTTGTTTACGAATTTCAAAAAACACTAACAACAAGCGTTTGCGAGACAAAGCAAGCATGTGTGTTGATAGCAATTATCTTTTATTTCTCTTTGTGTTTTTGACGTTTCCAACGCACAAAACAACAATAAAAAGGCATGTTGTTTTTGTCAATGTTGTATTTGTTGTATTACCGCTACTACCTAGTAAAATGAATATGCCTTGCTGCATGCTAACGAAAATATTTCCAGCAACTTTTTTTATTTTGTTCTTATAATATCTAAGAATCCATATTATTTATAAAAAAAAAAAAAATAGCAATAAATAATTCATAAAAGAAGTCAACTTACAATGTGTTATGTGAACTCCCATAGGATCTCCTTTAAAATCAATTTCAATATCAAATAGTTTTCCCTTAATATTAAAAAATATTATTAAAAAATTAAAATTTTATCACAATTTCTTCAAACTTACATAACGACTTGAGTTGTTATTTTTATGAGTTGCTGCATTGCCCATAGCCTCCAGGAAAACATCTGCATATGAAACACATTCCCTAAGTCTTTTTAAAGGATTCTTGTACTTTCTAGATGATGATGATGATAGAGGTGATTTTTGTGCAGCTGGTTGGGTCAACTTATGAGCATCGTATAGGGAAATGCGTTGCATAGAACCCATTAAAGATGAGCGCTCGTCGCGGTTGTAACTCTCAGTTGATGTTTGGCGAACAAGATTCGAACAGCTCCCCCGTTGTAGTTGCAATGAGGGATATGCAGATAAACTACGACTTCCAGTTGCTTTCTGAAAACTAAAATCTTGCTCGTCCCTTTCAAAACTTTGAGCTCTTGTACATTTACTGTGGCCACATTGCCGACAACCTCCACCGCTACTTAATATATATTTGGGAGAAGCACTTCTTATAAACGATGAGGATGACGTCGTCGATAGTGTATTTTTCAAAGGATTGGCGGTATTACAGGGAACTTGCGTGGATTGGTGATGTTTAAAACATGATTTTGTTGGATGTGGTGATAATGAAATAGCCGATGATAATCCCTGTTGATCTTGACAATAGTGTATTGACGCTGCTGTAGTATATGAACTATCATTGGTTGTTATGTTCTCTATACTTTTGTGGCATGATAAATCGAAATCGACCATTTTTTCTCTTACATTTGGGCTCTTTCCATGATGTTCTGTACTATCTGCTCGCGAACGATGCTGCAACGCAATATCACACTTTCTAGACGTCGGTCCGGGAGAGGAAGATTGTCGTCTTTGTACTGATAAACAAGTATTAGTACTCGCAGTGGCTGTGCTATTTTTACAAAGTACATTATTCGTGGTAGGTCCAACGGAACATGAGCTAGACGTACGTCGATGTTTGTTTTTGTCGGCCATTGGTGATAGGGCTCTAGAAACATTGGTAGAAACCGTGGCAGTGGCAACTTCTGCTGAACTTCCCGTTGATTGTTTTCCTGGGAAGTTTACTGTATCCTTAGATCTTTCTTGTATGTGTGTTAAAAAGTTAACAATCATTTTAAAAGATTCAGTTTTTCCCGATCCACTTTCGCCTGATACATTAACAAAAATAAATTAAAATTTAATTTAAATTAAATTAATTTAGAGGCATAAGGAAATGTTGAAAAAAACCTCACCTGTTAATGATATACACTGGTCCTCACTTTGGTCCTTGAGAGATTGAAAGGCTAGGTTCGCAAGACCATAACTATATTGAAAAAGAACCATTGATTTAAAAAATTACATAATGATAGCTCTTTTAAGTAAAATCATGTATTTTTTTAAATTTAAAAAAGTTTAATAAGTTTGAAAGAAAAATAATAATAAAATAATATTAAAATCAATAATTTTTAATAAAAAAAAAAAAACACATTTTTACAACCTATAACAAACAACTTACATATGTGGGGGTAATTGAAAAATGCCTTTGCTGCCATAATTGTGTATTAATTCCAACGAGTGTTCTGATATGTGATGATATGGATTTACTGCAACCACAGAGGTGCCAATGTAGGTCTATTTTTTTTATAATAAGAGGTATAAATATTTTGCCATAAAACACATTAAAAAGACAACTTACATAAATATGATCACATTTGTAGCGCTGATGTATATTATTAATAAAACTGTCTTCAGAGAGGTTTTCCAACAAGACTGAATCCCAGGTGCCAATCTCTTGTTCCATTTTATAAACAAAGATAATCGGATAGTTATCTACTGAAAAAAATAATACTTCTGAGAAGAATATTAAAAATTTTTAACAAAAAAGAGTATTTAAATTCTTATTGTTGCCATCACTGCCAAAAAAAGGAGTATCATCTTAAATTTTTAATAAATTGAAATATCATATTAAATTAAATTAAATTATTTATTTATTTAACCGAGCCCATAGGGCCATATATGATTATGATCATTATTGTATAATAGTTCGTTTAACACAGTGACAGTTTATTTCTTATTATGACTACGTTTATTTATACATACATTATTATTTATTATTATTATTATTTTTTTTTTTTTATTTTTTTAATTTTATTTAAATATACTATTAACAGAATATATCAATAAACATTTTTTTTTTTTTTTGTTAAATTTATTTCTTTATGATACATGTAACAGAGAAAAAAAGAGAAGAAAAAAAAAGATTCTATCTATTATTTTTGATGAATTCCAAGTACTGATATCTCATTGTTGATAAAGAGAAGTTAAAAGTTTTCAGATGTCTTGGCAGACCATTCCAAATTCTGGATGACCGCACTTGAAATGACCTTTCAAAAATACTGTAGTTGATTTTTGGAATGACTATAATTGGATTGCGTGTTGATCTTGAGAATTGATAGGTGTTTGATAAAGTTCGGGGTTTTTGCGTTTTTATAATACGGTATAAAGCTAGTAGAGTCCTCGTGTTGATCAAGTGCCGAAATGAACAGTCAATAAACTGAAATGAATACCTGGATACCGAGTCAGAAAGCTTAAGTTTAAAAATAAAACGCAGGATGCGATTGTATATTGTTTGCAAATATCTTATATTCATTCCAGTTGTGCAACTATACACCTCAAGACAGTATGGCCGACTTCCTAAACGCAAGTTGCAATGCATATTTACAATGCATACACTTCGTAAACGCATATTTAAACTTTGTGGCAAGGTATAATGTTCCTAATCGTTTGGCAACTCACTTTAATGAGTATCAGAATTCAAAATCACGCATCATTTTTATTTTGTATGCAAACATTTGAGCTGCAATGGCTAAGTATTTTCTTGTTTGTTTTTAAAATAAAATGTAAATAAAAAATGTAATCATCAATTAATTCAATGAAGTCTTCAAAAAATATTTATTTTAGGTCACTTATTCCCGGAATTTTTATTATCCTTAACAAAGTTGCCCATTCTTTCTTTTTTTTCTTTTTAATGGGTTTCTATAGCAAATCAATATTTTTTGGAAGATTTGACCTGAGATAATTCCTCAGCACTTGCCAACAAAAGGGATAAATAATTTTGTATAACCTCTATTTTTCCAAAAAAATTTATTCAGTTTTATACCATGTTTTTGACATTTGTTTTATGTATGAGTTGCATAGCGACGTTCCTAAATGCCGATAAAATGCAAAAAATGTCTCTGCAATGCAAGTTTGTACTTAAGACATGTTTTGCATTGCATACGCATTTTTTAAAATTATGTATTGCAACAGGCGTTTAGGAAGTCGGCCTATATGATATGCGACAGTAATAGGGAATGTGATAACTTGATTCGAATATTAGTGGGCATAAAACAGTCTAGGCTATACAGTGAGCGAAGAGTATAGCCAACCTTAGATGCTACTGTTGAGATGTGGTTCTTGAAGTTAAGGTCTTTGTCTATCACTACGCCTAGGCATTTTAAACTTTCAACAAATTGCAACGGGCAGTTTTTAAAATGGATATTCATTGTGTAAGATAAATTATTAGATGAACCAAATGAAAGAGCTTTAGTTTTATTGGGATTAAAACTAATTTTGTTATTGTCTGCCCAAGAGGAAACTCTCGATAGAACATAATTGACTGTTTCTAGGTGACAATCTAAAAACTGTTTATCGCCAGTAAATAGCAGGTTGATGTCGTCTGCATATACATAAGATTGGCACTGCAGGGTTGTGATGTAATCAAAGAAGTCATTCATAAACATGAGGAAAAACAATGGACCCAAAGTAGACCCCTGCGGTACTCCACTGAAACAAATTTTTAACGATGAGTGGTTCCCATTGTAACCGACAAATTGACGCCTACCGAATAAAAAAGAGTATACTAATTTACAGGATGAAGAAGAGAAATTAAACCTGGAGTGCAGCTTTTCTATAAATAAATTGTAGTTGACAGTATCAAACGCTTTGCTTAAGTCTAGTGACACCAATGTGGATATTTTCCTTGCGTTTATATTTTCTCGAATTTTATCTGTTAAGCTAAGTAATAAAGAAGACGTGCTTAATCCAGATCGAAAACCAAATTGTCTATCGCTTACGCAATTTCTTGAGTTCAGATGTTCCCAAATTTGATCTTTAACTATCAATTCAAATGCTTTTGACATAGAGCATAGTATACTGATTGGTCTGAAATTATCTAAGGAAGAGCGAACAGGTTTTTTCTTTATAGGAATTACTCGTGCGATTTTCCACGTATCGGGGTAAGTGGATGTGGTTATTATGGAATTGAAGATGTCTAATAAGTAGTCTGCTATAAATGGGAAAACGCTTTTAATTAGTTTCAGAGGGATGTTATCTGGACCTAAAGCATTTGATTTGACAAGGGATATTGATCGTAAGAGTTCTTCTTTAGTGATGCATCTGAACCCAAAAACAAAACTGCTAATATTTGAAAAATGTACTGTATTTTCCCCAAAGCTAGACTGTGATGCAATTAAATAATCATTGAAATTATCAGGGCTGTGAACATCGAATGGATTTATACTCATATTCCCCCTTTTATTGTTAATAATTCTCCACATTTCGCGATGGCTGCAATTACAAAATTTTTCTGCCCAGTACCTGGCTTTTAGTTTTTGTAGTACGCTTTTAACTTTGTTTCTGTACCTACAGTACGTCTTCCATGAACGTTCGTTCGGGTTTTCTCTATATGTCTTGAATGCTAAATCTCTGATGTTTCTTGATTTTTTAACCTCATCATTTCTACAGAAATCAATACTGGAAAAGACGTGGTGTTTTTTAATGGGAACAGTTTCATTTATCGCAAGAAGAAGTTCATTTAACTTTTCAGTTTTGTAATTTACGTTATTGGTTTCAAATATATCATTCCAGCAGCCGTATTCCAAGATCTCTCTAGCCTTATTCCAATCTATAGCTCCATAGACCCTATACTGTATTATCTGAGGTTTGGTATTGTTTGTGATATCCATGCAAACGTATATAAAAGAATGATGTGTTAATGATGGAGCTATAAACTGTCCCGAAGCCTTCACTAAATTTAGGTCACTTAATAAAGCGAAGTCTAATAATGAGGTTGTTGAATGTTGCACATCGAAGTGTGTGGGCATAGAATTATGAAGATAATATAAATTTGTACTATGACACAAGTATCTAATATGCTCTGCACAGTGGTAATTAAAGAGGTTGTTGTTAAAATCTCCTAGTATGACAATGTTATCGTATAAGCAACATAGGTCACCTAACACTACGTCCAATTGAGCAATATTACCATGTGGAGAATATACAACCCCGATTAAAGTTTTTTGTCTGTTCTTAGAGTTAACTTCAATAAATAAGCATTCAAATGAATCAGGATCCGATGTTTTTTTTACATCTTTAGTTTGAATGCCATCAGGGATGTAAAACCCTACTCCACCACCTCGTATACTATCCTCGCGGTCATTTCTTAGAATGTAGTAATTGGGAATTGAAATGGAACTGTCTGATACTTTACTCTTTAGCCAAGTTTCGGAAATCGCAAACACATCAAAGAGTGACCCGTTAATTATGTGCTTGAATTCATCAAATTTAGAGGTTCTGTAAGATGGTTTTAAACTTGTCACATGTCCTATTTTCAGATAATGGTTAAAGTTTTTAAAAATATCTTTAATTGAAGTGTTGTCGCTTACAGTAGGACCTAGGTTTTCTAACAATGGTTGAAAAATATTAATTTTTTTTTTTTTTTTAGTAAGAATTGTATGTTTTGAACAATCTATGATATTAAATGGCTAATAATTCATAATATAATGTGCAATCTAAAAAAAAAGGATTATAGTTTGTGAAATGTGCATGAAATACACGTACGAAAGTATGCATAATAACATATTGTTGTTGGAACTTATATGCTATAACTTATACATTATAAATAAACATCGATGGCTTAACTTAGGGTCTAATCAAAAAAAAAAAAAATATAAAAAAAAGGAAAAAAAAACAAAATTTTAAAACAAAGGGAATCTTTATAATTTTTCACTCTATGAACATGAGTTGTTTTATATGTTTTTTGTTTTCCTTTCCTTCCCCTTTCCTATCCTTCTCTATTTTCTATTTTTTTTTTCTTTCTTCCTTTTTTTTTTGTTCTTAAGCGAACGAGATGCACCCCCTTTTATGTCAAGCCAGCGATATTATATATATATATATATATATATATATATATATATATATATATATATATATATGCCAAAGGCATACTTTGGGGACACCAAAATATTCTAATTTTTTTGATGAATCTAGGTAAATTTTGTAAAAACAGACCTATATATCCCGATATTTTCGTCTAATTTTTATATAAATCAGAACAGCATCTCTTTTACTAATTAACGCATATTACGAGAACAATTGTTAATTTAATGTATATAACGAGGCCGTGTCCTCAATGTATCTAATAGGTCAAAGAAAAAAAATGTTGCCATATTGGTTAGTTATTTTAGGGAAATTCTTGACGCCGTCAAAGTTTCATTCGCTTCCATCGGACTTGTATGAAAGTGATGCTAATACATGAATATTTTATATGCAATAATGAGTATAAATGCAAAATATTAGTAATAAATAACTATATATATTTATAAAGATAACTATTTTAAACAGGTTTTTTATCTTATATCTTTTTTATAAAATATTAATTATGTATTTTTTGTTTACGATATTTCGTTACGCCTTTATGGAGACTCGTTAGGAATAGCAATTTGTATAAATTTAATTTAATATTTTTATAAAAAAGAGATTGAAACTTAAAAATTTACATCGAAAAAACAAATAGATATTATAAAATGGGATTTATAAATATTTTTAAACTATAAATAAAAATAATATAACGTACTAACTCTCTAAAAAGAGGTAATACATAATTATGTATTCTGCTACTAACAAAAAAAAAATAAATATATCAAAACATTTTAGGTTGTTAGTTAAAAAACCTAACAATGTTTGTAAGACTTTAATTTATACCAAGTTTTTTTAAGTGATTTTTAAATGCTTCTTCACTGTATATAAAAATGTGTGCATATTAAATAAATTGAATCAATAAGCATTCACTATTTCAACATGAAAAACGGTTTGTTAGTACTCAGTAGATCCCTTGCTCTTTTCTACAGAAACTACAAAATAAAAATATAGTTCATAATTAATATGCAATTACAAATAAATATACGTGTTTTCTTCTGAACAAATTTCTTTAATTTTTAATTTCATTTGCAGTACCACATTACATGAAATTTGTCTAAACAACTTTTGGTTAATTTTTAGTATAGTATTATTTGAATCTGCGCAAGGATTCGCTCCATTGTTGCAGGAGAAAAAAGGTACTTATATTTTTAATAATGCTTTGTTGAATGTTAAATGTTAGCTTATATCTTATAATAAGTGAAATTCATCCGATTAGAAAGGAAATCCTAGAGTGACGGAAAATTAAAAAAAACATACCTTCAAGTTATTTTAAGCGCTACCAATATTAATAGGTTACTTTGGAAAATAGCACGTATGTTTAATTAAACGTAAAGCTCAAAGGCTCATAACTCGAACATTACGGATTTTTGCACTTTATTTTTTCTTCTTATTTATAGTACTTTATCACTCTATATAATTTTACTTTTTGATATCCAGGTTTCTGCTAAACTAGATGTAATAAATAAATGTAATAAATAATAAAACCGATAATAAAGCATTCTTATTCGTAAATTAGTATTTCGTTTCTATAACTATATAAAAAGTGTAAAACAAAAAATTTAGAGGTTTTCAGTTTTGTCAGAAAGTTTCTAATGTGTTAAGTGGCAACATTGAATATGTTGTTATTGAAAAACTACACTAAAACAGCTTTTATGTGAGAATAGAAAATAAACATGAAGTTTAAAAAAAGAAAGTAATACTATAAAATATAAAAATTATTAAAATGTTTAACATATTAAAAAACCGCAAAAACTTCCTTGGCTTTGTCCCCACCTCAATCGCTGCAATCATCCTCTTAACTCAAAATGTAATTGTGGCTAATGCCAATTGTCTGCAAATGCATAAGGCATTGTAAAATGTTGGAAAACAAGAAGCATTAACAATTTTTTGGAAATAGGTGTACAAATAATTCCTGCGAAAAAAACCGGTTTTAAAACAGATTTCATCTGTCTGCCTTTAACAGTTATAAATTAGATTACATTAACTATTGGGATACCCTTATATCTACAAACTTTATAATAATTCAATTGTTCAATAGTTTAGCAATGTACATCAAATTACAGCAACTATAGGGTCACCTTAATTTCCATCTTCAAATTATATACTTGCTATTGTAGTAGATTTAGCAATCAGGTTTTGTGTAAATTTTAACCGTCTGCCTATAACGGTTCAATACTTAGCCTATATACATCAGATTATATCAACTATTTAATTTATAATATAACATTTTTATACCTCTTATACCTTGTAAATTTCAGCTGTCTGTCTATAATTGTTTAAAAGTCCGGCCACATACACCATATTATATCAACTATTGGGACACCCGTTTATTTCCAAATCCAAATTTTATACTTGTCGTTATAGAGGAGTTAGTAATACTGGTTCTTTGTAAATTTCAATCGTCTGTCTACAACTGTTTAAGAGTATGGCCATATACCAAATTAAATGAACTATTGGTGCACCCTTTAATTTATAATTTTAAATATTTTCAGCTGTTACTATTAAGGCAAATTTATAAGCGCTTGTCTATAACGGTTCAAAAGATAGGCCTATATAAGTAAATCTACAGTTTCTATGGGACACCCTTTAAATTCTAAATTCAAATTATAAACTCGTTAATATAGCGGACTAAGAAATATAGGTCCCTTTTAAGTTTCAGCGTTCTGTCTATAACGGTTCAAAAGGACGGCCACACACTTGAAATTGCATCAACTATTGGAACACCCTTTAACTTCTAAATCCAAATTTTATACTTGTTCTTATAGAGAAGTAAGTAATAGAGGTTCTTTGTAGATTTCAGTCGTCTGTCTGCAACTGTTTAAAAATATGTCCACATACCAAATTAAATGAACTATTGGTGCACCCTTTATTTATAATTTGTAATATTAATACTTGTTACTATAACGGCCATAGCAATCGACATTATGTCCAATTTGCAAGTGTTTGTCTAAAACGGTTTAAAAGATAGGACCGTATAAGTACATCTTCCTCAATTATGGGACACCCTTTAATTTCTAAATTCAAATTATAAACTCGTTGATATAGCGGATTAAGCAATACAGGTCCCTTTTAAGCTGCAGATTTCTGTCTGTAACGGTTCAAAAGTTTGGTCACATACACAAAATTACATATACATACTATTGGAACACTCTTAACTTCCAAATCCAAATTTAATATTTGTTGTTATAGCGTAATTAGCAATACAGGTTCGTTGTTAATTTCAAGCGTCGGTCTACAACTGTTCAAAAGTATGGCCATATACATCAAATTTAATAAACTATTGGCGCATCCTTTAATTTATAAATTATAATATTAATACTTGTTACCATTATATTTTGTCCAATTTGCAAGCTTTTGTCAATAACGGTTCAAAAGATAGGCCCATAAAAGTAAATTTATATCAATTATGGGGGCACCCTTTAATTTTAAGATTTATTTTTGTATAATGTTTTATTTTTGTAAGCCATAGTAATACGCAGTCATTTTAAATTTTACAGAATCGCCCTTTACAATTCATAATACACGAAACAAATATGTATGTTTTTTTGGGACACCTTTTAATTTTTAAGATTATGAACTGTTTTTAAAATGGGACCACCCTGTAATCATAATCTATCATATTACCAAAAATTTTCAAAATCGGATCAAAAATGACTAAGTTCTGGAGGCACAAATATAAAAAAAGCAATATTCAGCCGAATTGTATAACCTCCTTCTTTTTTTGAAATAATTTATCAATTTTTTAACACTCTAGCTAGCAGTTTTATTAATTACAGCAAAACAAAAATATGTTTTAATACAAATTTAATTTTTCTAAGAATTTTAAAACAAAAAATACCAAATTTTTGTGAAAATTTTTTATTTTAAATTTATTCTTTATTATATTTTAAGTTGTTCATTTATTATAAAAAGACAAGGACTGAAATTTATTATTGGTAATGCTTTAAAACAATTAAATTTGAAACTATAACAATGACTTTGTTTGTTCATTCAAAAGCATTAATATATGTATGTGAAAATAATAGCAATTCTAAAAAATCATTAGCATTGCTTATTATTCAATGGTAATGAAATTGCTAATTATTTATTCCAGCTATTAATTACTCCATTATATGGTTAACAATTATAATAAAGTAGTAAAATATAATACGCTTCTAATGACTACGAATTATTATTTTATTGCAATTAAGGATGATATTAAAAAGTGCTTGGGAATTTATAGAATCACAATTTCATTTCAAAGTATTTAATATTTTATTTTTTTTTTTGTTTTTTGCTGGTAAATAACCAACTTAAGTCTTACTGAGAACTCAAATTAAGCATTAATAAATATATAAGTAATTAGGTCGAAAATCATATAATACATTTACAGAATAAAATTTAAATAAAAATTGTTTAAGATTAAACGAAAAAATTATTTTAAAATATTTATATAATAATCAATGAGAGCTCATTTAGTATTAATAATAATAATATTATACGGTTGTGAAATGTACATAAATATGTATTGCATTATATTGTTTTGTATTGTCTTTCATTTTATTTTTTTTATTATTTACGCTCATACATTAAAATGAACGAATTACTTAATCACCATTAACGGAAAAGGAAATTTATATTAATGCAGTGAAATCATATTTATATATTTTTTCAAAATGCTCTCTGTTCTTTAGTCAGTTAGGGAGTCAATTACCACAACGGTGTTATAAAACTGTGGCTGTTACTCTGCCATGGCAGCTATTCATTAACACGTGATTGGGTTTTTTTGTTTTTGTTTTATTGCCACTGAATATATTTATGTTGCCTTTTATTCTTGTTCCTTTGCAGGCGATTTTTGCGTTGTAACAGCCATTTTATTAAAGGTACGAGGTGGTTTGAAAATTGTGCAACATTTATACCAGTTTCACAATCTGCCTTTATAAAATAAAAAAAAAATGTGTTCGAAAATGTTTTTATTATATTTTTATTTGTATCTACGATATTAATATAGCTGCTTTATAAAATTTCCACCTCACGACTATTTGTGACCAGTTACTGTTTGAGTAATTGATTGAGTAAGTAAACTTAAAGTGCATATAAATTTTGGTTTCTAAAAGACATGATTGCATTTTCGTAGCATCATTATTTGTGCAATTTTTCCGGTAATACAAATTGTTTTTTATTTGCAGTTGTTTACCTTTGGCGATTAAAAAAAATATCAATATACTGCATAGTGACATTTTTTGCATTGTACCAGCAAAAAGGAATTTTTTTTATATAAAAAACTTATAAAATGCATTTACATTGAAGTTAGTAATTTACTACTACTAACCACATCAATAAACGACGTTAAAAAATTCTTAGAAATAAAAAGAAAGATCTGAAAATCTTCAAGCGAAGCCGGTGTTGGTCATATCACAGAAAAGAAAATCTTTTATATGTGAGCGAAGCCGGTGTTGGTCATACCATGAGGACAAGATGTTTGCGCCCGGCCGGAGGCCGGCTACGCTGAAAATCTCTAGTAAGCGACGCCAAAACTAAGAGCTGCCCGAAAAACTTTCCTATAAAAAAAATTGTTTTTATTTTTTTTACTATTTCCCTTTTAATAATACTCACCTCAATAATACCCATATTGCCTCATTCCACCAAAAAATACACGATATATTTCATATTGTGCATACAAACTTTAGAAGCCCGTAACTTGGAAAAGAAGGGTCAGCCTTAATTTGCCACTTTACATTTTTTGTTTAAAATAAAATTTTAATTTTTTAAGTTGCGTCAATGTTAACTCAGCAATTTCGCAAAAGATAACAAACTCTTACAATAATACTTTTTTTACAGGGTTGTAAAAAAACTATTTGTGTGTTCATAACAAAAATGTAAATAAAATTTGACAAAAAAAAAAAGACTTTTTTTTAAATGGCACAATTCGTCAATTTTTCATAAATTTTAAAACAAAAATTTGCAAAAAAAACTAAGTTGGCAGAATCAGATTTACAGGTTGTCATATTCGCCAGTTTAAAAGTTAAGGAGCTACACTTAAAACATATAGTGATGGTTTTTTAGTTATAAAAGCAAAGCTAAAAGTGGTGCATCATAGCGACTAACTCTAGTCGATAGAGTTTAAAAATTCGAATCGATCATGGTATATCTCGTTTGTCAAAAGGCTGTACGAAAAAAGTTATAAGCCAGCAAACTTTTGAATTGTAAAATAAAAATTGCTAAAAAATATAAGTTAAGTTTTTCCCTTATATCCTGGAAAGTAATCCGCGTGCACATATACCGCTATATACGATCAAAAGATGATAAAAAGAAGAATCGATCGTGGTATAGTTTTTTTTTTCTAAAGTTAATTAACAATATAATTAAAACTAATTTCTCACTTTCATTGACCACATATTCTTTTTACTTTTAAAAATTATAATAAAATTTTTAGGGCTTTGCTATTTTTTTTTTTTTTTTGTAAGACTGAAATTTTTAATAGCTCAATGAAAATTGGGGGTCCAAAGATATCTTTGCTAATGACCTCTAAAAGTTCTTAGTAAAGTAAGTTAGCTAACCGTTACTAAAAAGTAAGATAAAACGATAACAAGTGAATTTTATAAAAGCAATTTTACATATAAAGAAAATTAAAATTGGAAAAAAAACTATCCTAAAATATTATAAAACTTTTGATTCACTTTTTTTTTAATTTCAATCTTGCAACTTTATAATAATACATATGTATATTTTTATATTCATCTATTCCATCTCTCTTGATAGGAATGCATGGAAAATCATTAATTTCTATTTTTTTAACCACTTTTTTTCTTAGTACAAAGTTCCTATTTTATGCAACTCTAATCACGACGATTAGATACAAGGCGAATTCGAGGGCGAATTGAAACATGTTTGCCAGTATACAGTGTTGCAACAAGGCGAATTTAAACGGTTGGTTACCACTTTGCAAGTAGTAATATAATAATTTGGTATAATTTCTATACTATTTTACTAATTGTTGAAAACTTAAAAAGAGAAACATTTTGCAAAAATTATATAATGATTTACTTAGTGAGACTTGTTTTTCCAAAGTTGATAAATGTAATAATATATATTTTAAATCAATATATTGTTACAATATTTTTACGTGAAATATTATACAATTTTTCACGGAATAAAAAATAAGTAGAACCTATGTATATGCAATACAAAATTATGAACTGAGAAGTAATTAAATTTCTGCCACTTTTTACACACTTGACTATATTAATGTGGAAAGAGTATATATAAATTAATCATTCTGCTTATAATTTATACAATATTCACTTCCGACCTTCGTAACTTTATTAAACGGTACCCATTCGCACTGTTTTTGTGCGAAATTTTTACGACGCATAACAAAATTTATAGAATTTTCTCAAAAAGTAAAAATTGTATAATTTCAAGTTATTATTAACTTGTTAATGAAATGCGATATGCAAGAAAGAACTTTTGTTTTTAATATGACAATCAATTTTTCAATCGTCTATTCAACAAATATTTTATGCAAATATATTTTTTTAATAATAAAATGTAATATGCATATCTTTATTACAAATAATTTTATAAAGAATTCATGGTAGCATGAAGAGTCACAGACAATTTAAATTAAATTTTTAATTAAAAAATATAATATAAAGTATTCTTTTTAATTTTATTGTTATTTGCTTTTTTGTAAGAGTTTGCTAAAATTCCATAGTTGTTGATGTTAACAAACATTTTGCAAGTAATTTGTTTTATTAATGGTATTTAAAAAATCTACTAAACTTTAGAGCCTAAATTGTAGTGTGCACATTTTCACGTAAGTATTTTTCCAATATCCACCGAGAATGAAATGTAGCTTCCTGATAAATCTTTGAGATGGCCGACAAAATCGATTTTTTTTTTGTTTTGGTGAGCAACTTATTTTCGTTGGTAGGACCGAGGGATCACCTTTACCTGTAAGACAATGTAGGTCAATGGGACCCATTACAATTTGAATAATCATGAAGACATTATTTTTAAAGTCTAAATTTGTTTGAGTTATAATCGGCGCCATTTAAAGATTTAGGTAAGTATTTTTGTTGTTGTAATAATAAAGCACAATTCATTCTTCATATTTGAGCATCTGTAGCTGCATATAAGACAATCAGTCATTAGGGCCTGTTTATGTAAATGTTAAGAAATTTTATGATCTTATTTAAAAAAATATAGTGTAAAATCAATTTGCCTCCATACAAAATACGTTAAAAACAATTCTTTCACATCTACCAAAACATGAAACAATAATTGATCCCGTTAACTGCCGCCACGGTTGGCTCCGCAATGGTTTTTAAATCGAATTTAATTTTTTTTATGGTTATTGGGATGTATATTTATTAACGTCTTTTTTAATTTATGCAGTAGTGTTTGATTCATGAAAAGTTTATTAAAACTGCGGCAGCCCCCAAAAACTCTTGACCATATGGCAACACAGTGAATGGACTAACGGTATTTTACGGCGAGTTAATTCCTTAAAAGAACTCAATGTATAAGCATGTGTGCAGGGTTCCCAGATTTATTTCAAGTGGTATCACCAATTAGGTAAATTTTATCTCCACAATTCCCCAAAAACCAATTTAAGTATCTCCAAAAATCCTGAGTACAAATAACACTATTTACTATTAAATTTAATTTAACTTATAAAGTTGATGAACAAAATCGAAAAGTTCTGAATAAAAATCGTTTATCTCATTCACTAAAGCAATTTTTTGATACAGATTCTTGGGTTGAAACATTTAAAGCATTTCTAAAATGGATGTGGCATTTTAACACACTTTATTTTTTAACACTTGTTTATTATTTTAATTTTATATTCAATGTTTAAAAGTTATTTTCTTTTCACCACTGGCAACGATGCCGGCACTTTTCAAATTTGAAAATTAAACTAATCATTTGTAAATGCTTCTAACTCATCGTATGCAAACAGTAGAATTCCACATTTTCAAATTTATTATGTATATTTTATGTACGAATTTGAAGTTAAAAAAATTCTGACATCAGTTATCATCATTCATGGTTATTCGAAGCAAACAATTTAAAAATATTACAAGCAAAAGACAGTTTGGCCATCACGGTTAATCACCGGTTAACCGTATTACGAATAATCGAGGCCCGAATGCATTATAATTTTTAGCAATGGAAATTTGTACGTAGTAAAAATAATAAAATTTATTTAATAATAGTAAAAGTACAATAACTATTAAAAAAATTCCAAAACGCAAAATATATCAATTACCAAACTTAAATTTTCATCCCAATTTTGAAAATAAAATCTCAAAATCTGACAACCCTGCATGTATATACATAGATATGCTTGCAAGTTTCATTGCGTGCAGTATTGCCAGAAGTGAAGATTTTTCTGCATTTTGCAGAATTAAAGCTCTGAAATTGCCAAAAACTGGATTTGAAGATTTCTGGCCTTTAATCCCAGATTTTTACAGTAGATTAAAAAACATTTATGCAGTTGAAATAATTAAAGGCAAAAGTCTTGACCAATGCATTACACAAAAAATTAGGTGGTTGTATTAAGTTTTATATTGGAGTATTGAATCATGTTTTAAAAAGAAGTACTTTCGATTATAAAATGAAATCGCTAGACGTAGTTAGTCTGAATTTAATAATAATCGGTGCAACAAAATCAGTTCGGACTTTGCTAAAAACAAGTGGAGCTTGGGCTAGGAGTTAAGCGAAATTAAATTTTAGAAATATACTAAAAAAACAGGTATAAATTAAATATTCTGCTGTGCTGAATCTTGTTTACCATATGTGTAAATCAAGTTTTTTCTTAAAGATATCTTTAAAGGCTTTTAAGTGATACCTATATTGAAATCTTAAAAAAGATGGTGGACAATCATACTTTTCTATGAAAATTTCAGAGGAACATAACTCAAAAAATATGGGTGAGCAAAAATTTTTTCACTTGATGTTTATTTTTTAATTCTCCATTGCCTTAAATATTAGTTTTTTGATTGAAGTTACTTCACTAAACTAGATTTGTTAAAAATGGTATGGAAAGGTTAAAGGCAAGTGTGACAATTTTCCCGCTATATATAGCAAATTTTTCGAAACTATGTCTGATCAATTATATCTTTATAAGTATTCATAACACTTTCAATATTCTCATTTATGTCAAGAGAATAATTAGTGAGGTAAATTTAAATAAAACGAAGCTTTGCAATCGCTTATAAAATTCAGCTTTAGTAGGAATATTGCTTAAAAAGATTATTTAAAATATAAAAATTTCTGTTTCGACGAACTTATATCTACAGATTTATTTAGAATGAAGTCAACTTATATTTATAAAAAAAGTAATAGACATTTTTATTAATTTTATGTAAAAATTATAATGACAAATTACTATTTTTATATATGTACGTATGTAAATTTAACATAATTCATTTATTCTATAATCAAATACTACTTAAATGGAAGTTTTTTTTTATATATAAAGGACATATTGCAGAGAAAAAACTGTTTGAAAAATGCATTTGAAGATTTTTAATATAAGGTACAGATTTTTTTAAGTAATATTTATTTGGAAGTAATATTTTTGGATTTTACACAGATAAGTTTGCGTGTTATTTTAAGTTCCAAACTGTTAGTGGAAACTTTGTATGTATAAAAGCTCAATATTCTTTCAATCGTATATTTTTTGTACCAAGCATTAGATAAAATATTCCGAGATTTTTACAGCGGGTACATTTAAATAATATACTTCGATTTTTTGCAAAGAGTTAAAATTTGAGTTCATGCAGCAGTTAATAAAGTTAGCTGTCACTACGGTCGCGTTTTATTTAATAATGTTTTGTGTCCGCAATGTGTTTTAAATTGATATCAATTTTTTATAATTATTGGGTTGTATGATAATTAACTCCTTTTTTTTAATCAAGAAAAGTTTACTAAAACTATGGCAGTACACAAAAACTTTTGACTATATGGCAACACAGTGAATAGACTAACGGTATTTTGCGGCGAGTTTTTAAAAGATCTGTTATGTATGTATATACATACATGCAAGGTTTATTGCGCGTCATTTTGAGTTTCAAGCTGATACTGGAAAGTTGGCAAGTATAAATGTTAAATGAATATAAAAATTTATTATTGTAAAAATATAAAAATTTATTATTGTAAAAATAAAAAAATTTATTATTGTAAAAATAACACACGGAAGGACAAACTTTTTAGGCATGTTCTGAATTTCACACGAAAAAAATTTTATAGCAACGATGCTTTGAAAATTTTGTGTGAAATTCAGTTTTTGTAGTGAAAGGTACATTAAAATATTCAACATTTTTCAATTTACTTTATTCGTGCTTGATTCCTTCAAATATAAATATTTCATAATATTCTCATGAAATATGTATTTATTATTTTAAACTAAAAAATGAAATGTAAGTTTAAAATAATAAATATTTCACGAGAATATCATGAAATATTTATATTTGAAAGAATCAAGCACGAATAAAGTAAATTGAAAAATGTTGAATATTTTAATGTACCTTTCACTACAAAAACTGAATTTCACACAAAATTTTCAAAGCATCGTTGCTATAAAATTTTTTTCGTGTGAAATTCAGAACATGCCTGAAGAGTTTGTCCTCCAGTGTGTTATTTTTACAATAGCCATTTCCGACTCTATAAAGTATGCATTCTGGCTTTTTATGTATAGCAAAGTCGATTAAGCGATATCCGTCAGTCCGTTCGTCTTAGTTTTATAAAAAACTATCTGAAATAGTGTCGAAAGAGGTGCTATTGGATATCAGCATGATCGATCCATGTTCTTCAAAACAGCAGGCGAAACACCACGCCTACCTCTTCTTTTTTTCATGTCATTTGGAACAAGTATTTCTAATCAAAAAAGAATGTGATGGAATGTGTAAAGAATGTAATACAAATTGTCTTCTACATGTGAGGCATGTTTTCTTCATCCGTGATTTTCATGTCATTGATCAAACGATGGTCACAGTTCTCATAAGGAACAATACATTATAAAATGATTTCGTTTACTATCTTTATGACTTTATTTAAATATAATTCATAGTTATTAGTCGTATATTATTCAACAGCATTTATTGATTTGTCTACCAACAAATATGTCAATCTAACCTGTGTCTATATTCTATTTTCTAGTTTTTATCATATTCAAATTAAAGTAGTGAAAAAGTCACTAATTGAACAAGTCCTTGGTAAAAACATTTAATGTCGGATTTAACATCCTTTACAAAACTTCAACAGGTAAGTACGTAGAAAATAATCACCCCTACCATGAATAAAAAGTGAAATTTTTGTTCACGTGGAATTCTTATTTCGACCCGAACTGAAAATTGGTGTCGGGAATTCCACGTGAACAATTTTTCCACAACTTAAATAGTATTATCATTGCATTTGCAAAAATGAAAAAAATGCTTAAATCTAGTTTACGGACGCAGATTAAAACTAAAAAAAATTGTAAGGTGAACAATTTGGGGCTGGCAAAAAGAGGAACAACTGTAGCTTACGGGCACCGCTCCAAAATAAAAAAGTTGCCTACAGGCTGCGAAATACAATTGTAAGAAAAAAATGTAAATTGAAAAAATTGGCGGCAAGCCTTAGTTTCGGAGTTACGAGCCTCCGAAGTGCTTGTATCTAATAGGGCATATATCGAATATTCGATAGTAGAATGGGAAAATATGGACATCATTGGAAAGGGAATCTCTATTAAATAGGAAAAAATAAAATAAAAAAATTAGGTAAGGCTCCAAAAAACGATTTTTTCCATATAAACATAACTTTACTCAAAAACGAAAGAATTTTCTACTCAATAATATAACAGCAGCTTCGCTTTCTAAAGGTTTCCTGCGTAACCGGCCTTTGCCCGGGTGAAAGGATTTTCTCTATGGTATTTAAAAACAGCGGCTTCGCTTTCTGAAGGTTTCATGAATTATTCCGAATAACTTAATTTATTTTGTAAAAAAAATGTTTTTCCTTTCCAGATTTTTTTATTTTTATTTAATTTTTCCTGCTTAATTAAATAGGCTCTAAAATTCCCTTTCCAATTATACCTATATTGTCCCATTCCACCATCAACTACTCGATATATGCGATATTAAATATAAAAATTTCGGAGAGCCCTAACTCCGAAACTAAGGGTTGCCGCCAAATTTTTACTTAACACTTTTTGCTTAAAATAGCATTTTGCATCCTGTAGGCAACTTTTTTTTATTTTTGAGCGGTGCCCGTAAACTAGATTTAAGCCAAAACTAATATATAGGGCGATAGAGAATTAAAAAATAAGATTAAAACATCAACTGAAAAAATTGGCGCTCACACATATTTTCCGAGTTACGAGCTCTGAAATTTAAAATTTTTTTACAACATCAAAGTGGGTGTGATCTTGAAACTTTTGGAGATATCTTTAAGGAAAAAATGCTTAACCCATTAAGAGCCGATGGCCTTTTTATGTAAAATAATATACATATATGAAGTACCAAATTTTTCATTTTTTATAAAAATACCCGCAGTTTTATAAGAACAGTTATGAGACCCATAACTCGGAAAATAAGGGCGACCGCCAATTTTTTTTATTTAACATTTTCTTATTTTTATTCTCTATCACCCTGTATTATTTTCTTTTTGATTGGTAAAGCTTCACTAAACTAAACTTGTTCCCTATGTCACCCCAATATTTGCTTTTTTGATTGAATTACTTTACTGAACTAGATTTACATAGATGGTGAAGGGTATTTAAGATTCGGCATAGACGAATATGACACTCATACTTGTTATACCTATCACTAAAAAATTTTAATCTTTAGATTTTACAATGTTTACGCTGGTGAAGTTTGAAAATGGAGACTTTTATGTCACGGAAAGCAGACACGTGAAGGAAGAAATTTATGACGAGTGTTACATAGTAAAATACAGAGGTTCCAGATATAAAGCAAGCCTCTATTTAAAAAGTGGTAAGTTTTCATGCTTTTTTATTATTCGTATTTTATATTGTATGTGCACATCTATCAATACGAAGTTGCCTGCCTCTAATTTTTTCATGTCAATCAGAATAATAGAGTAACTCCAATCAAAAAAGTAAAAATATGGGGCGATAGAAGAATAAAAAAATGAGAAAAAACATCAAGTGCAAAATGGGCGCTCACCCATATTTTTCAAGATGCGGGGCTCCGAAATTCTCAAACTTTTTTAAATATCAATATCTTTGGATATTATTTTAAAGCTATTCAAGTGATCTTTAAGGGGATACTTAAAAAAAGAACTGCTTAATCTAATAATAGCCGATGTCATTTTTATGTACTATATATTTATATATATGCAGTACAAAAATTTTTTTAATTCTCTGTCATACCAATATTTACTTTTTTGATTAGAGTTACCTTACCAAACTTTATTCACATACATAGATAGTAAAAGATCAGTGAATTGAATTTCATTTCCAATTAGTTATAATAAATAGTTTTTAATATTAAAAATAAAATTAAAAATTGTAACTACAACGGCAATCGATAAAAGATAGGCCCATCTAAGTTAATTAGCATTAAATCTGGGGGACCCTTTAGTTTTTAGATTTATTTTTTATTACTTTTTGCTATTGGGAGCTATAGTAATAAGCAGTCATTTTAAATTTTACAGAAGTGTTCAGAATACACGTAAAAAACATGATGCTGTATTGGGACATTCTTTAATTTTTAAGATTATGAACTGTTTTTAAAACAGGACCAATCTCTAAGCATAGTCTATCACATTACCAACAATTTTTAAAATAGGTTCAGATTTAAGTCGAATTGATAACCTCCTTTTTTAACCGACTTCAAAAAAAGAAGGAGGTTATATAATTCGACTGAATCTTGCATTTTTATGTTTGTGCCTGCAGAACTCGGTCGATTTTGAAAATTTTTGGTAATATGATAGGTTATTTCTTCAGATTGGTCCCGTTTAAAAAACAGTTTATAATCTTAAACCCTAAAGGGTTTTCCCATACAACATACATATTTTTACGTGTATTATGAATTGTAAAGGGCACTTCTGTAAAATTTAAAATGACTGCGTATTACTATAGCTCCCAATAACAAAAAGTATTACAAAAATAAATCTAAAAATAAAAGGGTGCCCCCCATAATTGATGTAAATATACTTATATATGCCTATCTTTTGCGCCGTTATAGACAAACGCTTGCAAATTGGACAGAATGTCGATTGCTTTGGTAGTTATAGTAACAAG
The DNA here is from genome assembly GCA_916610165.2 of Gymnosoma rotundatum. NCBI lineage: Eukaryota > Metazoa > Arthropoda > Insecta > Diptera > Tachinidae > Gymnosoma > Gymnosoma rotundatum. Next base: position 64,789,527 of record OU744336.1, read on the forward strand.
TTTTAATATAAAAAATTATAAATTAAAGGGTGCGCCAATAGTTCATATAATTTGATGTATATGGCTTGAAATTTACAACGAATCTGATTGCTAAATCTACTACAACAGCATGTATATAATTTGAAAATAAATATTGCTAAACTATTGAAAAGTTGAACAAGTATAAAGTTTGAAGGTATAAATAAGGGTGTCCAAATAGTTAATATAATCTAATTTATGTGCCCATACTCTTGAACCGTTATAGGCAGTCAGACGAAATCTGTTTTAAAGACAGTTTTTTTTCAAGAATTATTTGAAGTCGTTTGAAAAGAGAACATATTAATTTGAATTTGTGTATAATTTTGTTGTTGTATCAAAGTTTATTTTAAATTAAATTCGTAACAAAAAATCATAAAATCAAAAATGTTTTATAAAAAAACACAGCAAACATTCAGTAACTATTTTTTCTTTAATTTTTCTACATAAGGGATCCATCAGGAACCTTTCATATGTGTTTGAAAGATTCAATGAAAAATTAAAAATTTAATACAATTTTTATTAATAAGCAATGTGCACATGCAAATATGAAAATTTATTATTCGGAATCTTTTTGATTTTAATTTATTTTAATCGTGCATGTGCACATTGTTATTAATAAAAATTGCTTTTTATTTTTTCATTGAATCTTTCAAATACATATGAGTGGTTCTGGATGGGATCCCTTATGTATAGACCTGAGTAGTTACTAAACGAACTAGTTCAATTAAACTAATCCCTTGGAACTAAATGAACTGGTTCAAATTTTTACGTCCACCTATTTTAAAATTGAACTATACTTTGTGTTTAAACTGCTACATGATGGTTTAAATTGCACGTATCAAGGCAAACTAATTATAATGGTGAAAGGCCAATGCAAGCGGCATGCGGCAACAGTATTACCTATTTGAAAAAAATTGTTAACAAAAATACTCATACAAAATTTTTAATACGTTGCATTTAATTTAACTTGGCAATGCAAAGCAATAGGTCTTTTTTATATATGTATATATTTTCGATATTTCGCCACTGCATCATCAGGAAAACATATATATAAAAAATAAAGAAGACCTATTGTTTAAAAATAAAATATAATGTTTTGTATATTTTACACAAGTTTCTACTACAAGAAGCCACTTTCATTTGCCTATGAAAAATAAATTCAAGCTGCAAAAAGAACAGCTGATTTCCGCCAATGTCCACATTGGCCTTTTACTGTAAGGTGCAGCGCGACGACAAATAATAAAACAACGATTAGTGCCAAAAAAAAACATGTAACAACAAAAAGAATATTAAGAGAAAACGTTGACGCAGCCATCAATATATTATTGTGTACATTTTATTTGTAGATTTCAACGCAAAATTTTATTTAAGTGCTGTTTCTGTATTACAGGCGATCAACTCGTCTGAAATTTTTATATGAAAAGCACTCACTTTTTTGAGTTTTTTCCATATACATTTTTCAGACGAGTTGATCGCCTGTAATATAGAAACAGCACATTAAACAATTAAAACACACTTCGCACAGCACTTTAATATAAAATTTAAATAAATTTTACCTCATTAATGAAACAAATTTATAGTGAAATGCCAATGTAAGCGGCAAGTGAACGCGGGCGGCAATCAGCTGTTTTTTTTTTGCCTATTTATATAGGCAAATGAACGCGGCTTCTTAAAGTAGAAACTTGTGAATAATAAATAAAGCATTTTTAGTTTTTTGACGCAGAAATAAATAAATTTAATTGCTAAGAACTTTAAAAGGAAAAATAAATAAAATGAACAACGATTTAGTGAAAAAAAGACACAAAAAGAAGGCTATGGATGATTTGATAAATAAAGCGGCAAAACGAAACATAATAAAAATTTTGTACGAGTATTTTTATTAAAGTATTTTCAAATAGGTATTACTTGTGGCGCTTGCATTGGCCTTTCACCATTAAGCCTGTGTTGCTTGTAAATTAGAATAGATTTTGCTGCAGCAGTTGCAAGTCAAACAATGTTGCCAGCCCCATAAGCTTCATTAGTAATTAATTTTTGTGTAGATTTGAACAAAACTGTGAAAGAATATTTGTAGTAAACTTGAACTAAACGAGCTTTTAACAAAAAAGATAAATTGAACTAAAAATTAAACTAAATCATTTTTAAACTTTGAACTAAAATGAACTAGATGGCAGAAAAATAAAGATAGTTACTGAATGTTTGCTGTGTTTTTGTATAAAACATTTTTGAGTTGTTATTGTCTTTTTGTCTTATGTATTCAATGGAGTTCTAATTTAATCAATTTGGTTTTTGATATAAAACTTTTTTTAAGTTTTCTATACAAAATTGTGTAAAATCCACTGATGACCTATATGAGCAGTATTGAAATGGCGATATGGATATGCTTTCCCCGCAGTAAGAGATTTCAATTTGTAGTTTTAAATAAAAAATATTTTATGAGTATATCATGAAATATTTCGATTTGAAGGAATCAAGCACGATTAAAGTAAATTATGAATAAATAAATAAAGGTATCCCAATGTATGAAATTAATTTTTAATAGCTACTAAATTAATTAGTGTGGCTAAAGTAATTTCGAAATACATATTACTCATATTCTTATTTACCAAATTGCTTGTTTAAATAGATGCTGTTTACAAGATAGATAGGTGCGAAGAATGCTGATGACGGACTTAGTGATTTAATAAATGCCGCGATAAATCTGCTTGTGTCGGCTAATTTTTCCTGTTTTCTTTAAAAAACAACCGTATATATTTGTAATTTTTTTGATAAAATTAACAAATTAACATAGGAACATGAACAAAAGCCAAACTAATAAGTTTATCTATGTATATAAAAATGGTGTAAAAAGTTTATAGTAATTCATAAAATGAGAACGGCTAGGCCGATTTCTGTAAAATTTTTTGTCAGTTAATCGAATTTTTGAGGAGAAGGTCCTTGTGGAAGAAAATTTTCGAAAATCCCTCCAGAAAAATTGGAGAACTCGAGTTTTTGTCTGAAATTTGGGGTGAAATTATTCCTTAATCAAATCAGAAAATAGAAAGTTCTTAGTGTAAATCATGGAAAATTTGGGAAAATTGGAAAAATCGAAAATTGATTTTTTTTATGAAATTCATCAAATCGCTCTACTAATTCCATTAAATAAATCACATTGAAGATTTAAATATTTGTGTTGTATTATTACTCTAAAGTTTGTCTAAAGGCTCAAAAATAGGGCGAGGCGAAGTTCGCCGGGTCCGCTAGTTTGTTATGAAAACAAAAACAGTTTAATATTGGAATAAATTTTTGAAAGATGTACAACATTACCTTGGGGTATATAAAAAGACAAACAAAAAAAAACTCAATGCAAAATTAATCCTGAAGTTTAAAACGATTTTAATTAAAATTGTGTTTTTTGTTGTATTATATTATGCTTCCATCTAATAAAAATAAGATTTTAAAAACTCAGTTAAAAATAATTTAAGTCTACCAATTCTAGCTGTTATTTTAAACAGAAGTAGTTCCGTAGTGACTGAGACAGCTAAATGCAGTAACAGAATTAATATTTTTAAGTCCTAAAGAATACGTTTATGATTTCAATACATTCTGTAACTTTATAAACGACATCTCAATACTTCATTCAAACCTAAATCAATTTGAAATCAACTAAGAATAAATAAAAAATGGAATTTTTTATCCAAACATAATTTGTAATGTAAACGTTACTTAAAGTTTAATTAAAAACCCGATAATTACTATGTTTAACGGTTATAATAAAAATCTAATTCAATTTAGATACTTAATATAAACACATTTTTAAAATAAATGGCTGATAATACAATCGTACATTTTAAAACTTTAATCTGTGACGACTTTTTGCCGATAATTTATAATTCTCATGACGATTTATTTTTGAATTTTAGACGATTTTTCTAGAAAAAATTTCCTGGTAATCACCCAAAGATTTGTAAGCTCATTCAACATTTTACAAAATTATTTTAAACTAAAAAATTAAATTGAAATAGCTTATGAACTAGTTAATGAACTAAATGGTACAAGTGTACTTATGTAGACAAATGACAGAAAAATAAAAATAGTTACTAAATGTTACTAAATTAGTTGCTGCGTTTATGTATAAACCATTTTTGAGTTCTTATTGTCTTTTTGTCTTATTGATTCCACGGAGTTCTCATTTAATCAATTTGGTTTTTGATATAAGACTTTCAAGTTTTCTATACAAAATTTGATGAGCTACATGAGCAGTAGTGAAATGGCCATATGGATATACTTTCCCCGCAGTAATACCTTACATTTTTTAGTTTAGTTTTAAATAAAAAATATTTCATGAGAATATCATGAAATATTTAGATTTGAAGGAATCAAGCACGATTAAAGTAAATTAAAATCAAAAAGATTCCGAATAATAATATTTGTTGTTGATTTAAAATAAATAAAACAAAATTAACCATTTTTTAGCTCAATTAAGTACTACATCTGCTGGTTTTTGATTATCTTCAAAAAAAGCTCCATTAATAATGCAGTCATTTTTTATCATCATTTAAAAACTTAACTAATTTACTTTATTCGTGCTTGATTTCTTTATATATAAATATTTCATGATATTCTCATGAAATATTTATTATTTTAAACTAAACTACAACATGAAATGTATTACTGCGAGGAAAGCATATCCATATGGCCATTTCACAACTGCTTAAATAGCTCATCAGTGGATTTTACCGAAATTTCATGAGAATATCATGAAATATTTATATTTGAAGGAATCAAGCACGAATAAAGCAAATTAAATGAATTTTAAAAGATTCCGAATAATAAATTTCCATTTTGTTAAAAACTTAACATTTGACTCTCGGTTTTTTAGTTCTTCTCATAAGGTATCATTCTTCTTTTTAAGTGATTTAATTTCTGTTTTGTTTTTTATTTCACATTCTTTAACAAGTTGTCAAACTGTGAAGACATAAATTGCATTGCTTTATTTATTTCTCCCAGCTGATTTATTTTAGTTGTAGTTTCTGTGAGATCACCTACACTTCTACAAACATTTTACTTTGATCCACAAAAGTGGCATATATACGCAAGAGAGGAGTTTTCTTAGTAAAAGTTCATATTGTTTTTTATCCAGTTTACTGTTTTGAGAGTGTAGAGATTTTAATCATGCATTACATTGAAGAGCCTCTTAGTTGTCCAACACTAAAATATACAAATATGTCTCAAAACGCAAATACGAAAACATATTTGCAAAATTGCTACAAATAAAAAAAACGTATTTATAAATATGTTATCATAATTTTATTTTCACTAATTCGTGAAAATATGGTGTGACAGTGGGTAACGTTGTGGCTTTACTTTTCAGATAACAAGAAGTTTTTACTCGAAAGAAAAAAAAAATATGAAGAAATGGTCAATTCGCCTACAACTTCACCTCTGAAGAAAGAAACCTCAGTACGCGAAAACCTACTTCCACTCAACGTTACAAGTCCGGCGTGCAGTACGTCCCAACTTTCAGTCTTAAAAGAAAATACTCTTCCTTTCCACAGTTTAAGGTCGCGATCTAAAAAAGGTAAAGCCTATTCGGATAAACTAGAAAGAAATCAAGCAATAGCAAAACAATTAAACTCTGAAATAATATCTCTTTCGAGCTGCTCTCAAGTACCGGCTTTCCTTAATATGTCATCCGCTAACTTGCCGCCTAAATCTGTTTCCATTACGTCAAATTCCAACCACGACAAAAAAAGCGACAGAAAACAGTATTTAGTTTCTGAAGTCAATCAACCAGAACTAGACTTAAACCTACCGCTATCGTATCTTGGCTTAACCAAATTAAAGACAAGTAATTCTACTTCATCCATTAAATCTTCTTTAACAAATACCAATTCAAATTGTTCTGCCTTTGTAACACCTGGACCGGATTTTAAGAAATCGCTGTCTCATACTGGGTCCTTAACAATATTAAAAACATCTCATTCTGCTCTATCCATTGAATCTGCATCACGCAATAATAAAAGTTTTTCTTCAACAACTAAAATTAACGAGTCCCCCGTAAATACTAGTTGTTCTGCTTTAGTAACGCCTTGCGTTTCAGAAGACGTTCAAACTGAACCGGATTTAAAGAAATCGGTGTCTCATACTGGGTCCTTAAAAATATTAGACACATCTAATTCTACTTTATCCATTGAATCTGCATCACGCAATAGTAAAAGTTTTTATTCAACAACTAAAATTAACGAGTCACCCGCAAATACTAGTTGTTCTGCTTTAGTAACACCTGGCGTTTCAGAAGACATTCAAGCTGAACCGGATTTAAAGAAATCGCTGTCTCATAGTGGGTCCTTAACCATCTTTAAAACATCTCATTCTACTCTATCCATTGAATCTGCATCACGCAATAGGAAAAGTTTTTCTTCAACAACTAAAATTAACAAGTCCCCCGTAAATACTAGTTGTTCTGCTTTAGTAACGCCTTGCGTTTTAGAAGACATTCAAGCTGAACCGGATTTAAAGAAATCGATGTCTCATACTGGGTCCTTAAAAATATTAGAAACATCTAATTCTACTTTATCCATTGAATCTGCATCACGCAATAGTAAAAGTTTTTATTCAACAACTAAAATTAACGAGTCACCCGCAAATACTACTTGTTCTGCTTTAGTAACACCTGGCGTTTCAGAAGACAATCAAGCTGAACCGGATTTTAAGAAATCGCTGCCTAACACTAGCTCCTTAGCCAAGTTAAATACGTCTCATTCTCCTCAATTCGTTAAATCTGCATCCTACAACAGTTTTTCTACACCAACTAATACTAACGATTTTCCTTCAAATACTAATTCGAGTTTTTACACTTCAGTAATACATAATAATTCACAAGCAAATCAAGCTGCATCCTTCAATAGTCAAAGTTTTTTCTCACCAGCTAATATTAACGTTTCACATACAAATACCAGTTCGAGTTGTTCCTCTATAGTAACATATGACGTTTTAAAATCGAATCCAGCTGAAATAGATTTGAATAAATCGCTGTCTCATTCTGGCTCCTTAACCAAAACAAATTCATATAATTCCACTCCATCTATTAAATCTGCATCCTACAATAGTACAATTTTTTCTTCACCCAATAATGTTAACGTTTCCTCTACAAATATCAATTCGAGCGATTCCATCATAACACCTGAAGTTTCAGAATCTTCCGACACAACAAGCAGAAGAAAGTGTAAACCCTTTCAAAATATCAAAACTAGTGACATTGTTAATTCCAAAGTAGTTTCGCTTTCCATGTCAAATACACCTTCAGGTATATTACGATCTATTCAGGAAAAAAACCTTATAAATTTTTCAACTGATGAAGTATTTTCCGAAACCCTTTCAAGTGTAAAATACTCTTCAATACCACTATCTTCCACCGCAAAAAGCAGCCTGCTTAATAGCACACAAAATACGTCAAACAATACAACCTCTGAATATTTTCCACAGTCATCAGAAATAAATAATTGCGATTCCACACAAAATACTTCTGCAAGAGATCAGAGTATTGAGATAATTGAAAACCCCTTAAATTTATGCAATGTTAAGGTGCAGCATAAAAGTCGTGTTTCAAAAAAACACTTCTGCATTTTTTGCCATACCCTGCAGACAAAAATATCTAGGCATTTTTATTTAAAACACAATTCCGAAATTCAAATTAAAGAAGCGTTAAAATTTCCGATGAAATCAAAAGAAAGAACAAAAATTATAGAGGAATTAAGAAAAAAAGGGGATTTTTTACATAACACCAGTAAGGAGCATAACAGCGGTGTTCTTATTGTTAGTAGAAGACAGCGGGCTGAACAGCAAAATACTCCGGATGATTACCTCTGCTGTAAACAATGCAAAGGTTTTTTTTCAAAAAATACGTTACGCATACACGTGAACAAGTGTAACAAGGCTAAACAGAAATTTGTAAGAGATAATTTTAAAAATAGTAGAGCACTTAGCCAAAATATTCATAAGTCTGCAAATAATACACTTAGAACGAAAGTTTTTCCGGTCTTGCGAAATGACAGCGTTTCTAAAGTCCTGCGTTACGACGAATTGGTAATAAAATACGCAAATAAGCTAACAGAGAAATACACATTGGATCATCAACATGATTTGATAAGGTCAGAACTAAGGCTTTTAGGACGCTTTTTAAATGAAGTCAAGTCGCTTGATAGCAGGATTAGGGAACTAAAAGACATTTTTAAACCATACTTATTTGATGCCTGTGTTGAATCTTTACGTAAAACTGCCAAATGGGATGATAAATTAAAATGGTTCCGAACACCAGCTGTTGCACAACATTTAACCACCCTTATAAAGAAATGTGGAAAAACCCAACAAGCAGAATTGATTAAACTTGAGTCGGATGAAGAAATCAAACAGCTTCAGTATTTTTTGCAGCTATGGGAAGAGGACATCCGTTTCATAAACAAAAAGGCTTTAGATGATCAGTGTACACAAAAACGGTCAAAAAAAATAACTTTGCCTTCAAAACATGACATTAAGAGGCTATACATGTTTTTAAAAAATAAAATGTTTGACGCAATTGATGTATTACAAAAAGAATTTAACATTAGTGCCTGGAACGAGTTAGTAAAATCAAGTTTGATATTTATTCAAATATTTAATAGAAGACGTGCAGGAGAAATTGAAAGGCTAACTATAGAAAGCTATTCAAACAGAGAAGAAATAACTGAAACTGTTGGAACTGACATTCTTGAGCAAATGTCTAAAGAGTCGATTACATTCGCAAAACAATTTGTGCGTTTAGTACTACGCGGAAAGCTAGGAAGGACTGTCAGCGTTCTGTTAAGTCCATTATGTATAAGAGCAATTGACCTTATTCTTAAATATAGGACCCAGGCTGGAATACCACAACGAAATGAATATATTTTTTCAAAAAGATGCGCATCAAAATTTTCTAAACCATATTACAGGGCATGCAAGCTACTAAAGGAATTTTCGGAGCAGTGCGGAGCTGAAATGCCTCACAAATTAAGAGGAACAACGCTAAGGAAACATATTGCGACCTATACTTCGCTGCTTAATGTGGAAGATGCGACGGTGGACAGGTTGGCAACGTTTATGGGGCATCATAAAGATATACACAAAAGCATATATCGGGTTTCAGTTCCGGCAGCAGAAATAATGTGTGTTTCGAAACTGCTTATGTCGGCAGTAGGCGATGAAGAAGATAATGACAGAGAAGATCTTAACGTTCAAGACTTAAATAAAGATACAAGCCGTACAATTTTTGAACTCCAGGACGAAGATGAAGAAATTACTATTTTTCAAGATATTTCAAGTACCAAGCAAGGTGAAAGTATAAACGAGAGCTCATCATCCAAAAAAAGGCTAAGTAAGTATGCATTTTATATTAAAAGTAAACGTAACTTGACTATACTTCACTATCGATAATCTTATAAAATGTTTATTATTCAATGAAGTTTGACAAATCAACACAACAAATTAAAAATTTATATGTAAAATATTTAGCAAATTTTATGTGTTTAATTCATTTAAAAGTTAAGTTCATAATATAAATTTTTCGTGTTATGAAAACACTTTTGTTGGTTTTTCTATTTTTAGTAATATAAATTTTTTGACCTTTAAAGAATGGCTAATATAATAAATAATTTTTTTAAAAGCTGAACGTTATGGTAAAACCAAGAGGACGAAATGGGCAAAAGAAGAGAGGGATGCCTTATATGCTGTGTTTGGAGATTTCAAGGAATTAAAGAAACTACCAAGTTTAAGAGAATGTTGGGACGCAACAAAAACAAATAAATGTTTACAAAATAGGACTCCACAACAAATAAAGTCCTGGATAGATAACCAGAGGCGTTACAAATAAAAAGGTGAGCTAAAAAGATATCTGCAAAATGCAACTCAACGCTTTTTAGCGGATTTTTCAAATTATTTTCGCTAATACAAGGGTGGTTGTTGATATTGATATAAAAACCAGATATTACTAACAATGGCTCATATTCATAGTTAAAATAAAGTATACTTTAAGGGAAATAAATTCGGGTTTACTTTAGATTCGACTCTAATTCATTCATAGACACCTAAAGATACCTAAAGCTGTTTTTAACTAATTTTTCCAAAATTATTTTATTTGGTTTAAGAACACAAACTCTATACCAAAGTGGATAATATAAAAACAAGGTTACTTTTTTCTAATATTTGTTTAGAAATTGTATGAAAACATTTATCAAATTACAGTTGACACCCAGTGGAAGGCGGCTAAAATTAAAGTATACTTTATTCTTGACTATGAGAGCATTTTATTTTAGAGTATACTTTAACAAGAGTCGACTTTAGTTTATAGCTATGAATATGGGCCAAAATATTTAAAAATAAAAGGCATGTGGTACTTGTGTAAAAACACTGTATTAACTCAGTATTAAAATTGTTTACTTTAGCGGGAAATCAACCACCCAATGTAAAATTAAATGTTTTTGTCTGCAATAAAAACTGAAAAATATGAGCTAAAGTAGCATTTTTGTGCAAGTGCGATGTGTGTATGTTTTGAGCCTGTATAATATAATTGTTTTATGAAGGAAGTTTATTTTCTGGAATCTTTTATATTTATTAATATTTCATGATATTCTTATGAAATATTTATAATTCTTAACCAAAAAATTATTATTATGATGTATGATTTTCTTTTAAGATTTATAAATTATTTTTTTAATTTTTTATTTTTAACAGCTTTTGGATCAATCTTTAACTTCATTACCTTCTTCCTCTGCCGCACCACATACTGATATAATGCAAAGTAAATATTTGTTGTCACTTGAAGTTGTAGTTAACTTTTATGATCGTCTTTGTTTTTATTATTTTATTTTTTTAAGAAGAAAGTTGCAAATTTGAAACAAAAAAATATTAAAAAAAAATGTATGAAAACAATTTTTTCTTTAATAATTTAATGTATAAAACAAAACTTTTTAATGTTTTCCAATGCCTTAACACTAGATTTGTAAGATAACAAAATGTGTAAAAAAATCGCTTGTTTAGTCCAAAAACAAACTACATTGTAAATTTTATAAAATAAAAGAAAATTTTGTAAAAATTCTTTAATTTTTTATATGTAATTGTGATGTAGTATTTTTGTTTTGTTGTTTTTTCGACTCTTAAAATTTGGTAACAAAAACAAAATACTTTATAATAATTGTGGTAATATATACATACTTAATTGTAAATGTTATAAATTTTGGAAGGCTATTAAAGCTTAAACAAAAGAAGAGATATTAATATTATTATTAATTTAGTTATTTGTATTAGAAACTTAAAAAATGGATAGAAAAAAGAAATAATTATACGATACGTACATGTAAGACAAGCGTCATAATTATTTATTTTATATGAAACAAAAGTTTACTCACATTCTTGATATTGAAATTGTTTTAAATACATATAATTATCGTGGAACATTTTTAAATTAAAAAAAAAACGAACTTTATTAGAAAACCAAAGTGTTAAAGGGAACTACAACCAAAACTCTTTTTGTAAACACTTATCTTTGTCTGGACATGACCCAATATAAAGACATTTATTTTAAATTTATTTCCACAACAACCAACAAACAAAATTCCTACAGTTACAAAATATATAAAATGTAAAATTTCCTTTATTATAAGTTAAAAATTAATTTAATAATTTTTATTACTCTCCATTAAAAATATATTCACTTTATTTTTAAATTATTAAAGGAATGATTTTTACAATATTTTTTAAAACACATTTCTTAAACTTATAAAAGAGTTAAAAGTTTTCTTTTTGTTATATGTATTGTTTTACACCAATAAAAAATAACAATTAGAAGAAAAAGTAATGAAAAAAATAATCAAATAAACGAAGTAGCAAGTGTCCTATGCCGTTGCTAAACCAACAATAAAATGTTATAAAAAATAAAAAAAAAACAAAATGAATTAAATATCACTATATTGTACTAAAACTCAATAATCTTGTCTAAAGATAATAAACGTAAAAAACACTATTTAAAGTGATAAAAAAATTATATTTAAAAACTCCCTCCATTTAAACTATTATTATTATTAAAAATAGTTGAAATAATAATTTATTTTTTGGCACTTTATAATCTTGTTCTTTGTTTTGTTTTCCTCTTTTTGATATAAGTTTTGTATTGTTTAAAAAAAACATATTTTAACGTTATTATTATTACTTTTAAGTGTTTTATTATTCTTTTAAAATTGTTTCTTAAATATTGTACCTCTACAAAAAAAGAAGATACTATGGTTAAAAAAACTGTTATCCTTTATATTAATTTAATTTTTCATTTGAATTATAATTATTTTCGTTGTTTTTCTTGTACTACTAAAATGAACTTTAAAATATAAAATCTTAAACCTTAAATTAAAAACTTATACCTACAGAACAAAACAAAAAAATATATAATATATTATTTTTCTATATATAAAATGGAATAAATATGTATTATTTAAAAAAAAATCTCTATTATTTTATTAGTAAGTAAGTAAAGTAAGTTCCTTGCCATCTTTAGCAGTTAAAAACAAACTATTTGTCGATTAATGAATTGTATGATCAATACATATAATAAAGTAACAGGGTCATTTTTTACATGAAATATTTTTTGAAAATTTTGATATTGGTGTAGATAGTAATCGAGTAATTTTTTTTTTCATAATAGGTCATTTCGTAGCGAAAATAGAGATGCAAATGTGAAAGCACCCAATTTTCCCGGTATAATGGTACTAAAATAGTTATCGGCACTTTTTATTTTTGTAGATGAAAAGCTTTTAACAATGTCTTTAGAATAAACATTTAAAAGCTAATTTTTCTAAATTTGAATATTGAGAATATTAGGAATGACACGCAAACGAAGACGTGGTTATTGCTAGTATATCATAAATCAAGAAATTATTAGTTTCAAATAATTAATCGAGGATTTTTACTTTTAGTGCAGAATTATAAATTATATTTGTTTAATAAAAAACAGCTCGATTGTTTATTTCTGCATTCCTTTCCCGACCATAAATTCCATTCGGAGAAAATTCTATACAACTCTATTATTATTTTTGTTTACTTAGGATTCGATACGTATCGTATGTGATAATTAATCAGCTTACTCGACACTTATCGAAATATTCGATTCGATGGTAAGTAAAGTAAAAAATTTGTTTTTACTTAAATCGCGAGAGAAGTAAATTCTGGGAAACAAAAAAATTCACCCTTATTTTGTTTGGCATCGTCAATTTTGACACAACTTCAAACAACAAACTAATGCCGACGTTGACTGTTTATCGATAATTTAAAAAAATAAATGCATATCTAATATTTGAGTCAGTTGATTCAATGTGTTTTCTATTGTGTAGTAAGTATTGTGGAAAATTCAAATTTTGTAAAAAAATATAATACCTTTAAACCATAAAATAAGCAAAACTATTACAAACAATTAAAATAAATAGTCTAAGGGTCATTATTACAACTTGCCGTTAGTTAAAAGTAGGATTTTGTTAATGAAATAGCTTTGTATTATTAAAACTTCCAATTTTTATTGCAAATATTATCAATAATGTTTAATGGATAAAAATTAATAATAAGGGAAGTTTTTATAATGCAAATCCATTTATCGGTCGACGAAATACTGCCTTTTACTAACTACCTACTGGGGTGATTTCTATAAAAAGCAAGAAAGTAAAAATGAAGAAATTGGCACTTCATAGAAAAGTACGAGGAGATGGTAAGTTTTTATGTCAAGAACTGATACAATTTTTTGAGTAAAATTTTATGTAGTACGTAGAAAGCATTATTCAGCGAGCCGTTGTTGGTTACGCCATTGCGAATAAAACCCTTGAGCACAGACAAAGGGCGGTTCGACAGGGAATCGTTAGTAAGCAAAACCGGTGTTGGTTATACCATTGAGAAAATACTTGCGCCCGGACGATAGCCAGTTGGACAGCGTTAACAAGCGAAGCTGGTGTAGGTTTTGGATGTGTTATTTTTTACTTTATTAATTCAATATTCATAAATGCTTATAAAACTATTGTAATTAATAGCCTATTAATACAAAAAAAAAAACGAAAAAAAATCAATTGACTCTTTTTTTGAAAAACTTTAGTAGTTCCTGAAAGATCTCTGTAAAATTTTTTTAATTATACACCTACGTATGTCTTCCAAAGTAGGCATAATCGCACTCTTCTATAAAAAGTTCAAAAGCCCAAAACTCGGACAATATTGTCGAGCGCCACTTTTTTCACTTTAATTTTTTCACTCTATTACCCCATATACTTGTTTTTTTGATTAGAGTTACTTCACTAAAACAGATTTGCTTAGAAAAATTCTTAAAAAATGTAAAATATAAACAGCAATTATTATTTACACCATATTTTTATTTTTAATTGTGTGTCATACTTGCTTACAAATACAACTAAAATATCATTCAAAATATAACGCCGAAGTCAGTAAAAAATAATTTTTTGACGCCGTCGAAATAAGAAGTTTTTTATGAAACTCTGGCAACATCATAAGGATTAAATATTCACAAAAATCGATTTATATTGTATTTATTGATTGCTTATATGCAAAAACGCATTTAATTATAGTAATATATTCATAGCGGAACCTATATATAGCAAATTTAAAAAATCGTAAAAAAATGTCCTCGAATTCACATGTCCCCAAAATATGCCTTAGGCATATAAAATTTTGAGGACTGGACTCAAAGTATGCAAATGTCCTCAAATTATACGTGGGAACGAAAAACTGACCTCAAAGTATGCCTTTGGCATATATATATATATATATATATATATATATATATATATATATATATATATATATACAGTTAGGAGCAAAAATGTAACATGATAGCCGTCGTTCGGAAACAATGCTTAGTATTTTCTATGAGGAAGCAAATACCAAAAATTTTTTCGATTATTATTATATATCGGTTTGTCCAAAAAAATTAATACTTACATGCAATATTCTAGTATGGCAAGGATGGACAGTAGGGGTACCATAACAAATATCAGAAAATGTTACACTTTTGCACCCTGTTAAATTTGAATGCATTTAATAATTCAAACAAATACAATATCTGAATCATTCTGTAATCTACCGTTATTTATAAATTTTTCAATTATCTCACACGTGTTGTTAAAATGGAGCCATATAAAATCAATGAAATTATTAATTTATTGCAAAAAAATGAATCGGTAAGACAAATTGCAAAAAATTATAAAATAAGTCATATGACCGTGCAAAGAATTAAAGAAAAGTATGGAATATGTGCTCAATCTCCGCGTATTGGACGGCCAAAAAAAATAGATGATCGCACTGGTCGACACCTCGCAAAATTGGTAACATGAGAAAATCCTGTCACCCCAGCTGAAGCAGTAAAAACTCTTAAAATTGATGCAAGTCGCTGGACAGCTCAACGGTGTTTAAAAAGATTGGGTCTTAAAGCCGCTGAAAAAAAGAAAAAACCATTTCTAACAAAAAAAAAACATTCTTTGCCGGAAGGAATTTGTAAATTCGTATAAAAATTGGACAGAAGGCGACTGGAGTCAGGTACTGTAAATTACTTTTTAAATTTTTTTTATTTTTTTTTATTTTTCAGGTGATTTGGTCTGATGAAACGAAAATTAACCGTTTTGACTCAGATGGGCGCTCGTGGTACTGGACTAAGGACCCAAACACCATAACCTCAAATCAGGTCCGACAAACAATGAAACACGGTGGAGGTTCAATAATGGTTTGGGGTTGTATCACGAAAAATGGAGTGGGTCCTCTTGTTAAAATTTATGGTATTATGAAAAAGGAACAATATCTTTCAATTTTGCAAAATAATTTACCAGCTGCTATTGAAAAAACGGGTCTTTCTCCTAAAAACGTTGTTTCAGCAAGATAACGACCCAAAGCACACGGCTAAAATAGTAAAAACTTGGCTACAAAGTCAACCATTTTCTGTTTTAAAATGGCCCCCGCAGTCATTGGATATGAATCCGATTGAAAACTTTTGGAGTTACATCAAAACAAAGTTAGCCAAGTATCCGGAACCTTGAAATGGTGTTAACGAGTTATGGAGCCGTGTGAAAGACTGTTGGGAGTCTATTCCGAACGAGATGCCCAACCGACTAAAAGAGCTTGAAAAAGCAAAAGGTTTGTGGACAAAATATTAAAAACTCAATCGTCGCGTTTTAATTACCACACAAATATTGCTGGGTGCAAAAGTGTAACTTTTGACTAAATCTGGTTACATATGCATTTTGTTTTACAAATTTGTAATATAAAAAATTATGTTTGTGTTATATTTTGCAGAAAGTTTAATAAATAAAATAAGTAAAGATAATTTAGTTGTGTGTCTTCTTATTTTGAAACTATCAAGCTTTATTTCAGAACATAATAACTCATGTTACATTTTTGCTCCTAACTGTATATACATATATACATATACATATATATATATATATATATATATATATATATATATATATATACATATACATATATACATATGTATATACATATAAATACATACATACGTAGATGAATTTATCAAAATACATATAGCAATAAACAGACTAAATAAGGTCATTTTGCAAGTTGAAAGTCGGTTCCTCAGAGTAAGTTGAAGATGGTATTTTGTAGTATGCTTCGAGTTCTGCCAAATCAAAAACTTTAACCTCCTCATTGTTGAGAGTAATTTTGACCTTCGGGACATCCGTGTTCAGCAGACTAAATTTCTTTATTGTTTTGCAACGTCGAAGTCTGCGACAGATGTAACAAATTCTTCCTGCTTTAGCTGACAAGTGATCATTTAGATATATTTTGTTATTGATGTCTTGGTGGACAAACGAGGATAAATCCAAAGGCTTGTTTGTATAATAGTTTTTCATTATTAGGTCTCTTTTGGCGACTGAGTTTTTTTTTTTTTTTATTTATTTATTTATTTATTAAACGATTCGAAAGCTTACGCTTGTATTGAATCGTATCAAGAATTCTATACAATAAGTATGCAACACTGATCTATAAATTCGTTATGAATGCGTATTAAAAAAATTTTTGAAAATGAATTATTTACAAAATCAAAGAAAACGAAAAAAAAAGAAATATATAAGTAAAAAATAATACTAATACTTCAAATTTTTACATTAACAAAAACAATAATGAAAGATTTAAGACATCAGGTATTTTTTTAACTCTATTTTAAATATCGTTAGAGAATTTGCTGCTTTAATTGTATCTGGTAAAAGGGTATATGAGCGTATACCTTCATATAGAATGGTTGTTGGTGAAAAATTATGCAATGCCAAATTATCATATTGCCTTGTCCTGTATGAATGGAAGTCAGAATTACGCAACAAAACTATACCAGTTTTCATTTTGTTATGAATTATTTTATACACGAGTGTTGCTAGTTCAAAAGCTTTAAGTTTTTCAAGTGGTAAAATTTTCTTGTCGTACAAAACTGACGTTGGTGTCAACAGCGGCAGGTTATTAACAGCTTTAAGTGCTTTGTTTTGGAGAACTTTGAGTTCATGCATAAGGTACGCCGGAATGTTAGACCAAATAGAATTTAAATACACCAGATGGGCATGAACATGAGCAAAGTAGATTTTAAACAGAGTAGCTTTCGGCAAAATTAGTCTTTGTCTATACATAGCTGCTATATATGGAATTATTTTACTTTTAATATGATTAACTTGCAGATTCCACTTCAAATTTTTTTCCAGATACAGGCCAAGATACTTCAAATTATACACTTCTCCAATAATTTGACTGTCTATTGTGAGTTTATAGTGATTTGGTACAGTTGTCTTGAAAACCATGTACTTTGTTTTCTGAAGATTCATTTTCATACAATGTTTAGTAAAAAACTCCTTTAGTTTAAAAATATCATGCTGCATTGATTCAAAAAGTGATGCTAATGTTTCTTCACTGTAGATCAAAATAGCGTCATCAGCATATAATATAAGTATACCTTTTAGACCAATATTAAAAATATCGTCGACGTAGATTATGAATATTAGAGGACCTAGTATCGAACCCTGAGGAACTCCTCTCTTAACTAGCCTGTGACTGCTAGATAGTTGCCCCATTTTCACAAATTGGTAACGGTTTGATAGGTAGCTATTCATCACATTAATACTCTCATTGGAAAAATGCTTATCTTTCATTTTTCTTAAAGCCAACTCATGATTAATACAATCAAAAGCTTTTTGCAAATCTATTGCTATTATGGCTGTATAACGTTTTTTAGAAATTGAATTTTGAATGATATTTAATACTTCCAATGTTGCTGAACATGTACTTAAATGAGGTACAAAGCCAAATTGGTTATCATTTAGCAAGTTGTATTTTTTTAAATGCTCCCATATTTGACTGAACATGATTTTTTCAAGTGGTTTAGACATTGCTGGCAAAACTGATATACCTCTGTAATTATTTAAAACTGTTTTATCCCCCGATTTATGTAATGGTATTACTTTAGCTAATTTCAAAGATTTAGGAATGTTTCCATTTACTATTATGCCATTGTAGATATTTGTTAGCGTTTGTAATTTTTCACTGTTTAAATATTTTAACTGCGATATTGTCATATCATCATAACCGCATGCAACATTATTTTTCAGAGACATAATATGTTCCTTGACAGTTTCAGCGGAGACTCTAGAAAAGTTAAATTGAATATCATCAAATAGCATGTCCAAATGCAGGTCAGTGCAGGCATCATTTAGAGTATTTGGAATTGAATCGGCACAATGAATAAAATGTTGGTTAATGTTGTCTATGATTAATTGCTTATCAGTGATTAGAACGTCATCAATTATTATTTTATCAATAGGAGCGCTAGAGGTATTTCTATTATACAATGAGAAGTTAATAATTTTCCAGAGATTTTTAGGATTGTAAACATTTAAATTATGTTGCTCTACAATATAATTTCGCTTGGCTTCTTTTCTTTCTTTATCAAATAAGTTGCGCGTAGTTTTGTAAAGTCTAGCAATTAATTGATTTGTAGGATACCGTTTTTTTAATGAGAATAGTCGTTCCTTTTCTCTAGAAAGTCTTAGAAGATAAGGTGTCATAAATGGTTTTATTAAAACATTTTTCTTTTTTATAATTTTAATGTTTGTATTATTATGAACTAATTGGCACCACTTCTCACAAAATTCAGAGCAGCTCACGTTATCCACAAAGTTAAAGGAGTTAAATTCTTCTAATACTTTTTCTTTATTTACAATAGAAATAGTAAGGTTATTGTTTATTCTATTAGCGGATGGAATCGATAATTGCAATGCTAAAATATTATGATCACTTAAAGAGTTTTCGAAAATAGACAGTTTGTAGTTGTACTGGAGCAAATCCGTAGCAAAGTGATCAATGATCGTGGAAGAAGAGTCTGATGTTCTTGTAGGCATATCACATGAGATTGAGTTGAGTATGTGGAAACTATTCGCATTAAGTGAATTGATATACAGGGAAACTTCTTCGTTCAACTGGTCTAATAGATTTATGTTCAGATCTCCAGCTAAGATGCAGTTGCTAAACTTTTCAGTAATTTGATTAAGTTTATCGATGAATACACGTGCACAATTTAAATAATTTGGTGATCTATAAATACCAAAAATTTTCATATTCATTGTCGGAATTTCAATTAATAAAAAATTATTGAAATTATCCGAGTTTTCAAAAACGATATGTCCATTTAAATTATGATGAAGAAAAATACTGACACCACCACCTCTATTTACAGAATGCCGGATTGAGTGAAACCCATTGTAGTTCTGTATATTACAAAAACGGTCCTCCCCTGGTAACAACCACGTTTCAGCAACAACTAATATATCTATCGTACAATTACAGTTGTTTAAGATATCTTCTATTTTCTCTATTTTGTTTAATATACTTCTTGAGTTTAAAAAAATTATGGTAAAGTTAAAACTAGAATTTAATATTATATTGTGGTTATAAAAATATTCAACAATGTTATTATTATTCATTTAAGTAACAAAAAAATCAACCAACAAAATATTTATAAATTTTTAAAAAGTAATAACTTTACTGTGATGAGAGTTTAAAGATGTCTTCAGAAGCCTTTATAACTCTAGTAGATGTAGTTTCATCCTTCTTTATTAAGATTTTACCGCCGCTAGTCCAGATGAATTTGAATTTATCTTTCAACTTTTTACGAGCTTCAATAAGAAGAGCTCTAGAGTACGAAGTTAAATATTCGAAAATTCTGATATTACTCGAGACGCCATCAGAAGTTGCAGAGATTTTCTTTTTCCTTATTGATTGTAGCAAATCAATTTTCATCCGTTCATCTTTTATAACGCAAATAACCGGTAAAACTGGTCCTCTTGAAGATTGAGCAGAATTGGATTTTTTAGCACCCATGCGATAGCAGCGTACAAAACCATCCACCGGTATGTTATTTTCTTCAAAAATATGCTTAACAGAAGTTTCTAAACTGGTTGTTGTAGACGTTGGAATGCCATGAATAATTATTTGGTTCGACACTTCTTTTTGTTGTAGCATGTTCAGCTCGTTTTTTAGCAGCTTAATATCCATTTTGCAAAGATTTAGTTCAGATCTCAATTCAATGTTTTCAGCTTTTACTGCATCAACTTCCTTTTTAAGCTCAGTTCTTTCAATTTTAGTATCGTTTATCAACTTAAAAATCATTTCGTTGCTTTTTGCTATCTCCTTAACAAATTTACAAAGATCTTTCAACGATGGATCTTCAGGTATATCGTCAGATACATACATTTGGCTTTTAGGAAATCCATCATGTTGGTTACCGCATTGTGTGGAACAAAACCAGAAAGTCTGCTTTGCCAAGCGACGATATTCCGCTGGATTTATATTCAGACATTTATAATGTACCCAGCCATCACGAAAATCACATTGGAGTGACCATTGATTCTCTGGAACATGATCACCACATTTTTTCCACGGAGTAACCTCATTAGACTCCATTACAAAAAAAAAAGAAAACGTGCTAGATTTTTGTTGAAGAAAAAACTTAAAAATCACCACTCCAAGGATGAAATCTCCAATTACTGGTATAACAACAGTATTTATAAATTTATTGAAATTAATTTTAGTGATAATTAATATTATTAAATATAAAAAAAATTAAATAAACTTTCCACTAAAGAAAAAGAATAACTTGACAGCTGGACAGTATTAGTTAAGTTAAGCTTAACTAATACTGAATGACCTCTATTAATAAAGCAGCACAGACTGATATTGGCTAGGACAGTTTCAACATTTAGCTTATTAAACAGTTTTATAACAGTCTCAATTAAATTCTCTTGGTTGCGCTTGAATCCGTTGATCACTATATCAGGCCTATTTAGCCGTCTATGTAGTATTTCATTCTGGTCTTCTAATTTTTTTATATTTTTTGTGGTTGAGATATAATCAAACCCTCTATTATTCTGTGACAATTCTCAACATCATATTTGAGTTCATTTAATTTGCAACCTAAGTCATTTTTAATCTCAACCCGGATAGTATCAAATTTTATTTGTATATCAGCTATCGCCTCACGAAGCTGTTCTTAAGGATGCAACACTATCATCTTTGTGTACCGGTGGATTTACTTTGCAATTGTCACATGTGAATTTCAGGGACCCTTTACTTTTTGCTATGGAATTCAGTAGTTCTATGGAAATATTTTCACAATTGGCATGAAAGTATTTTAAACATAGTTGACAATCCAAGCTCCCTTGTGTTTTTGTAATATTTTTCTCGCAGGACCCACATTGTACATTGGGTGTCATTTTGATCTACACACAATTACAACAGGAGTTAAAATCACAAAGGTAGCTGTACCACTACTGATTAACCAGAGTGAACCAATTTAGGAGCAGTAATTGCAATAAACGTAATCGCAGGGTTTTTTTCCTTTTCTTATGTTCGGTATACACGTTAATAAATTGAGGTTAACCACGTTTGTGTGTATTAATATTTTTTAATTAATGTTTGAAATGATTGTACTTTAATGAATCTCGTTTAGAACCAGTTCAATATTTGATTTTTTTCCCGATTATTTCACAGTTTTTTTTACCATAAAAGTAACTTTTTTGCACAGAAATGTGAATTAATTAAAGCCGCGCGAAATTTGCTTATCTGATCATTTCAGTGTCATATTAAGCATTTTTCATTTTTTTACGCACTTATTTGGTGCCACTTTTTATTTTTTACAACATCTTCGTTAAGCTTTGTCGTTTGTCTTAAGATATACCCTGGCCTTGCTGTAACCAAAGGCCTTTTATGTATAAGTGGTTTTCACACCAAGAAGTAAGTCATTCATAAATATTGTTAATTTAAATATGTCTCGATAGGAATTTTAATAATATAGATTCAAACTAAGGCAAATTGATTCAAACCAAATGAAATGAATATTTATTTCAGATTGAATTTTTGTATTCAAAATCCAGTGAAAACCACCAGCGACGCAGAGTCCTCGGACAACACTTGTTTATCTCCTTGGGCTTTTTGGTCAGTTATTTATTTCCATTTTTTTTTTTTTTTTTTACTTAATATTGAAAACTGGACTTTTACAGAAGTTAAATAATAAATAAACAAAATAATCCAAAATATTTATGAAAATTTATTACTGTTTTTTATATAGATTAATTTTAATTTTATTAGATTAATTTGCCTGATTCCTTTAAATAAAAATATTTCATGATATTCTAATAAAATATTTACTGCCATATTCATAAAAAATAAAATAGTTTTGAAATGCGTTTTATGACAAATTTTCCATACAAATTTGTCGTAAATTAGGTACATATCAAATCTATTTTAATATTTTATGAATAAGGCAGTTATTATTTAAAAACTAAAAATTAAATGTATTACTGCGGGGAAAATATATCCATATAGCTCACTAGTGGATTCTACCCAAACTTTGTAAAGAACACTTCAGTTTTACATATATCAAAAGCCAAATTGAGTAATTGAGAACTCCATTGAGTCAATAAATCAAAAAAGCACTAAAAACTAAAAAATCTTTTATACAAAAATTAAAAAAAGTTATTACTCAATGTTTACTGTAGTTAAACAATAATATTAATTCAAAGGAAGCACAAAAGGCCATATATACACATATTGTGAGATAACTAACCCACAATGTAACAAATTTGAAATTTATATAGATTTTGAAGTTTGAAGGCGATCAAAATCAAATTAATTAAACAATACTTATAACAATTTTTTATGGTCTTTTACACACACAGAACACTTTCTGTAGGTATTTAAATAAATACTTTCTTTAAAATTCTTAATGAATTAAAAAAACAAAAAAATCAAACAAAAATAACTTGTTGATAAAACTAAATTTACAAAATATACCAAACAAATGTACGGGGTAACTTTTATTTGTCTACAGAACTATAATTCAGATTAAAATAGAAATTGAACCCCCGTAAAAATATTACAAAACAAAGTATTAATAATTGAAAAGTATGTAGACAATACTATACAAGTAGTTAGCTTCTTAATTCCAGAATGGTTGTTATTTAAGGCTGATTGAAAAATTATCGATTTTAAGCGTGCAGAGTTACGTACGACATTCGTAAAAAGGTGACAAAAATTTTTTTTTGAGAAAAATAAAAAAAATTTTCGGCTACTAGAACAAAATAATCAATCATATATTTTAGGCAATTTAGCATTCACTACTTTTTCGGTAAAAAATTAGTAATAGTATAGATTCATTTCTCAAATTCAGACACTTACGAAAAATGTAATAACTGTTACAGGTCAATAATTACATGATGTAGAACAGCACACATAAGAAACACTATTTGCATAATACTTCCAAACAAATTATATTTTTTTTATAAATATATGTTTTACACGGAAATTAATTGCAATTGTTTATTGATCACTTAACATTTGTGTATAAAATTCTTTATAAACATTAATACAAAATTAATATAAAAAACTAACTTAAGAAACAATATTAGAAAAACACAATTTTCTTATATTTTTATTCTTATTACTAAATGACATTTTCCAATCACAATAAAATGATATCTCCATATATCTATAATGAACATACTCCACTCAAAAGTTATGTCACATACAGCTGTTCTCATATGTGGTTTTATTTTCTTTGCTAGTCAATCGAAGAAATGTCGGCTTTACAAAAAGTAATAAAAATGTTTCTATTGAAATAAATATTAAAATTTTTTCTATTTTTGTAGTGGAAAACTGTACTGAAGACACAACCTCTCGAAGTTAAAAAATATGTATTTTCAGCGGTACACACAACGGCAACTTGTTCGAAGGTCCAATCCGGTCGTTATCGCATAACCACAAGGCGCGATAAACCGCTGACTTATGAAATGGCCAACCCACCCCATTACATAGCTCATCGTAAATCTTGGAATTCTTGGAATACTTGTAGGTTGCAAAACTTTTTCAATGTAAATCGTTTAAGACAAAAAGTTATATTTCAGCGACCATGTTGGATGGTTTGCGTCCCTCACAGACAGCAATCGAAGACGTTTTTATTCGAAAGTTTATAACGGGCACTTGGCACGCTTTAGTCTGCTCTGAAATTATTATAAAACGTCAACACAATATGATTCGTATAGCTGCTATAGTTAGGCAAGCTATAAGTGCTCGTAAAATGTATTTCCTTATCGGTTATACAGAGGAACTTTTATCATATTGGTTACAATGTCCAGTAACCCTAGAGTTACAAACTGTTCAAGATAGAAAAGATGTTGTTTTCAAATATATTTAATTTATTTTAATAAATTTTAACAAACTTTATTCTGTTTAATGTACGGTTATCTTTTCACTGTGCTGGTTGCTATTTTGCCATGTTTTAATCGCCTTGTTTACAATAAGGGCATCAGGATCCTTAACCTGCAAGAAAAAAGCAAGCAATTCCTACTGGGCTTTTACGATCTAACTATAAACAAAGATTGCGTATATTAAAAAAAAATTTTCATAACTTTGTTTTTGAGGTATAACTTTCTCATGTTTTTTGCATTTCAAAATGATTATTATCGATGGAGTCTATGGCACGAAATCTCCAAAAGAACTTAAAGCTCTCTATTAATCTCAACACGTTCCCTATTATACATATTTAAAACTTAGACTTTTATTTATAATATTAATGTATACTTATATCTAACTTTACGTAATGACCATTTAGCTAACTTCTGAGCAACTAAAAGGGAACAAATCTAGTTTATGGACGCAGCTTAAAAATTAAAAAAAAAAGTTGCCTACGGGGTGTAAAATTTAATTTTAAGCAAAAAATGTAAAGTGACAAATTTGGGGCTGACCCTTGGTTTCCGAGTTATAGATCTCCAAAGTTTGTATGTACAATATGGAATATGTAGAGTTTTTTTGGTGGAATAAGACAATATGAGTATCATTGGAAAGGTAATTTCAATATCTATTCAATTAAAAAGAAAAATAGTAAAAAAATAAAAAAAGTTTTTTATATGAAAGTTTTTTGGGCAGATCTTACTTTAAGCTTCGATTATTAAAGATTTTCTGTGTAGCCGGCCTTTGGCCGGACGCAAGGATTTTCTCCTCCATGGTATGAACAACACCAGCTTCGCTTACGAAAGATTTCCTGCGTAGCCGGCCTTTGGCCGGGCGCAAAAATTTTCTCCTCTATGGTATGACCAACACCGGCTTCGCTTACTAAAGACTTTTTACGTAGCCGGCCTCCGGCCGGGCTCGAGGATTTTCTCCTCTATGTTATGACCAACACCGGCTTCGCTTGCTAAAATTTTTTTATCTTTTTTCGTATACTATTGTCACTAAACTTAATTTATTCAATATATGTAGGTACTCTATGTTTATATGAAAAAAGCTGTTTTTTTATCTTTACCTGTTTTTATTGTATTTTTTTACTATTTTCCTTTTAAATTGAGGCTGCTGTAGTCAAAGCGGTAAGCACGTTGACTACAAATCTGACTGCCCTAGGTTCAACCCTTGCGGCAGTCAAAAAATAAAAAAATGTTGTTTTCTGTTTAATGGTATAAATACATATTCAGAACAACATTAAAACATGCAGCCTCCTTCGTCGGTACTTCTTCATAGCATATTCGCCGGCGAAGTAAAATATTAATAAAATGGCTATATCTATTTCCTTTTACCGCCTTTCTTCCCTCTCATCTATCCCTTTCCTAAAGAATGTAGCACGGTTACAAACTAAGTAGGTATTAATGCCTGAAGTGCTACTTCTCTTTATTAAAAAAAATTGAATAGATATTGAAATTATCTTTTCAATGATATCCATATTGCCCTATTCCACCACAAAATTCTCAATATATTCCATATTGTCCATACAAACTTTGGAGGCCCATAACTCGGAATCCAAGCGTCAGCCCCAAATTTGTCACTTTACATTTTTTGCTTAAAATTAAATTTTACACTCCGTAGGCCACTTTTTTTTTAATTTTTAAGCTGCGTCCAGAAACTAGATTTAAGACAAATAAAGTAAGTTAAAAAGTAATCCTTCCTTAGTCAATGTTAAAAAATCAGCTTCATAATAATAATCCAAGTATCAACTATCCCTAGTTGCGAAGTGGTAAGTTTAAAACTGATTTGCTGAAAGGGTAGCTACAAATTTTTTTATATATACTTTCACTTGTTTGTAGGACTAACTAACTTTAAACAATTACATATATTAAAAAAAAATCCCAAACACTTACTTGTTCAACTAAAGTTTTGAAATCATCTTTCGTTTTACATTTTAAAGCCTTTTCACACAAAGCTTTAGCCAATTCTACAAATATGAAAACCACAATCTTCTTAGATCCACCACATATTTTATCCCAAACACGAACCAAACTCGATTCATTGATCACACCAGCAAAACAAGTTGCATACCAGTTGTCCAAAAGATTTTCTGAACTAAAAACTGCCAATTTTTCTAAATGACTAGTTAATACAACAATTTTAATTATATCTTATATTTTCAATTTAATAACATTACCAGCATAATTGGTTATCTTCTTTCTTGAGCAAATTTTGTGTCAACTCTTTAAGTTTTCCACATTCCTGTTCTATTTCTCGAGTACATCCATAAAATTCCTTTGCTAACCAATATGTTTCAACATCATCATCAAATAATTGCAACAAAACTTTTACAATTTCTATAAAGTTCTGATCGTTTTCCAATTTACCACTATTGTTTGAATGCAACAGACGATTTTGCTCCAATTGCCACATGCACAGCAAAACTTTGCATTTAGGTGTTGTTTGATTTACGTACTGCATTACAGTGACGGCTCTTAGTAGATCATCGTAGACGGCTTTTCGTTGTTCCATAATGTATTCTGTAGAGTTTTTATGAAGTGGCATGACACCCAGAATAATATTCCATAAAAGATTACGATGCGTCGTTGGAACCGTATAACTTAAGCAAAATTGCTTTAACTTCACATGATTGCGTATATTATCTTGCAGTAACTTGTTCAATGATTTCTTTTCTTCAACACTATGACAACCGACTTTTTCATAATAAGAAGAACGAAAGTTTCTTTCATCGGTGGTCATTCTCAGATTTTAGTATATTTAACAAGGCATATTGAACAGGTGACTGCATTAGCTCATGCGGTCAACATATGTTTGGTGTTTTCCTTTGCGAGTTTTCAAAATTGTTGCTCTTTTTCTTATTGTATGTGTACACTGTGTATTGTATGTATGTGTTCAATTGCTTGCTTATTTTTCACAAATGTATACACACATTTTGCCAGACGTTTTTGACAGCTCAACAAGATTTTACAAAAAGAAAATACACAGAAAAGCTAATGCAGTCATCTGTATCAATGTGCCTTTATATTTACCATACTCTAAATGTAACACCCCATTCACACAAGCAAATTTTACTTTGCAAAAATTTGATTTTATGTGAGAGAGATGGTGATGGACAGTACCAAGGCGAATCAATTATCAGGTGGCAGCGTTAGAGAATTTATTATTTTTTGCTGGTAGAAACGAATGTCAAACTTCATATAAAAAAAATTGTAAACAGATTTTTTATATATGGAGTTTGACAGTAGTGTACACGGCGAATATTAATGGTTTCGCCTACGCTGCCACCTGGTAATTGATTCGCCTTGGACAGTACAGACTTTGATGTACATACAAAACGTCCAAAAATATGAAACTGTCAAAAAGAAGAAAACAAAAAATTGTAAAAGAAAACTTTTTGTGTCTGAACACCAAACAAAGAATTCGTTAATTAACGAATTTTTTGTTACTGATTATAAGTACCGTGCGCTACCCAATTGCGCCACTGGAGCGCTAAAAACAAAGAATATTAACACAATTTTGTCAAAGTAAAATTTGCGTGTATGAATGCAGTCTAAGGAATGTACACAAGTTGCCAACCTAAAAACTAAAGAAACCTGAAAGCAGGGTTCGAATTAAGTATTTAAATTGCCAACTCTGAAAAAATATTGAATATTCTACACATCTCTTTTTACATTTTTAGTTTCTTAACTTTAAATAAATAAACAGGAATAATTTTGAAAATTTTATTTACAATTATCCATAGTCTATAAATTTCCATAGGTTGGTTTAATTACATTACACATTTACATTATTTCGTATTAAAATTTTGCTATAGAAATACAATTTCACTGGATAACTAATTTTATAATTTTCAATTAAAAAATAATCTAAAACCAATTAAATAATATACAAAGAAGAATACAATTTGGTTCCAAATAAAATTGACTGTTAGAATAAAAAAAATTAATATTCTTTTTTCTTTGTTGTAGTTGAAGTCAGGTCTTTTTCTCTCGAAGAAGTTTATAGAGGTTTGAAGACTTAATTAACAAACTAATAAAAACGTTTGCGCGAATTTTTTTCCTTAAAGTAGGAGATGGCAAAAATTGCAACAGCCACCGCAGCTAACATGCCAAATAGTAATATAAAAAATATTTTTGTATTTGACATACCGGGTTTGGGATCATCCTTATGTTCACGTGGTGCCTCAAAACTTTTGGCGTTTGGTATGATGTTTGCCCGTGCCATAATTTGCTCAGGCTTTTGCGTGAAATTTAGAAATTAAAAACAATTTCAAACATAAAAAATTTTGATAGTTACCGTTATGTTTGTATCCAAATCATAGAATTTAAAACCCAGAATATCATGATTATCCGAAAGATCACCTGTTGTCGCTGACAAGCCGAAAAAATAACCGGTGGGCAATTCAACATTATTAACAACAAAACAATTTTTCCATTCTCCGCGATTTTCCAGATCCGTTGATACAGACAATATATCATTTTCATAACGTATAGCCACATGGGTATCGTAATTAACATTACGGAAACGAACTTCACATCCCGCCAATTGCGTGTGTGTACCATCACGATCGTGATCATAGCTCCATGTACCATTGTTAACCATAGAACTAAGGTAAGGATGCTGATGCTGAAACAAAGTATCAATCATGTGCCATACATTCGAAAAGAAATATTATATTAATTACTTACATTGTGAGGTCCATTATGATTGCTGTATGTATCCAAGATTACGGCTAGCCCTGAAAAATGATCTTTACTACCAAACACTGGACCACTCTGCATTCGATCTTTGGTATACCAAATGGCAAATCCGTCACCAAATAATTCGCTGCCCTTGCCATGAACTTTAAATGTGACATGTATTTCCCAATTTTTTGTCAAACACGGCTAAAAATATTGTTTTATCATTTGAATACCTATGCAAGCTTTCATAATATTTACCGAGTAATTCCATAAAGCACCACTTTTTGACTGCAAATCTGGTGTCAGTCTTATATAGTTGCTTGTTACTACAGTATGACCCATAAAATCCCAGTTGGGCAAATTTACACCAACACCTGAAAAATTTCAATCTACAAGCTATTCAACTGGCCAACATTTTCCTTACTTACCCTGAAATGGTCGCACTAATGAATGTTCCCTTTTCATATATTCATTTGTGCTAACAGCACTTTCTGCCACCAGCATACCGACCAACATTAAAAACGTCGTCTTTCCCGCTTCTTTTAACATTTTGATATATAATGTATGAGGTGTACAACAATAGTGAATATCTGCTTAGAATTAAAGAACAATTGTTTTTCTGTTCTTATTACGTGTCTTTAACAAATATCCAAAAAGTTTATAACTATTCGGCTTTTCTTAATCTCCTTTACTATTTATTCAGTACGCTTTATTCGTCAATGACAGTAAAACAAATTTAAAAAGGTAATGCCATATGTAAGAAGTAAAAGCCAATGTTTTTTTTTTTTGTCTGTAAATGTGGTGATTATAGCGGAGGTGAATTTTTTCTTTACAATATATTATTTTATTTACAGTTAAACCTCGATTAGGTGACTCTCGTGGAACCGGCATCAGCGCGGATAATCGATTTACACGGTTAATAGAGGCTATATAAAATATACAGAAACAGCAATTTAACAGATATGTTTTTGTTGTAGTCATAAATCAAAGTAATTTTTTCTATAACTGAAAGAACTTTTCTTGCTTTTTTGGTAATTTACTATTTGATGAAGCAATCATTCTACAGCAAGTATCACTTACTAAAAGCATAAAATTTTATATATATATTCGTAAGTCTGGGGGCAAATTACGGCATTTGATATCGATCACAATTAACATTTAAATTCTGTTGAAATTTCGATCGATATCGAATGCCGTAATTTGCCCGCTGGACAAAAAAGCAAATATAAAAGACGATACAGAATTTAAAAACCAGAAAAAAACATTAAGTGAAAAATTGACGCCCGCCCATATTTTCCTCTGAACTTTTCATAGCAAAGTAGGATATCAATATTATATCAATATTTATATTTCTTATTTTTAAGAAAATATGCGCAACGAGTAACACATGTATACCAAATTAGAGGCAAAATATGTGGCTTTCACTCTCAGTTGGTCCCACCCAAGAACCACTCTTAGTTTTCGAGTTATAAGCCCAAATGCAGTATTAGGAAAAGCACAAATTTAGTAGTTAAAAGCTATTTTTAGTTATTTTTTACAAAAGTTTTTTTCATAAAATATAGATTTTTATTTAATTTATTGCTTTAACTTTTGAATAATTTATAAAATTTGTTTAATTAAAATGAAAATTTATTATTCGGAATCTTTTAAAATTTTATTAATTTACTTTATTCGTGCTTGATTCCTTCAAATATAAATATTGTTTGCTGTATTTTTGTGTAGAACTTTTTTGAATTGTTATTGTCTTCTGTCTTATTGATACAATGAAGTTCTCATTAAATCAATTTGGCTTTTGTATAAGACTTTCTGTTTTTCTATACAAAATTTGAGTAAAATCCACTGATGAGCTATTTGAGCAGTAGTGAAATGGCCATATGGATATGCTTTTCCCGCAGTAATACATTTCATTTTGTAGTTTAGTTTAAAATAATAAATATTTCATGAGAATATCATGAAATATTTATATTTGAAGAAATCAAGCACGAATAAAGTAAATTAATTAATTTTGTTTAATTATATAAAACTTTTTATTTCCGGTTTGGTAACTTTAAAATTCTCTCCCAAAAAAAGAGCTTATATTCATATGATATTCACAGATAACTAAGTTAGCTATTTGTGATTCATAGTTGACTGGGTAATTTAATGGAAGTTGCCATATAATTTATAAAATCTAGCATATTTTGGTGAATTTTAACTTGGCAGCACTCAATTTAATTCAAAGCTCTCAAGGCACATTTATTTTACTAGATAGTAGCCGCTCTGCAACAAATACAACATTGCATACACAAAATGACTTTTCGTTATTGTTTTGTGCGTTGGGAATGTCAAAAGCAGAAAGAGAAATAAAAGGTAATTACTCTCAATACAAAACCTTGCTTTGTTTTGCAAATAATTGTTGTTAGTGTTTCTTAATATTCGTAAACAAACGTAGTAAAACACCAACAACTTTTGACATTGCCAACTACAAACTCGCTCGGAGGACGACACTACCTAGTAAAATAATAAATAGTGCCTTGGCTCTCACTTTTTATATTGACAACAGTGTTGTCAGTTATGGCGATTTCTCGCCAAACGTGCCGATAAAAAATAATTTTTGGCGGTAAATACTTTAGAATGGCGAAAGGCGAGATTCCTGCCGATATTCAAAATCCTTGGTGAAATGTTTGGCTATTTTTTATGATTTTTTCACGATAACATTGCAATTAAGAAATAATAATTATTAACATTGCAGCTTTATTTTATATGTTTAAGGTCGACTTAAATGTTGGTACATTGGCGAATCAACCAACCGAGGCAGCAGGCAAAACACAACGCCTACCTTTTAATTTTTTTACGTCATTAGGAACAATAAAGTAACTCTAATAAAAAAAAAATTAATATGCGGGGTGGTAGAGAATTATAAAATAAGAAAAAAACATCAGGTAGAAATATTGGCGCTCGCCCTTATTTTCCGAGTTACGGGGCTCTGAAATTTTCAAACTTGATTTCAACACTAACACGGGCGGACAGACGGACATCGCTCAATTAACTTCGCTATGCATAAGAAGTCAGAATATATTACTTTATGGGGTTGGAAATGGATATTGTAGAAATTGCACACGGAATGACAAATTTTTTTTTTTGAAGGGTATAAAAACAGCTAAGGTTATTAAGTATGCATTTATATTGTTACAGACACCGCATTTTCTCTTCCAAATAACATTAACATTTCGTTTTAGTCATAATTTTAGAAACAAATAAAATTTAAATTTTATATGGAGCTGATTATTTAGTTCAGGAACTAAATAATGTATTTGATTCTAAAGAAAATTCATTAAAAAATGTTTTGATAATATCTTAAATAAATATATTGATTTTATTGTAATTAATATTTATTTTATTTAAATAACTCTATTTATATATATATATGTATTGGTAATTAATAAAATATTTTCTTCAAACATACAAACTCTTAATGCATATAAATTAACTCTAGTAATAAAATTAATAATACAATTAATTAAAAATGAATGGAAAATACTAAAACTTACAAACGGTTGAAACATGTATAAAATAAAAAATTAAAAGGATTTTTGAAAATATAAAGTTTTTTTTATTTAAAAAAGGCAAAACAAAAAAATTTTTGGTATCAGAAATAAAAGTATTAAATGACTAAAATTAAGTTGCAACTCTTGCATTAAAAACGAAGAATTCATGGCGAAATAATACAAGGTGGCCGCGATGGCGAATTAATTAATTTTCGCCGCAGACGTTTAATGTCAAGCTCCATTTAAAAAATTATACACTTAGCGTTTCGGCGAAAATTTATGATTTGGCTATCGCGATCACCTGGTATTGTTTCGCCATGGAAGAATTTAAGTTTAAAATCATTTTGAAACAACTTTGTTCCATTTCAAATCAGAAATAGACAATATTTTTAAGTTTTTTTTTTTAATTTTCTAAGTAGTAATTAAGAGAGAAATGATAAAACCTTTTTTTTAATTCGTAAATAATTAGGCATAATATATATATTTATTTATGATAATTTAAATACATTTGGCTGAAATTTTTTATTTGTCGAAAAAAAAGAAACACTAAAAGAAAATGTATCTGATAATTACTTTGACTTTAAAAGTTTGTTTTTAAATTTTATAACTGTTTTTAGGACATCTATACTACAGTTAATAATACTTTTTCTACATTGAATAAGAATCCTAAATAGAGATATTCGAAATTTGATTCTTACTTTTTTGATTTGAATGTTTTCTAAAAATTTATGGTTAACAAAGTTAGTTTCTTTTTTCTAGGCTGCCTTCCATTTTAGATTTTTTAGGATACGAATGTCACATGTTTGAGTTACTATTTTAAAAAACACACACTTTTCACTTATTCTGAATATATTTAATTAAAAAAGTTTTTACTTTTTTCTAAATACGCTCAACCTAATGTTGTATTGTGCTTCCATAACATCTCATTACTTTAATTAATTTTAAGTCTTGTATTGTTTCATTTTGTAATCTCTAAGAATTTGTGCGTTGCATTAAATTTGATTTAATTTAGAAGAGTAAAACTTGTGGTTGGGCTTTCTGTAAATGCTTAATAAGGGAAGATATGAATTTGTTTTTGATAATAAAAGTTTTGGAAGTTTACATTTTAGAAGAATATCAATTATCAGAGAAACCTTTTGTCATTTTATGATATTTTTTTTTCACAAAAACGGTTATCCGTACAACTTATTTTGTTATCTTTGAGCATAAAACTAAGTTAAAATTGCTTAATGGTTTCAAAAGCTTTGTCAAATTGTTTTGAGTTTTTTCTCACTTTTTTTAAGAAAATTAAATGATACTTTGTCGTTGTTTTGATTTCTAAATACTTTTAAATGATATATGAAATTTTTTGGAGGTCAACAAATCTAATCGTAGGTATAAAATATTACAGAAGAAGAAAATAATTTGATTTAATTTCACTTTTACAGTTTTTGGAAAAGTTGTTTAAATACAAATATTAAATTAATTATTTTAGATTCGTTTGTTTTTGTGGTGTGGCAATTTTGGTAGCACCACTTGTCAATTTAGTACCATTTAGTTGGGGCACAAGTTTGGCTGATTTAACTTCCAGTGGTGATGAATTTTCGAAAGTTGTGCTACGAATAAGATTGCTGCTCGGTTGTGGTGGCGATTTTATTGTTTTAATTTGCGGTCCCTTAACAATTTTTAAGGGTGGTAACTGCGGTTGACGATTTTTAACTTCATCTACTTTGCGCCATATTCCTGCTATACGGGATTGAGCTTGATTTATCCTAGTGGCAGCACTTTGTGCTGCTGTTACTGCTGCATTGGCGGAATTAAGTGAAGAGTTGCTGCGCGAAGGTGGTGTTGTGGTGGAAACTCTATGTGATAATACCGCTATGCGGGCTGCATTTGTAGTAACGCGTATATTAACTGTACTATTTGCTCTCTGAGGTTTTGTAATCGAACCAAGATTTCGTTTATTTGCCGCTTGTGTTGCAGAGGATGTTGTTAACTTTCTTGTATTTGCTGTCTTTTGAGGTGATGTCGTCGAAGAAGACGTTTGTCGTTTCGTTGGCAATTTTGATGTTTTTATTTTTGTTGGACTTGTATCCACGACTGGCACACTGGATGAATCTAATGATGGTTCGTCTTTAATGAACGTTCCTTGTCGCTCCAAGGTTGGTGGCACCGTTTTTGTTTCTGTTCTTTTTACTTGCGTCTCCTTTTTAATTATCTTTTTTTGTGCTAGTTTTGTGTTACAACTGGGTTGAATAGCTGCTGGTGCCATATTGCCATTTCCATTACGTTTTCTTAAAAAATTCATGTTAACAGGAGTTTGTAATTTGGAATTTGCTTTGACTTCCAACGAAGACTTTTGATACTTTATGCTGTAGGGCGATACATATTGTGGTTTTTTGCCACCTCTGACGGTTTTAATAGCCGCTATTTCTCGGTCTTCCTCCTGATTAGTGTTTTTTAATGCTAAGTCTTTGTCGTTTGGTTTTACAATTTTAGGACGTGTAGCTTCGGCAGATTCTAGTTCCTCTTCCTGCTGTTTGTCCTCAAGTTCTTCGCTATCAGTAAGAGAATTTGTATTGTTGCCAAAATTATGACAGGATTCTGTTTCAGAGTTCTGATCGCATTCCAGACTGGTCAAATCATTTTCTTGTTGTTGTGGTTTCTGGAGAACAGAGTTCAGTTCTGTTATGGCTGTCGTTAAGAACTGAAAATTTTGTGTCATATTTTTAATAGAGCAATAAGAATTTTCGTTTTCTATTGTGCCGTCGTTGTTGGACTCCAGACTGCTTAACTGTGTCTGATGATTAATGTGTACATCTGAATAGACTATTGTTTGTGTTTTATAACGATCTTGACTAATTCTTCTTCTGCTACGAGGTGTGTTTAAAACTTCATTTTCTGACTGATGTTCATTTTGCTGTTCTTGTTCATCGTTTTCCAGGTTGGTTATTTCAATAGCTAATGTTTCATCTTGTTGAGCTTCATCTACTTTTTTTTGCAGTTCCTCATTAATGATCATATCTGCTTCAATTGTATAGGTCTTAAAACGATCTTTAATAATTTTTCTTTTTTGTTTCGGCGTAAGGGTTTTCCTACATCCTGAGGATGGGGAAGATGCTGGTGATTTTTTTGGCGTTATTTCTATCGAACTTATATCATTGTCTGACTGCAGCGGAGTCGAATTGCTGTCGTTAAGAGTGTGATCATCATCTTTCGACGATAAATTGTCACAGCAGCTTTGCAAAGTCACCGTGTCACCATCTTCACCACCGGCACATGTTTCATAATTTGAAATAGTCACTGTTGTAGCCATACTCGGACAATCGTCGGCAATTTCCGATTGTAAGCTAGCTACACTTATCATGGAATCCAACAGTTCGTCCATTAACGATGGTGGCTTGATGTTATCTAGCAGTAGATTACACGACGAATTTATACTTTCTATGCTGCCCGTTAAATGCGTTGGTATATGACCTAATGCTCTTCGAGCTACTAAGCCAGCCGGCAAAGTTTTTCTAGGAAATTTTGGTGACTTAAAAGACATTTGAGGACTGTGCGGCGAGTTGCCCAGTTTTTGCAATGAACTCGGTTGAATTGAATCGTGATAGAAACCAGATATATTTAAGGATTCCATACCAGAAGGAGGCCTTATGTTATCTAAGTCCAAGCTATTAATACTAAATCCTAACTCCTCCTCTTCTTCAAGATCGGTAGTGTGCAAGGTAGCAGCCAGTTTTCTAGCTTCTTGCGCTATGAAAGTCGAGTTGGTCATTCCATTA
This sequence comes from Gymnosoma rotundatum, assembly GCA_916610165.2. Classification (NCBI taxonomy): domain Eukaryota; kingdom Metazoa; phylum Arthropoda; class Insecta; order Diptera; family Tachinidae; genus Gymnosoma; species Gymnosoma rotundatum. The sequence continues at coordinate 64,826,322 of OU744336.1, forward strand.
CAGTTAAAAAATAAGGGAGTTGTGGCAGCTGTTTGGACAATTCCTCCCAATTTAAAATGCAAACCATTGCTACTTTGACTAGTTGAAGTCTCCTTTCCTTTGTAAGTGTTATCATCCCTGGTTTTGCAATTTACCAAAGTTTTTTCTGTCTCTGTAAGACAATCCAAGGAGGTTGGCTGTAATGAATCTAAGGAAAAACCATTCTGGTGTAAACCAATATTGTCAAAATCCAAAGACATATCAGGAGCAGGTAGCTCCTCATTTATAGGAGTATTTTCTGCGAAATCATTTAGTTCCTTATAATCAGCCATTGTGGCTTGATCTTCATCATCGTCATCGTAACTGAAGGAAGCTACTTTGGGGGCAGTGACACTGACGCTCGGAAAACTTACGTCATTAGGACATGTATCTTCATTCCATGTGTTGTTAGAATTTGTATTAGCACATGTTTCATTTGGATACGAAATGTTTTTTGTTGGATTTTCACTAGAATCTAAGCTCAAAGATTGTGTTCCGTTGGCGGTCGTATTCCCATTGGTTCTTAATTGTTCAGCTGAGGATACAAATTCTAATGTTAAGCGTTCTACAGATTTTAGCATTAAATCTGGATCTTTGTGCTTCTCGGTGCAGTTATTAAAGGAACTAGAGTATTCTGCTTGTTTGGCTTCTAGCATAACAGTCGTTTCCATTATAAATGATTGATTAGATTCATCACTTTGAGTGGTGTTGCCGTCATTGCCTAACGAATCCAAATTGTCTATATACTTACACCCAATACCTTTCATTGTCTCTTGAACGTTCACGTGATTTTGAAGGTTTACGTCTATTTGAGTTGTTAGATTCTCCTCCTGTTGCAGTTGTTGTTGGAATATGTTGGGATTTTTTTGATCTCTTGTGTCTCCTTCGAGATTGGTGGTGTTGCTGAAGTTGATCTGTCGTTGTAAAATTTTGTTCAAAGTCTCTGGAACCAAGATGCAGTTGTCTTTCTTCTCTACGCCTGGAGCTGCTGTGATGGTGGTGATGTTGGCTGTAGTAATGGAGGAGTTGTGAGTGTTGTTGGTGTAATTGGCACTTATTGGGCGAGTTGCTTCTTCCATTTGAGCAGCTGCAGACGTAGCCTGCCCGTTTTTTGGCTGTGTATTGTGTAGAACTAAAGCTTCACGGGTCAGTAGTGATGTTTGTTTATTCGATTCTCCAATTTTTTTCATTATTCCTGTATTTATGCATTCCATTAGGAGTTTCTCATCTCTTCGATCACGTTCTCGAACATGACGATTCGGTGTCAATTGCTTGCCTTGCATAGGCAAGAAATCGAACTGTTTCAAGTTGGGATTCGATTGGGTCGTGTTGTGTTCAATGTGAGAAGATTTTAATCGTTGCGATTGTACGCTTCTAGCGTGTTTACGTGAAGTCATACTTCCGCCAGACGATCCCATCATATTAGAATCTCGGTTTTTGTGCATGCCCGTAAGAATGCAAAGTTCAAACAATGATTTCGATTGATTATCATTGGAGTCACTTGAATCCACTGAGCTATATGAGTCATTTCCCACTTGTAGGGAATCACGATAATTGTGTATTTCAGACTTTTGTTGATGCTGTTGGCGATGATGAGGTTTTTCAAAATTGAGCGCTGTAGCTTGTGATGTCAAAGAGGATGTCGAGGTTGCCGTGTTGATGGATATAGGTTGAGATGATGATAATAAAGTGGTTGTGTGCTTTCCAGTTGGCGTCATTGAGGTGGTAAAACCTAAATTCGACTTTGGTCTATTGCAACCAGCGGCAATAGCCTGAAAAATATATTAATAAATTTTTGTGAATGTAGTTAAACTATAACAATGTTAGTATTGACAAATTTTAGAATTTACCTGACTTAATAGGTTGTTATCATCTTCAGATTCAATTGATAGAGAGCTCAATGAGTCATCATGCCATTTATGTTCCCTTCTTACATCCTCTAAAGGTATAGCAGCCTCTTGAGGTTTTTCTTCGTGGACAACTAATGGCATTTCAGTAGTTGGTACATTTGGATTCTTTCGATTGGAGTTTTCAGCGTTGTTCGGCCTTTAAAAATACCAAATGTATTTAAGAAGAACAAAAATAAGGAAATATTGACATAAACATACGTTACGTTTGATTTTCCTTGTACTATTACAGCTGGTCCAACGAGGCTAGAGCCAACGGTAAGATTTGATAAACCGGACATGACGGAAAAATTGCAGGGGCTGTCCTCAACACGATATTTATTCATTTCATCGTATACAGGAACAAAGGGCGGTAACATATTGCCGCCTCGACGGAGCATGGCTATAGGATCTATGAGATCTGGAGTAAACGAATGTTTTGGCAGTTCCACCTTTTCTTTAGTAGATGGTTTCTGCATGCCATCTCGTATACATTGTTGTAATATGTCGATGCCACCAACTCCACTTTCTGAAGCATTTGACGACATGTCATCAGATAAATTCAAGGAACGCCTATTAATCGTTTGATTTTGGTGTGTGCGGGAATTATTGGTGGAGGAACATCCCAGTACTTCATATACAGTATCCTCTTTTGGGTCATTATTACTGGAACATATCGAAATGGCCGAAAGATTTGTATTACTACCAACTTTTGAAAGCAAAGCAGGAGTATCTTCAGTGTAATAGCGTCGAGGTTCATCTTGTGGTATACAAGTTGGACGATTAACGGATGAGGTTGTGTCAGTATTTTTTGAGTAAGATGACGGTATGGCCGTCCTATTCATACCCATATTGATACATGAAGCTAATAATATTTCATCATTATTCTCGTTTACTTCCTCCTCTTCTTCACCTTCTGAAATCGTGTTAGTAGCTGGAAGCGATTGTTGCTGCTGACTGGAAGTTTCTTCATCCAAAATTGATAAATTACTTAAACTAGTCGCTGTAGAGAATTGTGCTGGCGTATTTTCTACATTAAAAGTATTTAGATCGTCCTCAAATACACTGCGTAAACATCGTTTGCTATTTTCTCCACTACGGGTGTGGATACGTTGGGTGGTAGGTGATACACCCGTCGATAAACATGTGGTCGAGACCGCACCTGAACCAGAATTTCGTCTGGGTGATTGGGGCATACTTTGTGTGGGAGAATCGGGAATTTCTGAGGGAGATATCACACCGCTAGCTAAACGACTAAAATCGCTGACAACAGAGCTTTTATCATCAATCGGCTCAACATCTTCTTCAGCCAAAGAGTCCATTGACGAGCGTCGCGAAAACATCAAGGGAGTTTCTAAAGCTGAATTAACTTGAGGGGTTTGGACTAAAGGTGGTGGTTCAGCAGCAGTCGTGGATTTATCCACAACACTAGTAATATTTTTCGAATTAGAAAGAAGGTTTGTCTCCACAGTCTTAGGAGCAGCTCTTTGCACATCTTTTTGAGAATGATCTCCTTGTGGTGGGGATTCATCCAGACTGCTTAAAGATTCATAACGGCTGAAATAGCCCGGTGTACCTTCTTCACAGTAATTTACCGGTTTCTCTGGCGTATAAGAGCCCGACCCATACGGATTGCTCGATTGGTGGACCGCTTGATGATGTGGATTTATTCGAATAAGCTTTCGTGGCAGGATCTGTGCTGCTCCGGATGATGACGCCGCTTCAGAATTATCTAATCCTGACGGCAAGTCATTTTCTTCAGTTTTGGAAGATGTATGTACCGATCTTAAATCAGTTACAGAAGCTGCATTTGATATAACATAAGGAGTATCTTCGGTTTGATAGCATTTGACACTATCTTCTAGTATCAATAATATTTCATTACCATCTCCAGTATTTGCTGATCTTGGCTTTGGTTGTTGCTGGCGTACTATAGCCAAACTGATTCGTCCATCAGTAACAATACCAGATGTTTCACTAACCACGGGTGGTGATAAGTCTATGTCACTTTCAAGCTGGTTTTCTGCATAACGTAAACTAAAATCTGTTGGCTGATCTAAGTCAGTTTCTTGATAGGTGGCTGGACCAATTTCTTCATCCGCATGATCGTTATGTTTTGAAATGTGTTCTTTGTATTTTTGTGAATAATCAATTGGCTGCTCTTCGGCTGGTTCGACATCTCCTTCCAGTTGATATGAACTTGGAGGTTGGGGTCTTGAACTATGATGTAATTTTCGATTGGCATCAGAAGCAGATTGTGATCTCATGAGATGATCATAAACAACGCCATCTGACTTGGCAGAAAACACAGAATCACGACTTTCACTTTTTGTAAGCATAGCAGAACGTGTTAAACGTCCCGTTCCACAAGTTGCAACAACTCCTCCCACAACCGATCCAAGAGCTCCATGTAAAGGAAAGCGTTGCCTTTGTGTGGATGACCCCATGGCAGCTGATGCATCGTACGTAGGCCTGTCTTTGGTATTTGTTGAATCCAAATTATCACAAGTTTCACTATGAGATTTTGAAGCTGCTCCAAGTTCCTGCTCTAAGGCCTTTTGTTTGCGTACGTTAAGCGTTGGCAATTTTTTCAAGTTTAAAGATCTTGCGATATTGTCCATATGGTTTGCATTCTGTGAGGAGGGTCTAAAATTTAAAAGATTTTTCAAAGCACAAGCACTACCTTCAGATATCATAGCGTGTTTTGAATGTATTAAGGATCTCAACATTGGCACAGCTCCATTATCCCAAAGAAAGCGTTGATCTTCAGGACATCGTGCCGATAAATTCCACAATGTGCCACAAGAATTGCTGACCACCGTTAGGCTTTCCGATTTAAGTTGTTGCAACAATATAGCCAAGCAGTTGTGTTCCCTTAAAATTTGTCGATAATCTTCTCTTACAGCTATATGGCTGGATACATTTCTAAGAATACCGCCAGCATTTTCGATTATCTTCAAAGTCTTACTGGGACCTTCATATGTCAACATACGAACAATGAAGGATAGGGCACCTTCAACAGCACAAAATTCAGCCTTGTTTGTACTGCAATGGGCCGACAAATTCCAAAGGGCAGAAAGTATAGCTTTTAGTGTATTTTCGCATTTATTTTTCATAGCTGCCTTAGCTAAGGCCGTTACAGTACCGATTTCATTAAGTACCGCTTTCATCTGAGCATCAGCCCTCCAGGACAAGTTGCGTAAAACACTAGCAGTTACTTGAAGTAAATCATCAGGTGCATAATCTAATTGAGCGACCAGCGCTTCCATAAATAACTTCTGACTACAAAGCAAAGCCTTATTATTTTCATCACCAAATGTAAGATTAGTCAAAGCCATTAAAGCAAATCTTCGGAGAGAATTGCAACATTGATTTTCTGGCTTGGGACCATGCACTGCATGATCTAAATGCACCAAACTTGGTATAGCCTGCAATGCACCCAATTCACACATAGCATGACGATGCTCCTCGTCGAAACTGACTTTCATTAAAGAAGACATAGCGGCCAATGGATGACGATCTGCATCATCGGCAATGGCCTCCCCACCACTTTGCAACAGAGTACGTAAAAAGTTACAATAGTCCATTATTTGATCTAATAAACGCAACACCTTCGCCTCTCGCCGCCCACATTTTTCGTCAGGATGTGTATGTACCACATTATGCAGGGCCATTCCAGCCCATTTTCTTTGTTCATCAGGTCCACCTTCGGCATGTATCATTTGTACTAGTAGAGGTATACACCCAGATCTTCTTAATGTGTTGCATGTTTCCGGAGTTTTAGATAGTTCATAAAATTTTTTCGACATTTCTAGTGGATCATTTGAACCTAGCATCGAAAGAAGTGAATAAACGCATTCCACCTTTGGCCCAAAGTCATCTAGTTTGTCAGCCGACAAATTACTGTCATAGCGGCTATCGAAACTCTGTGTCCAGGCCGTTCCTTTCGGCAAACGACTTAAAACAGGAATATCTTTAAAACGTTCTCTTGATGAACGAAAGCCGGGCAAATTTACATGCAAATCTAAAGCTGACCTTTGTTCATTGTGTCGTTCAAAATTACGGTCTAAGCTACGATGTTCTCGCATCTGGTGATCATTTAACATGTAATCGGGCGGTATTGGATTCTCATCTAAAAAATGCTTTCTCGGCTTACCAACATTACTAGACAAAGCTGTAGTTAGGTTCAAAGTGTTGTCGTCTTGGGTAAATTCTTTTTTTGTGTATCCACTAGCTGCCAGTTCATAATCGCTTATTTCACCATCTCTCTCGTATTTTTTGTCTAATTTAAGTTGTTCGCCACCACCACCTTCAACACTTGCAATAACTTTAGGAGATTGTGTTTTAGCTGGTGCGCTGCCTAAATTCATGGCTTCATTAAATTGTTCTATGAAATCGGATGGTGGTGCTGCATCGTAGTCTAAGAAGTGTGGTTTTTTAGTGGCAACAGATTCTACATCGACGTCAACATCAGGATTCACATCATCGGAAAAACTTATCGAATCATCCAAATCTGGAGTTGTAGTCTGTGATTGAGTCTTTTCACCTTCCGATATTCTAAACATGGTCGTATGCACTGATTCTTTCACGCTCTTAATATATAAAATGAAATGCTGAGCGCTTCAATACACCGTACCTTCTTTTATTTTGATAAAGTGTTTGCAAGGTTTTAAAACAACTCCATATCGATTGAGATCCTGTAAATGAAGAAAAATTAGAAAAGAAAAAAATTGAAAGGTTGATCTCAATGAATGCTTGTAAGGGGTGATTTTTTAAAAGCTATAGGAAAGTTAAAAAAGACACATAAAATTTAGAAAAACGCATGAAATCTTTATTTGAATCGATAGTACGGTCCATATAATTTAATGTTTGAAGGTTTTTTCATGAAAATGTTGACTTTGACTGCACCTCAAATGGTCCATCCGCTTAGTCTAATTTTGGCATACTCTTTCCAACATTTCGGCCGGTATCTCACGAATAAACGCTTCAATGTTGCCTTCCAATGCGTCAATTGAAGCGGGCTTGTCTGTATAGACATGAGCTTTAACATAGCCCCACAAAAAATAGTCTAAAGGCGTTAAATCGCATAATCTAGGCGGCCAATTGACCGGTCCCGAACGTGAAATAAAATTTTCACCGAACTCGCCTCTCAATCCAAGTCCATTGTTGCGCGTGCTGTGTGGCATGAGGCACCGTCTCATTGAAACCACATGTCATGCAAGTCAAGCTCTTGCATTTTGGACAAAAAAAAAAGTTGGATATCATCTTATGGTAACAGTTAAGTCACGATTCGCATCACCTTTGAAGAAGTACGGTCAAATGATGCCACCAGCCCATAAACCGCACCAAGCTGTGACTTTTTCTGGATGCATTGGTAGCTCTTACAATGCTTCGTCGTTGAACACAATGAACTTTCTTAACAGAGCAGGCATTTTGATAACAAAATTCAACAGTTGGCAAGCGTTGTTCGTTTGTAAGACGATTCATGGTTGAATTATAGACCAAATTTAAGATGTTTGACAGTGAAACAAAACACGAAACGTGCGTCAGCTGTTCAAACCAGTTTGGCAACACTGAAGATAATAGCTACAAAAATAACCCTTAAGTATTCTAAAATTATTATGTTGAATTTAAAATAAACACTTTATTATTTAAATTGTTTATGAATACATTTGTCTACATAAAAAACCAGACTGTGAACAATTATCACGGCCCGCGGCTGGTTAACTGGTTGCATACCCAGAATTAAAATTATCAAAAAGTCAAAGTAGCATTTGCATAGCTTTAATGAAACCTCTAAAAATAGATTAAACTGTTTTATTCAATTTTTAATTGAAATATTTCTAATTTTTATTTATGACAATTTTTTTTCGGGGGAAGCATGTTGATTTAATAACGGAAAGTAGTGGTTTTTACTGCGAAATATGATTGTTTTGTGTGTCTTTTTTTGGGGATAAAATTTATTCTAATTTTATTTGCATTATTTTTTAACATATCGGTTTAAATATTAAAAATTGTTTACACATTGCACTGTGTCAATAATAAAAACACTCTGCGTAGATGATGTCTAAAATATCTTCTTAAAATGTTAACAAATTTTAAAGTTATAGTGGTCTGAAATTTAAAAGTTGTTTAAAGTATTAATATGGGTATCATTTTAAAGCTTTTGAAGAGTTCCTTAAGGAAATACTAATGTTAAAAAAATTGCTTAACCCATTAAGAGCCGATGTCATTTTTATGTCACTAAACTAAATATGCATAGATGGTGAAGGGTATATAGCACTCTTACTTGTTTTTTAAATATTTTCAACAAAATTTGCATTTCACTGTGTTTGTTGGCAGCTGTTTTTGAACGATTTTATATAATTTACTTGATATTTCAATATTACATACATTAATAAATAAAAGATTAAAACTGTATTTAAATACAACTCTTATTTAAATGAAAATGAACTAAATGCATATTTAAATAAGAAGTAAAAAAACTGACCATTAAAGTGTTAAGTTAGTTAACAACGGCTTCAGCTGTTTTTTTTTACTTGAAACAGACTTTTATGTTTAAAGTACAGATACTTTTACTTGGATGCCGTAGACAAAATTAATCTTATACTTGCTTCCTAAAGTATGAATGCTTAATATATAAAAATAAAAAACTAAATAAAACCAAAAAATAAAAATAAAAATGTCAGCTATATTTCTGTTGCATGCCGGCATTTAACTTTATTTTTTGTTTAATTATTTCAAAAAGGAACATAACATCTTGTTTTGCTTGCGGTGCTTAAAAATATTTATTTAAACACCGATTTTTGGTACTTTATGGTTTTTGTGTAGCAAGTATCAATTATAAAACCATTAACAAAACATGTTGCAATTATACATATTATTAATATATTGAAGGCTATAAAATTCTTATGTATTGTTTGATGCAAAAAAAGCGTAAAGCCACAAAGAAAAAAATATATTAAAAAAGTAAGTACAAAGAAAAAATATATTAAAAAAGTAAGTAAAGTCGAGTCACTGTCAAAGTAATCAACAATCAGTGTCTGTGAAACAAAACAAAAATAATATGTAGTTATTTAAAAGCCAATCAGAAAGAACTGTTAAACATAACGCAGATGATATGAATGGAACAATGCATTTACAGAGTTGATAACATCAATCACTTTATGGCAAACTTTAACGCTTCTATAAATACATAGATACGAGGGGAGATTCGAAATTTCTGCTACCTGGCAAGACAAGTTTTTGCTGTAAATTAATTAGCACAGGCTTTTTTGTTATCGAACCTTCTATTCAAATAACCTTTAATAATTTCTTAGTAGTGAAAACAGCTGAAGTGTTTAATTAATATTAAAAAAAATAATTCTCTGATGATTTTAATTCCCCCACAAAATATTAAATAACAAGTAAAAGTGCTATATTTGGCTATGAAGAATCTTATATACACTTCACTATTAATTTAAGTCTAGTTTAGTGAAGTAACTCCAATCAAAAAGACAAATAATAATGGGGTGACAGAGAATTAAAAATTAAGAAAAAAAAATGTCGTCGGCTCTTTTGTATGAAAGATCTCTTCAAAAGCTTTGAAATGATAGCTTAAAAATTATGGTATATAATATTTATAGTGAGAGCGTTTCCATGAGAACTCGAGTTAAAATAATTTCATAAATTGAACTGCTGATTAAACACTCACGATTAGAAATAACAAGTAAGAGTTCTATATTTGGCAATGCCAATTCTTATATACCCTCGAATAAAAAATCAAATATTGGGGTGAGAGAGAATTAAAAATTAAAAAAATTTTTGGTACCGCATATATATAATTATACATAAATGGGTTAAGCATTTTTAAAAATTTTAGTATTTCCTTAAAGATCTCTTCAAAGGCTTTAAAATAATACCCATATTAGTATTTGAAAAAAATTTGAAAATTTCAGAGCCCAGTAACTCGGGAGATATGGGCGAGTGCCAATTTTTTCACTTGATGTTATTTTTTCATATTTTTTAATTCGCTATCGCCCCATTTATTTATTTTTTTATTTTTATATTTTTCCAAATGACATGGAAAATTAGAGGTGGACGTGGTGTTTTGCCTGTTGCCGCGAAGGACATGGACCGAACATGCTGATTTCCAGTAGCACCACTTTCGAGGCAAACTTGATTTCAACACTAACACGGACGGATAGACGGACATCGCTCAATCGACTTCGCTTTGCTTAAGAATTCAGAATACATATATATACTTTACTGATATTGATTGTTGAGGGTCAAAGCACGTGTCGATGGCCATTTGCTACCGCAATAACCAACAGTAGTTCTATTTTTCTTTCTCCACTGTATGCGGCTGACTTTTTCCCGGTTCTTTTATACAGTTGAAAGAGGATGAAAAATAAAATATCAAAAAAGACGGAATAATACCTTTTTCACTTTTGTGGTGAAGGGTATAAAAAACAAATATACTCGTAAGATCACGATTTAAAAAATTTAAAGATTAATTTTTAAGATAACAAATTTTAGATCTTTGAAACGGTGTCCGCTATTAGGCCCAATCTGTGTAGTGTATGACTTAAAGTACACAGATTTCGGTAAATTGCTTGGTCACTTGCGCAGAATAACAATTTCGAATGAGGAACCACGTGATTTTTACCTGTAATTTGCTTGCTTAATCCGAGTTTCGAAATCAAGCATAGCTGCCGATTTGCCGATTGTTGCTCCCAAAGTGACGATTTTTTCATTAAGCTCTTAAAACACGGTAATTTTGGTTCTTTCAGTATAAAATATTGTTTTTGGGCATCACTAGAACATTACATTAAAAAATATCGTTAATAAGTTCGTTGTTCTTTGAAATAACGAAATGTAATATAAAAAAATAAAATGAGCTGATCAATTACTTCACACCAAATTGCTTTAATATAAATAAGTTTAATGATATTATCAAAAATAAACCATTTATGAATGTGCTTTAAGCTAAAAAAAGTTAAAAACTATGTTTATACTATTAAAATGACAGATCACAAATTTTTGGATTTTGAATTGATTGAACAGTTCAACGAAGAAATATTTTTTCGTACAACGAATGTTGCAGCAGAATTATGTACATATATGCCATTAAAAGATTCAATAACAAAAAAATTGAAACATATCGCTAGTGAATTTGTTTCCAAATCCAATAGAAGAGACCCAGCAAAAAATTAGACATTACCTTATAAAGTACTTGCCATATAATGACTTATTTTTGTGATTGCCATATTTTGTTACTCGCTTACAAAACGCATTACATTAGTTTAAAAAAAATGGAAGTAGTAATGGAACTAGTTTTTTATGTTAAAAGAGACTACTGTACTAATGGTACTCATTATTTCCTACAACATTTAATGTAATCGATTCTCAGTAATTGATTATAAAAGTCTCGTGCCTTGTTAAAATCATTAAGTTGGCAATCTAGTTGGAAAGGACTTCTGCCAAAAATGCTTAATTCCACACTCGATTACCTTTTCAAAAATTTTTTGCTGGGGAGCTTTAAGATTCTAATGACCAAAATAAATGAAAATATAGGATTATTTCCACTACACCATTTTCATTTAAAATTGAGAAAATTCCAAATGAAATTGAGAAATTTTTATTTTAAATTGAGAAAATTCCAAATGAAATTAAGAAATTATAATTTTAAACTGAAAATTAAATCCTTTTTTATTAAATTAACAGTTATTTACAACATAAGTATCATGGAAATTAAAACCAATTAAGTGAATATTTGGCCCACGGGATGTAGGCATTGACTGCACTGTGCGGAGTCCAACACGAGACCAACCATGTTTCCTACGACAAAATAAGTTAAAGTTGGTCTCGTCTATCCATACCACTTGTTTTTCGGCTCTGACATAATCGTTAATTTTTCGTACATATGCTGCACGTTTTTCTTTATTTAGTTGAGTATTCATTGATATGGGTTGGACATGGACAGCTTTTATAGAATAAATTTTTCCATGCAGTGTATTTCCCACAGTTGTGAGTGAAACTTGTTTATTAAATTCAGAATTAAGCCAATTTTACCCAGTCTATTCCTTTGTAAGCTGCATCAATAATACGATTACGATCCGTATCGGAATAAGTTTTATATTTTTTTCGTAAGACGTAAATAGACCAATAACGGGAACAATATTTTTGTAAAACAGTTTATTTATTTTGCGTTATTTTAAATATTGGAAACATTATTTGAAGGCGAATATATTATAAGGTAGACATGTGCCCGGTCGTTCGTTTCAGTGACCGGTCTTTTTTGGTCAATTATCAAAGACTGATTCGTTCGTTCAATTCGTTCAATCGGTCAATTGAATTGAAATGAGTCAGCTATTTAACCGGCTTCTTTCGTTCAATTAAGTCATCCGTTCAATTTAACCCGTACACTATTGAACGAAAAGACCGGATTTAAATGATCGGGTCATTCCGTTCACTTGATTGATTTGGTCAATTTAACCCGTTCGTTTGCGAACGACACAGCTCTATTATAAGGTGGTAGCGATGGCGAACTCGTTCATTCGTTCGCCGTAAACATGAATGTCAAACTACATACAAAAAAATAGTATACAGATTTTTTCTATATGGAGTTTAACAGTTAGGCTAACGGCGAAAATCAATAAATTCGCCATCGCTACCATCTTATAATTGATTCGAGTTGCATTATTTAATACTGAATTGTTTTGATTTGTTATTTTTTTTTATAAAACTATTTTTAATTGTATTTAAAATTTCTTATCAAAGCCATCTGTCACCCCTGGGCATAGTTCATATAGTACAGCTTACAGATTTGGATCTATGTATCTACATATACTTCAAACTTTATTAACTGTAGTTAAGCCCTATCAAAATTCAAGTTCTCCCCTTCTCTTCCCTCTGGGACTGTGTGCCTACAATTAATTTTTGGTTGGACTTGCTGGGTAAGTTTAAATATCGATAAGACATACTGCTATATTCACAAAAAATAAAATAACTTTGATATGTGCTTTAAGACATACCTTCTATACAAATTTATCTTAACATATATTGTAAATTTGTTTTAACATTTTATAAATGCAATACACATCCTATTGCACCTTCTGTTTATAAATCAGTTAGACGATATAAAATGTCTTGTTTTACCCTCTTCTTTTTTGTAAAATACATTGCTTATTACACCTGCTATGTAAGGAATTATCAGTGTTGATATTTATAATCTTTATAAAATTGACGGTTTTTCAACTTAACAGCTCTCTCTCTCTCTCTCTGCCGGCGTTCTTTCTGGCGTTCAAAATGTAACGATAGTACTAAACATACCGACGATATTCTTTAACTTAAGTCCATTTTTTTTATTATTTATTTGCAGCCTGTCCTTTATTTGCAAAAAAAAAGATAATACATATCTGCTTTCAGGTCATGAAATAGTGGGACCAGCCTCGTTAAAGCTGCAATTCTTCAATTAACTTACACACATTTCTTATTTATTTATTAGAAAGTTTTTTTCAGTTTTTTTATTTTGTCTTCATTGTTTTTTCTTTTTTTCTTTCATTTTTGGTATTTGATCGAGTTTCCAGTGCATGACTTGAAAATAGCAATAAAAGCAAATATTTTTTTTAAGAAATATAATAAACAGTACTCAATGAGTTTATAACGTTGCAATGCAAAATAATTGCCTTTAATAAAGTTTACAGTTGTACAAACTACAATTAAAACAATGCACTTGTTGCTTTCTTCTCTTATAGTAATTTCAAGTTTGATTAAATTTTTGCACCCTAATTTTATTTGTTTCATATCACCATATCATATTATTTGTTCATATCATTAATACTTTGCCCATAAATTTTAGCAATAGCCATTCACAATTCATTCAAGTTCAAACAAATTGCACCTACTTGTTGGCCCTGATCAATATTTGTTTAGAGGGAAAAATGTGAGTAATAAAAAAAGAAAAAAGTAAAAAGTCAGTGAGTTACTTACAGTACAATTCAACAGTTTATAAGGCAGCAAGGTGATCTAACCTACCTTAATATGTTTAGCTAACAAATTCTAGTGGGCTACAAGAACTTGTATAAGTTATATTTAGAATAATGTACAAAGCAAAGAATACGCGAATATTTATGAGTAAAGATATAAATAAATAATACGAGATTTTAGTACGAGCAGAGTACATGTTTCACAGCTCTTTAAACTTTAATTTTAAGTTCAAGGTAAATAAAACTACAGACTGCAGGCAGACATTAAAACAATTAAAAAAAGTGTGATTTTTCTTAAAAGTGCATTTAATCACTTACAGCTGCTTCAAGCGAAACTCGTACTTCTGAATGAATATGTTTTTAATGTAATAATAGATTTTTTTTTATAAATTTTGTTAAATAAACCGAAAATTATAAATAAAACCCATTTCATTGTTAAAGCTAAATTCGTACAGGTATATTTAAATCAGGGTTGTTATAAAATCTGAATGGTAACAGAATCAGAACTGAAATCGATAAAATGCTGTTGGTATTACAGAAGCTGATACAATGTTCGAATCGGAATTATGTTGGCGTTAGATGTATTGTCTTGTGTGTGAGTGTCTTTTTTTTTTTTGAAAATTGGCGCACAATATACATAATAAAAATTATCAATATGAAAATTTATTATTTGGAATCTTTTTGATTTTAATTTACTTAAAACGTGCTTGATTTCTTCAAATATAAAAAAGAAAAAAAAAAAACAAAAAAAAATAAAAATAGTTACTGAATGTTTGCTGTGTTTTTGCATAAAACATTTTGGAGTTGTTATTGTCTTTTTGTCTTATTAATTCAATGGAGTTATCATTTAATCAATTTGATATAAGACTTTCAGATTTTGTATACAAAATTTGGGTAAGTCCACTGATGAGCTATATGAGCAGTAGTGAAATGGCCATATGGATATGCTTTCCCCGCAGTAATACATTTCAGTTTGTATTTCATGAGAATACCATAAAATATTTATATTTAAAGGATTCAAGCACGTTTAAAGTAAATCATAATTAATATTAAATATATTTGCATTTTAATCTTAATAAATATATAAAAACATTTAAAAAAATTGGGGGACATGACATCGGGGCTAAATATCCTGTTCTGTTAAAAAATAAGAGCTCGCCTATTAAAGATTTTGTTACATTTATCATACATGGGAGTAATTATTTATATGAACTTATTAATTGATACAAGTTTCTTCGATAAAAAATTTGCGTTTTATAAAAACAATTATTTTTGATTCAATTGTAATTAGTAATGAAACGATTTCATTGAAATTTCGTTACCATTATTAAAAAAAATATATAATTAAAATAAAAGCATTAGCATTAAATGGAAATAAAAATTTTTTTCCATTGACATTATTTCAAACAATGCTAATGAAATTTCAATGGTAATGAAAAAATTCCAAGTATGACATTTATGAGCCCCATCGATGTGATTTTATATTTAAAAGAAAAGTAGTTTTTATGTCTAGGTTTTTCCCCGTCGTCCGTCAAGTTAAACCCACTTATACTAGAATCGATACCAATTAATCTGTGGTAAGATCGTTCTGCTAAAAAAACGCATTGTTAACCCAGTTAAACCGTACAAGAAAAATTTTAGGAAGGCAACATCCAACAGCATTTGAAAAGCCGCCTTGCCATTAAAGACAAAGTGTAAATATTATTTTCTGTTCAAAAACTAATATACTTACACTGACTCTAGGACTCTCTAAAGGGTTCCTCAATATTTTGCGTTTCACACTTTCACACTTTCTCAATTTTCTTCCTCAAACAATAAATTATTTTTTTAATTTTTAATTCTTTTTATGCAATTTCTGCTTCCTAAAATTAATATTTTATTGTTAAATAGTCTCACTCGTTAATAAACTGTTCAATTTGTGCTAAAAATGCTGTTAAAAAATGTAAACAAAGCAGAACAGCTGATTCGTACATGGTTTTTGTTAATATTGAATCAAGACAACACCAAGACGGTTTCATAACACTAATTAAAATCAAAATCGATTTTCCATTCTGATAAATGATAATTCTGAATTTTTATAACAACCCTGAATATAACAGAACAAGTTTTTCACAAAAATTTGGCTCAGCTTTTTCCCACCCATCCTGTTGAGCATTCTGTAAATTGTTTTTGGAATTAATGGTGGGATGTTGATTTTCTTATCCAGATAGCAGCAAAATATCATCGATGTATAAGCCATACAACTTAGAATGAGTTTCTTATCAAACCAAATCTGGGCTGGTGTATCCGTGACATGCGGACAATCATGATCGTACATAGTAACGGTCAGGATTCACTATCATACTCATACATGGGGCGATAAAAATATAAAAAATAAGAAAAAAAACATCAAGTAAAAAAATTGGCGTTCACCAATACTTTCCCAGGTATGGGACTTTGAACTTTGGAAAACTAACTTTAGGAAAATAATAAAATGTTAAAAATGCTTAACTTATTAAGAGCCGATGACATTTTTATGCAAAATTATAGTACTTAATTTTTTTTCTTATTTTTTAATTCTCTGTCACCCCAATATTTTTCTGATTGGAGTTATTTCATTAAACTAGATTCAGCATAACCGAATGTAGCACTCTTTCTTGTTTTAATAATTATTATAAAAAAATTTTAATGTAATCTTAATACAACAACAATCGTTTTTTTTTTCTTTTTTGTATTTTAGACGAGATTGAGGATGTAACAAAAGTTTTAAACTTAAAAAAATATATAAAAGAAGTTTTTTGCCTTTTCTTAAACACACTTTTTATTAATGAATCATTTTACTAATCGTAGTGGACACTTAAACAGTCTGACATTTTTCTAGATGGTGAGAACGATTGAGAACGGTGGTTTCTAAAAATTAAAAAATTTTGCGAATGACGCCGTCAAACTTTAATTAATTGGAGAAAATCTAAACAAGCCAGGGCCGCCACTATCGCTCAAGGGCCTTTTTTTAATTTAAGTTTACTTTTATTTCTAAAGTTTATTGCGTCCAGTATTATTATAATAAATTATTAATAATACATATTATAAATACATATTACAACACTGGTTTAAAGCCTACCTCAAGGGTTTACCTTCAGCATATCTAATGTATGTTTTGTTTTTTGTTTTTTTTTTGCAAATTTTTGGGCTTTTAATTTAATGTACGACTTAAAGAAAGCGAATGAAAAACTTTTTCGCAAATAAATGTACAAAATAAATCATGTTGAATTTCGTTATTTTAACCATGAACTTCGTGTAGACAATTGTTTTCAAAGAGTTGTAAGATTATTACAAATGTCAACAAATAATATCATGTAGTTATTTAATGGAAAAACCAGCAATCTTGAAGTGTTGAACAAAGGTTTTTAAATAACTTAATTAAATATCATATTTAAAAGATGTGTCGTATATTAGTTTGTAAGTTTTAAATTAATTAATTAAAAATTAATGGAAAAGAGTAACGGAAACAACTAATAAATAACAAAAAAATAAATAAGCATTGTTAACACAAAATTTTAACTCCATAATTTTTTTAAACAATAAAATTATTGGTGGATGCACAAATTTAAAATTTCAGTCAGTCGGCAATTTTTCCAAAAATATTTTATATCTTTTACCTTAAAAACAGTTTGTTAATTGTAAAATATTTATTAATTTTTCACAAATATTGCGCTTTAAAAAAACAATAAAATTAATTTTTATTCGTGTGTGTTCATGAATTTTTTAATGAGACTGCTCATCAGAAATATATCATTGATATAACACTGACTTAACAAAATTATTCCTGGGATTAAATATGAGTCTAATCTTATATACATATATATGATTTACAGGTTCATATTTAAATCTCTTTGTAAGTTTGTTTACTTTACTTTAGATGAGAGAATCGGATCGATTACAATAAATTTTTAAACATAGTTAGAAGAGTAGAATATTCCATTTTTATTGAAAAAAGGAAATATTAGAGGGAAGTTGGGGAGAGGACAAACGAGCAATAGCAAACAACGCTATAATATAATATACAGAAAAATCCTAAAATTAGACCCAGGCAACGGACGGGTTCAATAACATTGATGGTGCACCAATCACGGAAAACGGAATAACCGATATTAATGAAATTTGAAAGGCGGGTAGACATTTGACTGGATGATGCAGTAGGCTACTTATATTTTCAAAAACGGACCAGAAGGAGCAAAAAGGGGGAAAACATTAAACGTGTTCAAATCTTGAACCAAATAAAAACAGGTCTTTGCTCAATATTCTTAAACCGATTCTTTAATAAATTTAATTCAATATAAAATAAACGCCGATCATATAAAATAAAATAACTATTATATCTAGTGTAGACATAGGCGCCTATTATGAGCAACTTTCGATCTTCGACTGTAGTCGAAAGAGCAGATCGAACGAATTTTCATTTGGTATTATGGCACTCATCTGATAAATTAGTGCTATTGTGAATTTAACTCAACTGGATTATTCACAATAGTACATATTTATCAGCTGTCACTCTAAAAAAAATATTGTTTTACTAATTTATAAACGAAAAATTAAAATAATTATTAATTTAAACGACTACGACGGAATTATGGTTCCATTGATGTTGTTGTAACGGTTAGTCCCATACAATTTAGCTCCTGTGTAATTTCTTCCAATTTTTTTGCCGCTTGAACTTTTGTGCATAATTCTTTTGCCAGCTGTGGATTTTGTTCCATTAGAGTAACGAGCTTTTCCAATTGTTGTTGTAAAAAAAAAAAACAAAAATTTCACAAATACTTACATTTTCAATAAGTTTTACAAACTAACACAAACCATCGAAAGCAAAATTGTGTTCGATTGAAAATTCATTGCACAACGAAATTTCCGACAGTGCTACCAACTTATAATACGAATTTGACTATCGATATTCGTTTTTATTAGCCAGCGAAGATCGAAAATCAAATGCAACTCGTAATAAGGGCCATAGTTTACTCTTTTTATTATGATATACTCGTATGTACATATAATGAAAAATTTACTTTAGCTATAGCTATAAGCAAACTTTTTCTTATAAAATAAAGTAAAAACTACTAAGTGTAAAAAAAAATTAATCGGAGGTCGCCCCGAGGTAGTACACCTAATTCTGAAAATCTGCATCCGCACATGACATTTTTACTTCTGTAAATTTTTCGCTTTGTGCAGTTTCCTCACCAAATATTTGTATGCTCCACTAATGTACTTATAGTTAAAATTCTGCAAAAAATATAACTAAATTGTAACTAACAGAACCGCAATAGCTAAATTATTCATTCAGTGCAGTCTTCTCACAAAACATTTGTGTGGACGAAAATATGTAAATTAGAAGGTGATTTCCGTAACTATTTTGGGTGTACTGAGCAAAAGCAGCCAAATTTGAATTAGCGCGTAATGCGCAATCTATCCGTCATAGCTTGTCAATTGGAAAATCCAATTCTGATGTGTGTTAGAAAGTGAAGTTTGCAGCTTCTTAGTTTGTTTTTTGTTGTTGTTAAAATGTAATGACAACTTAGATATTTTCACAGCAATCTAGCGGTTTTATATCTTTTTTATTTCCACACAGTGGCTTTTATAAAATAAAATGAGTTAACATTATTGTTAAAAAAATGAGTTAACATTATTTTTAAGTTGACGCTCTTCTCTAAGATGACATTTCAGCGCAAAAGCTATGGGCCAGATTGCGTTGTGCTTTCCGCCATTTAAAATTTTTTAAAACTGATACAGATTCGAAGTGAATCTATATGAAGTAAATAGTTTTATATTATTAAATTTTTAATTTGTTCATGTGTGCAACGCAGCAAAAATAAATTTCTACATACTTGGGGCACAGCAAATGTTAAAAACCTGGTCGCTCCCGAAGATCTTGTTTGATGTGAGTGACAGTTGACATATATGTAGAAGTTCATTTTTACAAATGAATTTTTTCTTATATTCTCACTATAAAAAGCTATGAGTTACGACACATGCTTTACATGTTATTTTTTTTTTTTTTCAACGAAACCTTAATTTTTAGAGTAAAATAAAAATGTTTTTTTGTTAGTTTAAATATTCTAGCATTTAAGTTTACAGTCATCTTTTTTCTAAGAAGTGAGTTCTTATGCTCCCAAAACGGTTTTTCGTCAATGTTACAGTAATATTTTGGTTCATAAAAAGGAAATTGTAAAATTTACTTAAAATAAGTAAGAGTGCTATATTCAGCTATGCCGGATCTTATATACCCTTTACCATCTATGTCAATCTAGTTTAGTGAAGTAACTCCAATCAAAAAAACAAATATTGGGGTGACAGAGAATTAAAAATAAAAAATTTTGGCACTGGGCTCTTAATGGGTTAAGCGTTTTTAAAATTTTTTAGTAACTTCCTTAAGATCTCTTCAAAAGCTTAAAAATGATACCCATACTGATATTTAAAAAAATTTTAAAATTTCAGAATCTCGTAAGTCGGAAAATATGCCTCGAAGGGCATAGACCGATCATGATGATCGATTGACAGATTTTTTTTTTTGTGAAATCAAGTTTGCCTCGGTCGGAAATAGATGGCGGCATGAAATAACTCCCCACGTAATAACTCCCTAAATATAAAATGAAATAACTCCCCAAGATTTGGGGACTTATTTCATATAAAACAAGCCCACAATTTGGAAATGAAATAAGTCCCCAAAGGAATGAAATAACTCCCCAAACTAAAATGATATAACACCCCAATTTTTTGGGAAGTTATTTCATATGAAATAAGTCCCCAATTCTTGAAATAAAAAAAAACCCCAATAATTTATCAAGAGATAAAATAATCCTACATTATCTTTTATTTACAGTAGTTGAAAATTTTATACAAAAACTTGCATTGCTTCGTTCGCAAATTTTTGATTGTCCTTTTTGCCGTCAAATAGTTCGCGCGAATTTTTAATTTTCTGGCAATTAAAAGTAAATAATATCGTTAAATTTTCTTAGTGTTTTTATTTTTTCCATTAAACTATTTATTATTGAAGCCGATATTAAGAGAACTACAATTATTTAAAGTTATATTTTATGAAGAAGTTTTGTAAAAAAATATCAAATACCCCTCACAACGCAAACTTACGATTTTCAACTAATTTTGAAAATGAAATAAGTCCCCAAAAATTTTTTGCGGACCTATTTCATTTTTTATTTTGAGGAGTTATTTTATATAAAATGAAAATGAAAAAATCAAATAGGTCCCCAAAAAAAGAAATAAGTCCCCAAAAAACGTTGTTGTTGTTTTCCCGTATATTTTTTTGGGGAGTTATTTCATTTCTGTTTTAGGAATTATTTCGTGGGGAGTTATTTTATGCCGCCGAAATAGATATTGCAGAAATTAAATACGGAATGACAAACTTGTATATATATCCTTTTTCCACTTTTTTTGGTGAAGGGTATAAAAATTAAATGCAGTTTAAAGAAACAGAATGGAATTTGACTGTGTAACGTGTCAAATAACATGCATTAAAATATTAATTGCCAGTGCTTTAGTTTTTTAAGCTGCAGTGTTAAATTTCAATAATTTGTACATATTTTGCATTTAACAAGTTATTTTTAATTTAACAACAACAACAAAACACAGTAAATTGGCGTATTAATGAAATACATACACATGTATGTGTTTATATATTCACACAGTTACTTACATTTAGGTTTTTCTGTATTTGTATGTATGTTTCTTTTTCAATAAATAGGCTTAACTATTTATGTAAATGAGAATTCGCTTATAAACGCTCTAGAACAAATACATGAGAACAACTATAACGAGAGAATATTTTCAATTTACTTATTTATGATTTTTTTTTTTGCAGTCCACTCTTAATTACTACTTTTAGTTCTTTTGTACATAATAGACGCGTGATGTCCATTTAATAATACACATGACGCCTTTGTGTGATAATATTCTTTGTACAATTTTAGAAATATGAAAATAATAAAAGTGACTCGAATGTAACGCCGGCTAATAAGGGGAATATTTATAAAACAGGCCCCTCAAGAAACGACTAGACCGTGCTTTTAGTCCCCTTTGAAACACGCAATTTTTACTTTCGCATTTTTATTTTCTTGTCCACACATTGAAATCGCTTTAGTATTGCGCAACAAAAGTTGCAACGTGTGGTCAAGGAGTAACTAAATTTTATAATTCGGCACTTATTTTTTTTTTATCAATTATTTGTTACTAACATTAAAAAATCATTTTGAAATAAATGAAAGGTTAGACAAAACATTTCTATAGGACCAATATTCTTTGGATTGACATTTATTAGTCTGTCTAAACAAGTTGTCCACAGATCAAATTAAAAATTGTATTTAACATATGAATGCAATAATTATCCAATCGATTTACTCCCAAAAAAGTTTGTTAAAAATTTTGAGAAAAAAATAAAATAAAATAATTATGTATTTGGGTTAGAATTCCTTTTACTTAATTAATTTAAAATAGTATATTTAACGTCTCAAATACAGCTCTGTTAAAAACACAAGTCTACCCA
The DNA here is from genome assembly GCA_916610165.2 of Gymnosoma rotundatum. Taxonomy (NCBI): domain Eukaryota; kingdom Metazoa; phylum Arthropoda; class Insecta; order Diptera; family Tachinidae; genus Gymnosoma; species Gymnosoma rotundatum. Next base: position 64,848,722 of record OU744336.1, read on the forward strand.
AGGCAGATTTATTTTACTAGGTAGTGTCGTCCGCCCAGCTGGTTTGTAGTCGGAAATGTCAAAAGTTTTTGTATTTTCCTTTGTTTGTTTACGAATTTCAAAAAACACTAACAACTACCGTTTGCGAGACAAGGCAAGCATGTGTATTGAGACCAATTATCTTTTATTTCTCTTTGTGTTTTTGACGTTTCCAACGCACAAAACAACAATAAAAAGGCATGTTGCATTTGTTGTATTACCGCTACTACCTAGTAAAATGAATATGCCTTGAGTCTACCTGTGTTGTTTTTAGTCAACATAAAATTATAAAGCATGAAATAGTATCGAGTAATTAAAACCAGCCAATTTTGACAGCAGTTTTTAAATACTAAACAAGGAATATGTATGTACATATATATATACCTCGCACTCAGCATTATTTCTTTCAACATCGACACACAATAATAGAAAGGCCCTTTCTAAGATATAAATTTATCAATTTCACAACTTATGGATTTTGAAAATGTCAAATTATTTAATTTATTGTAATGAAAATAAAGAAAGATTTCTATGTTCTGCTTTGCCGAATCTCATAAACCCTTCACCATATATGAAGTATAGTTTAGTCTTCAAAATCTCGTCAAAAGCTTTAAAATGATACCCATATTGATATTTTAAAATTTGGTGCACAGTCGTACTTTTCTATGAAAAGTTCAAAGGCCCGTAAATCAGAAAATATGGGCGAGCATCAAATTTTTCACGTGATGTTTTTTTTTCTAATTTTTTAATTCTCTATCTTTTTTCTTTAATTTCAGTTACTTCACTAGATTTGTTCCAAATGATATGGAAAAATTATACGTGTTTTGCCTGCTGCCTCGAAGGACATTGAACGATTTTGCAGATTTTCAATGTCTGATCGATTGGCGTATTTAAATTTTCTCTATGCTATGTACAAGAATTTGAAGTATATATAGTTAATGGAGTCGGAAATGGATATTGTAAAAATAACACACGGAATGACAAACTAAGATATACCCTTTTCCACCTGTGGTGAAGGGTATAAAAATGGCCAGTTGAGTTCTTGGTAATACACAAAGCGAGAAAATCGAACAATAAAAGGCAACTCAAATAAAACAAAATTCAAAAACGACTTGACTGGCGTTGAACTAAAAAACAAAGAAAAAATAAATTTAACTTCATTTTATTTAAAGTGCCAATTTTATTGGCGCTATAGCTGCGATTGTTTCGTTGTATTCGTGTGAATACTAGTGGGTATAATAATTATAATGACAACTATGACTCACTCAACTCTATAGTTAGCGAAGAAGCAAAACAAAAAATATTTCATCCAACAAGTTAGGTAAAGAAATTTATATGCGAATGACCGAATGTAATGATGAAGAAAGAACAAAAATGCAATGAAAAAAAAACACACACTAAGTAAATATCAAACTGTAGATGTGTTTTTTAGTTTAATGCCAATAATACTTCATTTGCATGCAAAACAAACTAACAAACAAATTAAATTAAACACGTACGTTACGCACTTTAAGTATTTGAAATATTTTGTTGCTTTTACTATTAGAGTTTTTTCTTACCATGATAAGACCGACTTGACGGTTTTTATGACAATTGAGAAGCAAATGTGAAACATTTTGAAAATGTAGAAAAGTTCTACTAAAGTTCCCATTTTTATGGTATTTTTGCCTTATTGATTCAATGGAGTTCTTATTTATTCAATTTTGTTTTTGTTGTAAGACTCTGACGTTTTATTTACAAAATTTGAGTAGAATCCACTGATGAGCTATATGAGCAGTAGCGAAATGGCCATATGGGTATGGTTTTCCCGCAGTTATTCATTTCATTTTTTAGTTTAAAATAAAAAATAATCATGAAATATTTATATTTAAAGGAATCAAGCAGAATCAAAGTAAATTAAGATAAAATACTACCTGATTTTTTTATTTTTATTTTTCAGTACCTTAAAAATTATTAAAACAATCAGGCAAGTTTTTGAATTCCACTAGAAATTTTTCACTTTATATTTTTAAAAGCATTATTATGTTTAATCATCCGCATACGTCTCTTTGTTCAAGTTCTTTCTAGATTTAGTTATCGTCCCATAAAAATATGTATTTTTGTTTAATTATTTTTCAAAAATCGATTCGTTATAGATTTCAAATTATTTTATTATTATTGATTACTTTTTTGTATTGCAGTCTTTAAATGTTTCTTACAGACCAACACCTAAATTCTCGCGTCAATCGGAACGTTGTTTAGCGCCTGGCTTTAATGCTGCAATAACATACCGAAATAACAGCGTCAACGTTGTGTTATGTAAACTAATCTTGTTTAATAAAACTCACTGAATAGAAATAAAAAATAGAGATTAAATCGGTAGATTCACCAGAAAATAACTAAATTTTCATTACTTTTCAACAATAATGAAAACAATTCTTAAATTTCAAGCAAACAAGAAGCCAACTTTACCGCCTAAAGGTGGGATCACACGATTGCCCAATTTTTACTGTACTAAATTACCATTAATGAAGTTGTCCCAATGTTATATTCTTCAGCCACATGATTCACCCATTGTGTACAAATTTGATCACCCGATTGGGGCATAACATAAGGCAAAATTTGGTGCATTGCGGCAATCATGTGATCCCAGCTTAACACTCTGTCAAAATAGCATTTTCCTCTTTAAAGGCATGTTAGTTAAATTTAGATATTGTTGTTCACTAGATAACAGAGGATAATAACATCACGTTGGAGTTCCCGTGCAAGAAAAATTAATTTAATTTTGGGGTCGTCAATTAAACCGTGTTTCATAATTTTAAAACTATCTCATAAGGGATACTCCTACAAAAACATTTTTAAAGTGTCATTCATTCGGTGCTCTTCAGTTTAAAAAACTCTTTCGATTTTTGTGAAACTAACGACGTCGAGAACGATAAATATTTGAAGCAATAATTGCATCGCCTGCAGCGATATGTTGAAGTGGTTCAGTGCAGCCGTCATTAATAAGTACTAACAACTCGAGCAAATTATGTTCCATACCTTTTGAGTCCTTAAATCTACAAAACTTTCTTTTGAAGTTTAAAATATTTTTAACTTGAAGAGGAATGCTACGAAAATAAAGTACCGTATTACGCTTTCAAGAACTTAATTGCAAAATTTCGCTTCACACAATAACAATGTGCTCATCTTGTATAAAATAATTATTTACATCATCAATGCATTAAGTTGCACTTGAATTTAAAATTCCGAAACAAAACAAAAATATAAAGTGCTTTAAGTTTTACTAGAAAAAAAAAAATAATGTCTGAACATTTCTTTTTTTGGATCTTCATATTTTCAGTCGAGAATCAAATTTTCTTATTACGTAAAAATAAATTTTTTCCAGATTTATTTAGCGAAAGTCCCCACTGTGCAATGCTAGCCAAACATTTTCTAGATTTTCGAACAATATTTTAGGAACGCCAACGGCAAAATGCGGGCTAATTTAGAACTTATTTTCCTGTTTATTTTTCTAAAATAAACTTTTATTTAAATACAATCTGCATATTTTTTTTTGTTTTTTTTAGGGCAATAACTCATAGACGTGTGAAATGATTGTTTTATATACATTGTTCGTATCAATACAAGACATGTGATTGTGTGTGTGTGTGTTTTTTTTTATTAATAGAATTATGTAGAACATTTTATTATTTGATTTTTTTTACTCACACGTAAAATTTGCACAAACTTATTCAATTTAAAAAAACAACGTTTTTTGTTAGTAATATTTTTCCATTATATCAGTTTAATACAGAGGTTTGCAACATGCGAACAGCAACAAGATATAGATTTGTTTAAGGAAAAACATTCCACGCAAACAGTCTCGAATGAAAAATGTAGATTTCAGATTCGTTTAATGTGATGATGGTGTCAATTATTAATTAAAGAGACTTTATTAATATAAAATATAAAATCTTCAATCAATTAACGATTATTCGTCTTAAGACGTCTCTACTTAAGAAAACTTAAGCACTCGCGAATGCAGTCACTTAAATTCATCATATTTTTTGTATCCTAATAGATTTCCTAGAAGACTTTAGATTATTGCTGACATCACTACATAGGTAACATACAAAAAAAGATATTATACATTTACATAACTGAAACAAAAAAAATTATTTATATTATTTTCACTCGATCATACCTACATGTATATAAATACAAGTAAAATAGAAAGGAGTAGAAAAAGCTAACATATTTTTCTATAAAAGTAGAATTTAGACGTTTAAACTCGCCTAGAAATAGAAATCACAGTTGCGAAAGGCATGAAATGTTATTAATCACAAACTTCCAACAGAGAAGTTGAGGTAGTAGTAAGCTGTGAGTTATTTAGCTGTTTGTCAGCAAAATTATAAAGAGCGTGTTTTTTTTGCAATTAAAAATACACAAAATAATAAAATGTACTCAGTATATGTTGACAAAAGAATCTGCCGGCTGCTACTGCAGCTGAGGCTATTTATTTTAATATGAAAAAGCTTAATTCTGATAGTAAAATAATGTTTGGTTATAAGTTAACGATTCGTTGTGAACCAGTTGTTATAATAACGCTGTTCTGCGAAAAATGTTATTCCTCCTTTTTAAAGAAATTGTATGAATAAAAAGAAAACACCTTAATGAAACGGACAAAATAAACGGGCTTTTATAATTATCCAAATCAGGAGAACTGTTCCAAGTGAATGCTTAACTAAAGAACTAATATTAGCCACGCCGATTAAAAGATCTACACGTGATAAAACAAACCGAAAGCAGATTCTAATTAACCACGTTAAATTCCCCATATTTATCCAGTTTTTGTTTAAAGAACAATTTCTCTGCAGAACAGATGTAAGGAAATATTATTATGAGTTATTAAGCACATTGCATCTGCATATCTATTTCTTCTAAATAAAATTTTAAAGATAAAAATTTACAACTGATAACTACGTTGTAAATAAATCCCGTAGAGTGCTATATTCGGCTATGCCGAATCGTATATGCCCTTCACCATCTATGTAAATCTAATTTAGTGAAGTAACTCCAATAAAAAAAGCAAATATTGAGGTGACAGAGAATTAAAAATAAACAATTTTGGTACTGCATACATAGAATTTTACATAAAAATGACATAGGCTCTTAATGGGTCAAGCATTGCTTTTTTAATTTTAGCATTTCCTTAAAGATCTCTTCAAAAGCTTTAAAATAATACCCATATTGAAATTTAAAATAAAAACTGAAAATTTCAGAGGCCCGTAACTCGTAAAATATGGGCGAACGCCATTTTTTTCTTATTTTTTAATTCTATATCGCCTCTTACAGTTGTTTTTTTGATTGGAGTTAATTCATTGTTCCAAATGATATGAATAAATTAAAGAAAGGCGTGGTGTTTTGCCCGATGGATATGGACCGATAACGCTTCAGCACAAGGGTATAACTAAGTTTGTCGTTTCGTTTGTAATTTCTACAATATCCATTTCGGACCCCATAAAGTATATATAATCTGACTTTTTATGCATATAGAAGTCGATTAAGAGATGTCCGTTCGTGTTAATGTTGAAATGAAGTATGCCGAGGCACTAGATCAGCTAAAAAAATTAAATACGCCAACTGATCAGACATAATGTCGAAAGAGGTGCAGCGGGTAAAACACCACACCTTCCTCTAACTTTTTCATATCGTGATGAAGTAACTTTAATCAAAAAAATAAATATATGGTGCGATAGAGAATTAAAAAATAAGAAAAAAAAAACATCAAGTGAAGAAATTGGCGCTCGCCCATATTCTCCGAGTTACGGGGCTCTGAAATTTTCAAATTTTTTAAAATATCAATATGGGTATCATTTTCAAGCTTTCAAAGAGATCTTTAAGGAAATACTAAAAATTTTTTAAATGCATAACCCATAAAGAGACCATGGCAAATTATGTATATGCGGTACTTAATTTTTATTTGTAAATTCTCTGCCGCCCCAATACTTTTTTTTGATTGAAGTTGCTTCACTAAAATATATTTACATACATGGTGAAGGGTATATAAGATTCCGCATATCCGAATAATGTTCTCTTACTTGTTTTAATGACAAATTATGTAATCAGTAGCGAAATGGCTTCGTTGTAATCCATTGCGCCGTTTAATTTCAGACGTATTACATTTTGGGAGATATCACGAAATATTTTGCTGTTAGAAAATATTTATTTTAAAGGAACTAATCACGATTTACAATAGTAATGTTAAATAATTCTAAAAAAATTTGCAATATAACGCTTAAGGGGCGTAGGGTGTACTGGTTTTGCATATGTTCTTCAACTAGATTTTCATTAAAATACTTTTTATTTAAAAAATCTTTAACAAATCTCCTTATACTACGAACTTTAAATAAATTTTAGTTGTGGCTGCTTTACAACTATAAATATTCCACATTAATATTTTAAACACATACATACATAACAAAAATATAAAAAAGAATTAATAAATTTTATGTATGTTAGAAAAAAGACATCGATTTTCTTGTTATTTGAAAACATTAAGTTGCAGACGATTACGATGATGATGTCTCCACCATGCTAAGAATGTATATGTATGTATGTATGTATGTACATATATTTAAAGTTTTGGCATTTATAAATCGTTTTTTACTTTAATGAAACAATTATTGTGTGTAAGAAATTTAGGAAAATCGAATACATATAAACATGGACAAAAATAGTTGGATCCATTTTAGTCGATTATTCGGCTTTTATTTGCTAAATTGTACTAAATGATTGAAGTAGCTATCAGATAATACTTTTGCGCTTACGAAGCGTTAAATGTGTAGAAAAAGTTCTCACTGTCCGTGATACCGGACAGCAATCAATAACGTGATACTAGCAAATAGCGTGAGCTATTATCGGTTTGTTAAATTAACTTAATAACAAAATTGTCGATTTTGCTATTCAGTAACACTTTTAACGATATTCGCTGCTGCTTAATAGAAGCTAATATAGTCAGTAAGTTACTCATCGTTAAGAAAGTAGCTATAATTTTAACGTTGTTAAATTTGTCGACAAAATAAACGACGTACCATTTGTATTTATGTGTACATTCATACATACATATAGACATAAACACAGAACATATACATATCGCACTTGATCAACAAGAGGGTATTACCTCAAAATTTTAAAATTTTCAGTAGAGTCAAAAAAATGTTTGTGGCCACATTTTACCAGAATTTAAACATTCAAATATACCATAGGAAGCAAATTCCATTTAAAAATATATTTACATCGTTTTTCCTAGAAATCTGTGCAAGTATTGCAAAAAAAATCAATTTTTTGAGTTAATACCATTTTTCTAAAATTTTTCGATCATAAATGAAACAAATTTTATCAACAAGACAGTATCAACTCAAAATAAAACCAAATTGAAAAGAGACTCAACTCAAAATAATAACTTTTTTATGAAAATTTACGAATCAGTTCCATGTTAACTTTTGTATTAACTCGAAATAATACCTTTTTGTTGAAATAAAGGTAATCACTACATTATCATGAATATGGTCTTAAAAGTGGTTTTCGAGATGAAAGAGTAAACGAAATACGTTGAAATTTTTACAGTAGATAGATATTGATGTTGTTAGCTGATTTCTTGAAAAAAGTGATATTTCAAAAATTTTGAGTTAATACCCTATTGTTGATCAAGTGCGATATATTTAACACAAAATAAAAACATAGTTTGTTTTCATTTTAATTAAATTAAACATACTGCAGCCTTATTCTGTAAGTCGCTAAAGCTAAATCGCCATCTCTAAAATAATTTAATTTTAACGAAGCAGTTTTTTGTTACAAATACGACATTGGAAGTTTTAATTCTATACTTAACAAGTAATACATTTCAGTTTGTTGTTTTAAATAAAAAAAATATTTCATGAAAATATCATGAAATATTTATATTTAAAGGAATCAAGCACGTTTAATGTAAATTAAAATCAAAAAGATTCCAAATAATGAATTTTTATATTAAAAGAAAAATTATTTTTTAGAAAACATAAAAAATGGATTGTTCTAGAAAAGATAAAGAGAAATATATGAAAACTTAAATAAAATCAACTGATGATATGTTTAACTGTGGTCTTGGACCACCGCCCGTTTGATAAAAATCCTTTTGATAATTTCTTTTTTGCGGTTTTCTTCATATTGTCATATTTAACTGTGAGTTAACACAAACAATTTTTTCTGCTGCAGTGATTGGTGTTTTTTTACATTCAATTACACAGTTTCTTTCTTTTATTAATTTTGTTAAGTATTCCACCTCAATTGTAAAATTAGCAGATCTTTTAATTCCACTTGCACAAGGCATAGGCCGACTTCCTAAACGCAAGTTGCAATGCATATTTACAATGCATACACTTCGTAAACGCATATCAAAACTTTTTGGCAACGTACAATGTTCCTAATCGTTTGGCAACTCTTTTTAATGAGTATCAGAAGTCAAAATCACGCATCATTTTTATTTTGTATGCAAACATTTTAAAAATGTTATTTTTAAAATGAAATGTAAATAAAAAATGCCATCATCCATTTATTTAATGAATTCTTAAAAAAATAATTATTTTTGATCACTTGTTTCCGGGATTTTTATTGTCCTTAACAAAGTTGTCTCTTCTTTTTTTTCTTTTTAATAGGTTTCTATAGCAATATAGAATTTTTTGGAAGATTTGACCTGAGGTAATTCCTCAGCACTTGCCAACAAAATGGATAAATAATTTTGTGTAACCTCTATTTATCCAAAAAAAATTATTCAATTTTATACCATGTTTTTGACATTTGCTTTACGTATGAGTTGCATAGCGACGTTCCTAAATGCCGATAAAATGCAAAAAATTTCTCTGCAACGCAAGTTTGAATTTAAAACATGTTTCGCATTGCATAAGCATTTTTTAAATTATGCATTGCAACAGGCGTTTAGGAAGTCGGCCATATTTCTTTATTAATTTCAAACTTTCAAATAAACTATAATTTTTTTATTCTTCATTGTGACATTTATAAAAAAATGTTGCCATTTTGTTGTGTTTCTGTATGGCATCACTACACGGTTTAAGCTACCACTCAAAAACATCTATGGCCATTAATGTAAAATTAAATTAAGTAGATGATTAGCTAATTAAAAAAAGAACTTAAGTTAAACTCGAACCTAAAAACCCGCCCTTAGAAGCTCAATAATAAAAATAAACTCTAGCTGTGATATTTAATACAATATACAATTTACAATAGGTTTTGAATTGTACAATTGTATATGTTTATGATATAACTTATATCATAAAAAATCTTCCACCATAAATTTAAATATCTTCATTAATAGACAGGTTGAAATTGTAATTGAATTTATTTAGCCTGTGTTTGAGATTTTTTGAAAGCACTTGCATACAATTTAACTGAAAGTTAAAATAAAAAAAAAAAAGTTATAGGTATCTATAAAAAGCGTTCAGAAAGCCATAATTTGCTGTATCAAAATTTAAATGTTATGCAAAAAAAACTTAAAAATAAAGTGAAATTAAATTAAAAGTAAAAGACAAGAAAAAGGAAAAACGGAAAGCATGTGTGAGTGTGTGAATGTATGCTTTGTTAACAATGTGAATTGTCTGTAACTGTATCTTGCTGTTAGGAAATAAAATTTTACTTCACATTTCTCAAAGGGCTAGGCAAAATACAAAAAATTTGTAGAATGTACAATATTAATTACAATACATATTGTGCATTTATTACGAAAAACATAAAGATACATATGAACATGTAATTAGGAAGAGAAGCATAAATGAATGGATTCATTGCACTTTGCTTTTTTACTAAAAAATATTAACACCCGCTTTGTAATCTGTAACATTTATCAGCGGCAAATTTAGCTAGAATTGTCATTTACTATTGGAAAAAATCAAATTTGATAAAAAGAGTAATTTTTTTCGGACACTTCGACCAATCAGCATTCAATGGAGAAAGATCCTTTTGGGTTTTATGAATGTGTTCACAGTCCCAATTATTGCAATTACCAAATATAAGTTTTAAGAAACTAAATGTTTTACGTATGTAGCTTTTTTTATAAACAGTGGTAATATACTTATTAAAAAATTTACTCAATTACTGACAATTTATGAATCATTTCATACTCACGGTTAAATTTAAAATATCTAATATTTTAAATATTATTTTGATAAGCAGCTGCTTCGCTGATAGTCAGCACATATTAGTCTATGGTAGTCAGTGTTTCATCAGTGCTATCTACAACAAACATACACACGTTAAAAAGCTAAAATATAGGCAATGTTTTAAATAATAGGACATTAGTAATGCTTAATTGGCGATTTTTGTTTAAATTAAAAATGTTATTTACATTGAATAAAACGCAGAACAAAAAATTCCAAATATATATTCAATAGCTTTTCTTTTTAAAGAAATTTCGAGAAATTAACCATCTAAATCCAAAAGCTATTACTTCAAAGCAGGGCTTAAGTAGACTGCCTATATTGTACCAGACATGAACTAGTTTGCATTTTGTTCTTTACTGTATCAGTTGACGAAAATATACGCTCGATGTAAGATCGTCCTGGATGTCATGGAAGTCCAGCGGTGGAAGTCCTGCGAATGTTTTGAGGAGGAGAAACTAAAGTGGGTATAGGGTTTGGGATAAATTAATTTTCTCATCATGTAGGTGAAATAGATTGTTGGTTGTCTTACCACAACCAGTTGCGATTTGGTGCACCTTATTTTGGATAGTCTGCAATACTGGGCAGTGGATGTCATTAAGAAAACATGTTCATGCAGACGCAGCATAACTCCTGAGCAGCCATCAAAAGCTTTTAGAACTATGCCATATCATATTTTGGCAGATGTGAGTGGCTGTGTGGGTGCAAGAAAATGAGAATATTGTCCAAGACTTCTCTTAGAATTTTTGGAATATTACCGATGGAATATGCCAACTAAAATATATAAATACTCTTTATTTGCAAGGGTTTAGCAAGTTTTGCCAACAGAAGAACGGATTTAAGCAGGTGCGAGAGCCTTAGATGGCGTTGCTTTAAAGATATTTTAAAGTTCCTAATATTTGCTCTTTTGGACCGGTTTTACGAGTTGGAATGTTCAATAAATTGTCGGTAGAATTGTTTGGCCCATTATAATACATCTAAGGGCTACAGTTGCCATGCTTTAACTTTGTTCCGATCCAGAGAAACTTTAACTGATGTGTGTGAAGATAAACGAATATATGTACGTGGAATTTAATACTTTTTGTTAATGAAACCTTTTTATGATTGTTTTTTGTTTTTGCTAATTTGTATGGTACAAATTTTATAGGTTTTACACAAATACTTTCACCGCGATTAAACCCTTCCATATAGTAGAATTAAGCCATTTGAACAATCAAGGTAGCATTGTGCTATTACCCTGTAATATAGTATTTGCCATTTCATGAAACTGATTTTCTGTTTAACCGATACTTTCATATGAAGAATAATACAAATATTAGTTAATTTATTTCTCATACTTTTTTCAAAATACCAACAATACAAGCAAAGTATTTAATATTTTCTATCAGTATTGTGCAAATTATTCAAACTAGAATTTAACAAAAATAGTTTTTATGCTAAATTAGGTATTTGCTTTATTAACTATTTATGGTTATTTAAATCAATTATTTTTTTGAGTATATCATTTTTCTCTGTTTTATATTTTGTTGCTTTTAAACAATTGAATGTGGTCTTACAAATATTTTTATTATTAGTTAAAATGTCTTATCTTACTACATTATTGCTCATTTATTTTTATACTACTTCTTGTCATTTCGTAGTTGTAAGCAATCTAATATGGCCCACTCATGAGGATCGATTGCCAAATTATATGAAAATGAAATAAAATATATAAATTAAAAAAATCTTCCCGAAGAAAAAATCTAGGCTATTCCCATCCGGTTTAACGTTTTATGGTAATACTAGGGTACATTTATCTTTTTATACATGTAATTGTGCATCTAACATAAGAAAAGTACATAGGTATGTACTGTGAGCGTCAAAATAAAGTGTACACAAACATTTTCTTTAAATTAGTTTATACGAGGGCTGCTCTATATATTTCTGGCCTAATAGTGAAAATGCGAATATTTCTAATCAAAAATGGTTTTATTGTTTTTCAAAGTTTTCTCCAGCATGATTTATACACTTTTGCATGCACTCAAACCAGTTGTCGAACCACTTTTTCCACTCCGATTGAGATACCTCTAAAACATGGTTTTTAAACACTTCAACCGCTTCTTCTGGCGACGAAAATCGTTGACCAAGCATTTTTTTCTTGATGTGCGGAAACAAGAAGAAGTCATTAGGTGCCAAGTCAGGGCTGTTTAGCGGATGACCCATTAATTCGACGTTTTGGCCGGTCAAAAACGCTCTGGTTTGAGCCGATGTGTGAGAGCGCGCATTGTCATGGTGAACAATGATTCGTCTTCTCTTGTTGCTTTTTCGAATTTTTCCGATGACTTCAGGCAAAAAAATTGTAGTGTACCACTCATAAGTGACCTTCCTACGTTGCTCAAGCGGAACAGTCGCCACATGACCAGTTTTGCCGAAGAAACAGGCGACCATTTGCTTCGAAGTGCTTCTTTCACGAACAACTTTCGTTGGATTTTGCTCGTCTTTGAAGACCCACACGGTCGATTATTGTTTCGTTTCGGACTCATACGCATAGATCCATGATTCGTCACCTGTGATGATCTTATAAACATCTTTTGAAGCACCGCAATCGTATTTTTGCAATATTTCTTTGCACCAATCGACACGAGCCTTTTCTTGAGCGACTTTTAAATTGTGCGGGATACAACGAGAACAAACCTTTTTTACGGCCAAGTGCTCATGCAGTATCGAATGTATGCTAGTGGAAGAAATGTCCAAGGATGTCTCTATCTCTCGGTATGTCGCATGTCGATCTTGCATTATGAGTTCACGCACGGCATCAATGTTCTCTGGCACAACAGCCGTTTTTGGACGACCTTCACAGAATTCGTCTTTGAGCGAGCTTCGGCCACAATTAAATGCTTTATACCAATTTTCCACAGTGCTCTAGGATGGTGCTTCATCGCCATACAAAGATTTAAGTTCATCAATGCACTCTTGTCGTGATAATCCACGTCGAAAGTTGTGAAAAATGATGGCACGAAAATGTTCACGAGTTAATTCCATTTTTTTCTATATTAAGTTTTTCAAGTCACTGTTAACAACACAAATAATGGTCATACGTCAAAACGTTTTGAGTACGATTATGCTTAAAAATGACAAACTTTCCAATGGAAATGTCAGATTGCACTTGGCAGCACTCAGTGTTGCCAGGCCAGAAATATATATAGCAGCCCTCGTATTTCAGTCTTTAAAAATACTATTTTATTTAACATTTTATGTTTTTTTAATTGTTATTCAGTTCTCTACTTAAACTTAAAAAAACAACAACAAAAATTTACAACAACAAAAGTTATTAAACAAAAACAAAATCTATTCCATATTTTATGCGTCAAAATAAAGTGTACACATATAATTCATTATAAAAATTAGTATGATTTAGTATTTGGTTGCTTTTCCTTTAGCTTTAATAACGGCACTTAGTCTTCGGGGCATCTATTAAACTAGCTTTTTGGTTATGTCAGATGAAATTTTCTGCCACTCCTCCATTATAAGGGATTTAAGCGTATCCTTGTTAGTAATTGTCGTCTTTTGTATTTGCCGGTCAAGATGCTCCCACAAATGTTCAATCGGGTTAAGGTCTGGTGATTGGGGGGATGATCTAATGTTTTAGGAGTATGATAAAGGAGCCATTCTTTTACTATCTTCGCCGTATGTTCGGGATCATTGTCTTGTTGATAGATCCAAGGTCCCTTTAAGCCCAATTTCTCAACACTACATGGCAAATTGTTTTTCAAAATGTTTAAATAGTCCTTTTTATTCATGGTATCTTCAATAAAAGCCAAGCTTTTCACTCTACTTGCCGCAATGCATCCCCACACCATCACCGAACTTCCTCCATGCTTAACCGTAGATATTAGATTTTGTTCAGCATACTGTGTATTTTTTGTACGCCATACTTTTACAGGTTTTTTCTGGCCAAATCTCTCAAAATTACTCTCATCACTAAATAAAAAGTTATTTCAGAAAGAACCATCTTTAGTTTCGTACTTTTTTGCATACTCAATGCGTTTTTTCTGATCTGCTAACGATATAAGTGGCTTTTTTCGCGGCAACCAACCATGTAGACCATTTGCGTGTAGAGTTCTTCGTACTGTGTTGGCGCTTACGTTGGTATTTTTTGTTGCTGAAATTTCCTCCGATATTTTAACAGCACTTTTAAATGGTTCTTCTTCACATCACGCAAAATAGACCTTATTTCAGACTCACTTAAAGCTCTTGGTCGGCCTGCACCTGGACGATTTTCTACTTTGCCGAATTTTTCGCGCTTATCAACTATTTTCTTTGCTGTATTATGGCTTCTATTTATAATAGACCCGATTTCACGAAAAGTTTTACCGTCTTTTCGAAGTTTTATCACAAGTTCCCTGACATCTGTGGATGTTTGTCTACCCATTTGAATAAAAGGAACAAATCTAGTTTACGGGCACCGCACCAAAATTAAAAAAAAAGTTGACTACGGGGTGCAAAATGCAATTTTAAGCAAAAAATATAAAGTGAAAAAATTGGCGCCAACCCTTAGTTTCGGAGTTACGGACCTCCGAAGTTTTTGTATCTAATAAGGCACATATCGAGTATTCGATGGTAGGATGGGACAATATGGGTATCAATGGAAAGGGAATTTAAGGGCCTATTCAATTAAATAGAAAAATAGTAAAAATAAAATAAAAAAATCAGGTAAGGCTTCAAAAAAACTATTTTTTCCATATAAACATAACTTTACTCAAAAACGAAAGAATTTTCTCCTCTATGGTATAAGCAACAGCGGCTTTGCTTTCTAAAGGTTTCCTGCGTAGCCGGCCTTCGACCGGACCACAGGATTTTCTCCTCTATGGTATAACCAACAGCGGCTTCGCTTTCTAAAGGTTTCTTGCGTAGCCGGCCTTCGGCCGGGCGCAAAGATTTTCTCCTCTATGGTATAACCAACAGCGGCTTCGCTTTCTAAAGGTTTCTTGCGTAGCCGGCCTTCGGCCGGGCGCAAAGATTTTCTCCTCTGTGGTATAACCAACACCGGCTTCGCTTTCTAAAGGTTTTCTGCGTAGCCGGCCTTTGGCCGGACGAAAGGATTTTCTCCTCTATGGTATAACCAATAGCGGCTTCGCTTTCTAAAGGTTTCCGAATAACTTAATTTATTTTGTAAAAAAAATATTTTTCCGCACCAGATTTTTTTATTTAATTATTTTTTCAATTTTTCCTGCTTCAATAAATAGCCTCTTATATTTTCTTTCCAATGATACTCATATTGTCCCATTCCGCCATCAACTACTCGATAAATAACATATTATTTATAAAAACTTTGGAGGGCCGTAACTCCGGAACTAAGGGTTGCCGCCAAATTTTTCACTTTACATTTTTTGCTTAAAATTGCATTTTGCACACCGTAGTCAACTTTTTTTTTATTTTGGAGCGGTGCCCGTAAACTAGATTTAAGCCGTGATTTAAAAGAATGCAGAAAAGTAAATAAATAACAAAACATAACGGTATTTTATGCGGTTCTACTTCGCTAAAATGCTACAAAATAAGGTGTACACTTTATTTTGACGCGTAAAATATGGAATAGATCAATATTTGATTTTATTTAAAATATTTGGGATATTAGCACACTGTAAAGTGAACTAATAGAAAATAATTATTCCCAAAAATCATTTTGAATAGATTTTGTTTTTGTTTTATAACTTTTGTTGTTTTAATTTTTTTTTTGTTGTTTTTTTAAGTTTAAGTAGAGAACTGAATTACAAATAAAAAAACACAATATTAAATAAAATAGTATTTTTAAATACTAAAATAAAAACCAAACTAAAGAAAATGATTGTGTACACTTTATTTTGACGCTCACAGTATATAAATAAAAACCTATTTGCTGTCGATGCACATTCACTTGATGAATTTTTTTTGACATTTTTATATTATTAAGATAAGAACTTTTAGGTTTTGTTAAAATTTTGCAAGGATATTTTGTAGATAATAGCTGCTTTCAGTATCGACAAATGTTGACAACACTGTCAATGGGAAAGGGAATCAAATAAGAAAAAACGAGATGGTTTAAATGAAAATGAAGGAGAGCGCAAAGGGAAGAGTAAATGTTGCAAAAAATGTATACAAATAGGAATTTTATTGATTTTTCAAAAAACATTGATTTGTTGCAAACATTCACAAAGTTTTCATAAGGTGTAAAAAAAATTGTATTAATAATTCTAACTTAAAATACAGTGTTTTGTTAAAATATATAAAATAAAACCTCCTACATAAAAAAGTAAAAATTAAAACATACCTTAATTCGTTGCCTGCGTAGGTCTTTATAGAAATATCTTCTTTTGTAGATAACGATATGCGTTATTTCTTTAATTTATTATTGTTTATTTAATGAAACACTTGCAATAGTATACTAAATGTTATTAGTGATAAACCTTTCCCTGGTACCCCTCCCTGGCACAATTAGCAATTAAACTGATACTTTTTTGTATTCATTCTACCATTTGTACCCGTAGGGAAACAATCAATTTAACAGTTAAAATTTTATTAAAACATAACATCGTAACAAATACTTCTGTTTTGAATAAATACAAGATTTTATTTAATTGATGCAATTTTTCTGTTATTAACTTCTTTAACAAATAATTTCTTCCATTACTTTTCTACCACTATGAATACTCATATTAATATGAATATATGGCACTGTAATTCTAACAAAACGCGATCCGTACTGTCCCATTAAGTAGATGTTTAGCAAAAGATAATTGACAGCAAACTGTTTTATGTTTTTGCTTATACTACTTGTTCGTGAGGAAATATTTTATGTTGCTACAGAGTTGTATTTAGTAAAGGGAAATTAAAAGACGGTTCAATGTTATAATCGATTTTTATTATTCGAGCTGTTTTTAGTAACGTTTTTTATTATGTATTTAGCTAACATTTATCTGTAACTTTTAATGACCAATTTTATGAACTTAATCTATCTCAGTTATGCTTAGTGTTTCAGTCATGGTTTTACAGTTTTTTGTTTCGCAGAACAAAATAAATGTAAACAAAAATTTATAGCTGTTGAAAGATCAAAATTTCATATTTCATCACATAAGTAAATATTTATACTTTTATAGTAATTAGAAAATAGCTTACTACTCCATAACTGAAAATGTATTTAAATACAACTTTTATTTATTATTATATTTTTTACCTTTACCCGTAGTTAAAACTAAGATCTTGTAAATCATACTATCAGCTTTTGTTTAGGTTTGAATCTGAGAAATAGCAACAAGCTAAGGTCCTGATGATCAGGCTTTTGATTTACCGCTCAATAACAAGATATTTGCCCCTCAAAATCCTAACTTAACCTAAAGGTAACTTGCTCTAATTTTTCTATATATAATAATAAATTTAATGGTTGCATTCCCATTGCAAAAAAAAAAAAAAAATTATAATATATTTGGTTTATTTTATTTATTCTGCTTAGCAGAGAATAACATATATATAATTGTTAGGCTATACAAACTAAACCCTTTTCCGATCAAAAATGTCTTGTAAATCATACTATCAGCTTTTGTTTAGGTTTTAATCTGAGAAATAGCAACAAGCTAAGGTCCTGATGATCAGGCTTTTGATTTATCGCTCAATAACAAGATATTTGCCCCTCAAAATCCTAACTTAACCTAAAGGTAACTTGCTCTAATTTTTCTATATATAATAATAAATTTAATGGTTGCATTCCCATTACAAAAAAAAAAAAAAAAATTATAATATATTTTGTTTATTTTATTTATTCTGCTTAGCAGAGAATAATATATATATAATTGTTAGGCTATACAAACTAAACCCTTTTCCGATCAAAAATGTCAAAGAGAATTAATAAAAGTCTCGAAATCTCAGCAAGATTTTTAAAAAATACTAAGCGTGATATTGAAAGGAAATCATTTTGCCAACAATCTTTCAACATTTCAAAGAACCAATAATAGAGCATAAATTATAAGAAGAATCTCAAACGAATTCATAGCCTCGTGCTTTACTCTAATGATATTGAAATTTGTATGAAAAAATCACTATCTCTTCTGGGACACTTGACCTCCCGGCGGCAGTTCTGGATATATTTTAGGTTATATTTTAGGATATATGTTAGGTTTATTAAAATATACAACTTACAAATAATGATTATTCTTCAAATTTCAACCGAGAAAAATGAAAATGAAAGACAACTGCTACAAAATGAAGAAAAACTTCAAAGCGATAGTTATCACGCGCACTACCTTGCCAACATCATGGTTTATTTGTTTGAAATTTATTAAGATATTTGGCTTAAATCTAGTTTACGGGCACCGCTCCAAAATAAAAAAGTTGCCTCCCCGTACCCATAATATAATTTTAAACACAAAATGTTAAGTAATAAATTTTGCGGCAAACTTTAGTTTTGAAGTTACGGACTTCCAAAGCTTTTATATATAATATGGCTTACGTCGAGTATTTGATTTAAGAGCCTATATAATAAAGCAGGGGAAAAGTTATACCAAATTAAAAAATATGGTAAGAAAAAACATTTTCCCCCTATAATCGTAGCTACTAAATAAATTAAGTTATTTGGAACACTTTATGAAAAAGTTACATAAAGAGTGTAAAATGTAATCTTAAGCACAAAATGTATACAGGTAATTCCTGGGGAAACCCTTTGTTTGCGAGTTACGGACCACCAAAGTTTTTATGTATAACGTATATAACGTTTATTTCTTAGTGAAATAAGACAGTATGAGTATCATTGGAAAGGTGATTAAAATACTTTTTCATTTGCTATGGTCGTCTCGCCGTGATTTAAAATACTGTTGTTTTGGCAACTTGTAATACAAAAAATCTTTAGAAAACGAAGCCAGCGTTGGTCATACCATAGAGGAGAAAACCTTTACCTTCGGCCGAAAATAATAGTTTTTTTGACCTGACCAGATTTTTAAAACTTTTTTACTTGTTTCCTGTTTAATTAAATAGGCCCTTAAATAACCTTACCGATGACGCCCATATTGTGATATCCGCCATCGAATGCTGCCATATTATATATAAAACTTCGGAGGTCCGTAACTCTTAAACTGAGGGCTGCCGCCAAATTCTTCACTTAACACCTTTCGCTTAAAATTGTATTTTGCATCTTGTAGGCAACTTTTTTTTACTTTGGTGCGGTGCATGTTACCTAGATTTGCTTCAGAAAATTAAACTTTGCTGAACTTAATTCTTTTCTTATTATTTTTAGGTTTTATTTTTTGCTTGGAAGAAAAACTAGATATATTTTTGTTTGGCAAAAAGCTATATTTTTGTTTGACAAAATATTTTAACCGAACAAGTAAACGAACGGTATTAAATTTAAAGATAGGTTTCAATCAATAAACATATATTATGTACACGGCAACCCTAAAAAGAATTAAAGAACATTTAAAAAAATTGATCTTATTTTGCAGTGACCGGTAGTATACTTTTTTCTTTTTCGTTTTAGAAAGATGTTTATCAGTCGTCAGAATTGTACTTGTTATTTGTTATCAATTTTATTAATTGGATTACACAAAACAGGATGCTGCAACGGCCAACCGTTTAAATATGAGATAAAGGAATTTGAGGTGCCGGTGGATCATTTTAATTTTGCTGTAAACAACACTTTTAAATTGCGTTATTTATACAATGACTCCTACGTTGATAAACAAGGTGGAAAAATGCCTTTGTTCTTTTATACGGGAAACGAAGGTGACATTGAATCATTTGCACAAAATACCGGTTTTATGTGGGAATTGGCTAAGAAATATCGGGCATGTGTAGTGTTTGCTGAGCATCGTTATTATGGAAAATCGCTGCCGTTTGGTAATCGTACTTTTAATGCTACACAAAACTATGGATATCTGAGTGTTGAACAGGCTTTGGAAGATTATGCCATGTTAATCACCGATTTGCAGGATAAATTTAAATATGCTCCTGTTATAGCATTTGGTGGATCTTACGGTGGCATGTTGTCTGCCTGGTTTCGTATGAAATATCCACATATAGTACATGGGGCATTGGCCGCATCCGCCCCTATTCGACAATTTAACGGTATGACTTCGTGTGATATTTTTGCAAAAATAACAACATCAGTGTTTGCCACTACTTTTAAAAATCGTACCTGCAGTAATAATATTAAAAAATCATGGGATCTATTTAAGCAAATGGCGTCCACGGATGACGGCAAAAAGAAATTAAGCGCTGCGTTGATGCTCTGTGATCCAATTAAGAGCGATACCGATTTAGATAAGTTTTTTGATTATTTGGAAGATGTATATGGCAGTTTGGCCATGGTCAACTATCCTTATAGCAATGATTTTCTTAGTCCCTTGCCAGGTTATCCGGTGAGACAGTTTTGCTCATACTTGCAAAATTCGGAAACAGGAGATAGTTTATTTGCATCCATGAAAAAAGCAATTAACGTGTATTTTAATTTTACCGGTTCAGCTACCTGTCTTAATTACAATTCTGCATTTGATCCGGCAACTGTGGGCGGCGATGCTTGGGATATACAAACTTGTAATCAAATGGTTATGCCAATGTGTAGTACGCCCGAAACTATGTTCCGAGTTAAGGATTGGAACTTTAAAAAAGAGGCTGAAAAATGTCTTAGCAAATTTCATATTGAACCGAAACTTAATGACATTACTATTCGTTATGGTGGCATGAATCTTAGAGACACTTCTAACATAATATTTAGCAATGGTTTACTGGATCCCTGGAGTGGTGGTGGTGTCTTGCAAACAGACAATGACAAAATTTTTATTATTATAATACCAGAGGGTGCTCATCATTTGGATTTACGATCAGGTAATCCTAAAGATCCAGCTTCGGTGGTGCAGGCAAGGGAACAAGAATCAAAAATAATTTTCGATTGGATTGCTGAATTTAATTAATGAAATATTTCTTTCTATGCATTATTCACTCATTGCCCTACAATATACATAATACTAATTATACAAAATTTTGAGATTTATAAACATAATGCGATTACTAATAAATAAAATAATTTGAATAATAGCTATGAATTCCCCTTGGCGCATATTTGTAAGAACAAATCAATTATTTGATTAATAAATTAATTATCAATTAATTGATTTGACTTGTATTTCGCTGACTAATTTGATGCATAAGACTATGAGCATAGATGAGTGAATACATTAGGTCTGTTTAATAACTTTACTACCAAAAACTAGGGAACAAGTCTAATATACGGACGCATATCAAAAAATCGAGTTTCGGAGGTGCGGACCTTTAAAGTTTGTATGTATAATAAGGCAAATATCGCGTATTTTATGGCGGAATGAGACAACATGGGTATCATTAGGAAGGTAATTGTATACCTTTTTAATTGAAAAGGAAAAAAGAGTAAAAAAATGAAAAAAACTCTGCTAACAAACAAAAAAAAAGCATTTTTTCATTTTTTATATAACTTGACCAAATAAATTAAGTTCAGCGGCAACACAACAAAAAAGTTGTTCAGGGGATGTAAAATGTATTTGTAAGAAAAAATATATATAAAAAGAAAGTTTTCCTGGACCGATTGCAACAATAAAAAGTCAGGTTGCTTTTGTAATAAAAAGAGAAATAAGCTAGGCGGACGACAGTACCTAGCAAAATAAATATGCCTTGCTGATACCCATATTAGGTCTGTTCAGTAACTAAAAATTGGCACATTAATATACCAGGTAGTGTCAATAGATCAGCTGACTTTCTTGTTTATGTTTTCAGATGTTAAACTTAGTTTACATTTATCATTTTTTTCCTACGAAAATGTTTTTCTTGTGGAAATATATTTAAAATTTTCATAAAACAAACAAACGATTCGCTCGCTTGCAATACAGAAACCGCTGTAGTTTTAAATAATAAATATTTCATAAGAATATGAAATATTTATATTTAAAGGTATTAAGCACGATACTTTAATCTCATCATTGGATTTTACCCAAATTTTGTACAGAAAACTAGAAAGTCTTATATCATGATGAGTCTTATCTGATGAGCTATTTGAGCAGTAGTGAAATGGCCATATGGATATGCTTTCCCCGCAGTAAATCATTTCAGTTTGTAGTTTTAAATAAAAAATATGTATTTCATGAGAATATCATGAAATATTTATATTTAAAGGAATCAAGCACGAATAAAGTAAATTAAAATAAAAAAGGTTCCAAATAATAAATTTTCATATTCATAACTACGTAAGCTAAACGAACACGAACTGGCTTTTCAGTTGCGTAGTTTTAATTCGCAAACTGAAAAGACAGCCGCTGTGTGTTCATTTTGCTGCTGAAAATAGTAAACTGCATTCAGTTGGTTTCAGTTTCGTGTGTGTTCAGTTTAACTATTTTCAGTTGGCATAAAATAAAAAACTGAGTTCAGTTGTTTATTTTCAGCATATAACTGAAAAAAATGAACTGGTAAGTAAAATATGACTGCTAATACCCCGTTTACATTAGATAATGCTGTCATGACAATAAAATATTACGCATTAGTTGTCAAAAATGCTGACAATTGCTTCTGTAGTGTAGGCGTCCAGACAATAATTACGACAATTCATTATGAGCAAAATACCTGATGTTCTCAAAGAGCTTAAGCATTTCTTCCTGCTATTTTTCCATTTCTATTGTTATATGCAAAGAAGATTTTAGTAATTAAAATTTCATTTAGTTAAAACAATTATAATAAAATTGTCGGCATACGGCAAATCAATGTCTTATTTACTGTCTTCAAAATATTCAAGACAGTAATTCAGGCAATTGAAATGTGTACACGTATTACTGCCATCCTTAAATTAGCGCGTAAGACGCAAAGCAATGAAATTCATAGCTTTTGCGCTAGAATGTCATCCCTAAATAACAGCGTCAAATTTGTGTCTTTAACAGTAATGTTAACTAATTTTATTTTATAAAACCCGCTGTATAAAAATAAAAACAGAGATAAAACCGCTAGATTGCCTTAAAAATAACTAAATTGTCACTACTTTTCAGCCATAACAAAACAAACCAACAAGCAGCCAACTTCACTTCCTAACGCACTGTCAAAATTGGATTTTCCAATTGCTAAGCGTTGACGCCGTGCTATTTAGGGATGCTTCATACATTTTGTATGAACATGAGAAATTTTGACAGTTATCTTGCGATTTACACCCTAATTTAGGGATGGCAGTTAGTGAAAAACTGTGCCGCACGGCTACAAAAACAAAAACCTATTGTCACTTTGTTGTTGTAGAGCACCACGTAAATGTCAAAAATAGCCGACTAAACAAGAGGAAGCTGAATTTAATGTATTCTTCTATCATCATTTGGTGCTTTTAATAAAGTTGTAACAGTTGCTTTCTTTTTCTCACATGTGCAGTAATACCTCATATTTCATTTTTTGCTTTTAAAATTCAATTTAGTAAAATTTTAAACTTTTTTCTTTTTCTAATTATTTGAAAATTTTTTATTTTTAAAATTATTTTAGAACTTTGTCAACAACGTCGGACATAAACAAAAATCAGCTGGGCTATTAACACCACCAGTAAATTAATGCAACTTGGTCCAATGTAAACAGGGGGTAAACGGTATATTGAAAATTAAATTACGGAGGTTTTCAAGGCAAATTAAAATAATACTCTTTGGGTGGTTATCTTCCCGTACGTAGAATTCAAGGCGAATAACATAGATTTTTTATATATTGAGCAAGGCAGATTTATTTTACTAGGTAGTAGCGGTAATACAACAAATACAACATTTACAAAAACAACATGCCTTTTTATTGTTGTTTTGTGTGTTGGAAACGTCAAAAACACAAAGAGAAATAAAAGATAATTGCTCTCCATAAACATGCTTGCTTTGTCTCGCAAACGCTTGTTGTTAGTGTTTTTTGAAATTCCTAAACAAACAAACGAAAATATACAAACTTTTGACATTTCCAACTACAAACCAGCTGGCCGGACGACACTACCTAGTAAAATAAATCTGCCTTGATATTGATTAATTAATAAAATTGAATTGCCTGCCTTGGGTGGTTTTCTTCCCACGGCGAAATAATACAGGTGAACGCACGGGCGAAAAAGCCCATCAGCTGTATACATTACAGTTGTCCAAATTTTTTTCAAAAATAAATAATTTGTTAAATTTTTTTTATTTAATTTTTTTTTTTGATTGCTACTAGAAAACAAACAATTGAAATTCCTAGAGAAAACTACCACAACATGGAACCGTATTTGCAGTTCCTGATGTGTATAATCAAAATATGCGTAAAAAGATAGTGAAATTATTGTTAACACATTTATAATTTCTTGGTTTTTTGTGGAAGATTATGTTAGTCTTCAAATGGTCAATGTGCATGTGATTTGGGCAAACTAGTGGTACAAAAGAATTTTGGTCACTTTTCCTGTATTTTTATTTTTATGTAACTTAATTTTTATAATTTTTTTATTCTGAAAATTTCAACCACTTTTTTTCATCAAATATATTTTTTTATTTTGTTTGTTTTTTTACAATATTTTTTTGACAACATACATAATTTTGTAGCAACAAATTGACTGTTGTTTTTTGTGTTGTTGGATTGTTGTAACCGTGCGGTCATCTGTTTTAATTCGGCTTGTTTTCTTCCCGTACGTAGAATTCAAGGCGAATTAACAATTTGCCTTGCGTAGAATTACTAACAAGAATATTGTGTCAACAATTTTTGCATCGAATAAAACAGAGTCTGCTTTTTTGTGTGCAAAATAAAATCTGTGTTAGGATTAGCCATGATATAAAAATAGAAGGTAGTTCCACTCCAAGGCAAATTGATAACAGGTATACTCACGGCGAAAATTTTTTTCCTTCTTCGAGTGTCAAAAGTTAAAATCTCCTTTGATTTTGACAGCCGAAAACTATTTGTACAAAAACAAAATGTACATGTTTCTATCGCAGTGTTGTATTTATTTTCGCCGTGAGTATACCTGTTATCAATTTGCCTTGGTTCCACTCTCTCTTTTCGTCGCCATATTAACGTTCTGACGTTTGCGGGAATTATTAAAATTTGTGCTACCATATAAATTTGTAAGATCCCGGTTTTCTGTTTTGTTTTTTTCAACTTATATGAAATTTTAAAAGAAAGAAATACATAATATAAAAATCATAAACAAATTTTATTAAATAAAAAAAAACAAAATAAACAAAATTTAGCAAAAATGTTGCCTTATTTCGGACTGCATTAGTAAAAGACGTTTCTGCAAGAATTCTGTAAGATTTTTTAAACTTCGAACAATTTGATTTGCCAAATGCATCTTTAGTGTGGTCGTTGCATTTTGGAAAAAATAGCATTGTTTTGGACAAAAAAAATATACTATTGGAAAAAGTGTTTTTCCAGACTACAAAAGTTAAAATATGGAATAAAATTTTTAATTTCAGTTTTGGCTTAAACAGGTACAAGTTTCGGTCTTATTTGTAAAGGTAAAATAATACTTTTTTTTCAAAGTAACGTCTTAATCAATTAGGTAATGAAACAAAAGTGATAGATTTTCAAGATAACTAATCGAGTTTTCACATGTAGACGAAACATTAAGCCTCGAAATATATAATATAATTAGCAAAATACTGGTTTCTGAAAACAAAAAAAACAAATGGAGGTAAGTTACTCTATTTTGTTTTTCGGCAAAATTTACATTTTATCACTAGCTAAAGCAACAAGGAGAAAACGAGCATATAAATCTTTTAAATAAATAGGATGGGATGGACTTGAAAACTTTTCGGGATATATTATTTCAAATGCGGTTAAAAGAATTGGATTCTCAATCCTTTGAGGAAAGCGATAAAAATTATATATACGTGAACGTTTTATCTGAGGGTGGCCTTTATATCTATATTTAGCTTTTCTTAAAATTAATGCCACTGACTAACTTACTGGCCCCCATATACAAAAATTTAATGTTAGATACTAATATTACAAAAATATTTTTTTTTTTTTTTTGGGAAAAAAATTTTTTCGTATTCGCTTTTCGAGCAGAAAAATGTAACATTGTGTAAAAAGATAAAAAACTGTTTGTTAATAAAACTTATCTGTTGTCGTTTTTTATTAATTTAAAAAACTTGTACTTAGCTAATGCTAAGGACTTAAAAACTTATATTAACAATATTGATATCATTATAAAACGCTCTGAAACACAGTTTGCTTAATGAACTTGTCAGGCATGTCACGGAACACTAAGCATACAGAGGTGACACGAGAATATAGTCATCTCTTTTATTTCTGTGCATCTCTTTCTTGACATCCTATCGACTTCAATTTTATTTTGATTTGTGTTTCTCGGGCAAGAAAAAAATTACACTTAAATACATTTAAATAAAATGGTGGAGATTAAGCATTTTTTAAAAATAATGAAAATCGAATGAAATCTGAAGAAGGTAAAACAAAATTGAAATTGTGAATACGGAATTAAAACCATTCAGATCGGAATTTGTGACATGCCTGTATATTTAATTATTAATTGAGTGAAAATAAATATCAATCTTTGAAACTTTTATTAATTAAATTGGTTAATTCGGTAAAAATCTTACTCTACAATTGTATTTTTAATAAATTATGATAATAAGCAAATTTGTATAAATTGTCTTTTAGAGTCAAAGGATTTGTTTCTGTATAATTTATATTTATAGTAAATAGATTTGAGTTTTCTTTATTATACAAATTACACATATTTTGTTAAATAGTTCCAAAAGATTTTTCTCTTATTTATATCTGTGGCAACGCAAATTGTGTTGTTTACAAAAAATATATTTCAAAAAATTCCCGCAAACGTCACAAATTTTTGAAGTGGAACTACCTTCTATTTTTATATCATGGGATTAGCCATGGCCGCGCGACGCTGTGTAATGGGATGCAAATTGGAAATTGGGGAAACTTTACATACTATCACAAGTAATCCCAAAAGGTTACAAAACTTATTTTTATGAAAATTTGCAAGAATGTATTCTTTTATATTTAATCATATTCATACATGGGTAGGTATGTATGTAGGTACTTACATATTTATTTTTTATTGTAGAAAAGCAGAGTGGTTTCGTATTTTGGGTATTTACCCAAGAACCAAACGAGATTATATATGCGGTAGACATTTTTCAAACTGTTATTTATTTGGAAATCGATTATCGAAATATGCTATGCCAAATCCTCCAGAATCCCGGAAACCAAATTCTCATACAATGACAACCGTAGATTTTCCATATCCTTATTCTTCAATGTATAGAGAGTCTGAAATCTCTGAAAATATAATGAATGCTAGTTATAATAACGATTCATTTATAGGATTGGAAACCAAAAATGTACTAAGAGAAACAATTTCAGAAAATTTAGTAAAAGATCCCTTGCACATTAACTCTGATTCGGAAATCCCTTTGAAAAGTAAAGACGAAGCGGAAAAGTTACAAGAAACAGTAGGAAAAGTGGAGGACTTTGAAATACGTAAGGGTAGTACAAACGACATGATAATAAAAGGCCGATACGTACAAACAAAGGATTATTTAGTTGTTAGCTATACGCCTCCTCGAAAGTGGTCGCTTCAAGAACAAGTTAAAATTTTGGATAAAAAATGTGACCAACAATTAAAGAGAATAACACTACTAAATAAGGAAAACAATCGTTTGGTAATGGAGCTACATAAGCATGAAAAGCTTTTGCCAAAGTTAAGACACTTGCAGACGTATAATCGCTTTCTTCTCGCCCAGCTCAAAATGTTTAAAATCAAAGCAAAAAGCCTTAAAAAAGCGTGCAAAAGAAAGAAGTCTGAATAGACAGTATTTTCCTAAGATGAAAACATGATATTGATCAATAATTTGATTTTTATTTGTCCTGTAACTTTTATATAATTTTATTAAAAAAAAAAATAAAATACCTTGAAAAATAAATATTTTAAGTAAAAAATTAAATACGATTTTTTTGAATTTTTAAAAATAACTCGTAACTCGGCTCTGGTGAATCTTATATACCTTCTTAAACGAAAGGCATATTTTTTTAAATTAATAATTCTTTAGTCCAATTATTTTTTGGTATGATGAACTTTTGCGGCGGTTTTATTTACCATCTTAAAGGACATTGCAAACATTTTTCGGCCCCTGTGCTCGACTGTAAATAACCACCATCTAATGGTCCCTAATTCATATTGAGGAAAAAGATCCGTATAATAAATTTTATTTTATTTATTTTTTATGGGTAAAATCTCGTTCAGAAAGCTTCTAAAAAAAATACCCAGGATGATAAAAAATTAAAAAAAAAGAAAAATGTCCAATATAAAAAACGGCATTCGCACACAATTTCCGAGTTATATTCCTCTGGAGATTTCATATAAAAGTTCATATTTTGTATTACTCTTTTGAAAATAATTTTTAAGGTGCTTAAAATTAACTAAATTTTTTAAACACGGCTCATTTTAAAAATAAACCTTATATCTTGATACTACTAAGTGCACTAAGGACTTTCTCCTTTATGGCATGACGAACTGCCGTTTATTCATGTCGTTACATAGGAATGCCCATCTCAAAAGTCTAAATACATGGTAGATTAAAGCAGATAAATTAATATTTTTTTTAGCAATTTTTTAAAATAACTTGTTTACAGAAATAGTGTCCATAAAATGAGATAGTATTCTGAATGGACATAATAGTTGATTGGTTTTATGAATTCTTCAGTAGTTAAAAATAAAACAAGTAAAAGTGCTATATTCGGCTATGCCGAATCTTATATTGCCTTCACCATGTATATAAATCTAGTTTAGTGAAGTAACTCCAATCAAAAAAACAAATATTAGGGTGACAGAAGATTACAAAATAAAAAAAATATTAAGTATATAATTTTACATAATAATGTCATCGGCTCTTCAAGAGGTAAGCATTTTTAAAAAAGTTTAGTATTTCCTTAAAGATCTTTAAAATACTATCCATATTGATATTTTAAATAATATGTTGTACAATCGTAATTTTCACAGGTCCACAACTCGGAAAATATGGGCGAGAGCTAATTTTTTCAGTTGGTGTTTTTGGCATGTACTATTTTCTGCATAACAAAAAAAAAAAAAAAAAAAAATGTTTTATCAATGTGCATTATTTTATTTCTTTTTGTCTTTAATAGTATATTTATCATAAGACTTAGTAGGATCATATGGTTCCCAACGACTTGCGGGAAATATATGTTTATTACGTTCATACCATGAACGCAGTAAAACTTTGCCAGCATGGGATTCTTCTTTTTCTACAGATGCATCACTAGTAAGACGAATATCATCGTGTACATCGAATTGAAATAGGGGACCAGATTTGCCTCTTGCCTTTGTCACAATAAAATCATAGAATGTATAATGATGAGGTAAAATTAAATCCTCCTTAACGTACATTAACTGATCGGCCATAACAGTTTTGAGTTCATTGAATTCTTTGCGCAACAACTCTAAACATTTTTGTAAAAACTGATATATTGAATTTCCTTTTTTCATGACAACACTGCGACGATGCCCCGAGCCATCCCAATAAGAAAATGTAATGGGAATCTCTTGATCTTTTAAGGCAGCTTGTTGCATTACCCACTCTTGACGCAGCTGCTCTCTTAGACGATTTTCCTCTTCTTCACGTTCTCTATCGGGCAGGAAACTAGTATCAACATCTGGATTCTTAAAAATTTTCTTTTTTACTACTGGCGTGGGTTCATCAGGATTAAAGTCTGTCCATTTTTTCTTATCAGTCCTTTCTTTTTCTATTTTAAGCTGTTTTTCTAATTTTATTTGTCTTTCCAATTCTATTTGTTCATTTTTTTCAGTAAAATCGTCTTCCTCGGCATCTTCATCGTCATTGAAACTAAATGACAATGCTTGAATTTGCTTCTTCTGCTTATTCTTTTCAGCCTGTATGGCTTCCAGAGCCCTCTGTTTCTCCCGTTCTTTTTCGTCTTTCTTTTGAGCCAATTTCTTCTCTCTTTCTCGCACTATGTCCTCCTGCTTGGCTTTCATCTCATCCAAGGTGACCAAACCAATAGTGGGAGTCTTAAGTTGTTGCTCCACTGCATCATAATGTGTAGCGAATTTATTTTCTATTTTTTCCAATTTAAGTTCTTCCTCAATTTTCTTTTTTCGAAACTCTATTTCTTGTTGTTGAATTTCACGTTTTTTCATTAGCTGGGCAGCACGCCCAGCCTCACTAGCAGCACCTTTATAATGGGCCATTTCTCATAGATTCTATCTCTACTCAACTGTTTAAAAATCTGAAAATGTTTACAAATTTCTTTTACACAATCGAGTTTTTATTCAATTTTGTTTATTTTAGGCAATTCACAATAGGTTGTCATGACAGCTGTTTTAAAACCATGCTACCACATGGTTTATGTATACAAGAAGGCGTCAACGTTGCCAGAATGTCTAAATATCGAAAGTAGATTGTTTTAAACATAAATTTAATGTTCCCTTTGTTTTAAAATTTTTTTAACAATTGTGTTTACTGTTTTTTGTTAAAAAGCTATAACCTACTGGTTTTACAATAAATAAAGCTTAACCTAAAAATGCCTTGCGTTTTAAATAAAAATATTAAAAAAAATAGTTAATATTAAAATAAAAATTATTATATATTAGTTTAATAATGATTATTTGATTCTTTTTTTTTTTAATAAATTATTTTCTATTTAATTAAGCTTTGGGTCCTTATATTTTTTTATTTATATTTTATTTCAATATTTCGGTACTTTCTGCGTACCTTCTTCAGGAAACAAAATTAATATTGATATTGAATCAAAAAAACAAAATTAATTAACAATTGAAAAAAATTTTTTGTCTTAATGAAATTAAAAAACAATGTTTCAAAAAATTTTCAAAAAACAAAAATATAAAAAAGTGTTTTGTGTTACATACATTTATTAAGAACAAAAAAACATAAATGTTTTGTTTTTTCAATTGTTAATTAATTTTTTTTTTTGATTCAATATCAATATTAATTTTGTTTCCTGAAGAAGGTACGCAGAAAGTACCGAAATATTGAAATAAAATATTAATAAAAATATAAGGACCCAAAGCTTAATTAAATAGAAAATAATTTATTATTATATATTAAACAAAAAACATTTTCATTTAACGCTCCGTTTACATTTGACAATGCTGTCATGACAATAAAATAATACGCATTAGTTGTCAAAAATGCTGACAATTGCTTCTGTAGTGTAGGCGTCCAGCAATAATTATGACAATTCATTATGAGCAAAAAACCTCACGTTCTTGGAAAATTTAAAATATGTTCAGCGTTTCTTCCTGCTATTTTTCCATTGTAATATGCAAAGAAAATTCTAGTAATTAAGGGAGTGTTTGAAACGGTAGCAAAGTACTCTTGTAAATAAAATTTTGGCAGTTCTGAGGTGAATAATATTTCACTAGCCCTGAGGGCTAATAGAATTTTTGACAAAATCATAGAAATTAATGACACAAAAAATTTTAATACTTTTGTGATAAAGTAAAAAAATTATTTTCCTAAAAATAAAATTGTGACTTTTGAAAATTAATGAACATGTATGTACTTATATAGGTTTGTATGAAGAATAAAATATTAAATAACTGAGACGATGTCATTCCCAAAAGAAAAGAAATAACCAACAAAAAATATTATCTAATTATTTAATTATTTTTGATAATATAAACTTTTCGTTTTTTCTATACAAACGTCAAAATTTTATATTGCCAACAGAGATATCATTTCACAAAGCAATAATACAAAATTTTCTCCCCATAGAAAAAATGTATTTAATCATGGTACTTTGCTGCCGTTTTACACACGTCCTAAAAAAATAATTTAAAAAAAATTCAGTTAGTTAAAAAAATTATAATAAAATTGTCAGCATATGTCATATCACTGTCTTATTTACTGTCTTCAAAATATTCAAGACAGTAATTCAGACAATTGATATGTGTACATGATTTAGAGAAAAACTTTACATGTATTGTTATTGTCATGACAGCATTGTCTAATGTAAACAGGGGGTAAAACGTCTATGCTTTTAATTGTCTTACATTTAATATTGCCATATTGGTGATATTTGAAAAAAACTTAACAGATTACCGTTAAAATGAATACATTTAACATAATACCCTTAACGAAAATGTAAAAATGATTCGTATGAAATCCGTACGAAGAAAAATACAATTTCCGAAAGGACATACAAACAATTGAACACCACAACATTATTTTAGTTACGACGCGAATCTCAACGAAAATACAATGAACGGATGCGAACCAAAAACCAAAAATTTGTCAAGCGGTTAATTTGAAAATAATAATAAATAACAGTAAAAAAAGTAGCGAAAACAGCAAAATTTTATTATTTATAAAAAATGATAGCGATTTAGCAGGAAAAAAAATAACAAAAATATCAAATTCATTCGAGCAGAAAATCTTTACAAGTGATTTTTATTCCCTTAACAACAGTTATAAAGAAAACAAAAGTCTAACAAGAGTAAATAACTGAATATAAATTCATATAATTGAATAGTTAAAAAAAATTTAAAAACTAAAAGTTTTTACAAGAAAATAAAAAATAATAATTATAAAATAAAAAATAATTTATTAAGAATAGCGGAAGCATAGACCTCTTGAATTAAATTAAAATATAAAAGGATAAAAAGAAATAGAACAATAAAAGAAAAGAAATAAAATATGTAAATAGTGACATACAAAAAAACAAGTTGTAATTAAAAACAATGTAAGAAATACTTGTCGGAGAATTAATAACAGCTGGCTGCCAGAAACCCTCAGCAATTTAAGATATTCGTAAGTGCACAAGGACAAGAGGACAAATATAGAACGAACTGTTATTTTTTAAGTTGTTTGTACTATCAAAACGCTCTTTGCTTATCATATATGTTGTTGTTTCTCTGAATTTGTAACAACACAGATATTATTCGCACACTAATATGGACATTTCCACGCTTATGTTACTATATTTAAAAATAAATTAAGTACATTGGATATTTTGTTATCCAAAATATCGAGAAAAACAAGAATATGTCTTACGTGACATAAAACTTCAGCGATTTTAAGGTACGACTAAAAATATGCGAAATTGTTTTTTTTTCTGTAAGAGTTTTGGTCAAGATTACAAATCTGCATACCGGCTCTAAAATAGTTTGGAAGCTTACCAACTTATTCTCTTAAGAAAATATTATTTATATTAGTGAAAATATTAAATATTAAGGTATTATATTATATAAAACAAGTAAGAGTATTATATATGGCTGTGCCGAATTTTATATATCCTTCACCGTCTGTGGAAATCCAGTTTAGTGAAGTAACTCCATTAAAAAAAGCAAATATTGGGGTAACAGAGAATTAAAAATAGATAAAAATTAATTTCTGCATATTTATTATTTTACATAAAAATGCCATCGGCTCTAATTGGGTTAAGTATTTTAAAAAAAATTTAGTACTTCTTTAAAGATCTATTCAAAAGCTTTAAAATGATACCCATATTGATATTTTAATAAATTTTAAAACTTCAGAGCCCCGTAACTCGGAGTATATGAGAGAGCGCAAATTTTTCGGACTTAATATTTTTTCTTATTTTTTGGTTCTCTATCGTCCCATATTTTCATTTTTTGCTTGGAGTTATTTTATTATTCCAAATCAAGGCGAATTAATTATAAGGTGATAGCGATGGCGAATTCAGTCATTTTAGCCGGTATCCTAACTGTCAAATTCCATATATAAAAAATTTATCTAACTGTTATACAGATTTTTTGTATTTGGAGTTTGACAGTTAGAATACCGGCGAAAATAAATGAATTCGCCCCCGCTATCACCTTATATTTAAATCGCCTTTTTCCAAATGGTATAAAAAATTTAGAGGTAGGCGTGGAGTTTGCCCGCTGCTTTAAAGGAAATGTACCGATTGTGCTGATTTCCAATAGCACCTTTTTCGACACTATGTCTGATCGATTGGCTTATTTAATTTTTCTCTAGCTGATCTAGTGCCTTGCAAATTTGATTTCAACACTAACACGGGCGGACAGACGGACATCGCTCAATCGACTTCGCTATGCATAAGTCAAAATATATATACTTTATGAAGTCGGAAATGGATATTGTAGAAATAGCAAACAGAATGACAAGGGTATAAAAACCAAAAAATGGATGACTTCCAAATCGTATGATACAAAGTTTGTATACAATTGTGCTACCGTGTTCCATTCATGTATGTATGCAAAGTTGCGAAACAAAGCATCAACTTTAAAACTGATGCTTTGATTGCTTTTGAAATACTAAAATTTTCTAAACATGCTTAACTATTAAGAGCCGATGGCAATTTTATGTAAAATTATCAGGCATGTTCTGAACTCCAGACGAAATTTTCACTTGAAATTTTACAAAGCATTGTTGCTATAAAATTATTTTTTACAACAACAATGCCTTGAAAAATACGAAAGTGAAAATTTCGTGTGGAATTCAGAACATGCCTGAAAGCAATATATATATATGACTAAGTTTGTCATTCCCTTTGCAATTTCTACAATATCCATTTTCCATCCGCATTTTCCAAGTTACGGGCCTCTGAAATTTTTAAATTTTTTAAAGAAATATTAAATTTTTTTAAAACGACTTAACCCATTAAGAGCTTTTTTCTTATTTTTTAATTCTCTGTCGTCCCAATATTTGCTTTTTTGATTGAAGTTACTTCACTAAACTAGATTTACACAGATGGTGAAGGGTATATAAGATTCGGCACAGCCATATATAGTACTCTTAATTGTTTTATTTAATATAATACCTTAATATTTTCTTGAGAGAATAAGTTTGTAAGCTCAGAAACTGTTTTAGAGCCGGTACGCGCAAATGTGCTTTTAAGGGCCTTAATTTTTCAGGCATAGCTGATTTATTCGTGGAATTGCCCATATGCAATTTTGAGAAATTAAAAAAAGAAAATTTTTTTGGAAAAAGTTTTGTTTTCATTTTTAAAATTACACACACAGAAAGAATCACACACATCTCAAAGAAATTAAGCAGTCACAATAAATTGTGTTTTCACATTCATGTTTGCATGCATAAGGAACAACAGATGTGCTACGAGTATGTAGCCAAACAAAAAAATGATTAAGTAAAAGGAAACGGAAGTGACAATATGAAACGCTACTTTTTCAGTTGGTCTGTTTGTTTTATTGTTGTTGTTTGATAAATGAAAATAAATTCTGATTATCTCAGTTAACTCTTTTTTCTAAGTGTGTGTACATACATACATGGATAAAGAGCATATGTATGTATATACCTCAGTTTTTTTTTCCTTTTTTTTTGAAAGAGCCCAGTTAGCATTTGCAAGATTGTTTTTACTAAAATCACCAAAGTGAGTCTTTTAAAACTACCCAAGATGACTTAAGTCTTATTAATCAATTGTGCGTTTAAAAAGAGACTCAAATATAATTCTGACAAACGTAAAGAAATCGACTTGTTTAAAAGACAAAATGTACAAAAAGGAAATGCTTGAAATTCGACTGTTTTTAGAATTATTTTTGAGACATATTAAACGCAGCCTAACGATGAAAAAATGATTCAAATATCTTATTTTTAATTTTAATAAAATATGTCAATTCGTTAACAAAATAGAGACAAATGTTAAATAAATTTTAGTTTCCAAATGAATTTTAAGAAAATTAGAAATAACACGCTATCGAATGTAACAAAAATTAAGCAAAATGTTATTTGCCAAGTTTGACTTTGAGAAAAGAAATGTCCGTATAATATGGTAAAAATCGACTCGCATACGCCTAGTAACATGATAAAAAATGACTCGAAGAAGTTTCGTATTTGAATAAAAATACGAATGAAAACGGTTTCGAAATTGAGTCAAAAACGCGAGTCATAAGGGACTCGTGCAAAAGAGTCGGGGCTAGAAAACCAAAACAATCATTTTCGACTCTAAAACGAGCACATAAACGATTATTTTAATCGTGTAGAAGAATCAAAAAAGACTTGAATATGATCAATAATTGAAAAAAAATGCTAACTGGGAGAAAGGTAAGGGAACGCCCGTTTTATTTATACATTTATTATATATTTATTTTATTTAACAATTTCAGAATCTGTCTAAAAAGCCAGAGGAAAGCACTAACAAATACATTACATATTACATATATATGTGTGTGTATGTCTGTGGAAGATGTTAAGTAAATTATAAATCAAAACTGATTTTTTTTAAACATCTTGTGTTTCATTGTTACGCTATTTATTATAATGAAAAGTTTTGCGTAGCGTTATTTTTTTATCATCAGTTCTAGGTTTAAATATATGTTTGTGTGTGTGTAGGCTTGTGACTCTGTGCCTGACATCGTGTGTGTCTTTTGTCGTATGCTGGTTGGCCTTTTTAGTACTTTGACTTTTTGACATTTGCTTACTTAGTTTCATATTTTAAATAAAGTTTATTATCGGTTTCTTTTTAAACGTTTTTTTCTTTCAGTTAAATCTACATGTGTATCAGAGAGTGAAATAATTACATCTAGAATTTAAAATAATAAAGCGTATCTAAATTATAGGATAATGTGTTGAATCTTAATGACATTATTTTTAAGGATCATTACATTTAATCTGGTGATAAAAACTGAAAAAAAGAAGCGAGATTTACGTTCCCATGAATGAAGTGAATTTTGGCAACATCAATATCCCGTGAAATATTTGTTTTATTCAGTGGACAACTGTTGTTAAAATTGAAGTTTAAAAATAAACAAATAAAATTTGTAGGGACGAATAATAACATTATTCCAAAACCAAGACACTAGGTAAATCCAAGTTTTTGGTCGGGGCTTGCTGGACGCATCTAACCCTTGGAGTATCCCACACATTGTTACTGACGCATTTCAATCAAATATACGATTTTATTCATAATTATTTGCCAAAGTTTACTGAAAATACAGGTATGTTCTGAATTCCACACGAAATTTTCACTTCCAATTTTTTAAAGCATTGTTGCTGTAAAATTATTTTTTACAAAAACAATGCTTTGAAAATTTTGAAGGGAAAATTTCGTGTGGAATTCAGAACATGCCTGATAATAAGAAAAAATTTTTCATAACAATTTAATTTTTAGTGTTATTTTTCATGCTTAAAAAACACCTTTGATTGGTCTAAGAAGGTTTCTAAATTACTATAAATAAATAAATTCTTGAATTTTTAGATATGTGTTTTTTATTTGACTGAATATATCGAAAAATTGTGAGCGTCGTCGCCAAACTGCTAGGGAATACCAACGTTGCCTTAAAGGGTTGTTGATTCAAACTTGACGACGATGTTGACGCCAAGCAATATAAGGGTGAAGAATATAAACATTTTGGTTTTATTCATAACTAAACACAGAGTCATTCTTTCTTTCTATTCTGTAGTAAAAAGAAAACAAGTAAGAGTGCTATACTCGGCTATGCCGAATCTTATATACCATTCACCATCTAAATAAATCTAGTTTAGTGAAGTAACTCTAATCAAAAGGGCAAATATTGGGGTGACAGAGAATTTAAAAATAAAAAAAGATTTGGAACTGCATATATATAATTTACATGCTATACTATCGGTTCTTACTGGGTTAAGCATTTTTAAAAAATTTTAGTATTTCCTTAAAGATCTCTTAAAAGCTTTGAAATGATACCCATATTAATATTTTAAAAAATTTAAAAACTTCAGAGCCCCGTATATATTTTTTTGATTAGAGTTCTTCATTGCTCCTAATGATATGAAAAAATTCGAGGTAGGCGTGGTGTTCTTCCTACTACCTCGAAATTTATGGACCGATTAATCTAATTTCCAATAGCACCTCTTTCGATAGTATATCTGATTGGTTGATGTATTTATTTTTTTTTTTGGTAAACTTAATTTCAACACTAACAGGAACGGACAGACGGACATTGCTCAGTTGACTTCGCTATGCATAAAAAGGCAGAATGTACTACATACTTTACGGGGTCGGGAATAGATATTGCAGAAATTACAAACGGAAAGGCATACTTATATATGTCCTTTTTCCACTTTTTGTGTTGAAGGGTATACAAAAACCATATGTCAAAATAATATTTTATTTTGGGAAAAAGCGAAACTTATAGCTCTTGATTAGCACTATAAAATTGGTTTTGGGCAATGGTTCGTTTTCAAGATAATTTAAAAAAACCAAGGCATTCGCATGCAACAAAAACAGTAGTCGTTTTAAAGGTAAATAGTTCAAACACTGATTTCAACAAAAACTGATAGAATATTTTAATGCCAATAATTTTAATATGTAATGCATTGATAAACCTGAATAATAGTTTTTATTTGATTTGAAAACTACTGTCGCACGTTACTTGTCGCATGTGACATTTTGTTCCATTAAACTTTGTCTTGTTATTTTTTGCTTTTTATTTAACATGACATGCATAAGATGATTATAAATGATTTTTAATATATTCAATATGTGTCCCGGTTTTGTTATTTACAGTTTTTTTTTCTTTATTTTGTTTCATCATTCTTTAACCTTTAGAGCGACAAAATTAACCATATAGATTCAATAAATTTTAATAAAACTGGGTACCACAAGGTTTTTGGGATCGCTACTTATAAATCTAATGCGGCAGACGAGTAAAAAAAAAATTTGGCAATAAAGATATTTTAGAAAAAAAATTATTTTGAATTTATACATTTTAAACTTACGATGTCGCACCTGATAAACTTTAAATAAAACCAAGAGCAAAACGCAGATTATTTTCCACCATTTTTTTAAAATTTACTTTGCAATAAAAATATCCGTTTGTTACTAATATTCGATGCCTATTGTACATACAAATAGCTCTGACACACTGGTAACAAATGTCCCTTTTCAATGTCGTACGCGACATCGAAATAAATATACGGTAAAGGAAAGAAAAAATTTACCGTAATTGGCAATCATATCGTTCATTTGTCATTTTTTCTTTTATTCTTTATATACAAACAAGAAATTTAAAAGAGCAAATGTCAATGTATAATGTCACTTAGTACGAACATTAATCAAAACAAAAAAAAGGAGCAATAAAAAATGTTCAAAACGGAACTTTTGAGCTTGTTTGACTTTGCGTTTGAATATTTCAAAATATGTTCTATATAAATATAAATTTTTTTTACATTAGGTAGATTTGACAGATTTCCTATAAAAATACTTTTATGGACATTTAATTTTTTGCGCTTTAAAAAAATTAGTTTGTCAGAAAATGCACGAAAACTACTAAAAAAGAAACAGCTGATCTACGAGTGAAAGTCATTAAGAATATCCTGAATTGCTTCATTACTATACATTTGAAGCAATTCAGGCTGTTAAGATATTCAGGTTATACATTTTCGATGGAACACATACATAAGGAAAATGATATTAAAAAGACGAGGCTAACATTAGAAAGAAGTTGTTTTTTAAGCCCAATAGAATTTTAGATTGTAAAAAAACACAAAAAAATAATTTGTTACGAAGAATTTTTTTATACGACAGATCAGAACATGGCATTAATATTTAAAAATGATTTCGGTCATATGGCCACTGCAGCTGCTCATGACGAAGCGCATTCTGGACGTCCAATTTTCGATCACTTTTTTAAGTACTACAACGCAAACAATGTTTGCCTCCAAAGCGTCAATTGTTGCTGGTTCATCAGCACAAACCAGTGACTTCACGTTGCCCCAAAGGAAATAATCGAGCGGTGTCAAATCGCACGACCTTGGAGGCCAATTGAAACGTCCATATCTCGAAATCAACTTATCGCCAAATTTTGAGTTAAAAATCTTGATGGTTGTAATCGCCGTATGGCCTGTAGTGCCATATTGTTGAAACCCCATTTTTTCCGGATCAATCTTATCCTATTTAAAAAAAAAATATTAATCATGGTGCGGTAACGATGTCCATTGACCGTAACATGAGATCCGGCCTCATTTTTTAAGAAATAAAGCCACCAGCGTGTAAACCACAACAAACGGTGCGTTTTTCTGGATGCAATTGAGCCTGACGGGTATGTTGTGGATTGGTCTCAGGCTATATGCGGCAATATGCTTATTAACAAACCTGTTAAGCCAAAAATGAAAGCTAAACATAATTTGGCGATAAAATAACTAATCAGTTACTAACTGCTCGAGAGCCGAGACGGCGAAAGAACGACGCAGAACGATTCTATACATAGTGATTTGCCAAAGTTTACTGAAAATAGTAAGAAAAAATGCTTTCATAAAAATTTAATTTTTAGTGTTATTTTTTATAATTTCAAGGTCTATCATGCTTAAAAAAACACCCTTGATTTGTCAAAGGAGGTTTCTAAATTACTATAAATAAATAAATAAATTCTTGAATTATTAGATATGTGTTTTCTATTTTATTAAATTTATCAACGTCGTCGCCAAACTGCTAGGGAATACCAACGTTGCCTTAAAGTATTGCTGATTCAAACTTGACGACGATGTTGACGGGTGAAGAATATAAACATCTTGGTTTTATTCATAAATAAACACAGACTAATTCTTTCTTTCTATTCTGTACACAGAGAAAAGAGATTCGTCATGAGAACCGAATTTGTTACCAATCGAATTTTGTCGGTTGTGTGTATTATCTTGAATTCGGTTGTAGTAACTGAATAAATATAGCAATCACAACTATTTAAAAAAAATGATTCTTGGGTGATTATAAAATATTATTGTGAATTAAACAAAACAAATTAATTTTTTAATATTTACTTTTATTTAAATAATAAATTATAGGAATAAGATTATACATTATAAATTTCATGATTCGAATCATTGAATGCAGCTTTCTTCTTCCTTTACATCATCATTTCTTCTTTTCCACATAGTTTCTTCAACTTGCTATCCCATACCGTACGTTTTGCGCTGCGAAATAAATTAAATATTATAAAATTATTTTTATATATAAATGTCTTTATGAGATAATTTTTAACTTACCATTTACCAATATTGGAGAACTTTTCACCCCTTTCAATAAAACTTTTTATTTTTGAACTAAAATATTTTTGATTTTTGTAATGTGTACAAATTTTATTTATATTGTGTCAAACATTTTTCGATTTCAGAATATACAATCGAATTTTATGATTCTTACCCTGGAGTTAATGTCGACGTCGTCGACGGCGTCAAATGTCAAAAAAAAAGTTGAATCGTATGAAACTGTATGAGAGCAGTTAATCTCAACGCGTTGCAACGCCGTAAAAGTTCAATCTGTTTCAACTTTTTCGGCGTCAACGACGTCGACATTAACTCCAGGGTTACTTCCAAAACTTGGTTTTCAGTAGTAATGTAATAAATAAATTTAATTACATCTTCCATTTAATAGAATAGATTTTAGTAAAGACACAAAACGGTCGTGTTAACTTTTCTAAGAGGTGTTACAACTAACATTTAGAAGAAAATATCATTTGTTAGCTTTTAGTATAAAAAATAAATCAAGACTATAAATTATAAATAATAAAAATCAAATAATTATATTAGTAATTGGATTTTTAACGTATCAAGCGAATTGTTACCAATCTTTTTTCTATGTGTAGTAAAAAGAAAACAAGTAGGAGTGCTATACTCGGCTATGCCGAATCTTATATACCATTCACCAT
The DNA here is from genome assembly GCA_916610165.2 of Gymnosoma rotundatum. NCBI lineage: Eukaryota > Metazoa > Arthropoda > Insecta > Diptera > Tachinidae > Gymnosoma > Gymnosoma rotundatum. Next base: position 64,890,497 of record OU744336.1, read on the forward strand.
CTACATAAATCTAGTTTAGTAAATATTGGGGTGACAGAGAATTAAAAAATAAAAAAGATTTGGTACTGAATACATATAATTCACATTTGTAAAAAATTATAGTATTTCCGTAAAGGAATCTTCAAAAGCTTTAAAATGATACCCATATTGATATTTTAAAAAATTTAAAAACTTCAAAGCCCCGTAACTGGGAAAATATGGGCGAGCGCCAGTTTTTTTTTTATTTTTTAATTCTCTATCGCCTAATGTATCTATTTTTTTTAATTAGAGTTACTTCATTGCTCCCATGATATGAAAAAATTCGAGGTAGGCGTGGTGTTTTGTCAAATTTATGGACTGATAATGCTGATTTCCAATAGCACCTTCTTCAATACTATATCTGATCGATTGATGTATTTATTTTTTTTGTGGCAAACTTAATTTCAACACTAACAGGGACGAACAGACGGACATCGCTCAATCGACTTCGCTATGCATAAGAAGTCAGAATATATATACTTAATGGGGTCGGAAATGAATATTGTAGAAACTACACACCGAATGACAAACTTATACATACCCTTTTTCCACTTTTTGTTGTGAAGGGTATAAAAATAATAATAATACACAATTTTCAACGTTGATTTAAATAAATTAAAAAATTATTAAAAAATATGCAAAAAAAATAAAATAATCAGGAGAAAATCACAGAATATATTTTGTTTTAAATTGTCTGCAGTAAAAGTGTCCCACGTACAAATATACACTTTTTGTGTTTTTAGTATTTCATTATTTAAATCATTTAGAATATATAAAAATTTCATTAACTATTGACATGTTGATGCAAACGCACATACATCATACATATACACAAACATACTTGAAAAGAGAGTAGTACCAACACATGTCTATTAGCTGTTTAAAAATTCCTTGTTGGCAGTACATTGAACTGGAACAAATTGTAAATAAATGTTGCAAATGTATTATATTGCATGCATACATATGTATGTATGCCGTTGTAAATAAACTTGTAACAATATTATGTTCTTTTTACAGACATTAGACATTTATTGGGTTTCATTTATTTATTCATTAATTTGCTCTTTTTTTTCTTATGTACACTTTAATTTTTTTTTGCTTGTTTTGTTGCTTGTCTAAATAAATTGTTACAACAATAATTTTGGCTACGAGGACAAGCCATTTTAGTAAAGTGAGTATGATTAATAAAATTTATGAAACGAAAATTGAAAATCAATATTTTATTTCGTGCTGAAAATGCTGGTGAAGGTTTTTATCATTTATTTATACGATTTTTGTTTTCTGGTGAAAGAGTAACTGTAATTTAATAATAGTTAAGAGGTTTTTTTTTAATGAAATATAAATTTTGATTTATTACAATTGTTAGGTGATAAGAGAAATTATTTTATTGAAGTAAGTAACAGTGTTATATACACACAGAAAAAAGATAGGTAACAATTCGCTTGATACGTTAAAAATTCAATTACTAATATAATAATTTGATTTTTATCATTAATAATTTATAGTCTTGATTTATTTTATATATTGAAAGCTAACAAATGATATTTGCTTCTAAATGTTGGTTGTAAAACCTCTTGAAAAAGTTGACCTGACCGATTTGTGTCTTTACTAAAATCTATTCTATTAAATGGAAGATGCAACCAAACTTATTCAGTACATTACTACTGAAAACCAAATTTTTGGAAGTAAGAATCATAAAACTCGATTGTATATTCTGAAATCGAAAAATGTTTGACACAATATAAATAAAATTTAAACACATTACAAAAATCAAAAAAAAAAAAAAAGGTTTAAAAATAAAAAGATTTATTGAAAGTGGTGAAAAGTTCTCCAACATTGTGAAATGGTAAGTTAAAAATTATTTCAGAAAGACATTTATATATAAAAAAAATTTTATAATATTTAATTTATTTCGCAGCGCAAAACGTGCGGTATGGGATAGCAAGTTAAAGAAACTATGTGGAAAAGAAGAAATCATGTTGTAAAGGAAGAAGAAAGCTGCATTCAATGGTTCGAATCACGAAATTTATAATATATAATCTTATTCCTATAATTTATTATTAAAATAAAAGTAAATATTAAAAAATTATTTTGTTTTGTTTAATTCACAATAATATTTTATAATCACCCAAGAATCATTTTTTTTAAAATAGTTGTGACTGCTATATTTATTCAGTTACTACAACCGAATTCAAGATAATACACACAACCGACAAAATTCGATTGGCAACAAATTCGGTTCTTATAACGAATTTCTTTTCTCTGTGTATTAAATTTAATATATTGGTTAACGATATTGTCTTTTATTATTTTGTTCTCAATGCCCCATATAAGAACACTAAAATTATTATCGGAAAAAAATATTTTCTCTCCTTATCTTCGGTTTTCGGTCATTTTATTTTTTATAGTTCAGATTTACACTACGCAATTTTTTGAGGCACTTTTTTTTTTATAAATTTTTTATTTAAGTTACAGCGTTATGCGTTATCTAAAAGTAAACATTAGCAATTAGCAATTCCATATTGCTTACTCCTTCTACTTTACAAACAAGCGAAAATTTCATGCTAGTTTCATGAAAAATTACATAGTGTAAAAGCCGTAATAGTAAAATCTCGGGTTTATTTAAAACATCGATTATATAGCATATAGAATTGGATGTACTTAGATTTATTGATTATGATTGATGGTAGATTGAGTCCAGTGTAAAAAAAGACATTGATCGTGTTCAAAAATAGGCGTTTGGTTCCTTGTCTCTAAAATCTATAAAAATGATTAAAAAACAAGAATTTTTAAATTTACTTAATCACATACATATTTGATGTTTATTTGCACTCTAAGCTTAAAAGCAATTCAAATTAAATCTATAACAAATTCTGAAACTAAAAACAATTATGTTTAATAATAGTTCTGTTGATAAAAAAAAATTTTTAAGAAAAAAAATTAAAAAAAATTAAAAAAACATATTAAAAAAATTATTTTCCAAACACGTCTGATTGCATCGGTAGTTCACACAATGTTAACATAATTATTTCGCTTATTTACTTCAATAACGTCATAAAATTAAAAAAAAAAAAATCATTTCCAGACTTCAATAACGTCATAAAATTAAAAAAAAAGTCATTTCAAGATAATCGCGGTTTAGGTTTTTGGCTCGTTCTCACGATCGATAAAAATATCAGACTGCTTAAGTTCCCATTACAATTAGTAAAATGATTCATAATTAAAAAAACCCATTTAAGAAAACTTTCATCAATTATATATTAAAGGGAGGGTCTTGGAAAGAATATGTGGAATGTTTGAATTATGACATTATTACTGTAAAAATATATCCAATACTGTGTCGTAAACTAAAATATGTCGTTATTTGTGAAAAGAAAAAAGGAGTTTCAATTAATATTTTTCATCAACACAGCCATAATTGAAAATAGTACATTATATGCGAAAAGTCGATACATACTCGTATTAAAAATATCTTTTTTGCAAATATGCAGTCACAAAACGAAATGGGACAATGTTTTAGAAAGCGATAAGATCTTTACGTTATGAAGTTTACTCCACAACTCAAAATGTGTCGTTTCAAATATGAAATGAAATAACGATTTATTCTCTTAAAACGTGGAAAGTAGAAAAGACATAAAGATAAAACTTGTACACAATATAAAGCATGAAGTTGCGAACAATTCTTCAAAATTAAAAATTTTGAGTTATGACGTTGTTAGAGTAAATGAGCGATACGTTTATCGCAAAAATAAAATTTGCAAAAAAAAAAATAAGAATTTTGAATAGTGCTAAATGGGAAAGAATCGTGTAAAAAATTAATTAATTTTTTAAACCGTGTTAAATCGAAACCGTTTAAAAAAAGACCATGTAGACACAGAATTAGGTATACAATTTAAAAGTTTTCTAAAAAAACCCACTTTCGCAACAAAAAAACATATTAAGACTTTTAAATAATTTTTTAATCGACTTCAAAAAAAAAAAGACGAGATTATCAATTCGGCTGAATGTTGTTTTATATTTGCTCCCGCAGAACTCAGTTATTTCTGAACCGATTTTAAAATTGCTATATTTATTGGAAAGGTAATGCTTACAGTTTGGTCCTGTTTTAAACACAGTTCATAATTTTAAATATTAAAGGGTGTCCCCATACAACATACATATTTTTAACGTGTATTATGAACCGTAAAGGTAACCACCCTAAAATGAATAGAATAAGTGCTTGTAAGTGAATAGCTTCCAATAGCAAAAAGTAATACAAAAATAAAACTCAAAATTAAAGGGTGTCTCAATAGGTGAATTTAATTGACCTATATGGGCTTATCTTTAGAACCGTTATAGATAAACACTATAAAATTGGATACAATTTTGATTCCTATGATCGTTATAATAACAAAAAAATTTTCAAAGAATCTGTCTTGCTATAACAGCAAGTCCGCTATAACAGCAAGTATAAAATTTAGAATTAGAAATTAAAGGGTGCCCCAATAGTTAATGTATTTTAATGTAAGTGGTCAAACTTTTGAAGCATTATAGACAGACAGTTAAAACTTACCTGTATTGTTCAGTCCGTTATAAGAGCTTGTATACCATTTAATTTTAAAATTTTAAAGGTGTTCTCATATATGATGAAGAGTGGAGTTTCCTTTTTTAAAAATGATAGTCGGAAGGTGAAGACTTTATACAGACATTACAAGATAAAGAAGAACAGGAAATAGCAAGAACAAAATTAACAACAATAATTAATAATTATTTAAATAACATGAGGCTTACGAATTGAGATAATTTTGTATTAGATAAAGTAAAAGAAGCTGAATAATTTTTAAAAAGAAAGAAGGATATACTCATACTAAAGGCAGATAAAGGTAACGTAACTGTAGCTATAACTAGGCAGGATTAAGACACTCGGATTAACCATATTGTTAAAGATAGTATAAATTATAAATCCTACAAATAAATTACAGAAAATTAATAATGATTTTCTTGAAGAACTTTTTAGATTAAAGATATTAACTATTTTGGGAAAAAATACTCTAAAAACAAATGTCTCTAATGCACATATGTTTTCCATTAAGACCAATGTAAGTCCCCATCTCATGAACTATGTAAATATATAACTAATATTCTAAAACAGATAACTGAACATTCTAAATATAACATAACAAATTCTCTACAATTTAAAAATAAGATTAGGAACCTTAAAATAAAAGATGATGAAAAGTTAATTTCATTAGATATAGTGTCATTATTTCCAAGCATACCTGTTGATCTAGCAATAAGCACAATTGAGGAAAAATGGAATATTATTGAAGGACATATTAATATAGCAGAGTGTCCGTTTCTACGTATTGTTAAATTTTGTGAAGAAGATAATAGATATTTCCAACATAATAGTAAACTTTATAAACAACAGAAAGGTTTACCGATGGGATCTCCTGCCTCTCCAGTTTTGGCTAATATTGTCATGGAGAAACTACTAGACACATATATTGGAAAGCTTAGTATTAAACCATTATTAGTGACCAAATATGATGATGATTTATTTTGTATAATATCAGAAAATGGCATTAATAATTTACTTAAAATTTTTAATGAATTTAATCCTTGCGTTAGGTTTACAATAGAAATAGAATGTGATTCAAAGCTTCCATATTTAGATACTTTACTCATTAGGAGTGGAAAGAATTTATTAGTAGATTGGTACCAAAAACCAACAGCTTCCGGAAGAATCATTAACTTTTATTCTAATCACAATAAACGAATTATTATAAATACAGGGGTGGAATCATTACATCCGTGTTCGTATCGACAATCGTACGAAAAAAAATTAAGTGATACGTTAATCGTATGAACTAAATGGCATTATGACATACGATTGTAACCGGATCGTAATCTATTGAATGATTAACAATAGTTTTCAAATTAAAAAATTCTAGAGCTAAGGAAAGAGTATTCAGGCTGGTTAGTTTTTCAAATTTTGTTGTTTCCAAAGGTCAAAACCGATTTTTTGCCTACAGCGCTCGATTCAAGGATTGCTGCTTCAATTAACACTTCTTCACTTGGCACCAGCAGCTTTTCTTCATAAAGGCCTCTTTCAATCTGGTTTTTCAACTTAAAAAAAAAACTTTTTTCTTTGCTTGATACCTATTTAGCCTTAAGCACAAAATTATAAATATAAATATTTTCTTGCAAAAATATAAATTGCGAATTATCTATTTTAAAATTATAACATCATTAACTGGTGGTACTAGTGCATTCATACACTTGGAAAGCTCATCCCATAGTCCGTTAGCAGTAGATTTTAATATGCACAATTAGGAAGCATGTCTTTTTTGCCAAATTTTTGTGTTCATTCATGTATCTTAGATTTAACTTATTGTAATAATAACTTTATCATAAACTAAAATAAAATTTGTTTAATTCGCACTTTTTTTTAGCGATTTTATTTTTGCATTTTTCATCTTATTCGAACTAAGTTTTGTTAACGTATGACAGTTCGTAAAAAAGGTACGTTCATGTATACGATAACGTATGTTATAATCTGCGTTATTGTGAATTATTATCCGGTAACGTATGTCATAATCCAAAAAACGTATTTTTACGATACGTGTTGTACGTTCACGGATGTAACTATTCCACCCCAGGTAAAAATTTGATAGAAAGGATACTTATGATGATTGATACTCGTATTGAATTTCATAAAAAGAATAATGAAATACAAGACATATAATTGAGCCAATGATTTATACTAATTCTTTTATTTATGTACCAAGAAAATCAGAACGGTTAGTATGCCATTTTAGCATACAAAACCCACTACACATTAAAAAGGTTATTTAGCAAAACTAAAGATAATATACCAATTCAAGAATTATCAAATTTAGTCTATGAGATTTCATGTAGCGGCAACGTAATAAGATTTGTTACAAGGTACATATAGGAACAACGAAAAATAAACTAAAAACTAGAATTGCTGGTTATAATCAGTAATAAACAAAGAAAATAATTATAAAAGACATTATGTTTTAGAGATGTTACAAATTATTCATACACCAACAGCACATAAAATTAATTTTAGGGCAGACACAGATAATGTAGCTTAGATTTATAGACATTTAGTAAATAAGAAATAAAATTTGTACTTTGTACTTGTTATGAAAAATTTTTTATATGACAAAATAATTTATTGTTTTTTGAAATATGTTAGGTTGAATAAATTTTTATTACATTTTATTGTTGTTTTTTGTTAATTAAATAAATATTTGGTTTCCTGATGATGGCACACAATGGAGTAGCGAAATATTGAAAATATATATAGACCTATTGCTTTAAAAATAAATAAAATATAATTAATTAAAAAGGTCTAATAAAAAACTTTATTAAAAAGTATAAATATTTAAAATTATAAATTAAAGGGTATGACAATAGTTGATGTATTTTCATGTAAATGGCAAAACTGTTAAACAGTTTTAGACAGATGGTTGAAATTTATAAAAAACCTGTCTTGCTTAGTCCGTTATAACAGCAACCATAAAATTTGGGTTTAGAAATTAAAGGGTGTCCCAATAGTTGATGTAATTTTATTTATATGAATAACCGTTAGAAAACTTTTAGACAAATAGGCAGCTTAAATCTGTTTTGAAGTAAGTTTTTTTAAGAATTATTTATGTTACAATTGTACAAGTGAAAATGAAAATCTCCGGAATATTCCTTTCAGCGAAAGCTCGGCCTACTAAGAGCATTAATTTTTGCAATTGTATATCAAAAGATTCTCTTATGAAGAAGAGTGCAGAGCGAACCGAAGGTGACAAATTAGCAACTCATATAAACATATTCCGACAAAAAACAATATTTTAAGAAACGAAACACACATCTTTTGGTGAAGGGAATAAAAAATTCGCCATAGCCGAATATAGAGCACTCTTACTTGTTTTATTTTATTTATTTTGCACTAATACTGTTCAAAATGCCCTGCTTAAAATTATGCAATAAAATGACTCCTTTCTTCAATACCAAAAAACAATTACTTATGTATTTTCCGCCTTCTTCTAGATTAGACGCAAATAAAAAAGTGTCAAAGTTCACACATTTATATAATTTATGTATCTTTGTACCCAAATTAGTTAGAGCATAGAAAGAAATTATGTACAAAATTGTTCCATTCACATGTCCATGTTCTGAACAAACTTTTGTTTTATTTTACTTTGAACATCCAGTTGTTATTGTATCGATTGTTAAATTTTAGAGATAAATGTCAAATTTATTATTTTTTTACTTGAAAAAAAAAAAAATCGTTGTGTAATACCGATCAAAATTATTAAATTCACCGATATTAAAGGAAAGTCAGCCGTATACAGTGGATACAGAAAAATAAAAAAATATTTTTGGTTATTGTTGTTTTGTTTAAACTTTGATTTTCGTCTTTACTTAATTGTTTGAATAAAAATCTTTAGTTTCTTTAAAATTTTTGTGTGAAGTTTCCTGAAGAGGTTAGTAAGCGGTAGCGAAATGGCCTTCGAGAGTGACCTTCATGAACCTTAATAAATAATATCGACGAATTTAATAATTCTGATCGGGATAACAGCACGATTAATTCAAGTTTATTTAATATTACCGTGGTTTAATTTTAGTTATAATATTTTTATATTTTAAACGCTGATTTTCTCAGCTCTGCATAATTTTGCTAAAAACATACCTTTTACTATGCATATGCAAATTTTATGTTCAACGTTTTGCTTAATAATGCTCGCTCGCAACTGCGATTTATGTTTATTGGCGAGTTAAAACGTCTAGATTCTTCTTACACTGAAAAATCTGGCAGCTTTTTTTAATCTGTTTCAATAATATATGTGTGTATGTTAGTGTAAGTATGAGACTGAAACAACAACTAAATAAATATCTATATGTTTGGATAACATAGAAAATTTAAGCAGAATTTACTTTTTATATTAAATCTTTGTAAAGAGTGCTTTTACTGTAAGTGTGTAAAGCCATTAAATCTAATTTCAGACCAGCATCATATGATGGAATTTTGCGCCTATTTCCAATAACCAAGCTAACAATAAATTGTTCACTTAATCGTTACTAAATGGTCATGACCATTTTTACATTTGCTAAAATTAATTGTACGAAAACCTACAGCTTTTAGTTTTACGCTGATGTAAACGGTATAATATACACATTTAAGTATGAGTGTGATATTTGTAGGTATAAACACACTAAAGAGCATGTTTATTAAACAAAATGTTTTAATTTATTTATCTTTTAATTTTCACCATGGCCTCGCTTAATAATCAGTTGATTATAATTTCAAATAACACATTGACTTTCTTTATTAAGTCATTTTAGAAATTGCAATTTATTGCAAATGTCACTTTACACTTTGTAGTTGGGTGAGTGTGTGTACTCTGCCACATTTGATTAAGTGCGTGACCATATGTGAACAACAATTAAATCAGTTAATAAATTTCGGCTGCTGTGTCATTTGCTATAAAATTGAAACGATTATTGTAGGTATTTTTTTGTTAATGGATGCATCAGCACAATGATTGTTCCAGATCGTTAGATAATTCATGAGTTTGCAGGTTGATTATTTAAATTAAATGATAGAATAAAAATTGAATTCAATAACTATTCAACAATATAACAATAACTATTCAACAATATATTTATGTGTACATTAGGGTGGGGTTACTTTTTTTTCGAATTTGGTTTCTCCTGTATAATGAATTGATGCTCCATAGCCTTAAACATACTGAAAAATAAAAAATCCGTTTCCTTGGTAAAGGTCTTAAAGTGGCTCCGGGGACTTACATTTTTTAATTAATGATTTATTGAAATAAAAGTAATTTGGTTTAAAATTGTTTTATATAAATTTAATTCAAATTAATTCAGTCTTTTATTTAAGGTGCATTCGCCCAATTTGTCCGCACAAATTTTTTGTTTGGACATCTTTTTATATGTAGTTTGACATTTCTCTCAGAGAGTGAGAGAAGTGATTTTGTTTAGACAGTGTAGCCAGATAACGGGATTTTTCCCCAAATTGCGGATTTCAACATAAGTTTGGGGACTCTTCATTCATAGCTTTTTTATTATTAGCACTTTGATTCATTGGCATTGAATTTTATATTTTCAATGTTTCTTCTCCCTTGACTACTGTTGTCGAATTAACATGTATGTGTAGACAAATATTTTTGTACGTTGTACGGGTCTCTTTATGTCTCTTTATGTTTCTTTATGTTTTGTTTAAAAAGGAAAATATATTGTTCTATTCAATTAGTTAAGTGCGTTTTTCAATCATTAAACCTATGCAGCTCGGAAGCAGCAAAATCAATCCCCAACAATGTAGAGTTTCTTGTGAAGGAACTGTATAACTACTTCTCGCACACTCCCTTGCAAATAATCAAGTATAAACAAGTATTCGATTTAATAAATTTAAGTGTAGATTCAAATTTTTCAAATAATAGCTTCAAGTACCAATGATAAAATGACAATAAAATGTCGGTTGAGCTTAATATCAAGTCTAATAAGTTGTATTTGATTCTGTTCAGTCCAATTATAAATAAAGTAAATGCGGTTAACTTATCATTTTAAGGCGATAATATTGATCTACATATGTATATTCTGGGTATGAGCATTTAATGTTACCTTCTATGTCAATCTGTTCAAAATTTTTAAAGCCACAACTTATTAAATACGATAATAATAAAACAAACATTTTATTTAGTCAAAAACAAGATTATTTGGATATCATCGACATATGTGTTGGCATATTATGTTCTGAGGACTTGCGCTTGTTACCACTTTCGGACCAAATTGATCTTACATTACTTAACCGTACTAGCAAACGATATGCTTAAAAGATTTCCCGAAAATATGAAAAACTATGAACTCTTCAAAAATTTACAGTTTAAGAACATTAAAAACAGGAATAAATTTGATTCAATGCAAAAAATTTTTAAAATATCCATGGACTCTAAAGTTGCATTAAAAACAAAAAGTTTCATGCCCAAAGACATTTCTGGCTTTTCGAAATAAGTAAATCGTGCTGCAGAAAACCCTCAGAAAAAATTTTTTTCTCAACAAATATTTTGTTCGGACAAAATGGGTGAATTCACCTTTAGTCACGTAGAATACATTCAATAAAAATAATTACTATTAAACAAAACAATTATTTTGTTGCCCTTAATCACGATTGCTATTGTTGACAAAATTGGGATTTGGTTTGAAAAATTAATATATCTTGCCTTGTTTTTATTCTGTACCGAACGAAAATATCTCTTGCTTCCTATCCACTAACAGAAATTAAAGCGTCAGTGATGAGCTTGACAAACGATTTACCAGATTTGTTTCGAGCTGTATCCCTAGTCACATAAATGTTATCCCTACAATGCCTCAAAAACTATTTCAACTATCCATCAAAATCCCCACTATAAATATTTTTAAATTCAACTTAAGTATTAAAATTTAATATTGTATATAATATTTAGTACATAGAAAAAAAGTAAAATAAATTATATTACAAAACAGAATGTAAAAATAAAAGAATCCCCAAATAACCTTTTTAAATTTACAAAAGGTAAAATATATCCTCAAGAATTCCTCAATTCCCAAACGAAATTTTCATTTCCATTTTAAAAATAAATTCCCCTATTCGGCAATAAATTCCCTAATCTGAGAACATTGCTTGACACTTTTCTACTGCTTGTGTATGGCAAGGAAACGTTTTAAATTGAAGGAATTGATTATCTGTAAAGGCCTCGTTATGCGAACGTTGATGTAAGAAAAACTTAACGTATTTTAACGTACGGTCTTTTATGTACCTATAGAAACTACAAATGTAACGCATGTCAATAAAATAAACAAAAACAAAATATTGTGCAAAAACAAAACATTTGTTTGTAATTTTAATTTCAAAAGCCCGAAAAGAATTTAAAAATGGATATTGAGGATTTATTTGCTGATGTCTATGAAATAAGTACAATTGTCTCGTTATGCGAACGTTGATGTAAGAAAAACTTAACGTATTTTAACGTACGGTCTTTTATGTACCTATAGAAACTACAAATGTAACGCATGTCAATAAAATAAACAAAAACAAAATATTGTGCAAAAACAAAACATTTGTTTGTAATTTTAATTTCAAAAGCCCGAAAAGAATTTAAAAATGGATATTGAGGATTTATTTGCTGATGTCTATGAAATAAGTACAATTGTTTTGCAAAAAAAAAAAAAAAAAACTATAAAGCCAAAATATTAAATTACAAAACCTAACACAATTTTCAATTTGCTGCAGCTGTTCAGAACAGTGTTGAGATTTGTGGCATAGTTACGGGCACTGTTCCGTACATGTATATTTAGAAAAAGTACTAATTTCGCTTCGAAAGATATTTTACATTGCAATATTTGCAATGTATTGATAAATTTAATTATCTGTTTTAAAAAATATTATTATGTATTTAATGTAACTATTTGATTATTATACTTTTATTAAGCAAAATAATAAAAACTGATGAATGATACAATTATTGTCAATACTTCAAAAGTACCACATATAATTCCATCACTATCTTACGAATGTCACGTAACAATGCCGTCAAAACCTATTTTATACAGGTTGAAGCGTTCCGGAAACGTGACAGTTAATTTCGGTAAGCGTTTGCATTGTTTTAGTATATTTAAAAACAAACGGCCGTTAGGTTAGCTTACGTGGACGTTCGCATAATTGTACCTTAAAATTTCTGTATCATCATATTTGATTATCATTTGAGGTTCAGTTACTTTCTCATTCAGCCAACCTATCAATTCATACTAGTTTTTCGCATTCACTTCAAGATCTGGAAGACAGAACTCCCGAACTTTATGTTTGAAAAACCAATTCTCTAGTTTCTGAAGTATCGTCTTGTAGCACAGCCAACAACATAATTTTAGGGTGTGCAAAATATGAATTTCTTGGTATAGTTTTTAAAACAATACTTTTTAGGTGATCTCTTTGTTACAAACTTTTTTTAACCATGTTGAAAACATGAAGTGGCCCGTGTTTACATGATGGCATTGACTTTATGTCAAATCGTGTTGCTGCGTACACTTTTATAATGAAAATCGCTAGCTGATTTAGGTTATCTGATGGTTTAGCAGTACTAATATACAAACGGAGAATCCTATTAGCGCGATTAATCCATCGAGAGCGTGCTAATATTCCTGGGACTCTATTAGCTAAACTTGGTGGAACTACGGCAGCCGAAATGGCGAAACATATTTCATATAGGTATTTCTGATCAGTGCTTAACAAGTTAATATTAACTTCCGGCAATTCTGTGAAAATTGCTTCAAAGGCTTTTGGCTTAAAATCATGGCACTTGACAAGTTTCTTTCCTATACAACCGAAAAAATTATTAGTACCTCTAGCGGTTCCTTCGAGACTTAAAAACAAATGGAGCAGAAGTAATTTATTTGCGTGCAATAAACACACAAACCATTGTAAACGTCGTTTCAGATGTTCCTATAACAAAGCGATAACTCCATTTTTATGTGCCGTATTGACAGCCGTTCCATCAGATTCGGTTGCCATCAAAGATGAATGATATTTATATTTTTTCTATACAGCCAACAATATTTTTCTGTATATTAAAATGTAACAATAATACAAGAACCTTGTAATTTTTGTAAACTTATCGTGCGCCACCTCCAATTAAAATCGTACGGAATTTATATTATGCATGACTTGTTTTTCTATAGTTTTTCCAATATTGTGGTGAAAGAAAATTAAAAATAATTAAACATTATATATATACAAAGATCTCTTCAAAAGCTCTTAAACGATACCCATATTGATATCTTAAAAAAAATGGTACACAATCCTACTTTTCTATGAAAAGTTCAGAAGAAGCCCATAACTCGGAAAATATGGGAGCGCCAATTTTTTTAGTTGATGTTTTCTTATTTTTTTTATCTCTGTCGTCATATATATATATTTTTTTTTGATTGGAGTTACTTCACTAAACTAGATTTGTTTCAAACGATATGGAAAAATTAAAAGCAGGCGTGGTGTGTTGCCGCTGTCTCGAAAGACATGGACCGATTTTGCTGATTGTCAATAACAAAATTTTCGAAACCATATCTGATATAAGAATCTTTTCACCTGTGGTGAAGGGTGTAATAATGTTGCCGATATTGTACTGGGTTAGTTTTATTAAAATCTGTGTTGTTTCAGCATGTTGATGCAGCATGTTTTAAGCTAAAAATGTTGCCAGCTACTTATTCGTATTGAATTTTTAAGCACAGCAAACAATGCTGCATACTTAAAGGGAATAAAAACGACAAGTTTTATTCAAAATTGAAGCATTTTCCGATTATTAAGAATCATTGTATTATTTCCTGGTACAAAATTTCCACGTCATTATTTACGTTGACTAAAAAATAACTGTAAATGGAATATTCTTTTAGAACTAATAAATAAAATCAAATAAATAACAGTCACCAAAATTGATTTCATTAGATGAAACTGCTATTAAGAAATGAAGTTTTATTCACTGTTATTGGACCGACAACGAGCGAAAAAAAAATATATGTAATTTAGTTTAAATTTTATTTGGAAACCTCACACTATTTTAAGTTTCTAAATTGCTTAGCGGACTCTGCAACATAAGACCTCCTTGAGAACATTCCAAAATAAAAATCTACAGAAAAGTCAGAGACAATATTTTTTGTGGAATAATGGAATTGAAGTAAATAAATGTAAAATATGTTATCAATTATATACACACATAAATATTTATGTACAAAAATCTAAACACGCTTGCACGTAGTACTGTTATGTACTGTATGATTAGAAAGTTTAGTGGCAAATATTAAAAAAAATTAACAATTGTTTTCTTCTACATTTTAATGTTTTCCTGCAATTGTATTATATTTTTATACATACATACCCAGTTAGCATTTTTTTGAATTATTGATCATATTCGAGTCTTTTTTGACTCCTCGACACGCTTAAAATAATCGTTTATGCGCTCGTTTTAGAGTCGAAAATGAATGTTTTGTCGGTAGAAAATGGTACCCTAGCCGCGACTCTGCTGAACGAGTCCCTTATGACTTGCGTTTTCGACTCATTTTCGATACTGTTTTCAATCGTACTTATAATCAAATACGATACTTTTTCGAGTCAATTTTTGATCATATAACTAGCCGTATGCGAGTCTTCTTCGAAACATATTATACGAATATTTCTTATTATTATATTCCCAAAATTAAACATTGCAAACTAAGTTTTGCTTATTGTTTATTACACGCTGTCTTGACGAACCATTGATTTGTTCAAACATTGAACAATTTCATGTGCGCACATTAAAATGGCTTGTGTAGACCATCGTTGTCGATGTCATGTCGTTTTCAAACAACGAGAAATCGAAGCACATTAACCTCGCCAAGTTTCCTCCACGCAGACAAACATGAACAAATGTTTGAAACCTATTCTGCTGACGTTTTGTTCATGTGCGAACCAATCAATTGCTCGTCAAGACGTAGTGTTACATTCGTTTGCATGTTATTCGTAATTTTCTTAAAATTCAAATAAATTAATTTTAAAAAAATTTATTTTACATTTGTGTCTCTATTTTCTTTACGAAGTGACATAAAAATAAAATATGTATTTGAATCATTTTTTCATCGTTAGACTGCGTTTTATATGTCTCTAAAAAATTCTAAAAACAGTCGAATTTCAAGCATTTGCTTTTTGTACTTTTTGTTTTTGAACAAGTCGCTTTCTTTGCGTTTGTCGGAATGATATTCGAGTCTCTTTTAAAACGCACAACTGATTAATCAGTTTTAAGTCATCTTGGGTAGTCTTAAATGACTCACTTTGGTGATTTTTGTAAAAACAATCTTCCAAATGCTAACTGGGTATGTACCAATACATATGTGTGTGTATACATAATAAATAACATATTGCAGATTTAACGTTCTACAAAAACATTAAATCGTTTGAAAATATTTTCAAGCAGCACAAAAAAGTAATAAAAAATTTTATGAAAATTTAATGATAATAAATTTATCGACATTTAAAATATTAACAATCGAAGTAATTACTTGACATTAACGAATAGTTGGAGAGTGCTTATAGATAATGAAAAATTAATTAGTTTTTTTCAAGGAACAATAAGCTCATTTTCATACAAAATTTTTTAAAGCGATTAATTAACTATGGCTTGATAAAATAAATATACACATATGTATGTGTATTTATAACATAATTAGGGTTACACTGAGAAAAATTATATAAATAATTGTGCTTTTTTTGGCTACAAGTATGTGTTGTCGGCAATATTTGATGGAAATCATAATGCTCTGATTTTTTCATTTGACGAAATATAATTTGATCGTTTCAAACGGCGAAAAAAGCAAACTCGCTTATATTATAATTATATATTACGTTTTATCTTAAAATACTATTAATCGCCCCACATTCAAATCTTAATTCGTTTAAGAATTTTTTTTTACCTAGTTTTCAGATCGAGTTTTATTATATTTTTCTTCTTCTTTACGAAAGTTGAACTAAACGTCAATAAAAATAGATTATACGAACGCTGCGAAATTCAAATTCAAAGGCTGTTTGACGTGTATATTTGACATGTTTATTTGATCGTTTCCAGGTCACTAACACTTTTGTATGTCAATTAAACTTTATAACATTTTCTTTTATAAAACATTTACATTATTAAGGCGTTTGATAGTAAACTTAGTATTTAATCTGCATTCACTATTTGTAATACAGGGTATCCACCGGGAAGGTATACTACTCGCAGCAATTTCATTGTAAATTTGGCTGTATGCGATGAAGCACCGTCTCGTTGATACCACGTATTAATCAAGGTTTTCCACTGCCTACAACCAAATATTCTGTTTATTCATATATCTATCTAAACGAAAATGGGCCTTGTCCCTCATTATAACTTTTTCATAAAAATCGGGATCATCATGGGTCATCTCTAACATCTTGTTGGCATATTTTATGGCGGCAATGGTCTTGTGGAAGAAGCTCTTGTGTCAACTAAATCTTAAATGGAAACGAATACAAATCTTGGTGCAAAATTGTGGCCAAAGTTGTTCTTTCAAAACCGAGCTCGGAGCACGGCGGTTGATGATGGATTGTTTTGAACACTTTCTTGAGCAGCAGTGTTGTTTTCATCCGATCTTGCAGTAAATTGTGGTCCATGCTTAGACCTATCACCTGGAGACCCTCTTTCTTCGAAATCATTTACTACACGATAAATAGTGCGTTTTGTTGACACGTTGTTTCTGTCAAAACTTTCACGGATCTTTCTCATCGTTACTGTAATCGTTGATTGATTTTAATAAAATGTTTTTACAATTAAAACATGTTGGCTTAACGAATATTTTTCATAATAAATTATCCACGCGTCTACTAATTTATACTTGAACAAATTGCTCCTAAAAATTGCAAATGAAATTACAATATTTTTCTTCTTCAGTTCCATTTATCAAGTTATTTAATTTATTTGTAACCTCAAACTTTAACTTAGTTTAACATGGTGATTAAAATATATTTGAATAATTTGATGGACCTCAAAATAATATGATTTTTTCATTTGACGAATTATAATTTGATAGTTTCAAAAGGTAAGTGATGAAAGCAAACTCGGTTATATTATAATTTTATTTTGCGTTTTATCTTAAAATACTATTGCAAAAAAAAAAAACTTAAAAAACACCATAATCCAACTTAAACTTAGTTTAACATGGTGATTAAAAATATATTTGAATAATTTTTATATCTCAAGAAAAACGTCTGGAAAATTATGTGATAAAAAAGTGTTGTTCCTACTGTAAGGCGAGTGACAAACATGAAAATTTGAAAATCAAATGGGCACTGTTTTTATCTACAAATACGCACACACTCACAGAATTTGATTATAATTATTTATTTGATTACAACGCTAAAATAGCTCGACATATAATTAATTTTAAAGTTGATATTGAAAAGAGATATAAAAAATATTTAAAACTTTATTCAAGCCAAAATATCTTTGATTCTATTCTAATTCGTAGTGTAGACAAGATAAATCGCTTAATCTTTTCTAACATTCTATTTGTGTTTTTCTTTTATGTTTTCTAAGTCATTACTCGTAGTTAGAAAACACACAATGACTTCTGGCAAAGGCAACATTTAAAACAGTGTTCGAATGTATGTTTTTTTTTTGCTGAGGATTTATTCTCACCAGAGAATGGCAGTACAACATCTTTATAAATTTATGATTTTTCATTTACCGGGAAGATTAATATTTTTGTTTATTAAAAGAACAAAAAAAAAAAAAAAAAAAAATACGAGGGCTGCTATATATATTTCTGGCCTGGCAACACTGAGTGCTGCCAAGTGCAATCTGACATATCCATTGGAAAGTTTGTCATTTTTAAGCATAATCGTACTCAAAACGTTTTGACGTACGACCATTATTTGTGTTGTTAACAGTGACTTGAAAAAATTAATATAGAAAAAAATGGAGTTAAATCGTGAACATTTTCGTGCCATCATTTTTCACAACTTTCGACGTGGATTATCACGACAAGAGTGCATTGACGAACTTAAATCTTTGTATAGCGATGAAGCACCATCCTATAGCACTGTGAAAAATTGGTATAATGAATTTAATCGTGGGCGAAGCTCGCTTAAAGACGAATTTCGTGAAGGTCGTCCAAAAACGGTTGTTCTGCCAGAGAACATTGATGCCGTGCGTGAATTCATAATGCAAGATCGACATGCGACATACCGAGAGATAGAGACATCCTTGGACATTTCTTCCACCAGCATACATTCGATACTGCATAAATACCTGGCCGTAAAAAAGGTTTGTTCTCGTTGGATCCCGCACAATTTGAAAGTCGCGCAAAAAAAGGCTCGTGTCGATTGGTGCAAAGAAATGTTGCAAAAATACGATTGCGGTGCTTCAAAAGACGTTTATAAGATTGTCACAGGTGACGAATCATGGATCTATGCGTATGAGCCCGAAACGACACAACAATCGACCGTGTGGGTCTTCAAAGACGAGCAAAATCCAACGAAAGTTGTTTGTGAAAGAAGCACTTCGAAGCAAATGGTCGCCTGTTTCTTCGGCAAAACTGGTCATGTGGCGACTGTTCCGCTTGAGCAACGTAGGACGGTCACTTCTGAGTGGTACACTACAATTTGTTTGCCTGAAGTCATCGGAGAAATTCGAAAAACCAACAAGAGAAGTCGAATCATTGTTCACCATGACAATGCGAGCTCTCACACATCGGCACAAACCAGAGCGTTTTTGACCGGCCTAAACGTCGAGCTAAGGGGTCATCTGCCGTACAGCCTTGACTTGGCACCTAATGACTTCTTCTTGTTTCCGCACATCAAGAAAAAAATGCGTGGTCAACGATTGTCGTCGCCAGAAGAAGCTGTTGTAGTGTTCAAAAACCATGTTTTAGAGGTGTCTCAATCGGAGTGGAAAAAGTGCTTCGAAAACTTGTTTGAGCGCATGCAAAAGTGTATAAATCAAGCTGGAGAATACTTTGAAAAACAATAAAACCATTTTTGATTATAAATATTCGCATTTTCACTATTAGGCCAGAAATATATAGAGCAGCCCTCGTAAATAAATAAATAAAAATAAAATAAAATTTAAAGGGACATAATGAAACGATGATAGCAAATCCATCACATTATTTATGAGTTTCAAACAAAATGCTACACGATTTATTAAAATTAACAGACATATTTTTTAATTTTTTTTTTAATTTAAAAGACCCTGTTGTCATGTTATACGATTTAATCTAAACTTATTTTGGTTGGTAATTTGAAAAATTAAGTATATCTGTACATAATTTTTTTTTCAAAAGCCTTGAAAATATTCACCCTTATTCTGTATCGCCTTTTCTTGCCGACGCCAATTTTAATAATTTTTTGAAAATCGGTATTCTCGTTATCAATAATGTCATATATCGATGACCGGCAATATGAATTTGGTATTTTGCTTGGAAATGTGACGAATATTACCAACGCACCCCAACCAATTTGGAAGTAAATCCATCACTTTCCAGAGGTTTTTGAGGAGCCACTGTTCCTTCTAATTTTAAGGAACAATGGAAAATTATTGCGACCACTATATAGAACGAGTGATGGATGGCAAATAGTATGGTATATAGTGTTTTCCAAGATCATGTTTGACAAAATTCTTTTTAAATGTAGTTGCAAACAAAATAGAATATAAAGCTTATGGAGGCGGTAAATTAGGCAGCACGTACTAAGCGCCTTCAAAGACAGTATGACAAATCAACTTCACTTTCAAAAGTAAGTCAACCTTAAACGTATGTTTCAGAGAGTCGCAAGTAAATGGGAACTTCTTAAAGTCATAGACAAAGCCTATTTGAACTAGCTTTAATCACTTTAAATGGTAAGCCATGTTCCCCCAAGATGTCCACTTTCATTTGTTGATTGCTGTTTTATTCAGCAGGAAATAACTTTCGAACTTTAAATGAAGAAACAAAGCACTAGTTTGAAATAGAAAACTTTGAATTTATTACTTACTTTTACATTTCTGTCTAAGAAGTTTTCTTAGCACCATTTTTTATTGCTTTCTTCATCAGTCAGTGTCGGAAGGAAATTACATTTTTAAAATTTTCAAAAAATTGTTATTTTTAACACAATTAAAAATAATAAACAAATGCATCAACTGACTCAATTATTAGATATGTGTTTTATTTCTTATTGACATTGTCGATAAACAGGCAACGTTGACATGAATCTGTTAGTGTCACTTTTTAACATTTTCTATGTAATATTTTACTTCCAGTCATTATTCAAAAAGTCGTCGACACGAAACAGAGTCACGTCAATACAATATTGTTGTCACATTTGTTATAGAATATAAAAAATCTTTGAGGGGTAATCGATAAGTTTAAAGAACGACAAGTAGAAGAACAAATCTAATGCGTCGACACATATCGACATTGATATGTGACGACGTCGACAACTAGAATAAGGGCGATTGTGTTGAAGTGATGTTGCCTAAAAACTGACGACGATGTTGCCGACGTTAAACAGAATAAGGGTGATTGTGTCGAACCATACCTGGGACTTACTAACTTATCTGGCTAAATTAAAATCTTAACATGTAATCATATATTATAATTATGTATAATTTTCTTGAGCTTATTGAACAAATTTACTGTTTTAACTAAAATTTTATGTTTTCTGACATTGTTATTAATTAAGCGCCTTCAAAGACGGTATGACAAATCAACTCCACTTTCAAAAGTAAGTCAACCTTAAACGTATGTTTCAGAGAGTCGCAAGTAAATGGGAACTTCTTAAAGTCATAGACAAAGCCTATTTGAACTAGCTTTAATCACTTTAAATGGTAAGCCATGTTCCCCCAAGATGTCCACTTTCATTTGTTGATTGCTGTTTTATTCAGCAGGAAATAACTTTCGAACTTTAAATGAAGAAACAAAGCACTAGTTTGAAGTAGAAAACTTTGAATTTATTACTTACTTTTACATTTCTGTCTAAGAAGTTTTCTTAGCACCATTTTTTATTGCTTTCTTCATCAGTCAGTGTCGGAAGGAAATTACATTTTTAAAATTTTCAAAAAATTGTTATTTTTAACACAATTAAAAATAATAAACAAATGCATCAACTGACTCAATTATTAGATATGTGTTTTGATTTAATTTTATATTTTTTGACAGCTAAATAAATACAGCTCATCAGCTGTGTATACCAGGGCACATTCAACAAGGTGTATGTTAGGCAAAGGCATTGTTTCTTACTGGATTGATTGTGTCAAAAAAAGCAGAGAAAAATACAAACAAAAAAGATTTAATAAATTTGTTATCAAATTAAAGACACAAATTTTTAAATAAATCTAAGACACCTTTCATAAATCTAAAACATGTTTCATTTTTAAAACTTTAAAAATTATCACTAGACTTTAACAAATTTTGCAGCTTTAAAAAAAAAAAAACGAAACCGCTGGGCTAATAGTTACAACTGATATAAATTTGCAATTCATTGTTGTGGCCGTGCAGCCTTAGTTCATTTCCACCGTTGCTAGAAATGTCAAACTTCATATCAAAAATTCTGCACAGATTTTTTTATATTTACAATTTGAAATTTCCAGTGACGCACGTTGGCTTAAAATTCCCAATAATGGCTCTTAATTGAAAATTGAAAATTTATATTTTTAAAAAGGAATCTATTTTAGGTTATATAAAACAAAATTATGCATCAGTAATTATCTTTTTAATTTTTCAATGTTCCAGTTGTGTGTTGTCAAAGTTGAAGATTTTGAAAACAGTGGTAAAAACTGAAAAAAAAAAAAAATATTTTTTTAAATAAACTTTTTGCATTTTCCTAGCATAATATTTTTCAATGGCATCTTGAACTCCAGATATTTGGAAACTCAAATGTGTATCTCAGTTAAATTTTTTGTTGTAGCAATATTTTTAATGTTTTTTGGAAAATTGGTGTAAAAACAAAAATTTTTCACTTTCAAGTAGAAATTCAAATCCGGTTTGGGCAAGCTTGGGTAAAAAAATTTTTTTGGGAATTTTCTATGATATGTCTTCTAACAAATCATATCTTAACCTTTTGGGAAAAATCGCTCTCTAATTCAACATCAAAGAAAAATTCGTATATGCGTAGCAACGCACTAATCATGTATGTTTGTAAGTGTGTACATATGTATGTAGTTTTGTTATTGTGAAGTAGTGAATGAAACCAGATCAAAAAGACAGATCGAGTTCAGACAAAAAACAGGACTTATAGTTGACCAATCAAAACCAGGATTTTGAAACTCAAATGACGGGAATACCGCCAGACGTTTTTTTTAACACAAAGTTTCTGCGGAAATTACAAAAATCGACGTTAAACTAATCAAAAGTTACACACTATTTTAGTTGCTATATCGTGCTATCATCAGGTTAATGTTGAAAAATTTAGAAAATTTACTTTATCGACTGCAAAATACCTTGTTAAAAAATACCCATGGTATAACATGTCTCCCACTTTAAATAAGTTTTTAATACATGGTCCTCAGATTATTATTCATGCACTGTTACCTATTGGCCAGTAATCGGAGGAAGCTCTTAATAAAGATTTAAAATGATACAGAGAACATTTTTCACGGAAATGCAGTCGTGAAAAGTCCAATGAAGATATTTTAATAAATTTTAAATATGCTCTGATCCTATTATAATATTAATATGAGCAGCCATTACAGAAAGAAAATTAGCGTGTTACCACAGCAGGTATTGGACTTTCTATTATTACCTTAAAATTCCAGAAAAAATAATTCTGATGGTATTTATTTTAGTGACAGCGAATATGAAGACTAATAGTATTAAACGTAAAATGTAAATTTATATTAATAAAAACTTTTCAATAAATAAAGATTAGTATGACCTATTTTCGGGAAAATTTTGTATCGGGGCTATATGAAATCATTTACCGATTTCGTTGAACTTTTACGAGTATATGCTAAGTTACTAATCTTAAAAAAGCAATTTGCACAAATTTTTTCATTTATCTTTAAAAATGGAGCTTTCAAGGCAATTTAAATATTCATACGAGCGGGCAAACGAACACCACTTGGCGTTTAAAATATTTTTTCAAAAATGATTTTTTTAAGTAGTAATGACCCACTTATTACTACGAAACGAAAAAATAAGTGCTATCTTTAAAGCCGTTTTTAGGAATTTCAACCCAATGTGTGACGGCAAAAATGAATGAATTCGTCACTGACACTACCTGGCACATGATTTCGCTTTGCATGAAAATTTAATTTAAATAGACGATACACAACAAAATGTGAGCTTTAGAATCGAGCTATATTAATGTCTAATTGAACTATTTATTTTATTCAATTTAATTTACTTCTCATATATTTAGTAATGAAGCGAGAATAGTCATGCTGAAAAAATTTTTAATATATTTTTTTTAGTAGTATAATTACCTATTTTTCTTTATTTCTAAAATTCAGTTTAAATCGGATTTGCTTAAATTTAAATTATAAGTTCGGTTTTGTGCAGCGTTTTAGCTGTTAAGTGCCACTGTTAGAAATAAAATAATAAGAAATAAAATATATTTCAAAATAGAAATTAAACTCTAAAGAGAAGTTAACTCTTCATAAGGGTATTTAATATCATGAAGTTCGTTAATCCAATTATTTTTGAAATAATAATTATGTGTATTTAAAGTTCAGTGTTTTTAGAAAAGAGTATAAGAGGCAGATTTCTTGAAATTTTCACAACAAATTGACAAATTGGTTCCAATAAAATTTTAATTTTAAACTAGTGGATCCCGGCTTGCCAGCATATAGTATACATACAGTACACGCTCATAGGCACGTAAGTATTTGTTGTTTTATATGCGGACAAAATCACATGAAAAGCCATAGCTTACGAACGCGACGACCATACGAACAAATCTTAAAAATTTATGCGAATTTGGTTTGACCGTTCGTGAGTTATAAAGTCACAACACACTTGCAACAATTTTTTATAGATTTCTTTTTGCAAGAATTACTTACGACAGCATTATAAGTTCTGTAGTGAATATAAACTTAACATATCTTATTTAACTGATTCCAAAAAAAAAAAAAAAAAGAAGGAGGTTATCAATTCGACTGAATGCTGCTTTTTATATGATTGTGCCTGCAGAACTCAGTCATTTCTGATTTTTTTTTTTTAAATGATAGATTATGTTATAGATTGCTTCCGTTATAATCTTAAAAATTAAAGGGTGTCCCCATACAATTTATTTTTTACGTGTATTATGAACTGTAAATGCACACTTCTGTAAAATTTTAAATCTCTGCGTGTTACTATAGCTTCGAATAACAAAAACCTATACAAAAACAAATGTAAAAATTAAAGGATGTCCCATAATTGGTATAGATTTACTTATATCGGCCTATCTTTTGAACCGTTTTAGACAAACGCTTGCAAATTGAACAGTATGTCGATTGCTATGGCCGTTATAGTAACAAATATTAATATTAAAAATTATAAATTAAAGGGTGCGCCAATAGTTCATTTAATATATATGGTTATACTTTTAAACATTTGTAGATAGACGCTTAAAATTTACAAAAAACTTGTATTGTTAAGTCCGCTATAACAGCAAGTATAAAATTTGGATTTAGAAGTTAAAGGGTGTCCCAATAATTGATGTAATATCAAGTATGGGGCTAAGCTTTTAAAAGCTAAAACTATCAAGGGACCTGTATTGCTAGGTCCGCTATAACAAGAAGCTTATAATTTAAATTTAGAAATTAAAGGGTGTTCCCAAAATTAATGTACTTTGACCTATACGGTTGTATTTTTTGAACCGTTATAAACAAAAACCTGAAAATAAGACAGAATGTCCAGAACTTTGTTTGGTATAATAAAAAGTATAAGAATTTTAAAGTATAAATAAAAGGGTTTTACAATAGTTTATATAATCTGATGTCTACGGCCAAAGTGTTGAATCGTTATAGACAGACGGATATAATTTATAAAGAACCTGCTTGCTAAATTTGGAAGTTAAAGGGATCCTCTGTAGTTGTTGTAATTTGATATATGTTGCCAAGCTTTTGAATAGTCGAACAAGTATAAAGGTTGAAGATATAAGGGTGTTCCAATAGTTAATGTAATCTAATGTATGTAGCCATACTCTTAACAGATAAAATTTGGTTGGAAGTCGATTTTTTTTGCAAGAATTATTTAAGTTTATAATTAAATTTTTTGTTGATTAGCAAAATCGACCGTAATTAAAAACATTGCTCGTGGCCATCTTTAATTTGTGCAAAAGTTTCTTCTACAAAAAAAGCAAAAAAAAAACATTTCATACTAACTTCCAGTTTAGTAATTTGTTCTTTTTTTAATTTACTTTGAATAATTATGTTTTTCAAAAGAGCATTAGTTTATATAAAATATATTTTCCTAATTCTTTTTTTAATAAATCTTTAACTAGAAATATTTTATTTATGTTGCTAAGAATATATAAAGAAAACGACAAAGTTATTTTTGACAAACAAGAATGATTGAATAGAGTTTAATAAAAATTAAGTGGCTTGACACAAGGCAGTCAAGCCAGTCCCCTTGTCATTTATATAAATCCCCTACCATTTTTATATGTACGTCAAAAGTATGAGGGGAAAACCTAAAACTACTTTATAATTCAGTTGGTGGCTGAGGAGTAGAAGATATTTTAACACACAATCGATTTTATGAGGTTATATATTATTTTCCCCAACCACGCCTTCTAAATTTATTCATTGATTAATTAGGCTCAAGCACAAATTAATAAGTGAAATGGCATGACATTTGTAGAGGATTGTTTGTATAACTAGATTGGCCCAACAAAATATATTTTGTTGAATAAATTATAATAAAAATTTACATTTTTAATAAATTAGCAAGGTGTGTTTAAAATTTAATAGCGTGGTTTTTATTTAATTTTTTCAACATATAAAAAAGTTGATTACGAAAGTCTAAAAAGATGTACGTAATTTTTTTATGTTGTTTAGAAAATATATTTTGTTATTTTTCGTTTCGAAAATTACAACTTTTAAAGTGATAATTAATTGACAGAAATCTTTGAGGGTATTAATTTTACTTCTTAAACTTAACTTGTTTCACAATTTTATTTTGGATTTTTTACGCAAACTTTGGATCTCCTAGAAATGCTAAAACTAAACTAACAAATTCTCGCAGCCATCCACATTGCAATATTCTATGACTTCGGCAAAACTCGAACTATTCGATTCTACCAGACCGCTATATACTGTGTTGTCGATAAGACTCGAGCTCACGATCGTCTGCTTTATTAACCAGACCCTGTTATTCAGCTCAGCTACAATTGCTATACCTTTATATTTTTACTTTTCTCACGGAGCAAA
Source organism: Gymnosoma rotundatum (assembly GCA_916610165.2). NCBI lineage: Eukaryota > Metazoa > Arthropoda > Insecta > Diptera > Tachinidae > Gymnosoma > Gymnosoma rotundatum. Next base: position 64,917,436 of record OU744336.1, read on the forward strand.
GCTTCATCGAGACGAATATGTCATTGAAGTTTGGATTTCACAGTTTTGTTTTTTTTCCTTGTTTTATTTTACAGGCATCTTTTTCATATCAGCTGCTATTCTAATATAGTCTGTACCTTTATCCTAAAGCAAAAGTTGATGGAATAAATATCTGCCAGATTAGTATTTTGATATAACTGAAGTCTCATCACTTGTCATTTTGGAGCTATCAATAAACGAAACTTAATCGGCTTCTTGGTACCAGCGAGTATGATCGTTCAATCTCACCCTGTTAAACTTGTAGAAATCAAAATTCATGCTTTAACTGAAAAATAGCAATACTCTCGTAATTATATTTGGCAGATCAGTTTATAAATTAACAAACGCCTACTGAGACCTGCTCTTAAGCATACAAAATTAATGTTGTTTCAATTTACAACCCTAATAACAAATTTAAAATTCACCTGTAGTTGTCAGGGGATATAAAAACTTATTTCTACATTTTATTTTTTATTGCGATTATAGCAGATACTAAAAATATTTATATATTTTTTGCTTATTTGTCTAACGGAAGCAAAAACTATGGAATTAAGTCTATTTTTATGCTTCCTACAACAGAGCTGATATTAAAACAATGAAGTTCACCTTCAAATTAATAAACGAATTTATGACCAGAATGCTAAGCTTCCTTATAGCACATTGTAATAGTAGGAATGGTAGGATTTTGAAAGTTTTAATGTTTTATTGCAAAACGGAAACAAATAAAATAAACAAAATAATACGAAAAGCAATAAATTACTACTTTTTGACTTTAGATATAAAAAGGCGTTATAATGTAACAATGTAATAGAAAAATAAACATATGGGCAGAAAAAGGAAAAAAATATGAAAAGAAATTGTCTTAATTTGTAGCGATAGAATTTTCGGGATACTTTTTATTTAACTTGTATTACGATAACAACGCATATTCTTGTATCTTTAAACTGTTTGATAATTTATTTCTTCTAAATATAGAAGATGGTAAGAACAGATGAGTAAATGAAAGAACGAATGATAATATGAATGTTAAAGGATTTTTAATGGGAACCGGCATAAGGTTTGTTTTTTTAATTTTGTTTATTTTTTTTTATTATTTAGTTTTCATTCAATTAAGACAAATTGCTATGGCAAGTTAAAGCACTTTATTACACACGCAGTTTATGGAAATTTTGGAAATTAAAAATGATTGTCCAATCGCCATGTTGCACTTTCTTTGACTAATTAGTAATTAATGTCCAGTATGATGTAGAAGTTCTTTGCACATAAATATCGTGATAACTCTTCGGGAAGTGTCTGTTATAAGGTGAGAGATGAGGTGAATTAAACGCTAAATCCATGCGATTCAAGCTGTTAAAGTTTTCTCAAATTTCAGTTCTTAAAATAACACAATTCCATAATTTCATAGTTAATGACATAAATCCATATCCTTTGCAATTTTTTCCTCTATAGATCTTGAATGAAAATATAATTGTTGAATGTGATCTTATTAATGTCTTTTAATGTCACTACAGGATTATAAATATAAAAAGCGAATGAGACTTTTTAAAGCAATTAACAACATATTTTCAAAAAGAGTAGAGAGATAAGGACACTACACAAGTTTTAGATTGATTTATTATACTCGTCTTCAAAAAAGAGCAATTGAAATTTTTTATATTTAATATTGATTTATAAATGGCCCGAAATGGTACGAAAAATCGTAATTTTTTCCTGTTGCATGTTTTTCTTAAGTTGTTTATTTATTAACACAACTCATCAATACTTTTAACAGAAAAATGTAAAAAAATTGAAATTTTGCTATTAAACAACTTAAAATTTCACCAAGAAAAAAATGCTTTACAAAAACAATCCAAATTCCTGGGAGATTTTAACTCAAATTTGTTTTCTAGAGGCGCACCGATTCGTGAAATATGTAATCGGTTATCCTTAGCGGTGGTTCATAATTCACTGCCAACTCACTTTTCTCCTCAACATACAACAACATCTCTGATTGATTACTTTCTAGTTTCTGATATAGAGTTAGTTACATATCATTGCCAATTCCAAATTCCCGCATTGAATACATATCATGCTGCAATTTTCATATCTTTTAACGTCTATGGCAGTTACAGCTCTAATACATTTTATTATAGAGATTATAGAAGCCTAAATATTAATAATTGTTTTTCTCAGATTCAGTCTTCTAACTTTGAAAGTATTTACAATAGCATACATATAAATGATGGGGTTGACTGCTTTAATTCAATTATACAGAAAATTTTTGTCGATAATGTGTCAACTCGTAGGGTAGTTTGGAATAGTGGCAACGACTGGATTAGAGATAATCGTATACGCAGCGCAAAACGAAAGAGGGATTTAGCATACCGAGCCTATAGGGAAAATAGAACTCAGGACAATTTTAAAACTTTTTGTAGATATAGAAACAGACTGAAATGTGTCATGCGGAAGGTGCGTAGGAATTTCAGCTTGAGATTTTTCCCGGCTTGTGACAATACGATGTGGCGGGAAATAAGCCAGATTGGTATAGTTGAATCATCCAAGATTGGGCAGTCTCCAATAGTTTTGGATGAATTTAACCAGTTTTCTAGAATGCCTATACTATTGGGGCTAAGCTTTCACAATATTACGTCAGGGAGCGGGTTTTCGTCTTGTAATGTTAATGAAATTGATGTTTTCAGGGTTATTTCTATGATAAAATTTCAGGCAGTAGGAGCTGATAATATGCACATCAGATTTTTGAAGATTATTTTCCCTATGATTTCTACACATTTGACATTTATCATTAATAAGGCTCTAACAACATCTACTGTTCCAGATACTTGGAAGGTTGGCAGAGTTATACCTATCCCCAAGATAAAAAATCCTACCTGTTGCAGCGATTATCGTCTTATTAGTATTCTGTCAGTTTGTTCTAAGATTTTGGAGATTATTATAAGGGATCAGATGTTGTGCCATCTAAGCAGTAATAATTTAATTCATGCCAACCAGTCAGGATTCCGTAAGGGATACAGCACAATGGGGATTCTTTTGGATATCACCGAAAAAATAAAAATGAACTGCGATAAATCTAGGGTGAGTGTCATGATCTTTCTAGATTTTAGGAAGGCGTTTGACTCTATATGTCACAATGTTTTGCTTGATAAACTTGCCCGACTATTTGGTTTCAGTTCTAGCGGCTGCCAGCTTATATTGTCCTTTTTGTCAGGGCGTAAACAATTCGTACAGGTAGGCCAGAAAATCTCGGGAACTATTCCGCTTTATAGAGGTGTACCTCAGGGTTCCATTCTTGGGCCGCTATTATTCCTTTTGTATGCAAATGATGTGTTTGGTATGCTAACTTTTTTAGAAGCGTGTACTTATGCTGACGATATGCAGCTATTAGCATCTTGTGGTACAATGTCCGCCCATGTTGTTGAGGAAAGAATAAATTCTGATTTGGCGTGCATTGTGAGGTGGTCCAACGAAAACTTCTTACAGTTAAACCCTACTAAATTTAAAATTATGATATTTTCTAAGCATCAAATTACTTTAAACATTGTAATTGGGAACGAAATAGCAGAAACTGTTCCTTATTATAAAACGCTGGGGTAATTTTAGATAACAGGTTAACATTTAACTACCACATAAACCTTATTATTTCCCGTATTGCTTGGATTTTGAGAAGATTGTACAATATTGCTTATTTCTTACGTTTAACAGTAAGAAAAGGAGTGGCTTTGTCCTTATGCATGCCTGTTTTTAATTACGGTATGGAGATTTTTTGCTGTACATCAGCTCTAAACTTGGAAAGACTTAGAATCTGTTTCAACAGAATCACTCGTTACATTTTTAAAATTGGTTTCAGAGAACATATTTCTCACTATCAAATAGACTTGCTTGGTTGCAGCTTTGATCAATACACTAAACTAAGACAGATATTATTCTTTTACAAAACTATCAAATATGGCTGTCCATCATATCTAGCAGAAAAATTTCACTTTAGCGTCTCTAGCAGACGCAGTCTGTGGTATGCCCTATATATATGTCGTTGTTTATGGATAGATCCTTCCTTGTTAGGGTTGCACGATTATGGAATGCAGTTTAACCATACCAGGACCGCCATTTCAACCATTCTCTGAATACTTTTAAAAATATTTGCCTTTCGCACTTATAAATCTCTAAATTTTTTTTCCTTTAATGAAAATTGGATAATTCTATTCCTTTTTTTTCATTCATTGCTCTATGTTTTCACTGCCTAGTGGTATACCATTTCGCCCATGGAATATAGCAAGAACCAACTTTTCATCCTAATATACTGAGCGTGTGCTGGTGGAGGGAATGGAGATTGGGAAGAGGAGGGGGAAGTGAACAGGTCTTTCCTTAACTTCTTATGTACTTACATACACACATGTGTATGTTTATATGTGCGTATGTATGCATATGTATATATGTATGTATGTATATATATATCTGCGTGTGTATGTATGTATGCATGGACGTATGTACGTATATATGTGAATGTATGAATTGTATTGTTAGATTAAGATATTTTGGTGAAATGAATTGTATTTTAAATTATTTTTTTTCTTTAATATACATACGCTTTAACACCTAATTGGATAACTTTTATTTATATATACATATATGTAAGCTTCTACATTACTTTGTAGTCTAGTCAATTAGGCCCACTGGGCTTACGACATACATATACTAAATAAATAAAGTAAATAAATAAATTATTTTCTATTTTATTAAGCTTTGGGTCCTTATATTTTTTTATTAATATTTTTTTTCAATATTTCGGTACTTTCTGCGTACCTTCTTCTTTGTTTCCTGAACAACAACCAACAAATGAACACCTCAAACAAATAAAAAGAAAAATGAACTAAATTTCACATGTTAATAGGAATCTGAAAAAAATAAATAAAAAAAAAAAAACAAAATTTAAAAATTTGAAATTAAAAAAAAAGAAAAATAATTTTTCATCAATATTCGTAATTTAATAAAATAAATCATTATCAGTAACTAAACGAAATAATTTAATTAATGATAAAGCGACGGGAAATGTGCTTAGATTTTTTCTAAGAAAATATATTTAAAATTTTGGATTTTCATTTGGTTTGGAATGAAGAATTTTCGTTCTTTATGCTGGACAAACGATTGTAGCCATCGCAAGAAAATATCTAGTGCGGACTTGAGTTAGACAGCCAACTAATAATGATTGTTAATAGAATTCAGTGAAGAAAAATGCTAACGTTATTCTGGTGGCTTCAACTAGAGACCATTAATATTAATGATAAGTATCTATGGCAGGGGAGCGTCACATGAAATCTGCAATTTGTTTTAGCAACAATCTACCAAACATACGAAGCCAACTAAGGAAATACTGTTGCAAACTGGACACCAATACTTTTCGATTTTTTGTGTGAAGTCTTGGGCATATATGAATAAACCAGAAATAATTTCTGTTATCCTGTTGTAAAAAAAGAAAAACAATTCATGAGAGGAATAAAGACACACTTATTATCATTCATAATTGAAATATGTCCACTTTATCTATACATATAATAAAACTGTTACGGGATCATTTCAGTACATGAAATAGTTTTTGAAAATTTTATTGTTGTTGTACACCGTAATCGATATGGTATACAAAACACTTGTTTTTCGAATTTTTGTCTGTCAGACAGTCTGTGTTCGCATCTAATAATTACTCGATTGTTTCAAATATACAATACTTTTTTTTTCGTAAAAATAAATCATTTTGTAGAGATACAAATATGAAAGCACAGAATTTTATCGCTACAATTGCACTAAAACAGTTGTTAGCATATTTTATTTTTTTAGAGGGAATATTTTTAATATTTTTTTTACAGAAGTCTTCAATAAATATTTTAAAACACATTTTTCTAAATTTGAATTTTAATAACTTAGAAATGACACGCAGATGAAATCGTGGGCACTGCTATAAAATATAACAAATCGGATGTTTTTATGTTTTAAAGATTTTAGAAACATCTAAGATGTTCTTTTTTTGTGTTTCTTTTTGTAAAGACTGTTCAAAAGGTTCAAATGTAATTGAACAAACAATTGTAATTGCCCCAAACAGAGCCAATGAAAAAAATAAAGAAAACAATAATTTTTATGGCGTATGATTATTATAAATAAATATTTCTTATTACTCATGCGTAATGTTGAGCAAAAGAATACGTGTTTTATTTAAACTAAAAATACCACATAAATAAAGATGGCTAAATATTCTTAGTATTAAATAACTAGCTGAAAATGTCACACAACTGGCTGTTACTACATTTTTAAATATATATATCCTTGTTATTATAAGTTATATACACTTTTAAAAATATTATAAATATTACTTCTAGCTCGTCTTGATGTAATATACCATATGATCAGTTTTTCTCACTTTCAGCCTGTAGACTAGACTTGTGCCAGATCGTTCATTTCAGTAAGCGCTCTATTCGTTCAAGTATTAAAATTGAACTCGTTCATTCAATTCGTTCGTTAGTTCATTTTATCGTTAAACGAACGAAGCCATATTACTCTATGAACAAAATGATAGCAAAAATGTTTAAAAGCAAGGGAAAGGTATCAAAAGAAAAATAATGCAAAATGTATATTTGTGTAAAAAATATTAAATTTTTTAGGTTTCAATTAAAAGAAAGATAATTTTGAATTAAAATTAAGTATTAAATGATGAGACAGGTAATAAATCATCTATCTTTTGTGTCATTAGCAAAATTAAAAAAAAATCCAAAAAAAACTTCTTACAAAAGTTCTCAGTTTTTATAGTTGTTTAAAACCAGTCTCTATAAGCCTGCTCTTTAAATTCTCTTGATAAAGAGAGTAAAACTATTTAAATACAATTAAAACAAAAGAGAAAATATTTTGTTTTTTTTTATTTTTTATTTTTTAGGACCAGCACTCAGGGGATGACCCTTACTTATGCAATGCATTGTAGTGCTTATGGATATTTGATTTGAATCTTTGCACATTGAAAGTGGGGGAAAAGACCTCATCGGGGAATTTATTCTACATACGAACTGTTTGGCTAAAAAACGAATTCTCTCTGCAATGAGTAGTGCTATTCACTGGCCAATCGACTACAAATGTATGCGCTTTTGATCAATCGCCTTGGAAATATCCAGAGCCACCACCTTACTTTCGCTGAAATGGTGAATGGATTGACTCCACTTTTCCGAAAGAAAGGCCAGTAAGTCACCCGTAGAGCGTCCCGTACTCAAGCCGTACTGCCGGTCACTATTATATTTCACAAGATATTTCACAATATAAACATTAAGCATACTCTCCATTACTTTGGAGAATGCAGTAACTTTCAGGTTTGCTAGCCTCTCCCTTATTGGGGATTGGAGCTACATTAGCAATCTTCCAACATGATGGGAACTTATCAACATTATACAAAATGTTGAAAAGTTTTGCTAATGGACGCGCTAACGTCGAAGAGCACTGTTTCAAGACCAGTGCTGGAATTCCATCTGGACCAGGGGACTTGTTTATGTTGAGATCCGCTAAAGCCCATTTAAATGCACATGCTCGAAAGAATATATCCGGCATAGTTACTGATACTCTTTCCAGTGCGGCCACTGGTTGATTGCTTTCCGGCAAGTAAGAATTACTTGCAAAATTCCAGCCAAGAGGTTTGCTTTATCAACCGGGTCGTTAATTATTTGATCATTCTTTGAAAGAGGCGGAATTGAATGTGATGATTTATTTTTTTCTTTCTATTCAAAAGTGAAAAAGGAAAATATATTTTTTTCCAGGATGAGAATTTACAATTTTAATAATTTTTTATGAGTGAAAAATCACAAAAAAATTTTTCATTATGCGTTCGCGTGTGTGTATATACGCGTATTTTTATTGTTCTATTGCCGGCGTATATACGGGTATGTTACAAATCGTTTTTGTTTTTTTTTTGTGTTTTGAATTATATGCAGATGTTAAATGTTTACTTTTGAGCTATTATGGTTTATTATTATTCTTCAGTGACAGTTAAAAAATTAGTTTACCTATTATTATAAAATTAAATACATATTTTGTTTAATTGCTTAAGCTTATTTATTTCTAATGTATCGGTTAAGTCAATATTTCGTATTAGAAATACCAGCTTAATAGATGTGAACAGCTTGCTAATTCCTCTTTTGAATTGTTTTTCGATTTATTTCAAATTTCATATGCTTTAAGGAAATTATTCTGAAAAAATATTGTTAAAATTTAATTTTTTAATAAATTATTATTTGAAAAAAAAAAAAAGATTTTTAGAAATTAAAAATAAATGAACTTAAGCCAAAATAATTTCTATTCATTTATTGTTAAAATTTTTATACATATACAGAATTAAAACAATACGCATGTATATGTATATAAATATGCTAATAAAATTACATTTAAACAGCTTTTAATAAATTTTGTTTTCTCTATGCTTTATTTTTATGTTCTAAAGAGATCTTCGCATTCGTTTTTGAAAAGCAGCATTAATGAGAATGATGTTATTTATCGTATGATCGTAGTAAGAAAATTTTTTGATGGTCGTTTTATGAACTTGAAAAAAAAATCGTAGAAATTTCGTTTATAAAAAATATCATAAATGTTTATAATTAAATGCTCATAAATGAAAAATTTTGAACTCTGGTATTAACACACAACCAATGATGGAGAATTTCAATCACAAATCATAACTTCTGTGTTATAAAACACTGCAGATTTAGAGACATTTTTTTTTTTTTTGGTTAATTTTCCTTCTTTATAATAAAAAAGCACGATATTTGTTTCTTTCTTGAGAAGGTGCAGAAAACCTGATTAATTTAAATTACCACAATTTGATGAAGTATACGTATGGGTATCATGATATCTTTACAAAGAGAAACAAACAGCAAAATAAAACCGTTAGATCTCTCTAAAATCTTTAAAACGTTGGATAAAGTCCCACTCTGTAGTATTCTAAAAAGGTACTGAATGTAATTTTTGTTTCACACACCAGCCTTTTGCCGTAACTATGGCTGCAGTTTGGCAGCCATTGTAGTTTTTTGATGGGAAGAAAGTAATACAAAAATATATTTTCAGGATTTTAAATACAGAACTTTATAAAAAAAAAAAAAAAAAAAAATTCGGTTGGTTTCGGTACATTTTAAAGATGTAATTTTTTTAAAGCAATAATATTTACCATGATTATGAATTAATTTCATGAAAAATCGTTATCTGTAAAATGATTGATGACCATTGTTTTGTTTTTATTCCACGTCAAAATAAGTAAAAAAAAAAAATAATTGCTTGGCTCGTTCAAATATTGGCGGTCAAAAACCTTTCTCAAACTCCCCACGCTACAACACTACTGAAGCTCGAAAATTTAATATGTTCTATTTTATAGCACAGCTCAAGTTTTTTGTTTTTGTTTTTGTGCCTCTTAGTACGCTCTATATGAACAAACTGAGTTTCGAAAAATTATGATTGTTTCCAAATTTTAAGTTAAAGAAATTGCGAGAAAATAGGAGTGACAGTATCCCTCGAGTTCTTTTAGCTTATGACTCTCAAAGAGTAGATTCTAACGATTATGCCTTGCAATTTTATCTTGGAACAACAATGGATACATTTTTTTAAGATTTTCCTAATTAGTTTTTCCTTTTTTCTGTCAACTAAATATGTAGACGATATTCTTTGTGTAACAAAATTCTGAAATTTCACTCATTTTCTAAATACTGGTATTTGTTTTACAAAACTGACGCTAAACTATGTTTGCTATAGTTTATTGAAAAAATAAAAATTTTAAAAGTTTTTTTACTCACCACAGAAAACTTAAAGATGTGCAAAAATAATTAAAGTTATTAAATTTTTTTATTGACTTACAACAATAAAAAAACCATTTGCAGTTTTTTATATTTTTATTTAATTTTAATATTTGACGGAGTCTTTGCATTTAAAAGAAAAGCAATAAACACATTTCGACAAACTTTTTGTTGCGAATATTTGTCATTTGAAGTTAAACACATTTGCGTATACAAAGAAACACGCAATTAGTGCTTTGAATGAAATGACTCATGTATAACGAACTCTGCGATAAGTTTAAGTTAGTTGATTTCTAATTTTTACGAAGACGAACGACAAATATTTTGATACAGTGATATTTTTTTAATTAATTTTTTCAAGTTTTTTTTTTTATTAATTACGTTTTAGTTTAAGATTTAATTTGTTTTTATTAAGAAATAAAAAAAATCGCACATTTTTATACTATTTCTTACTATAGTATGCTTTACTATAGTATACACGAACATGTGAAGAAAATATAGTTTTAAAAAAATTTCATTAATAATTTTTGCACTGTTATTGAGTTTTAGTTATCATATCAGCGCAAAGTCTTTTCAGGGACAAATTCGTACTGCGGTGGCACAATCACTTTTCCTCCTAGTTGTATTTATACTATGAAATCTAATAAGATTGTAGTGAAAGAGAAGTATATTTATTTTTAATTAATGAATTTATTTTTATTTTAATTTTAAACTTCTATTTAGTAAGTCGAATTAATTAACTGATATTTTATAATATCAAACAATTCAACGAATAATTTCAATTTACTGCTTTAACTATTTTTTTTTAGAATTATCGAACGCTTTTATACCAAAAGTGTGAAAGTAGTGATTTAATGTAGGTGATCGAATAAAACTATTATTATTGGCATTATTATTAGCTGCATGCTGAAGTTGCTGTATCATATTTCTTTTTTGTCTTTGCCTTTGTGCTTGTGCTTGTGTTTCTTTTTGTTATTTTTATGAATAAGAATCTTAAGAGAGAAACTACAAGGATATACAAAATGACAAAAAGTGAAGTTGGTAAGTTTTTCCATATTTGGCCATATTGTGGCCAATACAGTTCCCTTAAGCAAATCCTATCCACATACAGAGCTTAACATGCGACTAACCATAATCTCCAATTTAAGTCTATCGAATAAAGTGAGTCAAAAATACTATGACAGTTATGTGATTAAAAATGTTTTATGAAATCTAATATCTAATATTTATTATTAATCTCTTTGTAAGTTTGTTTATTTGTTTGCATGTGCGTGCGTCAACCACGGCTCAACGACTGAATCAGTTCTAATAAAATTTGAGACAGGGTTAGATATTTGTTCTCATGAGGGGAGAAAAAGAAGCGGGCATTTGAGTGCTTCTGAAACAATTTTAACAAAGTCTCGCCGTATCGATTTTAATGAAGTTTAAAACATAGAAAAACGGGCATTTACTTCCGTACCGATTACTTAAAATTTTGAATATAAATAGATATTTATGTGAAGGGTAGAATGTTCTACGTTTATATTAAAAAATAAATAGGAGAACGGGTGGTGGAGTGGACAAGTGTGCATTTTTCAAATAACTAAAATATTTGATATAGATATCTGCTGATCTATAAAATCCATATAGATATGATAGATTTTTTACGAGTTGGGAGTAGAGCCCCATCGCAAACAAGGCTAAAGTATATTGTTACGTTTTTCCCTTTTTTAGACAAACGTACGGATTCTTTTGATTGCAAATACCATTGTGGCTCATTATAAATTCCGTATTCTTCTTACTTTGTGGCTTTACCTGGCTGTACTCCTTGATCCTACGGTCTTGTGAATCCTATGGTCTGATAATTACTAAACATGCGTTATTATTACAAACGCAGCCATCCAGGCTACAATACTGTGTTATTCCGGCGAGACATGAACTACTCGATGCCCTGTTTAGTAACCTTAACCATTCACAGACATCTCCACTACTCCTTTTATCAAAACCAGTCATCCCCTTTAAACCAATAGCCACAACACACATCTGCCATACACTGTAGTTATGCTGTTACACTTCCCTGCGCTAACCGCTATCGCTCTTATTTTTTATTATAAAGGGCTTCTTGACATTTATCTGTTACTCTAATATTAAATTAGACATCTCCATGGCTTCACACAATAATTGCATTTTCCTTTCCGGGAGGTTTGTACTGTTGCTTCTTAATTTTTTTAATTGCATTACAACAATCATTATTTTTCCCTTGTATGTATATTCGAAGGTGGGCTCGAACTCACGATCTTCTATTGTACAGCAAGCACTTCTACCAACGTAACCATCGCGGTTGCTCAGCGTTTGTTAGCGTTTGTTGTGGTATTATTCTATACACACACCATTAGTAGAAGTAACTTATTCACCACGCTCATACGGAAACAACAACAGGTGTTATATTAAACAACGGAAATTTTTTTTTATTATATTAATTAATTTTCGAAAAAAAAAATCTTTTTTTCGTACTATTTTCCCTGATTAATTATTTAAATCACCGATATTGATTATTGAGGGTCAAGGCACGTCTCGATAGCCATTTCGTTACCGCTTACTTAACTCTTCAGGATACTTCTGACAAACATTTTAAATAAACTAAAGATGTTTAAGCAAAAACAACAAAAACAGGTGTTGCCAGATTTTTTTATTCGTAACAATATTATACAGTGCCTAGAAAAGCCCTTGGCAACACCGGGTGTAGCAAGCTAGTGTAAAATAAATTTGTTTGTGTCTGTAGCGGAAACTTAAGCATCCTTTTAAACTAATTCACCACTTGTGTCCAGCAGTTTCACTGTTACCTACAAAGGTTTATTTAGTTTTATTTAAATTTCTCTTGTTTTTTTTTTCAATGAAAAACTAAAAGGCTTAAATAAATAACGTTCTTTAAATGTTGTTTTGTAGATGGAATATTTAATGTCGTTGCTGATGTTTAACAGAAACGGTGGTTTCCGAAAGGGTAGAACGAGTAGATCACAAATTAAAGTGACCTCCCACAGGTGATGTTAATGTTATTGGTTTTGTCCTTGACAAGGACATCAAAAAGTCGAAAAAAAAATAAAAAAACAAATAACAAACACCACAAGAACCACAAGAAATTGTGTAAAATTCATATTAATGAAATTTGTTTTGTTTTTTTTTTCAAGTTCTTTTTGTCTTGTATATGTCGTCATAAAGATTTCTGAATTATTAAACGACAAACTAAAGCAAACATATAATCAATAAGATAATCTTTATAATAACATTTATTAAAAGAAAATATTAATATGTTTATGTTTAATTTGTTTAGTTAAGAAAGTTTAGCAAATTAATGTAATTAATTGCCACGCAAATAGTGAGGAATCTAAAAGGAATTGAAAGCAAATGTTCAGTATAATCAAGAATTGTTGGATTTTAATTTTTTATATTAACTTATTATAGATAGTAAAAGTGTTGCTGAAAGGGCGAAGTTGTAGTGTCTCAAGTCATACATTTTTTTCTTCTACATTTTCAGAGCTGTACTTAAAAAGGACCCCCTGTAATAAAATCAAATTGTGGGGTTTTCTATCAAAAAGGGTTCTGCATACATTTTTCTTGATAAAGAGAGTTACCGCTATAGTTAGAAAAAATAAGATTTAAATTAGTTCTTGTCTGTTAGGGCTAAACAAGTTGTTCACTACTAGCAAGTGTGATGTGTGTATGTGGTAAAAAAAATTAAAAGAAAAATTAGTTTATACTTGTGGAGGCCCACAGTGGCTGGGCTGCTTGTTTTCTAAGCGGAAGATCATGAGTTCAAGTCCCAACAAGGTTTTTAATTATAAAATAAAGTAATAAAAGTAACAGTAATGTGTTGCTTAAAATTTCCAAAAAAGAAAACAGCAGCTTAAGCTTCTACAGAGCCTCGAGCAGAAAAGAAAAAAGATTGTTGTTACAGCCTTAGTTCATGAGTTGATGAAAATCAGCTTTATTTTCTTATAATGACTCCTTAAAAAGAAATAAAATTTCTTTTACAGGTACTTTTTGTATTTATTAGAGTTGTGTAGTTCGTGTGCGATCTAGTTCAATTGAGCTACTCAATCAATGTCGACTGAATTTGAAAATTTGTTTTAGCTCACTAAGTCAGCTTTGAACTAAATCAACGAACTAGTTCGTTCTAATGAGCTGAGCTTAAACGAGCGCTCACTATAAGAAGCTGATAAACCCAAATCTAGCAATTATCTCTAAGGTAAATAACTTTTACTCGATGCAAGGATGGGACTACTTCCCATACACTTGTATGGCTCTTATTGACGATACAAACTGAAGACTTCTTTTTATACCCTTCACCACAAAAAGTGAAAAAAGGGTATAACTAAGTTTGTCATTCCGTTTGTAATTTCTGCAATATCCATTACCGATCCCATAAAGTATATATATTCTGACTTCTTATGCATAAATAATGTCAAAATTTTTAAAATATCAATGTAGAAATCAATTTAAAGCTTTTGAAGAGTTACACATAAAAATAATTTTTTTTAAATGTTAGACCCATTAAGAGCCAATGACATTTTTATTTAAAATTATATACATGTTGTACTTAATTTTTTCTTATTTTTTAATTCTCTGTCACCACAGTGTTTGTTTTTTTGATTGGAGATTTTTCACCTAACTGGATTTACATTTATTTTGAAGGGTATATAAGATTCGGCACAGGCGAATATAGCGCTCTTACTTGTTAATATTAAATTAGAGTGTTAACTTTATCAAGAAGAATTATTTACCAACAGCCGCAACACTACATTTTTGTTTAATTTTTCGTATGGACCAAAACACAGTGAGGTGCGTGTATATTTCAACAAGGTCTAAATTAAGATACAGTCTTAGTTAGGAAGGAACGAAACTACATAAGCTGTTAGAAAGTCGTAGGTAATAAATAACAGATCATGAGTACAAATCTAGTCAGCGTGTATTTGTAATCAAAAAAAAAAAACCTTGCGTTTAAGAAAAAAAATTGAAAGAGCGTAACAGTAGTAATAGATGTTAGGTCTCAGCTGACATAGCTTTCGTGATAAAACTATCTGTTAGTAATGACAACGTATCGGAAAATAATCATACACGTTCTATGCTTTAGATCTTGTGCAGTAAAAAGAGTTTTAGCGGATATTATCTTAATATGTCTCTAGGGCGATCGTCCGCTTGGTATACAAACAGTGGTATCCTCTCTCGTTACTGTCTTGTTTAGCTTATTTCTTTAAAACTTTGTTTGT
The DNA here is from genome assembly GCA_916610165.2 of Gymnosoma rotundatum. Lineage (NCBI taxonomy): Eukaryota > Metazoa > Arthropoda > Insecta > Diptera > Tachinidae > Gymnosoma > Gymnosoma rotundatum. The sequence goes on from OU744336.1 coordinate 64,932,497, forward strand.
CATGTTGCTAAGTTTCCTATATGTTCGAGAGATGAGGCTATTTTTAATTAAATAAAAATAAAAAAATAAAAAATAAAACCATTCCAGCACTTTTTACTGACAACCAAGTTTTGTTGTTGAAGTTGTTTTTCTCTCTCTAACTTTTAACGGACATTAAAAAATGTAAAAATAAGTTCATTTAAACCTTTTAAAATCGGGCAGGGACAAAATATATTAGAATTTTATTTACTTGGGAAGTAGTGATACATTTTTATTCAAGTAATTAATTTTAAATGAATCGAAATTAATTTTAATTAATTTTTGTAATTATATAAAGTAAATTCTTAAACATTGTTGCAATAAAGATTTTCTACGTTTCTTAATGTAAATACAGCTTCTGGCGATAATGTTTACTTACAGCTGTAAAACTGTGAAGAGTACAATGAAATGAAATGAAATGAAATATAAGTTAACATGCTTTACATACTTAATGCCATGATAACAGAATCCAAACTTGACCTTATTGCTTAAAATTAATTGAATAGAAAGGCCTTAAGGCAAAATAATATAATTAAATCAAATTATTACATTTTATCTTAATTTTCTTAATTTCTGGCCTTCGATAATCATAAAAAATGTTTTCAATTTATTCTCTCAATTGCTATTTATTTTATTAGATACCCACACATACACACACACACACATTAACTACACTTAATTTTGACTAAATGCCAAAGTATTGTTTTGTCAAAACTAAATACTTTGACTTATTTAAGCTGTAAAATGGAACATAAAATACCAACCACGAACATGTTTGTGGCAGGAAATATAAAAATTCAATTCGTTTTACAGTCATAGAGAAATAAATTTTCAGTTTTGTTTTTTTTCTTCTTCTTCTTTTTATAACTATAAGCTTAGTTATTTTACCATTAAATTTATGTGAGTGGTATTTAATGTAGTTTTGTCAGCATGTCACTAATAATAGAAAATACTAGCTTATTACACCCGGCGTTGCCAAGAACTAATTTTAGGGGCTTTCTAGGCATTGAGTGATATATGAGCTGGTTTTTTGAAAGTGGTATATGTCCATTTTTTCATATATTGAGATATTTAAGGGTCTGTGTTTGAATCAATTTAAAAACAATGGCCAAGTTTAATTAATTGTAGTGATGTTTTTTACACTATAGGTTAGGTTAAGTTGCACAGGCTTCTGGCTTGAGGAAACCGACTCACCTGGGTCCTTTAAGGTCCCGTTCTGTTACCTAGAAAGGGATGTGTAAATATCAATTCTGGTCTCTACGTTATCATCATGATCCATCCCCAAACTACCCGGGGATCGGATAAACATCACAGACCAATATATCTGCAAGACCATGCAGTTTCGGACTGCTGAAAATTACCGCTCTATTATCAGAAAGAGCTGGACAATGGCAGAGCAGATGCTTCACCGTTTCCTCCTCTTCCTCATCCTGATAACTCTACAGTAGTCATGGTGCGGAATAATCAGTCTCCTAGCATTAATATCAATGGCACAGCCTTCAGTATGTCCAGCTGCCCTTGAGAACATTTGCAGATCTCCTACTATCATACTGAGCCCATAATGTCCTCGAAACCGTGCAGGTGACCTGTTCAGACCATTTATTCTGCGCGGCTGAAATAAAGTCATACAGCAGCTTAACGGGACTCCCACCAGTTAATCTATCTCCCGGTTTCTCAGCCAAGTTTTAGATCTGGCGAGTTCATCTGCGACCATCTTCCCGGTTATGCTCGAATGAGCCTGCACCCAAAATAGTTCCAGGTTGGAATACCTCGTCATCTTGTCCAGAGATGTCCGGCATTTACAGACCAATCTGGATGTCGTATAGACACCCGATAAGGAGTCAATCGTATATCCTGTGGTACGTCATCCAGCAAACCGCCCTTCTAATGGCGGAGATCTCAGCCTGAATCGCGCTACATTAGTCCCGTAGACTAAACTTCATCCTGATCTGAAATCTAGGAATAAAGACGCCTCTCCCGACCCCCGTGTCTGACTTTATCCCGTCTGTATAGACATCAAGCACATCTCTGCGAAGCATGTTTGACGTGCTTGACGTTGATACTACGAATCCAATATCTGACATGGGGATGGGCGAGTAGTAATCGATATTGTCGGGAATAGCCGAGGAACAACCTGAAATGGCCAAATGGCCATAGTTCCTTGGTCTTCATGCCACAGCTGCATTCAGCCTAACTGCCGAGTTCATGGCCAGTTGCTTGACCATGAGATCGGCCGTTAGCCAGTGCAGCATGGTTAAAGGGGCCTTCGATAGAGTGGTGTGCAGAATCCTGTTCAGTTATACTGCAGTTCGTTAGTCTTCCAAGTGCGGGCCACCATACGAGAACCCCATACATTTGTATGGGTTTAATCACCGTATTCAAAAACCAATACGCCGTGCCGGTGTTGATACCCCAGTTTCTGCCTATTGGACATAGGTATTTCTCCCTGTCAGATAATCCAAGCTCCACTCCATTGAGGAGTGGTAGTGGAAAAGTAGGAATCTTGTTTCTCCTGTGAAGAGCACAAGTTCCGTTTTCCGAGCGTTCGCGCTCGCATCGATATATTTTTCTCTAGTTTAAATTTTCAAAAAGTGGAAACATATTAGTTTTGCTTAGTGTTTTCAGTCTTTTCAAGCAAAAAAATTGTTTTGAATGGAGCATTTTCTTTCCACACGAATTAAATAAAAAGATTTACAAGGTTTATTCTTTTGAAACCTAATCCAACATATTTTAAGGCAGTTTAAAATTTCTCTGCCAGTATTTTTTTCTATTTAATGTTGCCTCTTCTAGAGATTAAGTTGAGACAAAGTCTTCTCTTTTCATTTCCTATAAAATAAAGTTTGTTTTTCGCAATTTTTTACTGCAATATAACAGTGTTGGGCAGTGTATACTTGGTTTTTTCCTTAATGCTGTTTCCACAACTGAAAACATCTGTCGTTTGGAAAAACTTAATTAAAATTGTTTTAAGATAATAGACTTATGCCACTTTCAAAAGAAATATTTGTGCGATAGAATTGTACAGAAAAACTGTTTTTGTTTGTTTTGTTTTTGGGGATCTATTTCGAACATGTAAGAAATCCATCAAATGGGTTTGGAATTAATAGATTAGTAGACATCTATATTTCAAATATCTTCAGAATCGATTAATATTAATAAAATTGCGCGTTTGTCCTCTCTCCCCCTACCCCTTAACCCTTCTATTAACTGTTTTCCAGCATTAACATATACCCCTATCGTGAACAGTTTTTCCCTTGAAATATTTTTCATTTTTCCTAAATTGCAATCATGAACAATATTTCCCATGAAATGTGTTCCCTTATGAAATGTAATTCAGCCGGGAATAACGTGCAAAAAAATTGTTCCCATTAAAAAAATTCGCCATATCGTGAATGACTTTTTATTTTTCCCCTTTTTTGTATTAGTTCGTTCAATTTGTTTTCTCTAGGGAACAGGATAAAATTATATGTTATTTTCTTTTTTTAATATTTAAATTATTGATAGTTATTTTTTAGGTCCTTATCAATTTGGAACGCAAAGTAACATCCTTCTCCATAGGATGCAAAATAACCGACCCATTGCATGTGGTTTTGTAAAGCTTTCGAAAGATGTGATGGTCGAGTTCTGGAATTTTCCTGTAGGAGTACTGAATAATACTGGTTCTCTCTTAAAAGAAGTATTTGAATGGAAAAAGGTAGTTTTACTTTTAATATTGTACATTTTCATACATACATACATATGTATATAACTGTGGCATTAAGTATGGATAGACTGTGGCATTAAGTATGGAACAGCTGCCGCTAATTTAAAAATCCAACAAGGAACAGGAGGTGGCACAAGCCAAACTTAAAGTTTGCCAGTTAGCGAGCAGTGTACTTATGAACTCAAAGGAATGAAATAGTCGTAAATATTCATATGCATTTATTGGAGAATTGGAGGCATCCACCAAAGCGCTTCGAGCAACAACACAATGGCAGCAATCTTTAACATTTCTACATTTTTATAATTAAAAAAAAACTTTAAAAATTTTCGAATATTTTTTTCCTTATTTATATTTTCTTCTTTCTAATTTGTATTCATTATGAATTGATAGCGGGTACAAACGTTCCCATGAAATTCACGGTAGCAATTTTCCCTTCATAGGGAAACAAATTTCATGATAACAAAAATTTCACATTTTGTTCATGATAGGGGTGATATAATATTATACCCTTTACATAAATATCAAACTATTTTTAAAATTTAATTATAATTGGTACAGACGTAAATGCCAGTGTCTCCACTATGACTCTCATATAGGACTTAGGCCTTGAAACAGATATAGATGAGGACCTACCTATCTTTCGAATTTCATTAAAATTGATAAGCCGAGACTTGTGTAAAATTGATTTTGATGCACAAACATCTATCCGTGTTTAAAATTTAATTAAAATCGGTTTAGTTGTTCGCCATGATTGACGTACGCGCAAACAACCAAACAAATAAACAAGCAAAATGTATACATATTAGATTTTAAAAAACAATTTTGTGATGGCGTATGTTTATTATAAATTAATATTTCACATTACTCATACGTAATGTTGAGCCAATTGTGGTAAATTTATTAGTTTAGCTGATATAATAAAACTTCTATTGAGTAATTCCAATTCATATAAAAAATATTATCATAATAAAAATAAGCTGCTTCATATAAGAGTTGAATGTAGCACCTCATAAAATTGGAATAAATTTTAAAGTGTTCGCAATGAATATTTGTACTGAATATTGTATATATATAAAACTAAAATTTAAGTTTAATTTAAGCACAAATTAAACGAAATTTCTGAAACTGATATACTTTTTATTAAATAAAATGAAACTTTGATGGGCATTTTTTTCAAGAAATTATTGCATCTACAGACGGAAAGTTTCTCACCAATAACTTGTTACTTTAAGACAAGTCGTGTTTTTACTGTAAGAATTGCCTCTTTCTTAATTATAGCATTTGAAAATGCTATAAAAAAAAAAACGCATTGGAGTATCAGTTTTCTTCAACTCCTGAACCAATTGGACTTTGTCTGGCATCGTACCAAGGTCTTTATGCAAAGTTATTCTCAATGATCTCTTTGAAATGTTCAAATGTTGAGAACGACGGTGAATTAATGCTGATACCGCTACACGCACACTTACTGCCACAGCAGCAATATTCTCGGGTGTATGCACTGTTTTTGGCTTTTCATGCGTTGGTTTAACGATGAGGATGCCAGTTTTTTTCACTTTTTTCACAAGATAACGAGCATACGGAGCTGACGGTGCTTTTCTTCTTTCCAAATCCGTACGCAATTTTTGCACACATTCTGCAACATTACAATGATTTTCAAAGTAATGTCGCAATATTTCCCAGCTTTCTTCAATCGTTCAGCGGAAGGACAGCTCAGACATGAGCTAAGTGTTACTATTTACGAAATAAGGACTAGTTGAAAAAAAAAAAAACGTTTAACTACAAGCGGATACAGGATTTAATTGAGCTCAGAAGCATAATAATAATATTTAGAAAATAAAGTGCAGCGGACTTTTTTTTTTAAATTAAAATATGTAGAATTTTTTTTCAATTTGATTTTATCTTTTTTGTACTTTAACCAGTTAAGCGTGGAATTTAGTTTTAAAAAACCTCCACCGTGTGTGTAATTAAAATCTTTTGACTCGAATACGTCGAACTATTTTTGTCGATACTATTTCGTATTAGTCACTGCAAGCATATAATAAATAATAAAAGTAATAATAATAATATAATAAAAATAATACGAGGGCTGCTATATATATTTCTGGCCTGGCAACACTGAGTGCTGCCAAGTGCAATCTGATATTTCCATTGGAAAGTTCGTCATTTTTAAGCATAATCGTACTCAAAACGTTTTGACGTACGACCATTATTTGTGTTGTTTACAGTGACTTGAAAAAATTAATATATGTAGAAAAAAATGGAATTAACTCGTGAACATTTTCGTGCCATAATTTTTCACAACTTTCGACGTGGATTATCACGACAAGAGTGCATTGATGAACTTAAATCTTTGTATGGCGATGAAGCACTATTCTATAGCACTGTGAAAAATTGGTATAATGAATTTAATCGTGGCCGAAGCTCGCTGAACTACGAATTCCGTGAAGGTCATCCAAAAACGGCTGTTGTGCCAGAGAACATTGATGGCGTGCGTTAACTCATAGTGCAAGATCGACATGCGACATACCGAGAGATAGAGACATCGTTGGACATTTCTTCCACCAGCATACATTCGATACTGCATGAACACCTGGCCGTAAAAAAGGTTTGTTCTCGTTGGATCCCGCACAATTTGAAAGTCGCTCAAAAAAAGGCTCGTGTCGATTGGTGCAAAGAAATGTTGCAAAGATACGATTGCGGTGCTTTAAAAGACGTTTATAAGATCGTCACAGGTGACGAATCATGGATCTATGCGTATGAACCCGAAACGAAACAACAATCGACCGTGTGGGTCTTCAAAGACGAGCAAAATCCATCGAAAGTTGTTCGTGGAAGAAGCACTTCGAAGCAAATGGTCGCCTGTTTCTTCGGCAAAACTGGTCATGTGGCGACTGTTCCGCTTGAGCAACGTAGGACGGTCACTTCTGAGTGGCGATTTTCGTCGCCAGAAGAAGCTGTTGAAGTGTTCAAAAACCATGTTTTAGAGGTGTCTCAATCGGAGTGAAAAAAGTGCTTCGACAACTGGTTTGAGCGCATGCAAAAGTCTATAAATCATGCTGGAGAATACTTTGAAAAACAATAAAACCATTTTTGATTATAAATATTCGCATTTTCACTATTAGGCCAGAAATATATAGAGCAGCCCTCGTAATAATAATAATCAAATAATATTCTTATTGGATTTCATTAAAATTTAGAGACTTTATAGTCGATAATTTTTTATTTCTCGTGACGTGTATACACGTCGAACGCACCGTAATAAAGATTTGGTTCGACGTGTATACACGTCAAACACACTTAACTGGTTAAAGCTATTTTGCAAATTATAAGCTGTGATTTGTATTTTTTAACTATTTATTGATTTTTAATGGGTAAAAATAAAATTCTAAGTGAAGCGGATAGATTTAAAATTCATCTGTGTTTGTTGTTAAACCACAAAACTGTGCGCAAGTACACCGATAAAGAATTTTCTTAAATTTATTTACAAAAAAAGATTTATACGCACTTGAACTGAAAAATTCCGTTACAAAAAGTTGTTATTTTAGTCAAATAACGAAAAATAAAACACACTTTTTTTTTTTGTAAACACCCTGCTTGTTCTTAGAAAAATATTTAAAAGAAATTTATGTATTTTTCTGCTGAGTTCTCAAGCGTTTAGTTTTATTAAAAGTATCCAAATTTTAAATGACTAAACATATGACAAACGCTATTGATCGGCTTCTCAAAAAATGTGTCATTTTACTGAAGTTTCTGCTAATTCATTCAATGCCTTAAATTTTTATTGTGTTGAACATTTTAAAAACACGCTCTTCAATCATTTGTTTAAATTTTAATAATTTATACCACAATTTTAAATCATTTTAATGAAAAGGAACAGAACATTGTTGTATAAAATATTTGCTTTTCACATTTTTAAAAGTTTTTAATGAAATAACTAACTGTTAGGTTATTTTTATCTGCTTTCATATTTTTACAATTGCCACAGAAATTCTATTGGTTTTCTCTCTATTCATGATTTAATCCAGCAAAACTGATGTAAAAATTTTTAGCTATTCATCATGAAATAAGCAGCAAACTAACAAAACAGATTAAAAAAAAATATTGGTTTCAAAACTGTTACTGAATAAATAATAAAATAAATTTGTTTGTATCCACCAACCAGTTTATAACTTTACTGATGTTTAAAGCTAAAAAAATAAACATGATTAAGCGCTAAAAAACTGAACAATAGAGCGGAACAGCTAAATAGTTGCTATTTTCCATTATTATATATTTGCCTGAAGGCAGTTTGCTAATAAAGTTTGGCTTGACTTTTATTAACCTTAAACACAATAAAAATTTAAACTCACTCACGCAAAGAAAAAATATGGTTGTGATATTGTCACAATAAACATTATATATTCTTTGCAACATTGTACAGATTCAAAATTCAAATTATAGTTTTCAACAATATTTCAGTTACGGTATACACGTTTTTGTTGAACTTTAACCAAAAACATGGTTAGTTTAAAGTAAGCAAAATTGAATTACAACCAAAATTTTATAACTTATAAAAAATAATATAATATATTTAATCATAATATATTTTTTATTAATCAGAGTATGATTTAAAACAAACAAAATAATGTTTGCGTTAAAAAATAATTTGTTCTAGGTCTTGACAGAATGCTTTTCTATCAGTATAGTATATAATTTTTTGTTAGCTTAAAGTTGAAATTGTTTTTATTGTTCGAGAAATTGAAAAAAAAAATACAAATTTATGTACGATATAAACATTTAAAAAAAAAAAATATATATATACAAAATATGAAAACAAAAAGGTAAGCAAAATATTTCAAAAATAGATGAAATATAAATATGTATTTATGTAAGCATATAAATCTTTATTTTTGTGTTTTACTTGTGAAACGATTTTCAAATTATTTTTTTTAATGCTGTCATATAATACATCAACAATAATTGATATTATGTAGCAAAATATATCACAGAAGATGCCAGAGTAACTTGTTAGAAGTCCAGGGAACTGCACGAGTACACCGTAACCATGAGTACACCGCATACTTATTCTATATTTTCATACTCGAGTATTTTAAACACCGCAATAAAAAGTTGCGGTGTTTATTTTACACATTTTTGTAAGTGTTTTTTGTTGTGGGTATATTTAAAACAAAGACGAGTCTCAAAAATATCTCAATCAGAATTTTAAGTATTTTTTATACTCGAACGCAAGAATTTTTTAATTCTCTTTATTTGTAAGCAACGTTGCCACATTTTTACCCTATTAAAGTTTTTTACTGCCGTTTTATGAAATACTGCATTGTATGCAGATCTATTTATAAACAATAAAAAAAAACAAAATTTGATCAAATCTATTGCTTAAACATTATAAGCAGAAAAACAGACAACAACCGTTTTCATACGTATGAAATACAACACATATTTAATGAATAAAATGCAATAAAAACCGCTTAAAGGCACAGCTTTTGTACACTATTTAAAGCAGGTATACTTATTTTGTTGCTGTTTTTTATGAACAAATATTTTCAGTTTATGCGCCTTGTTGTCATAAACGCGCTACTAACGGTATTTAGGAAAACAAAATGATAAAAAATAAAATAAATTTAGTTTTCAAATCCGTGAATAAGAGGAAAATTACTTAGTTTTTTTTTAGTTTTAAACAAAACTGTATATACGCAGATGTAATATTGCATTGACTGAATCTCATTAGACCTCCTAAATAATAAATTGCAATAAAGTTTTTAGTTTACATATTGTTACGTTTTTACCCTTTTTAGAACAGAACAAACGTACGGATTCTTTTGATTGCAAATACCACTGTGGCTAAATTCTATCTTCGAACTTTATGGCTTTCTCTGGCTATACTTCTCGATCCTACCGGTCTTGTGAACCCTTGGTCTCGTATTTACTAAACATGCGTTACCACCACAAACGCAGCCATCCACGCTACACTACTGTGTTACTCCGGCGAGACATGAACTACTCGATGCCTTGTTTAGTAACCTTAACCATCCACAGACATCTCCACTACTCCTTTTATCCAAGCCAGTCATCTCCTTTTAATCCAGTAGCCACAACACACGTCTGCCATTACACTGTTGTTATGCTGTTACACTTCCCCGCGCTAACCGCTAGTGCTCATACTTTTTATTATAAAGGGGCTTCTTGTCAATTATCTGTTACTCTTATATTAAGTTGGACGTCTCCACTAAATTATCTGCCATGGCTTTCACACAATAATTGCCTTTTGCCTCTCGGGAGGTTTGTACTGCTGTTTATTAATTTTAATTGCTTATAACAATTATTATTTTTTTCGTTGCACGCATGCCCGAATGCGGTATCGAACTCAGGACCCTCTGTTTTGCAGTACGCACCTCTACCAACCCAGCCATTGAGGCTGCTCAGCTTTTGTTGGCTAACTTGTGGTTTTGTTATTCCGTAAACACACCATTGGTTGTTAAATTAACTTTATTCACCACACTTATACGGAAACAAATACAGGGGTTGTCAGATTTTATTATTCGTAACAATATTTTATTTTGTTAACCCTTAACTACATTCGTGGGGTAAATTTTTACCCCACGCCGCACTCCATAATTTATAACTTACTTTGTACTGAAGCTTGAAAAAAATTTCTATTTTCTAATTTATGAATTTTTTAACATAATAACAATGTTATTTTAAAAAAAAATAAACAATTGTAATATTTCTCATTAATATATTCTTTTTTTATGCGAGGCCCTGCAAACTAGGAAGAATTTTCGATTGGGGTAGAAAATTACCCCACCAATGTTGTAACGTAAGTTAAAAAAGCGAATGTAGTTAAGGGTTAAATATAATTATTGCTTTTATACCTATTTATTAATTTTAAAAATCTATTTGCTTAAAGAATAGAATTTTTAAATTTCTATCCTGTGTGACTTAAAAGAAACCCTAACAAAAAAGTAATATAATAAAGAATGAACTGTTCTTGAGTTATTAGTAAACTTTTGTTGTGTTTTTAATAAATGAAAATATGGCGAATTTTACGGGTTCTATTTAATTTATTTTCTGTTATATATTAAATAAACTTTCATAATTTCAAAGAAGTTTGTTTGTTAGCTAATTTAGACACCTAGAAATGTGTGAAGATAAGATGCCGTTATTTGAGCTTATAAATAAACTATTTTTTGTATAAATGTTTTAATTTAACCATTTATTGTTTATATATAAACATAATTATTTTTTTATTTTACCATATTATTGTTATGCTAGGCAACAATATGGTTGTAGGACCAGCTTTATTATTATTAAATGTAACAATACTATGATTTGTTAACAACCATATAACACAACAATAATATGTTGCTCTTAGATTATGGTTACCTCAACAATTTTTTTTCTTTGCGTGCTGTGAATTTTTTAGGAAGGATCGAAAAAATAAAGACGATAATATGCATCATCAACACTTTTATTGAGTGGAGAGAAGGAAATTGTTTAAAAATCATCTTGTTCAGGAGAGGGCATGGTGAACTAGGGCTGTCACAGTTGGTATCATTGTATATTCTTTTGGATAAATTCATATTTTATTTTTAAATTTAAATTTTATTATTTATAAATTTTGAAGTTTTTAGAAGTATAACACTAGAAACTACTGGTTTACAACCACAATTTGCAACAGGTTGTAAAGTGAACAAATTGAAATATTAAATTTTTGGCTCTAATGCCATGAGGCCCTAAAGTATCAATATGGGTCAATTAAAAAAAAAAAGATTTAAAGATAGTATTCGATGGTATATTAAAGGGTTAACTTACAAAGATCATACGAAATCTATTTATTATCTACAATAAGAGGTGTTATCGTTTCCTATATAACACTGGAGGCTCTCGTGGGATTCTTAAAAAAGGATCGAAAACTAATTATCTAAATGAATGTTAATAAGAACTAGTCCACAGCTTAGTAGTCTCTGTCTCTGACTCTTTACTTTATTTTACAGTTTCTTTGGATTAAAAATTCTTAGTCTATTTTATATAAAACTTATGTTTAAGCATTTTATAATTTACAGCAAAAGTACAATGTGTGAATATTTTAAATCATAATTAAAATTTACTGTCAGCAGTTTCAGAACAGTTTATGAACAAAATAATTTTAAATATCAAGTTACTTTAAATAAATTAATGTTAACATTAAAGAGTTACTGTGAGCGTTTTAATAATTGATATTTATTATTATATTTGAAGGAATCAAGCACGAATAAAGTAAATTAAATTTGAAAAGATTCCAAATAATAAATTTTCATATTGAAAATGAAATATAAATTAAATTAATAATAAGAAACCGATGAAGGTTTTCTATTCAGTATGAAGGCAAAACCGGAATTTAGCAATCGTCGCGGGTGGTAACTTTGTGGAAAAATGCAGGAATCCTCCGAATAAGGTACAGAGACATATATTACTGTATTAATTGCTTAAATTGGCTTTTAAGTACCAGGATATTAACTTTTAAAGTGTTATAGATTTCGTAGATGATGACATAAAAAAATATTTCTTTTTCCTTTACATTTTGACCCGAAATCAATGTCTACCATAATTTTTTTTTACAATGACATTTCATGCCAAGCTGAGTTGCATGTATTTTTACTTTATTTAATGAGTTTGTGTTTGTAATTGTACAGTTGTTTTAAATGCATAATGCATATTATCACGTCTATAGAGAATACAGACACATTAACATAACAATGGCAGCGAATCATGACCTTTAAACTGAACAGTAATAAATAATGTCGGGGTATTATTATTTCCTTTAATGGTTTCAAGTATCGGGTTCTGTCTTTTTGGCATTTAAAAGAGTGGAAGTAGACAGGCAATATTAAGAAAACGTTAGTGAAATTGATTTTATTTTTTTTCCAGCAAAACATGTAAAAAACAAAAGTAGGAATTATTTTATAGTCACACGTGCTAGTAAAAGTTTTATAAAAACAAAAATTTTGGAATTTGTTTATACATTAGACAATATAAAGGAGTATTAAAAGTTTTATTAGAAAAAAAATAACAATTTATGAGGTTTAGCGCAAAAACTTTAAATATTAATTTGCATTTAAAACAACTTCTTCTTAAAACACAGAACATCGTTCTTTAAACAAATCAATTTAAAAATTTCTGACTTTAAAAAAAGTCTACAAAAAATAATAAAGTAGTAAATAAATAGAAATTAAATCTATATAAAAAAAGAATTTTGCTTTTAATTCAAGCAATTTTTTAAAAACATAACATTAAGGTGACCCTTAAATGTGACTATGTAAACCTGTTTCAAGAATAAAAATAAAACACTATTAAAGAACCGCTCAATAATAAATAATTAGTGAGGTTTTCCTTTCACTACCATTAATCTCTGCTTTAATAATTTCTAAAAATAAAAATTGCAATTATTTCTCTTTGCTATTTATCGTTTAAATGTTTTTATAATAAAAAGATCCAATTCTTCAAAAATTTAAATTCTGAAATTCTAAAAATTCAGTTTTACAAGTTTTTGTCAAAACTTAAAAAATAAAAATCAAAAATTTTAACGAAAAAAGTAAATTTCAGGAAAAAAATAAAATTTATTAAAAAAGTGCAAATTAAAAAAAAAAAAAAAAGAAAACAGCCCACCTACATAAAAGCGGAACGTTTTCTTCCGCATAGCTTTAACGCTGAAATATCATACCAAAACAAAAGCGCCAACACTACGTCGAAATGACAAAAATGTAGTGTACGAACGCAGCTCTTAAATGAAAAAAATATTGTCTACGGGTTATAAAGTAGAATTCTAAGCAAAAATTTATTACCTTTCCAATAATTTCCATATTGTCTCATGCCGACATAAAACACTCGTTATATGCCATATTATACATACAATGTTTGAAGGTCCGTTGCTGCGAAACTAAGGGCCAGCCTCAAAGTTTTTTCCTAGAATGGTATTTTACACCCCGTAAACAACTTTTTTTTTTGAACTGGGTCCGTAAAACTAAATATTTGTGGTGTGTAAATTAAAAATTTATAAAAAGGAATATGAGTTATTAAATTTTGTCAATATGAAAATTAAAAAAAAAATACAAATAGTTACTGTATGTTTGCCGTGTTTTTGTTTAAAACATTTTTGAATTGTGATTGTCTTTTTGTCTTATTGATCCAATGGAGTTTTCATTTAATCAATTTGGCTTTTGAAATACGACTTTCTAGTTTTCTATACAAAATTTGGGAAAATCCACTGAAGAGCTATTTGAGCAGTAGTGAAATGGCCATATGGATATGCTTTCCCCGCAGTAATACATTTCATTTTTTAGTTTAGTTTAAAATAATAAATATTTATGAGAATATCATTAAATATTTATATTTGAAGGAATCAAGCACGAATAAAGTAAATTGAATATTTAAATTTTGTTTTAATATTTATTATTATTATTACTATTGGTTGGTAAAATCAGATTTTCCAATTGTAAATCGTTGCGACCGCGTTATTTCGGTATGCTACACACAAAAAAAATAGGCATGAAAATTTTTTACAGCAAAAAAAGCGCTTTCCGCTCTTGCTTAGGTATAAATGTAAGAATTTAAAAATAGTTTTGATTTCACAGAAAAATTGCTAAAGTTACTAAAAAGGAAATTTCATAAAAAACATAAAAAAATTCAGAGAAAAGCATAAAAAACTATAAATTTTTAAATAAAGAAAAATTTACAACTGCGTACATTTTACATTCAATGCAAAATTGAATGCTTTGGATAAATTTTAATTTAAAATTTTTTCTATTTACCATTAGGTGAGCCTAAAGACCTTTATCTGATCTATTCCAAAAGCTTATTATTTTTAATATAATAATCACAATGTGAAAAGTGTATTAGCTGAACAGTGAAGGTATATATGTACTGTACGGTGCATGTGCATGTGCTTACCAGTTTATACATTGTACATCATATAGACGGTACAGTGCATAGAATGTCTTGTTACGTTTTTCCCTTTTTAGAACAAACATGAATTGTGTATTCTCACTTTAATGGCTTTATCTGGCTATACTTCTTGATCCTGCCGTTCTTGTGAATCCTTGGTCTCGTATTTACTAAACATGCGTTATTACTACAAACGCAGCCATCCACTCTACACTACTGTGTTACTCCGGCGAGACATGAATTACTCGATGCCTTGTTTAGTAACCTTAACCATCCACAGACATCTCCACTACTCCTTTAATCCAAGCCACTCCTCCCCTTTAATCCAATAGCCACAGCACACGTCTGCCATACACTGTTGTTATGCTGTTACACTTCCCAGCGCTAACCGCTAGAACTATTTCTCTTATTGGAAGGGCATCAATTATCTGTTACTCTTATATTAAATTAGACGTCTCTGCTAAATAATTTGCCATGGCTTTACACAATAATCGTCTTTGCCTCTCGGGAGGCTTGTACTGCTGTTTATTAATTTTAATTGCATTATAACAATTTTTATTTTTCGTTGTGCTCATGTCCGACGGCGGGGATCGAACCCACAATCTTCTGTTTTACAGCACGCACCTCTACCAACGCAACCATTGAGGTTGCTCAGCTTTCGTTAGCTAATTGTGGTATTATTCTATACACACACCATTAGTTGAATTAACTTTATTCACCACTATCATACTGTTAACAATAACAGGGGTTGCCAGATCTTACTTTCGTAACAGTATTGTGTAATGACTGTTCAGTGTATGGACTATACACGGTGTGTACTGTACAGTACATGGGCTCTATATAAACTATAGGGTGTATGTACTGTAAAGTTCATATACTGTATAGTAAGAGTACGTCGGTGCATCGTATTTGCTGTACCGTTTCTTAGCATTTGGACTTTACGACTTATGGAATGTATTATGTTTGGAGTGTACGATGGATTGTTTTATTTTCTTGATATCTATAATGTTTAAATATTTTATGTTCTACAATAGTTTTAAAAATATGGATTTGTTTCTTCAATACAAAGAGATATTCTAGTAGGAGTTTCGCAAGGCTCTATTGAATGTACGCAGCAGACTTTAGACCTCGAAGAAACTATTGCACAGCCTTTTACGCAGATGATGCTACAATAGTCACCTGTGGAAAAGTCTCCAATTCAATTGTTAAAAATATAGGGCGGGGAGTCGTTCACGCTGATAAATATTTAAACAAATGGAAAATAAAAATTAACGAAGGAAAAGCACAAGTGACTATTTTCCCTTTTGAAAGATCGCCAAAGAGAATACCTCAAACCGCATTAACAATACAAGGATCTACAATTCCACTCTCAGATAACGTAAAATATTTCGAAATTGTTTTTGATATATTTTTAACACTTGAACAGCATATTTTTTAATCTTTTAATAAAGCACTGAAATGTGGCGGAGCTCTTTACCCTTCTGCTACTAAAAAAAGAAGTCGAAATTATCACAAAAAAACAAACTTATAGTACAAAAAAACGTGTATTAGACCGATAATGGCATATGGCTACCAGTATTGGTCTACTAGATGCGCAAAAACTTACTTAAAAAACCTCACATCAGCCAAAAGCCGGTTTTAATTTACCTAGAAGATACTGTTATACTGATACTGTTTAATGACAAAAAATTCTGACCAAAAAAATGTTTACATCTGTTATTGATAAACTAACTACAAGATTTGAAGTCTAATATCGAAACAATAAGCAATTTGTAAAATTGTTTTCTTCTTTAGAAACTTCTTAAAAAAGATGTGTATAATAGAAAATACAACAAAAAAAAAATTCTTAAAACTTAAGAGGTTTTTCCCCATCTGTTTCTTAAAACTTTTAGATACAAACCTAAATACTGTATAGAAAATATCAATAAATTAAGTTGCAATACTTAAAGTAAATTCTTAAACTATGTATGTGGATATAAAATATATATTTTTAAATATTTTATGTGCAATGTTAATAGTATAAATAATATAAAAGATATGTATTTTTTGTGAATTATTGTGCTTAACAATTTATAAGCTTTTGTTTTGCAGACATCTGTAACCAAAAAAAATATTACGGAAAATAGAAAATATGAAATTTGATAGTTTGGTACCCCAACTGGCAATCGAATTTATTCTGATTTTTATTCAGATGAAGAAAAAATAACATTTTTTAATAATCTGATAGTTCAGATTTTGAAATCAATTACGTATTTTTTCTTTTAAAAGTACCAGTTAATATGCCTACTTTTAATTGACAAGAAATGCAAGTTAGTATCGTTAAGGAAGTTTTTCTTAGATTTATGGATATTTTGGGAACATGACATTGTAATATTTCTTCTTTTTTTGGAAAGAATTAATAATATTGTTACGAATAATAAAAATCTGGCAACCCCTGTAGTTGTTTCCGTATGAGCATAGTGAATAAGCTAATTCAACTAATGGTGTGTTTAAAGAATAACAAAACCACAAGTTAGCCAACAAAATCTGAGCAGCCTCAGTGGCTGCGTTGGTAGAGGTGAGTGCTGCAAAACAGAGGGTCCTGAGTTCGATACCGCATTCGTGCGTGCATAGAAAAAAATAATAATTGTTATGATTCAATTTAAATTAATAAACCTCCCGAGAGGCAAAAGACAATTATTGTGTGAAGCCATGGCAGACAATTTAGTGGAGACGTCTAATTTAATAAAAGGAGTAACAGATAATTGTCAAGAGGCCCTTTATAATAAAAAGTAAGACGGTAGCGGTTGCGCAGGGAAGTGTAACATTATAACAACAAAGTGTATGGCAGACGTGTGTTGTGGCTATTGGATTAAAGGGGATGACTGGCTTGGAGAAAAAGGAGTAGTGGAGATGTCTGTGAATGGTTAAGGTTACTAAACAAGACATCGAGTAGTTCATGTCTCGCCGGAGTAACACAGTAGTGTAGCGTGGATGGCTGCGTTTGTGGTGATAACGCATGTTTAGTAAATACAAGACCAAGGGTTCACAAGACCGGTAGGATCGAGAAGTATAGCCAAAGAAAGCCATAAAGTTCGAAGATAGAATTTAGCCACAGTGGTATTTGCAATCAAAAGAATCCGTACGTTTGCCTGTCTTAAAAGGGTAAAACGTAACAATATCTAATTTCTATTATTCATCTTTCATCTCTTACAATTAATCATTAGATAAAATACAAAACTAGAGAAAGAGTGGCAAAATGTTGTGGAACATGTAGCCCTCCACCTAAGATTTCTTTTGTAAACATTATTTTGTCGGTTTATACAGATCTAAATTAAGATACATACCTTTTTACTTAATATTATATTTATAGATGGCAGTGGAAGTTTGTCAGTGTGCCATTTTATTACGATTTCAAGTCAAATAAATTAACCGATATTTATGCAATTTTACACATTTCGAGATTAGAAAACTAAGCTTAAAACAACTATACTCGGCTAAGCTGAATCTTATATACTCTGTACCCTATATGTAAATCTAGTTAAGTGAAGTAATTCCATAAAAAAAAAACAAATATTAGGGTGACAGGGATTAAAAAAATAAGAAAAAAAGTTTAGTACTATTTATAATTTTACATAAAACACACAAATTTTGGCATTTCCTGAAAGCTCTCTAAAATAGCTTTTAAATGGTATCCATATTGATATTTTAAAAATTTGAAAAGTTCAGAGGCCCATAAATCGGAAGATATGGGTGAGCGCCGATTTTTTCTTTTCAATTTTTTTGCTTATTTTTAATTTTCTATCGCTCCATATTATTGTTTTTTTGATTGGATTTACTTCACTAATTTAGATTTGTTACAAATGATATGGGAAAATTAGAGGCAGGCGTGGTGTTTTGCCCGCTGCCTCGTAGGACTTATACCGATCTTGTAGATTTTTAATAACAAAATTTTGGGAAACTAGGTCTGATTGATTAGAGTATTAAAATTTTCTCTAGCTCATCTATTGCCTTGACAAAGTTGTTTTTAAACCGAACACGGCCGGACAGACGGACAGGCGGACATCGTTAAATCGACTTCGCTTTGCATAAAAACTCAGAATATGTATACTGTATGTGGTCGGAAATGGATATTGCAGAAATTACACACGGAATTATAAACTTGTGGTGAAGGGTGATTGTTATATCATCTGGAAAATTACTAAAATGGTCAAAAACTTAATTAAAACTACAATGTTTTGGCAGTTTTTTTTAAAAATAGGCAGACTGTACGGTAATTTTTAAAAATACCCCTGTTTATTTTATTCATCTTAAACTTAAAATTTACAATTACAAAAGCTTAAGAAAAAAAGTATTATATTATTTTTTATCGTTAGTAAATCTTGGCACACATTTTGCTTCATTCTGATTGCATTGTGCTGCTGTTAAAAAAAGTACTTTTACCTTTCGTTTGCAACTTGAAAAAAATAAAAAAAATTAAATAATTTTAAGAGGGATTAACCTTTACAAAATTCGCTTCTTGTACCTGTTAATAAAGATGTGTAGATATAAAAGTGTTTATATATGTACATACACATGCGATGGTACTTAAATACAATGTACATTAATTCGTTGTGTCCTTCTTGTACGGTATTACAGTGTGCCCTTATAAGCGATTTTTTGCATGAGTGTTAAGTAACGTTTTGTTTTTGTTTCTTTTTTTCTTTTTTACTTCTTCACTTAGGATTTTCAATTTTAATTGTTTTTACAAATTATCTCGTCTTGTAAAAAAACTTTTTAATAACCTGCAATTTGTTATTAATATACTTTTCAATGAATTGCTACAGTTATGTGAGGGTGAAGGAACTCATGGCCTGCTCTTTATGGAGTAACGATTTGTTCTGTATCGCACATTATCACCTAAAGTTAATTTGCTGTTTAGGAAAAGTTTTATTGAAATTTTTACTCATTGTCTTCTCTGCCTAAAAGATTAAACGAAGTTTGTGAGATAACTATAAATAATATGAAGACTTTTGTAAGTCGTTATCAGTAAAAACTTTGTACAATAAAGAAGCGATAAGCTAAAATTTTGTAAAAGAATAATATGATATTGGATTAACTTTAAGGGCCGCGTTTTTACTTTCTTTTTCTAAGACAATGGCTACTTGTAATTACTTACACGGTTTTTTGTTTCCTAAATATGACTTACGCGGCCATAACACAATATTCTGTAATTCCTACGAGTTTCGTAAAACTCGATGTCTTGTTTGGAAAAGTATGTGCCTTTAGCCAATTTATCCATTCCACTGACGTTCGTTAACTTAACGTGGGCAGCTATTTAAACCATACTAATATTCAGTAACTCCGGCGAGACACGAACCACGGTACATCATGTTACTACGAGTCTTTTACTTTAAGCCCAGAAATCAAAATAGACTATAATACTTTGTGGCTCCGGCCAGATTCGAACTTAGGCTCTTCTATTTACTAAGCAAATATTACAGCTACTCAGACATGGCTGACAAACACTTTTACGTTACAACTTTTCTCTATAACTTACCTAAACTATACGATTTTCTTGTTTTGCTTTACAGACACCTCCAACTATCCCATCTGCTATTCTAATGTACATTTGCCTTCACTTTGGGCTCCATGAGATTTGAAGTGCTCTTTTCAATTTATTCATTTCTTTTAAAAACTCATCCAACACTGATACTCAGCAACAGCAACATTTTTTTGTATACTCCAATCTCTGCTGGGATTTGAACTTACGACTCGTGATCTTTTGTTAAAACAACTCGTATCTCTATAAAACAGTCTTACACACTTATTAGTAGTTGAACAAATAAAATGTTCAATTTATTTTTAGTTACTACACAACAACATTTCAAGGATTGGCACGATTGTAAAATCCTTTTGAAAATTAATATTAAATGCAATTATATGCATGGCACCGCGCATTCATGCTTATTTGATAACAAGCAGTTTTATACTGACACAAAGCCGCCTGTATTGTGCAGAAACAAAAAAAGGGAATAAAAATAAAATTGCATTTGTGGCTAAGCCGGCGGTTGGCAGAAAGCCTGAATATATATATTTGACTAATTATAAATAGCACATTAAAGAAAAGCAGACCACATTAATGGGAATTTCTGGTATTTTTATACCCTTCACCACAAACAGGGTATATATAAGTTTGTCATTCTGTGTGTAATTTCTACAATATCCATTTCGGACCGTATAAAGTATATATATTCTGACTTCTTATGCATAGCGAAGTCGATTGAGCGATGCCTGTCTGTCCGTCTGTGTTAGTGTTAATTTCACGAAAAAAACATATCTCAATCGATCAGATATAGTGTCGAAAGAAGTTCTATTGGAAATCAGCATGATCGGTCCATGTCCTTCGAGACAGCAGGCAAAACACCACGCCTACCTCTAATATTTTGATGTCAGTTGGAACAATAAAGTAACTCCAGTCAAAAAAATAGATATATGGGGCGGTAGGGAATCAAAAAATAAGGAAAAAAAAACATTAAGTGAAAAAATGGCGGTCACCAATATTTACCGAGTTATGGGGCTCTGAAATTTTCAAAATTTTTAAAATATCAATATGGGTATCTATTTAAAGCTTTAAAAGAAATCTTTAAGAAAATCCTAAAATTTTTTAAAAATGCTTAACCTATTACGAGCTGATGTCATGTCATGTTTATGTAAAATTTTATATGTGCAGTATCAAGTTTTTTTTTTATATTTTAACTCTCTGTCAAACCAATGTTAAGTTTTTTGATTGGAGTTACTTGACTAAACTAGATTTACATAGATGGTGAAGGGTATACAAGATTCGGCACCCTTACTTGTTATATGTTAAACTAATGTAGATAGATGAAAAGAATGTTGATAAAGAATGTAGAGATACAGAAAATGTTGCACTACATATTGCCTGTATCTGAAATTTTCTCGTTTTCTTTAAAAAAAATTGACACTTTGTAAATAATTTTCTTTTCTTAATAACAACAGACGGACAAACATTGAGACGAAAAAATAGGGTGTGGTTTTTAAAATGACAATTTTTGTAAATGTTTTAACATTATTGTATGGACTTAAAAAAATTTGTATCATTTTGGTTTTTTTCCTTTTAAATAAATTTTAATAAAAGTTTCTTGATGAGTTGGCTTAAACAACTAACGAAATATCACTTTTCTAACCAACAAATAAATGGCATTTTTATTATAAAATATTTTGGGTCAATGGCCTAATATTTTTTAATTATATTTATGCTTATTTAGTTGTGAACATCAAACAAAAGTAACCGATTCGATGGGATTTCATAGTGGCTACTTAAAAGTGATGTAATGTTTCTTTGAAAAACCTCGTAATGAACATTGTGTCATTTTTAGTATGGACATAGTGACGCCTATGAAAGTGTAATAATGTCCTCCCTTAAAACAGCAATGGTTTCGCTTACCTCTTAGTAATAATTTTTCTCATAGCCGGCCTTCGAACGGATGCATTGGCTTCGCTTGGCAAAGATTTTTTGCAAGGCAGTTTTTAAAAACTTTGCATCTCTCTTAAATAAAATACCATAAAATATACCGATAGTATTCATGGACGTTATGACTCTAGGTGTCACACTATGATGCGACATAATGTCCAAGGACCGTATGCCACTTTCTGGTGCAACATAATGTCCATGGAAATTATGTCCTTAGACGTTATGACATATCGCCATTGATTGAATTAAGGTACTGATGAACGCCAATTTTCATTAAAGTTGAGTCAATAAAGATGAATGTTGTATTTTATACATACTGAAATGTATGGAAGTTTGTATGTGTATTAATTTTAATTCATAAATTTATAAAATTAACTTCATTAATAATTAATTCATTAATTTATTGCAATACGTATTAAACACATGTACATTAATTCTTATCAGAACTAACATGCGTCATAGCTGATATTAAAATTTGTACAACAACTGCTGAACGTTGCTAATAAATTTATCGTAAATATTATTTTGACAAATGAGCAGTTAAAAATAAACGAAACAAGCAGGACTGATATGAGTAAATAATAAAATAAATTATTAAGTTGAATTGGGAATAATATATTTTTGAATATGATTGCAGAGTTACGGACTGTACTCTAAATAACTTTTTGTTTCATTATAAAATATTATAAATGAATTGAAATTGATTATGGCTCAAGTTCATTTTTTGATTTATAAAAAGTTTTTTAGAAAGAAAAATTATTTACAAATGTAGGCGCACCTTTTTCCAAAGAAAACAAGAAAAATAAGACACTACCAGAATGTAATGCTGCATTTTCTGGTTCACTACATCATTCATCAGCGTTCTTTGCATCTATCTACTTTAGGTTGTGTACATTGTACACGCAAAGAAAAAATATGGTTGAGGTAACCATAATCTAAGAGCAACATAATTTGGTTGCAATATGCTTATATTTACTTTAACTTTTTTTAAATGTTTTGGTTCCCTTTTTATATGTTATCATATTTTGCATATTATTTTTAATTATTTATTTTGTACACAAATTTTTATTTTTTTCAATTTCTTTAACAATAAATATTTCAAATGTAGCTATCAGAAAAATTACTAAACTGTCAAGTACGAGAACAAAATATTTTTAAGCATAAACATCATTCTGTTCCTTTTAACCATACTTTGATTAACAATAATATATTATGATTAAATATTTAATATTATTTTTAATAAGTTATAAAACTTTGGTTGTGGTTGAAATTTTTTTAAGTTAAAACCAACAATGTTGCATTTTTTGTGCACAGGAACCATATAATCGTTAAAAGTTAACAAAAAATGTTTATCGTGACTAAAGTTTTGGTAAAAACAACTATAATTGGTTCTCCGCAACTATACATTGTTACAAAGAACATAATATGGTTATTGTGACCATATAACAACCATGTTTCTTTTCTGCGTGTAAACATCATCTCTTTAAGCAACTAAATGTGAAAATAAGAATACGAGGAGTTTTAGTATTAAAACGAAATTTGAAATTTTAATTCGGCTTAAGCTGACGTGTATTTTAATTTCTTAATTTATTAAGAAAGAAAAATTATTTACAAATTTTTGTATTAATTTTTTGTATAATTTGGTTTTATATCTAATATTTTTAAAATATAAAAGTTCAATTAAGATAATTTTGAAGTAAGTAAATTTTGTCCCCTTAAATTACTTTTTGTTCTGTAACATAAAAAGTTTCACTTCAAGAGCAATTTTAAGGCAGTCGTTTAAAGAAAATTAAAGATATAAAATTAAACTCACTTTGCCTTTGATATTTCATTTCATTTAAATTTAATTTATTGATTTTTTTTTTTTTTTCATACACTAAAAATATACATTTATGTTAAATTTGGTATAATAGAAAATGTTTTGTCGATGAAAATATCAAGGTTGTAAATGGAATAAATACATAAATAAGGAAAAAATCCAAAAATACTTTAATATGTAAATGCATATGTATGTGTGTCTTATATTTTCCTTTTTTTTTTTTGCTTTAAGAATTTCATTTCGTGATTTTCATAAGAAAAATATTTTTTTGTGAATAATGTGTTTTCAATTTAGGATGGGTTGATAGGGCTTCTAATTTATTCAATATTTTTCAGCCACTTGTTTACAGTTCATGATAGCAAATTACGAGCTTAAATGGTAAAATTTTATGATTGACCTGAGTTTACATAAGTGTAGGTCTTGGCAATGCGAAAAATTGTTTCTAGCGATTTCTTGGATAGATAAGCGAAATTCTCATGTCAACTTTCCAGAGTTTCAAAAATATTGTCTGCTTATTGATCATGGATCTGACAAACCACCGCTTTTAATTGGTTTAAGTATGTCCACTTACATATGTTGACTTTTCATCCTTAACTTTGCTCGCTATCCTTAAACACTAAGACTTCGCACGTAGGGGTTTTTTGCCAATCTAGCCCTTTTGGGGGCGATAAACTAAAATAAAATATTATTTCAAAAATAATGTATTTTTTAAAAGAAATGGATTACATATACCTTAAAACCATAAAAATTAATTTGTATGGGCAGGGGGAGGTATCCCTCCAATCCCAATCCCAAAAACGTTTTTTGTGAAAAAAATTTTTTTTGTATTTTTTTTTGAATTTTCTAAAAATATTCATTCTTAAACTTTTCAATGCCTAGAATATTAATGAGAAGATATTTTTCTATTATATTATTATAATTATTAATTGTATTTAAAAACGAATATGAATATGAATCCTCTTCTGCGTTATGTACACACGGAAAGAAAAAATATGGTTGCGGTAACCATAATCTAAGAGCAACATATTATGGCTGCATTATATGGTTGCAAACAAAACATAGTATTGTTACATTTGCAACCATATTTTTGTCTAGCAAAACAATTACATTCTTAAATATAAATTTAATTATGTTTAAATATAAACAATAATGGTTAAAATTTTCCAGATATAAAAAACTTAGTTTTTATTGTTTTATTCATTTACTATTTGTCATAAAAATTATTTAGAAACATAAACTCACAAAAAAATCACTTATTTGCTTATAACAACGCTTAGGTCATAGGCTGCAAGAATCAGTTATATAAAAATATATTTATAAGCTCAAATAAATGATTTCACAATTGTGCTTCAAATACAAAAATAAAGATGTATATGCTTACAATACATACATATATATTTATTTTAACTTCTTTTATATGTTTTGGATCGCTTTTTAATTGTTTTCTTTTTTTTTAATTATTAATTTTGTACATAAATTTTAATTTTTTCACTTTCTTTAACAATTTAAAATTTTAGCTACCAGAAAAATTACTAAACTGTCAAGCACTAGAACAAAATATTTTTTAGCGCAAATATTATTCCATACTTTAAACCATATTTGAATAATAATAATATATTATGGTTAAATATTTTAAATTATTTTAAAAATTTATAAAACTTTGGTTGTGGTTCAACATTTTTTTAAGCTAAAACCAACCATGTTGCATATTTTGTGCACAGTAACCATATAATCGTTGAACGTTAACAAAAAATGTTTATCGTGACTAAAGAGTTGTTAAAAACAACTATAATTGGTTCTCCGCAACTATACATTGTTACAAAGAACATAATATGGTTATTGTGACCATATCACAACCATGTTTTTTTTCTGCGTGCAGGTGAAAGCATGAAAGAAATTATTTTTTTTTGTGAAAGGTAATGACCTGTTTTTTGCAGTGGGTCTTATATCAGTAGTAAGTGGGTCAGAACTTAGCAAAAGTCTATCAACCCTTATCGGACGCGACTTTTCACACGTTTGATTCTCACCAGGTTGTTGTAAAATAAATTCAGACATTAAAAAAAAGAATTGAAAGTTTATTGCACAAGTTAAATGCTCTGCTGATAACGACAAACTGAAAAGATTCTTATGCTCAAACGGTAACGGTAAATACGTATTTTCAAATGGTAACGGTAAATTGAAGAAATGAATGCATTTTAAAAACAAATCTCATCAATAGACAGTATGTTTCGACATAATTCGCCTTGTCACTTCACACGTGCCATACGACCGTTGCAGAAAAGTACTGTTGTCACGTCAGAGGTGACTTACGACCGATAAGGGTTAATAATATCTGTGTTACATTGAACCCTTGAAAATTTTTTAGCAAAATTCTGCCCGTAAAGCCGGAAATGTTTGTTAAGTGCCTCAGCCGCTTCGGCTGACAACAGCTGAATAGGCAATAATAATAACGGTGTTAGATGTAATGATTTAAATAAAAAAACATCAACCAATATCAATTATTAAAAACCAAAACATTTTTATATTATTTCCTTGCTCGTAAGCAAGTTGAGAAAAACCAGAAAAAGGTGAAATTTTCAAAAAATCTCAAAAATGGCACAAAAACGACCAACGTTTTTTTTTCTTCGATATAAAAGTATAGATCGTAAATTTTATAGTGATATGTAGCATTTAGAGGATCGCGATAGTGATCACTCTCAAAAACCTTTACACGTTTTTTTTTTTTACAAAAAATTTACCAAAAAAAAAAAAAAAATTAAAAATAAAAATAAAAAATTAAACAAAAAAAAAAAATTTTTTTTTTAAATTCGAACGAAATTTTTTATCATAAAAATTGAAAACAAAATTTTTATAAGTTGCTGCTAAAATAGCCTTTCACAGAAAAAAATCAATAGAAAATCTTTCTCCGTTATGCCACAAAAAATATATATTGCAAACCTCTCAATATCAATATGTAAAGCGAATAGAGACATATGCGATTTACTCAATTTTCTTGATTTTAACAGTGTCCCGAAACGATAAATCTCAACAAAAGTTCACTATGCTACGCAGATTTTTTTTATCTCTCAAGCTGCGTAATTAAATTTTTACATTTCTTAAAATTAATTTTTGGGCTAATGTCCGGTTAGATTATCAGAATACCTCTCTCTGCATCGTTTGTTACCTCTTACTTGCCTTTAATTTTCTCTTTATAATTTTCCTCTAAACTCAATTCTCTTTGATGGAATCACAGAGACATTGATATTTCATCATATTAAAGTGGGATATCAGTCAGCTGTGTAACTAATCAGGTCTGCAAATCTATGCTACTAAAGAACAATGGATGTTCCCAAAGTCCAAATAACGCGGGTCATTGCTATCATTGTAGATGACAGTCTTATTCCCTTAATATTACAATACATGGCCCGCACTTAATACAAAAATTACTTAATAAGTGCTTCATACTCCATTCCATTTTACCAACGATACAACTTCGTTGAAAACCATTTAAAATATACATTCACATAAATAAATGATACTTAAGAACATGTGCTAATGTGTTTGTATTTTGCTTTTGAACTCAATGCCCTTTTAACTTCAGTTTTTGTAACCCCCACCACTCCAAAGAAAATAAAGCAAAAATAATTCAGACAATAAAGTTAATAAAATATGAGCTTTATTTAGGATTTTATTGTTTCATTTTATTATTTCGTTTTTACGTTTAAATAAACCCAAAAAAAAAAAACAAAACAAAATTATTGTCATCAAAGTTGAAGGAGTCAAGGCTTAAAGCTTGTTTAACATTTGTCTCTATGGCTGTATTTAGTGGATGTGTGTGTATGCCAATGTATGTGCGGGGTAAATAATGGTATTCATTTTGGTAATGTAATCATATTATAATATTAAAGTGTGTGTACGTATGTAAGAAAACACTTACATAAGTACTTAAACACAAGTACGTGAAACGATTTTACAGGCATGTAACGAACATATACATATGAATATACATTTACATATACATATGATCACATATTTGTATCTAGATTTCTGAAAAATTTGTACTGAAACTACTATAATGATAAAATACGACAGGAGCATGAACACACAGTAAATGACTTTTATTGATTTACTTTCTTAAAACAAGGCGTCGTTACAAACTTTTCGATTACTTTCTAAAAATAAAATTATTAGGAAATATTGAAAAAAATGTATATTTTTATATTTCATTATAAGTGCCGCATTCATAGAAAATAAAATAACTCTGTAATGTGTTTTACGACAAATTTTTCATACAAATTTGTCCTAAAATATATTTTAAATCTATTTTGATTTTCTATGAATACGGCTGTAAATATTTATCTACATTTATTTATTTAATTTAAATTTATTTTTAATGACTTTGGATTTATGTTTTCTTTAAAAACAAAAATCCAAAGTCTTTAAAAATTTAAAAAAAAACGGGTTTTAAAGAGTTTTTTTATTGTATTTGCATAATGATCATATTTTAAGTGTTTTAAATAATTTGATATTAAGAATATTATCACCTCATAAATGTAAAAAAACTGCAATAAGGCAAGCAAAATTCCATTTTTTATTTAAAAAAGTCTTAAAGTGTTTTTTTTCTTACTCACATAAACTTTATATAAGACATAATGCTTAATATTATTATACCGCTCGCAACTGCGATATGTATGTATTGGCGAGATAAACCGTTAACATTTTGCTAATATGGAAAGATCTGGCAGTCTGTTGAAGTTTTTTCTTTTTTTCCTGCATTTATGAGTGCGTTGCAGCTCATCAAAGGAATTCTGCAACAACAATTTATTGTAGTGTTTTTGTAAAACTTTTTAAAGTTTATTAAAAAGGAAACTCTTCTGTTAGAACTTTATGAAAATAACAAAAAAACTAAAAGTTATTTAACTAAACTAGAACAAGTGGTTTACAACATGTTTAATATTTTATCAAAAGTTGTAGATAAAAAAAAAAAACAATATACGGGGGAAGTCAAAAATCCTATTCAGTATGCTTCAAACCAATATTAAAAAGAAAGAGATAAATAAAAATGTGGTTATTCAGTGCCTAACATAAGTGAGAATTATCCTACGGAAAAATTTATTGGTCACCTTGCTTTACACAGCGTTAGCTAAAGTTATTTAATGAATGAATAGAAATTATTTTGGCTTAAGTTCATTTATTTTTAATTTCTAAAAATCCTTTTTAGAACTAAAATTTATTTTTACAAATGTATGCGGACGTTTTCCAAAGAAAACAAGAAAAATTAGACGCTTGCAGAATGAAATGTTGCTCTTTCTGGACCGCTACGACCTTCATCAGCTTTCTTCGCATCTATCTACCTTAGTTGTGTATTTAATCAACATCATCTATTTAACCAACTAACTTTGTAAATAAGAATACGAGAATATTCATATATATCAACATTAATTTGGTTAGACGAAATTTACACACAAACCGACGTATTTCTAAAATAGATTTTTAGAAACTAAAAATAAATGAACTTAAGCCAAAATAATTTCTATTCATTCATAATATTGACAGTTCAAATAATAATTTAATAAAAATTAAGTTATAAAGTTATTTAAGATTTTTTAACGCATTGACTAATGCAAATTTTACAATTCCCAGAAAAGTTTTAAAATTGTTAAAAAAAAATAGGATTTTAAAGTGTTCTTTTATTGTATTTGCAAAATACGAGCACGATAGAAAGGATTTTAGAGCATTTAAACCAGGTGTTCGTCTTCTGATTCTGTATAATCCGTTGTAGAAAACTTGTCTTAAAATTGATTTTTCACAAAATATTGGTCTATTTTGGAAGTCTATGGGTTTGAGATCAATTATAATTTTCAATTTCTTTTGGTACGTAATGCTTTGTAAAAAAAGATTTCGTAAACAATTTATGTTTTTTTAATAACAGAAGCTGGAAGCAATGTTTACGCAAAAAATTTTAAAAATCTATGTTTTTTAATTTTTTTTTTTATAAAATTTTGACTTAGAAAAGATTTTTTCACATTTTGATTTATTATTTGTTGTAAATTTTAGAAAAATTAGGGCTTTAGTTTAGCTAAAACCAAAAAGATAGACAAAGGTCAAAAATACAATTTATAATTTTAAAAGCTGAATATTTCATAAACTATAAAAGATAATGCATATATAATGCATAGTCAGAATTTAAAATTCTGCAAATCCGAGGAAAAATACAAATTCTGTAACATTTTTGATTTTTCATATATTTGATTGTGCTACTTTAAAGCATCGCTGCGTCTTTTATAACAACAGATTTAATTTTTGTTTTTCTACCAAATCCCCAACTATGCACCACAAATTAATGCATCCACTCTAAGGTGATACAGCTCGGGTTTTCAACCAGGTTTTCTGCAATTTGAGCACTTCTTAGGAGACTACAGTCTTAGGTTTTTTTTACTAAGTCATCTCGGTTCTTCAACCAGTTCTTAAAGGGGTTTTTTCTAAATATCGACCACCTGTTAAGAGATTATAGATTTAACTTTTTTTTTGTATTAAAACGCCTACTGTGCAACTGCAATTACTGCATTTGCACTAAGGTGATCAGCTCGGTTTTTCAACAGATTTTAACCGGGTTTTTATGATATCCGATCATCTATGAGAAGATTCAATTTCCTGTTTTTTCTTATTCACGTATTTTAACCGGTTCTTATCAGCCGAATAGTTCGATTCTTAAAAGAAACTAGTTATTCAAATATTTGAATTTTTTTTTTTTTATTTTTCACCAAATTCTAGAAATTTAATTAATTTTCAAAATAAAATCTTTATTTCGTGCTGTTTTCTATTATTCCGATTAATTATTTAAATTACCGATATAGATTATTGAGGGTCAAAGCACGTCTCTATAGCCATTTCGTTACTGCTTACTTAACTCTTCAGGAAACTTCTGTCAAACATTTTAAATAAACTAAAAATTTTTATCCAAACAAGAAAGCAAAGAAAAAAAATCAAAGTTTAAGCAAAAACAACAATAACCAAAAGTAATTCTGTTTTCTTTCTCCACTGCATACGGCTGGCTTTTTTTCGGCTCTTTATACAGTTGAAAGAGGATGAAAAATAAAATGTCACAAAACACTACGATAATTTATTTATCTATTATCCTGATTAATTATTTCTAGAAATCTATATGCATCTATTTTTCTTCTTAAAAGAAGAAAGAATATGCAACTCAGTTATATAATCCCTTGTCTAGAAACAAAAAAGCTTCTAAAGTTTAAAAATGAAAGGCAATTAAAAGGATGAGTTTTATTAAACCATTAAATATAAACGATGTCAAAAAAGTAATGGAAGCATTATAATCATTTTAGAAATTCAATTCAGTGCCGTTAAAAACTTGCGTTTTCAAGGCACAATTTTATCAAAAGAAAAAAATGAATTCTGCTCAAAACACATAAATTTAATTTAATTTAATTGCTAATTATTTTAGGAATTTCGAAACCTGGCTTTAAGATATTATGAATATTAAAATTATTAAAAAACTGGTCTTTGTAAAACTTCGAATAATTGATTACGCTAATTGAAACTTAAAAATATCACATTTTATGCTATAAACATAATCATGTCCACCGACCATCGACTACAAGATATCAAAAATAGAGCACATGCGTGCTTATGAGAATAATTATTTTAGCCGCTACACGACTACCGACTACACGGCTATTTTTGTAGCCCGTAGCCAACTTCGGTTAGTGCTGCCAATACAATAAATGCATGAAGTGGTGGTTTTAAAAACGTTTAAAAACGCGAAACACTTTTATAGTGGCACCATTGAAAAATAATAATCATCTGTTCATTTGTTTACTTTTTTCATTTACTATTTACTTGGCGGATTTTTCATTTACCTTTTGTTTGTGAAATTTTCCACTTAGTTCTTTTTTCATCAATTTCTAATTTGTTTCATTTATATTTATTTTTTGAGTTTTTTATTAAAATTAGTAAGTATATAATAGTAATTTTTACTGTTTATATGTTTTTATTATATTGTTTAATGTATATGTTTAGTTCAATTTACATACAAATATGGACGTGGACACTTCATACACCGAAGTCTTTGTTTCCACTATTTTAGCAATAGTACTTATAAAGCTAATTAAATTTTCTTGAGATATTTAAAAATTTTTTTTTACACAATTTCACTTAAAAAAATCAAGTTTGTTTTGTTTTAAAAATTATTTTGGGTATTTTTATAATATTATTTATTATATTATGCTAATATCCCATAACATTTTTAAATAAAAATGCAATTTATTCGTTGGTTGGAAAAGCAGGTATCTATACGTATTTCGCCGGTTGCTTAAGCCAGCTCATCAGGAAACCTTTATCCAAATTTTTAGAAAAACCAAAAACATTTCCTTTAAGTATAAAAACTTCAAAAACAACATGAGAGTTATTTAAGAAGCCAATACAGAAGTGTTAGGGCTTTAACAAAAATTACCAACAAACAAACCAAGTTTGTTTTGTTTTGATTAACTTTAATACATATGTCAAAACAGATGTTTATTTTTTGTAGTTAGTGGTCGATAGTCGTAAAAAGAATTAAGTAGCTGGCGACTTGGCTATTTTTGTAGGCAGCTACTTTTGTAGTCGGTAGTCGATGGTCGGTAGTCTTTGATTGTGTTTATAGCATTATGTTAAAAAATATACATTAAAAAAAAAACTTAAATTGAACATATTTTTTTAGCGCAATACAAAGCATAAGAAGTATAATTCTGTTAAAGAAGGCGCATCTATACAGCTAGTGCCCTAAGGCACATATATGTATTTTATCCAGTTTTTTTTATCTTAAAAGATATTTTTTCCTTCTTAATAAAAATAGGACGAATATGAAGGGCTTAACATGCTTAATAAATTAATTGCTTTAGTGTTTTTTATAACAAAAAAAATTATTTTTGAAGGGGCTTGACAAAATAATAAAACCGTTATATTTATATATTTCACCATAAATGCTATTAATTTTTGTGATTATTATTTTTTTTATAAATTTAAAAAGAATTTTTTTATTAAGAATATTTTTTTCAATAATAATTCTAATTAATTTAGAAACTGTTAAACAAGTAAAAAATATCTTAGAGATTATTTTATCACATATTATCGGGTGTTTTGTTTATCAAAATCAGAAAAAAAACGTTCTCGAGCCACTTGCCAATTCTCTTAAAAAAAAAAGATATTTTTTTTAAGCACGTTTAACCCTTTATAGTTACCCTTGTTTTATAAAAAGGATAATTTTTCTGCAGAACAGTGTAATGTATTGTATTATATTTTCTCAAATTATGCCCATTATTATTTAAATTGTGTTAAATGAACCACAATCTTTTAAAAGATAAAACAATCCTTAAAATAAGTATTTAAACCTTTTATAGGAATTTTTATTTATACATTTAAAAAACTAACAATACACACACATGTATGTATGTATTTTCATATTTATATGTATAGACATTTCTAAAACAACACACACATAATTATGTATTGATTTATGGACACAAATACGAAAGAATATAGGAGCTTTTGTGCAAAGGTTTTTACTCATCCACCTTATTTCCGTTCTGTCTATTTGCTGATTTAGGAAAGCGAAAGTTTTTTTTTGCTTTTCTAGCAAAATAAAAAAATTTTTTCTTTAATGTTTAAAGAAAGTAATCTTTATAAAAGAAAAAATAAATGTTTAAAATATACAGGCTAAACATAATACAAATATGTAACAAGTAAAAAGGTTTTATTCAGCTATTTTTTAATACAATTTAGTCTTCATTGAAGTATGAAGCAGAAAATATGCATTCTAAGCGAAAATGTTTTAAAGGAAATAGAGTCGAGATCCAGTTAATACGACTAAGAAATAATAAAAGGAGCTGTAAAAAGCTTCCGTATTAAATATATTTTTTATTTGTTAACAATTGATTGGCTGAGAAAATTTGGGTTATTTTTGAAAAATAAGAAAGATAAGATAAATTTGGCTGTCACCAAACACAGGAAATTAATGCCATTTTTAGGCTGCTGGTAGTTTTAATTGGCTTAGGGGTGATGCCTGTGGACAGAGACTTTGCTACAGAAGACATTTTCATAGCTCTTAGGTACATGGCAAGAAGGAGATGTTGTTTTCATAATGTTTCGTAGCATCTCAAACACGACCTGTATGAGTTAAAAATAATGAAAATTTTAATTCCATAGACTTAGTAGCTTTGTTTGTACATGATGTCGATAAGAAAGGTACTATACCATAAGTTAACAATAGTAATTTCAAATCACAGGACTAAAAACTATGTAATACCTTTTTAGAGCTTAATTTACCATATTGTTACGAATAATAAAATCTGGCAACCCCTGTTGTTGTTTCCGTATGAGCGTGGTGAAAAAGTTAATTCAACTAATGGTGTGTGTAGAATAATACCACAATTAGCCAACAAAAGCTGAGAAACCTCAATGGTTGCGTTGGTAGAGGTGCGTGCTGCAAAACAGAAGATTGTGGGTTCGATCCTCGCCGTCGGACATGCGAACAACGAAAAATAAAAATTGTTTTAATGCAATAAAAATTAATAAACAGCAGTACAAACCTCCTGAGACGCAAAAGACAATTATTGTGTGAAGCCATGGCGAATAATTTAGTGGAGACGTCTAATTTAATATAACAGTAACAGATAATTGTTAAGAAGCCCTTTATAATAAAAAGTAAGAACAGTAGTGGTTAGTGGCTATTCGATTAAAAGGGGATGAGTGGCTTGGATAAAAGGAGTAGTGAAGATGAGATGTCTGTGGATGGTTAAGGTTACTAAACAAGGCATCGACTAGTTCATGTCTCACCGGAGTAACACAGTAGTGTAGAGTGGATGGCTGCGTTTGTAGTAGAAACGCATGTTTAGTAAATACGTGACCAAGGTTTCACAAGACCGGTAGGATCAAGAAGTATCGCTAGATAAAGGCATAAAGTAAGAATACGGAATTTATAATGAGCCACAGTGGTATTTGCAATCAAAATAATCCGTACGTTTGTTTTAAAAGGGAAAAACGTAACAATATAGACATACGTTTTTATTGCGCAATTGAGGCCCTAATTAAACTCAATTTACGATATAAGAAATCAATTAATTAACTGATTAACTGATTAATTAGTATTTAATTCAGTCATTAATTGATTAAGTTTCCTGATAAAACCCTTGTGAAGTGTGTTCAGCGAGAGAAAATTTTATACAATGACAAAACTAAATGCCATAAAAATGAAAAATAAAATATTTTCAAATTAAATGAAATGAATTTTTTTTAAATTTAATGGAGATTCAAAGCTAGCGTGCAGTCAAAACTTGATTGTACTGACTGGAAGAGTTCTATATTTTAAATAAAAACGAGGAAAGTTTTTTTTAAAGCCGAATTTCTCTTTGTTCTTCCAAATTTACAAACACACAATTTTAACCCTTTCGGGACGAAGTTTTATTTTGCAAACCAAATTATGTAAGGTAAAATTTTTTTCATATTCTAAAAGGTATGATAAAAGTATTATGTTCTCCATACTTAAAAATTTTAAATTCGTCCTTTTATCCTGGGACATATAATCCCAACAAATATTTTCATGGGGCATAAAATCCCAATCAGTGTTATCGAAGAGTGATTCGAAATTAAAAAGATAACTAAAATATAAGTATTATTAGATTTAGATAAAAGCTAACATTTATTTTTAACATTTTAGGAATGTAATTAGGTACTTATTTGTGGAATGGCCCAAAACACTTTTAACATAAGGCGTTGTTACAACCTGAGCATATCATATTTCTTCGCTTTTCTATGCCAAGTGAAGAACAGCGTACACAGCGACAACGCTTCTCTTGCTCCACTGGCAAGTGGTCTCCAATATTGATGCTATCAGTTTTTGGACGTTTGGGAGTTCTACTTCCCTTGGGATTGCGTTGAAAATAAAGAAAAAAGACAGTTTGAAAATTGCTGGGACGTATTATCCCAGTAGTCCCGAAAGGGTTAATGTAAAAATTTTATCTGTTCAATAAATTTTCGGCAAAAACTAGCAACGATAGAGTAAAATAAAAAGATTATGCAAACATAAACTTCAATTCAAAATATTTTGTATTTAAAATCGAAAACTAAAAATGTTATTTATATTTTCTGCTATGTGGTTGTAAAAAATTTCAGCCGTAGATGTTCGGTTTTGAAATCGCCATATAAATTATGCCAAAATTGGATCATCTAGATTACAGAGATTAAGATTAAAATGTTTCCATATAACGTCGTTGTTTTGTACAAACCAAGAAAGAGTATAGTTGCTGCAGACTATTTTTCTAGAAAATTTATTGAAACAGGTGATACGGAACAAGAAGACGGCGTAACAGAAATGGTGCATAGTATAAATGTACAAGATGAAACTGTAACGACACGTTTTCGCTGGTTGCTGGGGTAGCTTCAGCGGAGTGCATGGTCGTTGCTCACTCTAGTCGAAATGAAATGGTGAATAAAAGACCTCTCTTTCTTTTCACGTTATAAATCGTATCTCTTTATTCACTTTCACGGGTGTTGCTGGTAACGCCAACAGTTTGGTCCGAAGGAGAGCGGCTCTTTGTAGTACCGCGCTCAGAAAATCAGCAAGGCACTGTCTTACACGTTCAGCTAATGCTGAGCACTAATGCTCGCAACAGTTGTTTGCAAACAGGTCTTGACAGAGAGCACGAGCAATCGGTTGGAGGTATAACCTCCAATACATACAATTTTAGTCTAGCAATGATGTGATATAAATATTTTCGTGGAAAGTGCTAATAAACACTTCAATTCAAAGTATTTAATATTTATTAACTTATTTTGTAAAACAGAACAAGAATCAGCTGTTCTGTTCTTCTCAGTACTAAAAATAGTAACAAATTTATTAACATTCACATCTTATACTCTTTTTTACTCTTTCGCTGCTTCTTTTTAAGTACTGAAGTAAACACTTTCCAATTAAAATTAGTAACAATTTTATATTATTGAACAGAATTATATTCTACTGTCAAAATTAATTGTCTAAATTAAAGCGTATGTCTGAAAAGGGTATAAGAAGTCAATTAATGAATTGAGCAATTGTTACTTAATTGCAGCACTAATTGAATAAGATTTGAAATGCCACCCTTGCCAACAAGTATGTTTACTCTGGGAACTACATATGTTCAGTTAGAAGAAAAAATTCGTAAAATTGACAAGACGCAAGTAAACCTATAAACAAGCAAATAAAAAGAAAATGGCGGGTCATACGAAAATTGATTTTGGCGCTTCCAACGTCAAAGCAACAATAAAAAGCCATGTTGTTTTTGTTATAAAAAGAGAAATCAGTTGGGTAGACGACACTACTTTGTAAAATAAATATGCCTTGTGCTAATTGAATAGCTTAATTGAGTATATGTGAACACCAAACTAAATTGCGCAATTACAATTAAATTAACTCAATTAAGAATATATGTCTAAACAGGGTATAAAATAAGTTGACCAAAAGCTTCTTAGCTTTAAAATTTAATGCTGTTATATAAGCATGAAAGTTTACTATCTCCATAGTCATATAAATCACTTTTAACCTAATAATGAGATCTTCGCGCAGAACAAGAAGAACGCTTCCACCAAGAATCAATTTCAATTTCACTCTAGAAAATCACTTAATAAATAACATCTTGATGTATAAAATGTAAATAAATCGATATTTTTTTGAATATATTTTTCTAATGGCCCCAGCAAAAAATGTTTGAAAAGGTAATCGAGTGTGGAATTAAGCATTTCTGGCAGAAGAACTTCCCAACTAGATTGCCAACTGGCCAACAAATCTGGCTGCCCTGGGTTCAACCCTTGCGGCAGTCAAAAAATAAAAAATGTTTTTTTCTGTTTAATGGTATAAATTCATAATCAGAATTAACATAAAAACACGCAACCTCCTTTGTCGGTACTTCTTCATAGCATATTCGCCGGCGAAGTAAAATAATTAATAAAATGGCTATATCTATTTTCTTTCACCACCTGTCTTCTCTCTCACCTATCACTTTCCTAAAGAATGTAGCACGGTTTAAAAAAACTAAGTAGGTATTAATGCCTGAAGTGCTACTTCTCTTAAAAAAAAAATTAGTACCATTAGTTCAGTAGTCTCTTTTAACATAAAGAACTAGTTCCATTACTACTTCCTTTTTTGGAGACTAATGTTATGTGTTTTGTAAGCGAGTAAGAAAATATGGCAATCACAAAAGTAAGTCATTATATGGCAAGTACGTTTTAAGGTAATGTCTAATTTTTGCTGGGTCTTGTTAACTAGAGATGGTACAAAAAATTCAGTAACAGACGTGATACCACGTGATAAGATACACTTAAAATCTGGTCTTAACTTCTAGGTACCAAAATGTGTGTCGGCCAATGCAATTTGAAGGCAATCATTCAATTTGATGAAATAAATTATACTATTTTAAGACTAAAACATGAACAGTCAAAGATCCAAATATAACACGACACATACAAACCAGGCTTTAGGATTATCTATAACTGACAAACAATGAACCTCGGTCTTGTTATGGCAGTTAGTTTGGATTAAATCGCTGTAATGCTATGATTGCCTAGCAGATTGATTCAATAATATTTTCCAATTATATTTAGTTTTTTTTTTCGAAGTTTTATCAATTGAGTATTTTTGGTCAATTGGGTCAAAGTTGTGCGTGTGAGTGTCTTTATAAGCATGCATGAGCGCTGAAGGCAGTACCAACAATAATTAAGAAGGAGAACTCAAAAGCCATAAATTTATGATATACAGACTACTTAAATTTTCGTATACAATTAAAGCTCATTCGAAATGCTATTAAAAGTAATTATGCCTAGAAAAGTAGGTTAAACGTAAAGAATATAATTATAGCAAAGCCATTAAGTGCCCCATTTATAAATTTGAGTTTACGCATAGAATATAATTTTACACAGGTATGAAGAAGATTGGTTTATTTCAGAAAATTTAAAACATAAAATTTATTAAATTTTTAAACATTTACGTGCAAGAAATATATAAATATTTGTTAATTTTTTAAAATTGTGGACTGTATATAAATTGTACATTACAAGTGAACCACCCAGTACTATAAATAACTTTATTAACTGAAAAGTTTTAAACTAACAAAAACATAAAAACAAGTTAAAAGTCCGGAAGATATTTGAAATTTTTCTAAAATGTTATTTGTTGTGAAAAAAATATTAAAAAAATTAACGATATAACAGCATATAGTTATGGATGTATTGGTCTAGGTGCTTAAGTCTCTCATCTATGCAAATCAGTTTTTATTTACCGAATAACACATTTCTTTTTTAGATAATTTAAAAAAATAAAAACACGATAAACTTTTAAAGCCTTTTTTCTCGGAATTTCGTTTTTTCAGTTATGCCACTATTCATGTAAGTGAGCAATGTGTACATATCATTTTCAAAACTCACAGTATCTACTATCGGTTATTTACTGATTACTGCATTTTTTTTTACACAAATCAGTAAAATATACAAAATTCTGATCTTATTTTCAGCAATCAGTACTTTTTACTGAATACTGATTTCCTATTTCAGCAATCAGTATTTTTTACTGAATCCTTTTTTTTTCAATAATCAGTAATATTTACTGAATACTGATTTTTTTTACTTTTTACTGATTAATGAAACACGTAATGCAGTAAAAAAGTAATGCAGTATGCCCATGTATGCTAAAAATTAAAGTTAAATGTAAAATAACAAAATCATCGGTAACACATTTTTACAAAGTAACGCATCGTAACGTAAATAAAGCTTTTAAAATAAATATTTTCTGATATCACAAACACTTTGTTGCAGAATGGAACAATGTGGATATCGTAGAAGATCTAATCAAAATTTAAATGATAATTTGTCATAAATCATAGCTTTAAGAAATGATTACTAATCGTAATAATTAGTAATTAGATTATAATTTTTTGTTTATTTTTAGATTTACACGATCACTAATTGATTACGATTACAGATAATCCAAAAATAATCAAGATTAATAAAAATTACGAGAAAGTAATCAAAAATAATAAAAAGCACTCAAAAAATAATTCGACTACTTTCAAAGATTACTTGATTGTTTTTGATTATTTTTTTTATTTGGGGAAATTATGGCAATACTGTCACAAATATATTTTTCTACACGAAATTCTACAATTGTTTAATGTTAATTCTTTTTTGTTATTTGATAATTGATAACCTGTTTGCATTTTTAATAATTCTGTATTCTTCTTAACCCTTTGACACGGGAATTAACTTCAGCCGTTGAAAAATTCTATGTATGGTTTTTATATTTTAATAGTAATGTTATAAAAACGTAAACAGCTGGATATAGAACTCGTTATTGAAATCCATTATATTTTATTTTTCATGTATTAAGAATCTTTTTTTGCATTAGAAAAGAGTATTTTTTTGCGTAAAATAAATAAAAAGAGAAACCATATTCGGTTTTCGGGTTATTTGAGAATTGGTTTTTAAAAGCACTAAGTATTAAATTATATTAGGGGTTGCCAGGTAAAAACTTTAAATTGCGAAAAGAGTACATTAGCTATTGAACTGTTATTGTATATTTTTGACAGACAGATTTCTAAAAACTACATTACGTTCAGCTAGCGTCTAATTTTTCTTGTATTCTTTGGAAAACATCCGCATACATTTGTAAAATAAATTTTCTATCTAAAAAAGATTTTTAGAAATTAAAATAAATGAACAACAGCCAAAATAATTTCGATTCATTTAAAAATTGTTTATTAATCAAAAATATGAATTTTTATGAGTAAGACTGTTATTATCTATTAAATCCTTAAGCAATCATGTGTAGTACGGAATAGCACATGGAGCAGTTAGCCGCCACTGTGTTGTTTTTTTAGAACCATGTACACAGCAAAAATACTGTAATGCTCTTTTGTTTTAATCTAAAAACCTTAATGAGCTTCGATAAAAACACGAATTGTGTACAAAGATTAAGCTATTGAAACACTTAAAAATTAACAGTTAACCAAGCTAACTAATTATTGGTGATATTTTAAAATATGAAAGATGTTTTTATTTTCTCTAATGAAATAGAATATCCAATAGTGCAATTAAACCAAAGAAAGGTTTTTTATTTATTTTCAGATTGAAATTTAATTAAATTTTTAAGTAATTCAATTAATAATTAAGTAATGCATTAAACACTTTCGAGCAGCTACTGACTGCAAAATGTCAAAAATAAACGACAGCAACGCAAAAAGGCGGCAGGTTGTTGTCTAGGCTGAATTTGCCGCTGCAGTCAAATTGACATAATTTTTATTTTTATCGTCGACAGTAAAAGTTTAGTGATGTCAGTATTAGAAGACATGTAAAATAATAAGTTCTTTAAATTTCTTATTCTGAAAAAAGAAAAGAACAATAAAAGTTTTAAATAATAATTATTTAGTTAAAAATTGAAGTGTACATCTTTAATAAAGCTGTAACAGGATCATTTCTGCACATAAAATATTTTAGGAAAATATTGTTGTTGGTAAAGATAGTTATTGATTTAGAATCCAAAATACCTATTTTTTGAAACTTTTGTCTGCATGGGTTCGCATCACGTAAAAGCTGCTGGATGGATTTGAGTAAAATTTTGTGATAATTTTTGCGTAATAAGTGACTAAAAAAAAAATAAGACGGCCTTAAAGCTCTTGAACGATATACAGATAGCCAGATTATTGTAACCATGGTCTAGGTTTTGAGTATTGTAAAAAATTAAGGAAATTATCTTTATTGCTACGCAGTTTGAAAGAACTTGAATTGGATTTATAAATTGCGGGATGTTATTTTTTCTGTATCTGTATTTCTTCAAGGTTTCGTTCCATCGTCAGATTCCACATGATTTATAAAAATATTGCTAGTACTTTTTATGTAAATGTTGCTACAACTCCTTCAATATTTTTTCATATATTTACTAAATTTTTTTAGAAGAAAATAAAGTTATTCGTATAGAAAAACACATTCCCAACTCTGGTACATTCTATTTTAATTTGAATTTTATTTTTAATTTATTAATTTTATTTTTACTGTATTGACGGTTTTAGCGACTTAATAATAGCAATTATTGCAACAAGTTTACAACTTTTCTGGTTGTAGACGATACAACATATAATTCACAATAGTTTGTAAATTAAAAAAAATGTTTATATACATATTTCTAAATTATTATTAAACATTTTAAATAACTTTCCGGTAAAATATAACGGAACACTTTTAAGATAATTTTTAAGCAACATTGCTTCTTGTTTGCCTCCAACATTTAATGTTGGAGATAAAAAATTATTGTTGTCGTAATCATTATATAAATTTGCTATTTTTCTCTAAAATTTTACTAGTATTAGAAAGTTCAGTACTTTAATGTATTAAATGTGTTCCGTGAAATTAAAAGGCATGGCGATGTAAAATAATTATGTGGTAATTATTGTTTTTGCATCTTCATTT
Source organism: Gymnosoma rotundatum (assembly GCA_916610165.2). NCBI lineage: Eukaryota > Metazoa > Arthropoda > Insecta > Diptera > Tachinidae > Gymnosoma > Gymnosoma rotundatum. The sequence goes on from OU744336.1 coordinate 64,974,869, forward strand.
AGAATTCTAAATGAATTTAACTTTCATGTTTTATGTTATTATGTGAATGGTTTGTAACTTATTTCTTTATTACTTTTTGATTTTTCTACAGACCTAATTACAAGTTCATACCTGTATTTAAAATGAATGTGAAAAAAATCGATACATTTGCCAAAATCTTCATTAACTTTGCATATGTTCTTTAAGCAAAATAACCTTTACAGCAAATGTTTCTCACTTAGCTCACTTAAGTTTAACAATACAATTTCTTTATGGTGTTTAAATTAGGTAAATTTTCTAAGCAAATCTCAATTTAATAGTACGAGTAAGTTTTTTGTTGAAAACCCAAAATAAAGGTGTTGTGCTGTAAAACTTCAACACAAGATTTTATCGCTAATTAACGGAAATTGTTTGATGTAATTTGAGCGATTAAATATTTAATTAATGATATAAGCTGCTTGTCAACAATAATCATTTATGTCACATATACAAAACAAGTAAGAAGCTAAATAATTATTAGGATGTTTTTCTTTCTGTTACTTTCGATATATTCGGTAGGTGCAACCGCTTATTGTTTAAAGGAAAATTACATTTTTTTCGTTAAGAACTCTGATTAATTTTAATAAATTAATTTTCATCATAAAATATTTATAACTCTATCAATAATATTTGCACATTTACTCTTCTTTTAAAATAGTAAATAGAATAAAACTAAGGGGCCACATGGAAAAATTCACTCACCTGTGAAAACTAAAATTATAAGTCATCCGTGAATTGGCAAAGCATATGGGTTACAGAACTTAGAAGTCAAGTGTAAAAGTGTATGAAAACAAACATAACGTTTCAAAGACAAATACTTTCTGAAGGATAAATTAGTCAAAGTTAACGTACAAATAAATTGTGTAGCTCGCCAATATATGTGTGTATCTTTTCATGCGCTAAATCAGTATCTAGTATTACGAGCAAGTTAATTAGCAAACGGGTTTTCTTAAAACGTTTAATTTTTATTGTCTTTATTTTCTCCTCTGGCTGCTTACATTGTCTTTAATGTACAGTTTTTGTTCACGTGCAAAAACCATACGGAAGTAAATGTTCTTATTTTACTCACTACAAAGAACAAAACACAGCGAAAGCAGACATTTCTATTTATTTATTTTTATAGCCTGTTAGAAAATTATGGCGTTGAAGCGGCTTGAAATTGGCAATCGTTTTTTTTTTAAGTTTTGGATTTTTTTTTAATAGTCAATAATAAAACTCACTTTTGGGTTACACGTACAATTTAGACTTTTACAATTTCAATACATTTGCACTTTCTTACTAATGCATCCAAACTTTCAAATTTGACACCACCCTGTCAGCATTTTGTAAAGCATTTTTCGATAGAAGTAACTTCTTCGTTACTTCTTTAGAATAAAAACTCAATTTTACAAAAACACCACCAAAAATTTAATTAGATAAAATGACCCGTTATATTAATTCGAAAACACTTCCCCTTAAATTTGTTATTTTAAGAGTAACCTTTTTCAACTACCACATGATAATTATTTGATTGATTTTTTCTTTCTCCACTGTATAAGGCTGACTTTTTTTCGGCTCTTTTATACAGTTGAAAGAGGATGAAAAATAAAATATCACAAAACACTACGATAATTTATTTATATGCACGGGCACTTTGCAAATATTGAATTAAATTAAACAACGGGATTTTTTTTATTATATTAATTAATTTTCAAAATAAAATCTTTATTTTCTTGCTATTTTCTATTATCCCGAATAATTATTTAAGTTAACGATATTGATAAAATATTTTTGTTTTCTTTACCTCCACGCAGTTATTTTCCAAAATTCATAAATTTCTTATCATCAAAAATTTATTTTATTTAAAATATTTTTTAATTTTTCCACGTATTTTGAACTTAAACCCAGTTAGCATTTTTTTAATTATTGATCATAATCAGGTCTTTTTTGACTCTTCTATACGATTATAATAATCGTTTATGCGCTCGTTTTAGAGTTGAAAATGATTGTTTTGCGGGCGACTTTTTTGAACACGTCCCTTATGACTTATTTTCGATACTGTACCTTGTTTCTGTAACTAAAGTGAAAAGTTTTTCACATAAAATTATTTTAGTCATCTTATTTTAGACAAAGTGAATCAATACTAATTAATGATTGTTTTTGTTTGTTTTATATTATAAAGAGTTTGACTTTAGTAACTCTAGCTTACCCTCTTCAAAACACTATGACTACAATATTTCTATGTGAAAAACCTTTCACTTTAGTTACAGAAACGGGGTACTGTTTTCAATCGTGTTTTTATTCAAATACGAAACTTATTCGAGCCATTTTTTGATCATATTACTAACCGTATCCGAGTCTTCTTCGAATCATATCCCACTTAGTATTAGAGTTGTGTAGTTCATGAACGATCTAGTATAATTGAATTATTCGCTCAACTAAACGAAGTGAGCTGATAACCGTATTGATCTGACTTTGGCTCAACAACTTAATTTATAGCGCTTTAGTTAATTTTGTTTTTGTCATGTATCTTATTAGTTTAATTTACCTTCTAGTTTATGTATCTTTTTCGTTAATTCACAGTACATTTTAGTTCCGTATCTAGCGTTTATTTTTATACACGCTTTTATGTATATTTTTGTACTCTTCACCACAGATGGAACAGGGTATAACTAAATTTGTTACTCCATTTGTAATTTCTACAATATCCATTTACAAAGTGTATATATTCTGAGGTCTTATATATAGCAAGGTCGATTGAGCGATGCCCGTCTATCTGACCGTGTTAGTGTTGAAATTAACTTTGCCCAGGCACCGGATGATCTTAAAAAATTTAAATACGCAAGAGAAACTTGAGCAACCATGTTGCCAACGAACTACCAAAGAAGGGGACAATGCTGATGAGATTGACATTGACACTTTTTATTGGCATACCCTTCTCTGCATGCGGACAGCGTATCGACGCAGCTCTCTAAAATCTAGCAAAGATCAGATGGTCTTACGAGTCGAAATGTTCGCCTGCAACAACAATCTGCCCCCCTTTGGATCGGGTCAGGGGGCATGCCAGAAGAATAGGTCTCCCATTTAATGTTGTCACAAAGAGGAAATGGAGGAGGAGGAGACGCTGGAACACCTCGTCTGTCTGTATCCAGCGCTGGGTTATATACGGCTGAAATACCCCGGTCAGCGGTACAACGATGGCCTATCTGGTGTATCTTCACTGGTTCCCGGTAGGATCAGTTCCTTTTTGAGGTACAGTGGATGGTTCAGTGGCTCACAACTGAACATTTTGACTCACTCAATGGAATGAGTGCACACTTTGGATAACTGGTCTTTTCTAGCGGGGTCTTCTCTGCATTTTTCGGATCTTCTCTGTATTTTCACACCTTCAGTTCTTTCTTTCTCTTACTTTTTGTTCTTTATCTTCATTTCTTTTTCTATGTCCTGCTTAAGTCTTCTCTCTCTCGTTTTTCTTTCTCCCTTCTTACAGCAGGTAACACAAAGGGACCAATAAATAGACCCAAGTGGCAACACGGCTACCTGCGCATCAATCAAGGGAAAGAGTTCGCCATTAACGAAATGCTTAATTATTGTAAATTTTTTATGGCGTCGTATATCATATTTTTATACAACAAAAATACTACAGTAATTTGAAATTTAATACTAAATTAAACGATTTATTTAATTAAAGACACGGGAATAGTATTTAAATATTTAATTTTCATAAAAAACTTCGTGCTATTTTTTGTTGTTTAATTATCCGATATTAATTATTGAGGGTCAAAGCACGTCTCGATGGCCATTTTGTTACCGCTTATTTAACTCTTTAGGAAACTTCTGACAAACATTTTAAATAAACTAAAGATTTTTGTCCAAACAATAAAACAAAGACAAATATTTAAGGTTGACCTTGAAAGCCTAACTATAGGAAACTATAGAGAACAAACATTAGACAAATATCAAAGTTTATGCAAAAACAACAATAACCAATAGTAATTCTATTTTTCTAAAATAAAAAAAAAAAATAAATAAAATAATAGCACAAAGTTTTTTATGAAAATTAAATGATTTGTTATTTTGTTACATTTTGCTATTTGTATTATACAAATCATGACATTAAATCTCCTATTTCTCATTGAAATATTTTTTTTGCGATTCATAAAAATATATTAAACATTTTATTGTTCATCGTTCATTCACCATAAAAAACAACAACAACAAAAAAAGAAATGATGAACTTAATAAAAAACTTAGTTCCTTAAATGTTTCAGACCAGACCGAACAATTCACGAAAAGGAACAATTTTGTCCAACTCTAGTATCAGTATGAATTTATATGAACAGCGTTGCCGCTTTGGTCCAATCGGACCAAACTTGGTAGTTTTTCGTTTTTAAAAAACAGTTTGGTAGTTTGGTTGGTTTGTTGCATTTTTTTTAATTTTTGGTAGGTTTTCCTCCTCTAGCAATTTTTTAGCAATAGTAAATTTTTCACCTTAAAATTTCAGAACATAAAATAAAAAGAAATGTAACTTTGAATTAAATAAACAATAACTTTGAAAAGTGTTATCACTGTTTTCAAAAACTGTTTTAGGTGTAATAAAAAACTTATCTGCTTTTTTGCATAGATATGGTTTAAGAAACGCGAACTAATATTGAAATTGGAATTAACATAATTTTTGAGTGAAGTTTTATTTTCAAGTGGAAAAGAAAGTAAACTTTTTTAATTGTAAATATGTACCTATTTATTACATTAATTTTTACTAAAATTGCATGTAAAGAAACATTAAAAAAAAATTAGAACCGAATGGTTGAGCGAATTTGATTGGCTCCAGGAAAGAGATGGGTGCTCATTCTGCTTAGTATGCTCTAAAACTGTTTTAAATCATAACACCCATCTCAAAAATCACCAAAAGACAAACTACCACCTCAACAGCTACGGGAAAAAAACCAAGTGAGTATAACAGAGTTTATGTGCAAGAAATGCATTTTTAAATTTTTGGTAGGCTGTGAACGATTTTTGGTAGGATTTTTGAAAATTATTGGTAGAAAGTAAATTTCTTGTGTGGTAACGCTGTATGTGAACAAAAGTATTTATAATAATTATTGCGGCAACATAAAGTTTTGTTTCTTTGTTTATTTTTGAAGAAAACAGAATTAAGTTTTGTGTTTTAAAGTTGCCATTACTTTTTCTAAACAAAAAGTTTCATGTTTCTCCATTACATTTAATGTTGCTGAATGTTAATTAAGGCCTGTAACTAAAGCCATTTATTAAAATTTATTAACTCTTTTACATATGACTCATGTCCATTTTAGCTGGGTTCTTAAAAACTGTTTTATATTCTAGGAGTGCTAGCAGTGTAATAATTATAAATTTAAATTAGTAATTCTCTACGCATGTAGGTAAACATTATTAAAACTCTTAGACTCTTTAAAAAAGCATTTAAATTATTTATTATCTAGGTAGAAAAATACTAAAGTAGATAATATGGTGTTTGTTAAATTAATTAGGTTTATTATATTTTTTTGTTTTGTTTTCTCCGTAACTGGGTATCTTAGAATTTATGGAAAAATATGCCAACAGCAAAATTGTTGGCAACTATAAAAAATAGAAGAAATGGCTCATTTCTTTTTTTATTTTAACAACTGACCATAAGAAATTTTAATGCCTAAAATAAGCTAGAAAAGGAGTATTAAAAAAAATACAGTTCAGATTACTACATTCGGCTATGAAGAATGTTATGTACCCTCCTGCAAAAGAATTATGTTTTTATTTACCTAAAACACAGTTTTATAATGAATATATTTGGGGTGAACTTGAGTTGTTTATTTGTCATCTTGGGTTCTCCTATGCACTCTCTTTCATTGAATAATTTCTTGCAAAGAAAGCGCGAAAAGCAAAGCTTTGCTTGGACAGTTATAATATAAACAAATAAGAGTGCTACATACGGCTGTGCCGAATCTTAAATACCCTTCAACAAAATAATTGATATTGTTTTTGAAACAGAAGTTTTTTTTATTGAAATTTTTAAATTGTTTTTGCTATTTTTTGCGCATTTTCAGTTTTCAATAAAATTTTTTATTTTTAATACAATAACCTTTTTCGGATAAATTAAAATTTGTATTGAAGTTTTTGTGAATATAAAAATTTTGTTGAGTTTTTTATACCAAATTTGGGTAGAATTCACTGATGAGCTAAATGAGCAGTAACAATATGAACATATGGATACGTTTTCCCCACAGTAATACATTTCAGTTTAAGTTTTAAATAATAAAAATTTCATTAGAAGATCATGAAATATTTATAATTGAGGGAATTAATATTTATTTTTTTTTCTTGAAAAAACAGTTTTTTTTTTTTTAGCAAATTTTAATATTTTTGGTTTAACTTAGATGTTGTAGTTATATTTCGATTTATTTTTTTTTTTCTCATATTTCGGTTTTCAATAAAACAAACCAACAAAAAAGCAAAATTAAATTTAAAAAACGTAAGAAAAATAGATGTTTAAATAACGCCCTCGGGTCGTCATAGTAACAATTATAAGAGAAGTAATTCTTGCGAAAAAAACACCGACTTTAAAACAGATTTCATCTGTCTGCCTATAACAGCTCAAGTGTATGGCAACATTAATTAGTTTACATTAATTATTGCGACACACTTATGTCTCCAAACTTTATACTTTTTTAACTGTTCAATTGTTTGGAAATATAGATCAAATTGCAGCAACTAAAGGGTCACTCTTTAATTTCCAAATTAATATTTTAATTATACTTGCTGTAATGGTTTAACAGTTTGCCCATATACATCCGATTATATCAACTATTTAATTTATAATATAACATTTTTATACTTCTTATTGTACCAAGTAAAGAAGAACACATTACATTAATTTTGGGAACACCCTTTACTTTCTAAATTAAAATTATAAGCATCTTGTTATAGCGGACTTAGCAAAAATGTCCCTTGTAAATTTCAGCTCTCTGTCTATAATGGTTCAAAAGTCCGGCCACATACACCATATTATACCAACTATTGGCACACCCGTTTATTTCCAAATCCAAATTTTATACTAGTTGTTATAGAGGAGTTAGTAATACAGGTACTTTGTGAATTTCAATCGTCTGTCTACAAATGTTTAAAAGTATGGTCTTATACCAAATTAAATGATCTATTGGTGCACCCTTTAATTTATAATTTTAAATATTATTAGCTGTTACTTAACGGCCATAGCAATCTGCATTGCGTTAAACTTACAAGCGCTTGTCTATAACGGTTTTAAAGATAGGCCTATATAAGTAAATCTACAGTAATTATGGGACACCCTTTAGTTTCTAAATTCAAATTATAAACTCTTTTATAACTTAGAAATACAGGTCCCTTTTAAGCTTCAGCGTATTGTCTATAAGGGTTCAAAAGTACGGCCACACACTTAAAATTACATCAACTATTGGAACACCCGTTAACTTCTAAATCCATATTTTATTATAGCCGACTTACCAATACATGTTCGTTGTAAATTCCATGCGTCTGTCTATAACTGTTAAAAAGTATGGCCATATACAATAAATTTAATGAGCTATTGGTGCACCCTTTAATTTATAATTTGTAATATTAATACTTGTTACTATAACGGCCACAACAGTTGACATTCTGTCCAATTTGCATGACGTTTAGCTACATCTAAGCAAAATAGTTATGAAAAAGGAATGTAAGCCCTGACAAGCTCTAAAAGGCCAAGTGCCCTTTTATGCATAAAATTCTTTCCAGTATATTTTATAATTCAGAAAAGAATGAAAAGGCCAATGGAAAACAGATTGATTATTTTAAATCACAGAAATTGTTTTTTTTTAATTTATCGGTTATTTTTTATGCCAATCGAATTACTAAATCATTAATATTGATTATTGAGGGCGAAAGCACGTCTCGATGGCCATTTCGCTAACGCTTACTTAGCTCTTCAGGAAACTTCTTAAAAACATTTTAAATAAACTTAAGATTTGTGTTTAAACAATAAAGATAAAAATCAAAGTTAAAGCAAAAACAACAATAATCAACACTGATTTTATTTTTATTTACCAGCTGTATACGGCTGACTTTTTTTCGGCTCTTTTATACAGTTAAAAGATGATGAAAAATCAAATATTACAAAAAACTGCGATAGTTTATATCTATGTACGGGCACTTGCACCCGGCCGAAGCCCGGCTATGAAGAAATCTTTAGCAAGCGAAGCCGTTTTTATTTTAAGTAGCACAATGTGCATAGATATTATGTCGCTTTGGAAACGACATGATGCGCATGGGGATTATGTCACTTTTAAGTGCGACATAAAGTCAATAGACATGATGTCCTTGGACAATATGACATGCCACCAAAATTGTATACAACTTTACTTCCTTGGATCGAGCCACTTATTCCGGTGGCATTGTGTCGTTTTTTAAATGGACATAGTGTCACTTATGAAAGTGTCATAATGTCCGCACTTAAAACAACAACTGTTTCATTTACTAAATATTTCCTACATATCCGGGCGCAAAAATTTTGTCCTCTAACAACGGCTTCGCATACCAATATCAGTTTATAAAAGCGTTGCATCTTTCTTACACAGAATGCCATAAAATATACTTATCATATCCATGGACGTTCTGACTCTACGTTGATGGATTACTAATCCTTGGACTAGTACTACCAGGTGAAATTTTTTTTTAAACATTTGTTGAATTTATTTATGTTTTATATTACAATGACATTTGTGTAATACTGTTGTACATAACCCTGGAGATAATGTCGACGTCGTTGACGGCGTTTCAACGCCGAAAAAGTTGAAACAGATTGAACTTTTACGTCGTTTCAACGCGTTGAGATTAACTGCTCTCATACAATTTCATACGATTCAACTTTTTTTTTTGACATTTGACGCCGTCAACGACGTCGATATTAACTCCAGGGTAAAATAAAAAAATTACGCCACAATATTGTACTTTTAAATACGTTTTTAAAAATATTGTAAAAAATATTGTAAAAAAGGGAAAAAGGGCTAACCCGGGTTAGCGGCGTTGCCTAGGTTAGTGGATGTGTTTGTTTAATTAATAAAAGAAAATCAGAAGTCATCAATTTAAACCCAAACAGAACCTTCAGAAAAATTTTTGTTGTTAAGTAAACGAGATCGCTGATGTATTTAAAATCGAATAAATGGAAAGCAACAGTTCAAAACTGCTGAAATCTTGATTGGCAAGAAAAAAATAATTCTAGTGTAATGTCGTTGAAGGTAACTGTATATTAGAACACCGAAAATGAGTTACTGATAAAACTGATAAAACAATGACACAACAATCGAAAACAATTGTTGTGTAGCATGAATCAAATAATAAGATTATGCAAAGACTCTCTCTTCCTCTGTTCATGGCGTAATAAAAATAAGTCTTTGTGTAAAAATGCAGTGATGTCAACTTAGTGCAGTCGGCACTGTTTTTAGTGCTTTTTGATGCTAAAGAAAAAGCACTAAAGTGATGCTATTACAAATTCTAACTGGTGCTTTTAGTAAAACAAAGAAAAATCTTTTTTTTTTTTTAATTATTTTTTAATTTGTAAAGAAGTATCTAATTTTAAAAAAAGAATTCTAACGTGCTGTTGCTGTATAACAAGCGAGCGACTCGTCTAAAAAATTTGTATGAAGAGCACTCAATTTTTTAAGTGATTCCTATACAAATTTTCTAGACGAGTCGCTCGCTTGTAATACAGAAACAGCACATTAATATGCATATTTATATTATACAATTATTTTGGAATATTAACGTTTTCGCTTGGATTTGTCATCTGCTATTAATCGGTTAAGCTTTCTTATATAAAAAAACATTTGCGCACGGAAGAATAGTGTTTTTCCCTTAACGTCTTCATTTATTAAATTTGACTCGTCTAAGGGCAAGTTTTTGACTTCGTATTTAAATGTCATTTATATATAAGTTCTATTTCAGTACAAAATTCAGTTTTTCAATGCACACTTAAATGAAACTTACATGACCAATCTTAAAGTCCATTTACATAATACAGTTTTACCATATAGTTATGACATTTTCTGTTGTTGTTTCGCAAAACTAAACAAAAGTAAACAAACATTTTAGCCATTGATAGATTAATATTTTATGTTTTGCACACATTTCTTAATGAAAATATTATTTATAAAGTTAAGTTAATAAATAAGTTTAGATGGTGAATACATAAGTATCGCTGACATTTTTTAATATATTTAAAAAATTTTTCACAAAATTTGCAATTCATTGCTTTTGTTAGCAGCTGTTTTTCATAAACAATGGAGATTTATGTTGATATTTCGTAATGCTGCCATATTTTTATCGTAGTTAAATGAGAACGATCATAAATGACTGAAAAACTGAAACTGTATTTAAATACTACTTAAATTTAAATGCTAATTAACTAAATGCGTATTTAAAAAAAACATTTATGGCCAGTTTTTGACTGAATTTGAATTTTCCCCATTCAAATTTTTTTCATCTAAACGACAAAATATTAACCATTCTTTTCTAAGTTTTTTTTTCTTTTGGGAAATAAAATAACTTAAGCTTGAGTTTTTATTTCTAGTATTTCCACAATTATACACTGCACATTTTATTTTTAAACTTTTTTTAACTTCAATAATATTTAACTTTACTACTTTCAAGCACAATTTACTATGATAAAAAAATAACCGTATTTTAATTTTAGTAATTCTTTTGGAAAAATCGCGTTTTTTTTTCTTAAGTGTTATTTGAAATATATTTTTATAACGTTAAGAGAGAGAATTATACTTTCACGGTTTTAATAAAAAATAACGGGACTGCTGTTTGCGTAATCTTATTATTTGATTCATGGTTGTGTAGTCATTATTGATGGGCTGGTAAAGACGTGAAGATTAGCAGCTTAGATTTTTAGGGCATAAAAACTGTAAACCAAGCCTTAGTTGAGCTTGAGTTAGAGAGGAAAGTAGCAAGACTTACAACAGTGTGTTGCAGTCATGGTTTGGTTTGTTAAAGAGTGCTGCTTCGTAAAACAAGATATCAAAGAGTTCGAGTCTTGCCGCAATAAAGGAAATAGATGATGATTGATGAGCTAGCGAATGCCTGAAAATGCTGTGTTACATTCTGCTGCTGTTTCATATTTTCCTATTTTCTTTTCAAAAGTCCATACAAATTTGTATAAAATTTGTTTTTAATAAAAGTTAAGAATTTAAAATAAAAATGTGAGTTAATTATTTTATTTGTTAATAAACAATTATTAATTTGCAAGCAAAAAGAAAACTCTGCAAAAAATTTATATTTTGATAAAAATTTCAAAAATAATTAGTATTTGCGGTCACTAGTTTGTTCATGCTCTTGCATTCATTTTTGTAAAGCAATAAAAAAATATTTAGAATATCGCTTTGTAGTTTAGTATTAAAGATTAAAGACTTTCCGTAGATCGGATAAACACAATATAACAATGTAATATATAATACCTCATTAATTCTTTAACACAACGTATAAATCTTAAAAAATAAAATCTCTTACATTATAATCGTTGTAAATACGTGTAAGATTTTTTGTAATTAAATTGCGATTCTCACAAGGCACGTTTGCCTTAAAAATATTTCAAGAATTATAAAACACCTTTTCATAAATCTACATGTAAAAATCTAATCGCAATAAATTAAAGCCGACGAAAGTTATACTTATTAATCATTATTTCAATTTTTAGTTGTTGAGTGGGTGGGTCTGTCGTAAAAAAGCTTTTGTTGAAAGGCAACTCATTCCCTTAATTAAATATTTAATCGTTGAAATAACATTAAACAATTTCCTTTAAGTAGCGATTTAATCTTTTGTTAATATCTTACAGCGTAACACCTTTATTTTGAGGGTTTATAACAAAACAATGCTGTAAATTTAGATTTATTAAGAAATATTTTTCTTTGTAAATGAAGTGGCTTAAATAACTACGTGTGCGTGTGTTGGTTTGTTTTTGTTTAAGTTTTTGTTTAGTCATCAGAAAATAATTTCTATTCTCACTGGATTAAAAAGTAATTACCCATTAATTGAGGATTATATTGTCATTAACATTTATATTAAAGCGTTAAATTTGAATAGCGATTAATTACGAGAACATGTGTATTGTTTAATAGTTTTACATGAATTATTATGTTAGTGATGATGAAATATTTATATCCGATTTAATGAAAATTAAAGTGACTGCACAGAAGAAAGTTTTTGCTGCTCTTAATTAACTTAATTATATAATTAACTAAAACATAATAATTCAAATACTTAATAAATGCAATTTTATATTTAATTAAAAAAGAAAAAGAAAATTTTGTAATTAAATAAATAAATGTATCAATTAAAAATTTATGACCACTTCTTTTGGAACACAATTAAGAACACTTTCTTTATATTTTGAAAGTTGAAAATTTATAGTCTGTGCCTTAATGAACATTTTCCAGCCTGAGGCAGCTTTTTAAGGGAGGAAGTTCTTTAAGAATCTCCGTTCATCAGAATCGTTCACTGGAGCTAAGGGAAAGCTTTTAAGGAGCTTTTAACACGGCACATTAATTTTACACGTAATAGCAGTTCTAAAACAACTACAACAATAAGAAAACATGTGTTTTGTTTTTGTAAAATACATTTTTTCGTACAAAATTTAATATCTCATTAACCACCCCATATATCTTAACGATATCTTACAGAGGCAAAGCAGAGGTGTTTCTCAGTAAATAAATGGACGTTCGAACTCCTAGGGTGAAGGAGGCTTGAGGGTAGGGCACCAAAGTTGGGTACCTCGGACATATAATTTTTTGAAAATGTCATAAAAAGTTTATTTTTAGCATAAATGTTTTAAATTTAATTACATCTTGAATATATCTTTCAAAAATGTGCATAATTGTGCGGGTTTTCTCTTTTGGTTTGAGAGAGAATTGGCTTACAATTTACTTTTTGTTAATTTTGGCCGACCTCAACTTAGTAATTTTGGCGTTGTACGCTTATTAATTATATAATTATTACTTTAAGACATTTGCTATATTCTTAATAAAATTTGGAAGTTTAAAGTTTAGTTCTGATAGCGCTTTTCGTTATAAAGTTACAATCTTCTGAATTGAGAAAATTTAAAAAGAGCGTTGTTTAGGGATTTTCCGCAAAAAAGTGGCAGTATTTTTTTTGTTGATGTAATTTAAATTTACTTTAGTACTAGCAAAGTTTTTAAAACCATTTAAAAGACAACTTAGAGCAAATCTTATAATAGAAAAATTAGGTATAAAACTATAACGGATCCCCCTCTAGCCCAAACATACCCGATAGCATGGGTTCACATCCCAGCCCCTATAAAATAAGAGCATTTATTTTTCTGATGTTTATTTTTTCAATTAATATTGGTGTTACCAGGCAATATCAAATCATTGGAGAAGTAAAATCATATCTACAAAATACTGCTTCAGCTTTAAAATTTTAATACACCTTAACACCAGAGAGATTTTTATCTACCACTCATGGTTGCTATATGTGTACCTAGAAGCTTAAAGAAATTATTAAAAGGGATTATTGTCAGAGTGGTATTTTTTTTAAACATACACAGGTTGTCGCAATTCAACAAGGTATACATACTAGAAAGACTTCGATTCTAAACCAAAATCAAAAATCTGTCATACGCAAGCCTCCCTTATTAAATTGATGAAAAGATTGTGCTGGAAATAGAACTGAAAAATGAAATTTATGTATACTTTGAATAAATCAATACCGATGTATTAAATATCAAAGGTAAGTTGCCAACTGCGGATGCAAAAGCTGCAAAATTGTAGTTTCTTATTTCTTCCAATTAAAGCGAAAACGTATTAAAAATTCTGATGAAACAAGTAAGAGCGCTATATTTGGCTATGCCGAATCTTATATACTCTTCACCATCTATGTAAATGTAATTTAGTGAAGTAGCTCCAATAAAAAAAGCAAATATTGGGGTGACAAAGAATTAAAAAATAACAAAAATTGGTACTGCGCATATATTTTAATTTTAATTTTATATAAAAATGACATCGGTTAAGCATTTAAAAAAAAATTTAGTATTTCCTTAAACACCTTTCCAAATGCTTGAAAATGATACCCATATTGATATTTTAAAAAATTTAAAAATTTTAGAGCCTCGTAGCTCGGAAAATATGGGCGAGCAACAATTTTTTTATATTGTTGTTTTTTAATTCCCTGATGCTCCATATATCTTTTTTTTTGAAGTAACTTTATTGTTCCAAATGATTATAAAAAATTAGATTTAGGCGTGGTTATTTGCCTGCTGCCTCGAAGGACAGTGACCGAACATGCTGATTTCCAATGGCACTATTTTCGACGCTATATCTGATCGATCGACATATTTATTTTTCTTTTAAAATCACTAACACGGACGGACAGACGGATATCGTTCAATGGACTTCACTATGCATAAGGAATCAGAATATATATACTTTGTGGGGTCATAAATGGATATTGCAGAAATTACAAACGGAATGACAAACTAAGTTGTACACTTTTTTCACTTTTTGTGGTGAAGGTATAAAAAAGAATATATTTTGATAGTGACTTACACAGATTGTAAAAATGAAACCCTATTATTTTCGACCTAATTTCTATCTGCTTGTCCGTCTGCTAAAGCCCTCTTCCTTGAAATCGTAGTAAGTAGACTCTTGACATTTTCACAAAATATATATTACAATATAGAAATAACTTTTAAGCAATAACAAAAGGCCGTGTATTTGATGAATGTGGCCTTATCTTTAAAATCGTTCTAGGGAGACGGTTAAAATTTCTGTATTTGTTTTATGAATAATTAAGTTTTTTTTTGTACTTTATTTGCAATCTGTTTACTAGAAAACAATAAGCAAATCTACTTACTACACTTAGAATAGTATAACAGTAGCGTTAAATTAAATTAAATTTAACAATTAATTTTTTTTTTTTAAGTTTTTCGTAAATCTTACAAAATATGCATATATAACTCGAGAACTAAAGGGGAGATCAAGAATATGCAGTCTCTTTAATCGTCTTTCTTCAGCACTGTCATCTAAAAGAGTTATCGCAAGAACGTTTTGATGGTCGCTAAGTCATTTTAGATAATTCATGCTATAATTTCATCCTTTATACTTGGAACATCGAGATCATTATGAATTGTAGAATTTCTTATATACCAATGAAAACTTAATATAAGCCGAAGAGTTTTGGACTGATACTTTTGAATGTCGTTAGATGTCGATGTTAGAGTAAGAAGCTGTTCCCCACAATTGGATACCATAAGTCCATACAGGTTTTAATACTGTTTTATACAATAACAATTTGTTATTAATACTTAATTTCGACTTTGGTCCGAGAAGCCAGTACATTTTTCTTGTCTTAATGTTCAGCTGTATTCTTTTTATTTTTAAATATGTTTCCCAAGTTAAGCGCCGATCAATAATAAGTCCTAAATACTTAACTTCATTTGATTAAGGTATTACGACTCCATTAAAGTAAACAATACAATACAATAAGGAATATAACTCTCATGTGTGGGCCGGTGCTTCAAAGTCTATTTTGGAGTTACTCGACCGCGTGTAGGAGAGAGCGAAGAAGCTCATCGGTGACAGTAGGGTATCCAGCTCTATTGACTCACTGGAGCATCGACGCAATGTGGGGTGTGTTTCACTGTTTTATCGTTACTACAACGGAATGTGCTCTTATGAAATCAGGGAACTTGTTCCTGAAAACCGTAATTTCGTACGCGCAACGCGTTCTTCATCAAGAGCGCATTCCTTTGTGGTCGATTGGCCAGTGAATCGCACTACGCATTACAGAGAGAATTCGTTTTTTAGCCGAACAGTTCGTATGTGGAATAAACTCCCCGCAGAGGTCTTTCCTGCCATTTTCAATGTGCAAAGATTCAAATCAAATGTCCACAAGCACTACTCCCTTTATCCCCCTTCCCACAACCTAATTTCCTAGTTCTGGTACAATGCATTGCATAAATAGGGGTAATCCCCTGAGTGCTGGTCCTAATTAAAAAAAAAAAAAAAAAAAAAAAAAACAAAACAGGCGGACAGTGACCATTTTTAAGAGTAAATGTGACGTGGTTAGAATTTTCCGCATTCACTTTAATGTTCCATTTATTAAGCCAATTACTAATTAAGTAAAGCTACTTTTGTATGATTTTAGATGCAACAGCTGCAGATTCATTTACCGCTAGTGATGCTGTATCATTAGCGTAGGTTGCCACTGCAACATCGTTTTTGTTTGCATGTCAGAAGTGAATAGTGTGTACAAAGTTAGACCCAATACGCTTCCATGTGGCACACAAGCCTTAATATCGCCAATTTCAGAAATCTCATCGTTGTGAGTAAACAAGTAAGAATGACTTAAAACAAAATTTGCATTCGTGTTTAATCGATGATTGAAACAAAAGCAAAAACAAATGTACAAAACAAGACGAAATACAGAGAGAACAGTAAAGAAATACGTTGTATTGTGTGTAAATTTCGTCTAACCAAATTAATGTTGATATGAATATTCTCGTATTCTTATTTACAAAGTTAGTTGGTTAAATAGATAATGTTTATAAAATACATAACATAAGGTAGATAGATGCGAAGAATGCTGATGTACGTCGTAGCGGTCCAGAAAGAGCAACATTTCATTCTGCAAGCGTCTAATTTTTCTTGTTTTCTTTGGAAAACGTCCGCATACATTTGAAAAAATAAATTTTCTTTCTAAAAAAGATTTTTAGATATTAAAAATGAACTTAAGCCAAAATAATTTCATTTTATTTGTAAAATCAAAATAAAATGAAGAGTAGCCCTACAGTAACGTGATTTTCACAGGATATTATTATGTTTTTGAACCCCAATAGACTGAGATTATATTTTATGCAGGATTTGTATTATTAAGTCGCTAAGAAAAAAAGAGTATAAAAATTTAAAATTAAAAAGTGTCCTAATAGTAACGTCATTTTTGTAGGTTTTTTTCAATTAACCTTTTTTTCAATTAACCACGTTTAAAGAATTAAATAAAAATAAAGGGTGACCCGCGCATGAAACGAAACCCTTCACGCATCAGTCAAACTCACACTTGGCAGGATTTTTTTTTCCTTATTTCTAACATCTGTTCCTTTTGTGTATCAGTGATGACAGTGATAAAATAAAATGATTATTCACATGTACTAAAAACATTTTATATTTTAAGTCGTAAAAAATATTCACAGTAAAGAAATAAAAAAACCTACATAAAAGTAAATACTTCATAATAATTGTTGCCATTAAATTTTTTTTTATTATTTTTACTTAATAGTATGAATGATGATCGATCCAAAAATAAACGTAAATAAATAATGATGTATTACTTATAATAGATATACAATATAAACGTTTGAGCTGGTTTGTTTGCTTTTCAAAAAACTAACTTAATGAGCAATAGACTCCTCTCCATGGTTGCATTCACAATTTCACTAGAGGTGTACCTTGACATTAAATAAACAAAAACTGTACAATTCTATGGGGTTATATATATTTCTTTTGAAAGTGGAATTAGACCATTCTTAATAAGTTTAATTAAAACAACTTTCATTAATTTTTTCCAAACTACAGATATTTTGCAGTTGTGGAAACAGCATTAAAAAACCAATTATACACTGCCCAAGAATATTATAATGCAGTAAAGGTTTGCGGAAAAAAACAGCTTCATTTTGTAGGAAATGACAAGAGAAGACTTTGTCTTAACTAAATTTCTAGAAGAGGCAATATTAAACAGACAAAAAACAGACATACATATTAAACTACTTAAATTTTATTATAAAATGCAACAAAGAAGTTTTAATAAATTTAAAACTATTTTCAAAATTGTTTGTGTGGTGCTTCATTAAATCACATAGACTTCAGGTATTTTCTATATTTTAGGTACTGTTACCTTGTAAAAGATTTACATAAACAATATTTTGTAGATTCAGAATTTTCAATTTATCATCATGAAATTAAGCCTATTAATTAACTTTTTTCTTATTACAACAACTTAATAAATTTGTGCTAACAGTGTTGTTCTAATATTGAAGACGGTGATTTGGGGTTTTTATTTTAACATTGCGGAAACGTTGTTTAGTTGTAAACAAAACGTTGTAGATTTACAGTACAGTAACATTTAAAAGAAGAGTTGGAAGACGGTCATTTGACGCTATCCTTTTAACATTGTCACTATACCGTAAATTTGTTAAACAGTATATTCAGTTGATGTTTAACAAGTGTAATCTTCAACGTCGGAACAGCGTCGTGCCGATTTTTTTTCTGCCTGGGTATATTCAAGTATATAATCCATTTTTCACTTAGTTAATTTTTTTTATAACTTCTGGTTCAGCTTGACGTATACGTAATCTTCAAGTATTTGTGTGGCACTATTAATTATAACTCATACGTCCTGAGTATGATTCATACGGCTTTGAGAAGACAAGCAATTAAAAGTTCTTCAAAAAAGATATAGAAAATTGTGATGCAATCACATAAAAGCAACATGCACCTACACATGTGCAAATAAATAAATAAA
Source organism: Gymnosoma rotundatum (assembly GCA_916610165.2). Classification (NCBI taxonomy): domain Eukaryota; kingdom Metazoa; phylum Arthropoda; class Insecta; order Diptera; family Tachinidae; genus Gymnosoma; species Gymnosoma rotundatum. The sequence continues at coordinate 64,993,424 of OU744336.1, forward strand.
AGTAAGAGTGCTATATTCGGCTGTGCCAAATCTTTATACCCTTCACCATCTATGTAAATCAAAAAAGCAAATATTAGAGTGACAGGGAATTAAAAAATAAGAAAAAAAAACTTAAGTACAACATATGTATAATTTTACATCAAAATGTTATCGGCTCTTAACGGGTTAAGCAATTTTTAAAATTTTTTAGTATTTCCTTAAAGATCTCATCTCATCTTAAGTGATATCCATATTGGTATTGTAAAAAATTTTAAAATTTCACAGGCCCATAATTCGGAAAATATGGGCAAGCGCAAAATTTTTTTTTAATTCTTTATCGCCGAATATATTTGTTTTTTTGATTGGAGTTACTTCCTTGTTTCAAATAATAGGGAAAAATTAGAGGTAGACGTGGTGTTTTGCCCGCTGCGTCTAAGGACATAGACCGATCTTGTTGATTTTCAATGGCACCTCTTTCGATTTTATGTGTGATCGATTGGCGTATTCAAATTTTTGTTGAAATTGATTTCCATACTAACATGGGCGGATAGACGGGCAGACAGACATCGCTCAATCGAATCGGCTATGCATAAGAAGTCAGAATAAATACACTTTATGGGGTTCAATGGATGTTGTAGAAATTACAAATGGAATGACAAACTTAGTTAAACCCTTTTTCCACTTTTTGTGACGAAGGATATAAAAATAAATCGCATTTCACTTAGTTTAAGGCAGTGCTTAAATTGCTTGCTTAAAAATAGCAACAGCACTAAAATATTTGCTTTGCTTACATGTTTTTCAGCAAATAAAAAAACTAAATGTCTCAGCATTTACAAAATATTGAATTATAAACGAAGCAACAGCAAAAAGCAAAAGCAAAAGCAAAAAAAAAAAAAAGAAACGCATTTGCTTCAGCTGACTGTGTGTTTCTTTTTGCAGCAAAGCAATCAGCAAAGCATTTATTTTGAAAACGTTTGCTGTTGCTTAAGCAAAAATTTGATGTCTGTTTCTTCTTTTGGTGGTGCTTTTTAAGAAAAAAAAAAAAACATTTAATGGTGTAATAAAAACAAAGTTTGTATTTGTATTGTATGTATTTATTGTACGTATTTTCTTAAGTATTGTAAGTAATAATTACGTTTGCAATATTAAAAGGGATGAAAAGCAGCAAGTTACAGAAAGAAACAACAATCCATTCAGCCACGAATTCATAGTAAAGAGTTAAGCAAAAGCAAAAATTTAGAAAACTGATTGTTCAGGCAACGGCAGACGTTTTTAAATTAATTGATTTGCTGATTGCTTTGCCGCAGAAAGAAAGACATAGACAGCTGAAGCAAATGCGTTTCTTTCATTTTTTGCATATGCTTTTTGCTTTTGCTGCACATTTTTCCACAGCAACAGTTGTTAAGGTATTTGTATTTGATTACTACAAAAATAAATATTTTATTTAATTCTCATGAATTCTTTTAAGTGTGAAATTTTTAGTTTTTTTTAGCGAAAAACTTTCTTTAATGGTGATATGGAGTAGTTTTATCTCCTTTATAAGGTCTTAGAAATATTTTGAAACCTCTGTAAAGCGTTAAAAGTACTTTGGATATGTTTTTAACTATTAAAGATTTAATAATAGAGTTGGGATAAAATTACCCCAGCCCCTTGTATTTAAATCGTAAACGAAAAAAATATTGACTGACGTTAGGTGGACTGTTGTCATTCACTGCACATAGTGTAAACTCCCGTGACTTATACATAATTTAATAGACATTGTTTGTTTATTAAAAGAAAGGAACACTTAATTAAAAGTTATTCCTTAGAATAAAAAAATAACAAAGAAAACAAATGTTAAAATATTCAGTGTGAACTTCATATTTTTCCTTTGGTAAAAAAAATAATAAAAAAGCAAAACTATTGTTGTATTTTTATTAATAAACACAAAGAAGACAGAACAAACAAGTATATTTACAGAAACGACTGCTTTTGTTTACAAGATTATTTAACTTAACAAAGGCTTTTCAAATAAAACCGTGTTAATGAATGTGTATATTTCGTGGGGCACACGAGTGTCAATGCAAAGAAGGGTTATATATAAAATTATTCACCATAAAACTTTCTCTGTACTTATTGAATAAACCTTTCTAATAAATTTACTGTAGAATTTATTAACGGAAGACTTTAAGTAAGTGTTTGTATGCTTGTGTTGTTTTTGTTGCTGTTTTAGCAATAATTAACTTCTAAATTAAGCGTAAATATTTATCCAATAAACCTCAACAATATTTAGATATTTAAGCTTAACTGACGCAATAAAGACCTTTAACAAAATATCTGGTGTGGGCTCAACAAATTAATAAATGTCAAAAATTCAAATCAAAAGTTGCCTTTTTTCTAAAGAGTCACGTATTTGCATTTTTTAGATTTAATTTAGTTTGTGGGTTAAAATTTTTATTTTTATTAAGGAGACATTTTTGCGGGATTGAATTTTTAAAAGACTTAAATATTGTAAAGAAAATCTTAAAAGAAAATCGCCAAAAAGTTTTTCAAAATGTAGAGGTTAAAGTACAATTAAATATAAATAATTTTCAAGACATTAATATTTAAGATTTTTTTTTAGTATATTTATAGTATTGAAAATTTGGCCAGCTGACCTTTAGATGCGAGGGAGAGTCAACATGTAAATTCATTTCTAAAAATTAATTCAGTTTCCTGAAAATTTAAAAGTTTTCGAACAAGTAAGAGCGCTGTATTTGGCTATGCCGAATCTTAATTACCCTTCAGCATCTATCTGAATCTAGTTTAGTAAAGTAACTCCAATTAAAAATGCAAATATTAGGCTTTTAATGGATTAAGCACTTTTAAAAAACTTTTAGTATTTCCTTAAAGATCACATCAAAAACTTTTAAGTGATATCATATTGATATTAAAAAAAATTTAAAAATATCAGAGCCCTGTAATTCGCTTGATGTTTTTTCGTATTTTTTTATTTCTCTATCGGCCCATATATTAATTTTTTTGATTAGAGTTACTTTATCGTATGATATAATATGGTATGAAAAAATTAAAGGTAGGAGTGGTGTTTTGCCTGATGCCTCGAAGCACATGAACTGATCATGATGATTCCAATAGCACCTCTTTCGACACTATATCTGAACGATTGACATATTTATTTTTTTTTGCCGTGGCAAACTTGATTTCAACTATAACATGGATGGAAAGACGGACATCGCTCAATCAACTTCGCTATGCATAAGAAGTCAGAATATATATACGGAATCTGAAATGGATATTGTAAAAATTACACACGTAACAATTCCGTCAAATAATAGAAAAACCATCTTCAAAATGGCCAGATCATGAACTCGAATCGGTTACATACATCAAAAATCTTTGACAAAATCCATTATATGCAAAGTAGGGACAAAGAGTGAAACCAATAATAAAAGACAACTGGCGGCGTCTAAAAATATATTAGCGGCAGCTAAAAGCTGACTATAGCTAAAATATTTTCGGAGGCGGCAACAAAATTTGACACAAAATTTAAAATTTCCTTTTGTTACTACAGTCATAGAATGAATAATATATGCTGATACAGTTGTAGTTGTATAAAACTGATATTTCTACACTAAATGATATGAAGGCAAATAAAAAACAGGCTCAACTAGCTGATGAACTCAGCTAAAATTTTTGAAAGCAGTCAGCGGCGGTTGTTAGGCAACTATTAGCAAATCGGCTTCACTCTCTGACTATAGAACATGGTACAATGTTTTTAATAAAAAGAGAGTTGACAATTTTAGATGTTACTTTTTGCTAAATACACTCGTGTGAATGATTGAGTTTTTGTTGTACAGTTTTCAGTAACCACCCTGATTAAATATAGCGGTTGAATGTACATGGATACAACAAATAATCTCGAGCGAAACTACTCAAACTGCGTAGTAATGGAATGAACGTCAAATTAGAATTGTGGGTAAGCTTTTAACTCCTTTGTCAAACCTAAGAGTTCTTCGGATTAAAAACACTAGCACGTTAACTTTAAGACATTATTTATTCGTTATTTCTTAAATTTTTTCTCTATGGCTCTGGCTAGATTCCGCACACACTGCTTTTATGAAGAGTTATATTCTTCACTACTTAAGCATACTTCTACTAATATAAAATCGGAATTACCGGCTCATCTGCCGCGGCTGCACCACAATATTTTTTCTTTTTCAATATTACTTATTCGCCTAAAAACAATTTACAGATCACAATTACACATCGAAATCCACACACATAAATACATTCATGACAACAACATTAGATTTTGTTGTTGCAGTCCTCTTAAAGTATGTGATCTGGCTTTTGAATTTGCAAGCAAAAATGTAACGTCTTTCGTTTGTTTGCTGTTCCCGTTTCCACATACGATCGTAAAAAATAGTAGCGGAGCTTTGTCCTACGGTTACAGCTTCGATGGAGAAACTTTGGTCTCGGCACGTAGCCATATATATCTTATTTTTTAGATATGGTCATAATTTAACAAATTGTTACTTACTTTGCGAAAGCTTTTAGAAAAGTCGCAAAGAGAATAACTGGATGCAGTAAATCGAGCTTGAAGGAAACTAGGCATTCTGTATTTTTTCATGCTAAAGTCAGCAGCAACAAAAATCGAACTAAATTATTACTAAATGTTTCCGAAACATTTTTCTTCAAAACAATTCATTTTTGTTATAAATTTTGTGCTCAAAAACAAAAACTATTAATTGCAAAATCCATCTTATTGTTTCCATTTTGTTTTACTCACTAAAAAGAACAACACAAAACGAAAGCAAAGCAAACGTTTCGTTTTGTTTGTTTTCGTACCCTGGTTGGAATTAGCCATGCACACTTACGTATGGAAAACGTAATTTTTCTATGGTAAATTTTTTATTGCAATAAAGAAGAACTGCGATGGACATAAATTTTATTTCAATTTAAAATCGACTTTGAACAACGATTGCTGTTTTATAATTTTATGTATTTTAAAGGCTTTAATTTTTTTTATAAAGTTAAAAAAGTTCTCTTAGAGAACATTTATATTTCTTGTTTGTGAGATTAAATTAATAAAATTATTTTGTATGAAATTTTTATGTTTACCTAATCTGTTTAAGTAAGTTAAAAATTTAGGATTAAAAAAAAAACAAAACAAAGAGGAAAGGAAAAATTAAATTAAAAACAAAAGCGTCTTATTTTCAATTGAACATTAAGAGCCAAAAGAAAAAACTGTAGATGAAAAGGTTTTACAAATATAAATTTACGAGCAAGTTCTTTTTAACTTAGAAATAGAAAATACAAAAAAAAAAATAACTTTGGTTTAAGAAAGTACTTAGGGGAATAAATATGAAACAAATACAAAACTGCAGAAAAATTAAAAAATGAAGGAAGAAACCAAAAACAACAAAAAAAAGGTTTGGTTGAATAAAATTAAATGTAAAAGTTTGTTGGTGCTGTGTATTTTGTAACTTTTTATATTTTACAACAAAAAATTAAAACATCTAAAAAAGCAGAAAACTTATTGACTTTTCTAAATAAGATTAATGATCGAAAGTTGGAGCTAGAAATAGAACGTATCAATGTATAATACAGTTTAACCAGATGTTTGTGGCATTTTTGTTGTTTCGCAAAACAGAAATAAACAAACATTTTAGCCATTTATAGAACAATATTTTATGTTTTGAAAACATTTCTTAATTAGAATATCAATTAAAAAGTTAAATAAACTAAGTTTGGGTTAATGTATTTCAATCAGAATTTGAACCGTGGATATTATAAATGATTGAAAAAAAATAAAAATTAAAATAAACGCAAGGCACATCATATTAACATTAATGCTTAACTCATAACAGTCAATATGATACTGGAACAGCATCATTGATATTGTGAGCAAACAAGTATGAATAATTAAAAATAAAAATTGCATTTCATGGCCATAACAAAGGTTTCTCCGAAACAAAAACAAATGTCGAATTACAGAGAAAGCGACAAAGAAATGCTTTAGGTTGTGTGTGTACTTCGTCTTAGTAAATTAATATAAAGATTAATTGGTTAAATAGATGATGTTTACAAGATGTACAACATAAGATAGATATATGCAAAAAGTATTGATGAAGGATGTGGCGGGTCAGAAAATGCTGCATTTCATTCTGCAGCACCGTCCGTATACATTTGTAAATAATTGTTCTTTCTAAAACCTTTTTAGAAATTAAATTAAAAAAGGAACCTAAGGTCGAGGACACGCAATGAGAGACATAGCGGCTAAGCGGTAAGCGGCAAAAAATTATAACATAGGGAATACTACTGAAGCAGCCACGCAATGAGCGGCATTTCTGAGTGCGTAAGCAGTATGTCTGAGCGGCGGCGCTCAGTAATAGAACTTGTTCTAATTTTAAGTTAATTTCTGAGCGGCAAAGTATAAACATGGCAAAAGTGAATGCGTTATTAATATCCTCCTCTTCAATTTTTGCGAAAAAAAAATCGTTCAACATGGCCCGATAACTATCGCCATTGACTGTAATGACCGCTTCTCATTTTCGAAGAAAAATGGCCCAATTATGCCTCTAGACCAAAATCCACCAAACAGTGACTTGTTTTGGGTGCACCGGCTTTTCAATGTTTTTCAAGGTTTTCTGTGACCCAAATACGACAATTTTACTTGTTTACATACCTGCCAAGAACAAAATGAGCTTAATCTGAAAAGAAGATTTTTTTTGGCAAATTCGACATCTTAATGTCGCAATATTTCCTAGCGTTTTTTAAGAGGAAGGATTAAAATTAATTATCTGTCAAATCAGACATGAGCTAAGTGTTACCATTCACGAATTAAGCACTAGTTTAAAAAAAACGTTGGATTGCGGACCTCTTATATTAGTTTTAGGTTAATTCCTGTTAACAGTTTAACAGTTAACATTGAACTCATTTTTTTATTTAAAATCACCTCATACAATCTCATTTAAAAAAACCGGAAGTAGGCAAAAAATCATGGATGTTTTCATTACTTCTCTGAAACTTAATTTTTAAAATTAATTTTTTCTAAGTTCGTTTATTCTAGTTAAACTATAAATTTTGAACTCATGATAAACTCATATAAATTCATGAAAATTGTGTTTTTAAAAACTAAATCAGATAAAATAAGATGTCTTAACTTTTCTAATAAAAAGTTGAAATAGTTAATTTCATTTTATTTAAACGATTCAATATTAATGGAAACTTATTAAGTTTATAATATTTACGAGTTGCTTGCATTTATTTTAAGAAAATTTGAAAAAAAAATTTATAAAAAAACGTATCCTTATCATGGAATTTTCATTGGTTTTAAGCATTTATTTAAATGCTAAGCCATTTCGACAATGGGAACCCTGTGATAAGCTAATGTTAAAATTACGCGTTTTTCCCCTAAATTAAACCAAATCATTTTAAATAGAACCCATGAATTATCTAGTTCTTTTGCATGTCTTTTTTTACTGGGATATTTTAGACTTTTTCATTACCATTGAAATTTTATTGGCATTGTTTGTAATAATGACAATGAAAAAAATTTGCTTACCATTTAACGCTAATGATTTTATTTTAATTATAATTGTGTTTACTATGTGTAATGTAATTTACAGGAAACTGATTAATTATTACTTATTACAATCGAAAAAACGGTAATATTTTTTATTTGTATTTGAAAATTTTAGTAATTTATCAATTTTAAGTTAAAGTGTGGGAGCTAAAGTCACCCTACAAACCAGCTATTATTAATTAGGCAAAAACCAAACTTTGTTCCTATAGTATCTCATTTTTTGTGGGACTGTTAAAATAAATTTATTTCAAAAAAAATTTTGGGTTAAAAATTACAGTTAAAAATAATGCTCTACTGTATCTTAAGATGTTTATTTAGTGAACAAAGACAAAGAATGACGTTTATATATGTTAATCCTTTGAAAATTTTGAATAATTAGTCAATGATAATGATTTTGTTTCTTAACTTATGAAATTAAATCTTTTCATTAAAAAGCATTACTATTAATGGAAACAATGGTAATGCTTAAAAATCATTAGTATTATTTATTTTTCAATGATTAAGAAATTTTCAATTAGTTAGTCTATTTAGTTAATAGCTCCCATGTAATAAATAAAAATTATTCACCAAAGTAATTATAATTTAAAGCTTACATTTTTAAAGTCATTCGGACATCATAAAAAATACTGAATTTGAAGATGGCGACCAAAAAGGTGGTAACTGCCGAAAATGTTTATCGATCAAAAATTATTCTTTATTTCAGAGAATAAGAGAAAAACTTCTGCAGTTTTAAATTTAGTTTTTTATTTTTATCTTTGTAAAATATTGACAGGAATATTTCTTCATGTAGAACGTAATTTTTGAATTTGCAATTCAGGCAGAATTTCATACTGACACTTACGGTTGAACTGTCGATAGCTTCAACTTTAAATTATTTCCCTCGAGTTAGCTAATGGAACAGGCTTCAGAAATATATTTTCAAACGATAAAAATCTAAAATATCATACATTAGCAATAAGGTTTATCAGTCATTGTAAATTTTAAAAGCCCTCTCAGCTTAAACTTCACAGCGATTTACTTTTTTTAGTGTTTTCTGTTGGACTTTTAATTAAATAAAATTTTTAATACATGAGAGAAAAAATTTAACCAACACACAAATATAAAATGAAAAGTTTACTTATTTAAGCAGTAGAAAATCAAAAAGGAAAATTAACATCCAAATATGCGAGGGTAAGTTAATATGTTCCTTAGTAAATAAAAATAAATACTTAGAATGATAGACCAAGTAGTTGTTTGAAAAATATATATTCCAATGATGCCTGGAAAATTTTTGGAAAAAAAATTACGTATTCAGATTTTTTTTAAGAGTCGCTTGATCGTGAAATTTTTATATATTTTTTATTTCGAATATCAATCATTAAACTCTTGCACTTGAAAGTCCTTAGGAGTCTTCATTTTCAAGTAGAAGCGTTTAAATCAGGGAAATGATTTAAATTGATGGAAAAAAGTTGAATAATCGCTGGATACAGTTTTTTAAGACTAAAAAAATATAATAAAAAATTATATTAACTAAAAATTTCAATTTTTAAAATTCATTAATCATATTTAAATTTATAAATTTAAAAGAAAAATTAATTAATTCGGTTTAAGTTAATTTTTTATTTTAATTCCTAAATTTTGTTGTTATTAAACAAATGTTATTTACAAGTTTTTGGTACGTTTTCTAAAGAAAACAGGAATAATTAGAAATCAGCTGCATTTTAATCTTGTAGGTACCGTGAAATAACTCCCAATGAAACAAGTTCCAACAAAAATGAAATAACTCCCAAATTAAAAAATCAAAATAACTCCCAGCGCCAAAAACTTAACCGTAATGCAAAATTAAAATATAAAAAAAAAATAACTCCCAAATGAATTAAGCCCCAACAAAAATGAAATAACTCAGAAATAAATAATATTTGGACCCGGGCACTGTTTAACTGTTTTAACCTCTATGGTAAAACAGGTACCTACCGATGAAAGTGGTCCTTAACTTTAATATCATACCATATATCATAGATATATGACAAAAGACAATATTTTGTTAGCGAAGCAGCTTTTCCGTATACCATAGAGAGATCATTGAGTCATCCCGACCTGTGCTCTTAGATTAATTAAAGTTGAATATTTTCTATACCATACCTGAAAGTTGAAGGAGGAAAATATTTAGTAAGCAAAGCCGGTGTTCGATATACCATAGATGAGAAAATCTATCAGCTATATAGAAAAAGTTTTAAGCGAAACCAATCAATATACCATGGAGGAGAAATAAAAAAATATAAAATAAAAATAAAAAATAAAACAACTCTAAAAAAGTCCAAGATTATATTGATTTAAATAAAAAATTCCCAAAAAAAATTGAAATAACTCCCAATTACCAAAATAAATGAAATAACTGCCAACAGAATCCAGTTATAAGTTATTTCATTTGGAAGTTATTTTATAATGAAATAATAATGAAGAATTATGAAATAACCTCAAAAAAATTAAGAGTTATTCCATTATGAACTAACTTCCAATTTGTAAGGGGTTTTTTGATTTTTTTGTTGGGAGCTATTTAATTTTTTTTTTGAGAGTTATTTCACGGTGCGCATTTTGTAAACAACAGCTGTTTAACTAGCTAATTCAACAATTAGGACAACAATCAATATAAAAAAATCAAGCCCAAAGGGTTTGTGTTTTTAAAAAGACTTATTGAATTTCCCTCGATAAAGTTTTCCTGTAGGGTAGCCTCTACAGGGAATAGATTTCATAAGGGGAATATAAATCAAATAACAGAAAAAACAATAAAATAAGAATATTTATAAAAAAACTCCCCTAAGATTTTAGTAAAACTGATGAGTTATGAACGCCAATAATACAAGATTTCTTTATTGACAGTGGCTTCTGGTCGTTTTTACAAACCATTTTTTTTCACACAAACTTCTTAAAGGTCAAATTTATTTATAAATATAATTAAAGCAAATAAAAACTGGGTTATAATTTTTCATTTGTGTAAACATTTGATTTAAAAATAATTCATTATCATGTAAAATTTTAATGAATAAATAATTTGAAGCATCCACTATTCGATTAACTCTTAATTAAAAAGATGTTGAACTTTTAATTTTTATTTAACCCCACAATGTATTAGTGCTTTCCTAGATTCTAATGAAATAATTTATATTCATGTTAATTTAGTAATTTATTAAATCCGTTTCAATATTTTTTAATTTTCTTAGTTAAACATAAAAAAGAATAAATAAAACAAGTTTTTTATCTAAAATGTTTCAAAATGAATGTAGTAAAAAGAAAACTGAGATAAAAATATTTTATTACTTCTGTTTCTTTTTTTCTGCACTTAATAAATTTCATTCATGAAATTTTGACATTAAATAGTTGTGGTTTTTGTTGCTTTAAGTAGCAAATAAGATGCTTAAGATTTTGTTTAAAAATGAGACAATGTTTATGAACACAATATAATTCTTGCAAAACAAAATCGAAGTCGGATTTTACTACTTCAGAACAGATTTTATTTTGTTTATAATGGTTCAAAAAATTAGTCGTATCCATCAAATCATATCAACTAACGGGGAACCCTTTAATTTTTCAATCCAAATTTTATCCTTATTGTTATGGCAGAGATAGCAATTCGAGTTCTTTGTAAATTTCAACCGTCTGTCTAAAGCTGTTCAAGATTTTGACTATAAACGTTAAATAACATCAATTGTGTAACACCCTTTAGTTTATAATTTCAAGAATTTATACTTCTTATTCTGTATAACGGTGCAAAAGACGGGCCCATATAGGTCAAATTACACCAATTATGGGAATACCCTTTAATTTTTAAATTAAAACTGCACTTTTCTTAAAACTGTACATTTCTTGTTAATTTTAGCTGACTAATGAAAAGTATGGTCATAGACATCAATTTATATAAACTATTGAAGCACCCTTTAAGTTATAATTTTAAATATTTTACTTGTTGTTATTATGGGCATAGTTTCCTGAATGTCGGCATTTTTTAAAATCAATCCGGATTGGAATCTCTAACTTAATGGTGAAAGGGCAATCCAACCGGCATGCGGCAACATATCACCTATTTCAAAAAAATTTGTTTTTTAATAAAAATATTAATACAAAAGTTTTAATTCGTTGAATTTAATTTAACTTGGCAATGCCAAAACAAAATTGATTTCGCAAAACAAAATATTTCAATCGATCAGATATATTGTCGATAGAGGTGCTCTTGGAAATCAGCATGATAGGTCCATGTCCTTCGAGGTAGCAGGCAAAACATCAATACAGATATCATTTTAAAGCTTTGGAAAAGATCTTAAAGGAAATACTAAAACTTTATAAAAATTATTAACCCATTAAGAGCCGATGTCATTTTTATGCAAAATTATATACAGTACTGTTCGAAACCTAAGCAACTTTTCCCCAGTAAATACTCATGGTCGTATATGTTCTCTTTAAATAGATTATTAAAAAATTTCCTTTTTATTTATTTTTATACATATAGTCTACATACTAATAATAACAACAAAAAATACATTTTATGTCTTTGGAAGAAAATATAAAACAAAAACAAAATTAACTTAAAAATTCGCTGTTCGAAACCTAAGCAACTTTTACATTGTTGCATTTGTTGCAAAATATTAACTAAAACAACAACAAAAATTTTAAACAAAAATTTCAGTCCCGTTATGATTAATATTGAAAAAAGTAATTTTGGTTGATTTTATGCATTTAAGTAGTACCAATTCTTTAGAAGTGCAACCATGACGCGAACAGCTTTTGAACTAAAGATTATTGAACTTTTTAATAACGGTAAACCCCAAATTGCTGTAGCAAACCAATTAAATATTAATAAATCAATAGTTTCCCGACTTATAAAAAAGTATAAAGCTACTAGGAAAGTAGAGAAGGCCAATAGCGGTGGGCGACCTCGAAAAACTTCTGAGCGAACAGACCAGAAAATTTTCCGTCTAGTTAAAAAAAGCCATTTATTTCGTCGAAAGGCATAGTGAATGAGCTTGAACTTCAGATTAGTTCTTCCACAGTAAGAAAACGTTTATTGGAACAAAACTTAAGGAGCTTCATGCCATCTAAAAAGCCTGTGCTGACTAAGAAGCATCTAAAAAAGAGGTTTGTTTGATTGATTGCAACGTAGTCTCTGATTTTCTCAGCTTTCCGGTAGTTTTAGGTTGGATTTTGCTAGAGCACATATGGATTGGACTATATCCAAATGGAGAACTGTTTTGTTTAGTGATGAATCTAAATTTAACTTACTAAACTCAGATGGAGTTTGCCACGTGAGAATACCAAAAGGAAAGCGGCTACATCCCCGGTACTCAAAAGCCACAATAAAGCATGGGGGGGAAATGTGATGGCTTGGACTTGTTTTTCGGCAAGTGGTGTTGGTCCCTTTGTAGAAATTCAAACAAAAATGGACCCTTTTGTTTACAGAGACATTTTAGCAACTCACATGCTTAACTATGCTAAAGCCTGGTACTCTGTTCAAATTTGTGAAAATAGTTGAGAAACATTGAATATTTCATGTGGAATATTTGACATTTAAAGTGTGGTATCACTGTTTTAACAATGTATGTAAAAGACATACGATCAGCTGTTGTATGAAAAATTCCGCATGAAATAATGCCTACTTGCTTTATTTCACAGCTTGGATAGAATGTTGCCAGAAACATTTCATATGTTTATCCACAGTAAAAACAGAGTACTACTTCTGCAACATTTTTTCATGACTTTTTCATACAAATTTTTTATGTATGTGATTTGACAGCATTCCGCATGAAAAACTGAACAGAGTACCAGGCTTAAGTGGGAAATGCCACTTCGATGGGTGTTTCAACATGACAATGACCCAAAACACTCATCGAACTTAGTCAAGGATTGGTTATTAGCTAATGGGGTTCAAGTTTTGGATTGGTCACCTCAATCGCCAGACTTGAATCCCACAGAAAACCTCTTTGAAATTTTAAAACGGAGAGTTGGAACTCGACGCTTTAAAAATAAACACGAGTTGATGAACTGTCTAAAATCGGAGTGGGAGGCTATAACAACATCTATTCTATCGAATCTTATTGAATCTATGCCCAAAAGATTCGCTGAGGTCGTAAGAAACAAATGATATCATAGCAAATATTAAAAGTTGCTTAGGTTTTGAACAGCCAATTTTTAAGTTAATTTTGTTTTTACTTTATCATAACTTCCAAAGAAATGCATTTTAATTTCTGTTGTTATTTTTAGATTATAGACACATTGTGTAGTAGTAAATAAAAGAAATATTTTCTATAAATTTATTTAAAGAAAAGATATGAGTCTATTATTACTTAGTGGAAAAAAGTTGCTTAGGTTTCGAACAGTACTGTATATGCAAGAAATTTTTTTTCTCTGTCACCCCAATATTTGTTTTCTTGATTGGAGTTACTTCATTTAACTAGATTAACATAGGTGATGAAGGGTATATAAGATTCGGCATAGCTGAATATAGCACTCTTACTTGTTTATTTTCCCTTTTAAAATTTTAGCGATTAAATTTATTTATTTCTGCGTTAAAAAAAACTATAAATGTTTTGTATTTTTAACACAAACCTCTACATCAATCAGCCGCTTTCATTTGCCTATGTAAAATAAATTCAAGCGGCAAAAAGAACAGCTGATTGTCGCCGCACCTGCATGCCACTTACATTGGCCTTTCACTATAAGAGTACATACTTCCATAAATGGTCACTATAAAAGTGCTTAATGATATTGATATTCAATATTTTATTTATCATTAAGAAATTTAACAAATATTATACTACGCAGGTTTTTTTTAATTGACAAAATTATGTGTAAAGTTCTTTAACAAAACATGCTTCTTAACCAAACACTATTGAAAAATAATAAGATAAATCTTTTTAAATCGGTAAAAAAAAAAATACTCAGCAATTTTAAACGGAAGTAAGTTGCGAATAAATTATTAAGCTTTTGACACTTTAACAAAATAAGAACATAAGCGAGTTAAATATTGGAATGTTATCAAAGTTATACTGTTACATTATCCTCTTTTCTTTTTGTTATAAACACTTACTGTCACAATAAATTTTTGTAAAGTAAACTTTTGTATGATATTGTACGTGAAAGCTTGTACAAATTAGTTAAAGTTGTTATCCCTTTTTATACACGATGATTTAGAAAAATAAAAAATCATATAAAGGTTAAATGTTGACAACATTAAAACCCAGTGGTAGGTTAAGGAGATGAAATAAGCCACATTTGTTAAAAGTTATAAAAACGGTACTAAACCGTTTCAGTTTTTAAAGTAAATAAAATAAAAACTAAATTAAATGTTTATAAAACCATCACGTTTAAATATTAAAATGAAGGGGAAGGATAATAAAAAAAAAAAAACCAAACAGATAATACTTTTAAAGATAAATTGGTTTTTTAAGGGGATTATTTTCAATTTAGTCAAAGTGTTGTGCTTAAATTTGTACAATTTCTTAAGCTGCTTGAATTATTTCTCTTGAAAAACTTGACAATTAGCACGATTAAAAAAAAAAATGTTTTTTTTACTTCAAATATGCAACGTGGTCTGCTGGCTGGTTAGACTGCATTCAAACAAGGAAATTTTACTTTGACAAAGTTTTGTTAATTTTCTTTTAAACTTTGTTTGGTGTTCAGACACGAAAATTTTTCTTTTACAAATTTTTGTTTTCTTTTCTTTGATCTTTCCTTATTTTTAGAAGTTTTGTATGTGGTGCTTATATGTATATGTAAATATATATAACTGTGTATAAGTAACGAAAGTAAACCAAAGCAACTTTGCGAGTACATCAAAGTCTGTACTGATCTTCATGCTTTCTCCCTCTCTCTCACATAAAATCAAAATTTTACAAAGTAAAATTTCCCAGTGTGATAGGGGTATTACAATTATACACGAAATATTTAAAGCTTATGAAATATTGTAAAAAGTCCATATAAATAAAATACAGAAAAATAAATAAGAAAGAATGTTGCTGAAGCAGTACTCTACGTATTTGTGAAACAGTCACGATATGTTTCCTCCAGCATGTTTACCAACAAAAAAATGTTCTTGCAACATTTTTTTTTCAACTACGAAATAACATAAACAGCAGTGAAAATGTCTTGTGGCCAAATAAGATTGGCAGCTGAAGTTGCAGCATATTTAATTAAAAAGAAAAAGCTAGTTAAAAAAAAAAAGAAACAAAAAGATGTGTTTGAAGTGAGAAATTGGGTGCTTCTGCAAGTAGTCTTTAAAAGTTTGCAACTTCTGGAAGTCGACTTCTACTACGTGTTTACACGCAAGTACTTATGGAAGTTAATTGTGCAAGTAACTTCCGGAAGAAAACTTGCTAGTGGACACACGGCTTAACAAAAATAAAAAATAATAACCTCAAAGCAAAGAATTAACAATTATAATTCAGTCTTACATTATAT
Source organism: Gymnosoma rotundatum (assembly GCA_916610165.2). Classification (NCBI taxonomy): domain Eukaryota; kingdom Metazoa; phylum Arthropoda; class Insecta; order Diptera; family Tachinidae; genus Gymnosoma; species Gymnosoma rotundatum. Next base: position 65,009,397 of record OU744336.1, read on the forward strand.
TAGATATATATTATTGCAATATCAAAAAGTGTGTACATATGTAGCTATTTTTGTTGCCACATTTATTAACATTTTGATTTATAAAATCTATTAACTCTTTTGATTTAGTTGTACGCAAAAGTTTAATAGCCTGTTTATAGAACACGTCAAAGGCGAAACGAAACCGGATGACATATGGACGAATACGTAATAATAAGCGTCCGTGTAGCACTTTTCCGTTTTTTTTTTTGTTTAACTTACGTTGTGTTTCGTATAAATAAATGTTGTGTCAAATCGTAGTATTGTCAATGTATTAATTGTTAATTTGTTTTTGCCTTAAAGAAACAGCTGAGTTAAATAAACAAAACAAAATTATCAAACAATGAAGTAAAAATTTTTATCTCCAAAACAAAAATTTGTGAAAAAAAAAGTTTAAACAATAGTTATAAAAATAAACAATAATTTAAATGTATTATACATACTAAGAAATGTTTTAATAAGTGAAAGTGTTATGATAGGCAGTTGCCCAACAGTGTTAACTCCTGACGAATGTTTTTTTTCTTCGCTCAGTTTTGACGTGTCTGACTCTACAATGCGCGATACATAAACCAGAAACAATTGCCATTTGTTACGTTTTTTACAAAAGCAAAATGACATTTGCGTTTTAAAAACCAAAAATGGGAAACGGTAACGTTTTTGTGCGTCTAATCGGCAAATTGTGTTCTGTAAACTGGCTGTAAGAAAATTTCGACAACTTTCAATAAAATTTACTATAATTATAATTTCATTCTTTATTAGGTCGAAGGACATTATACTCCTTTCTTGTGAGCGTAGATTAATTAAAATTCTAATAGACCTTTTACAAAATGCAATGATAATTGATAAAGAAAGAAGATATGATATCAATTTATGTAGATTTTCTTCTTTATTTTTTTATAAAGAAGGACTATATCGGCAAATAAATAAAGGCTTATCGCAGGCAACAGAAGTCATTGTACAACATGCCGTTGTCACTGATATTTGATAACTCTAAAACTCTTGGAAGGTCTGATTAACTATCTTATGATACAAGAGATTGTTTTAAATTGAAAACGGATTTTTTTTGGTTACAAATTGTCATGGTGTAAAAAATATTAATACTAATCAGCATTAGGAAACGAATTCAACTTATTATAGGTTATAACATATTTTTATTTTTTTCCTTTGGAAAATATTAATTTAAATAATTAAAAAATATACTTAACAAAAAAAGTTATTTTTCAAAATTAGAGAAATTCTTTTTTAACTGGACAAATTGTAGTTTAACTGGTAACTGGTTAATCGAACCAAAACTCGCCAGTATTAAATATGTAGTACTTATTTGATGGCACAAATCCATACGCAAAACTACGCTTTTTTTTTACAGAAAAACTTAATAATAGTGGTAATAAATATATGATGAAGGGTATGTTAGATTCTACTCTTACTTGTTTTTTAATTTATTTCGCACTAACTGTTGTGTGTGGGCTTTCGAGAGCATGCTGTACAGAATATCATGCATTAGAGAAGAATTTGATGGTATAAATTATATTAAGGGTTAAACTGGGCGATTTTTTATTATTGGATTAGCTTGTTGGGTCAGTTCAAGGCTGCATAATTTTGTTACTCATACAAATTCAACAAAAAACATGCTGAAATTGTTTTTCAATAAAATAAACTCAACAGTTATGTAAAACTCTAATGAAGATGATGTGGTTATCTTCGATCTGTTTTGAAATGATTGATTTACTAGCAAACTGTCAACTAGTGGTCCAACGCAGGAACCATAACTTCGCATTAAATCAAGGTGGGTTCATTTACTGCCGGCTAGTAGTCGTCATTCATGAGATTAAGTATTCGACACATGCTTATTCTATATAGTTCTCTTGTGGGATTTCCTAAGGTGCTGCCTCTCTCAGAAACTACAATGCGGTATTCTGCGTCATCCTCCTTTTAACTACACAGTTCGCTTAACCCGTCCTGACTTATTTGAAATCTGTGCAGGTATTTTGCAAAATTTTCATGTCCAGTGAACATTTGAAAAATATAGACATTTACCTTTCCCACGCTTCCTATTAAGCCATATGTTTGGGATAGATTGATACGTCCATCTGCCCTTTTTATCACTATCCTAGCTACCTTACCATCTTTGAATTGTTCTCATTTTGGCTTCTTTTTAATATTTAGTATCTCCTCACAAAATTCTGGTACGGAATTTTTTTTAAATTTTAAACCGGCTTTTCCTTAATACTTATGTGTATAGATGGTTACCTAAAATCAAAGCCGCTGCTTTTGATATTGTTCAGTAAGCTGATATTGTACGTATGATACATGTTCTGAGAAGCTTTTATAATAGTCTGCGCAACTTTTTATTATATTAGACTGGCTGATGGTCTCATACATTAAATTCGACAGAAATTGGTTTATAGGCGTAATATTGAACCCTGGGGTTACAATTGGCGACCAACGTAGAGGCTAGTGCATAACGCCTATAGAGCCGTGGTTTAGAATTTTGCGTTTTTTTTATATGAATGACCAGTGGTATACGCTCATACAACCTCAGATTTTTTAAGTTGTTTTACATACGGTCACGAAATCCGTGAATTTTATTGTAGGTTTTTCATCTTTAATCCTGGACGAAGTATTTTCAACTTTAAGAAGAAGTAAACGCATAGCGAAAGACAAAATGGTTACGATATCACCAGAGCAATTCGAAAAGTTGTTGAGTATTTTTAATAGGCCAAGCGAAAGTTGTGGTTCTTTCAGCAGCTGCAGTGCACGGTATGATGAAGAACGTAGCTCCACAAGGGTAAAAGAATTCATTTCAGTAATTAAAACTTTAAAGGTAGTCGGGAAAATACCAGATGCGGATGCGGTAAGTGGTATGCCGATGTTACTGGAAGGCGATGCTTCAGAATGTTTGCAGGGTGTTAAATCAAGTATCACAAAGTTCGACGATGTGGTGCGTTTGCTTCTTTCTTACCTCCAAGGCCAGCATGGCGAATTTATTCTGAAATATATGACTGCAAACAACAGAAAAGCGAGCCTACGGACTCATTTATTCGCAATAAATGGGAACCCTTGATTTCTCATCCATTCTCATTCTTTGTTTGCAGTGAAAATATTAATAAGAAAACTTGAAAATAACTTGTACTGAATTATACAAATAAATTACACAAAATTTTAAAAATAAAGTAAGACTGTGGTACAATTGGCGATTTTAAATTGGATTTTAAGGGAGAAGAGGAAAAAATATTAGAAAACTTACAACGCTAACAAACGAGTCAGTGTTGCCAGATTAGGGAGTTTTCATAAAAGTGGGGATTTTGAAAGTAAAAATTCTGTTTGGATATTTCTCTGTAGAAATTTAAGTCCTTAAGGAATTTTTCATGGATTTCGTTCTTACTTAATTTTCAATAAAACTGGTTAAAATTCCTACGTTTTAATTATTAAATTTATTTTAATCTTTTAGTAAGACAACAATATCATTAGTGAAGACAAAAACGTGTAAAGGATATGCCCTGCAAGCATAACTGAAGCAATAAATTTTTATTCATGTTATTTGCCTTGATTCAATAGGTTTAGATTATTGTTAAAAGAAAGCAATAAAAGTGAAAAAGATATGTTTTTAAAAAGTCATTGTAAAGAGTTTAATCAAAGCTTTTTTTTTAAAGTGAGCAACATCACTATCCAGAAAATGAGAGAACTTTAGAAAAAATTAAGGCTGCAAGCAATAAGTTTGAACCCGGCCAAACCACGTCATGGAAATTGTAGTCTTTTAACTATCAAGCAGTCTTACATCTTACATATTTGTCAGGTTTCAAGAATTTCTATTATAAAAACAGGCAGGGACTTTGCCAAAGCCATACGCAGTTAATACGCAACGACACTACTTTGTAAGTGAGTAAAAGGGCAAAGAAATTAAGGACACAAAAACTGGGTATTTAAAACAGCTTAAATTTCAAAAAGGAAAATACAGTAATTTCATCGGCGTTCAGTTTAGCAGACACCTATAAATAAAGTGGATTGGAGCGAATTAGGTTCTTATATTGGTTGTATACTTCAATTCTAAAACGATGATGGGATATAACAACATGTTGGCAGTCTGCCTCAAAGAAAATGCTTGTGTAGAAAGCTTTTTTTTTACAAAATGAGAATTACAAAAAAACAGTATTATTTTATATTTTGGGATAAAGTAAACTCTCCTCTGGAGGGGATTCGAGTTATAACAAATCAGGGAGCCCTGGGTCTTATATGTAATTAAAGGGGTTATAATTTAAGAATGACTTAATTTAAAAATAACTTAAAAGATATTGTCAGTTCCCTGGTATCAGTAAATCATATAAGCAATACTAAGTAGCATTTATTCCCTGGGAATGTGATATCATGTTGATCCTTGCCGTTTTAACAAAATCTTGATGCAACAATACAGCTACTTCCTTCGAAAGCGATAGTGTAATGGTTGTGTCTTAATTTGGAAAACTGGCATTTTGTCTTCCACTTTCTATTACATAGAAACAAATGTCACTAAAAGTGCAAAGAAGTCTAAATAATATTTAATCCCTCGGCAAAAAAAGAGCATGGCCTACCAAAGATCCTTATTTTAGATGGAAACATACACCATATTAAACTTATTAGGGAATATTTTTTTAATTTCGCACGGTTTGTGTCATCATAAATATATGCCCGGCCTGAGCAGTAAACAACTAGTTTTTAACTGCCTTTCAGTCATTGAAGAACTTCCACTCTGTAATTTTTAATTGAATTGAATTCAAAAAGGACACTTGAAAATGAAAAAATTTGTAATAAACTACAACAACTACAACAAATTAAATAATTAAACCATCTTGTAATGCGCTTCTAAAACTTTCTTGCTTTTTTGCTTTAATGAAAAAATTCTGAAGAAAAAACTAAAAAATAAGTTAAAGCCAATAAAAAGTTGTAATAAAAGAAACTTCAGACGTGTTAAAAATATTTTCACAAACACTCTTTATACAGTAGGGATGCCAGCTATACTTGGTTATGACGAATTTGATGTTGCCTTTACCTTTGCTTAAAATAACTAAATTTTCGATGGAATTATTTATTTATTTATTTTATTTATTTATTTATTCAATTAATTATATTTCCTGCACAACAAGACCAGGTCTTATATTTATAGTACAGGAACGCATTACGTAACAATATTTGAATTAACGTCATAAACTTAATACATATGTAAGTATACAATATTATCAAAAATAAAAACAAAAAATAAAACAGCATGAAAATATTATTTTTGTTCAGATTATTTATAAAAATTAAATAAAAATTTTTTGAAACTATTAGCATTGCTATTTACTTGTTGAATTGGTGGAAGATTGTTCCAAAGACGTGCGGCATTCACATAGAACTGCCATTCAGACATTAGGCATTGATGCCGAGGTACTATTATATTTCGGTTTCGACTTGATCGAGAAAAACGTATTTGTTCAAATATATACCTGGGTGTTTGACTATATATTATTTTATGCAAAAAAGTAAGAGTGCGAATTTTTAATAGATTATCAAATGAGACTCCGTACAGAGTATTAGAAACAGAGGAGACATGAACAAATCTCCTCAAACCATACACATATCTTATGATGTTATTAAACAATATATTTAGTTTCCGCTTACTAACTGCGTCACAATTTCCAAATAACTCGCACCCATAAAGAAGAGAGGGAATCAGGTATGTTTTAGCAATTAATGCCCTTATTCTAAAAGGAGTGAAATATTGCGTGTGCCAGACAGCTCTTAGTTTTACATAATTTTGACGCACCAGTGAGTTTATATGATCATTCCAAGTCAAATTGCTATTGAATGTAATACCAAGATTTTTTGCTGTTTTAACAATTTCAATTTTTTCTCCATTTAAAACAATATCTCCAGATATTGTAAAGTGCTATGATCGGCTGTGCCGAATCTGATATACCCTTCACCATCTATGTAAAATTATTATAGTGAAGTAACTTCAATCAAAGAAGCAAATACTGGGGTGTTAAAGAATTAAGAAAAAATAAAAACTATATATGGGTTAAGCATTTTTAAAAAATTTTAGTATTTCCTTGAAGATCTATTCAAAAGCTTTTAAATGATACCGATATTGATTTTTTTAAATTTTTTATATTTCAGAGGCTGTAATTCGGAAAATAAAGGCTGCTGTAGTCAAGCTGGTAAGCACGTTGACTACAAATCTGGTTGCCCTGGGTTCAACCCTAGCGGCAGTCAAATAACAAAAAGTGTTTTTTTTTCTGTTTAGTGGTATAAATACATATTCAGAATTAACATTAAAATATGCAGCCTTCTTCGTCGGTACTTTTTTAGAGCACATTCGCCGGCGAAGTGAAATAATTAATAAAATGTCTATATCTATCTTCTTCACCACCTGTATATCTCTTATCTATCCCTTTCCTAAAGAATGTAGTACGGTTACTTGTAACTAAAAAAATAAATAAATACTAACACGGATGGATAGACGAACATAAGAACTCAGATTATATATACTTCATGAGATCGGAAATGTATATTGGAGAAACTAAAAACGGAGTGACAAACTCAGTTTTACCCTTTTTCCACTTTTTGTGGAGAAGGGTATTAAAAAGTGTATGCGAGTTATAAAAAGATCACAACAAGAAGAAAACAAAATATACATAAATCTGCCAATTGTAAATTGGGCTTACAAAATAGGGGCATGTAAAGATTATGTAATTAGTGGAACACCTTTTATTTTTATTAGAGTATTAGTCTGCGCAAATTTATAGTCTCAGTCTATTACGGTTCAAAAAGTAAGACCATTTATGTAAACGTCACTTTACTATCGGGACACGCTTCGACTAAAACAGTTTGCTTATCTTTAGGGCAGGCATAGCGATACCTTGTCTGTGTAAATTTCAAATGTCTGCCTATAAATTTTTAAATTAATTGTTCAAAATTATCTTTAGTGGACACATTTGTATAGAGTTTGTGCAAATTCTTAATGTCTTACTATTACAGTTGAAAAACTAATGCTATATAAGTTTTAATTACTTTACTAAAGGAATACTCTTTATATTTTAGTTTTATTTTTACTCTTGTACTTGTTTCTATGCGGACATAAAATTTATAATTTATAATTTATACGAAAAGTACTCAGTTTTTTGAGTTATTTCCATATAAATTTTTCAGACGAGTTGATCGCCTGTAATATAGAAACAGCACATTAAACTCAAAGTGTCTGCCTATTGCGGTTCTAAAATGAAGCCACGTGCATGTAAAATACGTCACAATTGATAGAGCCTATAGTTTTATTGACACTGTGAACATTTGATTTATCCTCCTATAACAGTTAAAAAAAAAAATAAATAATTTTACTGAATATGACGTTACTTTTGGAACACCCTCTAATTTTTAGTATTTATTATTATAGCGACTATAGTGCAATATTTAAAACTTCAAAAGGGTTAGTAGAACGGAAGAATAAATAAATGTAACTATTAATAAAGAGGACAACGAAAAAAGCTTTGGGTTGAGTATGGATTTGATCTAACTTTATTAATATTGACTGATTATTAATATTTCCCATTTTTTTATAATTTAAAAAATTAGTTGTTTAAATAGATGATATTCGCAATGTACACAACTTAAGGTAGGTAGACGCAAAACATTTTGATGATGGCTTTAGCAATCAAAAATGGCTGCAGTCTGGTCTGTAGTCTGGTCTTGTATTGCAGAGGCGTTAAGATATAACATGAATAAATCGTACAGTTCTTTACTGTATGATTATGTCATAAGATCAGTAAGAAATTTAATTTAATAATTCGGCGAATATTTAATGTTTTCATTTGTTGGGAGTAGAATGCAGTACATCGAACTTAAAGGTCAAAGGCCATCTACACTAGAGGTGTTTAGGACCATTGCTATTTTTAATGTATATGAAAGATCTGTATCAGATAATAAATTTTTGTAAATGTTATACATACGTACACTCAGAGAAAAACACAATGGTTGTGATATTGTCACAAGAACCATATTATCTTCTTTGTAACAATGTTTAGTTGCGGAGACCCAATTATAGTTGTTTTCAGGAAAACTTTATTTACAATAAGAAAATTTTTGTTAACTTTTAACATGGGCAAAGTTTTACAATTTTTAAAAAATGAGAATTGACTTATTTTCAGCATTTTAATTTAATTTCAATTTAATTTCTAAACATTAGAAAACCAGAAAAATTAGACGCTAGGCAGAATAAAATGCAACATTTTCTGGACCGCTACATCCTTCATCAGCATTCTTCGCATCTGTCTAACAAAGGTTGTGCACATTGTAAACATCATCTATTTAACCAACTAATGTTTATATAAGTGTGGTTAGACGAAGCTCACACACAATTTAAAGCATTACTTTGTTATATAATATATTTAACCATAATATATTATTATCAATCAAAGTATGATTCAAAGCAAACATTTGTTCACAGTTTAGTAAGTGTATTATTCGCCTAAAGTTAAAATTATTTTTTAGAGAAAATGAAAAATTAGAAATATATTAATTGAAAATAATTTACAAAATATGAAAACAAATAAAAAGGGGACCAAAACATTTCAAAACTAGTTGAAGTAAATATGTTTGTAAGCATGAACATCTTTATTTTTGTGTTTTAAGTACAATTTAGAAACTATTAACATATTTTTCAATTAAACCTGTCATATTATACAACAATTATGTAATCAATTACGAGAATATCACCGCAGATGTGAACTAAACGTGTTAGAAGTTTTCGATAAATGTGGAGTCAGTAATGAGTTGACTCTACATATCGTGGGATATATTCTACGACAGTGTAAACTATACTCTATAAATAAAACTTCACATTTATTAAACATAAGATGCATATAATTTTATTCTTTAGGAATTTATGTTTTTAAATAATTTTTGCGACAATTGATTAATGAATAAAACAGTAAAGAAATAAGCCTTTTATATTAGGAAATCTTTGCACATACGGGACAATATTACAATTCACATATATCACATGAAATTTTCAGCTATATTATAATATTTTAATTTAAACATTAAATATTTATATTTGAACATAATTAAGTTTACATTTTAACATGTTATTGTTTTGCTAGACAACAATATGGTTGCAAGACCAGCTGTATTATATTAAATGTAACAATACTATGTTTTTTTGACAACTATAAAATGCAACGATAATATGTTGCTCTAAGATTATGATTACCACAACCATGTTTTTCTTTGCTTGTATGCAGATGATATTTATTTACTAGGTGACAACTCTGGTTTGGAGTTGAATTATCTTGCCAATAATATTGGTAATGAGTTAATAGCGTAGTGCGATTTATCTATCGTCTTAACATATGCAACACATTTAAGCTTATGAAATTTACACATTGGGTTTAGATTTTCAAACTTTTATAGATCTACGAATAATTTCAAAGTTTTATAAAATTGCGGGATTAAATTTTTATTTATTAATATTTTAAAATAAAATTATTTATATTCAGCTTAAATTATAATTGTTAAATTGTAGTTGCCATGTAAAATACTGAATTCATTTGGCCTTCTAGCTTAAAATTCATGGAATAACTGCACACGCAAAGAAAAAATATGGTTGAGGTAATCATAATCTAAGAGCAACATACTATGGTTGAATTATATGGTTGCTAACAAAACATAGTATTGTTACATTTGCAACCATATTGTTGTCCAAAATATCAACATAATTATGTTCAAATATAAACATTAAATGCTGCAAGCATACATTTATGCATATATGAATATTTACTTCAACATGTTTTGAAATGTTTTGGTTCCCTTTTTTTTGTTTTCATATTTTGCATATTTTTTTTGATTATTTATTTTATACATTAATTTTTATTTTTTTCACTTTCTTTAACAATAAAAAACAATTTCAAATTTTAGCTACTAAAAAAATTACTAAACTCTCAAGTACTAGAACAAAATATTTTTTATCGCAAACATTATTCGGTTGCTTTTAGCCATACTTTGATTAATGATAATATATTATGGTTAAATATTTTATATTATTTTTAATAAGTTATAAAACTTTGGTTATGGTTGAAATTTTTTTAAGATAAAACCAACCATGTTGCATTTTGGGTGCACAGTAACCATATAATCGTTAAAAGTTAACAAAAAATGTTTATTGTGACTAAAATTTTGGTGAAAAAACTATAATTGGTTCTCCGCGACTATACATTGCTACACTGAACATAGTATGGTTATTGTGACCATATCCATGTTTTTTTCTGCGTGCATATATAAAGAAAATATTATTTTTTACTTTCTTTGAAAATTGACAGAAACATTTGGAAATAGTTTTTTTTTTTAATAAATTTAAAATTAAAATATACGTGGACATAAGCCGAATTAATAATTATTTATTTGGTTCTTATACTAATAAAATATTTTGACTAAAAAATTAATTTTTTACATTTTTAGGACTTAAATATCATGAAGGGTTAAACATACTTGTCGCTACTAGTGAAGGGTGTGCTGATAAATAACTCTGTATATAATCTTATTCTTAAAACTTTTTTGTTTTTTGCATAAAATATCCAGGAACTCTGGGAGATAAAAAATTCTTAAAAGAAACTTAATAAAAACTATAAAAATGAATATAAAACTAAAAAGTAGCATAAGGAGCATGAGGAAAAATTTCTTTACAACACTGACGTAAAATAAAAAGTGAAAAACTTTTTATGTTACTTACTTTTCATTGTGTCTATTTCCTTTGTGTTTAACGAACAAAAAAGAAACATGAAGTTTTTTATCACTTCATTCTTTAATGATTATATAAAGAATTTGTACTTGGAGAATTACTAGGACATACTAATTTTAGAAATTGCTTTAAATACATTCTAAGCAAGTCCATTTATAAAATCTATTTATGTTGTAAGAAATAATATAAATACTTTTTGTAATAATTTTAAATAAAATTTTTCCTATCAGCAAACAATTTTTCATATAATTGCTTTGAACTTTATTTTAAATCTGTAATCATAGTCACGTGCTGATCTAAATACTTTGTGTTTTCCAACTTAAATGAAATAAAAAATATTCTGCAAAAGTAAGCAAAGCACGTAGAGACGGGCAGTAAAGTACACCGTAAACTTTTTGATTGCTTTTTCAAACCCATTTCGTTGCTCAATGAAAAGCAAAAAGTTCTTCTAAGAACAATTACCTTCCTTATGATTTTCAAAAGATGCGCAATTCAACAGGAGTTTATTCTAGACTAGTGATATCTGGTTGTTGACTGATAATTATTAATCTTGACTTTCATCACATCGTCCCATGTAAAACTGATTCAACATCTAACATTTACATCTAATATGCTCTCCATGGTCGTAATTCTAATGACTTGAAATGTTGAACATTTGAAATGTCGTTCTAAAATGTCATTTTCAGTTTAGTCACTTAAGATCTAAAGTTGCAATTTCCTGTTAACAAGGTAGTATTTTAGCACCTTCTTGTCTAAGGGTCGCTTGAATACTACTCGTGCCTGCCACTATGTGATTATCTCCCGTCATCTTTTCAGAATTGAGCCAATATGAATGACACCCTAACACGTTCTTATCCCATTTCAATTTGTTTATAGTGTGTTTGGTTGACGTTGCACTCTAGGTGCCTGCTTGAGTGAACGCCGCTATAACGATTTTACTTTAATTTAAGCGATTTTAAACGTCCAGTTTTGTACCCGTAAACTTTCTTCTTGTACTTACTTCTAAAGTAATGTCATCACTGCTTATTTACTACGTTTCGTTTTAGCTGAAATATTGCCTGTTTTTATAAAAGAAATTGTTCGAGCCAGCACGCAAAGAAGAAACATGATTGAGGTAACCATAGTGTAAGAGCAACATATTGTGGTTGCATTTGTTTGTTTTTTCTGTATTTATCGTTATTTTTTGAGTTGTATGAAAATGTTTGTCTCGTTTCATAATTAAAATGGAATTAAATATGTCTGGTACACAAAATTATATTTTTGCACTTTTTGTTTGGCGAATATATGAAATTTTGGGTATGTATGAAGACTTTAGTCCTTGACTGTATTTTATACTGAGCTTGTACAAATAAATTTTGTTACATCAACTATTGTAACACCCTTGAATATATAATCTAAAATATTTATACTTCTTACTATAGCAACCAAAGTAGTTGACATTCTGTCTAATTTTCAAGTGGTTGTATATCACGGTTCAATGGATAGGCCCATATGGGTAAATTTTCATCAATTATGGGGACACCCTTAATTTTTAGATTTATTTCTGTATTACTTTTTGCCATTGGAAGCTATTGTGATACGCAGTTTTTTTTTTAAGTTTTAAAGTGGTTTATATAATACACCTAAAAAAAGTGTATGTTGTATTGGGACACCCTTTAAGTTTTAAGATTATGTGCTGTTTTTAAAACGGGAACAATTTGTAAGCATCAACTTTCAATTTAAAAAAAAAATCAAAATCGTTTCAGAAATGACTGATTTATGGAGGAAAATATATTAAGAAAAGCAACATTCAGTCAAATTGATAACCTCCTCCTTTTTTTTTTAATATCGGAAAAAAATAATGTAGCTATAATTGTGCTCTTTTTTTGTAAAAAGTTGCAAAATGTTTCTGGCTTCATGTTGCAAAATGTTTCTGTCAACAATTTTTTTCCAACTGCAAAATAATATGAATTGCAATTACATATGTATTTCAAGACTTTTGTAGCTTTTATAAAAAATTTACGTTTTTGCCCTCTATATACGAAATCATAAAAACTTATGCTTTGTCAAGGAAATAGTCGATCGGTTATGATTTTGATCAGAATTATTTTTGCAAAAAATCTATTCAAGTTTCGAGCTTTAAGCCTAGTACGCTGTTCGATTATGCGAAAAATATTGTGCAACATACATTATTTCGTTTGAAAAATTTGACAAATAGCTACTAGTGCCAACACAGCGTTTTAGAAAATAATTATCGTCTTCAAGAATTCTACATTGTCTGAAAAAAAATTTAAAATTTACTGAAGCCGAAGAGAAATATATAAATACTCATTCACCTCATCCAAACTTATGGGATATATCCCATACACATGTTTGTGTTTTGAAAACGCTTTTCAGTGTCAATAAATTAATTTTTAAATGTACACTTTTTCATTTTTATTTATAAATTTTTTGAAAAAAAAAATTAATGCAAAGGGTCAGAAAAAATTGTTTGTAAAAATTCCGTACGAAAAAATGTGCTGCTTATGTTTTTCGAAGTTGAAAAAAAATGTTGCCAAGGACATTTTTTAGTTGGAAAACATGCTGCGAGAAGTGATTATTTTACAAATAAACAGAGTACTACTACGGCAACATTGTTTTTTCTTTATTTCCCTGTAATTTTTTTTGTATGGATTTTTTAACATTTCGCCTGAAATTATAAACAGAGTACCAAGGCGAATTAAATACAAGGTGATAGCGGTGGCGAATTCAATTCTTTTCCCTAGTATTCTAACTGTCAAACTCCATATATAAAAAATCTTAATAACAGTTAGATAATTTTTTTATATATGGAGTTTGACAGTTAGAATACATGGGAAAAGAATTGAATTCACCACCGCTATCACCTTGTATTTAATTCGCCTTGCAGAGTACTATGCTTTACGCACAATCGGAAATTATTATCGAATTTTCCCTGTAAAATGAATAAAGAAAAAAATATATTTATAGCAAAGCCATATGTTTAAATCTCCGGTTGATTTAAACAAAAACTTGCTGTCTTGGTTGTCTTGCAAATCATTTGCACACATATTCTATAGAGATTGTCATTGTTGTATTAACAGCTCTTATTGGTTTATATATGTTTGATAAACACATGCACACAGAAATTACAGTACAATAATATTGAAATCTAGTAAATCTATAAAAAGTAATGCTACGAGGATGGGTTCTAAACATTTTATCAGGGTTTGAGTTTGAGGTACAATAAAGGTCTTAATCTAAGCAATAAAATGCTGGTTTATAATTTAAGTTTAAAAAACGACTTATTTGTTTAAAGTTTTTGGTGATTGCATGACAGGATTTTAAAAAGCCTTAACAGATTGCACCATAGGATGTTAGAAGTTTTTCACGCCACAAAAAAATCATAAAAAGTCGCTGACTTATCGTAGTAGTTAGGAAAGGATTATTGACTCTGATCTGCTTTTCCAATTGCATTTATTGCATTTGCATTTTTTGCTTTTAACTCCTTACGTTTGCATTGAGAGTCTTACTTATCTAAACTAAGGTTAAGCCGAGGTGTCGTTCTGTTTAAAGAAGTTTTGGTATTTCTGAAATGTTTTCAGCTTTTCTGAAAACGTTGGCATGATGAAGTTATTTGCGCTGTCCCAAAAAGAGTTGTTCAACAAGAGCATGAAGTTTTGACATTTAGATTTTAACGTATGCGATGAATTGTCAATTGTTGCAATTAATTCTATTTCGCCTGAAAATCGCATTAAAGTAATTAAAATCCACTATAAAAATATTGGTTCTGTTAAAGTTACAGAAATGCGGAATGTTAACAACTCAATTTAGACTTATTATTGATGAAATGGACATCACTAATATGTGTTTTCAATAGGACGGTGCCACATGTCACATAGCCTATGAAACGATCATATATTGCAAACCCAATTTTCCGATCGCATAATTTTACAAAAATCAGCTGTTAAGTGGCTAGCCAAACATCACTGGATTATTTTTTTTGGGGGCTGTGTTGGACAGAGCCTATTTGTAGCCAATCGAATCAAGTTTCAAGTTTATTGAGTTTGAGAATTAATTGATGAACTCATTTAATGAAATAACATTTTCCATGATTACTCTGCTCAAATCACTTAATTGTGATAAAAAATAGACAAGACAGTGGTTAAAATTTTTCCCAAAAAGACAATGACGGTCTGCCAAACTTTTATTATGACCTTTACCTATTTTTCATTATCTTGATATCCGTATGCTTGTTTTTTTTAAATATAGTTCAGGAACCACTGACAATTATTCTCATTTCATTCTTTAGAAAAATTGCAGTCCGGGCAAAAAAAGAAATAATAATAATTTTTATTAAAACAACATGTAAAAAATCACTGCTGCATATAAAACAAGGAATGCTAAAAAACTTCATCTAAATTATTGCTAAAAACGAGTAACAGCTTTCTTGTTTCTACCGAAGACTCAGCAAAGTAAATATAAAAAAAGGGTTTTAAATAACATAATTTATATTTTGGTGGCCGTATATCAGAAACAACACAAACAATGTTGGCCTTAAAGACTTTAATTTTTGCTGGCTCATCAGAATAATCATATGACTTCAGATGGACTTACAGGAAATAATCGAGAGGTGTCAAGACCTTAGAGGTCAAATGGGACCTATCCTTTCTTAAAATCAACTCATCGGCAACTTCTGTTTTCATTTAGTTGGTGGTTGCGATCGGCATATAAGCCGTCAGTTATTAAAAAAAAAAATCGGCTTCACATTTACAGAAACGAGGTTTAATGACGCCACCAGCATCACACGTTAAGCATCATCGCTGAACTATTAATGGATGGCTGAATTAATGATTGATTTTCTAAATAATTCTGGATAATTGAGTTGCGTTGCTCAAGTGTCCACTTATACACACTATAGCTGATAGAGTTTGACGATCTTACTCAAGCCCGGCCCAATATCTTGATATTGATAACTTTTAAATTCAGGTTTCTAGTTTATCTTAAATTTTTAATTTTATAGCATGGAAACAAAACATCAAGGTAAGGAACTCCAGGGTTTTTTTCCGAATTTTTGTTAAACAAAGCTTACATAGACAGAAATACTTTCGAAAATCCCCTTTTGAAAGTCTGCAAGATCGATCTATGTCCTTCCATTATCCATATCTTTTTATTAGCTTTCGTTTTTATTCCTGCAGGTGGTTGTTTTAACTGGCCGCTGGGTACCAGCTGGTGAAACCGATGGTCCAACAACTAACTTCGTTGTCAAGGGCCTTATCCCAGGCCACGAATACAAGTTTCGTGTACGTGCTAGAAACAGACAAGGTGCTTCCGATCCGTTAGCTACTCCTTATGCTACCGAAACCAAAAACCCCTATGGCGAACCAACAAAACCTGAAACTCCTGAAATCAAAGACTTTGACAAAGACTTTGTTGATTTAGAATGGGCTTGTCCTGAAAGTGATGGAGGCTCTCCAATTACAGGTTATGTCATTGAGAAGTGTGATAAATACTGTCCAAACTGGAAACCATGTGCCGAAGTTGAAGGCGATGTGTATATTTGGCCACGTGCCTAACTTAGTTGAAGGAGTTAAATACGAATTTCGTATACGTGTCATAAACAAAGCTGGTCTAGAAGAGCCAAGCGATGCTTCGTTGTCACATGTTGCTCGTCCTAAAAATTTACCACCAAAAATAGACCGGTACTTTATGCTGGACATTAAAATACGTGCTGGAAACACATTTGAATTTGATGTTCCAGTTATTGGTGAAACAGGAATGGTGTCATTGTAGGAAAGAAATGTTTTAAAGTTAATGATTCCCCCAGTTTAAAATCCGCACTACACGTCTCGCACACGGGGCCGGTTTGGCGATTTAAACCGTCAAAGTAAAAATGTACCTTAACGTTGAGGATTATTTTACCTGAATTAAATTTAAAAAACCTAGACTACAACAAATATACGTTGTTCTGTCAAGCACTGATGAAATTTTTTTTATAGACCGGCTTAGATTTTTTTGCACTTCTTATTGTACATGTGGCTTCAGGCACTTTCTATATGATATAATATTGCTAAAACTGATCGAGGAGGTGGTCTAACCAAAAATTTTTTCCAACTGCTCCTTAAGCACTATTTTGAGACCTTCCTCGTAAAAGTATATTTTATTACTAGAATTTAGTTGCAGGATTAAAGAGACAGACACATAACCACCATGAAACTATTTTATTATTTTTTTTCAGTTCATTCCCACTTTATATTGTTTTATTGTCGCTCTTTCAGTTTGAATGTATCACGCTGTGAAACTAAAAGCAATTGTAGAGAACGTCGTTGCATGGATTGTAGGAAAATTATATGTTTGTTGCTGGGGGAGCAGGAAGATTAATTGTAGTGAAAATTTGCCATAAAAATGTAAAAGTAAAAATGTAAGGCATGACATACAAGGAAAAAATTTTCAGATTAAAGAAGTACAACAGGACAACCAACGTATTAGTAAATATTCTGCCCCGACTTGTGTTTCTTCACTATGCAATACAAACAGTTATTTTTTTATATGTAATTGATTTAAAAAATAAAGAAAGTGTTGATTTTATTAGAATATAATTGAACACTATAGAATTTTCCGATGTCAATATTTTTTGTATCATTGTTGAAAAATAAGGTTAAGGGTTAATAAAAAAGGAGTTTTTCTCAAATCGAGCGAGCTTTTGCTGCAAAAGGGTCTTTGGCACTTTGTTTAAAAGTATTTCTTTCTTTTCTCTGATAGCATTGTTATACTGTTCGGTCCAACCTAAATCCTTATGTCGATAGTGGGTCCTATTTAAAAACTATTGTTGAAAGAGGCGACGAGTTTTAAAAGCAGACTGAGGCTACAAAACCATGCTTGAGTGACATTATTCTAGCTTGGGGAAGGGTTAATAAAGGTCTTCTTCATATTTTTTTTGCTTATGCAAAAACTTGTTGCTAGAATTCTGTTGTTATTATTTAAAAATGGAGATTTGAGTTTCGTACACAAAGTCTAAAAACGTTACCACAATGTTGTCTGTCCGGCTGTCTGTCTATCTCTGAACCATAATTCGTTGATTTTAAAAACGAATGTTAAAACTTAAAAGGTGTTTCAACAGTGACGGATATTCGTAAGAGTGTTGTTATTTTTCTAACTGTTACACGCAGACACGTCAAATTTGCATTGTTGTATGTTGTCGACACAGTGCAAATTTGAAATTTGAATTTAAAAAATACAGTTTTATATCAAAGGATGTCCCGTGACGTGATTTTCACTAATACAGCTTTTAGATTTTTGCCAGCTTGTATAATTGTGGTGGCTGGTATAAAGGTATTTAACTCTTACCCTGCCTTACTCTGTTTGTAATTTCTCTAATATCCATTTCCGACCTCATGAAGTATATATGTACATAACGGATCCGCCAAATAACTTTTTTTTTCTAAATGCCTGAACCAATTGGACTATGTATGGCGTCATATAACGTCTTAATACAAAATTCGTCTCAATGATGTCCTCGGAATGTTCAATAGTTGAGAACGACGGTGAATTGATGTTGATGGCGCTTCACACACACTTTCTGCCACAGCAGCTATATTCTCGGGTGTACGCACTGTTTTTGGGTTTTCACGCTTTGGTTTATTGATGAGGATGTCAGTTTCTTTTAATTTTTTCACAAGATAACGAACATACGGAGCTGACGGTGCGTTTCTTCTTCTCAAATCCGTACACTATTTTTGCACACATTCTGCAACATTACCATGATTTTCAAAGTAATGTCGCAATATTTCCCAGCGAACCATATTCATTCAGCGGAAGGAAAAATGTAATTATCTGCCAAATTAGATATGAGCTAAGTGTTACCATTCACGAAATAAGCATTAGTTAAATTTTTATGCATAGCGAACGATTTCGGTCTGTCCGTTCGTGTTAGGGTTGAAATCAACTTTATCAAGGCACTAGATGAGCTAGAGAAATTCTAAATAAGCCAATCGATTAGACATAATTTCGAAAATATTGCATCCGCAAGACCGAACCATGTTCTTCGAGGCAGCGGGCAAAACACCATGCCTGCCCCTAATTTTTCCATATCATTTGGAACAAATCTAGTTTAGTCAAGGAACTCTAACCAAAACAACAAATGTTTGGGGCTATAGAAAAATTAAAAATAAGAAAAAAACACTAAGTGAAAAAAATGAAGGTCGACCATATTTTCCGGGTTATGGGCCTCTGAACTTTTTACTTTTTTGTACTATATTTTTTTAAAATAACAATATGGTTATCATTTAAAAGCTTTTGAGGAGGTCTTTCAGGAAATACTTAATTTTTTTTACAAATGCTTAACCTATTAAGAGCCAATGACTTTGTATATAGTACTTAATTTTGTTTCTAATTTTTTAATTCTGTGTCGCCCCAATATTCATTTTGTATTTATGAAGTTATTTCACTAAACTAGATCTACATATAGGGTGAAGGGTATATAAAATTCGGTATAGCCGAAAATATAGCTCACTTGTTTGTTTTATAGAAAGTATTGATTGAAGTGTTGTAATAAACAAATATCTTGAAAGCAAACTGTCTTAACGTCGATGTAGCAGAGATTGAGATTAAGATTGTTGTGATAAGTTTGAATTTGCCCGAAAAAACAGAAGTATAGACAAATATTCACGGTATACTTTTTCTTTACGTCTAAAACTTGAGTTTCAATTTGAAAGTTTAACAACATATTTTTGGGGAGAATAATTTCTACAAAGAATCCATTTTCGTAAATGCAAATAGTGGCATCACTGCAAATGTCATCTGTTTATAAATGTGTCATTAAAGTAAAGCAAAAAGCTAATCATAAAAATGGCTGATGCAATGAACGTGTGAGTATAAATTTTATGAGTTTTTTAAAGGTTTTTTTTTCTTTATTTCTGTTTGTTTAGTATTTTTTATTTTTATTATTTTTACACAAACATTTATCATTTTTCGTATCATGTAGTTTACAAATCAAGTTTATTATTGATTTTTCCATCTTCCCAGTATTTCTTCGTTGGTAAATGCAAACTAAAATTAGCAAATCCAAGCATATGTAACGGATGATTAGCAGTGGCAGCGCAGAATAATTATGTTATGCACCGAAGTGATGCATTTACGAACAGGCCCATTATTTATTATATATTTCGCACTCATTCTTTGTTTAGGCTTTTCGAGAGCATTTCGAGTGAAATGTTAAACAGGATACCGTGCTGCAAATTTTACTAAAATTTTTTTTGGTAACATTTGCAGTTATTTTTTTTTTGTCTTAAAACAATTTAAGATGAAATGAATACAAATTTAAAAATTATTTTTTTAGGAAAACAAGCTTTTCAAAACTTTTAAATATTTCTTTTAATTAAGATTATAAAAAAAATTAGATTGTTAACCTTAAAGTGTCCCTTCTTTACACCCCTTACTTTTTAACAATCGACCCTCCAAAAAAAACTAACCTCCAAGGAGAACAATCAAACTTTAACTTTCAAACGAAAATATTTATTTAGATAAACTTCTTGTTGATAAGTTGTCACACAACGGGAAAATAGGATTTTGTTATTTTTTTCTGCTGCTGTGGTCTTTAAGACCATAAACAGGTAAATACTCAACTTTAAGCAGGGTTCTATTCGCCTTTTCTTATCTTGTACAATACTATACATACACATGTATACATTTCGTTAAATAGTTACAAAGTGGTGGGGCGTATGTTCATCAATGTTTTGTAAGTGTGAACAGAAAGTAGTTTTTTTCTATCTAATTTATACTTTGACAAACCCCAAACAGAGATTATTTAATTTAAGGGATGATACAAGTTAAATATATTTCGGCAAGTGTATTTAAGGGGAGAAAACAAAATAACTGTTTTCTTCAGAATTAAAGTGACAGAAAAAGTATATTTGATTTTAACAGCAAATAAGGCGAGATGAAATAAAAAAAACTAAAAATAAAAATTAATGTTGTATTTAAAGCAAACACAAGGTTATTAAATTTTGTCGCTTGTATTAAGGAATTAAGTTATTAAACAAATTTGTTATTGTCAAATTTTCTTCAAATTAAGAAAGCTTTGGCTCACCATTACCTTGTCAATCTAATTAAAATCGCTGTGTATTTGGGTGAGCATCAGTTTTGGTAAAAATACGACTAGTAAGGAGGATATAATATTTCAAGGTGAAATATTCGTTTTTCTTTTTTAAAGAGAGAAGTAGTACTTCAGGCATGAATACCTACTTAGTTTGTAACCGTGCTACTATCTTCAGGAAAGGGATAGATGAGAGAGAAGACAGGTGGTGAAAGGAGATAGATATAACCATTTTATTAATTATTTTACTTCTCCGTCGAATGTGCTCTAAAGAAGTACCGACGAAGGAGGCTGCATGTTTTAATTTTAGATCTGAATATGTATACATACCATTAAACAGAAAAAAAAACATTTTTATTTTTTGACTGCCGCAAGGGTTAAACCCAGGGCAGCCGGGCTTAAATAAACATGAATTGGGTTTAAATATGAATAAGGCTGTTATTGAAAAATATCTATCCTATTTGACTCGTTTTTCTCACAATCCTGGAAGTGCAGTTTTTTTCTTTTTTTTAGAACAGTGTTGCAACTCTGGTGTAAATAGGCGTATTGTAGTTTTACAACTGCTGCAGAAGTTTCATTATACCCTTCGCTACAAAAAGTGAAAAAAGGTTATATCTAAGTTTGTCATTCCGTTTGTAATTTCTGCAATATCCATTTCCGACCCCATAAAGTATATATATTCTAAGTTCTTATGAATAGCAAAACCGATTGAGCAGAGTCCGTCTGTCCGTCTGTGTTAGTGTTAAACTCATTCTAACTTGCAAACTTGATTTTACAAAAAAAAAAAAAAAAAATGTCAATCGATTAGACATAGTGTCGAAAGAGGTGCTATGTCTTTCGAGGCAGCAGGCAAAACGCCACGCCTACCTCTAATTGTTTCATGCCATTTGGAACAATAAAGTATTTCCAATCAAAAAAATAAATAGGGCAACAGAGAATTAAAAAATAAAAATAAATATCAAGTGAAAAAATTGGTGCTCGCCCATAATTTCCGAGTTGCGGGCCTCTGAAATTATCAAATTTTTTAAAATATCAATATGGGTATCATTAAAAAGGTCTTAAAGAGTTCTTTAAGGAAAAACAAAATTTTTTAAAAAATGCTTAACTCATTACGAGCCGATGACATTTTTATGTAAAATTATATATACAGTGTATCACTAAAGTGAGTATGCAGCGATATAAATAATTGGAATGATTAAAAAAATTGCTTAGGAATTGAAATAAAAACATTAAAATTTATTTTTACATTATTTTATATAGGAACTTAAGAAAAATAATACAAACTAAAAATATTTCTAATTCATTATTGATTAAAAACACTATTATAAACAAAATGTTTCGAATTCAGGTCACAAAAGTGAGTATGCACTTCACAAAAATCTGCACTTTGATTAAATTTCACACTTAAATTTAGTATTTTGTTGGATAGCCCTTAGACTTTTTGACTGATTTCAACCTTGATGGCATAGATGCAATAAGATTTTGGGTAACGGAAGGTGGAATTTTATTCCACTCCTCAATTAGTGCAGCTTTTAGGGTATCTTTGCTTGTAACGCTATGACTTCTAATTTTTTTCTCGAGGTAATCCCACAGATGTTCTATTGGGTTAAGGTCAGGTGACTGGGGCGGAGTTTTTAATTGTTTTGGTGTGTTATACAAAAGCCATTCTCTTACAATATGGGCTGTATGTTTAGGATCATTGTCTTGTTGGAATACAAATGATCCTGTTAGTCCCAATTTAGCTGCACTTTCATGTAAATTATTTTTTAAAATGTTTAAATAAACCATCTTATCCATTATTTCTTCGATAATAACTAGATTTCCAACACCTGATGCTGCAATACAGCCCCATACCATAACAGATCCACCACCATGTTTTACTGTGGCTGCCATGTTTTTTGGATCGAGCTCAGTGTTTACTTTTCTCCACACTTTTCGACATCCATCCGAGCCAAAAATATTATACTTACTTTCATCGGAAAAAATAACTGATTTCCAGAAATTTTCATCTTTATTTTCATACTCTCCTACGAAGTCCAACCGTTTTCTTCTATTAGTGCTGTTTACAAATGGCTTTTTGCGGATGTTACGGCCATGGTAACCAGAATTATACAGCACCCGACGAATGGTTTGCGGGTTACAAGTTTTTCCACTCTCTATTTCAATTTCTGCCATTACTTTTGGAGCGCTCATCTTGGGATTCACTTCTATTTTTCTTGTTATAAGTCGTTTCTCCCTATCCGTAAAGATGCTTGGACGGCCAGTTCGAGCCCTGTTACTAGTATTTCCCTGCTTTTTGTATTTTTCTATAATCTTCTGTATTGTAGAACTGCTCTTGTTCACAAGCTTTGCAATTTCACGTTGACTTTTCTTCTCTTTATAAAGTTTGACAATAACGTTTTTTAAATCCTGCGAAAGTTCTTTTCCATGAGGGGCCATAATTAGAATTTAGAAAAATTTCCAATAAAAAATCAATTTTGGTATTTAATAATAATTAAAAAAACAATTAGTCACTTTTTTCGCGATTAAAATGCGTTTAACTTAAATGAAAGTCAAAACTTTAATAAGTGCATACTTACTTTTGTGATGTGATTTTTTCTATATTTGAAGAAATCGTAACGGAATATATAACGGGACAATTTTTTTTTTATGGGTTTGTGTTTTTGTATAAGGCAATACTACATATTATTGCTAGTGTACAAAACATTATTACTTTTGTAAATTTTTTTAAGGAAAAAATTTAAATGTTTAACTATTTCTATGCTGCATACTCACTTAAGTAATATACTGTATGTAGTTCTTAATTTTTTTCTTATTTTTTTATTCTCTGTCACCCCAATATTTTCGTTTTTGAATGGAGTTTCTTCACTGAACTAGATTTACACAAATGGTGAAGGGTGTAAAAGATTCGGCTTAGCCGAATATAGCACTCTTCTTATTTTTGTTTTTCTTCGTCGACGATATATTGTTGTAGTTTAATGCCGATAAAGGAGGGCGGTATAACATCGTAGGAAAATCCTTAGTATATATCAGAAAAGTTTTTGTTAACTTGGCAGCAGCTGGGATTTGAACCCCGACCACTAAAACAGATACAGCTTAGGAAGCAACAATCTAACCTGTAGCGCTTGATTTACAAAAATGATGAGGAGCTCGAGAAATGTATAAAGAATGGGAAAATTATAAAAAAAAGAGGAAAATAAATTTACCGTTCCTAGCCAAGAAAACCAATTATTATTATATTTTTGGGTGATAGCCTGATAAACAGTGTAGCCAGATAGAAGGATTTTTCACCAAATTTTGGATTTCAATATAAGTTTTGGGACAGAAATTCGTAGGGAGGGATTTAGAGACTTTTCATTCTTTGCTTTATTATTATTAGCACTTTGACTTATTGGCATTGAATTTTATATTTTGAATAATTCTTCTACCAGTACTACTGTCTAGTCGATTTAACATATTAAAAGCATAATATAAATTTTGCATGTGTAGACACCAGATAGTTGTTTAAATATTTTTCTACGTTGTACGGGTTATGTGTGATGACAAAAAGTCTCTTTGTATTTTGTATGTAGTTCTATTCAATTAGTTAAATGCGTTTGTCATTCACTAAATTTATGCAGCTCGGAAGCAGCAAAATCAATCTCCAACTCTGTTCTTGTGAAGGAACTGTATAACTACTTCTCGCACTCTCCATTGCGAACAATAAAGTATAAACAAGTATTCTAATTAATAAATTTAAGAGTAGATTCGAACAAATTTTTTAAACTTGTGTAAATATTAAATACCAGTTGGCTGTGAAAAGAGTCATGGATTGAGAAAGAGCAATGTATTGAGTTACAACATCATTTTTAAATAATACCTACAAATACCAATGATAAAATGACAAAGCATTTGTCGGCTGAGCTTTACATCAATTCTAATAAATTGTATTTAATTTTGTTAAGTCCAATTAAAAATTAAGTAAATGCGGTTAACTTATCATTTCAAGGCGATAATATCGATCTACATATGTATATTCTGGATATGAGCATTCAATGTTACTTTTTACAAAAAATTCCATGCCCAAAGATATTTTTGACTTTTGGTCAATAGTTTACAATACGAAGATTATAGTGGAAATTATTTCTTTCGTAAAATCGCTGCTTCTGTGTTCAATCCGCTAATTATGGCAATAAGGAATGCATTTTTAGAAAGAATATTTTCGTTCATGATCACTACGAAAACTAAATTGAGGAGTAGGAAATGTTGGAATCACTGATAAGAAAAAAAAATCCTATTTAAATACATAATTATAAATCTGCTGTTATAACTTTGAAGTTCCTGAAGCAATGATAAAAAGTTTTAAATCGAAAAATATGTACAAAAGAGTTGGAAAAAGATCACGACAAAACTTTTTTTTTTAAATAAAGTTGCGTATTTTAAAATGTTTCCTTTTGGGAACGAAATTGGGGATTTTCGTTTAGAAATCAGGATTTTTGGGGATATCATTTGTCAAATTGCGGAAAAGACTCAGAATTTGTCTGGCAGCACTGCTTGTGACTACCAAAAAATGAAGGCAATGCCAGACTGTTATTTTTAAGGAAATTACATTTTTTTTATTAATTAAGACCTAAAAAACTTAGCTGGAAGTACATCTGGTAGATATTCGACTTTTAAAACTTAAAATGATTTTTTTGGACTTTCGTTAAAGTTTTGCTAAAAGCTGCTTGAACAACTGGCAAAGGGGATTAATTGTTGTTTAAAAATTTGGCTAAGAACCTTTTTCTAAATAAAGGAGTTTTTAAAGCTAAAAAAATTAAATCAGTATAGCGAAAAATAAAATTTTTGGAATTTTTGAAATAGAATTTTGGGAATTGTGGAATTTGTGTGATGCAGACCTTTGATGTTATTTTATTTATTTTCTTGCAATTTAAAAATTTCGTTAAAATTGCTTGCATAAAAAACCTCTTGCAGTCACATACGGCCTCTTATTCTTTATTTTTCTTCTTTATATAATAAGATTCTATATTTGATTAATACCTTTTACATTCCACGTAGACTACCTCTTTGATCACAATTCATTATTGCACATTACAAATGCTTTATTATATATTTTCACGATTGCCAAGGTCCATTTTTGCAAAAATAATTCGGAAAACTTTTAATTTTATCTGTGATAAATTTTTCTTCCACAAATTCATTCTTAACTGGTTCAAAAAAACCATTTGAAAATAAATGTCGCTGCGAAAGTAGTTTTATTAATTTAAAAAACTGAAAAAAACACGTATAAAAACGATACACATAATTTGTTGTTGTAACATTCGTTTAATTGGCTTATAACCACTCGTAGGTAAATTCAAATAAAAAAATACAAGATGCCATATCTTTCTATAGCACAAGAATCTAGACGTTTTTACTCGCTTATAAATAGAAAACATTGTAAGCATTGTAAAAGCATTTTAGTAAGAAATGCATTGTTAAACAGTGTTGTTAGCAAAATTACACAGAGATGAATCAATCGAGTGAAATTGAGAGAACCCAATGTGTAAATAAAAATTAACAATATAAAAATTTTATAATTTCTAATTGCTAGTATTTTTTTCTTCGAAATAATTACTTAAAAACAAAAAATATTAATATTACGAAAACTTAAATATAATTTAGCAATCTGAAAATTATTAATTCATATTTTTACTCTAAACAAAAAGTTTCGTTTGTTTTATTTTCAACAAATACCAACTTCTTTCATTAACATTTACATAAAAATGGCGTCTACAAATAAGTGCTTCAATTTGTTTATTTATTCTTAACATTTATTCAAATATTTTATGTGACTCGTACCATGAATTTAAACTTTTTCCTTATTATTGCTTAAACACGTCTTAGTAAATTTAATTTATTTTTATATTTGTTTTATTAAAGTTATGGAAAAGTTTACAAAAATACAAAGCCTGAAGATGAAAAATTCACTTAAGCCGAAAAAATATGTTAAATAAATTGAAAAATTGATGAATATGTTAAATCAAAAACAAATATGACTACAAAAAACAAATATATGGTTTAGTGTTTACCTATAATAGGAGGCTAAAAAAAAAAATTTGTATGAAAATGCTAAACTGTGAGTCTTACCATATCCATCCACAGGGTAACTATGCATGTATGTTTTTTACCTTTGCGAGGTTGTCAACAATGTCCAAGATCACACTATGCGGACAGTGGCTTTTTTTCAGCATTTCGTTGCTCTAAAGGTGCTCGAATTTTAGACTTTTTTTCTTGTTAACAAAGTAGGAGTGGGCATTCTGGTAAGAAAAAGATTTTTTAACCAGATATCCCATTGCATATCGCTTGGGTTAACTCTTATTGCTGGGGAACTATTTTTAAAAATTAATTAAATTGCTTAATAAAATAGATATTATTTTTCACGAAACCACGAATATAATAATACGTCGTCTCAAATATATATATTTTTTTATTTTCTTCCCCTGCAACCGTATTGTAAAAAAATGGAAATATTTTTTAAAAATGGGGTTACAATCTCTTGGTTGGCTATTTGGGATTTTTCCAAAAAAAAGTTTCCTTTGCATTTTTTTTAATCTTCAAGCAGGGTACGAGAAAAAAGCAAAACGTATTGTTTTTTTTTTGGAGTGAGTGAAATAAAAACAAACAGTGTGAGAACATAATAAGGTTTTCATAAAAAACGTTTCGTAAACGTTTTTAGCGATTTTTTTCATTCAAAAATTATTTGGTTTGGTTTTGTTTATAAACAACACGATTGAAAATTTTTAAAAATTTTATGTTTACGCAAAAAACGTTTGCGAAACGTTTTGCTTATTTTCATACACTGCCGACAAATCTTCTTTTAAGTACAAATGATTAGGTTAGAAAACGTTTTTGGGAAATTAACTTAATAAACCAAATGAGAATTAATACAACCATAGCAAATAATTCTACGAGGTAGACTTGGGATGCGATATTTTAACATAGGGTGACATATTCTTCAAACGGTTTTTTTTTAAGAAATTAACTGCCAGTCCCACGATGTCGCAATCGTTCGTTCGTTCGTATAATTAAAAACAAAAACAGTTTTTTAGAATTTGTATTTGTTTGGAATGTAATTGTGCGAACGAACGAACGCTTGCGATATCGTGGGACTGGCAGTAAGTCCTTAGGGTTTGTTGTAGATTGCTTTAACTCCATATGCAGCAGATTTGTTCATTAGTAAGCCTATTATGCTCAAAATGAAGCTCAATGCTGACCAAAATTTTGTGTTAAATTGAATTGATGGCTGATATTTAAAGTAAGACTCGACAAATTGGTAGCATTTTTAAAATTATTCATGATTATGTTCCAGAGCTTACTGATCTTTTATAGAAAGAGTGATCGCTATATGACAGTTCATTTCATAGTTACGTCCTTTGTAAATTTTATCGGGCATAACTAAGTCGGTTAGAAGCTATCTAATTGATCAAAAGCTGATACTTTGAGGAGATTTTTTACGTTCGCCTCAGACTATTGAAGCCAAAATTTTTATTATATTTGTTTTATACAGCTGATTTATCTACTACAGCTGGCGACACAGGTGTTCCAAATATTCACTTAAGCCCCCATTAATCTCTTAGATATTTGCATGGCCATATTGGAAAATTTGTTAGAGAAATGACAAATTAAAGTAGACAATCTAAATGTATTTCCGTATAGCCATTACGTTGTGAAGAAAGTCATGTTGTCCTATTCGAATTAATAACAAAGTAATACTCCAGCTTTCGGTAGTTAAATACCTTGAAAAGCCACACAAAGGCAATGAAATTAAAGGCAAAACAAACTAACTCACTCATTGGAAAAAACTCTACACTCAGCACTTAGACTACAAACTCAGGGGTGTCTTTTGCAAAAAAAAAAATCGGCTTTATCGGCACTTTGATTTAAAAAAACGGCAAGTTAAAAATACACATTTTGAATACAATAAACCAAAATTTATTAACAAAAAGTATCAAATAATTTAAATTTTTAAAGATTTATAAGATTTATGTTCAAAATCATAACTGTTTAAAATTTGAATTGCAAGTTCTACATAAAAATTGATGCAGTTATTTACAATTTTGTATATTTCGTTTTTGTTATGTTTTTATTCTTATATGAACTCATTTGCCAATGAGCGCAAATTATCAAATCTCAAAAAATTCCTTCTATTCATAAATTCCGTCAAATAAAGTTAATTGATTTTTATAAAATAACTTAGTACAGTTCTTACAAGCCTTTCTATTTGATTGTATAGATTATGTATTTTAGTTGACTCACTTTAAAATATTTTGTTCATACTACTCGTTTACCCAATTTCAAGAAATTTTAAAGGGGGTACATTTGATTTGGTTCGTTTAAATTTGTTATAATTGTTTTTGCTGTATCGATTTGATCAACAGTAGCAGCAAATGAAAAGTAAATTTTCAAGCCCTCATACAACTCAGTATTCAAACAACTACTGCTTTAACCCTTTCGGGACGGAGTTTTATTTTGAAAACCAAATTATGTATGGTAAAATTTTTTCATATTCTACAAGGTATAATAAAAATATTATGTTCTCCATACTTAAAAATTTTAAATTCGTCCTTTTATAATGGAACATATAATCCCAACAAGTATTTTCACAGGACATAAAATCCCAATCAGTGTTCTCCAGGAGCGATTCGAAATTAAAAAGATAACTAAAATATAAATATTATTAGATTTAGATAAAAGTTTGGATTTATTTTTAACATTTTAGGAATGCAATTAGGTATTTATTTGTGGAATGGCCCAAAACACTTGTAACATAAGGCGTTGTTACAACCTCAGAATATCATCTTTGTTCGCTTTTCTATGCCAATTGAAGAACAGCGGACACAGCGACAACGCTTCTCTTGCTCTACTGGCAAGTGGTCTCCAATATTAAGGCTATCCGTTTTTGGACGTTTGGGAGTTCTACTTCCCTGGCGGTTGCGTTGAAAATAAAGAAAAAAGACAGTTTGAAAATTGCTGGGACGTATTATCCCAGTAGTCCCGAAAGGGTTAAGCGACAACCATCTCGTTTGACTTAGGTGCAGTAATTTTTTTAGTTTATTTCCAGTAGTTTTTAAATGTTTTGCAACTGAATTATTTGTGTCTGTCATAACAGCAGCACCGTCAAATTGGACTTGCAGTTTTCGTAATTTTGTGTAAAATAGTATACAATTAACTTGTACAAAACTATAACTTTGATGTATTATTACTCAATCGAAAAAAATAGTCCGTATTTTAAATTAAGTTGCACCCATATATGTACGTACAACCAAACTCAATGACTTGGTGTTGCTTAGATCGGTTGATTCATTTAAGCCAGCGAGAACTTTTTATTTTTTAGCGGCTACATACAGTTAAGAACTCTTTTTTTCAAACGACGTTTTTATAACAGCAAATACGCCTAACCCTTTTTCCCGTTAGTAGAAGTGCTGACTTATAAACAGTTGCCTCTTTCTTCTGTTACAAGTTTTCTAGTATTGCCCAAAATTAATAAATTATTCTTAAAACAAACAAAGTTACCTTGTTACAGCGTTTAAAAAAAAGTCGGCATTTTTGGAGTCAAAATCGGCAAATCGGCACTTTGATAAATTGGAGATAAAAAATCGGCAAAATGCCTATAAATCGGTAAGTATGGCAAAACTAAATATATGGAATTATGGAATTCACACAGACAATACTCTAAGGTATCAAAATAAAATTCTGAAATGAGTACTGTAGCCCTCTAGTATATAAA
The DNA here is from genome assembly GCA_916610165.2 of Gymnosoma rotundatum. Lineage (NCBI taxonomy): Eukaryota > Metazoa > Arthropoda > Insecta > Diptera > Tachinidae > Gymnosoma > Gymnosoma rotundatum. The sequence goes on from OU744336.1 coordinate 65,039,979, forward strand.
AAAATGTTTTTGCATCTATTAAACGTTTTATTAATTAATTTAATTATTTATTTAATCAAAAAATTTATTTATTCTTTTTTTAATAAATATACATTTAATTGATTCAAATAATTGTATAATTAAAAAATTGGATGTTATTTTTATACCCTTCACCACAAAAAACAAATATCATAAATTTTTCAATAATACAATTTTTTGTTGCTGTGGTGTAAAAATTAAATAGGCTATACATCCTACATAAATAAAAGTAATGGAGTTATAGGTCCTACATAAGTAGAGACATTTAGTTTTATTATTTTTTTTTCTGTGCCAAAAAGAATTGAATCTGGCTTTTGGACAAACAGTCACGAAAATTTCACAACTTAACACAACAAGCATTGCTAAAATTTAGCAATTGTATGCCATGATCATTGTCATTTATTTGTTTCGTTTTTTAAAATTCATCAAAGCTTTATTAATTAAACGAATTTAACATTAGTGGCGTGAAACATTGGAATTATGTGTTTTATTTAAATTTAAATTTTTTTGCAATTTTATATTTATTTTTCTTATACCCTTCATCTCAATCCGCTTGTAATTTCAACAATATCCATTTCCGATCCCATAAAGTATAATGTATATTCTGAAGTCGATTGAACAATGTCCGTCTGTTCGTCCGTGGTAGTGTTGTAGCAACTCTGTTGTTGCCTTGGCAAACTTGATTAAAAAAAAAATAATAAAATAAATATCTCAATTGGTCAGATATAGTGTCGAAAGAGGTGCTATTTTTCCATTTTATTTGAAACAATAAAATAACTCCAATAAAAAAATAAATAAATAAAATAAATACATGGTGCGATAGAGAATTAAAAAATAAAAAAAACCCAAGTAAAATAATTGGCGCTCGCCCATGTCTTCAGAGTTACGGGCCTCTGAAATATTTAAATTTTTTTAAATACTAATATGGGTATCATTTTAAAGCTTTTGAAGAGATATTTAAGGGAATAATAATATTGTTTAAAAATGCTTAACCCGTTAAAAGCTGATGGTATTTTTATGTAAACTAATACATATGTAGTACTTAAAATTTTTTTCTTATGTTTTCAATATCTGCCACCCCAATATTTGCTTTTTTGATTATAGTTACTACACTAAACTAGATATAGTGAAGGGTATACAATATTCGGCATAGCACTCTTACTTGTTTTCAATTAAATATTATGAATTGAATATTACCATTTAAAAATTTTATCAAATTATATTCTAATCCAATCTATAATTTGAGAAATTACTTTGAGCACAGAAACTAAATTTTATTCATATCATGTTACCGGCATTTATTGTTATTGTATTGAAGATTTAATTATTATTTTAAAAACATAATTTAATTTATTTTGATGAAAGAGTTTTTGTTAAATTTTCAATACTTTACAAGTTCACTGTTTTGTATTTATTAAAAGAAAGAAAAAATATTAACCCTATTAAATTATAACTACTTTTTTACATTTTATAAAATAGTACTGAAGTTAAACTACACTGTATTTTGTTTTTTTTTTCTGCTTCAATGATTTAAATCTCAAATAAGGACATATTTAAAGAAATATGAACCTTTTGTGGTTGCGAAAATACTAATATATTCTCATTTATATCAAGTTGTGTTATTAAAACAAACCCGACATCTAAAATTATACATAAATTTACTTTTTTTGTTGTTTCGTACAAAATATTACTAAAAATAAAAAAGTGAATTTATTTTCTTTAAAAATTTTTTTATTTACATTCTGCAGGAAACGTTTCTAAAAATAAAAAGTAAATTTATTTTCTTTCCCAAAAAAAAAAAAAAAAAAAAGTTGTAACTCGAATATACGGATGGTTTTTAAAATTAAACAAAAGAACGATAAAGAGAAAAGAAATTGAAAACAAAATAAAGTTGAATGTGTATTCAAGTAATAAAAACATATAAAAGTTTTAATAAGTGCATGAAATTACCATAAAGAAAAAGAGAAAAATCAATTCTACAATCAACAAAAAGATTTTGCAACGGAAGTCTGTAAACGAATCCAATAAAACTGCCACTTAAAATAAAACACAACGACATTAAATTTCAAACGGAAACGGAAAAAACCCTCTTAAAATCAGGGTCAGTTTGAGAGAAAACGAACCCAAAAATTACAATTCATACGAACGATGATACATGAAGTGTTATAATTTATTCATTTACACACTTAATCAGATGTGATTTTTTATTCTTTTACATTTTCACAATAAATGTAATTTACACTTTGAAATAAAAGCCTAAGGTACAGGGTGTCCGCCGGGAAGGTAGATTACTTTGGTTTGACGCTATTTTTCTAAACATTAGTCTTAACAGTTCATATTGGGCAGTCGTGAAATAGACACGTGGAATATTTATTATGGAAAAATACTCAATAAAGCAACGTGTTTGAATCGTTAAAACATTTTATCAAAATCAGTCATCGATTAAAGTGACGATGAGAAAGTTATCGTGTAGTGAATGGTTTCAAAGAAGTAGGGTCTGCAGGTGATAGGCCAAAGCATGGACCACAATGTCATGCAAGATCGGCTGAAAACACTACTGCTGCTCAAAAAAGTGTTCAAAACAATCCATCAACCTAAACTCGATGCCGTGCTCAGGAGCTTGGTCTTCAGAGAACAACTTTGGCCACAATTTTGCAATATGATTTGCATTTGTTTTCGTTTAAAATTCAGTTGACACAAGAGCTTATTTCACAAAACCATTTAAGGATGTCTTAACTGACTCATGGCAATCCCGAAGAGTCTGGTGAAGAATTTTGTCAGGAGGAATAATTGGCCAGGATTACAATATAGTTGCTGGGAGAAGTATACCCTCCCGGCGGACACACTAAATCAGTCCAAAGTGACGTGGACTCACAAACGAAGTTTGCCTTGCCATGTATAGGCTAACTTTTAATTTTAAAATTTATGTTGCTATTATTTTGTTAATTTTAAAATAAAAAAAAATATATATTTTTGTTGTTATTATTCCCCCGGAGGTATTAAAAGTCTGGCGGAGCTAAACTAGGTTCAGACCAAGTGCTCTCAGGTTATAGGGCAAACCAATTACCCAGTGTGCAGGCACCAAATCTGGATAGACAGTTGGGTACTGTCGAAGGATTCACCGTCTCCGTTAATAAACCGGCAACACGTGAACACAGAGAGCCACCCATCTCTGTAGCTGGTTATTGGTAAGGTCCCCTCGGGGTACACGTGGTGGCTGTTGGTTAAAAGTCTATATCTGCAGGTCTGGTGAAAAAAAGATGCAAGTGTGCTGTTGCACTCTCAACAGTGTTTAGTGTTTGTTATTTGCCATAGCGCTCATCTTCTGAAAACATTTCAGTAGACTCGAGAGTCAGAGCACCGTGACAGACGGACAGGCGGATAGACATTGTACTGAGAGAAGTGGGGGACCCTAAATAACTGAAATCAGATTTAAGTTCAGCGCGTTTACCTCTCCACAATCCACTTATTTTACTTTTAAGGAAGATTTTTCTGCACAACAGTGTTATTTGTTTCTTTACTTTACTTTTCTATACACAAACATCGCTCAGGAGCTGTTGAACATGGCCAACAACGATCCATATTTCCTCAAAAAAGGTCATTATTAGTGACGAATCATGGCTATGACCTTCAAACCAAAGCACGATCATCCCATTAGAAGCATCCAGAAGAGCCAACACAGAAAAAAGCATGTCAAGTTCGGTCAAATGTGAAGGCTTTGCTTACTGTTTTCTTCGATTGCAATGGCATGGTGCATCACGAATTCTTGCTACAAGGTCGAACGGACAATAAGGAATACTACGTTAATGCGCTGTTTGCGTGAAGCAGTTCGTCAGAAACGCACAGAATTGTGGAAAACAACAATCATTGATTTTGCACCATGGCAACGCACCAGCTTATACATCGATGCTTGTGCGTAAGTTTTTGACGAAAAACAAAACCGTTATCATGCCTCAACCACTGTACTCACCGAACTAGGCTCCAACTTACTTTTTCCTCTTTCCAAAACTGAAGACACTGATGAAAGGAAAACGTTTTGCTACGATTCAGGATATAAAAAAAAAAAATCGAAACAAGAGCTGCTAGCGATAACAAAAAGCGCGGTTCAGAAGTTTTTCTTTATAGTTTTCTGAGTAGGATAAGTTTGAAGGAGACAAGATAGTTATTGATGAATAAATAAAAAAAATTTGAAAAAATTTAAAATACCAGTTATTTTTTGATCAGACCTCGTAAATATTCTGAGTTCTTATGTACAGCTAAATGGATTGAGCGATTTCCGTTTGTCCGTCCGTGTTAATGTTGAAATCAATCAGACATAGTGTCAAAATAGGTGCAATTGAAAATCAGCAAGATCGGTCCATGTCCGTCAAGGCAGCGAGCTAAACAGCACGCCTGTCTCTAATTCTTCATATCATTTGAAACAATAAAGTAACTTTAATAAAAAAAATATGTATGTATATATATTGTTACGAATAATAAAAATCTGGCAACCCGTATAGTTGTTTCCGTATGAGCGTGGTGAATAAGCTAATTCAACTAATGGTGTGTTTATAGAATAACAAAAACCACAAGTTAGCCAACAAAAGCTGAGCAACCTCGATGGTTGCGTTGGTAGAGGTGCGTGCTGCAAAACAGAGGGTCCTGATTTCGATACCGCATTCGGACATGCGTGCAAAGAAAAATTAATAATTGTTGTTATAATGCAATTAAAATTAATAAACAGCAGTACAAATCTCCCGAGAGGCAAAAGACAATTATTGTGTAAAGCCATGGCAGATAATTTAGTGGAGACGTCCAACTTAATATAAGAGCAAGGGATAATTGTCAAGAAGCCCTTTATAATAAAAAGTAAGAGCAATAGCGGTTAGCGCGGGGAAGGGTAACAGCATAACAACAGTGTACGGCAGAAGTGTGTTGTGGCTACTGGATTAAAGGAGAAGACTGGCTTGGATAAAAAGGAGTAGTGGAGATGTCTGTGGATGGTTAAGGTTACTAAACAAGGCATCGACTAGTTCATGTCTCGCCGGAGTAACACAGTAGTGTAGCGTGGATGGCTGCGTTTGTGGTGATAACGCATGTTTAGTAAATACGAGACCAAGGGTTCACAAGACCGGTAGGATCAAGAAGTATAGCCAGAGGAAGCCATAGAAGTTCGAAAGATAGAATTAGCCACAGTGCTATTTGCAATTAAAAGAATTCGTACGTTTGTCTAAAAAAGGGTAAAAACGTAACAATATATATATATGGGGCGATAAAGAATTAAAAGCAAGAAAAAAATTACGCTCTTCCATATTTTTTGATTTACGGGCCTCTGAACTTTTTATAGAAAAGTCCTATTTTTTGAAGAGATCTTTAAGGAAATACTAATTTTTTTTAAAAATGGTTAACCCATGAAGAGCCGATGGCTATTGTATCTAAAATTATTTTTTTGATGGAATGGAGCGGAATATCGCACACTCTCTTGTTTTCTATTTACAATGTTTACATTTCGTTTTAGACAAAAGAGTAGTCTGAATGGCTTTTAAGTAATTAGTTAGAATATGTTGTAAACAATGAAAAAAGGCTTAAAGAATTGGTTTCTGTGTATATTACCAATCAGCAAATTTGATATTCATTAATGTGTTTGTGTATGTGATATATTCTAATATTAATATATTGTAATATTTTGAAGGCTAAATGTCTTCTTTACAAGGTCTTAGTAGATAAATTCTATTTTTGTTATAATAGCTTTAGCAAGTATTAAGTTTGCATTTATCAATTAAAAATCTTTAGTCTTTCTAATATCACTGCAATTTGCTATTCAATTTTTATTATTTATTCTTAACAGCAAATCAATAAACAATGCCCAATTGAATATGTTTAAAAAGATAATTTGACTTACAACCTTAAAAGTGTCTCGTTTATCCGTAACAAAAGCCTAAATTTTCGTCCATTTGTTTTTCTTTTGTTTTTGTATACGTTTATTCAAATTTTTGTTTATCACCATTTTACTCTTAAAATGCCTTTAAAATGAAATAATGGTTTAAGGATGATGTTGATGATTTTGCTAATTGTGTCAGAAAATTTATAGATAAAAAATTTATATCAATTTACGAGAACTTTTAATGGACCAAAACAAAAGACATTATAAATTATTCAATGATTTTGTAAAAACACTAGACTATTTTGTTTAACAATGAATAGGGAAACATAAAACTTTCAAATGAAAATAACTCACATACAATCCTTTCTTTATGAGAAAAGAAAAAATAAAAAAATGCAAAATGCTTGTCTAACATATTTGATGTTCATTACTTTATTTAGCCACCATCCTCCGCCAACAGCTTTGGTGAATTTTATCCTTTTGTTTCTCCTGCTTTGCAGACAGCCAAGTCATTGCTAAGACGTCACGTCAAGAGGCAGAAATAAACACCAATTTACTTAAAAGGCAAACACATAAAAGGAGTAGATAAATAAATAAAGGAGCAGATAAAGCAAAAAATAAAACAAATAAAATTTGGTTAAAAACAACAATATCAACCACAAAAACAACAATGGATGATGTTGTTACAGCTGTTCCGCCAGCATCAACAGCAACAATAGCGGCAGCATCAAATCAATCCACATCATATTCGTCATCAATAACTTTACCAGTTCCCCCACCAACGACAAAGAAAAGTTCTACAACGTTATCAGTAGATAGAGCAGCGTTTTTATTGCTGCGCGTTAAAAAGGCGTTTAAAAGGAAACGGCAGCACCGCAAAGAAAAACAGTGAGTATTTAAATTAACTTCTTTTAATTAAAATAAAATCTAATTATACACATGATTAAACATAACAAAACATAATAAATTAAAGAATTTAAGTTACTGGCAATTATTTGTTATAAAATTAAAATTTTGTTTAAAACTTTACGACTTTAATATAAATTAAAGAGAATAATCTTTAAGTTTTATAAAACTGGCTGAATTAAAAAAACAATTTTATGAGCTTAAAAGCCCAATTATAATGTGATTAAAGGCCCAACTCTAATGTGCATAAAATAACTTATGCAAACTTAAACAACTGTACAAACACATTGAATTATACGTGGCAAATTATAATGTATTTTCGTAAAGTTTTGTTAAATGTCATTTGTTTAAAGGCCCAACTATAATGTGCATAAGCTAGCTTTAGCATATGTCAAAAATCCAACGAAAAGACTGTCACATGCTTAGGTAACATATTAAAGAAATTTGAGTGACTACAATGTACTTACATAAATTTAGTAACATGTTTGCCACATTGCCACAGTTGCACATTTATGTTGCTTGCTTAAGGAAATGATATTTAACGAAACGACGAAAAGTTATGTTATGTACATTATAGTTTACCACATATAATTAAATGTATTTGAACAGTTGTTTAAGTTTGCTTAAGTTATTTTATGCACATTATAGCTGGGCCTTCAGTTTGCTTAAGTTATCTTATGTACATTATAGTTGGGCATTAAGATAACTGCAGCAAACTTTAGCAACTGTACTATAATGTACTTAAGACAACTTTTTTTTATTTTTGTCAAATGTCATTTGTTTAAGCACAGTTTAAAACTGATCACAATTTCCGTATAAAAACGGCTGATGCTGCTTTGTGATATACTTAAAAAAATGCAATAAAGACCTACAGTGTTAAATTTTTAGTTTAAAAGAAAATGCAGAAAATAAAAAATTTTTACTTCTTGTCCATTTTTAACAAACGCAATGAATTAAAATTAAATTATAAATTGTTCATATATGATTTAAGTGATGTACACCGTTGCATTTTCTGATATGGTTCGCCACAAATACCAAAAAAAAAACTTGTAATTGAATTTATACTCTATTTAGACATACCCTTTAATTGCACAATTAATTTAGCTCCATTTACCATATCAGAAGTCAATAAATAAATTGAGCAATTAGTAGTTAAGTAATAGTTATCATCAAAATATATTAGTTGATTTGTTTTTTATAGTTTTGGTAGGCGAAACATTTTAAGATTTTAAAACCAAGAAGTAGAATAAAGTTATACTGGCACTTGCCTCTTTAAATATCAAAGTTTTTATATCAAGTTAAAGAGCAATAACACTGCTCTCATAGTTGTCGTAATATTAAAGCGAGTGAATGCTTTTATCCAATTTTTAAACTAGTATAATGAAGACATAATGGTCACTTATATTATTTCAACACAATTAATGAGCCAAACTAATATGAGCAGCTATTTCTGCTATTTTGTTTTAATAACATTCATTCATATAAAAAAAAATAAAGAAATGGCTACGAAAACCTTGAATTAGATATAAGAAAAACGGAAGTAAACTCAACAATGTGTTTAACTAAAGATACGAATTTATGTTGAACATATCAAAAAGAGAATAAGAAAATAATATCTTGTAACATCAAGATATAAAAAGTGGGCAAATGAAATCTAATGACATTTTTACACGTCTCTTTTACGATTAAGGAATAGGTTGTAATTTTCCTTTTACTCATTTGTTCTTCTATGCTTAACAATTTTTAACAAGAACTTGGTAATATATTTGGCATCAGCACGATGGTGGTAATTTTTAATGTTTCGTAGAAAATGTTTTTTTTTTCGAAAGATAGCTAACACGAAAAATAATAAAAGTGATTAAGATGACACTGATAAAGTCTATTCTTTCTTTTTAATGTTGTGGGCCTGTTACTATTACAACAAAGGGTGATTCGTTTAGGGTTTACAGTTTAAATTTAATGTAAGTCTTCTTCCAACTTAAACAGGAATTAGCAAATTTTGGTCATTGTTATACAAATAAATAATAAATCCGCCAAGTTTGTGCTTAACTTACACACAAAGAGTTTCGTTATCATTTATGAATCACCCTCTAAATTTTAATTTTATTATACAAGTTGTTACATCGGACATTGGGCTGCTGTAGTCAAGGTGGTACGCACGCTGTCTACAAACGTGGTTGCCCAGGGTTCAACTCTTGCGGCAATCAAAAAATAAACAAATTTTTTTCTGTTTAACCCTCCGATGGCTGACAAAGTCCTTGTGGACCTTTCGTGTTTTCGAAGCCTCCGTGTATCAAGATGGCTTGGTAGAATTCTATAAGATCCTATGACATCTATATTTTTAATGTTAAGGGGTTTAAATAGGTTTCAGTTTATAAATTTATATATTGAAATATTTATCGAGGATTAAATATGGTTGCTAAGCGGATAACCAACAAGGTTCAAAGGGACCTTTTTTTATAACTTTGGACTTAGCGTTAATTTTCATAGCCAAGGGCTTAGCTTATGTTGGGACTGTTCGTAGTAATAAAGCATTTGCTCCTACTGAATTTTTAAAACATAACTCACGTTAAGTTTTCACAACTTTATTTGGATTTTATCTAAAAGAAAGAACAAATTTATTTTAGTGTTATCAACTATGCATTACACAAACGGAATAAATATAAGCAATACCATAAATAAACCTTTAGCTATTCTTGATTATAATTCAAATAAATGTGTGTTGATACTACGGAACAAATTTTGGGAACTTAAGCCTGCAAACGTGTAACAAAACAATGGCTTCTAGCATTGCTCGCTGATATCGCTGCTCTAGCATTATTTGTAGTCTACGGTGATCTGATTCCTAATACTATCAGATAAACGACGTTCATTTTTAAAAAAAAATTAACAAAATAGCTAGTTATGTCCAATATACAGGAACGGGCTACTAATATGGAGGCATTCGGAGTTGTGATAAGTTGTTATGGGAAAAAATAAATGAACTAGGCGTAATACTTTTTCTCTCTGCAACTTTTAAGACTAAACTGCCAACAAATGAAGTTGCCATGTTACCAATAGCACCACGCGGTAATCGATACTCTTGTGTGAAAAGTTGCAAGTTTTAAAAACATAATTTAATTTTTAATAAAGTAAAAAAACAATCTTCATTTTATTTGCTTACTTCTAAAAAAAAAAAATAAAATAAAAAAATTCAAACATCTGAATGTACTAAGGCACTAATTGTGGCCACATTAGTTTCGTACTGCATAATATTTCACTTTAATATTTAGTAACATCACTTCTGGCCTTAACTACTGCTGTGACTCTTTTGTTCATAGAATTTATTAATGTTTGGCATTCTTCTGGTGTAATGGATTCCCATATTTCCTGTATTTTTTTCTTAAGGCCTGCAACTGTTGTTTGGGGATCACTTCTCTTCTTCTTCAGGACTAGAGGACGGCTAGCCCAGAACATTAATATTATTGTTTTCTAACCATTTCTTTAGAATTTTTGCAGTATGACACGGAGCACCATCCTGCTGAAAGATATACTCGCTAAAAGAAGTTATACTTGCTAACGACGCTACACTAGGGAGTAGCGAAATATTGAAAAAATAAAAAATAAAAATAAAAAGACCTTGTGCTTGGATATTAAATTAAAAAATAGATTTAAATAGATTTAAAATAGAGAAAATATTTCCACGCATTCTGAAATTACCTAAATAAATAAACGTAAAAATAAGAAAAAAATCTCAAATAGGCTAACATACTATGTGAGGTTCACAGTGACCTTGTTGGTTATTGCCCGTTGAAAAAATTGCTGGTTATCGGAGGGTTAATATTCAAATTAAACATGCAGCCTCCTTCATCGGTACGTCTTTTGCATAGCATATTCGCGGGCGAAGTAAAAAAAAATTAGTAAAATGGCTTTATCTATCATTCTTCTTTCACCACCTGCCTTATCACCAGCGTTGCCACACAAGAAACTGACTTCCTACCAATAATTTTCAAAAATCCTACCAAAATCGTTCACAGCCTACCAAAAATTTAAAAATGCATTTCTTGCACTTAAGCCCTGTTACACTTGGTTTTTTTCCCGTAATTGTTGAGATGGAAGCTTGTCTTTTGGTGATTTTTAAGATGGGTGTTATGATTTAAAATAGTTTAAGAGCATACTATGCAGAATGAACACCCATCCCTTTCTTGGAGCCAATCAAATTCGCTCAACCATTCGGTTCTAAATTTTCTTTTGACTGTTTCTTTACAATGTTCACTAAAAGTATTATATTATTGAAAAATGTTTTAAAACAAAAATTTTAAAAGTGGTTCTACTTGGTTGATGGAATGTCGTCTTTTGGAATTATATTATCTTCATTTAATTTTGAAGTTTTAGATAAAAATCTGAAAAAGTATACATGCAATATTACTAAATATTTATTTAATTAATAGGTACATATTAACAATTAAAAAAGTTTACTTACTTTTCCATTTTGTCTGTTAATTTTTTCAATACATACACTTGAAAATAAAAAATATTGTTAATTTCAATTTCATAATATTGTTCGCGTTTCTTAAACCAGAGATGGTTACAGCTTTAATCATCTCTATGCAAAAAGCAGAGATGTTTTTTATTACACCTAAAACAGTTTTTGAAAACAGTGGTAACACTATTCTAAGTTATTGTTTATTTAATTCAAAGTTACATTTTTTTCATTTTATGTTCTGAATTTTTAAGGTGAAAAATTTACTATTGCTAAAAAATTGCTACAGGAGGAAAACATACCAAAAATTTAAAAAAATGCAACAAACCAACCAAACTACCAAACTGTTTTTTAAAAACGAAAAACTACCAAGTTTGGTCCGATTGGACCAAAGCGGCAACGCTGCTTATCACTCAACTCTTCCTTTCCTAAGGAATGTAGCAGGGTTACGAAACTAACCACAAAGGCTATGCCTGAAGTACTACTTCTCTTAATATAAAAAAATATACACTTTAAATAAATTTATAATATGGTTGTGTGAAAATTACGTTACTATTAGGAGACCTTTTAGTTAAAATTTGCATACTTGCTTTTATAGCGACTTATAGTTTCAGCCAATTAGGGTTCATTTTTTTTTGTACATCTAAAGCTGCACATCGAGCATCTGCCTGTAACGGTATAAAAAATAAGGCCATATTTATGAGATTTACGATCTTTTTGAAACTCTTTAAATTTATTGTTCACAATTTATTTTTATAGTAGACATATTTGTACATACTTTGTATGAATCAGCTTAATAGCGAGATGCCCTCTAAATATGCTATAGCGCATTTTATTACACTGACACTTTGCGAATTTGACGGGAATATCTCGTCACTTTTCGAGCACTGCTGTTATAGCGCCTATAGCAGTACATCTTTCGTCAAAGTTTAAAGAATCTGCCTATTAAAGTTCCACAGATAGAGAGCTGTCACTTACGGACAAACGGACAGATATTGTGACTAAAACAGTAGGGTGACGTTTTCACACTTTGTGCACGGATACCTTAAAAAGAAAGTAACAGCGATAGTGTCTTATCTTTCTCTTTAAACTTTCTGCGGCTGTAAATTAAAAATATAGGATTATTTTATATATAATATATTTTATATATAATATAATTACAATTAAAGTTTTCTACGATCTTAATTGGGAATAAAAAGTCCTCGTTGTCATCTAAATAACTAAAAATTATTCTTTGGTTTTTGTATATTTCTTATATTTATAAGTTTGTTTGCACTTTAATTTTATAAAACAGATTATTCTAAAACTAAAGGTATTTGATAACCACTTTTCCCCGACTGAAAAGTGGTTATCAAATACCATATTTCTTAAGAACTTCATAGGTAGCACTTTAAAAATCTGATATAGATTACTGAAGCAATAAAATTTGATTCTAAACTTTCTTTTTACTTATTACCAGCAGACTCTGTGACATTTGGTGTATGTTACTTTAAAAACAAAACTGTTGCAAGTGTGTCGTGACTTTATAATTTACGATCAGTCAATCCGAATTCGATTACATTTTTAGGGTTTGTTCGTATGGCTGTGCAGATTGTTTTTTGCACGAAATCGTGTGTTATGACAACAAGTAATTTTTTAATATTATTATTAATAATTATTATATATCAATACAATACAACAAGAATAAGTCTTATATTACAGTATTGGTAATTTGGTAACTAAGCTTAAGTTATAAGCAGTATAGTTCAGAAAAAAGAGAGGCAAAAGAATATGACAATAAAAAATATAGTTTAAATAATAAATATTTATGCACAGATAAGTACATATATACAACTACTAGTTTTGGCTAGTAGCATCCGGATATGAGTTGGTGTATAATATTGTGACATCCATAAGTTTCTTAGCAAAGATAAGGTCTTTCCACAGTTGATTTTGACATGATCTGACCAATTCAGTTGTCTGTTAAAAACTACCCCAAGATTGTTTTAAGTGTCAACAGAATTTATAGTCATGTTATTAATTTTTATTGGTGGAATGCACGTAGTAATATCCTTTGATGGTCCAGTTGATTTTTTCGGGTTTAAGCTCAAGCTATTTGCAGATGCCCAAAGATCAATTTTATACATATCATGGTTTATCAATTGTGTGCAATTTGCTACATTTGAAGTTTTACAGCTTATATAGAGTTGCACATCGTCAGCATACATTTGAATTTTACAGTGTTTCACTTGCAGAGGCAGAGCATTTTCGTATATGCAGTACAGTAGCGGCCCAAATATTAAGCCCTGTGCCCGTATAAAAAAACAGCAACCATAGGCGCCTATAAGCGTATGCGGTATGTATACTGTGTGCTGACTGTGTCCGTTTCGAAGTGCGCCAGGATCCGCTAGCACTGAACAAAAAACGTAAAGATTAAATACCTAACTACATAATATTGATCCTTAAGGACTTTTAAATGATAGCCTACTTAATATTAAAAATTGTTGAATAGAAATTAATAATCAAAATTTGTAAATAATTATTCTTACTTAGTAAAGTTAGAAATTAAAATAAACGTAAACTTAAACCGAATTAAAAAATTTGTTTAAGTACTAAAAGAGTAATACTAAAACATTCAGCCTTCTTCGCCAATACTTCTTCAGAGCATATTCGCCGGCGAAGTAAAATGAATTATTAAATGGCTATATCTATAGTCTTTCCCTACCTGTCTACAATTACTAAAAATAGCTAAATAGGTCATGCCTGAAGTGCTACTTCTCTTAAAAAAAAATATTAACCTGCTAACAACTAGCGTCGCAAAAATGTCTTCATTAAACCAGTGTTGAATTTATCGTGTACGTCAATTTTTTCAACCAGAAATGCAACGAATGGAGCATAAAGACTTATAAACAAAAATGTATGTAGTTTTGGAAAGAGGCAGACTCATTGTAAAATTTCTCTTATGAGCTGTGAAAGAGAGAACCCAAAACAATCCATAGCTAGATGGTGAACTCTAGATTTTTTTAGGTCATGGTGTAAATGAAGTTTGGTTTAATTTTAATGATAGAACTCTTTTAAAGATTAGAAAGCGGCCAAAGATCGGTAATTGTGGACGAAATGGGATTGTGCCAAAAAAAAACCTTACGATAGACAATCGGAAAAGTTACTTCGTTGCAGGTGAAATATACAAAGATAAGTAAACTGATATCGTAATACGGACAGATAACGACAATATCAAATAAGACTTGAGGCTATTCGATTGCGAATACCAGGCAACCAAGTATTGCTAGCCCATAAATTCTGGAGTCTTTAAAACTTTCTTAAAAAGCTATATACACACATACGTTAGCGTGCAAAACTTAGCATAAATTTAAAAACTTAAATATTAACTGCCATATTCATAGATAATCAAAATAGATTTGAAATATATTTTAGGACAAATTTGTATAAAAAATTTTTCATAAAACACATTTCACAGGAGAAGGTCATCTGAGTTCGGATCTGTAATAATTTATTTTATTTGCATCAAGGAGAATCAAAGCATAAGGATAAAGAGAGAGAGATAGTACAACTGAGTTAATTAATACCCCAAGGGCTCAGGGCTGTCTTCCTCAAGGGCTGCTGTAGATTGAGGAAGCAGCTTAACAAGCTGGGCATTGCAACTATTATATCATTGTTGTTCAAAAAGTGTGTATTTTATATCATCAAGTCTTAATAACTAAATTCAATTAATACTTTAGGTAAATATTTTAAATTTGACAATGTTGGTAAACAATTGCCAACAGAAATAATGAAAAGTAATAAAAATTTCTTAAGAAATGTAATAAAAATTTTCTTAAGAAATGTAATAAAAATTTTCCTAAGTTTGCTTGTGAATTATAATTTTTTCAGTGGCTTCGTGTTAAATTCTCAAATGCGTCAATTACATGGGCGTACTCGTACACTTAATCTTAATCTAATTCAAACATTGTTCATACGTCGCAAGATTTTATTTTCATTCAAAATTAATTTCTATTTTTAAACATTGAAATATTTATTGGCTAAATGTTTGTGCATGTAGAGAATACTTAAAATTATTCTTTAACTAGAATTTATTTAACAACTTTTATGTTCTTATTTCTTCACTGCAAGCTACAAGATGAGAAATATTAAAATAATAAAAAGCATAATATCGTTGAAAAAAAAAAAACAATAAAAAACAACACTAAACGAAAAAGTTGTTTTAAAACTGAACAAAATACGATGTGGGAAAGTAATGGTGAATGCAAAAAGCAAATCCAATGAATATTTAAGCGATTTTATTTTAGATATTTTAAGTTTATCAACAAATTTAAAAGTTATATAAATTTTATGTAAAGTGCAGTGTTGTCATTTATGGCGATTTCTCGCCAAAATTTTAGAATGGCGACAGGGAAATACCTGACGATATTTTTGGCTATTTTTTATGATTTTCTTTGTGATTATATACAATTAAAAAAATATAAAAAACGTTGCAGCTTTATTCCATATATTTTAGATCGACTTCTATAATTTTAAACTGCCTTGTATATATGTACAAATAAATATTACTTTTTGAATTGAATATCAAGTGATTGATTGAAGTTAAAGTACCATTTTTCTTTGATTAAAAAGGCTGAAGAACATAAACCAACTTAATATATTTGCAGCTAATTGTGTATTGAAAAATAAAGTATTTTTCTTTGTTATAAATGAATGCAAATTGATTTTGGCTTAAGTAAATTTTTTTAATTTCTGATGAATGCAAATTGATTTTGGCTTAAGTAAATTTTTTTAATTTCTGATTTTCATAAATAGTAATAGTAATAAACAAGTAAGAATGCTTTATTCGGCTACGCCAAATCTAATATACCCTTCACCATCTATGTAAATCTACTTTAGTGAAGAAACTCCATTCAAAAAAGCAAATATTGGGGCAACGGAGACATAAATAATAGAAAAAAAAATTGGTATATATATAATTTTGGCATATATATATATAATTTTACATAAAAATGCCAACGGCTCTTAATGAGCTAAGCACTTTTAAAAATTATTAGTATTTTCTTAAAGATTTATTCAAGAGCTTTTAAATGATACCCATATTGATATTTTAAAAAATTTTAAAATTTCAGAGCCTTGCAACCCGGAAAATATAGGCTAGCGCCAATTTTTACACTTGATGTTTGTTTCTTATTTTTTAAATCTCTATCGCCCCACATATTTATTTTTTTGAGTTGAGTTACTTCATTGTTCCAAATGATACGAAAATATTAGAAGTAGGCGTGGTGTTTTGCCTGCTGCTTAGAAGGACATGGTCCGATCATGCTGATTTCAAATAGCACCTCTTTCGACATAATGTCTGATTGGTTGCCATATTATCATAAAAATAAATATATGGGGCGATACAGAATTAAAAATTAAGAAAAAACATCAGGTGAATAAATTGGCGTTCGCCAATATTTTCCGAGTTACGGGGCTCTGAAACTTTGAAATTTTTTGAAATATCAATATGGGTATTATTTTAAAGCTTTTGATTAGATCTTTCAGGAAATACTAAAACTTTTTAAAAATGCTTAACCCATTAAGAGAAAACGCATTTTTATGTAAAATAATACATATGCAGTACCAAATGATTTTATTTTTTAAATCTCTGTGCCCCTAATATCTGCATTTTTGATTGAAGTTACTTCTGTATACTAGATTTACATAGATAGTGAAGGGTATATAAGATTCGACATAGCCGAATATAGCACTCTTACTTGTGATGACTAATATTACATATTTTTATATACTGGCGATATTTGGCGATAACCAACAAGCTATTTGGCGAGAAAGCTCGAAATAAAACTAGAAACACAGGTTTAGTGTGGTTTTCCTAAGTCCAAAGAGTGCAGTTATTAGTTTTTATGCTTTTAGTTGTTAATTCAAAACACATGTGAAGAACATTAAAGAACAAAAAAAAAAAAAAAAAAATAAAAGAAAAGTTTAGTTTAGTTTAGTTTCAGTGGCCGCATCAATGCTTGCTGGGAAACTCATTCCACCCCCAATTCAATGTGTTATAGTGTTTAGTTACTTATTAAATTACACGAAGCAATTTGAGTAAAATGCCTTTAGATAACTGCTTTTCCCATTAGATGGATTTAATTTTTATTACAAAATGCTATGAGTTGTTAAAGTTACATTGAATATTTTTTAATTGCCAAAAAAATTTTCTACAAAAAATAAAATAAATAATTCATTGTAAATTTAAAACAATTATTTAAACCGAAAATGTATTTTCTAACATGAGTTTTACACGCAAGATTCAGGGTGGCCTTCATGACTAGCCAGTACCAAAAGCTTTAATGTTGTCAATACTTAAGGTCTATGTTAAGCTTAAAGTATTAGAACAGCTATCAAAAGGAAGATATCACATTTTACATATTAATATAGTTTTTTATTTGAGCATTTAATTATTTATTTTTTAATTTATTTTCCAAGCACAAGGTCTTTTTAATTTTATTTTACAAGGGTGTAGCGAAATATTGAAAAAATAAAAAATAAAAATAAAAAGACCTTGTGCTCGGAAAATAAATTAAAAAATATCACATTTAACTTTAAATGCAAAGTTTTTTTTATAATGCAATAAACGTGAATCTTACTATGATCTTATAATTTTTAACAAGTACTTGTACGGTTAATTGGTCAATAATTTGACCAATTTAATCGTAACCTTAAGAAATTTTTGAAATAAATTTTTTCTCAAAATATTTTAGTCTTATAACCAAAAAAACCATTATTTTTAATTCGGCTTAAGTTCACACATAGTTTAGTTTCTAAGTTTATTAAGCAAAAAAAATATTTTTACAAATTTTGTTAAAAAAAAAATCACAGGAAAAATTAGACACTGGCATAACACTGGCTGCCTCCCTTATCAGCATTCTTGGCATCTATTTAACTTAGGCTGTTAAATAGATGATGACGATACCCAAAGCGCCAGAGAATCAAAGTTTGAACTTTAAACTTGGAATAATTTTAGAATTATTTCCATTTTGTTAACCAAATCTTCCATGTGCATTGAGATCATTTGAAGATATTAAAATCATGTATCGTTATTGTAAACTATAGTGCTTATAATCAATTACAAAGTAAAGAAGAAGCTAGTTTCAACACATATTTCAATAGTTGTCCAAACCGTTTAATTAGGAGTCTTTTACCTATAAACTAAACGAGAATTTTAACAGAAACCATATTTAAATCTATGTATTAAACAACGTAACCATATACTTAATTTGGTAGGTTTAAAAATATTTCTTAAGGTACGGGCAGATTTGTCAAATATTTTAACAAAAAAACAGTTAAACTCTAAATTGTGAAAAAAATTTTTGTCCCTCTTAAATACTTATTAGTAATTATAAGCTCCTACTCAACATAAAAGGTAAGCTATCACATTAATTAAATTATAAATCGTAATCCATTATGATACGTGTCAGAAAAGATTGCAAAAACATTTGTTAAACACTTGTGGTTATGCTTTTTATTTGACTTTAGACAAGTTGCTTCCCTTTATTGCTGGTCAAGTATAGATTATGTTATTTCTAAATATAAATATAATAAAGTGTATTTAAGTTAATGAAAAAAAATTAACACATTTATCAAGCAGACATTTACACAAAACATATTTTTCAACTTTCCTCATGGTCAAATTTGAGACGTAAATTCTCTTAGGTTTTTGCTTTATTTCTTTCCATTTCGATTATTTTTCAAAAGACTGTTAACCAGCATTCTAATGAAGGATTTATTCATGGTAAAAGAATGGACTGATTTTAAATAGGATGAAAACTAAGACAAAGGAAGAAACTGTCAAGGCACGCAATGTAATTTGAATTGCTTTAAAATGTGATTTATGAGTGAAAAAGAAACACACAAAAAATATTTTCTTACTTCTAGCTTTTAAATCAAATTAAAATTGTCTTAATATTCTCATTGTATGCTTTATGTGCGCAATAGAGAAAAAGACACAAATTACAAACGTTAATTGTAAAGAAAAGAAAAATTAACTGTCATTTTTTTTTTTGTTTTATCTAAGTCTATGGAAAAAAAATCCTTACATACTGATATACAATTTATAACATTAAATTATAGTACCAAAAATTACATTTAAATTAAGTATTTGATAGCAATGTTATATTGCATTTAATAATGTTTACGTTTAAAGAAAAATCAATTAAACTATAAAGATTGTTAAAATCGGAAGAAGTTCTTCTAAAGGGGTCATCGTAGGCATAAATTTGGCGAACAATATGAATGAGAATTGGTTTAAAATTTCTGGTGGGACGTACAGGAATGTTAAAGTATAAGTTTCCCATAAGGAAGTCCGAAAAAGCATCTTCAGTAATCAAATTAAATAAAAACGTAACATTAAGCAACATTCTTCGGCTTTGTAGAGATGGTAACTTGGAAAAATTATTTCGGTACACATTTCGTAAGCAAAATAACAGAAATTATTTTTGAATAGACTCAATTTGATTACTACACACGATATACTGTGGGTCCCAAACTACGGACCCATATTCTAAAATTGGCCTTACTAAAGATGTATAAAGCTGCTTGGTGATGTGAATATCAGTGAATTCCTTGGCCCATCGTTTGATGAAAGCAAGTACCCCATGGGCTTTATTTGATATCGTAGCATCAAATAAAATACCCAAATATAGAATCGAATCGATAATTTTCAACTGATAACTTTTAAAAACGAACGGATTTTTTGTATCAATTCTTCTGGAAAAGTGCATATCGCTCCTTTATTGCAACATAGTCATATCTCAAAAAAAATTTAAACTTGGCAAGACATAAGTCCTATGATCTAATTGCCGCAATTGCTATAACTTCGGTTCAGCTTGGGATATAAAACTGATTTTTTTTCAACATGTACAGAAGGTCTAAAAGAGCAGTTTTGCTCAAGTAACTACAAATTTTTATTTTTTTGAGATATGACTACACAGCGAAAAGAAATTCGTTATAAGAACCAAATTTGTTGCCAATCGAATTTTGTCGGTTATGTGTATTATCTTGAATTCGGTTGTAATAACTGAACGAATATAGCACTCACAACTATTTAAAAAAATAATTCTTGAGTGACTATAAAGTATTATTGTGAATTAAATAATACGAAATATTTTAATATTTTCTTTTATTTTATTTAAAAAAGAAATTATAGGAACAAGATTATAAATTATGAAATTCATGTTTCTGCCATTCGAATCCAGCCTACTCCTTTCTTTACATCAGGATTCTTCTTTTCCACATAGGTTCTTCAACTTTCCGTCCCATACCGCACGTTTTGCTGCTGCAAATTGTATTAAATATTTTAAAATTTTAATTTACAAACGTCTTTCCGCGATTGATTTTGTACTTACCTTTTAACAATATTGGAGAACTTTTCACCACTAACAATATATTTTTGGTTTTATTTTGAACTGAAATATTGTTTTTTTTTTTTTTTGTAATGTGCACAAATTCATTTTTATTATGTCAAATATTTTTCGATATTATAAGACACAACTGATTTTGATGATTCTAACTACCAAACTTTGGTTTTCAGTAGTAATGTGCTGAATAAGTTTAGTTGCATCTTTCATTTAATAGAATAGATTTTAGTAAAGAAATAAATCGATCAGGATAACTTTTTTAAGAGGTGTAACAACTAACATTTGGACTGTAATATCATTTGTTAGCTTTTAATATTAAAAATAAGTCAAAATTATAATTTATTTATATTAAAAATCAAATAATTGTATTAGCAATTAAATTTTGAACATATCAAACGAATTTTAACCCATCTTTTTTATGTGTGTATGTTGCAATAAAGGAGCGATATGTTTGCGCTTGTTTAAATTTAACTCCATTAAGTTCAACGTGCACTAAACAAAAAAGCTGTGTAGATTCTGTTGACTTTTGTAATTTTGAAAATTTTTTAAATCATCAGCGTATATTAGAACTACATTTGATAATTTGATAGCAGTACACAGAGAAAAGAAATTCGTTATAAGAACCGAATTTGTTGCCAATCGAATTTTGCCGGTTGTGTGTACTATCTTGAATTCGGTTGTATTAGCTGAATAAATGTAGCAGTCACAACTATTTTAAAAAAAGATTCTTGGGTGATTATAAAATATTATTGTGAATTAAACAAAACAAAATAATTTTTTAATAATTTTTTTTATTTTTTTTATTTTAATAATAGGAAGAAGATTTTACATTATAAATTTCATGATTCGAATCATTGAATTCAGCTTTCTTCTTCCTTTACATCATTATTTCTTTTTTTCCACATAGTTTCT
Source organism: Gymnosoma rotundatum (assembly GCA_916610165.2). Taxonomy (NCBI): domain Eukaryota; kingdom Metazoa; phylum Arthropoda; class Insecta; order Diptera; family Tachinidae; genus Gymnosoma; species Gymnosoma rotundatum. The sequence continues at coordinate 65,061,529 of OU744336.1, forward strand.
TCAACTTGCTATCCCATACCGCACGTTTTGCCCTGCGAAATAAATTAAATATTATAAAATTATTTTTATATATAAATATCTTTCTGAGATAATTTTGAACTTACTATTTGATAATATTGGAGAACTTTTCACCACTTTAAATAAATCTTTTTATTTTTGAACTAAAATATTTTCGATTTTTGTAATGTGTACAAATTTTATTTATATTGTGTCAAACATTTTTCGATTTCAGAATATACAATCGAGTTTTATGATTCTTACTTCCAAAATTTGGGTTTCAGTAGTAAATTTCTGAATAAGTTTAGTTAAATCTTCCATTTAATAGAATAGATTTTAGTAAATTATTAATAATAAAAATCAAATTATTAGATCAAATCAAATTATTATATTAGTAACTCATCAATGATTTATGTAAATACAATTTCACAATAATATATTTAGTTATTGAAGTTTTGAAGCACACCCGTTGGCATCTGCCAGTTAGATATGAGCTTATCCTGTTCAAACAGTTTTTGATGAAACCCAATAAATGAAGTTTGTCTAATAATAAAACATGGTTAACTTTGTCGAACCCTTCACTAAAATCAGTGTAAATGACATCTTCGCGTTGAGCAATAATGAATTCTCAGATAACTTCGCTTGAAAGTTGTAGCAGATTTGTTGTTGTTGAGCATCCTTTACAAAAGCCATATATACAAGGAGTCATTAGTGTTGTAACTTGATGACATAAGGCATGGGTAAGAAACTTTTTGAATAGCTTGAGAATCGCACTTAATTTTACAACTCCTTTGTAGTTCACAATGCTTGACCTATTTTCTGATTTAAATAACTGAATAGTGTAAGATTCTTTCCATAAATGGGGAAAAAAGCCGTATTTAAGTCGAATGTTTAACATAAAAGTTGACGGCATCGCAAAGCATGTGCACAAAAATTAATAGGCTGCTAGGAATACCATCAGGACCAGAACTGAGTGAAGACTTGAAATTTTTTAAATTGTTCATAATATCAGCTGTGCGTATAGGTGGAAATGATATTGGCTGGATGTGAGTAAAGAGAAAAGGATAATCACTCGAGTTGTCGTTTTGAACGTTATAGTAAGTGGTGCCAAAGAAATCAGCAAACATATTACTTATGACGAAATCGTCGACAGAATCATTATTTAAGTATTTTATAACAGTTGGGTATCGTTTTGAGTTAACGATTGAAAATTGAGTTTCATGTTGTTTAAGTATATCTTATATAATTCAGTATTTAATAAGTTGTATTCAGCACGAGCTCTAGAATATTTTTCATGATTTAATATATATTTTCTTTCTATTTGTTTGCCTACTTTATATGTTCTAAATAATTTTAATTTAGTTTTAATATTTTATTTATCGCCTTGCAACAGTGAAACCTTTTTAAAATAATATTGAAATGATGATAAAAAATTTCATATTCGTTTGTATGAGTGTGTGTGTGTATGTGTATGTGTGTTTGTTTGTGATTAATAATGAGGTTTTTTTCATTTATAACTACTATTATTTTAACAAGTACAAGCTTTTAAATAATAATGAATGTCTAATTACAGCTCTTGAATAATATTTTGTTCAGCACTTTTATTTGCAATGAATTTTAATTCTATCAATTTAAAATAGCAATGTTGCTTTTTTCAAGGCCCTTTAAGGAGCTTGTAAAGATTTAAACAAATAAGTTTCAGTACAAAGGCAGTTTTATTATTTTTTAATCATCTTCAATGACAGATTCTTGCGAAAAGGGCAAGAGATAAAAAATCAATTCAAACAAGTGAATAATTTAATTAAGGACAATAATGGAGAATTGAAAATGTACGTGATCTTAAGCGTAATTAAAATTATTTATTTCACTATAATATAATCATTAAAGTATATTTCAAATTAATTTTCTAGAATTTAAAATGTTAATATTAAAATAATGACCCAAATGAGTGCTGATATATAAAGTAAACAACTTTGTTGAATTTTTCTTTGTTTATGTTTGTGGCTTTCGTGGAAAAAGAAAAAACTGGTTTTATTTAAAGTGACATTTAGAAAATACAGAAGAAATAAAGTTACGAAAAATTAGAGCCAAACATGCAATTTTAAAATCTAAATTCTTTTATTTTTTTTTAATCTCAAACCACAGCAAAACTGTTAAAATTATTATAATTTATAGTATTTTAAAAGTTGTATTTTTGTTTGTATTTTTACTACATTCACACAAGTTTTATATTTTCTTTGTTCAATTATTTTTAACGAAACAAAAATTCCAAACTTGATTGAAGTTTTTCTCTTGTGTTAAAAAATAATAATGCTCATGTTTGGGTTTTTCGAATTATTTAATTTACGGGTTACAGTTTTTGAAACCAAAAATGAACTTACGGCTTTTTCTTTTCTGAAGATAAATGTTACCTAATGCTGGCTACAGACAACGCAATTTGTTTCTGCAACACGTTTCACATTCAGGTTTCATGTTTTGACGCAAATACTGAAACGAACAATGAAAACATAAACGCAATCTCAGTTATGTTATTTTATATTATAACATTAACATCGCGCGGAAGAGAGAATGCAAAAATGAATAGTGAAGTAATTCAATTAGCAGCAAGTATTGTTATTGGTGAAGTGTTATATCAAGAGTAAGAAGAAGAGTTACAACCGAAGAAAGGAAAAATGTAGTCAAAAAATTGGTACTTAAAAAAATATTTATTTAATTACGTCACATGTAAAATACATGTGAAAAGTCATCTGACAAATTTTCGTTTAGAACGTGTTCTATTTTGATCTGACAAAACATTTGACATCAGCTGTTTTTTAATTCTAAAAAGTATAGCCAAAAACCTATGCCGTATGAAAACAATCAACGGCGGTTGACCATTGGCGGTAGCATTAGCCGGCTGATGGTAATATTTCATATGACCAAAATCTAAATTGCTTTTAACTATTTGATAACAATTATGTAAATTCTGTATCATTTAGTGCTGCTAGAGAATGCCAAGAAAAAGTTACCCTTTTTCTTTAAAAAAGTTACATTATACAATATATAATAAATAGTTTTATTCCATATTTCAGGAAAAATGAAAAGGCAACAAATTAATCTACTAAACGAAAAAAAAACAAAGAAAATCGTATGAAAAAAATTTCATACCGATGATATTCATGAGGAGGTATGGAAAAGCGCATGACCTGGACATTCATTAAAATTAGTTAAATTTTTGTAATAAATCCGTTTTAACTTTTTCTTTGAAAGATTTAGCTTCGATAGAATTTACTACACTCATTATTTTAAAAATACTGTTATTAAAGACAAATTTGAGCCTTATTTGCCTTAAAATTCAAGATATAGTCCGGCACTTAAAATCGGGGTATTGGAACGGTAGTTAAATTTTTCAAGTGATTCTGTGTCACCCCAAATATTTACTTTTTTAATTTGAGTTACTTCACTAAACTAGATTTACATAGATGGTGAAGGGTATATAAGATTCGGATTAGTAGAATATAAAACTCTTACTTGTTTTTGTATACTTTCGGTAGCTGTAACTCCTTAATAATAAATCATTATTAATTTATTTGTTAAGAAGAAAGGCCTTATCATTGCAGTCCACTAAAAATTTACGTTTGCTTATTATACACCAACTTGTTTTTAAAAATGAAACCGTTTTTTTTTTCCTTTTACTAACCCCACGCTAAGAGCTGCTAATTGAGAAAAAATTTAAATCTTTCTAGGATTTGACATACCTTCTATAAACCGATGAGTGTATGTCTGTATGTATAGTGTATGTCAGGAAAGGAGGATTAATTTAATGTCCATATCAGCAATTAAAAGGCACTTGAAAAAACTAAAATTAAGTTTAAAAAATATTAAAATAGTTAGAGAAAATAAAGCAAATCATCTGAAAACCCCTATAAATAAATAATCACCATTAATTTAATTTCCCATTAAATTATTACACATTTTATGACTTTGTTCACACATTGATTTCACACATAACGGTCCATTAAACACCTACAACAACAAAAATATAGAATATAATAAAGTCACAAATCACCAACCAGCATAATTAATTAAATTTACACTTTTGCATCTTAATTAATTTTTGTTAAAATATCGAATATCTTCATTTAAAAACATCTAAAGAAAAAAAGAAATAATACAATTCTTGAAAATAGAGTAATTAATTCCTTTTGTATAGAAACACGTTTCGATTACATTAAGCTTAATCACGCACCAAGAAACAGCATTAAGGGTGAAGTGTTTTAAAAGTAAATAGAATAATGAAAACGCAATATAAGCTAAAATGGGATTTAGTTTCACTGTTGCAATATAAGCACAGGGAGTTTGTTAAGGAACGGAAGAAAATTCTACTTGATGTAATCAAAATTAAATTTGTTATTAGATGTAAAGAAAAGTAATGCATTAAAGTGTAAAATATTTTTAATAATAAAAGCGTTGATTCTCTAGAATAATTTCGGAAGATACCACACTAATCACATCTTCCCACAGAAAATATTCTAACGGCATTAAATCGCACGATCTTAGAAACAACATACGGGAATGAAACAAGGGGGTTACCAAATGTTTTCTTCAATAGATCAATCGTGGCATGTATGACACTTTGAGCTGTCTTTTTGAAACCACAGTTACTGCACATCATGAGTGTTGAATTTATGAACGAAAAAGTCAGTAATGATGGTTCTATAGCGGTCACTATTGACTATAACATTCTGACCCATAAAGCACACTAAAGAGTCAGTTTTCCTGAATGTAAAGCCGTCCCAACATACACTTGGGGATTATCTTTACTCCTTACGTGTACAAAAGAGAGCTGCATCGCTAAACAAAATTCGTTAAAACAAATCAGGATCAACAGAAGTCTGCTTTTGGGCCCATTAACCAAATCTTCTTCTTGCTAGAAGATCGTGTGGCTTCACTTGTTGCAGCAATTGAATTTTGTAATCACGCAAAATCTTCTATAAAGTGGATGGATACCTATTCAATTCCTGTGCACGATGGCGGATAAATCGATGCGAGTCTTTTGCTATGCTACGCCCTACAGCACTAATTACTTCTTGTGTATAAACTGTACTACGTCTCTGTGGGTATTAATTTATGCGTGTTATTGTTTAGAATAAACATGGTGCGAATACGTTTTATAGTTAATCGAATTAATTGCTCTGATGGACCGTTATGTGGACCGTAAAATGAAAGTCAATACCTATTTCAAACATAACCATGATTTAATTATTTATACAATTGAAACCGTTGTTTGACGGGTAATAAAAACACTCTATATAAAAGAGATATACTCTACTAGTGATGGCAAAAACATTGTTAATCGACTAGTAAATAGTATGAAAAAACAAAAAATTTTTAATTGTATAAATTCAAAATTCTTTCGAATATATTTGTTTAAAACAGAATTAAAAAACAGGAGCTTCGATAAAAGTTTATTGTCAATATGTATATTCAATATTCATTTTTTAGGTAGACCTAAGGTTATATATGTATATATTTTTTTGTTTGGTTTGTTTATTTATTTACATCTTTTAAACTACTTCTACTCGTACTATAATAAACACTAGAATTTAATAATATATACATGTATATACAGAAACGAGCTATATTTATTACTTAGTAAATAAGAAAATAATATATATTAAATGTAATGAAAATTTAACAAAAACATTACTTGTATGAGGCAAGGATAAAAATCATAAGTCTAAAAGTAAAAAAAAAAAAAAAAACGAAATAATTTCATAGTTGCAGTTAACTGCTTTAACAATAGCCCGTCTATAACTATAATAAAATACTGGTAAACCATTTTCATCTTTAATAAGATACAATTTATCGAAATATAAAAATTACTCAGGCGGTCCATAGCCTTTTTGTAGAGCATTTGCCATATAACTTAGGATCGTATAATACGGTGGCATTATTAAATTGTTTTCGTTACAGGATGTACATACATCTCAAAAAATAATTTCTTATCAGACTAATAATAAAATTGTCTATTATTATAATTTTTGAGGTATTGTATAATTTTTATTTGATACATATTTTAAATAGTTGCAGTGTGATGATCGGAATAACGATGTACAAGACCTCAAGCATTTTCTTTCAAATATCCGAATTTTTTCCACGTAAGATGGTGCAATATTAAACCAAATCGGGCTTTCATATGTGAGAATTGGTATAAAAAGAGATTGGTGCATAATTACTTTTACTCTAGGCTTTACGTATTTTGAGTAAAATAATGATTTATATGCAAAAAATGCTTTCTGTGCTTTTTTGATTATCTCATTAACATGGTTATTATAGTATAAGTATTTATCTAGATGAACTCCTAAATATCTGACTAGTTGTTTGTTGGATAGATAGACATTATGTTTTATATTATTATTGCATTTATCGATAGGGGGTCTAAATAAAATTGTTTCACATTTTTGTATATATAACTTCATAAACCAATCTAAAGAATACTGTTATACAGTATTAAAATATTCCTGTAGCTTACAGTTAATTTTTTCAATTGTATTGTCCGCATGATATATGATGATATCGTCTGCAAATGCATTTATGTTTTCAATTTTGCTCAGCAAATCCAAAATAAATATATTAAACAGAGTTGGGGAGTTAACAGTGCCTTTTTGCAAGCCGTTATTAATTTTAAACGTTTTACTGCTTATGTAATTTTGGTAAAATATCCTTAAGGATTTATTACTTATCATATTATATATAAGTACTACAGGCTAGGAGCAAACTTAAGGTCCATTAATTTATATGTCAATCCCGAGATCCATATGCTATCAAAGGCTGTTTCCATATCTATTAAACATGCTTCTGTACCTAGTTTTTTGTTCTAATTCCAATTAATATTAGAAGTATACTTTGAAGTGTCAAAACGATTTTGCTGTAATATTAAGAACAAGACGAATTTATTCATTTTCGCTGGTAGCAAGGCGAATTAATTATAAGGTGATAGCGGTGGCGAATTCATTTATTTTCGTCTGTATTCTAACTGTCAAACTCCATATATAAAAAAATCTGTATAACAGTTAGACACATTTTTTATACATGAAGTTTGACAGTTAGAATACAGGCGAAAATAAATGAATTCGCCACCGCTATCACCTTGTAATTAATTCGCTTTGGCTGGTAGTCTAACGGCCAAACTCCATATATAGAAAAAACTGTATAACAGTTAAATAGCTTTTTTTATATATGGAGCTTGATAGTTAGACTACCGGCGAAAAACAATGAATTCACCATTAATTAAGAAAGGATTTTTTTTTTTTTGAGTTACGCTAATTATTCGGTCATAATTGCAGAATCAGAAACCAAAATCTTTTCACCTGCAAGTTATAATTTTCACGTGTAAAATGAAAAGTGAAGTTAGTGTTGAAATTAATTGTTCCTATTTAAATTTCAGTTTTATATCCGCTATTTTTTTATTCTATAGGATCTATAGAGATGCGGCATTTTATTATTTAATGATTAAGAATTGTCAGCAATATTTTAAAATATTCAACTGCCATTTTTACCGATATCTGTTTCATGGTGACTTTTCAACATATACACAGATTTCTTTGGGACCACTCCATAAATATCTGTCCAAACCATTGAATTTTTTTTTTTTTTAACTTTAATTTTTTTCAGGGCCTCATATTCTTTATGTATGCACAGTGGCGTGAAATAAAAAAAAAATGTAATAAAAGTCTTTTACTTCTGAATCATTTACCCGATCTTTATGAAACAAACTGCGGTTTATAGAGGAAGTCATAAGCTTTTCGCCTATTGCATTTGGATATACCCTATTTGAGAAAGAGTAGTACCACAGCGTTTCAAAGTAGGCAAGCTCAAATTTTTAAAATGTTTCAGAGCGTATAACTTTATCAAAATAGAATCGATTTCAAAAATGTTTATTTTTAGTAATAGATAGAGGAAAAATGTGCTTGGAATTTGCATGGCATCTGTAATACTTTTAAAGAAATTAGAGATTTAAATTTAAATTACAAAATTTTTACCCTCGCATTTTTTAGTTTTTCACCTGTAGTTTTTTTTAAATACAAGATAGAACTATTTTAAAAAGGAATTTAGAAAGCTAATACTATAAGAAATACTTTGTGAGAAGGCAATTATTTTTTTTAATTTTCAAAATTTCATAAAAAGTTTAAAGAAAATGTGATTTTTCGCAAAAGTCTTTGAATTTTAACGTTTTTTTTGTAAATTCTTAAAATTTTAAACTCTTTCTTCAAGACAAAACCGTCTTATATATTTCTATGGAATTCTTGTGAACCACCCTACAGTCAGCATTGTTTGAATATGGGCAATTTTTTAACAAAAATCTTAATGTTCCAGACTGTTAAAAAAATTGCACGCGAATATTTATTCTTTTTATACCCAACTATTCTAAAACAATTGGTTTTCAGTAACTGGCTAAATTTTGTTTACATCCTGCGATTAAATGGGGTCTGGGGAGGCGATTGAAGAAAAGTTTTGGGAAGAACACTTTTTATCTACACAGAAAATAATATATTATTTTTATTAAATTAGGATTTAAACTGTGGATATTATAAATATATCGAAATTATATTACAGATGATGTTAAGCCTGAATGTGCCGTGCGTACGTACATTCATTCTTAAATCATAAGAATCAATATGATACTGAAACAGCATCAATAATGTTGTGAGTAAGCACGTAAGAATGACTCTAAACAAAATTTGCATTCGTGTCCAATCGATGATTGGAACAAAAGCGAAAACATATGTACAATGTGAAATACAGAGAGAATTTCATATGAATACTACTTGTATTCTTATTTACAAAGTTAGTTGGTTAAATAGATGATGTTTATAAAAATACACGACTAAGGTAGATAGATGCGAAGAATGCTGATAAAGGACGTAGCGGTCCAGAAAGTGCAGCATTACATTCTGCTAGCCTCTAATTTTTCTTGTTTTCTTTGGTAAGATAATTATTCTTTCGAAAAAAGGTTTTTAGAAATTAAAAAATGAACTATTACCAAAATAATTCCAATTAATTTAAAAAATATTTTAATTTTTACTGATTTTAGTTACGTATATATTGGTCTTTAACTTGATGATATCCTGATTTGATAATTTTTTTATGTTCAGAAATTTTTATGGTAAAATTTCTCTCGCTAATTTTCACTTTTGATTCCTTTTTGGTTTTTAGCGGAATTTTTTACAGCTTTTTTTATTTGAAAAACTAATGCAAAAAAATTTAGCACAACTGAATAGCAGAGGTATATAGCTATTCACTGATATATAATCTGTATATTTTTTATTAAAACAGCTGTAGATCATACATACCATTACGGTACCTCGCACAACAATTTTTTTGTGTTATTGTGTTTTTCTAGTAGATGCTTCTGCTCTTTATTACTTTCATCCTTAATATTAGCGATTTTATTTTAGCACGTGATTTTGTTTTGTTTTTCTAATGCAGCAAATGAAAAATGTTTTAAAAAAATAAACAAATATTACTACCTGGACTTTTAAACGCAGCAAATCCATGTGAGTGCACTTACCTATTCCTGACGGTTTCTATATCTTATGTTATCTTAAATTTTATTAAATATTATTTTTTCTTTTATTAATAACAATGCGATGTATTTGATATCAAAGTTAATGTATTGTTACAACTATCTATCTTCAATTATGTTACAAATTTTTTGTATGGGTAAAATTTTTGATTTTTATATTTAGTTGTTATACCCTTCACTACAGAAAGCGGAAAAATGGTATAACTAAGTTTGTCATTCCGTTTGTAATTTCTACAATATACATTTCTGAAGCCCATACAGTATATATATATTCTGAATTCTTATGCATAGCGAAGTCAAGTGAGCGATGTCCGTCTGTCCGTCCGTGTTAGTACTGAAATCAAGTTTAAATACGGCAATCGATCAGACTTAGTGTCAAAAGAGGTGTTACTGAAAATCAACAATATAGGTCCATGTCCTTAGACTTAGCGGGCAAAACACTACGCCTATTTCTAATTTTTCCATATTATTTGGAACAATGAAGTAACTCCAATCCAAAAAAAAAAAAAATAAATATAGGAAGAGTTAGAGAATTAAAAATATGAAAGAAACCTCACGTAAAAAAAGAACTGGCGCTCACCCATATTTTTCGAGTTACGGGCCTCTGAAATTTTCATATCTTTTATAAAATCAATTTGGATATCATTTAAATTTAAAATCTGAAATTTTTTAAAACATCAATATGGGTATCATTTAAAAGCTCTTGAAGAGATCTCTAAGAAAATACTAATAATTTTTCAAAATGCTTAACCCATTAAGAGCCGATGACATTTTTATGTAAAATTATGTATATATAGTTCTTGATTTTTTTCTTATTATCTAGTGCTCAGACACACTAATATCTGTTTTTTTTTTTTTTTGATTGACTCGGCTTAGCCGGATATAGCCGTCGTACTTGTTTTTATTTACATTTGTTTGTTGTTTTAAGTATTTATGGTAATCTTGTTAATAGTAACAATACGTTATAAAAAATATTGAAAATATAAAATTAAGATTTTTCGCCGAATGAAGATTTCTCTATAAAAAATTTTCTTCCCTGTTCAAGAATGAGCAGCAAAGCACTTTATACCGCACTGTGAATTTAAGAAAGCTATGTTACTCAATACAAAATATTTTTTCTACATTTAATAAATTCTTAGAGAGGTTTTCCTTTCTGTTTACTTTCTTTTATATATTAAGGTATGAAACGGAGATAAACAGTTTAAAGCAGATAAAATTAAAAGGTTTTCTGACTGGACTTTAATTTTGTAGTTTTAAATTTGAAAATTTTAAATATGTTTAATGTATAAACCAAATTTCTATTTTGCGCATATTCCAAAAAGTTCATTAATTAGATTAAATACTTTACGATGACTTACGATTTAAATCTTTGACTTTGTTAATTTATTCAAAATTGAGATGAATAAATTTATACTGTACAAAAATAAATTTAGGAATCTGTGTTTGTTTTAAAATTCTCATGAAAACGAAAGTTAATTGTAAACTAAATTAATTGATAATAGGAAAACAAAAAAACATTCAACTGAATTCTTACGAAACAAAATCTATTGTCTTAATCTGAATTTATTTCTGTCCAAATACAAGGGATTTTGTCATTATAATTAAACAATAAAAATTCTTTATTTGAATTTGAATATTCAATATTTATAAGAAAACCCATGAATATGTAAAACAGAATCTAATAAATATAATTGTTTGTCATTTTATTACGTTAAGAATTGAACAATACCCAGTTAGCATTTATTTGAATTATTGATCATATTCGAGTCTTTTTTGACTCCTCTACGCGATTAAAATAATCGTTTATGCGTTCGTTTTAGAGTCGATAATGATTGTTTTGTCGATAGAAAATGGTACCCTAGCCGCGACTCATCTGAACGAGTCCCTTATGACTCGCGTTTTCGACTCATTTTCGGTACTGTTTTCAATCGTACTTATAATCAAATACGATACTTTTTCGAGTCAATTTTTGATCATATTACTAGCTGTATGCGAGCCTTCTTCGAACCATATTATACGAACATTTCTAATTATATTTTTTCTCAAAATGAAACATTGCAAACAACGTTTTGCTTATGTTTTATTAAATGCAGTCTTGACGAGCCATTGATTTGTTCAAACATTGAACAATTTCATGTGCACACATTAAAATGGCTTGTGTAGACCATCGTTGTCGATGTCTAACGTGAAAAAATGTTGTAACCTAATCTGCTGACGTTTTGTTCATGTGCGAACAAATCATTTGCTCGTCAAGACGTAGCATTTTATTCCTAATTTTCTTAAAATTCAAATTTAAAAAATGAATTTAAAAAAAATTGAAAAAATTCATTTTATATTTTTGTTTCTATTTTTTTTTTACGAAGTGACATATGTATGTATTTTTACGAAAATGAAAAAATAAAAATAAATATATATTTGAATCATTTTTTCATCGTTAGGCTGTGTTTAATATGTCTCTAAAATAAATCTAAAAACAGTCGAATTTCAAGCATTTTTTTTGTTCTTTTTGTTTTTCAAACAAGTCGCTTTCTTTGCGTTTGTCGGAATTATATTCGAGTTTCTTTTTAAACGCGCAACTGATTAATCAGTTTTAAGTCATCTTGGGTAGTCTTAAAAGACTCACTTTGGTGATTTTTGTAAAAACAATCTTCCAAATGCTAGCTGGGTAGTTAATTTTATACTCATTCACTCCTTTGTATGTTTGTTTTAAATAATTACTAAATTGAAATTTAAATTATTTTCCATATTAATTTTCTTGCCGGTCATAAATTCATAATTATACTTAAATTTAATTTAATCAATATATTTTGTTATACGTTTCAGCACAGGTAGAATAGGCCATATCTAAGTTCGTCATTACGTTTGTAATTTCTACAATATCTATTTCCGACTCCATAAAATATATATTGTTACGTTTTTCCCTTTTTAGCAGAAACGTACGGATTCTTTTTGATTGCAAATACCACTGTAGCTCATTATGAATTCTGTATTTTTACTTTCATGGCTTTCTCTGGCTAAACTTTTTGATCCTACTGGTCTTGTGAATCCCATGGTCTCGTAATTACTAAACATGTCTTATTATACAAACGCAGCCATCCACGCTACACTACTGTGTTACTCCGGCGAGACATGAACTACTCGATGCCTTGTTTAGTAACCTTAACCATACACAGACATCTCCACTACTCCTTTTATCCAAGCCAGTCATCCTGGCGTGTTGTGGCAATTGGATTAAATCCAATATGCACAACAAACTTCTGCCATACACTGTTTTTATGCTGTAACACCTCCCTGCGCTAACCGCTACCGTTCTTACTTTTTATTATAAAGGGCTTCTTAACAATTATATGTTACTCTTATATTAAATTGGACGTCTTCACTAAATTATCCGCCATGGCTTCACACAATAATTGTCTTTTGCCTCTCAGGAGGTTTGTACTGCTGTTTATTAATTTTTATTGCATTATAACAATTATTTCTTTTCGTTGTACGCATGTCCGAAGGCAGTATCGAACCCCCGATCTTCTGTTTAACAGCACGCACCTCTACCAACGCAACCATTGAGGTTGCTCAGTTTTCGTTGGCTAATTGTGGTTCTTGTGACCATACAATTTAATTAATTTCAGTTTTCACACTTTTATTTTGGAGCCTAAACATTTTGATGCAAACTACAATAAAAAATTTACAAAAATAGTCACTTTAATATAACTTTTATACTAAAATGTGTTTACAACCCAGCTGGTGCAATTGGCGAGTGAGGTATTCAAGATAACTTAACGAAGTTAACCCAAAGGTGTTGTAGATAACTATTAGCAAATTTGAACTTTATATTACGTTTAATAGCCCAACTTCAAACTGAATATAATAAAAAACAATTCAGAGCTGCAAAAAGTCCATATGGTTCGAAACTATGCAATACGAATATATTAATCATTTGATGCTTCCACCCACAACCCACATCGGAAATCAGTGAAAAAGGAATAATTTTGTAGCCCTTAACTGATACACATATACGTGGAAAAAGAGGAAAAAGCATCACTATTTATATTTATGCGCTACCGACTTTAATTGAAGCACAATAGGTAACGTCCCTTTTTAAATACATACCTCGGTTTTAATAATATTTAAAGCTATCGACACATTGACGACATTCCCGAAAGGGCCAAGCGTATCTACTATACATAACAGGGTATTTTGAAGAGTAGGGGAAGTCGTGATTGGAGAGTGCGTCTTTTAGTCTATCGCCAAGTCATTCGCCCTGTTATTGCCTATGCCTTTCCAGCTTGGTTTGGTATTTCTTCTCACCAGATGTAAGAGCATGATTTTAGTTGTTTGCCTTGGTTTAAGACCCTATTAAGGACCAAATGGAAAGATTCATGTAGGTCAATTTACGGCGCAGTTAATGTTGCGCGCTTAGATGCCTACCTGGTGGAATTTGCTGTGATTTTCCTGGAAGGCACGCGATCAGCAGAGAACTTCTTGGTTAGGGAGTGCTTCTCTAGAGTGAGGAGTTTGAAGACCGTTCGGGTTTCGAGGTATTAATTGCCTGTGGACTTGTTGACTCTTAGGGGAGCTGGAGGCTGCGTTCATTAAATATAAGGAACACTGTCTATAGCACTGTTCAATAATTTATTTTTCATATTTTTTATGGTAATATGAATTCTTTTTTGTTTGTTTTTTTTTTTTTTTTTGTTGCTTTATATGTGTAATTGTTATTCGTATATTATTGCATCATTGTTTTATTTTTGTTTTAGTTTTTAAGTTTTAATTTTTAAGAATCTTCATTTTTAAGCGCCTCCTTTTTATTCCATTTTTTGGAATTCTTTTAATTGTTTTTTTTTATTGTTTAAGTGATGTACTACAAAAATATGGAACATTAGTTTTAGATTTTGGAAGTTCTTAAAAATATTATAGTATGTAAGAAATTTTATGCCAATTTTAATGTTATTGCTAAAATATTTTACGCAAATATTTGGGAAAATAAATAAACTTGAAACTTAATAATATTTTAAATATAGAAAGATCTGTACCTTTAAGAGCCACCCCTAATTTCGAATCTAAAATAAATAAAATGGCAAAAAAAAACTATTCCTAAATAAAACTTAAGGCCCAACTATAATGTGCATAAACTAACTTAAGCAAACTTAAAAAACAACATTAAATTATATGTGGCAAACTATAATGTACGTAATATAACTTTTCGTCAAGTTTCGTTAAATGTCATTTCTTTAAGCAAGCTACGAAACTGATCGCACATTCCTTACGAAAACAGCTGATTGTGCTTTGTGTTATACATTTATAAAAAAATTGTAATTAAGACCTACAGTGTTAAATTTTTACTGCCGTATTCATAGAAAATCAAAATAGACTTGAAATTTGTACAAAAAATTTGTATGAAAAATTTGTTATAAAATACATTTCAAAGTTATTTTATTTTCTATGAATACGGCAGTTCGTTTTTAATTAATACAAAATGTAGAAAAAAAAACGTTTTTGTTTCTGTGCAATTTTTAACAAATATAATAAATTCAAATTAAATTTGTATTTATACACTCATATGTATGTATAGGATATAAGCGATGAACACCGTTGCATTTTTTAGTATGGTTGGCCACAAAATAAAGACAGAAAATAACTTGTAATAGTTTTTATGAAAATTTATCTTAGAACATGAACCAAAAGATGTATCTTCATAAAAGCTGTTTTAGTTTTAAAATTTTTGTTATTTATATAGAAATTATTTTTGGAAAAAGTACGAATTAAACATAAATGTGCAACTGTGTTACTAAATTTATATAAGTACATTCTAGTCACCTAAATTTCTTTAATATAGTACCTCAACATTTGATAGGCTTTTCGTTAGATTTTCGACATAAACTAAAGCTGCATTATGCTTATTATAGTTGGGCCTTTACGTATCACTGTATTTGTGGATGTTGTCTGCGCAAGTACCCTGATTATTTTACAAAATTGTTTGTCTCCGACTATATAGATAAGACACAATAGAAGGCTGTTTTTTTAAATCTGAGATTTCTCTTTCAATCTCGGTGTTTAGAACGGAACCACTGGTTGCACAAAGACCATACAGGGTCATCTGTTTCACAAAAGCCTAGAACAATCTTAAAACTAAGTTCAGGCCATGGAAAATACAATAAACTTTCATTTGTAAAAATAAACATAAAGCTGGATTTTTCTAGGATAAGATAAGAAGTCAACAAATATTTTTTTCAAAATTCCAATTTAGTTTCTAAACCTTCAAGAATTAAAATATATGAAAAATTATTTATCATTATTTAAAATTGGTTTGCTAAGCTCACAAGAAGAAAACTATAATAAATATAGCCTTTAAAATTTAATTTGTGATCTGGAGAATATTTTAAACATTTTTAGTAATTTTTTGAATGTTAAAAATACTATAACTGAATGGCCAACTCTATTTAATTCGGTTTTTAGCTAAAAGTTTCAGCTAAAAGGGCAATTGTAAATCTTCCTCAGCTATAAAAATACGACCAAAATGTTTATAAAGGATGCTTAATTTAAAAATTCTTATAATTTATGTACTAAATTAAAATATGATTTAACAAATTTTATAATATTCAAATTGTGTTTATTTGAATGTAAAATAGTACATTGTTGTTTAATGTTGTTATTTGTTAGTTTTATTTTCTTAATAATAGTAATTGTTGCTATTGCTTTTTTATTTCAAAATCACTCAACTTAATAGAAACAAGATAAAAAAGTCATTTCGTTACATTTATTATTCGTATTAAATACCTGTAATAGAAGCAATTATTTTTATCTTTTTAATGTGTTTTTTATCTATATACTGTCGATGTTTAAATTTGTAAAATATCAACAATAACAATAAAAAATGTCATTGTATTTTTACATGAAACATTAATATAAACTTTTGATTTAATGTTCAAGTGTTTTCAAATAGGATGACCAGAATTTAATAGTTGAAAGCGACAGAGTTTTTATTTGGCCAATACCGAATAAAATGAAGTGTCTTGAAATAAATCTTATCGAGTTTCAGTAAATAAATAATAATAAGCTACTCGAAATGACATACACAAGACAATATTGATTTAAGATAACTAAAAATAAGAATATTTTAAATATTCATTTTCATACAGATAAAAAAATGTGATTGCAGTGTGAACACAAGAACCATATTGTGTTCTTTGTAACAATATATGGTTGCGGTAAACAAATTATTTGTATTTTAAACAACACTTTAGTTTTTATTATAAACAATGCTTTGCAAAAGTTTGATCATATAAAGATTATCATTCACAAAGAGTGTTTAAATTCTAACCACAACCACACTTATATAAACCTTCGAAAGAACTATACCATATATAACCATAATATAATATTAATAACTATAATGCATTTCTAGCAGTTCAATGGTTTACTTGAAAACGTACGTTTTAAATATTTAATAATTATTAAAAAAAATTAATTAATTAATTAGAAACAAGTCAATGAAAATTATAATTAAATAAAAAATATCAAAATAAATAAAAAGGTAAGCAAAAGCAACTCAAAATTAATTCATTAATATTTTTGTATCAATTTTTCATATTATTTATTGAAATACGTTAAAGTTTTAAACACAGTTATTTTTATAGTTTTATTGTCATTAACAAGTACAACCGTAATATGGTTTGACTGCAATCAAAATATGTTGCTCATATGTTATGAACAAAATAAATAATAATAATAAATTTTGAAAATGTAATATTCAGGCATCTTTTAATACTCCCACTGAAATCGCCTAAATGTGGAAAACGCCAAATTTTGTTTTACATGTTCTGGAGCTCACACGTTTTACTTGCGTTTTGCTGTTTTTCGAACTCATGTTCGCAAAATAAAAACCTATGATGTTAAAATGTAAAACATAAACAAACAAAAGAAAATTTATTACAAAATGCCAGTAGCTTTCTTGGTTACTTTTATTTCTTAAAAAATTGGATTAGAAAAAAAAGAACGAATTAAAAAAGGACGCTTAGAGATTAAAAAAACACAAAGCAAAAATATATTGGCTGGCAAAGCGATTTTCTGTTAGTGATATTATACTTATCATTTTTGAGATAAAAGAAAACTAAATTAGTGTTTTTTCAGCCTCTAACTCCCGCGATATCGTTTTACTATTGAAATGGCAATCCTTATAGTTTTAAAAACAGCTGCCATTACTTTGGCGTTTACAACTTGCCTTTTTTTAATTTTCTTTTAAAGTTTTCGCGAGTTTCATCGCGTTAAAACGATTAAACTTTACATGGCTTCGGAATTTGTGTATGTATTTCTCTTTTAATTAAACATTCGTTATTGTAGTGTTTTGTGTTATTTCAAATAACACACAAACAACAAAACGTATACAGCGAACGTTTACAAAGAAATTTTAAAAATAGCTGAAAAAATTTCATGCAACTGGTTTTATAAAAAATTTCGTGGTGTAAATTGGCTGTAACTCAATCATGTTGGTTTTTTGGCTGAGTGAAGTCTTAGCAATGAGACTAGTTTTTTGTTCTTTTAAATGAATTCTATTACTTTGATTTTAGACAAGAAATAAATGAAAGCTTTTAAAATAGACTGCAGTTTTGCTTTCATTTCATTTCATTCTTTTTTTTTTTTTTTTGACTTGGTAGGTATTGCAAAATATATAGAAAACTGGGTAAAACAGAAAACATTATGGCTTCATTGCTCTAACCACTTAAAAGGAAGTGGATTATACTCAAAAGCCTTAAAACTAAAAAAAAAAAATTATCACGTAGAAATACCAAGTAGGAATTCCTCGTAAATTATGTAACTCTATACTCTCCAAACGAAAACTGAAGGCGAGAGTTCTTGGTTTACATTATTTAAAATGTGCCATATACATCATCAAGAGTTTACCCGTATACATCAAATTACATCAACTATTGTAACACCCTTTATTTTCTAATTTAAAATACGGCCATATAGGCCAAGTTTTATTAATTTTGCTAATACCCTTTAGTTCTATATTCAAATTTAATACTTGTTGCTTTAGCGCACTAGCCATACAGGTCCCTTGTAAGTTTCAGCTGTCTGTCTCAAACGGTTCAAAAGTTTAGCCACATACATTAAATTGCATCAGCTCTTGGGACACCCTTTAATTTACAAATTAAAATTTTATACTTGTTGTTATTGCGCAGTTAGCAATACAAGTTTGTTGTAAATTTCAAGCGTCTGTCTACTGTTTACAATGATGGCCATATATATTAAATTAAATGAACTATTGGGGCACCCTTTAATTTATAATTTTTAATATTGATACTTGCTACTACAACGGTCATAACAATCGACATTCCGCGCAATTTGCAAGGTTTGGCCTATATCGATTCAAAAGGTAGGTACATATAGGTAAATTTACGTTACCTATGGGGACACCCTTTAATTTTTAGATTTATTTTTGTATTACTTTTAGCCATTGGGACCTATAGTAATACACAGTATTTTTTTAATTTTAAAGTAGTGGCCTTTACGGAGGCACAACAAAAGCAACATTCACTCGAACTGTTAACATCTTTCTTTTTTTGAAGTCGGCTAAATATAAACGAAGTCAATGGTTGTAATTTGAGCAAATTAGAAATTTATTTATGTAGGAAAATACGTATTGCAAAAACCTAGTTGAAGCCTGAATTGAAGCCTAATTGGATTAAAATAGTGGTTATTGCAAAAGTATGCTTCTGATTGAAATTTATGTTTTTTGCAAAATTTTAATTTAAATTTTAAAATATTATGAGTTTTTGCCACCGGAATTTAAAATTGTACCAAAATGCGCACCGCGCGCATTCATGCTTAGCTCATAATTATCAATATGATACTGAAACAGCATCTATAGTGTTGTGAGTAAACAAGTAAGAAAGACTTAAAATAACAACTGCGTTCGTGTTCAATCGATGAATGGAACAAAAGCAAAAACAAATGTATAAGACGAAATACAGAGAGAACAGTGAAAAAATACGTTGGCTTATTGCTATAAACACAATCATGTCAATCTACCATCGCCTACAAGGTGTCAAAAATAGAATACATGCGTGCTTATGGGAATAACACTTTTAGCCGCTACACGACTACCGACTACACGGCTACTTTTGTAGCCCATAGCCAACTTAGGCTAATTTCTATTTTTCTTGGCTACAAAAAACAGATTAGTGCTGCCAATACAATAAATGCATGAAATGGTGGTTTTAAAAACACAATACATTAAATATCGCTATTAAAAACGCGAAAAACTTTTATAGTGGCACCATTGAAAAATAATAATCATCTGTTTATTTGTTTACATTTGTCATTTACTATTTATTTGGCGCATTTTTCATTTACTTTTTGTTGGTGAAATTTTCCATTTGGTTCTTTTTTTTTTAATAAATTTCTAATTTGTTTCATTTATATTTATTTTTTGGGTTTTTTATTGAAATTAGTAAGTATATAATAGTCATTATTACTGTTTATATGTATCTATTATATTGGTTAATGTAAATGTTTAGTTCAATTTACATGGAAATATGGACGTGGACACTTCATACACTGAAGTTTTTGTTTCCACTATTTAAGCAATAGTACTTATAAAGTTAATTAAATATTCTTGAGACTTTAAATTTTTTTTACACAAATTCACTTTAAAAAATCAAGTTTGTTTTGTTTTGGTTAACTTTAATACATATGTCAAAACTGATGTTTAATTTTGTAGTTAGTGGTCGATAGTCGTTAAAGGAATTAAGTAGCTGGCGACTTGGCTATTTTTGTAGCCTTTGATTGTGTTTATAGCATATGTGTGTAAATTTTCGTCTAACCAAATTAATATTGATATGAATATATCTCGTATTCTCAGAAAATAACTTGTAATATTTTTTTTCCTTTTTCTTAGAACATGTGTGTGTGAATGCTATTAAATATACAAAATATCTTCTATAAAACCTTTTCGTTTTAAAGTTTTGTTGATTTGTATAGAAATTATTTTTGGCAAAAGTATGAATTAAACATAAATGTGCAACTGTGGCAAATAAGTTACTAAATTTATGTGAGTACATTGTAGCCACATAAATGTCTTTAATAAGTTACCTAAACATTTGACAGGCTTTTCGATGGATTTTTCACATAAGCTAAAGCTAGTATATGCACATTATAGTTGGGCCTTAACGGTTAATAGATGTGTAGAAAGAATACTGATGAAAGACGTAACGGTCCAAAAAGTGCTGCATTACATTCTGCTAGCGTCTAATTTTTCTTGTTTTCTGTGGAAAACATCCGCATACATTTGTATAATAAATTTTCTTTCTAAGGGGATTTTTAGAAATTAAAATACAAATGAACTAAAGCCCAAATAATTTCAATTCTTTTAAAATAATTACCGCTTTAAAATATCTTGTGGTTTTCTTCTCCTATGAAATCATTCACATATTAATTGTTTAAAAGTTTGATTACAATGGGGCCTAAGAACACATAACCTTTGGCTCTTATATCGATTCGTACTAAAGTTCGTTACTTGCAAAATTCCTTTAGACAGAATTTCATTTAACTCTGGAGTTATTTTCGACCAACTTTTACCCAAAATCACAATACAACATCTTACTCACAGGGCAAAAATTTAATGGGGCAATGAACTTTATAAACGAGTGATTTTATGTCCTTGTTATTGCAAAGACAACCTTTTTTAATTTATTCACTTTAAAAAACCTCCCACCCGACCCTATTAGAAATTCCTTAATAAAGTGATATTTTTCCTTTATTTAGTAAATGTAATTATTTTTGTGCAAATTTAATAAAGGAAAAGGTCATTTAACTAATGTTCTCATAAACACATTTAGTTTCATTTTAAAAATGTTTTAAATACTTAAAAATGTGATGAAATAAAAATTGTCAGGTTAAAACGAGGATCAAAGCAAAAATACTCGGAATTAATAATTGCGCTTTTAACTCTTATTCTAAGGGCTTTACTAATTCAAGCAGTTTTTGCTTTAACTTGAAAACTTCTGTTCTTCGGCTGCATTTTGTCTAAGATTTTTTAAAAAGCTTTTTAACCGAATTTATTACACCTTTTGAAATAGAAACGCAAATTATTTTTATTAAAAGTCTGTGTTAGTGTTCGAACATTTTGAACTCTAACTATTATTTTATAGCGCAAAGAAGTTTTGTAGGAGAAGGTTTTTTTTACTTTCTTTCCAATTTGCTTTTAATTCCTTTATATAATTTAAATTGAGTATTCTAATGATCTTACGCAAGTTATAGAAAAGTTTTACCTTAATCTCACCATAGAAATTTTTTCTCTCAGCTGCGTTAATTTCGTCATCTATATTTCTAACAAGTTAAACTTAAATGTGATCAAGAAATGAACCATAGGAAATATAAATTACAATAGAATATATTTTTTATGTTTTTCTTATTTCTTCAGTTCAGTGACTTAATTCTACTTGAATTTCCCGAATTAATAAAGTTTTTTAAATAATACTAAAATACTTGAAATTTTATTAAGGAATCAATTACAAAAACATGTTAATACTGGGAGTTACAATAATTCTCACCAGTCCGGATTTAGGAAAAAATTATAATACCACAGTCTTAGTTTTAGATTCTGTGGAGCAATTAAGAGGCAATATAGATAAGAAATTAAACTCTGTGACTCTCTTAGATTTAAGCAAAGCTTTCGACTACCTTACAGTGAGAGGCAAATGGCGGCAGCATGCGGCATCAGTATTACCTATTTAAAAAAAATTAGTTTGTTAATAAAAATACTAATACAAAATTTTTAACAGGTTAAATTTAATTAAATTTGGTAATGCCGTTAAAAGCGGCCGAGCGGCAATATTGAAGCAAGTTTAACTTTTTATTTTGCCGCTTTAATTTGTCAAATCATCCATAATCTTCCTTTTGTGTTTCTTTTTTTCACTAAATCGTTGTTCATTTTATTTAATTTTCCTTTAAAAACTTTTAGCAATTAAATTTATTGAAATGAATAGAAACTATATTGGCTTAAGTTCATTTATTTTTAATTTCTAAAAATCTTTTTTAGAAAGAAAATTAATTTTTACAAATGTATGTGGACGTTTTCCAAAGAAAACAAGAAAAATTAGACGCTAGTAGAATGAAATGCTGCACTTTCTGGACCGCTACGACCTTTATATCTGCGTCAAAAAAAAAAAAAAGAAAACGAAAAATGTTATAGTGTTTATTTTACACATGTTTCTACTTCAAGAAGCCGCGTTCATTTGCCTATGTAAAATAAATTTAAGCGGCAGAAAGAACAGCTGATTGCCGCCCATGCATGCCCCTTACATTGGCCTTTAACTATTAATCATAACACATTATGCGACAAATTACATCACCAACTTAATCCAGGGCTCACAGCGCGTAGACTAATATATTCGTTTCTGTCATCTGTTTTAAAAACCTATTTGAGAGTGCCACAGGAATTAATTTTAAGTCCAACCCTATTTACGATTTATTTAAACGACTTTTACCAGCGGGTTAAATTTTGTAAAATGTATTCATTTGCCGATGATATTCAATTACTCGCTGCTAACATCAGCGATTGAGAGTTATTGAGAGAGGGATTGAGTTATCTTGAGGATAATGTCAATAGGGACTTACGAAGAAGCATAAATTGGTCGGTATCGAATTTTCTTAACATAAATCCTCTAAAAACAAGAGCAATGTGGTTTTCTCAGAATATTGCCACTCCTTGTCTTAGATTAGGTTATAACTCAATCGAGTTTGTATCGTATTATAAAACCTTAGGAGTGTACATAGACAATGATATTAAGTTTGACTGTCGTGTGAATAACATTATCTTGAAAGGTAATTTTGTTTTGAGGCGATTATACAGTATGAAATGTGTTTGCCAGATTTCGCTAGAAGAAAAATTAATCTTTCAATATGCTTACCTATTTTTTTATATGGGTTAGAAATATACATAAGTATGTCGCAACATAACATGTCGATACTCAAGCTATGTTTTTACAAAATTGTGAGATCTATTTTCCGTCTTAGGTACAGAGATCATACACATATGATCTCCCACGTGATTCGATTATTAGGATGTGACTTTGAAGATTTCGTTAAGTTGAGAATACCGGCATATTTCTATAAAACTTGTAAATTTAGATCTCCTTCTTACCTCGACGAAAGATTTAACTTTAGCCAGTCAACAAGAACGCATGCTTTGAATTTTCCGAGATACTCTTGTCATGAATAGATCGTTCGTGGTTCGAGCAACACGGTTATGGAATCAAGTTGTGCCTTATAAGGAAAGAAGGTTTTCGAGATCGATATCAAGTTTTAAACATGTGTATGCTATATGCTGCCACTTTTTTACTTGCTTAATATTATTATATAAGTAATATGAATTTAATTTTGATCAAATAAATAACTGAATAATTAATACGTGAATTTTACGCAATAAGGATATTTAATGCCGAATGTAAATTCCTGATTAATCAGGCCCTATGGCCCTGTGATGTATAATAAATAAATTAATTAATTAATAAATAAGTTTAGAAATCAGGAGTTATCACAAAAGCAATTAAAATTTTAAGTCAAAATTTTTATAACGAATAAAGAACATAAAAGTAACTTAAGGCAGAAATCGGCATGCATGATTACGCATGAACACGTTTGGGAGTGCGTAAACGTACATGAAAGATAGATAAGTTTGAGTGTACTTTATTGTTTATGTGTTGTTTATTGTTCCGTGTACGGAAAAAATGTACATGAAAATAACTTCGTGTACGGACGGCAAAGAAGTACATGTACAAATGAAAACAATTATTTTAATTAGTTAAAAAAATATTTATTTATATGGATTTATATTTATATAATAATTTATTCATTGTAATAATTAATTAATAGTTATACAATATTAATAAAAGTAAATTTTTATTTTCGTATTCTTTATTTACAACACACATACAAAAAAAAAAAAAAAAAACAATAACACTAACACTAACAATTAACGAAATGGTAAATCAAGTATATGAATACGTTTAAAGGCCCAACTATAATGTGCATAAACTAGCTTATGCCAACTTATACAACTGTGCAAATACATTAAATTATATGTGGTAAACTATAATGTGAATAAGATAACTTTTCGTCAAGTTTCGTTAAATTTCATTTCTTTATGCAAGGTACGAAACTGATCGCACTTTCCGTACGGAAACAGCTGATTGTGCTTTGGTTTATTCATTAATAAAGAAATATTCTGATTAAGATCTAAAATGCTAAATTTTTTAGTTTTTAATTCAATAAAAAATGTTAGAAAAAATAACATTTTTCTTTATGGCTAATTTTTTACAATTATAATATATTTTTAATTAAATTTGTATTTATACACACATATGTATACCATATAAACGATTAACATCGTTGCATTTTTTAGTACGGTTGGCCACAAACACAAAACAGAAAATAATTTGTAATAATTTTTTTTTTTACATTTTCTTAGAACATAAACCAAACTATGTAAATGTGTTTGTAATGTTATTAAATATATAAAATATTTTCTTTAAAGCCTTTTAGTTTTAAAATTTTGTTGATTTATATAGAAATTATTTTTGGCAAAAGTACGAAATAAACATAAATGTGCAACTGTGGCAAATAAGTAACTAAATTTATATATGTACATTGTAGCCACATAAATTTCTTTGATAAGTTACCTAAGCATTTGACAGGCTTTTCGTTGAATTTTTGACATAAGCTAAAGCTAGCTTATGCACATTATAGTTGGGCCTTAAGTCTTCTCACTTCTTCAGTTTCGTCAAGTAGAGATATCGCTAGTGGGTTGAAGTGGTTGCTTAATCTGTTAAGATAGTTTTCGCTACATTTCTTTATTTCATCTTTATAAATAGTTTTACTTGAAATAAATTTAGAAGCATAAACAATTAGCCTCAATGTCTTCTTTTGCTACCTTTGAAGAACTTCTACATTGGAGGTACTGGCAGTTACCACAATTGTATGCCATAAGTCCACACCGGTTTAAGTATTGTTTTATACATTATTAATTTTGTTTTAATGCTTACTTCAGATTTAGGCTGAAGAAGCCAATAAAGACGTTTAGTTTTAATATTAAGATGTTCTTTTTTTTGCCCTAACATGAGCCATCCATGTAAGCCTTTTGTCAATATGAACACCAAGATATTTCTCACTGTCTCTTTTGGGAGTTGTGTTGCCATTAAGGAATAATTGTGGGCAATCTCCTTTTCGTAACGTAAACATAACATGTAAAGATTTTTCAGTATTCACCTTAATATTCCATGGAGATAACTAAAGCTCAATTCGGTTTGGTTCATTTTGAATTAGATTTGATGCATTTGTTGGACAAGAACTAGATGCTAAAATTGCAGTGTTATCGGCATGAGTTGCAAGTAAAACGTTATCTGTTAAACGTATATCTGAAGTAAATATCATATAGAGGGTTGGTCCCAGAACACTACTTTGCGGGACACTTGCTTTTATATCGTATATGTTGGAAAAATCATCGTTCACTTTTACGAAAAAACTGCGATCATCTTAATATGATCTAAGCAGTAAATAATAGGGTGGTGGTAGTACTTTTTGGGTTTAAAGAGCAAACCAATATGCCAGACTTTGTCGAATGCTTGCTGAACATCCAAAAAGACACCAGAACAAAATTCTTTCCTTTCCTAGGTATTTCTAATAAAAGCCACCATACGATGGCATGTTTATGCCTGAAGCCAAATTGGTGCTCAGGAATAATATTTAATTTATCTAGAATTGGTGACAATCTACTCATAAATATTCTTTAAAATATTTTGGAGAATGTTGCCAGTAAACTAATAGGCCTATAGGATGTAACAGAATTTTCTGGCTTATATGGTTTAGTTACCATTATTATTTGAGCGCATTTCCATTGGGATGGAAAATGACTTAGACGCAGGATAGAATTAAATATAAACATTAAAAATATTATTGCTTTTCTGGGTAAACATTAAGCGATCCTTCCACTGATACCATCATAGCCTGGTGTTTTATTGTTATTTAATTTATTAATTTCTGCTTCAACTTCATTTGGCGATACATGTTTAATCGGCCAGTCCATTGGAAAAGCACATTCTAAAAAGTTGATTATATCATTATTATTGTTTTCGCTGCAAAAGTGATGTGGCTGCAAAGTATTTTGAAGATGTAATGCAAACGCTTCAGCTTTGCTTTTGTCTGTTTTGCACCAAACACCATTATCATCTTTAATGGAAATACTTCTCATAATAAGCCGTTTTAAATATTTTGTAGCTTTTCATAGGCTGATAAAAATAAAATGCGAAAAATTTTGTTTATAAACAAAATATGTTTATGAACTTCTTTGTTTGAGACAAAATTAAACTCATGTTACTGACTGTTTTTATTTTAAGGTTTGAGCAGTCGAGCAAGTCAAAAATTCATTTTGCTATTAAGATATTAAAAATTGCACTTTCTTGATAGATTAGAATGTTACTTGGTCAAGACTGTAGCAAGTGCACCGGGTTACACTGGGAAAGTAGCGTGATAAATTTAAAGTTTAATTTATTTAATTTAATATTCCATTGTTTTTAATTTTAAATGATTAATTGCAAGTACCCGTGCATAAAGCAACAATAAAATAACCTAGTGTTTTGTTGTTTTTTGTTTTATTTTTCAACATCTTCAAACTGTATGAAAAAGAGCCGAAAAAAAGTCAGCCGTATACAGATACAGATAAGATAATTAAAATCAAAGTTGATAATAATTGTTTTTGCTTGAACTTTGATTATTGTTTTACTTTATTGTTTATAAATAAAATAATAAAAATGGCCATCAAGACGTGCTTTCACCTTCAATAATCAATACCAGAAAAGTAGCACCTTACTATTCTTTTCAACAGACTTTGTAAGAATTTCTACTTTTTAATACTAGGAGTCCTAATTCGAACTTGTGCATTCTACGGGAGAACAAAATCATCCAAGTGTGAGATACACTCACATTAACTCGTATTCTTTCAACAATTGAGGCACCCTTTTATTTCCAAATCCAAATTTTATACTTGTTGTTATATCGGAGTTAGCAATACAGATTCCTTTATATATACATTAATTTCAAGCGTCTGTCTAAAACGGTTCAAAAGTATGGCCACATGCATCAAATTAAACAAACTATTGGGGCACCCTTTAATTTATAATTTTAAATACTCATAATTGTTACTACAACGGTCATAGCAATCGACGGTTGAAAGGAAAGGCCCATATAGGTCACCCTTAAATTTTTAGTTTTTTTTTTGTATTACTTTTTGTTATTAGGAGTTAAAGTGAAACGCAGTCTTTTTAAATATTAAAGAAGTGCCCTTTACAGTTCATAATACACGTAAAAAATATGTACGTTGTACAAGGACACCCTTTAACTTTTTATATTATGAACTGTTTTAAAACGAGACCAATCTGTAAGCATAATCTATCAAAAAACAAAAACTTTTCAATATCAGTAATGACAGAGTTCTGCAGGAACAAACATTAAAAAAGCAACATTCAGACGAATTGATAATCTCCTTCTTTTTTTGAAAAAATTGTAAGTCTATTAACTAACACAGAGAGTGAAACTATTTGAATAATAACGAATTTATTAATTTCCCTTATATTTTATTTAAAATTTCACAATTTAAAAAAATCCTTTTAACAACCCTCGTATACAAGTTTTCTTCATTGACAACTGTCCATTCGTTCAAATTAATTTTCATACAAACAAAAAGAAAATGTTTACTATGAACACGTATAATCATGACACACATTGTTTGTTTTTGCTCATATCTTGTTGTTATTGTTTGATTGTTGAATTTTGTATTTTATTGTCATGCAGATGAATGAAAGAATCCTGCAAAATGTTGTGGTGTTTTTGTGCATTCATGCGATTTTGAGTGATACGTGTTCGTTGGAGTAAGTCAGCGTTTGTGTGTAATTGAATTAAATTAAAAACATAATTGAAAGAAAGAAAATAAAAATCTTGCAAAATATTATTATTTATTAAATTGAAATTTCAACCAAAAGCAAATAAAATATTGTAATAAAAAAGTCCCTCTTTTGTATACTAACCAACAACAAAAACAGAAGAATAGTAAAATATTAAATTATTTTAAATTATTTTAAAAGTGCACACATGCGTTTTGCAAGAGCATTCCAGTTAGCTTTTTTTAAATAGTTCGAGTATTTTTTCACCCTTCTACACGATAATAATAATCGTTTATGCACTTGTTTTCGAATCGAAAATGATTGTTTTGTCCGGTGAAAATGGTACCCGGTAAACGAGCCCCTTATAGATCGAGTTTTTGACTCATTTTCGATACCATTTTCAATCTTTCTTATAATGAAATACGAGAATTTTTCGAGCCACTTATTGGTCATATTACTAGCCGTTTGAGAGTATCAAAAATAAAATGTGTTTCAGTATCAAAATGCCGGTAAAATTGGGTGCTTTCGCATTTGTATCTCTATTTGCATATTTCTGCAAAAAATAAAATATATAAATAAAATAATTGTATCATTGTGTCATCGTTTTGCTGCGTTAAATATGACTCTAAAAAATTTCTAAAAACAGTCACATTTCGAGCATTTACTTTCAGTACTTTTTGTCGCTTTCTTAGCATCTGAAAATAAATGTTTTTTTTAATACAGCATATGGTTTGAATTTCCTATTAATTGGAGAAAAATCAGTCTTCATTAAATGAAAGCAGTTTCTAGAAGGGTGCTATTTTATCTTTGATTTAAATCTAATTTTTTTTCTGCAAAGAAATTCTAAAATCTAACATATCATTTATGGTAAACTTAATCATCTGAAACTTATTAAAATCGGATGAATTAATATATTTACTTTAGTTTTGAATTGAAAGTTGCTTGATAATATTATTAAAATTGCTTCACAGTAAAAGATTAAGAAAAGTGATAAAAATTATGCTACTGCTTAAAATATTCAGAATATTCGTCGTCAAAAATAAAACACATTTATGTATATGAAAATGCATAAAATCACGATGTCGGGCGAAA
Source organism: Gymnosoma rotundatum (assembly GCA_916610165.2). NCBI lineage: Eukaryota > Metazoa > Arthropoda > Insecta > Diptera > Tachinidae > Gymnosoma > Gymnosoma rotundatum. The sequence goes on from OU744336.1 coordinate 65,091,121, forward strand.
TTCATCATACGCGGCTTACTTTGGAATATAAATATTTCTATTTCTTAAGCGGCTATTAGACGATCAAACTTCGCCAGTGAGCACTGCCTGATGTGAGAGTCTTTTGCTATTAGACGATCAAGCCAAGTTTGTCAAACATCAGTGCGCAAGCAGATTCTGAATAGTTAAGTTCATATTTGTGATAGCGCATGAATTAGTTACAATATGTTTATTTTATTTATTAACTTTAATTGTTACATTTTTCAAGACTTTTCAAAAAGAAATATACTATTTTATTGTTTATTTGTTTTATTTAAGATTTTATTATGATAATAACAGAAGAAGATAAAACTTAAAGCTAAACTTACAAATTAGGTTATGTTTACCTATATTCAAACTTGCATTATCATAAAAAATTCACTAACTTATTGTATTGCATTATAAAAATATGAGTGCAATATCATTTTTTTTTTAAAATAAGGCAAGTTTTAAATTGTTAATATTTTATTTTATTTTCAACCTAGCAATTAATAAAAATTTCAGTGAAATATAATTTACCTATTACTTCTAATAACTTGTCAATACATATTATCTTTATTTAACTGATGCGCTCTAGCCAAGCCATCTTTACTGTTCGTCGGCAAAAACACAAATGAAATTTATACTGTGTTTGACAAACACGCTATTAAACGAGTATGATGGCCTGATGAAAAACACAAAATATCTGAAATTTTTGATTTTCATCCAGCGCGGCTGACAAACACTGGTTTGATGGCTTGTCATCAGGCCGTGCTTACAGGCGAAGTTTGGTCGTCTAATAGCCGCTTAACATATACCGATGTTTATAATTATTTTCTACATTTAAAACTGATGTATCTGCAAATACGGCATTTACAATATGCAGTTTTTCATGAAACCTGCATGAAATTTTTGTTTGTTTGTGAAGCAGGAGGAGCAAGCAATATGGTATTGCTTGAGTTTTGAGCGGATGTTACTATTGCTAATGCTTACTTTTAGATAACGCATAACACTGTAACTTAAATAGAAAATTGAGAAAAAACATATTCCTCAAAAAAGTGCATGGTGTAAATCTGGACAGAGTTGAGATTATGATTCAATCTGGCACAATAGGAAGATAATGCAGTTTTTTGTGGATTATTAACGTCCATGTATCTTTGATCAGACTTATTTCCAGCTATTCTAGTTTTTAATTTATTTTTTTTTGTGCCTACATATACTTAATTACAATTCTCACTTTCATTACCATTACATGGTATTTTGTATACTACATTTGACATATCTCATTTTTAAATTTTATCTTTTGTTTTACTAAATAATCTATTTTAAGTATTGTAAGTTTTGTATGCCATTTTATGTTTTTCAGAATCAAAAATTCTTATTTTTTTTTATCCTTTCTACTATTTCTGGTACATAAATTAAAGACTTGTAAACTTTTGTTTCTGTCACATTTCTTGTGTTACTTGCTCTTTCGTACCTACATTGTTTAAATAACCTTGTTATTACTTGCGTTGGAAAATTTTTAACGCTTAATATCTTTATAACTTTGTCTTAATTTCTTTTGTGAAACTCCCTATCACTTATCTTAAGTACATTTTCTATTAAATTTCTGCCCGTATTAATAATTATTCTCTTGTTATGTTTGTAATAAAAATTAATAATCCTCCCGGAAGCTGTCGGCTCTTGATACCATTCAATTTTTAGTTTATTACCTCTTCTAATTACCAAAACATCTAAATATGGGAGTTTAAAATCACATTCCATTTCTATTGTAAATTTTATGCAACTATTAAATTTATAAAATGTTTCCAACATAATCTTAATTCCAGGTTCAGAAATAATACAGAACAAATCATCTGCATATTTAGTCATTATTCTTCATTGCACACATCTAATAACTTCTCCATAACAACATGAATCAAGAGAACAAGATTGCGCATTCAGCCTCAAAAAAAATTTGTCTACTGCGCATATACGTCACAATAGAATGAAAATGAGTGTTTGTTGTAAAAACAGTATTGGATTTTTGGCACAAAACTAGAAATAATTGCATAACTTTTAAACGGGTGCATCGATTTGAACAAAATTTAACTGAGAAGAAAAAAGATATAATCAAGTTAAAATTTTATATTTGGGCTTGAAGCCCGAGAAGAACAGAAGCTATTTCGGGCTACCAAAGTTTTAAATTTTGGCTTGTGTGGAAATTCTGATAAAAAATTATTAATTTCAGAAGTTATTTCATTAGTAATTCTAAATTAATCTTTTTATAAAGGAAATACCATATATATCAATTATTAATGGCCTTAATGCCAAATAACTAAAAGTAAAATAAATTTGTTTTCAAAATAAAATTAAAATCAAAATGTTTAAAATATAAGTTTATTTATTTTATTTATTTTTTTGTTTATCTTATAATTAAAATTACAAGATAAGAAATAAGAGCAGTTGCAACGCAGGCCTTCAGCTCAAATGTTATATAAAAGATTGACTATATATATATACATATATGTTATATACAAAGTATTTATGAATGCATAGTTACTTCTTTACAATTCTTTGTATTATTATTAATTCTGCTTATATTACATTATACATTATTATATATTATACAAGTTGGCTTTTTTCAGAAAATTTGTTAGTAAAATGATATTGTCTATTGAAGGGTGGGATAAGGACCTTATCATAAGGTGTAAATAGGATTAGAGCGGACAGTCGCACAAGTAATGTTGTGGCGTTGTTGGAAAGTTTATATTGCAGTTACAAAATGGGTTAAAATTAGAGTCAAAAAATATTCCGTGTGTCAGTATCGTGTGGCCCAATCTAATCCGCAGAAATTTTGTTGGAATCTATTCTTTTAACATTTTTGCCATATTCAGTTAAATAGTCGAAAATAGTAAATTTATTGGGATTAGCAAGTTGATACCATCTGGAGCAGAAATTTTTAATATATTCAATATCTTTTTAAGTGAAGTAAATTAATTGTTTCAATTAAGGGTTGCTTATCAGCTAATTTCGCAGTGAAATCCGCAAAATCATTTCCTTTGATATTGGTATGCCCTGGGACCCAGACTAATTTTATATTTGGTGCTCTTTCAACCAATATTTTCCTAATAGCAAATATAAGTTAATTTTTTAATTTATTCAATTTTCTTTTTTGATCATGCTGAATTCTTTAAGATCCGTTTTTAAAATACATTTTTGATCTAAAAAATAGCTTTTTTACTTTTTCATCTCATTTAATGTGATGATCCTGTTAAGTTAAATCTTTTGCAAAATCTTGTTTAATGTGAAGACAGGGACCGTTACGGTTATAAGGGATATCAAAAAAGTGAATTTTATCACCTAGCATTGCAATTGAATAAATTGTAATTAAAATAAAAACATTTGGGTTTATAATTTGTAATTGTTTGATTCCTATTTAAACTCCCTGAGTGTAGATAGGGAAGAAGAAAGAGAAGAAAATGATAATGTGGATGTTGTTCATCGACAGAAAAGCTTTTTATGAAATCGATAATTCTTCTCCAAGGCCCAAATCAATTGGTAAGCCTCTTTTTGAGTTGTGATACTCCAAAAAATACATTATCCGTACTTATATAAATTGGCAAAAACAGTGCAGTGTGTTCGTGCAACCCAGGTAAACGTGGAAAAAGCATTCTCTGCTCTCAACTTGGTATTGAGCGACCTGCGTTCAAATTTTTGCAGAAAATTTGGAAAAAAGTAAGTTTGTTAAATTATATAAATAAATAACTACACACATTATAACAGACTCAATAAAAATAGACTGTAAAAAAGAAGAACATTAACAAAATAAGTTTTATTGTAGGCGGAAAAAATAAAACTCCAAAAAAGAGTTTTATTTTATGACCGAAAAATAAAACTCTTTTTTTAAGAGTTTTATTCCATTTTTATTTTTTCGTTGAAAAATAACTCTTAACTTCAGAGTTGAGATCGTTTTTTTAAAATCACCATAGATTCTGAAAGAGCACTTTAATACGAATCTATTGGTATATGAGAGTATGTGTATCAGTTGACTCTGACATAAAAATTTTTTGAGTTTAAATTTTCTGGATAACCGTTATTTACGGTCCCTATGTGAAGACCATCTTTATTATTATTTTTTTTAATATTTGGTTCAGCTCTCCAATGTGTTTCATAGTTTCATAGGTGTCGGAATTATTAGTCCGTCCTCAGATACGTTGGGCCTTCCTTGTTTAGTGCCATTGCAATACCCGGGATATTATTTTTAAGTTTGTGGCAAATATAGTCTGCAAGGTTTTCGAGACCATCATACTCTGATTCGATTAACTCTTCTTATTTATTTTCACAGTTTTTTCTTTAATTCTGTTGCACTTTTCATACACAAATGAAGTTTGTTTACAAGAAATATTCTATGCCTACGTCACACATAAGAATGAGAACGCTATACAACAAACTAACGGATCTGCGCAATGCGCAATCTTGTTTTCTTGATTCATGCCATAACAACGTTCGCCACAATTAAAGAAGCTGGGATCCCATTTCCAATCCATTTTATTGCAAATATAAATCATTATTATATTGAAAATATCTGTTATCTTCTATACAAAATTTTCAAATCTGTAAAAATAAACATTTCTCCATTCTAGCATATCCCTGTATGATGTCTCATTTTTCTTCTATAATATTTATTATATTTACCTTGCACATATGGACAACAACAACACTGTTGTTTTTAAGATATATAGGGGCTGCCAGATTATATATTTGTAACAATGTATGTACTAGGCCACCCTGTTGATGCGATTAATTCTTTTACACATAAAACCACTTTTAGCACACATGACGTTATTGTGAAATATTTTTGTAGGCATGAGAGCATATGGTTGCTTAAAAAAAAATAAACTTAATTTCATTCATTTCATTTTAATTATGTATATATTATGACATGTTTGAACACATCCAATACATGTACTGACATATTACTAGAAAAACTTTATTCTCATAAAAAATATGATAATTTTATGGAACAAAAAGATTTTTATTCCGTTTTAGATTGCGTTTGCATGCATATTTGTAGAAAAAAAAATATGTTAAACAACTTAAACACACATAAACGTGTAGTTTCATTATTATTTATATCTTAACACATATTCGTACGTACATACTTATGTGTATGTACCTGTGTCTGGTGCTCATCCATGACACATACAATAAACACTTTATCGCTATCTCATATTCGAAACACATGCAATTTTTTTAACGGGTGAGATTTTTATAGCCATATACGAAAAAGTATTAGAAATAAAATGTCAAAATGAGGCAACAGGTTTGTTTCATTCAATTTCAATTTATTATTTTTTTCACTTTTATTTGATCCATTTTTATTTTTTTCCACTTTTATTTGATCCATTTTAAAAAATTCACGAGCTGGTTAGTACGGTTTTTCTTGGACTTTTAGAGGTAAATGAATACACGATTTTGTGTACAATTTTCTTTTAAGCTTGCGTACACTTTAAATATCTCATGCTTAGTTCAAGTAAATAATTTTTACTTTTTGCTAAAATCGTAGTAAAAAAAAAATAAAATATAAATTTAAAGATTTGATATCAAAATCTCCAAAGCATTGTCGGGTCGACTTACAGTCGGTATAAACAAAAAAATTAAATTATTGAATTATTATTATTGAATCTTAGATTGGAGACATACTCTTATCATACGCCTTTAAGTGTAAATCATCCAGTGAATGAAGTGATTGGACGTATGTGGTATCAACAAAGTTGATTTTAAGATCCAAAACAGCTTAATCACTGTTACACTGATATTTAAAATTGACTTTGTAATTCATGTTATTAAACATAATATTTGTCAACTTGAAACAACAGTGGGAACATTTTGGTGAACAATTGTTGCTTGCAGTGTTGCTAGGGAAAGACAGAAAAGTGTTTTTTTTTTTCAAATAAGTTAAGGTACATTAAGCCGACCGTAGAAATCGTAAATGTAAATGTAGTTGTGCTTATAGAATAGGTAAAAACGTGTCATGTATTTTTTACATATTTCTGTTTATTAATAAATAACGCACAGCTGTTCAAACCAATGATGGCCATTTTGTGCAAAAAGTACGTAAATATTTCAATGGTACTAAAAGTGATGTTGTTTTGTAATAGTGAAAAATATAATATTTGTATAAGTTATAATTAGCCTAACAATTATACAAAAATTTACGTGTATATCATATATAACTTAAGGGTTACACGAGCAAGTTTTGTGTCAAGTTTTAAGACATACACATTTTGTTTACACAATACACTCATACTTTTAAAATTGAAACGAACTTGCTTTCTATTTTTCTTTCAAGTTGAGTGCTTCAAGTTACTCTTAAACGTAATAGCTGTTCATAATTCTCTGGAACTATTCTTCGTTTTTGATCCTACAAATATTATGCCGCCATAAATTTTTGCCATCTTAATTTGCTTTGCCTACGTCACAGCTGTGAATTTAAACGAATTTTAACAAGCAGTATGTGTGAAAAACGTCAGAATTGTGGGTGATCAAATTTAACAACTTCAAAGTTTACGTAAAAAAGGACAGATAAGTACTTTAAAAGGGGGTTTGTACTTCAATTCACGATAATATTGACCATCACTGGCTACATGTGTCACGTAACCTCATATTGAAATTCTACATTCAACAGGTTGAAACGTTACGACTTTTCGTATAACAAAAATGATCAGCTGATATATCTACATTTACGGTCGGCTAAATGTACCTTTACAGTTTCTAATTAAAAGTTACATTTGGCATTTTCTTTAAATAAATAGTAATTTAATGTAATTTTTGAAATATAGTAAAAAAGTTTATTCCATATTTCACGTAAAATAACACGGCAACAAATTCATTTATGGAACAAAAACAAAAAGAATTTAAAAATAGAAACGTGTAAAGAAAAATTTTATACCGATGATGCTCATGAGGATTAAAATTAGGACTCAATACTAATATTTCGTTATGGAAAGGTATGCTCTCACTGTTCTATAAAATAAGTTAACGTAAGATTTTGTAAAAAAAACCGCTTTACTTACTTCTTTGACAGATTGAACTTCGATAGAATTTACTACACTTATTATTTTAAAAATACCGTTATTAAAGACAAATTTGAGCCCTTTTTGCTTAAAACTACAACAGAAAATAACTGACAATGTTTCTGTAATAAATTCCGACACTTTCTGACGGGAATTAAAAGACAACTTTCTTTTACATCGAGGTATTAGTACTGGTGTAAAATTTTTCAAGGGGAATAATTTAAGTTGCTAAGAATTTTCACAAGTTTGAACTCATATTATTTTATAGTTGGAATTGTTGCCATAAACATTTTGCTGTTTCTAAACATGAAGCAAGAAACATTTTGTGATTTCTCACGAGTTGAACAAAGTAAAACTTGAGCAATTTTGTTTTTTGTTTATTTCAAACTTTTTTATATGGAATTTTGCTTATATTTGCAGGTAACCATTGTTTTTTAAATCAAATTAATGTTAAGATAGATTCTTACCTCAAATAATGAAATAAGTACTCTTTCAGTGATATTACATTATTTTTGCCATAATAAAACAAAATTATACATATTACGTGAAACCTTTAAAAATTACAAAAATGTAACAAAACGACATCGCTGGTTGTTTCGCTTTTCAGCTGTTAAAGTTCTTTTTAGTGGAACTCTCGGCAAGGTTTTAAATCAAACGTTATATATAACTTGGTTCACCGATAATTTTGAAGTTCTTTATTTTTATTCAGTGTTAACAAAAGAACTTTTACCGAAGTTGCATTCTAAAGCCTTAAACTTTGAAAATGTTGCCAATTTAAGTAATTGTGTTTTCAAATCTCTAATCGATTATTTCTGGGAACAACTTTCTATACATGAATTTTCTTTTACAAACATTTATAATAATTTTTATAAGAAATTCATTTGTATTTTAATAAATATAATTTTTTAAACACCAGAGAATATGCCTTTATTTACTTTAATGGGTTATGACATTTTCGTATTTATTTAACAAATGCATACATATATACATACATATGTGGGAAAAACAACAACAATTTAAAGGTGAACATTTAAAGTGAAGGCAAAACTGAAGATTGTACACACAGTTTTATTAAGGATGTTTATAACTTAAACATACTCTGACAAGTAAATACAACTTTCGTTGCTAATAGACAGACTGTAACAAGAAAATGAAAAAAATAAAATAAATAAATTTTGTGCAAACCCAGCAAAATCATGAAGATTACTTGTATAATATCTGTTTGTACTTATTGATATGACACATACTAAGAATGCGAATAAAAAATAGCGGCGTTTTATTATGATAACAATTTAAAATTAAATAAAAAAATTGCTGTTGTTGCTAACCGATGGTTGGCTAAAGTACAAAATTTTTGCAATAATTAATAAGGATAGTAGAGAAAAATCTGTAGGGTGTGTGTAAAATGTGCACTAAATTAATTATAAAATTTAATAAATAATGTTTACACAGGCAAATATATACAATGAATGCCTAATATCCTCCCAACAGACATACAGATACAAAAATTTGTTGAGGTAACCATAATGTAGGATTAATATATTTATATGATTGTAGTTTAATCATGTTATTTTTTACGCTTCACCACAAAAAGTGGTAAAAGGGTGTAACTAAGTTTGTCATTCCATTTGTAATTTCTACAATATCCATTCCCGGCCCCATAAAGAATATATATTCTGAGTTCTTATGCCTAGCGAAGTCTATTGAGCGATGTCCGTATGTCCGTGTTGGTGTTGAAATCAGGTTTCCCAAGCCACTTGATCAGCTAGAGATAATTTAAATACACCAATCGATCAGACATAGTATCGAAAAAGGTGCTATGAAAATCAGCTAGATCGGCCCACGTCTTTTGAGGCATTGGTCGAAACTCTACGTCTGCCTTTAATTTTTTCATATCATTTAGAACAATAAAGTCACTCCAATCAATCCGAGTTATGGGAGTTTTTTTCTTAATTCTTTAATACCCCAATATTTGCTTTTTTGATTGAAATTACTTCACTAAAATAAATTTACATAGATGGTGAAGGGTATATAAGATCCGGCACAGCTGAATATAGCACTCATACTTATTGGTCATATTTTTTACATAAGAACATACTTAACATATCTTAATTGTTAACAATATATAATGGTTACAAATATTTAAATATTTGAACGTGGTAATCATTAAATGATCCAATGCTAAAAAAAACTTTTTTATTGTGGTTAGAAAAATGTTTATAATAACTATAATATGTTTATCGTAACCATATATAGTTACAGAGAATATAAGATAATTTTTGTGCCAATATCGCAACCATTTTTTTCTCTGTGTACTGGAAGTACAAAAAATAAATTTCGGTAGGAATTCTGGGGTAAGAAGAAGAATAACGAAAAAGCGTATTCGTTTTCTTCGATGTACTTTACGATGTAATATTTCATGACGAAATGTTTAACATGATATTTTTGTTCAATTGTTTCTTATGCCCTAAATTACTGTCAATAGGAGTCAATTTAAATTTCTTTGTGCTGCTTTAAACGCCAAATTATATTGCAATACTTACATCATGTTTTTTAAGCTTCTTAAAGCTCTCAGTTAAATTGGTTGGAACTAGCCTGTATCCAAAAAATTAACCTTAACTTAATTATAACAATTTAGTAATTTAAATATATAAATTTCTCTTATTAAATTTTCGTAAGTTATTTTTAAAGGAAAAACAGTTAAAAAAAAGTTTTTTAAACTGTTAAACTTATCGTTCACCTCAAGCAGTCTAGCATAAATAATTTAAAACATTTAAAAGCAAAAATGTTAAAAAACTAAAATCACAGTTGTTCTTAATGATTTAAAATAATTTTTTGTGCTTGAAAAATTTCATACAATGTGTCCACGATTTTTTGTTAGTTTGTCTGAAACAATCCAAAGGTTTTCTGTTGAAAAATATTTAAAAACATTCATTCAAACGAAAACACAAATGCAAATAATTAGAGCAGAATTATATTAAATTAAATAGATTTTTTATATGAATTTGAGTTTTAAAGAGCTGTCATGTGATAAAATATTTTTAAAAAAATATCAGGCCATAAAAGTACATAACCTAACTAATTTTTAAAGACAAATTTTGAGAATTTATTTAGATGACATACAAATCATCAAGTTAGAGTACTATAGTAGGCCATGCCGAATCTTATATACCCTTCACTACATTTGTATAGCCACATGTACATATAAATCGGCTTGAGAAATTCTCTTCTACCATTAAGTTTTTCTGTTAAGAACAAGTAGCGAAAATTAGAAGTTTTGCTTAGGGTTGTTGCCCCAAATATAATAATTGTGGTAAATAAATAATAAAGGATAAATAAGTAGATAAAAATATCATAGTATTATTGTGGTGAATATGTAGTAAAAGGTGAGTATGTAATAAAGACAATCACCTATAAACGAAAGCAAAAAAAAACGACATGGAAAAAAGAGGCAGCGTGATGTTTTGCCCACTTACTCAAATGATTTGCAATAGCAAAATTTTCGAAACCATGTCTGATCGATTAGCGTATTTAATTTTTCGTTAACGCACCCAGTGCCTTGGCAAAGTTGATTTTAACACAAACACGGTCCGATAGACGGATAGAATGACACAGCTCAATCGACTTAGCTTTGCACACAGAGAAAAGAAATTCGTTATAAGAACCGAATTTGTTGCCAATCGAATTTTGTCGGTTGTGTGTATTATCTTGAATTCACAACTATTTTAAAAAAAATGATTCGTGGGTGATTATAAAATATTTGCCCTATTCACAAGCCCCCTAGTACGTACAAAATACAACGGTGCTAGCTGTGTTGTTGGTAATTTATATGCAAACATGCGATACAACACTTAGTACTTTTTTTCATATGTTTTTCAAACGTTGTATTTGTTTAAATGTTTTATGTTTAAATGAATTATTATTTTTGTGTTCATGTGTGAATTATATTAAATTAAATTGAATTAAAAGATATTTTTATTAGTTTTATTTATTTAATTTATTGATTTGACTGATTTATTAGAAAGTTGAAGTTGAAAGTTGAAAGTTGCCAATATAAAAACTGTTCTTTAAGATTTAATATTGCTTTAATGACTCGATTTCTAATATTTTGTATGGTACCGCCATCACCTATACCAAAAAGAGATGCTACCTTACAAACACAAGCACCATTTCCTAAAGATCCCAAGCAGTAAAGTACAATTTTAAGCTGCAAGTCAATGCGTAGTTGGAGCCTTTCGCCAATTGTGTGGAAAACATCGTCATTTTTTATAAGGTTGAATATATAGGTAAATTCCTCTGGCCGTAGTCGTATCATATGAAGAAATCTGTTTTCATCAAAATATCTTAAAACCCGATTATGCCATAATGATGATTTTGGTAGCCCTAAATGTATAATTCTGCGACTGGAGAGCAAGTACATTAGGTTCATCCTAAAAATGTCTTGAATTTCATCCTCACACAAAAAATTTATTAATTTACTTTTTTCTGTTTTCTCCCCCATTTGGCTTATAAATAACAAATGATGAATAGCACTTTTCTTCTTCTTATTTACTTTTTGATGTATGAAGTACAATGTACAATGGCACACTGATACAATGGTTGTTCACAAAGAAGTAAACAAAAGGTAGTATGCAATACTACCTACACCTTAGCAGAGCTTGTGAATACGGCAATTATTGTGAATTAAACAAAACAATATAATTTTTTAATATTTACTTTTATTTTCATAATAAATTATAGGAATAAGATTATTATGTCTAAATATAAATTTATAAATTTCATGATTCGAACCATTGAATGCAGCTTTCTTCTTCCTTTACATCATGATTTCTTCTTTTCCACATAGTTTCTTTAACTTGCTATCCCATACCGCACGTTTTTCTCTGCGAAATAAATTAAACATTATAAAATTATTTTTATATATAAATGTCTTTCTGAAATAATTTTGAACTTACCATTTACCAATATTGGAGAACTTTTCACCCCTTTCAATAAAACTTTTTATTTTTGAACTAAAATATTTTTGATTTTTGTAATGTGTACAAATTTTATTTATATTGTGTCAAACATTTTTCGATTTCAGAATATACAATCGAATTTTATGATTCTTACTTCCAAAATTTGATTTTCAGTAGTAACGTACTGAATAAATTTAGTTGCATCTTCCATTTAATAGAATAGATTTTAGTAAAGACACAAATCGGTCATGTTAACTTTTCTAAGAGGTGTTACAACTAACATTTAGAAGCAGATCATTTGTTAGCTTTTAATATAAAAAATAAATCAAGACTATAAATTATTAACAATAAAAATTAAATTATTATATTAGTAACTGAATTTTTAACGTATCAAGCGAATTGCTACCAATCTTTTTTCTGTGTGTAATATTTCGATAGAGAGTTCCTGATGAGCTGGCTTAAGCAACCAGCGAAATACAAGCTTTTTAACCCGCAAATATATTAAATTTTTAATTTTAAAGTTTTATGGGTTATTAGCATATTTTTTTTAATGATATTTGATTAATCAATATTCATGTCAGTTTATAGTAGTGGAACAGAACGGTTCAAATTAATAACATGCCCTTTCTCACAGATTAAACCGTTTGCAAAATTTCATTTTCATTTAAGAAAATTGAAAAAAATTTTTAAGACACTGCAAAATTTTTTTATGTATACTGTGATATTATTTAAATTATTCAAGCTTAATTTCTTCCTAAAATCCCTTAAAATTATTCAAGAGAAAATTGCTTTCATTCCAGGAGATCATAAAAAATTGCTGTCAATTTCTCTCACAAAAATTTTTTTAACAAATGAAACTGCTCTTGTTCAAAGTGGCCAAAAAGTATCACTAATCGGTTTAAATAATAGATTTTCTTAAAATTTTGTTAAAAGAATACAGTTTTCAATGCTTAGAAAACATGTGTACTTTTCTTTATGAAACCTTATTCATACAGACTTAACTTTTTTATCGAAAATTCCAGATTCTTATGTCCCAAATAAAATTGATTAAATTAGAACTGTATTTAACCAACAAAGTAAAAATGTAATAGAACTTTGGAACTGTGTTTTCGTTATCAATTTTTTTCTTCATGTACCGCGACTCCATTTCTCTTCTGGATCAAGGCGATTCATTAATTTTTGCCATAAAAACACGATTTTTATCTTAAATAAGTTTAACTTCATGGATCTCTTCAAATTCTGTAATAAAGTTATAATCAACAATTTAATTCTTTTATAGAATATTGACTTCCTAAAGGATTGAAGGCGACACAGGTCAGATTTTATAATTCTGTTTTTTAATACCTTTAAAAATTGTTTTGTATTATTTGCTTTTTTTTTGCTTAAGGTAGTTTGCACCTTTTCCATTGAGTTAAATAAGTCGGCCTCTTTTAAGTAAGATAAACAAACAAAACAGACATCTGTGACCTGTGACATTGTTGGCAATTAGTTGTGAAATAAAATAGAAAAGTTTGGAAATTACGTAACACAAATATTATATAATTCTACAAAATTAAATTCTTAATTTCTGCTTTATTATCCTTATTTCCTTACTCCTTCTCATTCCAAATTATTGCTATTAAAGGTGAAATAAGGAAAATTTTATGACTGAGAATTAAGATGGTTCTTTGTTTTTTTTAGTGGTAAATTTTTGCATAAATGTGACCGCAGGGCAAACATATTTTTTTAATGATTATCTGAAAGGAAAAGTTTATTAGTTCGCTCACATGTGCGTAAATTTTTTAAAATGTTTTTTACCTCAGAGCTACGTCATTTGTATTATTTAAAAGGTTATGATGATTGCAGATTGCTCGCTTTGAATGAGTGTCCCTGTTAAATAAAATACATTTGATTTTGAATGGTAATGCGTAGAAGTATTAATTATTATGCGGAATATCAGTGACCCCAAGCAAATATGTAAGTAAAACAAATAAATATAAGCATCACGTACTGTCTTTTAAATCATATATAATAGACTCTTGACATTTACGCATAAATTTTACCAATGAATACTTCATATTTAAATGTCTTGTCATATTTGAAAGAGGAACTTTAAAAATTTTGTGTTTTACTCTCTCGGTGCTAGTTTCTACTATTGAAGTTCTCTAAGAAACCTAATACCATTATCAGTCCACAGAGCTACCATTTTTGAACCTACAGTATTCCAATGAGGCAAAATTTGCTTTCGTGAATATTTTATTGCTAAAAAATATATTCATGCTTTTACCCTCAATAATCAATATCGGTAATTAATTTGGTCGAGATAATTATATAAAGAATAGCACGAAGTGTTTTGTGAGAATTGAATTTTAAAAAAATATTCCCGTGTCTTTAATTAAATAATTTTCAAAGTGCCTGTGCATATAAATTATCGTAGTGTTTTTAATATTTTATTTTTCATCCTCTTTAACTGTATAAAAGAGCCAAAAAAAAAAGTCGACCGTATACAGTAGAGAAAGAAAAATAGAATTACTGTTGGTTATTTTTGTTTTTGCTTAAACTTTGATTTTTGTCTTTGCTTTTTTGTTTGGACAAAAAAAAATCATTAGTTTATTTAAAATGTTTGTCAGAAGTTTCCTGAAGAGTTATGTAAGCGGTAACGAAATGGCCATCGAGACCATCTTTAATTAAGAAAAGTTGAGCTTAAGATAATTTTCCAAAAATCCCTATCTTAAGACTTTGTTTTGTATTTTTTAACAAAAAGATAAATTAATATTACGTTGTGCCACTTTAAGAATCTATACCAGCCTTAGTGTATCTTGCCATGAAAACGCCAAATTTTAAGTCACATCCACGCAAAAATTTTTTCATTCTTCTAAAAAAAACTCTGTCTAGATTTTTTGATTTCCCACTATGCCTGTCTTTTTGATATCACAAGTTTTCAATCAGATTTATATCCGGTGATAGGAATGCAATTGTTTTAGTCCATTATAAAGTATCCAATGCTGATGTATATTTTTTACTATTATACTGTTGGAGATACACTTACATGAAAATTACATTTTAGAGGCAGAAGTCTTCAATATAAGTCCTGATTTACACTATGCAACTTTTTGAGGCATTTTTTTCTCAATATTCTATTTAAGTTACAGGGTTATGCGTTATCTAAAGGGAAACATTAGCAACAGTAACATCCCCTCAAAACTCAAGCAAAACCAAATTGTTTAATCCTCCTGCTTCACAAACAAACAAAAATTGCATGTTAGTTTCATGAAAAATTGCATAGTGTAAATGCAATATAACTTTTAAGAGATTAAGACAAAGCTAATGATTCAGGGATGGTGTCAATGAAAACCAAGTTTTCTTCTTCCGCAACGAACATGCACCCAGATCCCTGAAAAGAAAATTTTTTCAAAAGTCTATATTTTTATAACTTTCACCACAAAAAGTGGAAAAAGGTAATATTTAAGTTTGTCATTCCATGTCTAATTTCTGCAATATCCATGTCCGGCCCCATAAAGACTATATATTCTGACTTCTTGTACATAGCAAAGTCGATTGAGCGATGTCCATATGTCCGTCCGTCTCAGTTTTGAAATTTCACAACAACAAAAGAAATATGTCAATCGATCTGATATAGTGTCGAAAGAGGTGCTGTTGGAAATTAGCATGATCGGTCCATGACCTTCGAGGCAGCAAACAAAACACCACGCCAATCTCTAATTTTTTCACATCATTTGGAACAATAAAGTAACTGCATAAAAAGAAACATTTTGGGCGATAGAGAATTAAAAAAAAAAGAAAACACCATCAAGCAAAAAAATTGGCGATCGCCCATATTTTTCTAATTACGGGGCTCAGAAATTTTCAAATTTTTTAAAATATCACTATGGGTATCATTTTAAAGCTTTTGAAGAGATCTTTATAAAAATAATAAATTTTTTAAAAATGGTTCACCCATTAAGAGCCAATGCTTTTTATATAAAATAATAATATATGTAATACCAAACATTTTTCTTTTGTTTTTTTTTATTCTCTGTCACCACACAATTTGCTTTTTTTATTGAGGGTATCGCAAGGTTTCGTCCTTTCTCCTACCCTATTTCTTATTTTTTAACGACCTTCAGTGTCATATTTCCAATTTTATCTATTTTTTCGCAGAAGGCAGTAGCATATGCCATTCATATTCATTAAGCAGTAGGTCAAGTTTTTCAGAGGTTGGAACTGTGCCAAAGAAAATGTATGATTCCATCAATTGTCACCTTTTGGCGATTTCCTGCATAGAGAGTATAATTACACGCTTGAAAAAGCCACTTCTGTATACTTTCTCACAGGCGTATGACTGAATGTGCTACCTCATCGGTAATCCCCCAGGGGCACTAAGAGTCTGGCTAAACTAACTTAGGTACAGACAGAGTGTTATCGGGGTAAAGGGGGAACCAGTCCCCCTATGTGTAGGCACCAAATCTGAATAGACAGTGGGGTACTGTCGAAGGATGCACCAGTGACCCTAATAAACTGGCACCACCGAAACTGGTAGCCCATACAGAGAGCCGCCCATCTCTGTAGCCGGTTATTGGTGAGGTCCCTTCGGGGTCAGCTAACACGTGGCTGTTAAAGTTAAAGTTAGTGTCCGTAGGTCTAGTGCGGTGCTAACAAGGTGTCTTGTTACCCTTTCAACAGGGGGGTTGGATAGTCTCCAACCCTCAAGCAAGTTCATGGTCCTGTAAGCAATGTTCTTGAAATTGCAACTCGGTTGGCTACGTCCGATGGAGAGCGCTAGTCAACGCTTTGTATTTCTCTCAGTTGTAAGACCACCGTCAGGTAAGGCCATCAAATCTTGATCATACCTCATCTGTAATTATGGGTGATATTAACATTAAGGGATCAGAAGCTCTCAATGATCTTGGTATTGAAATTCGTTTCGATGTTCGGTGGAACAGGCATTTTTTAAGTCTTAAGCAACTATATCAGATCGAAAATACATTACAACTCTAATGTAAGATCGGTGCTTCAAAGGCTATTTTGAAGTTACTCGACCGCGTGCAGGAGAAAAGAAGAAGAGCGTATTCTTTTTGACCGATGAGTCAGTGAATCGCACTAGGTGTTACAAAGAATATTTGTGTTTTAGCCGAACTGTTCGTATGTGGAATAAACTCCCCGCAGAAATCTTTCCTGTCACGTCCAGTGTGCAAAGATTCACAAAATGTCTACAAGCACTACTTCTTTTATCTTTGTACCCTTTACCTAATTTCCTAGTTCTGGCACAATGCGGTGTAGAAGTAGGTGTCATACCCTGAGTGCTGGTCCCATTGACAAATAGAAAAAAAAAGACAGTGAAAATCATGCAATCGCGAATAAATTGAACTCGTACAAAAAAAAAATTCTTTGACGCATAAAACATTAATATCTTTTAAAATTTCCACACGCACACACATTGTCATGTACGTTTCATATGAGTGTGCAAGTGACATGTTCGCTTTAGTCAAACATATTTAATGTAAAAATGACAGTGCAAACACGGCAAATAAAAATAATATTTAAACTCATGTCATTCACCAGATTCATGTTTTTGCAAAAGTATACAGAATATGTTAAAGAGTCGAAAATTAAATAATAAAAAGTCAGGTATATTAAATGAACGTTAAAAATTATTCTAGAAATTGATAAAGGATACAATTATGTTAATGTAATGTATTTTAATGGAACTGAAAAAAACGTGTTATAAAAGCAGGGATAGACGGATGACTAAACTTTAGTTTTTCTACAAAACGCTGTGCAGCTAGAACATGGAATCGGATCAATCAAGAACAAATAAATACAAGTTTCTAGATTCTTTTCACGGCAATTAAATCGTTAGTTTTAAAAACTTAATTTAATGCCGTTTCTACACTTATCTTTAAACCATCCACGGAGACATGAGAGTGGAATTCAAATTTCGATAAATTGATCAAGGGACTTGAAATTCTTCTTTTGGACTCGTAAGATCTGTCAAACCTATGGAATATAACAAATAAATTTTGTTAGCCATCTATAATTACAGATAAAGGAGCAGGTTCACTCATATGCCTGCGACTAATTTGGATTACTTTGTATTTATGAGAACAAAAAGGTGACTAAATTTCATGAGCCTACTTACAGACGGCACAGGAGCATTTCCTCTAATGGCTTGCATCTTCGACAGCTTAAGCCTATTATTGAATGTATGCGAATGGCAAAATAATAGAAATCTTTGAAAGTTTGAAGAAGGTCAATTAGAAAAATAAAATGCGGAATAATTGTTACCTCACTAAAATAGTGTTGTACTTTGAAAGAGCCCATCTATACCAATTCATGTTCTCAAGTTTTGTATATGGAATGACATCATCTTTCTAAAAGAAAGGTTAGCTAGTTTCGGGAAAGCTTTTCCGCCAGAAGACGTGCTAGCAGTCATTTAATAAACTGTGGGACATTAAAAGTGTATACTACTGTAGAAAATATAAATGCAGGCAGCTCTTGATTTTTACTACAAATTTTTAAGAAGTACGGCACACATTAAAGGATTTATGTGCTGTTTCTGTTTTACAGGCGATCAACTCGTCTGAAAAATTTGTATGAAAAGCACTCAGTTTTTTGAGTTATTTCCATACACACATTGCACATTAATATTAAATGGCAATTTATACGAGTACTGCTATATATATTTCTGGCCTGGCAACACTCAGTGGTGCCAAGTGCAATCTGACATTTCCATTGGAAAGTTTGTCATTTTTAAGCATAATCGTACTCAAAACGTTTTGACGTACGACCATTATTTGTGTTGTCTACAGTGATTTGAAAAAATTAATATAGAAAAAAACGGAATTAACTCGTGAACATTTTCGTGCCATAATTTTTCACAACTTTCGACGTGGATTATCACGACAAGAGTGCATTGATGAACTTAAATCTTTGTATGGCGATGAAGCACCATCCTATAGCACTGTGAAAAATTGGTATAATGAATTTAATCGTGGCCGAAGCTCGCTCAAAGACGTTCAAAAACGGCTGTTGTGCCAGAGAACATTGATGCCGTGCGTGAACTCATAATGCAAGATCGACATGCGACATACCGAGAGATAGAGACATCCTTGGACATTTCTTCCACCAGCATACTTTTGATACTGCATGAACACCTGGCCGTAAAAAAGGTTTGTTCTCGTTGGATCCCGCACAATTTGAAAGTCGCTCCAAAAAAAGGCTCGTGTCGATTGGTGCAAAGAAATGTTGCAAAAATACGATTGCGGTGCTTCAAAAGACGTTTATAAGATCGTCACAGGTGACGAATCATGGATCTATGCGTATGAGCCCGAAACGAAACAACAATCGACCGTGTGGGTCTTCAAAGACGAGCAAAATCCAACGAAAGTTGTTCGTGGAAGAAGCACTTCGAAGGAAATGGTCGCCTGTTTCTGCGGCAAAACTGGTCATGTGGCGACTGTTCCGCTTGAGCAACGTAGGACGGTCACTTCTGAGCGGTACACTACAATTTGTTTGCCTGAAGTCATCGGAGAAATTCGAAAAACCAACAAGAGAAGACGAATCATTGTTCGCCATGACAATGCGAGCTCTCATACATCGGCTCAAACCAGAGCGTTTTTGACCGGCCAAAACGTCGAATTAATGGGTCATCTGCCGTACAGTCCTGACTTGGCACCTAATGACTTCTTCTTGTTTCCGAACATCAAGAAAAAAAAGCGTGGTCAACAATTTTCGTCGCCAGAAGAAGCTGTTGAAGTGTTCAAAAACCATGTTTTAGAGGTGTCTCAATCGGAGTGGAAAAAGTGCTTCGACAACTGGTTTGAGCGCATGCAAAAGTGTATAAATCATGCTGGAGAATACTTTGAAAAACAATAAAACCATTTTGATTATAAATATTCGCATTTTCACCATTAGGCCAGAAATATATAGAGGAGCCCTCGTAATATGAATACGATACTGTTAATGTTCAAGCGGCATTGTTATTATTTTCTAGGACAACCAACCCTGTAGTGCGTTTTACTAACTAACACTACGACTATCGATATATTTGTCGACATTTTCCGTTGTTTGCAGTAACGATTAAATGGTTAACTTACTTCAGCTTAACGATAATTGATATCTTTGAAACTGAGTGGCATCTCCGTCAACAAATAAACGAAAAACAAAAAAACAGAAAAGTAAAAACATGTGAATTCAAGCGAGGCACATACATTTTCTTAGATGTCAATTAACATACAAGAATACGTATTTTCCAATACGCATGAATGGATTATGATAATAAGAAACGCATAATAAATGTTTTGGTTGGAAATGTCCAAAACATATATTTTGTGCAATTTTTGTTTTAACAAGAAATTAATTTTTAAAATATAATTTAAATGTGCACAAATGTACTTAAATGTACCTTAATAGTTGAACAATTAGTTTAGTTTAATTAAAATGAAAACAAACTGTGTTTAGTTTGTGCATAATTGGGCATATTGCAGTATATTTTTAATGCATTAACAAGTAAAATTTGACTGGTTAATGTAATTTTTTTAGTAAACAGTAAAAAGCAGTAAACTTTTACAGTAACTACTCGTAGTAGAATTCTACTTGTAAATGAAAATGTTATTTGATTTCTAAAAAAATTAATTTTAGCTATTTTACGAAAATCAAAATATTAATATATAAATTTTATTTTCGATAAAGGGATAATAATAAAATTAGTAACATCACTCATCAGTATTTAGCGAATTAAAACTCTTTATCAATGGAATGTGACCTATAACTGTATTTTATTAACATCAATTAGTAGTCACTTATCAGTTGACCAAACGGTATATTAATTCGAAAACATGTCTATACCAAAACTTTTATATGATTTAAGTACAAAAAAATTTACAAAATTTGCATAGCAATGGATTTTAGTTTACTGCTTACTGAAAAAATTTTCAGTATACAGTAAAATCCAAAATCTTACTTCATTATTTAAATGCAGTATGCCCATGTATGATTTTGTGTAAATATGTAAGTTCTGTGTGTATGCTTATGTGTATCCATGAATATACAAACATAAACACATGTTGTACGTCGTTTATTTTGTCGACAGATTTAACAACTCCAGAATTGTAGTTGCTAATTTAATGAATAGCAACTTGCTAACAACATCAGCTGATTTTAGCAACAGTGAATGTCGTGCAAAACTGTAATGAATTTAACCAACCAATAATCGTTAAAACAGAGTAGTGAATCGCTATACTCGTAATGTACTTGTTTAGTTATTTTCCTGCAAATATTAACACGTTAATTATTTAAACCGCGTCTTAAATATCCTTTTGTTTTATAATCCGTGATTAAATGATTTGATACTTCGAGTTGGTATTTTTAGGCAATGCAGACTAGAGACTTTCACAAAATAAAAAACAAAAAATTGGTACAAAAAGCGTTACAGAACAGTACAGAAGTTGACTGGATTTATATGGAACTTGGATTGTCTTTATAGAAGAAGTCAGTATATGAAGGCATCTAGTTAGCCTTGTACCTTTACCAAAATAAATCTTAAGCGGGCCAAAGTTGACCACCTTGGATTAAAAAATATTAAAAATTGGATATGCTTTAAGTTCTGATAATAAAAATAAATAGCGTTCTAACAATTCTTTATATATTTTTTACAGTTAAGAAGATATTTGACTTTGAAAAACAATAATTATTTTTTCGTTGCATTCTTAAAGCAGAAAGAGGGACCAAAATCAAAATTTGAAAATCGATCTGAGAAAAAATTTTTTCTTTTAATATTTTAAACATAAGTTTGCAAATTGAATTAAGAGCTAGTATTTTTTTTTTTATTATTTTTAAGTTTAATTTATTACCTAGCAAGCAACTGAAAAAGAAATTAATAACATTAGCAATAACAAAAATTTTACCCACGAAAATTGTACATAATACCAAAAAAAGTCACTAACGACAACGACTCTTCTCGAAAGTCGTTTTCGACAACCGTAATAAGGTCGATAAATTTTTCATTTTACAAAAAAAGGTTATGTTCATAGTTTTGTCTATAAAAGATGTCCCCATAGGTAAAGAAAATCGACCTATGTGGGCCTATATTCTGAACCGTTATAAATCAACGATTGAAAATTAGACAGAATGAAATGATAAATTAAAGAGTGCCCCGTAGTTCATTTAGTTTTCTGTATATGGTCATACTATTGAACAGTTATAAATACACGGGTGAAATTTACAAAGACCATATATTGCTTCGTACGCTATAAAAACAAGTACAAAATTTGGATTTGGAAATCAAAAGGTGTCCCAATAGTTGAAGTAATTTTTTGTATATGTGTACAAACTTTTATACTAATAAAGACAGGCAGCTGAAGTCTGTTTTGAAATTGCTTTTTTTCAAAAATTATTTTATTACATACCACAAAAGGCAATCCATTAGATATGTGCCTACCGAATATTACTTTGTATATTAAACATGTGCCCTACATTTGGCATCGTCGAAAACTGTTCATTTTTAAGATTTCAGGTTTCAGATTCGTATCATTTATTTTAAGAAAGTTTGAAAGTTCTTTTCTATTTCCTCAAAAATATGTATTCGTTTAAATTTAAATAAATAATTCGTAAAACATTAATATATAACGGTATTAATATATTAACACATTTATTTTTACACTTTAATTGCAAAAGACTTAACTTCGAAATATATTAAGCATAGAGTCCACGTGTTGTGCGATTATTTCATGATATTTTTAAATTCTGTTTACCAAGCTTTAGCAGTTTTATCGCGCCTGTGTACTAAAAAATTTTTCATGACAAGGAAATTTGTATATTTCGCTTTTAAATTGATATTCGTTACTGTAGTTGGTTGTGTTATTTAAAATAAAACACAAGCAACAACCCGTTAGCAGCGAACGTACACCAAGCAAGTGTAGAAAAATTCCCTCAAAATTCAAGCCATGTCATTTTGTCAACCCGGCTTGCGTCTCTGCAGCTCTTTCTAATGAACAAAAACTTCATGAAACTAGTTTCATGCAAAATGCCGTCGTGTAAAATACGTAGTATTTAGAAAAGTACTATTTAACTTAAATATTACTAATTTATCTGATAGTTTTTTATACATTTAATAAATTGTTAGAATTAGTCATCAGCAACATGACAATAAATTTTTTGCATTTTTTTATTTTCAAGGCAGTTGAAGTAAAGAAATCAGTGTTGCCGTTTGATTACATGTTTTACTTTTTTCGTTACTTTTGAAGGCCACTCGTCACATGTATAACTTTGTTATATTTGGCCAAATTTTCGTAACTTTTAACGACACAGCCACAAAATAAAGTATTATTACTGAAAAAGTACTTTTTTCATTATTTGAGACAAAAACTACCCGTCCCTGTTATCCGTTGTTCTTAACCTAACAAACCTAACAAAGGTTACAATCGTTGTCACAATTAAATAATAAATAATTTAAAATAAAAAAAGTAATGTTTCTGAAGTTGCACTCTGGTTAATTTGTGAAAAATTACAAACTGTATCTTGCTTTCTGTTTAATAACAGTAAAATGCTTCTGGCAACATTTTTTTCCAATTGCTAAATAATATGAGCTGCACTAATTACGTGTACTATATTCGAACTTCTAAAAATTGTTAGTAACTTTACTTATTTTATTATATTTTTATTCCACCTGAAAAGTTTGACAACTCGCTAGTGGTGCTGCTACTACGGTTTAGAAGAGAGCTTTCGTTTTATTGCCTTGCAAAACGTCACTCTTAAATTTAAAAAAAGTGCCAGAAGAAATAGATATTTACAGAAGGCAATTTTTTTAATAAATCTGTTCAATCGTTTACTTTAAAAAGATTGAGCTTCGACAGATCTTACTATTTTAATAATTTTAAAATATCAGTATTAAAGGCAAATCTGAGTCTTATTTACTTAAAAACTTTAACATAAAATGACTGAAAATTTTAATTTAATTTTACTTTTAACCATGGAATACACCGGTTGAGTCCTGATTTAAATGCTCAAAAATTAAAATTTATACTTTCACTTTCCAATGGTTGTGTAAAGAGAATATTGAGTCAACTGAAACTTATAAAGTGTGATCTCTTACCCAGTTCAATTTTTATACAATAACTGCGTTAAAGATAGCTGAAATAATAATAAAGACCTTCAAACTATTAGTCGTTTAAGTTCAATAATTATATTTTAGAATAAAAAGCTGAATAATAAATATGATAAATTTTATTTGATTTTTTATTTTAGTTTTATTTATTGTTTTCCCTGAAACAAACATAATAACACAATTTATTTAAGAAAAATTTTAAAATGTTTTTTTTAACAAAAAAATTGTAACTTTTGTGAGGAAAATGCGTAACTTTTTCTTGTCTTCTTCTGGCAACACTGAAATAAATACAAAATCGTATTGGGACACCAGTGTCCCAAATGACTTTTATTAAAAAATTAGACTTAAACAAAAAGAAATGCAAAAGATGGTTGCTATATTTGCAGACAGTAGAACGAAAACTATTTTACAAGTAAAATTCCAAATTCTTCCGTTCAATTAACACGCAAATGATAAACCAGAAGGAAGGAATACAAAAATCACAATACCAAAATTTAACTAAAACTCGTTTACTTTGTTAAAAAACGTCAACAAAAATAGACGCATTTCACAAAATAAAATGACTGCAGAAAAAATTCAACTTTTACGATCCTTTTTTACATAAATTCCTTCTTGTTATCGAAATCTTTAAGGAAATTTAAGAAACAAAAAATGCGATTTTTTGGGAACATCCCAGAATTCATGTACAAATTTTATGTTATTTTTTGAAGGTGTATGAAAAACTGTTTGAAAACTTTGTAAGGACACATACACATGTGTTGTTGTATATGTAGTTGTGATTACATAAATTGCATTTCAAGTTGACGTTTATAACAAACACTCAAATAACTGAATGAAAAATCCTTGTCAACTGTGCGCACAGATTTTTGTTTGTTTTTCTGTTTTTGAGTTAAAACCCAAAAACGGAAAGAAATAAGAAATATACACACACATACATATATATACATATGCATGCAAATATGTATGTGTACCATTCAGAAACAAACAGCTATAAACATTATTTGCTGTTACTTGTGTGTTATAAAATCCAATAAAATATTTAAATTTAAATTCAATTTAAGAAACTTTTTTTTGCTAAAGGGTTTTGCAGTTTCTACTGTTACTACTGCAGAGCTCAAATACAAATTAAAATAAATTGCTTCAATTATTTAAGAAAAAAATATAAAACAAAACATTCCAAACATTACTCCTTTCAAAAAGAAATTCGGAAGTTCTTAAGTACTTAATATTATTTTAAAGACGATTTTTTATGGTTCATTACAATACAGAAAAACTATAGCTTCGTTTCAAAGTTCTTCACCAGAAGAAAAAAATTAATTTTATATTAAGAAAAAATTTAAGAAATCAAAATTAAACAAAACACTTATTGAAACAGTAACAAATTAAAAAATTTATAGATAAACTTAAAGAAATGTTTGTTTAAAATAAAAAAATTTAGAAATTATTTTAAATTGATTTAAAAAATTACTCAGAAATGATAAGAGAAAAAAAAACATTTTGTATGCACTTAACCACAGGAAAAGATAAAATCATCAGAACAATGATTTTTCATTTTTTTATTTATTTTATTTAATATATGCTTAAGTCTATGAATTTATAATTACATATTTTATGAGAACAAAAGATTATATTTTATCAGATTTTCATTCAAGGAATAATAAACATAACGATACAGCGCTTTATTCATAATCAATTTTTATATTTATTACAGGTTCATAAAAGCAATTTTGTATGGAAATTTTGTTAATAAACCTGTTATAAAAATAAAAATTGGTTATGAATAAGGCTTATAGTTTATTAAAGTCCTTACAACATCTATTAAAAGGATCGTTGTTTGCATAGTTCGATCTAAAATGGGACAGTGAGGAACACAAAAAGATGTATTTTCAATAAAAAAAAAAAGTTAGAGCAGGTTTTACAGTCAATTGTATTTAAAATGAATAAGAGCAAGTCTAGATTTATATGAAGGCAAATATAGCGGGCTTCATTGCAGTCTACGTAAACAAAATATTAGAAAATGTTTTTGCACTGATTCAGTTGCATTATTGTATATTTTAGATTATGAATCCCGTATAATCGACCCATATTCCAGAACTGCACGAACTAGTAACATAACTAGATGTTCCGTGATGTAAGGATCTTACTTTCCTTAGCTCAACGTTGGATGATACCAAGCTGGCATCTTGCCCTGCTTACAATTAGGGAAATACGTTGAATACAATTTAGTTTGGACTCCAGAAAAATTCCAAGATCTGTGAAACTGCACCTACCTGCCGTCCAAAGAGTTTCTAACATTTTTAAGGACGTCGTTGGAAGAAACACATATATTTACATACATACAGTTATTGAAGTTCAATTTCATTAAGTTCGATTCACACCAGGATTATAAAAAATCTATTTCATATTTTGTATATGTAAATAATCATCCGCATACCCCTTTGAGAACCAACAATGTTTTTTTATTCCGTTTTTGAATAAAATGGTTTATTTGTAAAAAAAAATGTATATTTCAGACAAAACAATGTTGAAAAAAATTTTTATATATATATTTTTATTTAAAATGGACTCAACACAAACGTGTGGTTTGGTTGACAATGTTTAAAATAAGTCCGGCAATTTTTTAAGGACAAATCTGTTTTCTTTGAGTAAAACAAGACATTTCTCGAAATATTAAAAATATATATTATTCATTAAAATATATGAACGAAAATGAAACAAAAAATTTTTTAAACCGACTGGACGGGGTTTTCATCTTATAACTTGACGGGCTAGACATCTCCCAGCAAAAGGCACCATTAGCTCCTCATAAGAGTAATTTGTTACAGCGGTTGGTAACTAAGTCAATAACAGGTTATACTCTCCACAGCTTTTATGTAGGAATAGCCTGACTTGTGTTACAAAGTGAATTATGTTTTGTTGCTTCATGAACTTGTTTCTCGACATTGAACCCGCAATAAGCTCATTACGAAAATTTTCTGCCCAATACATATTAATTTGAGGATGTCCTAAACAAGACATCGTGACTGAATAACGGTAGTAATTTTTAATTTCAGCCTCTGTTAAAAGAATATCAGATCCAGTCGTAAACTAAAAATAAATTTTAGTGTACATAACCACTTCCTGATAATGATAATATTTAGCCAAATATTCAGAAGCATTTTCAATTTTCATAAAATGCTGGTAGCCAAGCATTATAGGAATGCTATACTACTTAAATTCTTTTTGTCGCCACAAATCATCTTTTTTATAACTTAAATTTAATGCAGTTTCCGTGTCAAGAAATGAAGGTATAGTAATGTCATAAGATTTAAACATTGCTTTAAATTTTCCGTGAGTACCATTTCAGAAATAAGATCTGTTATAATGGTGAAATTAAGAAAATTGTTAAATAAAAAAAACAGAAATGTATACAATGTATACAGAAGAAGACCGTTTCTTTACTTGCCTCCCAACAAGTGACCTCGAAATGATCATCAACGATCAATATAGGAATTTTTAAGGATATCTAAAACCAGATTAAAGTCAGATTCCATTGAAAATCAAAAAGTTTTTTCTAAAAATAAATCACATATCAAATTTGTAAGCATGAATTCAAATACAAACTTATAGCCGCATAGCACAATTGTGTTATCTTTAATTTCTTGGAGTAGAACATTCTAATTAAATACGAGTGGTTATTGAATTCATGCTAAATAAGTAGTCAAAGAGTTTACTTTGTCATACAAGAAATTTCTGAATTTTCTTGCTTTTCAAAAATGACAGAATCGATATTAGCACGTGGCATGTTCCTGATCACACTGAGAAGAGAGCGCGAATGATTTTTTCTTATATATGGGTTGAACATTTTTTACTGTTTTAACATATGCAATTAAAGCCTTCCAGGATTTAGTGTAAATGGTTTTCTATTCATTTTAATATTTTGATCATCTAACTTTTAATTTCATAGAAGGCGGAAGTGTAGTAGATTTTCTCTTTGTATTCACAAAATTGTAAAAAGACTTAGAGTTCTTCTTAAAGCTGTTCTTCATTTTTGCAAGGTAGTACTTATAACATTCTTCATTGAATTTGTTGTATTCGGCGCGAGCAAAGTCTGCGACTGGTCCAAATTTTTTATATTTTTTATAATATTTATTCTTGAAGTTCTCAAAATTTTGAAAGTAACATGCAATTCAATTGAGGTCCAGATAAATGATAAACGATTTCTTTTGGAATGCACTGGTTAAGGATCCAATAAATCTTTTCATAAAATTTCATGATAAACGATTTTTCCGGTCAGTTTCATAAAGCAGCTCCCATAATCTTTGATAATTTGCCTTTCTAAAACTTGAACTGTGCGATTTTGGAGTGATAGCAGATAGGGAAACGTAATTTTATGTATTTATTAAAACTGTAAGATGATAACGATGTTCTACTACAATTAATGGATTCATTGATTCATGATTCATTGAATCATTTATAAAACCTGTCAGTCTACTGAACTCGCAAAAATTGCTTTTTATGTAAGATTTTTACAATAATTACAGTAAAACACCACCAAATAGTAATTGCAGGGAATATACAGGGATTTTGATAAAATAAAGTTTCTATTTAAAAATCAGAAATTTTCGAATAGGCAATTTTATTAGACGCCATTAAAAGATTAATTGATAAAGGTTTGTAATTTGTTGGTCTCATAGGTGCCAACTTTTTGAATTATAATGGAATAATGAATTAGTGGACATAAACAAGCTTCAGTTCTTTATTCTAACATAATAATAGCAAAAGCAAATATTTATCAAAATTTCTAAGATTTTTTTGTAGAAAACATTTTGGTGTTAATTGCTCTTAGAATGTTTCGGATTATTCTAAAAACAAGTAAGAGCGCTATATTCGGCTATGCAGAATCTTATATACTCTTTACTACAAATGTAAATCTAGTTTAGTGAAGTAACTCCAATCAAAAAAGCAAAATATTGAAGTCAGAGAGAATTAAAAAATAAATACTATATATATATATATATTTTTAATTTTTTCCCCCATCAGGATTCGAACCATCGATTTTATAAATTAATGAAAATTGACTTATTTTCGCCTTTTTAGTTCTTTTTAATTTAATTTCTAAAGATTTTTAGAAAGAAAAATGATTTACAAATTTATGCGGAAATCAAATTAAAAAGAACCAAAAAGCCGAAAATAAGTAAATTATCATTAATTTATATTTTTTTACATAAAATTGCCATCGGCTTTTAACGGGTTAAGCATTTTAAACAAATTTTTGTATTTTCTTAAAGATCTTTTTAATAGCTTTAAAACGATACCCATATTGATATTTTAAAAAATCTGAAAATTTTAGAGCGCCGTAACACAGAAAATATCGGCGAGCGCAAATTTTTTCACTGGATGGTTTTTCTTATTTTTTAATTCTGTATCGACGCATAAATTTATTTTTTTTTTTAGTGGAGTCACTTCGGTGTTTTGCCCGCTGCGTCTAAGGACGCACCGATCTTGCTGATTTCTAATAGCACCTCTTTTGACACTATGTCTGATCGGTTGGCGTATTTAAATTTGCAAAGGAAAACTTGAATTCAACACTAACACGGGCGGACAGACCGACATCGCTCAATCGACTTCGCTATACATAAGAAGTTAGAATTTTTATACAGCTGTATCTTACTTTTGTTTTCCAAATAATTCCTTTAACAAATGTCTGAAAAATGAAATTTTTATAATGTTAAAGAAATTGCAAGTATATGGCAATTAAAATAATTTAAAAACAATATTATTTTGTTGTTTTGTTATTTTTCTTCGATTTAGCTGGGGGAGTATATGGTGAAAAAGCTTAAAACCACAGAAATTTTGTATAGAATCTTCTAGCTTTTCAAGTAACCGATATTGCTAAGTCCTCTTTAACAACAAGAATTCAATTGGGATTTGGAAGTTAAAGGGTCTCCCAATAGCTTATGCAGATTGACCTTTATGGCCTTATCTTTCAAACCGTCATACACTTACACTTGAAACTTAAAGAGAATTTCCACTACTTTATCGGGTATAATGAGAAGTATAAATATTTAAAATTAAAAAATAAAGTGTATTGCAATTGTTGATGTAGTTGAACCGTGACAGACAGACGGTTTATATTTACATACGATTAGATTGCTAAGACCGCTACAACAACAAATATAATTGACTAATAATTATTGTTTTTTACAATAATTATTAGTCAAATATTTGACAAATCTGACAGTAACTTGAGAAACAATGAAGACTCACATAAACCTTGAAAAGTATGAAGTTTAAAAAAAAATAGTTAAACAACGGCTTCCAAAAATTATTGAAATTTTCTAATGAAAATACATATGTATACGTGTGCAATTTTTGTCTTTATTTAAATAAATTGAGAGCCAAATGACAAAATTTAACTGCAAAATTGAAATAAATTCTTAAAATAAAATATTGTTTTTTGTAGAGAATTAAGATATTTTAAAGCAAGAAGTTTCAACACACAAATATTGTTTTCCTCAAGATTTTAGTTGTAACGGCCACGCGTCAAAATTGTCATCATTATGATGAAATCCAGAAATTAAATCCATGTGAAAGGCGAAAGTTTTCTTATAAACATTTCTAATATGAATGTACAATTCACTACAATGATTTTTTAACAAATTATTTTTCCTTTACTTAATATTTCATTTCTTTTAAGTCATTTTTCCTAATGTCATTTTTTTCCACTAATTTGAAACTTTTTATCATTAAGTTCATCATCCTCCCCCACCTCTTGTTTTTGCTTTTATTTCTTGTTAGAACTTTCTTTTTTCCATATATCGCCATCTGTTCTTTCTTCTACATTTCAATGTAGTTTTCATCAATAGTCATCTGCAAAGTTTATTTATTTTTCTATAATTGAATAAAATTATTGTTTAAGGTATCCAAAAAAATAATAATCATAAATAAAATTGAAAAGTTTTTCAAAAGTTTATTTGGCACAAAATTGTTTTGACAAAGAATGTCGTTTGGGCTAATAAAATAAATTAAATTTACAATTTATTATTTATTTTGACAATTATTTTAATCAAGGCATATTAATTTACAGGTAATAGCAGCTTTAAAACAACTGCAACACTAAAAAAACAATGTGTATTTTGGTTTTGTAAAATATATTTTCAGATGTCAAATCAACTGAGGCAGAGTGATTTGAAAAAGATTTTTTTTGGACTAAATTCGGTATCTCATAAACCACTCAACGAAAATTTTCAGAGGAAAAGCAGAGGTGTTTCTCAGTGAATCTACAGATGGTCGGATCCC
This sequence comes from Gymnosoma rotundatum, assembly GCA_916610165.2. Classification (NCBI taxonomy): domain Eukaryota; kingdom Metazoa; phylum Arthropoda; class Insecta; order Diptera; family Tachinidae; genus Gymnosoma; species Gymnosoma rotundatum. The sequence goes on from OU744336.1 coordinate 65,122,497, forward strand.
CAGGGTGAAGTGTGTATGGCCTCAAAGTACCTCGGGTACCTCGGATATATCATTTTTTGAAAATGTCATAAAAAGTTTATTTTTAACTCAAAGGTTAAGATTTTTTATATTAATTTAGACCTTGAAAAACCTAAAATATGTGCTTAGTTGTGCAAATTATCTTTTTTAGTTGGGGAGAAAATTGGCTAACAATTTTTTTTGTTTTGTTAATTTTGGCCGACCTTAACATTGTATTATTGGCATACGTTTATTAATTATCGGATTATTAATTAAGGACATTTGATGTATTCTTAATAAAATTGAGGAAAAACAAGTTTAAAGTTTTACTCGCATGGCGCTTTTCGTTAAAAAGTCATGAGCGTCTGAATTAAGAAAATGTAAAAAATACTGTTTCTCTTAAGGATTTTCCCAAAACAGGTGGTATTCTTTTCTTTGCTTATGTAATTTAAATTTACTTCAGTACTACAAAATTTGTTTATACTATTTTTAAGACAACTTAGAGCAAATGCGAATAAAAGAAAAATTAGGCCAAAAATTATAACGGTTCCCCCTCTAGCCCTTTCGAAACATAGCTAATTTTGGAATAAAATTTAAAAATTAATGTAAAATTACTCGGAGTGCAATGCTTCGATTATAAAAAGGTAAACGGGCTTTTAAGTCCCCAATACATACTCTAAAGAGATATGACAGCCCCGTGATTAATTAAGGCAGGGTAGCATCTTTTGGTAAAAAAAAAACATTTTACCCGTTCCAGAATTTATATGTTCAAACAAAAAAATTTTAATTTTATTTCAACATTTGATTAAAAGCTCTTTTATCTGTATGCGGGAAGAGCCTATCCATATGGCCATTTCACTACTGCTCATATAGATCATAAGGGGATTTTACCCAAATTTTGTATAAGACTTTCAGATTTTCTATAAAAAATTTGGGTAAAATCCACTATATGAGCAATAGTGAAACGGCCATATGGATATGCTTTCCCCGCAGTAATACATTTCAGTTAGTTTTAAATAAAAAATATTTCATGAGAATATCATGAAATAACTATATTTGAAGGAATCAAGCATGTTTAAAGTAAATTAAAATTATAAAATAATAGATTTTGTTATTATTTAGTGAAACGAAATAACAAAAATCGGTAAAAATATTTAATTCTATCAAATTAATTGAACCACCATTCCACGCCTAATATTAAAGCCTTTGAAATGGAATAAATTTACATATTTTAATTGCAAAAGCCCTTCACTTTGGATATTGCTTTAAGGAAAAATATATATCAAAAAACTTAAATGTAACATTATCTGGTCAAAGGCAGTAATAAAAATTTTATTATTTTTTCGTAAAATGAATTAAAAAATTTCAAAAAACAATAATGAAATATTTATTTTGTAGAAGGTACAAAATTAACATTATTATTGCCAGAAAAGCGGATCCATATGGACATTTCGCTACTTTTAATTTTTTAAAGATAATAAACACTCTAATTTTTTAGTTTGTTGTGGGAAACACAAGATTTTAAGAAGCGCCCTTAATCTTGACGGTCAGTTCAAGCCTTTGCAAATCACTTGGCTCAAGCTGCGTGATCAGTTATCTTTTAACTTCAATATAGTTATGCTCGTGTCCGAATTCAGGAACTTGAGCTAAACAAGTACATTTACATCTAAGTATAACGATCACCCGTTATGGTTATGATGGTTTCATTGGTATTTAATCACCTTTTCGCTGCAAATTCTACGCCAAACGGCTGCAGGAAGCAATCCTTTGTAGCACTAGGCCTAAATTTTGTACGGGAACATCTTCAAGCCTTTCACCAAAAATTCATTGAACTGAAAGTCTATTTGGAATCGCACTTATATTGAGATAAGCATTTAATAAAAATCCACAATTTCGCTTTAAGTGAATTAAGCTTACCAGGAACAGTGTTATACACTTTTTCATTTATATACTTATACTGTAATAGAACATCCATATCCATTTTCCTTCCGCGAACTACAAAATATTTTGGCTTGTTCTACAGACGCACACAAATGTTTGCACAAATTAAATATTTCACCAGTAACGAATGTTTGATTTTATTATGATCATTAATTTTTGCTGTGAAATTGAATTTCTAAAATATTTTATCTGCTGATAGACACCGAAGGCATACTATTTTAAAACACTTTGACAAGGGTCAGATGATATTTTTTTATTGCGTTCGTTACATTCACATATACTAATACATATACAGCGACATTTCATTTTAGTTATTTGAGAATTAAAATTGTTCATGTCAGTTACCATTTGTTGGTAGACGGTGACAAACATTTTAAGAATGATTCGCCACTAATCTGCCATTTTAAGTTTAGATAAATACCATGGGAAATTATTGCTGTCAATTGGTAAACCGAAATGTATTACAACAAATAATAAACAATTTCTTTGTTGACGAATAAGTTGGTAGCGAAATGTATGTATTTCCCTGGATACTTTGTAAACCTTTATCGACGTTTTTAAAAAATTTTCAAACATTTCAAAAATAACTTGAACTTTAAAGTCAGTCAGATGTAGAATTTCATTTGAAACCTCGTCTTTTTTAATCGACTTCGGAAAAAGAAGGAGGTTATCAATTCGACTGAATATTTTTTAAATGTTTACGTCGGCACAACTCAGTCATTTGTGAACCGATTTTGAAATTTTTTTTATAAGTTATGGCCACACCTTCGTTCCGTTTAAAAAATAGTTCATGCATGTTTTTTACGAGTATAAGAAAAAACTGCGTATCACTATAGCTGCTAATAGCAAAAAGAAATAAAAAAATTAATCTAAAAATTAAAGGGTGTCCCTATTGGTGACGTAAATTGACCTATCTTTTAAACTGTTATAGACAAACGCTTGCAAATTGGACAGAATGTCGATTGCTATAACTGTTATAGAAAGAAGTATTAATATTCGAAATAATAAATTAAAGGGTGGCCAAGTAGCTCATTTAATTTGATAATATAGAAATACTTTTCAACACTTGTTGACAGACGCTTGAAATTTACAATGAACCTGTAATGCTAACTCCGCAATAACACAAGTATAAAACTTGGATTTGAAAATTAAAGGGTGTCCCAATAGTTGATATATTTTTGTGTATGCGGCCAAACTTTAGAATTGTTATAGACAGACAGTTGAAACTTATTAGCTTAAAATTGGAATTTAAAAATTAAAGGATGTTCCTATAATTGATGTTAATTGACCTATATGGGCATATCTTTTGAACCGTTGTTGACAAACACTTGCAAATTAGACCTTATTTTGAGTGCTATGGTATTAAGTACTAATATTCAAAATTATTAAATAAAGGGTGCCCCATTATTTATTTAATTAGATGTTCTTGGCCATACTTTTGAACAAACGACAGACAACCTGTATTGCTTGATCTGCTAAAAGGGGTCTAATAAGTTATTGTAATTTGATGTACATATGTATGTTATGTGGCCATACTTTTAACCATTATAGAGAGGCAGATTGAAAACGTTTTTTGGTAAGAATTATTAAGTTTATCAACTGATGGTCACTGATCCTATTCACATAAGTCATACACTATTTTAATATTACAGATTCTTTGAGGATTTTTTGTTTGTATCAGGCATGGAAAATTGATATTTTTAAAAAACGAATTTTACCAATCAAAGAAATACAATTTTGAAATAAAATGCTTTATAAATTATATTGACGTTCTCTTTGAAAATATTGTATTACAAAATGTAAAAGTGAGAAAATTTTATACATTTTAAAAATAACCCTGGAGTTAATGTCGACGTCGTTGACGGCGTTTCAACGCCGAAAAAGTTGAAACAGATTGAACTTTTACGGCGTTGCAAAGTGCCAACTTGTTAATTTGAATTTATTACTTTTACTTATTATTTTTAACAAATTACCCTGGAGTTAATGACGTCGTAGTCGACGGCGTCAAATGTCAAAAAAAAGTTGAATCGTATGAAATTGTATGAGAGCAGTTAATCTCAATGCGTTGCAACGCCGTAAAAGTTCAATCTGTTTCAACTTTTTCGGCGTTGCAACGCATTGAGATTAACTGCTCTCATACAATTTCATACGATTCAACTTTTTTTTGACATTTGACGCCGTCGACTACGACGTCATTAACTCCAGGGTAATTTATTAAAAATAATTAGTAAAAGTAATAAATTCAAATTAACAAGTTGGCACTTTGTTGGTAAACGAAATTTTCATATTTTTTCATTTAGATTAAGCCTGTACTAAAGAAATGTTTAATGAATTCAAACAAGTTTTTGCCACAATTTTACAAAATATATAATTTTTTTTTATATTATGAAATTAATAAAATATATTTTATACAATAAAGTATTAACAAAATGTTAATATGAAAACTAAAAATGTATAAAATTTTGATACATGTTATACCTCGAAAAAGTATTTATTTTATCAGAGCTATTCATCAGGATTAATAAGTGACTTTTTTCCCTTGTCTTAGAAGATAACTTCTACACATTTTGCTAATAGCGTTTTTTTTTCTTCTCTTTAACTTGCTATAGTTCGTGTAGGTGGCATTGGTTTGTCTTCGGTAATTAAGTACAATTAAAATAAAAAGAAACTGCAGTTTTTGGTAAACCCTTTATCTCGAACGCTATACTAAAGGCCGTTTCCAAAATTTACATAATAACTTAAGGTTCTATTCATTTCCTTTTTAACTCTTATAGAATGTGTTCAAAATTATTCAATAATTTTTTTGACCAATTCACTTAATTCACAATTATCTTAAATACTTTTTTTTAGTAATAATGAATAAAAAGTTTCCAATTTGTGAGCTTATTTCTCACTTTTCTTTTTTATATGCGTGTAACATTTCTGAGTCCAATTGCACCAACATTGCCATCCCTGTTACATATAAATAACAATGTTTAGACCGTTATATTTAAAGCTTATTTTCTTCACATCATATACAAAAAATTTTATGCTCTTAAAACAAATTTAAATAGTTTTTAGATTTCATGGTTGGTTTCAACCAAATCTTAAATATTTTCAATTCTATGTAGATATTACAAACACTTGCTTTTTAATCATGATCATTGTCACTAAAATCATAAAAAATAAACAAATTTTTCTCTTTTTTTTCAGAGCTCAAGCACTAAATGCATCTATCAATAATCAAGCTGCTCGCACAAATCATGGGAAAGTACCACCACCTTTATTTCGTTCGCGTACACTACCTGCAATAATAGTTCCTGGAATACCAGTTGTTTCGCTGCATACCGATAAATCAACATTTCAGTGGGGTAAGTAAAACTTAACGGACAAAATTTCGGTTTAAAAAAAAAACAAAAATCATTACAAAAAAGAGTGTCCGGAAATTATTGAAAAAAGAAATAAATTAAATATTTTGAGGTTTTATTTCCAGTTGGGTTTTTTTTAATTGAATCATAAAGTTCGCAAAACAGGCTGTTTGTTGCATTATATGAAACAGAGCACAAATACCCTTTACGTTATTTCTGGAACACTAGTAATTTGTTATAAAAATGTTTCATGCCAATTGCGCATAAATTTGAAGTGATTTTTCAAGAATAGTTGTGGGTTTATTGGAATACATATATTTTATACTTTAAATAACCGCATGAAAATAAATTTATTGATGTTAAAGTTAGGAGTGATTTCTTGATACCCGAATTAAAAAATACACAACTATAAAATTGACCAAGCAGTTTTTAAAACTTTTACGGGCTGCAAAGCTTATGACACAGCTTTGTTATAAGCAAATATTGTTCACATCGTTCTCCTTCAATTTTTGGAAAAGAAATAAAAAAAAATATTGGTCCATACTTACAGTTAAAAATAAATTATAATTTAAATAAACTAAAGTCGGTTTTACTTTAGGGTCGACTCAAACGCATTCATAGACAATTTAAAATATGTATATCTTCGGCGTTAAAGTCGACTTTTATTTTTAAAACTACACGCAGAAAAAAAACATGGTTGTGATATGGTCACAATAACCATGTTATGTTCTTTGTTACAATGTATGGTTGCGGAGAACCAATTATAGTTGTTTTCACCAAAACTTTAGTCACGATAAACATTTTTTGTTAAATTTCAACGATTATATGGTTACTGTGGACAAAAAATGCAATATGGTTGGTTTTAACTTAAAAAAATTTCAACCACAACCAAAGTTCTATAACTTTTTAAAAATAATATTAAATATTTAACCATAATACATTATTATTAATTAAAGCATGGTTAAAAGCAACAGAATAATGTTTGCGCAAAAAAAATATTTTGTTCGAGTTCTTGACAGTTTAGTAATTTTTTTTGTAGCTAAAATTTGAAAATGGTTTTTATTGATAAAAAAAATGAAAAAAAAAAAATTTTGTACAAAATAAATCATTAAAAATAATATGGAAAATATGAAAAGAAATGAAAAGGGAATAAAAACGTTTAAAAAAAGTTGAAATAATTATATATGTATGTATGTATGTATGTATTGTAAGCATATAAATCTTTATTTTGTGTTTGAAGCACAATTCTGAAATCATTTATTTGGGCTTATAAACTATATTTTTATATAACTGATTCTTGTAGCCTATAATCTAAGCGTAATTATAAGCAAATAATTGATTTTTTTGTAAATTTATGTTTCGAAGTAATTTTTATGACAAATCGCTAATGAATAAAACAATATTACCCAAGTCTTTTATACCTGGAAAATTTTAACCATTTAATGTTTATATTTGAACATAACTATGTTAATATTTTAGAATGTCATTGTTTTGCTAGACAATAATATGGTTGCAAAGGTAACAATACTATGTTTTGTTTGCAACCATATAATGCAACCATAATATGTTGCTCTTAGATTATGGTTACCTTAACCATCTTTTTTCTTTGCGTGTACTAAAAGCTGTTTTTAACTTATTTAACAACACCTTCTGTTTTTGTCAAATTAAAGATTTGTAAAACTAGTCGATTAAAATTTCGCCATACTCTGACTTGTAAATAATCATTTCCTCAACAAGACTGTCTTTTGCGATAAGTTCAATAATAGAAATTTTATTGCGACAGATTTTCTAGCGTTAACTTGCATGCACACCCATTGTACGCATACCTTCGTGAAGTGCTTTCCATGACTTTTTTTTTATCTATCATTGACACGTTATTACCTCCGTTTTCCACCGCTTACAAATGCAAGCTCTTTCATTCACGAAGATATCCCTTTTCAGCGGCACCGCTAATTGACTTCTCTGTCTCTTACTTACTTTAGTAGAGTCTGTAAACAAATCCATAATTAATTACCACCGAAATAGTATCTAAATGTATGTATGAACAAACCTTTTCAAATTTCTCCATACTTTATTTTATTTGATTTAAGAAAATAATACTCTATATTTACAGCCCGATTCTGTGCACTTGATAAGTTCAAAACATTGAGTATTTATCAACTTTTGAATATTTATCAAGATTTGGTATTCTACTACAAAAAATAAAAGCTTTTAAGTTGATAATTTATCAAAGTCGAATTTGGTATTGATAACTCTTTTTTATTTTGTGTGTGTGTATTTAAATTCGGTAAATGGTGCACGCTTCAAGTAAATATCAACATAATAGATTCTTTTTTAAAATACGTGAACAAATTTACGTATCCTTTTAGAAAAATAGAAGAAGAAATAATTGTGTGAAATATTTCGGTTTCTTTTACGGGTTAATGAATTATACAAATCTATACGTTTATTAATATTCTTTATAGCCAATTAATTTGTAATAATTCTTGCAAAAAAAAACCGACTTTAAGACAGATTTCATCTGTCTCCCTATAACGGTTCAAGAGTATGGCCACATAAGTTACATTACATTAAATATTGGGACACTCTTATATCTCCAAATTTTATACTTGTTCAACTGTTTAATCGTTTCGCAATATACATCAAATTACAGCAACTACAGAGTAACCCTTTATTTTTAAAATTCAAATTATATACTTGCTCTTGTAATAAATTAAGCAATCAAGTTCTTTTAAATTTCACTCGTCTGTTTATAACGGATCATTAATTTGCCCATACACATCAGATTATATCAACTATTGTTAAACCCTTTAATTTATAATTAAACATTTTTATACTTATTATTATACCAAACAATGTAGTGCACATTCAGTCTAAAATGCAGGTGTTTGTAAACAACGGGTCAAAAAATACGGCCATATAGAACAAATAACATTATTTTGGGAACACCCTTTAATTTCTAAAATCAAATTCTATTCTTCTTGTTATAGCAGACTTAGCAAAACAGGTTCCTTGTAAATTGCAGCTGTCTGTCTACAACTGTTCAAAAGTGTGGCCATAAACATTAAATTAAATAAACTCTTGGCGCACTCTTTAATTTTTAAATTTTAATGTAAATACTTGTGTCTATAACGACCATATCAATCAAAATTATGTCAAATTTGCAGTGGTTTGTCTATAACGGCCCATATAAGTAAATTTACATCAATTATGGGGCACCGTTTTTTTTTTAAGATTTATTTTTGTATTACTTTTTGTTATTGGGAGCTATAGTAATGCGCAGTCGTTTTGAATTTTACAGAATCGCCCTTTACAGTTCGTAATACACGTAAAAATATGTATGTTGTATCGGGACACCCTTTAATTTTTAAGATTATGAACTGTTTTTTAAATGGGACCAATCTGTAAGCATAATCTATCAGATTACTAAAAATTTTCAAAATCGGCGCAGAAATGTCTTAGTTCTGCAGGCACAAACATAAAAAAACAACATTCAGTCGAATTGTATAACCTCCTTCTTTTTTTGAAGTCGGTTAAAAGTACTTAATTAGTTGGTGTATCCATATTTTTGCTTTTCCCAATAATTTAAATTAATAAATTTAATTTAAATCAACTGTCAATAGAAATTCACCACACTGGTGAATTTCAAAAGCTTTTTATTTATCAATGTTTCCACAGAATACCAACCGAACTTTTAGTTGATAAAAATCTTGACAAAATATCTTGATAAAAAATTTATCAAGAATTCACAGAATCGGGCTGTTAATTTTTATACAAAAGTAAATAAAATAAAAACAAGGTTTCCTTTTTCTTATGTTTCCTTTTTCTTATGTTAAGACATTGTATAAAAACATTTATCAAATTACAGTTGGCACCCAGTTTAAGTCGGTTCAATTTGAATTTTTAATAACTATGAAAACAAAAATTTATACATATAATAAAACTGTAACGGGGTCTTTGCTGAACACAAAATATTTTTTGATAATTTTGTTGTTGGTGTAATAAGTAATCGAATTGGAATTAAAAATACCTACGAGGGCTGCTCTATATATTTCTGGCCTAATAGTGAAAATGCGAATATTTATAATCAAAAATGGTTTTATTGTTTTTAAAAGTATTCTCCAGCATGATTTATGCACTTTTGCATGCGCTCAAACCAGTTTGTCGAAGCACTTTTTCCACTCCGATTGAGACACCTCTAAAACATGGTTTTTGAACACTTCAACAGCTTCTTTTGGCGACAGAATCGTTGACCACGCATTTTTTTCTTGATGTGCAGAAACAAGAAGTCTTTAGGTGCCAAGTCAGGGCTGTACTGCGGATGACCCATTAATTCGACGTTTTGGCCGGTCAAAAACGCTCTGGTTTGAGCCGATGTGTGAGAGCTCGCATTGTCATGGTAAACAATGATTCGTCTTCTCTTGTTGGTTTTTCGAACTTCTCCGATGACTTCAGGCAAAGAAATTGTAGTGTACCACTCAGAGGTGACCGTCCTACCTTGCTCAAGCGGAACAGTCGCCACATGACCAAATTTGCCGAAGAAACAGGCGACCATTTGCTTCGAAGTGCTTCTTCCACGAACAACTTTCGTTGGATTTTGCTCGTCTTTGAAGACCCTCACGGTCGATTGTTGTTTCGTTTCGGGCTCATACGCATAGATCCATGATTCGTCACCTGTGACGATCTTATAAACGTCTTTTGAAGCACCGCAATCGTATTATTGCAACATTTCTTTGCACCAATCGACACGAGCCTTTTTTTGAGCGACTTTCAAATTGTGCGGGATCCAAGGAGAACAAACCTTTTTTACGGCCAGGTGTTCATGCAGTATCGAATGTATGCTGGTGGAAGAAACGTCCAAGAATGTCTCTATCTCTCGGTATATCGCATGTCGATCTTGCATTATGAGTTCACGCACGGCATCAATGTTCTCTGGCACAACAGCCGTTTTTGGACGACCTTCACGGAATTCGTCTTTGAGTGAGCTTCGGCCACGATTAAATTCATTATACCAATTTTTCACAGTGCTACAAGATGGTGCTTCATCGCCATACAAATATTTAAGTTTATCAACGCACTCTTGTCGTGATAATCCACGTCGAAAGTTGTGAAAAATGATGGCACAAAAATGTTCACGAGTTAATTCCATTTTTTTCTATATTAATTTTTTCAAGTCACTGAAAACAACACAAATAATGGTCGTACGTCAAAACTTTTTGAGTACGATTATGCTTAAAAATGACAAACTTTCCAATGGAAATGTCAGATTGCACTTGGCAGCACTCAGTGTTGCAGCCCTCGTATTTTTCGAATTTCTTTCTGTCTGTCTGTGTTCGCATCACGTAAAATCTACCGGATGGATTTGAACAAAATTTAATTACAGAATATATTTTTTATAATACTAGGTCATTTCCTAGACAAAATAGAGATACAATTGTATAATCACCCAATTTTTCCAGTATAATAGTAATAAACTGTTGTCAGCACTTTTTATTTTTTTAGATGCAAAATTTTTAACACTGTCTACAGAACTCTGGAATAAATTGTTAAATTTTAATTTTAAGAAAATAAGAAATGACACGCAGACGAAGTCGTGGGTAGTACTAATTTAATAAGAGCTTTTAAATTTAGAGTATACTTTAGCAAGAGTCAACTTTAGTCTATAACTATGAATATGGGCCTGTGTTATTAATGTAGCTTTTTCAAACCCCAGTAACAGTCATTGCTGGAACAGTACATTTTTTTTTTAAATTATGGTGCATTGATGTCTCCCTTCGAAACAGTTTTAAACACTTAAGTTAAATAAATAACAAAAGTAAATAAGCATTTAAGTGAAGCATTTTTGTGAAAAAAATTTTAAGAAGCAACAAAAAATATGAGAAACAGGGTCAACAAAGTTTATGTTTAAAACATTGTTATAAAACTTATTTTGTTGGAAACAGATTCTAAATTGTTTAACTAAGAACTGAAAGCTTGTTATATTTAAATTAAATAGATGTGAACCATTAGTTCAACAACAAGCAAAACTTGTTTAATTCTGACATAAGTATTTCACAAATTACCCAAAACAAGAACTATAAACAAAAATAAAAAACAAAACCAATAATAAAACAAGTAAGAGTGCTATATTCTGCTATGCCGAATCTTATGTACCCTTCACCATCTATGTAAATCTAGTTAAGTGAAGTAACTCCAATCAAAAAAGCAAGTATTGGGGTGACAGAGAATTAAAAACAAAAAAATTTAGTACTACGTAACAACTACGTATGTCATCGGCTCTTAATGGGTTAAGCATTTTAAAAATTTTTAGTTTTCCTTAAAGATCTCATTAAAAGCTCAAAATAACATATTGATATTTTAAATAATTTTAAAATTTTAGAGGCCCCTAACTCGTAAAATATGGGCGAGCGTATATTTTTTTACTTTTTTTAATTCCAATAACACTTCTTTTGACACTTTGTCGGATTGATTGGCGTGTTTAATTTTTTTTTTTTTTGATTTCACTAACACCGACGGACAGAGGGACGGACGGACAACGTTCAATCGACTTCGCTATGCACAAGAGCTTAGAATATAAATACTTTATGTTGTTGAAAATGGATATTGTAGAAATTACAAACGGAATGACAAACTAAATTGTACCCTTCTTCCACTTGTTGTGGTAAAGGGTATAATAACAAAAATAACAAAAACAAATAATTAACAGAAAAATAATCTATTCCTCTCTTTTATGCATATGTATGTATGTTTGTTTGTATGTATGTATGCATATGCCTTAAAATAAAATCAAAACACGTTGTATAAAGACTTAATTAATTATTGTTTTTCACTGAAGGCGTATTATTTATTTGTTACAACGACCTCTCATGAAAAGTTTAATTCTTTCAGGAAATAGCAAAACATTTTAACATTTTAATGTTTTGAAAAATATATGATACGTAAAAGTTTTAGCGATAATGAAGAGCCTCTTCTTAACACGTGATCAAAAGTTGGAATAAAGTCAATACCTGATACAAGGGTTGTTGCAAAAACATCTAAAGTCAATGAGTAGTTACACGAACATCACAAAACTAATGTATTTTTATGAACTAAATTAGAAAATATAGTTTCGTTGAGTAATTTGAACATTTTTTTTAATTTAACCTTTAACAGGAAGAAGTTTAATTAGAGAAATTCGTTCAGATCTGCTAATGATACGGTGCTGTATTAAATTTATTTGAACTTTAAGAGTCTAGAAGGCTTTACTATTTCTGTACGTTGTGTATGTTTTGTTGTTTGTGCGTTATGTACTGACTCCAATGCTGTAAAAAATTGTACCGTTAAGGTGCACATCATCAACTGAACAAGATGTTAACAAACACCGGCAGCGTGCCTGTTTTAGCACATTAGATGCTAGATTTAGCACTTCTTTTGGTGATTTAGCAGCAAAATAACCGATTTAGCACTATTTCTAGCAGTTTCCAACTCTTCATTTTAGCATTTTTAAGCACTTTTAATTAATATAATTTACAAAATGTTCCAAAAAATAATTAATGCACTTTTCTGCAAAACACTACTTTTCGCGTGTAACCATTGCAACATAATTTAATAATTGATTTTTAACCTCTTTAAGCACTTTTTAATATCTCTGAATTAAAAAGTTGTAAGTTCAAATCATGTTGCGGATACCTAGAATAAATTTGCTTAAGTAAATAATATACGCCTATGTATGTACATATGTGTATGTCAGGGTTTAAATTGCTTGCTTAAAAATAGCAACAGCACTATAATCTTTGCTTTGCTTACATGTTTTTCAACAAATACGTTTCCAATGTTTAAAGGGATAAAAAGCAGCGACTTACAGCTAGTAACAGCAAGAAAAAGCAATCGTAGTTAGCCACAACATCATAGTAAAGAGTTAAGCAATAGTAAAAATAAAAATAAAGAACAACTGCTTAAGCAACCGCAAAAGTTTTTAAAAGCAAATGCGTTTCTTTCTTTTTTTGTTGCATTTGCTTTTACTGCACATTTTTCCACAGCAATAGTTAAGCAACTACATATGCATTGAAAATAGTCAAGCATTTTATAACTATGGTGTATGTGAAATTTAATTTGAAGACTTAATTTTTACTTTTATTGTGTTTTTAAGAATTTTTATGTTTAATAAATGATTTATTGCTTTAAGAAATTTGGTTTTTCCAATTGAAATAAATATTTCTAAGGCAACACAAGCTTAAATGATAAAAATATGAACTCTCCAAAAAAATATTTGCTTAAAGCTAAGACATTTAAATTTTGGCACTATGTTTTAACACTTAAAATTTTTTTAGCACTTTTTAGCAGTTTTTTGGTGCCAATTTAGCTCCAAAATTTCTTTGGATCTGGTCACACTCAACAGCGGCTTCGTTTACAAAAGATTTTTTTCTGAATCTTTTTTTGTGTAGTATTGCCGTTAAAATTAACTTATTTCATATAGATACTTAATATGCAAAAAAAAAAACTTCTTTTTGATCCTTATCAGATTTTTCTTGCTTTTAATCCTTTTAATTTTTAATTAAATAAATATTGAAATTACCTTTCCTATTACACCCATATTGCCTCATTCTGCCATAAAATATTTGATGTATGCCATATTATACGTACAAATATTTGATCTCCGTAACTTCGAATCTTAGATTAAGCCCTAAATTTTTTACTTTACATTTTTTGCTTACAATCTCATTTAACTCTTTGTACTCCACCTTTTTTTAGTTTTTGAGATGCGTACGTAAAAATCCTTTAAAAATCCACAGGCGAAGGCGCTATACCTTGCATCTTGTTGAGCAGGATGTCACTTTTAAATTTATTCACCCATTTGGTCCTAATTTTTTTTTTTTTTTTTTTGTTAACCTAAAAAATTCTTATACAATTTTTTTAAGCCCGATAGAACTTTAAATTGTTAAAAATAACACAAAAAATTAAATTGTAATAAAGATGTTTTTTATGCGAAAGAATAATAATTAATATATAAAAATAATTTCGGACATATTTTGGGTCACTTTTTCAAGTACTGCTGGCCGTTTCAATAACTTCTTTCAATAACTTCTTAGTTGCGGTCGCCGTATGGCACGTAGCGCCATCCTGCTAAAACCACATATTGTCCGGATCAATGTCATCCATACTTTCAAACAAAAAATCATTGATCATGGTGCAGTTACAATATCCATTGCCCGTAACGTGTCGTGTCTAAAAAAAATGAGGCCGGATTTATTTTTTAAGAAATAAGGTCCAATGATGCCACTAGTGTGTAAACCACACCAATAGGTGCATTTTCTGGATGCACTCCATATGCGGCAGTTTTGCTTATAAACGAACCCGTTAAGCCAAAAATGACCCTCATCGCTGAAAACAATTAAGAGATAAAACGACGAGTCATTTACTAACTGCTCTAGAGCCTAATCGGCGAAAGAACGGCGCATATAATGGACTCGTGGATTTAATTAATGCACTATCTGAATCTTATACGGCTGTAACTCCTATTCCTGCGACCGACGACGAATCGATAAATTTGGATCTTCTTCCACACTTGCAGCAACGTTATTCTCTTCAGTACGCACATTCCTTCGACGTTTTGGTGTTATTGCATCCTCTAGAGAGTATGTGGTATAAAATCCATCCACAGTTCGATGGATGGCTTGCTCAGACGGGCGAATTTGTACACCATAGAGATCACGAAGTCGTCTATAAGTAGCTCGTATTGATGACTGATTTTAAAACATAAACTTGGATGATTTGATAGCGTTGCCAAGCGTGAGTCTGAAAATAATAAGAAAAAATTTTTCATCAAAATTTAATTTTTATTGTTATTCTTTATAATTTAAACTTATATCGGGCTTAAAAAAAACACCCGATATATCAATTCCGCTATCGAAATCAAAGTGAACAAAACAATGAAAAAATTGCACATTTCACGCAAAAAGAAAACATTCATGATAAAGTGAATTTTGTTTTAAATGACATGTGAAAAAATTTCATGTGAATAAATGTGATATCTTACCTTTTATATTAAGTAGGATCTTATAATTCTCAATTAGTATTTGAGAAGGACAAAAATAATTTTCTATAATTTAGTGGTTACGTCTTTTTTTTTTTTTGTCAAATATTTTACCTTAAGAAAATTTCAGAAAGGCCGGTCTATTGGTTTAGGCAGCTATAACTTTCTGACCAACAAACAAACATATTTTGTGCTAAATTCTTTTAAAGGACGTCCACTTTGCTTGTAAGCCTTTTAGAAATTTTTAAGTGTTGAGTAAGATTTTGACAATAATTTGTTCTCGCCAAACTTGATGACTTATTATCATTTAAGTATTGACAAACCTTTTTTTGGAAAAATATTTCGTGATAAAAATTGTTTTTTTTTCGCTAAAAGTTCTTAATTAAATATTACTGTCTTATTGTGGCTTTCCCAAATATTTTTGTAGCTCTTTATTTTCTTCTTGTTAATGAACGCAAACTTTTATTTAACAATTTTTGTATTGGGAGACTTTTTTCAAAGTTCCATGAAAGATGCTTTTGTGTTTACGTACATACGTGTGATGAAGTTTGTTTTTCCTTTTTAAGAGTGTATATGTATTTACAACGTTCAGAAGAAAAAAGTTGGAAAGTGATATTAAACATAGAGAGTTTTAAATTTCGATTGAATTCAAAAAAATAAATAAACAAATAAATAAATAATAAAATTTAAGAAGATCTTGGCTTATAAAACCTAGTTTCCCGTTTTATGATTAAAAAAAATAGAGAACTTAAAGTAAGATATTCAGTTACCTCTATATAAATAGGCAAACATTCGCAATAGCATTCGCAATTTATTTCAAATCGTGGCAACGATGGTAAAATAAACGTCAGTGCCAAAAAACGTTAAAATAAAAATAAATTAATTGTTTTTGTGTGGCTGTGAAAATTGTTTATAAAATTTATTTAGGAAATTTTGTTTGAAAAAAATAATAAAATGGGATTCTGCGGTTCGACGAAGAAGAAGGGGATGAGCTAAATGAAAGGATACAGAGAAGAAAGTGCTCTCCGGTAATCTATATACGGAATCCTTCAAGTTTAACAATTTCACCACTTGCTCCTCTAAGGAAGACAGTAAATTATATCTTGATGGGCCACCGCTAGTGCCGCCCATGGCGGTTTAATTTCGTCTAAGCTTCTGTTTGGCACAAACCTATTAAAGTTGAAGTCAAATATTTTTTAAACTGTCTTTTGTCTTTCATACTATTTTCCATCCTGCAGCTTCTCTAATAGATGGGCCATTGATATTTAGTTCTTCAGTTAACGTTTTCTTCAAAGAATTTTCCGACTGACGTGCATTTGGTGTTTTTTTAAATGGCCTCTTGCCAACTGGCTGTGCTTATTCATAAATCTATTTTTATTTAAATTAACGCAGTTTAGTGGTCTTATTGCTTGCTTCCCTGAATTAAATAATAAACATATGATGAATTAATAAATAAAATATTATCTTTCACCTACATGTTTGTACTTTGCGAATGCTATTTTGCTATTTTGTTTTCGAATAAATTTTGCGAATTTAACATTTTTTTTTTGCAACATATAATACCGACTTTTTCGCATTCGAAATGCGACAGAAGTAGTGATGTAAAATTGCAAAAATTAATGAATCCATCACTGCTGTTACCTGGTTATTCTTTTTATTCCCAATATTTCGAATAGCTTCGCTATTCATCTTCAGGGGAAAATTTTTAAATTAAACACAATTAAATTAAACAATCAATGTTTGAAAAAGCACGTATATATTGTGCAGTAAACACTTATCCACTTATCCAAACTTAATTACCCAAAAACGACCTTAAGCCGAACAAAGAATTTAAATCATTTATCAAAAATTAAAAGGTCAACAATACACCACATTTTTATTTTCATTTTAAGTATAAAAAGAACAATCTTAAAGCTGTTCAATCTACTGGTGGAGTTTATGGCGAAACATCAGACTCAGCTAGATGCTTTATTTAGTTTCGCTACCCAAAAATTGTACAACACCTGCCGTCATTTGCAGTCGTTAATCAAAACGGTAATAGCGTAAAACTGGGTCACTTAGATAATCATTGTTCAAATTTCACAGCTGAAGCCTTCGCAGTCTTTAGTGCCTTAGAATATGCCTGTAAGACTAAGTTAAAATGTATAATTTGTACTGACAGTCTTTCCACAATTGCTGCTATCCAAAACATCTAATATGACTCTCCATTAGTTAACCGTATATAAATCATGCTGATCAAACAGCACGACTTCATTAAAATTATGTGGTTACCATCTCATGTCGGCATTAGAGGCAAAGAATTTGCAGATTTCTTAGCTGCTGAAGCAAAATTTCACACTTTTGAACGTAAAGATATTTTAAATAGTATAGTATTTAGAGGCTGAACGTCTTAAAAAATAGGGTCAATATCAACACAAATATAAATCCTACAACCCGGAGTGTAAAAAGCAAATTTACCCTAACACGTGTTCCAGAACTGAAATAACAATTTTCGCAAGATTAAGATTTGGACATTGCAAATTTCCACACCAACACTTACTGGATAAAACACCGACCCCTATCGGCGTTGCTTGTAATACACAATTAACAGTTCTACACCTCCTAAATAATGCAAGAAGAAATATCTTCAACGGTAACCTATCGTCCGATCTTTAGAAGAACATATCTGTAAATAACATTAAGTTAATCTGTAAATTTATAAAAGAAAATAATATTCAAAACCAAATATAATTCTAACTTTCAAGTCGAAGGCCTCTTTGTGCTAGTACCTTAACTTTAAGTCTTTTAGTTACACTAATTGTATTACGTAATTAAATTATAATAAATAAATAAATAAATAAATAAATAAAAAATCACTAACGACAACTACTACGACTCTTCTCGAATGTCGTTTTCGACAACCGTAATACCGCCGCATAATTTCAAAATGTTTTTAAATTATCAAGATTTTCTTTATTATATCATGGTTAAAAAAACAACAGCAAATATTACTTATTTGGGCTAAAGTTGATTATTAATTTAACTAACAACAAACATTATTTGTTAACGTTGTTGTTATTACAGAATTTCAAAATAAAAACAAGAATTTAAGCCTGACTTAAACTGTTTATTTAGTTAAAATGTCACGCAAGAAATAAACTAACTATTTAAAATTAATAATCTCATGCGATGGTTTTTATTTAATTAAAAATCAAGACAAAAACTAAAATTACAAAATATAAATATTTGGCTACAAAAATATTCAAAATATAAAACTGACCGATAACATCTACCACAAAATCATCAAAAATAATAAAGCAAATGCGTTGATATATTAATATATATTTAAATTTAACAACAAAAACAATGAACGAGAAAAATAACAAAAGGATTAACAAACAAATAAAAGGATTAATAAAAGTAAAGGCACTTTTCTCCAATATAAATAATTCAGCTACGAGGGCTGCTGTTTATATTTCTGGCCTGACAACACTGAGTGCTGCCAAGTGCAATCTAACATTTCCATTGGAAAGTTTGTCATTTTTAAGCATAATCGTACTCAAAACGTTTTGACGTACGACCATTATTTGTGTTGTTTACAGTGACTTGAAAAAATTAATATAGAAAAAAATGGAATTAACTCGTGAACATTTTCGTGCCATCATTTTTCACAACTTTCGACTTTCTTTATATGGCGATGAAGCACCATCCTAGAGCACTGTGAAAAATTGGTATAAAGCATTTAATCGTGGCCGAAGCTCGCTCAAAGACGAATTCCGTGAAGGTCGTCCAAAAACGGCTGTTGTGCCAAAGAACATTGATGCCGTGCGTGAACTCATAATGCAAGATCGACATGCGACATACCGAGAGATAGAGACATCAAAAGAAGCTGTTGAAGTGTTCAAAAACCATGTTTTAGAGGTGTCTCAATCGGAGTGGAAAAAGTGCTTCGACAACTGGTTTGAGCGCATGCAAAAGTGTATAAATCATGCTGGAGAATACTTTGAAAAACAATAAAACAATTTTTGATTATAAATATTCGCATTTTCACTATTAGGCCAGAAATATATACAGCAGCCCTCGTAATAATTATTTACACACTAAACAATAAAACAAAATTTAAAAAAGTCATTCAGTCGTTTAATACAATTTGTTAAACAAAGTGGTCTGGAAATTACTTAATTTTCAACCTTGGAATAAGATATTTTGGCTGTTTAATTTAATATATAATTACATTTATTATCTTAAGCAATTTACGCCACGTTTTATTACTTTGTATGAAAAATGTGTGTTTTTGTAATAGAATATGTTTAAATTTTCGCAAACTTGTCTTACATATACTGTCACTAAATTAAAATGACTTTTGTTAGACTTGTCTAATATAAATAAATATTCGTTAAAACATACGTTAGTGTACGTAGGCAGACGAATATATGTACATTAGGGTGTGCGCAATATTCTTCCAATTGAGAAAATATATTTTGATAAAAATTAGGCTGAAAACATAACGGGAAGGAGTGGCCGAATTGTTCTTAACTGATATAACAGGACAAAGTAATTAATAATTTTCTTATGCTTTTTTATTAAAAATAAATTTAATTTACTTTATATTCTCCTCCTTCCTCAATGTGTAACGTTTTTATACCCTTCACCACAAAAAGTGGAAAAAGAGTATAAATAAGTTTATCATTCCCTGTGTAGTTTCTACAATATTCATTACCGACCCCATAAAGCATATATATTCTGACTTCTTATGCGAATTCGATTGAGTGATGTCGGTCTGTCCGTCCGTGCTGGTGCCGAGGCAAACTTGATTTCACAAAAAAAAACATAATGTGTCAATCGATCAGATATAGTGTCGAAACAGGTGCTATTGAAAATCAACATGATCGGTCCATGTCCTTCGAGGCAGCAGGCAAAACACCACGCCCACCTCTAAACTTTTCATGTCATTTGGAACAATAAAGTAACTCCAATCAAAAAAATAAACACATGGAGCGATAGAGAATTAAAAAACAAGAAAAAACAATAAGTGAAAAAATTGGCGCTCGCCTAAATTTTCCGAGTAACGGGGCTCTAAAATTTTCAAATTTTTTAAACTATCAATATGGGTATCATTTTAAAGCTTTTAAAGAGGTCTTTAAAAAAATACTAATATTTTTTAAAAATGCTTAACCCATTAAGAGTCGATGTAATTTTTATGTAAAATGATATATGTATATGCAGTACCAAATTTTCATTTAATTTTTTAATTCTCTGCTACTCCAATTGGAGTTACTTAACTAAACTAGATTTACATAGATGGTAACGGGTGTATAAGATTCGGCATAGTCGAAAAATAAATTTATGGTGGTTCTTAACAGAAACCGAATATAGTTGACAACTAAGCCTTTGACATGTCTTCGCATAACATTGGTGATGTCTACAAATATTAATTGTTGTCACAAAAACAAATGTATTTTTGAAGAGACACTTTATTTTCCAATAGATTTTTCTTACTATGGATCTAAAGGAATGATATACCAGCAGCGGTCTTAACTGATACTGATGGAAGTTAGCGAAAAACACTAATTAAGTAATCAAGTTTTATTACGTAAGAAGAATAAAAGGAAAGTAATAATGTCAATATTTGCAAATTATAGAGAAAAAGTACCACGATTTTACCAAATCAACCAAAACTTATTAATACTGGTAAGAAAATAAGATCTGGTAGCCCTGTACATATCTGGAACATCCAAAAACTAACGCCGTTTAGTACTGTGATAAACTGAAATTGTTGCTTACACCACTAAAAAAGTGTAGTGTGTGCAAGAAAAAAGTTAAAGATAGCTGCTGAATGTTGAGCAGGTACTTTTTCTGCTGTCATGAGTTCGAATCCCAACAGAGCCCTTATTAAAAAGAATAAAAAGCCTCGAAGCCTCAATGGCAAAAGGAAAAAAATTGTTGTGAAGCCGCCGTAAATGTGTTGGTAAGGACGTTGGTTTGGGCCTTAGTTGTGGCAGACGTGGCTGGCATAGTTGAGGAACATTTTTGCTAAGCAATATATCGTAAGTTCGAGTGTCGTCTATGCACAGCTACTTGGAAGTCTGTTGATATGTTTTGTGTACTTCACTTATCTAAGGCGAATAATCCAAATTTTTTGTGCAATTTTTAAGAAGAGTTACAACCGAAAATTTTTCAAAAAAATTTTTACACATACATGTAAGGCGCACCCTAATACTGAAGATGTTTAAAATAATTATTTTTTATTTCTTTATTTAATACGAGGTCAGATCAAAAATGCAGTTTTTATTTTTTTCTTTGCCTTAATTCCCTGGTGAACAAACTCTGGCAGTTTGGCAAAAAAGAAACGTCGAGACGAAGAGGGGGACACAAAAAAAGTCAATAGAGTTAAAAATTTACTATTAAGAGTTGGCTATTCTAAAAGTAAAAAGCGCGGGAATGTTTATTATAATGGCTGTCTGGTATTAATTTGAAGTAATCAGCCTTATTACGGTTGTCATTGTCGTGTCGAAAATCCTACGTTTTTTTTAAACGGAATTACGCACTTCGCTACCGTTTAAAAAATCTATTGCAAAAATCAGTATTATGTTTGTCGCATTCGAATGATAATTTGTTCAAATATTGTCGTTGAAATTTATGTACTCGACAAACAATTTTATTTCGTAAATGTTTAAGATGAACGCTTACAAAATATAAGTTTACTTTTGATTTTTACATTATGCTTAGTTTAATTTATTTTTCGTATGGTGTTTTTGATTTTGAGTATAAAACAACAATCTTAAACAGTTCACTCTGCTGGCGAAGCATACGGAGGAACGTCAGACTTAGCTGGAAGCTTTAGTTTCAATGTCAATAAAATTGAAGCTAAAGAAGAGTGAAAAAATTAGCAGCAAAATTAAGCATTCGAACGGAACTGTATACTGAAGTAATGAAGTCGTTAAAAGAAATTGAAAGAATTAATAGAAAAAACTATATACCAATAGAAGAAATTTAAAAGAAGAGCATAGAAAACATCATATAAAGCTTACGTCCAATAAAAATCGAATTAAAAAACTGTAAAATTGAATTAGAAGAACTGAAAGGGAGAGTGCGTTTTATTCTACACTTATTTCTAGTTTTTGCTTAATTTGATTAACTTCAAGTTTTTTCTTAATCTATACATATATTCGTATGGCCGTATGCATAACAAAAACTTAACATGAGTGACAAAACTAATCAGCGTCTCTGCAAGGCTCTCCACACAATTTGACATCGAAAATAGTCACAAAATATAGTTATGAATCATGGCAACAATACACAATGATTTTAAGTGCTAGGCCGTACTGCAAAAAACACTGGGAGCCTTATCAATAATTTCACTCAGCATACGGCTGATAATAAAACTCTAACGGAGTAATTTCTGTACACGAAATATTTTTTGAAAATTTTTATGTTGGTGCAGATAGTCATAGATATGGAATACAAAACACATTTTTGAAATTTTTGTCTGTCTGTTTGTATGGATTTGAGCAACATTTTTTCAGGAGGTCCCTTATAACCTTGATTCCAAAATAGAATACTAAAATTAGTCATTACGTAGAGAAAAAAGAGATACAAGTGTGAAAGCATCCACTTTTTCCGGTACAATGTTACTAAAACATTTGCCCATTTTATTTTTGTAAATGGAAAATTTTGAACACTGTCTACAGCCTCTGGATTTAATATTTAAAACTAAAAGCACATTTTTTCTAAATTTGAATTTGAAGAAAATTACAACGCTTAGAAAACATCATCTTAAACTTTCCTCCAATGAAATCGTATAAAAAAACGTAAACTTGAATTAGAAGAACTGAAAGGCATAGTGCGTTTTATTCTACACTAATTTCAAGTTTTTTCTTAATTTAAAATAAAACTGTAACAGAGTCATGTCTGATCCCTTAGAACCTTGATTCCAATATAGAATGCACTTTTTTCCTATAAGTAAGTAATTTCGTAGAGAAATGGTACTAATGGTACTAAAACAGTTGTCTGCACATTTTATTTTTGTAAATGGAAAAGTTTTTATTTAAAATACATATTTATCAATTTGAATTTTAAGAAAATATTAAATGACATACAAAAGTTTGCAAATTGAATTGATAGTCGTTTTGTTTTTTATTGTTATTTTTTAGTGTTAATTTATCCCCTAAAAGGCTGCTGCAGAAAAATTAATTAAATTTTATTTTTTCGATCTATGTATTACAAAATATTTTATTGTCGAAAATTTTACATAATACCAAAAAAAGTCACTGACGACAACGACTACGACTCTTGTTGAATATGTTATGTTTCAGAATGTTATCTGTATTATTGAGGCTATTTTTGCCTACAATTGACTGTTAACACAATCAAATAATAAACTAAAAACAAAACCTCAATGCTGCAATCTACGAACTGCTTTGCTTGTGCTGGCTTTTGCAACTTTTTGAAACCTCGTGAAAGTTATATTTCGCATGATTCTAAAATTTGATATTCTTGTTACCAAATTATAATTTATATATTCAGGGTTTCCACAAAGCTTTGTAAAATAAAGTAAAAACGAGACCAGTAAATAAATGTGTAAGCGCCAGTTTTCACTTAAACACTTCAGAAGGCTGAGCACACATTAATAAATTCTTTCAAGCCGGTAAACTGTTTCGGTAAAAACAGACCAAACTCAAGCAGTGAAATTATTATTATGACTTTCATTATTTACAAGAATTACAAGTTTGTAAAAGCCTTTGCCAACTTGTCTGGAATTAAAATTTTTTCTAGGCACACAACTTATTTTTGTTCCTATTACAAAATTCTAGACTTTTTGGTGAGCCCTCGTATTACAAAGAATCTTTGATTTTGCAGTACATGTACGAGTATAAAATGTTGCAGACGGTACTTAAGTTGTTTATACACGTTTCTATCATATGACAGTCGTTTGCCATCTAATAATGTTAATATTTCAACAAGATTTAATTAAATAAGTTTCAAATTTAAGTTTTTAATTTTAAAGTGTTTCCACAGCACGTTTTAATTTTGTAGTCTTCTTTGCAAAGTTTTTATTTAATAACCACTTGTATTTTTAGTCAATATAATATAAAATGAGGAGTAAAATTTATTTTTTTAAATATCTTAAGTATTTTATGTATTTTTTTTTTTTTTTTTGTAGCTCTTGAAAGTGTGTTATTAGAAGCAGTGAAAGTTTTAAAGCAAAAAGTTAATTAATTTTGCACTGAAACCACAAACTTTAGATTTTTAATATTCCATGTTCTTTTACACCCAACCAAACCTAAACCTAAGCACGTAAATCATCATAACTACCAAACATTATCAAAATTCAAAAAAGCGCGGCACCAATGTCTAGCAATTGGAAAATCAGATTTTTGAAAGCAAAATAGGTAGTGAAGTTAGCTGCTTGTTTGTTTTCTTACTGTTGAAAAGTAATGACAATTTAGCTGTTTTTAGTTCAATCTAGCGATTTTAATTTTATTTCTATTCACAAACAAAATAAGTTACTACTACCGATCACAACTTAATGTTGACACCCTTGTTTACGTACGATATTTTAGCTTTAAAATAAGTCGATAAACACAGTTACACTTTGCGCGCGGAGTTAGGTTGGTCTGAAAGTGAAGGCTTGTCTGTGACACTGTGTATAAAAATAATGTGGTTTAATTCGCTCGTGGAAGCACACATTTAAGCAACAATATTTAAGGATTAGGGCTGAATCTATGCCATGACATCGCTTAGAGATCTTTAGCAAGAGAAAGTCTTACCAGATTAAATTTCCAATGAGCCTCTTAGTTTGTCAATTGTGGCATTAGCTGTATGTCAACAAGAGCCATCATATGGGTGAAGAAGACATGTCATTAACTCATATTACAATAAACTCGCCGAAAAACTTCAATGAGCTGTTAGAAAACTCACACCTAACGCTTCAGCCACCTACTGCCATAACTCCACTTAGGAAACTTTTGCGTGCCTTTCCTGGGTTTTTACGAAAAAAAAAAATATTTCATTAATCAGCCAAAATGTACTCTGAGAACATTCATTTTCTATTCTAGTTAATAATTAAATTTTACCTGAACAAAAATTAAAAATAATAACTAAACAATATCTCGACATACCTTTTGATAGTTGCAGAATTGAATGCTTTGTGCTCTTTTGCACATAATCAGGAACAACTAGTGCTCATGAACAAGTGATCATGAGTGAGTGATAATCAGATATAACTTGAAGCATTCGACATTGCCCTGCCATTGCTTCTCCTGAATCTTCATCACACTTGTATCATAATAATGAAAGTTTTCCTGTCACATTTAGATAAAATATATGTTGGCAAAATTAGTTTTCAGCTAGATATGATATTTGGTTTCAATTATTGCATATGACATTCGCTTTTTTGGATTATTTAAAGTTTGAGGAATATACAAGCAACATTACAATTACTCATGTATTGTAAAGTTAAAAGTATATTTTCGTTTTGGTGGTCAGAACTGCTATTTAACACTAATGGATTTCTTTTTATGGATTAGTTAAAGTAAATGTTTTATGCTAAAAAGCCTGCAATTATTCAAAGTGAAACCTATTCAAGTGAATTTCATAATGTAATTACTCTTGCGTAAATTTTACTTATTTATGTTTTTGAGTCTGATGATGATACAAATCAAGTAGAAAATTCTATGTTCGAAAAGCTTGCTATAGAAAAATTTTGCCGTTTTGTCTTTAAAATCAACAATTTTTTTCTTATTTTGTGGATATTTATAGAAATTTCATTTTACTTAATTCTCAATTTTTGAAACTTAGTCGAACTAATTTTAATACGGATTAGGTTCTCTTATAGTATAATTTCTAATTTTATTATGAAAGAAAAATTTTTTATATAATTTCGTTTAAATTTTTAAAGAAAACGCTGAAAACTAAATCACAGTGGAATGTAACTCTACACATCTATATAGCATAATGTAATGAAACCTTTTCTGAATCGCATCATCTGCTCTAGGTTTTGCACCCTGAACACATCTATTAAACCAACTAATTCGATAAATAAAAATACAAGAGATATTCTTAATAATTTTTTAATCAATATTAAATTGATTACACAAAGTCTGTACAAAAGTCACAGCTTTTTTTGTTCGTCTCTTCATTAGTCGCCACATATATGTATGAATATGTATTCTTGCTTTATGCTAGTCGTCGGGTAAGCAACGAATTTTGTTTAATCTTAATTCATTCATATTTTTTTTCACCACAGGCGGATGGAGAAAGATTATATCTAAGTGTGTTATTCCGTGTGTAATTTCTGCAATATCTATTTCCGAAGTCGATTGAGTGATGTCCGTCTGTCCATCCGTGCTTTGGTTTAAATCGACTTTGCCAGGGCACTAGATAAGCTAGAGAAAATTTAAATACTCCAATGAATCAGACATAGTTTCGAAATTTTTTTTTTTGCAAGTTCAGTACATATCCTTCGAGGCAGCGGGCAAAAAACCACACCCGCCTCTAGTTTTTCCATATCAGCTGAAACATATCCACTTTAGTGAAGTAACTTAATTAAAATTATATAAATATAATTGACCATTGAGAATAAAGAACTTAGAAAAAACATCAAGCGAAAAAATTGGCGCTCGCACATATTTTCCGAGTTACGGGGCTCTAAAATTTTCAATTTTTTTTAAATATCAGTATGGGTATCATTTTAAAGCTTTTGAAGAGATCGTTAAGCAAATAATAAATTTTTTCAAATGATTAACCCATTAAGAGCCGATTACATTTTTATGTAAAATTATATACAGTGGACGTCCAATAGTACGTACTTTCGTTTCTACGGATATTCAATAGTACGAATGGCAATTTTGTTGCATTGTCAGTTCTATAGTACGAATACAAATTTTTTTACTACTCGATATTACGAATAGCGGCAGTTTTTGAGAGAATATAATTGAGTAATTTTTTTTTGTGGTTTTTATTTCTTTTTGCAGTCAACTGCCAAATTTGTATGTACATACATACATACATCATCTGAAGATTTTACAGGATCTCTCAAAAAGATAGATTTTTTTGAAGCAGTATCTTTAGTTGCAGTATCTTGGAAGAAACTCTCTGCTGAACTGCTAAAAAAATGTTGGTGAAATAATTTAGGTAACAGCGGTTTTGATGATGGAGATGATCTTCCTCTTTCATCATTAAGAGATGGCGAAGAAGTGCGTACAGTCAATCATTTTTTAAATTTGCTTAATAAAAATTTTCCACATTCTAACTTTGAATATGATGATGTGGAGAATTGGAATATTGACGACCGAGATGAAAAAATTGTGCAAGGTAATGATAGCGATGATGGCCAAATTGCAGTTCCTTCGAATCCGTTGCCAAAAGTTAAACATGAAGATGCCATAAAATGTTTTAACACATGTATTCAATGGGCTGTTGAAAACAATATTGAAATTTCCCAAACACTTCTATTGAGATCTATTCAAGAAAAGGCGGTGGAAATTAAACTGCAAAACCAAACATGTCAATGCCTAATGACTGATTTCCTTAACCAACAAATATAATGACTGATTTTTTAACAAATATATATTATATGTACTTTTAATATTTATTTTCATACATATGAAGAAATGTTTGCTTTCACACTTATTGATTTAATATGAATTTGCATATTTTTTAGTTTTTTTTTACTTTGTTTTGTTTTTAATAAATATATAATTTAAATTAAACTATTTGAATCTGTTTTATTTTATATAAAATAGGGTAAAATATTTCGAATAGTCCGAAAAGGTCTGACATTATATAATTCGTACTATTGGACGTCCACTGTATATGCAAGATTTTTTTTTTTGTTTTTTATTTATTAATTTGTTTCTTAATTATTATTCGAACTATCTTATTGTTATACCACAACATAGATGCAAAGAATGCTGATGGCGGATTAAGGGCTCCAGAGAATAGCACATTACATTTTGCTAGTTTCTAGTTTTTTCCTGTTTTCTTTAAAAATTAACCCAAAAACTTGTTAGTTATTTTTCTTTCTTAATAAATTTAGAATTTGAAATATACATGAACTTAAGCTGATTTAAGATTATTATTTATTTGTTTTAGGTTTTTACAATATAATATTTTAAAATCAATTTTATTCGAAAAATGAAAAGATTAATCTAGATTTAATGTAGACTTCAATCAAAATTAACCCCACTGTGTTCAAGGCAAAAGAACATATGAAATCGAATACCGAATCATTTAACTAAAGCATTAAATGAAAGTTTTAATTATTATTAACGGTCTCCTTTTTTAGCGACATCCGCAGCAACAAAAACAACCACAAGCAGTGTTAGTGGTAATCGTTGGTCTATTTTGACACGCAACACAACAACATCTACACTATCTGCACAGCAGACAAATATTTGGAACAACAACAATAACAGCAATTTTAATAATAACAACAACAATAAGTCTAGTATAAAATCACTTAATCTGCCAAAAGATGATGGAACTTTGGTTTATCGACGGAAGTCATCAGGAAGTACACCACATGGCACGGCAGGAAATACAACGACACAGCCAAAGGCAGGCAGTGGTGGCGTTACACCAGAGGCTGCCTCTACTCCATGCGGGGGCAGCATAAATGTCAGCACCGACGATTTTGAGTGTTATGCAGCTGATGGTTCAGTGTTGTTGAGGTGAGCTTAAATTTAAACTTACTTAATGAACGTTTTAAGTCTTAAATTAAAACTTAAACTGCATTAAATATGATTCTTTTTATTAGAAGTAAATCAATAAATTAATATACTGTGTTGTACCGTTCATTGTTATTTTAATAGCAACTATTTATTAAATTCTCTAAGTAAAAATCGTATGCTTTGTTGTTTTGTTTTGTGTATATTCAAGAATTCCAGCACCACATGTTGTAGCAGCACGAGCTTATCGCTTGGCGTCTAAAAAACGAACCTCATCATCAATGTTCAGTGGTGCTGGAGGTGGAGGCGGCAGTGGAGGTTCATCCACATCTACATCAGATACACGTTGTTCTGGTGATAACACACCCACTTTAGATAGCGGCTGTCAAATTCCTGGCTTTAGCGCATGTGCCAGTGGCAGTAGTTTTGGTAACTATACTGATGCTAATAATCTTAACAGCTTTACAACATCCGGTTTCTCAGCATCAACGACAGTAGGAGGAGGAGGAGGACTAACGTCATCATCGTCGACAACAACTTCCTCAAATGCTTCAAACAACACAGCAATAACACGACGTTTAGCTAAATTACTACATCAATCAAGCAGTAGTGTCTTATCAAAGTCGCAGCATCATCATCATCATCAAACGCAATATGACACAAGCACAACAACAACAACAATAAGTGCTTTAACAGCACCCCAGCCATGCGGTGAAGATGCTCCACGACGACTGTCATGGGAGCGGTAAGTTGCTTAAATGTAGTTTTTTTTTTTTAAACAATAACATTTTCATAATCCTGATCCCCAACAGCCATCGCTGTATCATTGCTATCTATTTAAGAGTCCTTCAAAGGCTATCAAACTATTGAAAAGGTTTAACAAAGCTAAAGTTAGAAAAAATTTAAATTGTGTTTTAATTCATTGAGTTAAAAGCAAAGTCTAAAAGCGATGTAAATGTAAACTAATGAAAAAAGAATTTTGTACAAGTTTGTAATTTATTGTTCTCAAAGATTCCTGATGCGAATATTGCCAACTTTTTTAACTAGAAAACCAACGTTAACAATTTGGTTAAAACAGTTTTATATTAAGAGAAGTAACTACCAGCAAGAGTCGAGTCATTTTTCATTTTAACACACGCTTCTTGGCAAAAAATTCGGTTGTCAAAAGGAATCTTTTTCCTCTGTGTTAAAATCTACTTCTTTAAAATAAAAGTATTTGGTTTCGTTTTAACAAAAAATATTTCTTTGCCTGTTCTTTATTCCAAAATGTGTGATGTTTGTTGCTCAATCGGTCCTGAACGTTTAAGCCTCTTTATACAGATGGTATTATAATAAAATTGTGTGAACATTGAAATGAGTAAAAACTAAATTGAAGCATACTTTTAGGCCTTAGAAATAATAAAGCATTCAAGTGCCTCAAGATGTCTGTACACGGTGTGTTTTTTATAAATGAGAGTTGTCAGCTTTTAGATTTCATACAAAGAGCGTGTTCTATTTTTAAATGACAAAGCATTGGACTTACGGTATCTTAACTAAATAAATCTAGTTAATGAAGTAACTTCAATCAAAATAACAAATATTGAGATGACAGAGAATTAAAAAATAAGAAAAAAAACTCGGTACTAAACTTAATTTTACATAAAAATGTCATCGGTTCTTAATGGGTTAAGCATTTTTTTTTTAAATTTTAGTATTTTCCGAAAGCATTTAAGTGATACCCATATTGATATCTTAAAAAATCTAACTTTTCTATAAAAACTTTAGAGGCCTATAACTCGGAAAGTATGGGAGAGCTCCAAATTGTTCGCCTGTTTTTTTTTATTCTCTATCGATCTCTATGTTTGTTTTTTTGACTGAAGTTACTTCATTGTTCCAAATGATATGAAAAAATTAGCGGCAGGCTTAGCGTGTTGCCTGCTGCCTCGAAGGATAAGAACTATCTTGATTTTAAATAGCAAAATTTTTGAAACAAGGACGGACAGACAGACATCGCTTAATCGACTTCGCTATGCGTAAGAACTCAGAATATAATTACTTAATGGGGAAATATATATTGTAGAAATTACACACGCAATGACAAACTTTGATATACCCTTTTTCGCACCTGTGGTGAAGGGTATAATAACTTAATAAAATACAGTTAGGAACAATTTTCTTTATTTTTTTTTTTCTAAAATAACGGCAGTAAACAATAATTTACTTCACTGGTCAATAATTTACTTCAAAGGTTATGTCAGAAGTAATTTACATATCGCTCTTTTATTGCAACATAGTCATATCTCAAAAAATTAAAAATTTGTAGTTACTTAAGCAAAACTGCTCTTTTAGACCTTCTGTACATGTTGAAAAAAAAATCAGATTTTTATCCCAAGCTGGACCGAAGTTATAGCAATTGCAATTGCAGCAATTAGATCATAGGACTTATGTCTTGAAAGCTTAAATCGCAATTTGCCAAGTTCAAGTTTTTTTGAGATATGACTATGTTGCAATAAAGGAGAGATATACTTTTAAACACAAGAATTATAAGTCATATGTAAAAATTGCAAGTTTGTCATACATATGGAATTGCATGAAAATGTTCAACGTATCAAATTATATGTAAAAAAACATATCATGTAAAGGCACCTTTAACTGTCAAACAGTTTAAGTCAATTTACTATTTTTGAATCTCGAAATATATTTTTTATCCAAATTTCTCTTAAGATAAGTATTACAACTACCAAATGAGAGTATCGTTATAGATCTAGTTGAACTTGTTGAAGCCAATTGCCATTCACAGCAACATCATTCAGTTAAGAAAGAAAGATTTTTTTAAACTGTTGCCTGCAGCGAATATTCTAAACAAAACGTGATATGTTGTGGGTGTTTTTATTTTTCGACAGTCACTTATCTGTTGCTGAATTTCAAATATTGAAATTTCAACGAAGACTCATACATATGTCAAACTTAAAATATTAAGAAAAAAAAGTCGTTCAGTGATGAAAACTCGTTAAACTCTTGTCATTTTCATATTTTAATCTAGGGAGAAGTCCTTGGAAAATTTTTAATAAGTCCATGAAAAAAGAACCGTTTGAAGAAATTAATTGAAAATCGTTGGCTTAGTCGGCAAACCTGTCAAGTCCAATTTTTACGCAAATTGAGTTTTTGATGTAGTATGCCAGTATAACTCAAAACACATCATTTACAAAAAACAAGATGCCTTTATTTTGTTTTTTCTTGTTGTTATGGAGTGGTAAGAAATTCTGTCAAGTCCAAACAAAAAAAAAACAAAACATCAAAAACCACGTACTAAATTCAGCTAAAACAACAAATTTTGTTTTTCTTCTATAGACTTAGATTCATTACATTCATAGATTTAAATTAAATAAGATGAACTAAAGAATAAAGCTGCGTTCAAAGATTTAAAAAAAGTTAACCCAAAAAAAGTTAGACAGTTTTTTGTCTCTCCTGAAAAATTAAAAAAATGGACATGACAGGTTTGCCGACTAAGCCAACGAAATATTTCTCGCAACTGGTTTCTAACTCTTGCTATTTTTTCAAGGACGTTAGTTATTTGCCAAAGCAATTAGTTAAACTTCTACTTATATGTGTTACAAAGTTTTAAAGTGTTTTCAAAATTGCCAAACATCCTAATAGGTCTCTTGTATGCTATTTGTCTACTAAATAACTTTCACAATCACACATATTAATATGGGTGGTAATAAACCCCTTGGCATTGTTCTTTATAATAATACAAACAATGACATCAAGCGAGAGGCAAACGGAAAAGTAGCAGCTGCCTCATTAACTCCGGTCTATTAAACATTAAATTTTATTGTTAATTTGTCTCAAACATTAAAAGACTAATTGCTTTATGTCATTTGGAGCAATAAAGTAACTTCAATTCAAATTATGGGGTGATAGAGAATTCAAAATTAAGAAAAAAAAACATTAACTGAAAAAGTTGGCGCTCGCCCATATTTTCCGAGTTGCGGGGCTCTGAAATTTTCAAATTTTTTAAAATATCAATATGGGTATCATTTTAAAGCTTTTGCAAGGATCTTTCAGGAAATACTCAATTTTTTTTAAAATGCTTAACCCATTATAAGCCGATGTCATTTTTATGTTAAATTATATATATGCAGTGCAAAAAAATTTTTTTGTATTATTTAATTCTCTGGCACCCCAATATTTGCTTTTTTGATTGGAGTTACTTCACTCAACTTGATTTACATAGATAATAAAGGGTATATATATTTTTTTGTATTATAAAAATGCAATGGTTATTCACTAGGAATGGTATTTCACTAGCAGGCAGATCATCAGATAACTTTTATCCAAATTACTAGAAAAAACAAAAATAATTTAAAATTTAGAGAAACCTTAAAAGCAGAATGAAATTTTTTGAAGCCCAATATTAAATATTAATCGCATAAATTATAAAAAATAAACAATTAAATGTGTTTTATGACAAAATTTCCATACAAATTTGTATTAAAATACATTTCAAATCTTTTTTAATATTTTATAAATATTTTAATATTTTATAAATATAAGCTTTAACATAAATAACTAGCAAACAAAGAACGTTTTTTTTTCTACATTCCCTTATCATGGATGTAAGGCATTGTAAAAAACACCCACACTTGTATCTATTCAATCAACCATTAAGAGTATTGACGACGCACAGACATAAGCCAAAAATTAATTTAAGATGTGTTAAAATTTTAGTACGTAGCTTGACAGACTATTAAACTTTATATCGTATAGTCAATTTTCGAGATTTTTGCTGAAGATATGACAATTTGGGACATTGTAAAAATCAGGGAAGTTGAGAAAATTTTTTTATTGAATTTTTATAGTTTTGAGAGGTTGCAATATTTTTTTTTTGGCTAAACGAATAGAGATATAGTATTGATTTTTTTCTCTATTAAACCAAAGGTTGTTACAAAGCATAAACAAATGTACAAGACGAGTTACAGAGACTACGAGAAGAAATACTTTGATTTGTGTGTGGATTTCGTCTAACCAAATTAATATTGATATGAATACTCCTCTCGTATTCATATTTATTAAGTTAGTTGATTAATTAGATGATGTTTACAATTTATACAACTTAAGGTTGATAGATGCGAAGAATGCTGATGAAGGGTGTAGCGATCCAGAAAATGAAGCACTGCATTCTTCTGGTGTATAATTTTTCTTGTATTCATTGGAAAACATCCGTATATATTTGTTAAAATATTTTTCTTTAACAAAAAAAGGTTTTTAGAAATTAAAAAATGAACTTAAGACACAATCAATTTTAATTCATTTAAATTAATTATTTCCAAATGAAAAAAATTACTATAGAGTAATAAAGTACACAAATTTCTTTTTATATTTAATATTCTTTGCTGGTGGGATAGGTTAGACATTGGAAAGATATCTAAATCTCAACAATTCGGGGTTGGAGGAATACCTCCGCCTACCCATAAAAACTAAAAAATTTAATTTCAATGGTATTGTGATGTATGTATTCCATTAATTTTAATACCGCTATATCTAAGTTTGTTATTCCGTGTGTACTCTCTACAATATCTTAGTTCTTATGAATAGCGAAGTCGATTGAGCGGTGTCCATCTGTCCGTTCGTGTTCGGGTTGAAACAACTTTGCCAAGGTACAAGATACAAAAATGCTTAAACCATTAAGAGCCGATGACGTTGTTATGTAAAATTATATATAGTACTTAATTTTTTTTTAATTCTTTGTCTCCCTAATATTTGTTTTTTTATTGGAGTTATTTTACTAAACTAGATTTACGTATATGGTGAAGG
The DNA here is from genome assembly GCA_916610165.2 of Gymnosoma rotundatum. Taxonomy (NCBI): domain Eukaryota; kingdom Metazoa; phylum Arthropoda; class Insecta; order Diptera; family Tachinidae; genus Gymnosoma; species Gymnosoma rotundatum. Next base: position 65,157,239 of record OU744336.1, read on the forward strand.
GTATATATAGAATTCGGATTAGCCGAACATTGCACTCTTACTTGTTTTTAAATTAAGTCACCGCCTACAGAAAGGGGCAGGTAGAAAATTGAATATAAGAGTCTGCTTTTTCCAAGTTAAGGTATTTAAACTTTCGCTGGTCTTAACGCTTGTATTTTTTAACAAAAGTGTAGAAAACTTAAGAGGTAAGATTGGTTCTTTATTGACTTAGTTGAGTTAAATAATTTTTCAGAGCCAATATAAGCAACGCTTGAAATGGTCAATAGGCTTCAGCTAAGAAAAATAAACCTTGTAAGTATGTAAATTCAAATCTCTATTCAAAATTCGCTGTAGCGATGTTTGTAAGATGCTCCGTTGTTGGGTACGTTGTTGGGTCTAGGTTGACGGCTCTTTTCTATGGAGAGGTATTTCCTTATTTAAATGTAAAAGATTCGAAGTATGTTAAAAAGTTAAATAATATTGTTTTGAAAGTTTTAGCATTGCTGGGTAGTTGTTGACTGACTTTTAGCAAGCTTCAAAAAAAAAATTCCTGAAGAATTTAAAAGTCTAAGGATACATGATCAAACCATTTGAATCTATTAACATATCTTACAATATTGTTAAACAAAATATAAAGCTTCTTCTGTGGCTCTACTGCTACACTTGCACGAACAACGAGCTGGGCGAGCATGCAGAGGAGGTTTCACACTTTCTACAGAACCGGTTTTCTGAAATTCGCGCAGAATTCTCCTGATTGAGAACACATTGGAAATATTGCAACATTACTTTGATAATTTTGTTCAATAGCGATCGTAATCGGGCCATTTTGAACGAATTTTGTTCACAAAAATTGAAGAAGAGGATATCGGCAATATTTGGTTTCAACAAGACGGCGCTATGTGCCACACAGTCGAATAAAAAAGTTATTTGGATTAACTGTATTCGTACAAATTTCACTCCAACACTATCCAACCGATTTCAATTAACACATGACATATTATTAGACTCGATAAGTGGAGCTACTAAACAAATGTTGTATCTCTGTATGGACAAACGCTGTTAATGGTTATCTATTTAATCACTGGCGACCTACCTTCGAAATCTGACAACACACCTACCGCTCCAATCTTCATACAGCTTTTCAACTTTTTCACATATGCCACCATGCAGTGTCAACAGAAATGGAGAAGAAATTTAAGAGAACAAAAATGTAGCCTTGGGTGAGGTTTTGTGGTTCAAAATCTTACAAAGAAGAAATCTCAATATATTCCATGTCCATTATGCATCAACGCTGACAAATTTGCGACTGTAATAGCAGACGCTTCTGCTTGGCTGCTGAAGAGAATGTCATGAGCTCAAGTCCCAAGAGAGCCTTGAATAGAAAAATAGTGGTTGTAGAGCAGCCGTGTTAGGCGAGTTGTTTAATAAAACACACTTAAGAATGAAAATAAAATACAAGCGTATACCTCCCAGATACTCGATTCGAAAAGCAGAACAATTATTATTTTATTTTTCAAAATTACAGGAAGACGAATAATAAGTACTTATCAATAAAAGTATTAAATAGTTATTTATTATTATTATTAGTTTTTTTTTTTACATGTCAATTTCTATACAATTTAATTTTTACACTCCATCAACGTCATCATGCAAATGCATAAAGGCTATCAAATTAAATAAAAATCTTCTCTAAAGAAGTCCTTACAAAGTGTTACAAACTGTCAGATATAATCAAATTAGCTGGTCATTTTTACTCTTAAATGCTCATAACTACATTATTTCATTTAATACGACGTAAACGTTTTATGGGAAAAGCCAGCTGAAATGTATGTAAGTGAAAAAGAGGAGAAAGTAAAATAACAAATGTTTGGTTTTAAAATGGAAAATTTCACTTATAAAAAAAATTAAAACAAAAAAAAACACCATTACCGTAAAAATTTTATATTTATTTTAATTTTTTATTAGTAAAATCCACTTATTAAATAAAACAAATTTAAGCACGTTTAAGCGGTCTGGTAAATTTTAATTGAACATTGAAAATATTGAGAAAATAAATAATGGCAAAAACTCACCTGCTTTTAACACACAAATGTTGCTGAATTAATCCTGCAAATAAATGGATATTTTGCTTAGAATGCTTACATTTACAAATATAAAATATGATCTAATTAAATAACAGCTAGAAAAAAGTCGAAATAAATATATTCACAACAAATCTATAGGGGACTTTCCGTATGCATGTTGAAATATTTTTTTTTTTTTCTGTCATTAAGTGTACTGCAGAATAGACCAATATTTCTAGTAGCTTCTGAACGCAACTAAATTTATATGACACTTAAAAGATATATGATGTAAATAAGGCAAGGATAACTACCAGATGGAAATTCTTTACAAATACGACAACGTCTCTCATACTTTTTTCACTGGGAATGCCAGCACGTCAGTCCTTGTTTACTCTTTTGTGGCAATTTATTAATTTTCTTCTTCCTAATCCGCATCTTCCCTCGTCTCATGCTTACTGAAAACTTTACGGCTACTTATTCTATACCACGATATTACTTCGGCGAGGCTTGAGATACTTAATGTCTGCTTTAGCAGCTATGAGTTTTTAAATACCGCTTTCAATCAGAGTACACTATGGGTAATGACTCCAACTCCAAATCTTATGTTTAACAAGGCTCCTTAAATACTCAGACACGACTACCATACATGTTTATCTACACAATCAATATTTTCCTTTTTATATCCTCCTCGACAAAATGTAGAAAGAGGATATACGTAAATTTGTCATTCCCTTTGTAATTTCTACAATATTCATTTCCGACCCCATAAAGTATATGTATTCCAACTCTTTATGCATAGCGAAGTCGATTGAGCGATGTCCGTCTGTCAATCGGTCGGCTATAGTGTCGAAAGAGGTGGTATTTGAAATAAGCAAGATCGGTCCATGTCTTTAGACGCAACGTGCAAAGGACCACGCCTACCTCTAATTTTTTCATATCATTTGGAACAACGAAGTAACTCCAATCAAAAAAACAAATATATGGGGGATAAAAAATTTAAAAATAAGAAAAAAACATTAAGTGAAAAAATTGGTGCTCGCCTATATTTTCCGAGCTACGGGCCGCTGAAATTTTTTTTAATTTTTAAAAATATCAATATGGATATCATTTTAAAGCTTTTGATAAGATCTTTAAGGAAATACCAAACAATTTTTAAAATGCTTAATCTATTAAGAGTCTATTACATTTTTATTTAAATTAATACATATTTAGTACTTAAATTTTTTTCTTATTTTTTAATTCTCTGTCACCCCAATATTTGTTTTTTTTTTTTTTGATTAGAGTTACTTCACTAAATTAGATATATAAAGATGGTGAAGGGTATATAGGATTCTGTATATCCGAATATAGTACTCTTACTTCTGCTCAACTGACTTTATTACACATGAGGCACATTTTACCAAATCATCCAATGCGGCTTCTCAATAACTGTTTTCACCACCCCAGCTGATTGAGATCTCCTCAACGAATTATCTGCCGCAACAACACACAATAATTGTCAATTTATGCGCTTTATTTTATAAACAGATTATCGAAACGAGAATATCTACTACCGGTTTCATGACACCGATAGGAGTTGAACTCATAATCTTCCATATATGTATATAATAAGCATGCACAAATTTGTACCAACGCAACCATGGCAACCAATTCAACTTTGTCTATCACATACGCGTACACTAGCAACATTGGCTTTTTTGTTGTTGAAGATATGTAAAGGATTGTCAAATCTTATATTCATAGCAGTAAATTTATTATTTTAAAGTATTTAAAACAGTGTTTATCTTTTGACCATGTGTTAAAAGTAAAGTGATTTTAAGGCAATAACCAGAACACAAAAATATGTAATAAAATTTAAGTTAAAAGCAAAATTATTCTAACTTAATAAAATTTTAAAAAAGTATAACGTAATGGAACACCATACACTCAAAGTTATGTATGTCTGCACAACTTATGACTGGATGCAAAATACCCAACAGTTTCTTAAGTTGTTGTGTTACCCCACTTAACTCAAACACACAATGGTGGTTATTCACTTTAATTCAATTTACTAAAGAACTTTGCTGCTAAACTGATGATTTTCAATTTACTAGAAGTCGATAAAAAAAGGGCACACCCATGTAAAAAATAAGTTGTCACGTAGCTGCTACCAATAAGTGCTAATCTTTTAATACTAGTAAAATCCCAAATTCAGGGAAAATGGACAGAACAATAGGGTATTTGACAATTTACTAACACAAATGAATGAACATTTACTTGCATATTTATTCACAAAATGATTTTTAACCACATGAATTAATGGAATGTACACTAGCTGCAGGCAAAGGAAATATTTTAAATAACAAAACCGGATATACTGAGAAAATCGTGACAATTTGCTTAAATGTTAGAAATAACAAAACAAAGGAAAAGTATTTTTGATGCAGTGCTGCAAAACAACAGCATTAAAAGAGGAATTTATATCCTATTTATGTTTACTTCAAGACAAAAGAAAACCTTTTTAACTAGGCACACTTGAGTAGTAACACAACAATTTAATAAAACGGATACGAGTATGGCAACAACATTTTTCAAGTTTAACTTTTATAAACCTTGTATATTTAAAAGATTAATAGCTAGCACATATTAAAAGAATTTAGACGATTTAACTTTTTTCTATAAATCGCAAAGACGAACAGTACGACAACATTACTTTAAATATCTAAAAGGGAAATTGTGTGTATACGAGTAGTTATTAAGTACGTGTTGCTCAACAAAATAATGGTTGGCATAATTCATTTTGCATTAATAAAATTTCACCAACCCAACAAGTGAGCTAAAGGTAGCGATACCGTTCAGTTATTAACTAACGACTTAACACTAATGGTAAGTAATTGAGTCCAAAGGAAACTGATAATTTTTCCTTCTCGCTGGAGTGTTCCACGATGTAACTTTAGAGACAACTTAACTTAAACTGGTTTTTAGACCCTTCACCACAAGTTTGTCGTTCCGTTTGTAATATCTACAATATCCATTTCCGACCACATAAAGTATATATATTCTGAGTTCTTATGCGATGTCCGTCTGAAAATTTGAATATGCCAATCGATCAGACATAGTGTCGAAAGGGGCGCTATTATAAACCAGCAATATCAGACCATGTCCTTCGAGGCAGCAGACAAAACACCACTACTACCTCTAATTTTTCCATATCATTTGGAACAATGAAGAAACAAATATATGGGGCGATAGAGAATTAAAGAATAGGAAAAAAAAACATCAAGTGAAGAAATTAGTGCTCCCCCATATTTTCGAGTTGCGGGCCTCCGAACTTTACAAATTTTTCAAAATGTATAATTTAAAACCTTTTAAAAAGATCTTTAAAGAAATACTAAAATTATGAAACATATGCTTAACCCATTAAGAGCCGATGACATTTAAAAAAAAATACTTAATTACTTATTTTTTTCTTCTTATTGTTTAATACTCTGTCACCCCAGCATTTGCTTTTTTGATTGGAGTTGCTTCACTAAACTATTTTTAAGAATTAAAAATTATTTACAAATGTATGCGGACGTTTAAAAAAACATTAAAACTTCGACACCAGCAGAATATAATGTTTATTTTCTGGATCGCTACATCCGTCATCAGCATTCTTCGCATCAATCTACCTTAAGTTTGTTTACATTGTAAACATCATCCATTTAACTAACTAATTTTGCGAATACGAATGCAAGGAATATTCAGAATCGCTTAATATTAATTTGGTTACACCAGTCCGTATATAGCTAAAATATTCTTTCGTTGTTTTCGTTATATATATATATTTGTTCTTCATTTCTGCTACCAGTCAGTTTAGCAACGAATGCCAAAAAAAGTAAAATTCTTTTTTCTACTAGGTAACACAAAGTAACTGACCTACTAATACTCCTCTATAGTCGAAGTCATTATTTTAATGAGACCTAAACTAATCCCTACTAATGTAACGGATCGTGCCAGAACTATAAAACTAAGTTATGGGCAGAAGGATAGAGGGAGTAGTCCTTGCAGACATTTAATAAGGTTTAATAATCAGTGAATTCTTAAAATAAATAAAATGACTGAATGATTGGGATAACTACAACTTACTGTGAAACAAAGGGATATAAAAGGCCTTAAACATCATTGGTTTGCTTTATTTTTGCTTACAAATGATTACATATTATTTTTATTAAACAACTGAAAGGACGTTTTATTTTGCATTATAAAACTATAATACAAGTTAAACGATATCCCTGTCTAAAATTGTAACTAAGAAAAATATTGTAAATATTGTTCACCAATTGAATTGGTTTCTTGCAATTTATTTCCCAAAAATTTAGACTATTATGCCAGACACTGTAACTTTTCTTATTAAACATAGTGATGATAATGATAATAATACACTGATATCAGTTCTTTATAAACAATTTATGAATGCTTAAAGATTTTTAACTCAAATAATAAACAGACAACAAAGCCCTTTTATAAGCCATTGTGTGACTTTGGAATATGAATAAACGAATATGTCTATATGTCTTTCCAGATGATGATAAAACAGCCATCATGATAAGATTTGCAACAGCTTTGCCGGATAAACTTATAATGAGAACAGGAAATTACATGCAGGCTCAGACACGCACTAATTCAGACACACACACATTTATTTCTCTGCAATCTGTGCACAATAATAAAATCGAATTGGCTCATAACACAATGAAGTATCGTTTTGTTTTCATTTTATAAATGTATTTACAAATAAATAGTTAAGATTTTTGTTAATAGCATTAGCAGTCATTAGCATATTTAAATATTAAAAAAAAATTCTTTTTATTTAAGGCTAGCCTTATCTCGGTATGCGTGTAGTAAAGTAAGAAATAATACACCTACTTTACCTTTTTTTTTCTAAAGCCTTTATATCACTCTTCTGTAATTAAATAGACCCAGTCTATTTTTCATATTCTTTGGGTAGAACAAAAAATGTTTTTATGTCGACGGTATTTTTAGCAATGTGGAAAATAAGTGTTATTTTTATTGTTTATTTCATTTTACCTATTTAAATAATTTTAGCTAAAAATTTGTTTATTCATTATTTATTTGGAGTCGTGTCCCTAGTTAGATAAATTTTATCCCCAAAATTTCGCAAAACATAATTTTAACTATCCCCAAAAATCCCCACTACAAATAAAACTATTTTGAAATTCAAGTTAAGTGTTAAAATACGTTTTTAATATTGTATTTATATCTAGACATATAATAAAACTGTAATGGATGCATTTCCGTACATAAAATATTTTTTCATAATTTTGATGTTGACGTAAAGAGTAATCAATAAGGAACACAAAACACCTATTTTTGGAGTTTTGGTTTGTCTCTCGCCTATCCGTCTGCCTGTGTGCGCATCACGTAAAAACTGTTAGATGGATTTGAACAAAACTTTGTAAGAAGGTCCCATAGAACCTTGAATCCAAAATAGAATTCTTTTTTTTTGTAAAAATAAGTGCTTTCGTAGAGAAAATAGAACTGCCGGTATAATATCAATAAAACAGTTTTCTGCACATTTTATTTTTGTTAATGGAAAATTTTTAACACTGTCTACAGATTCTGAAATACATATTTAAAAAACACATTTTTCTAAATTTAAATTTTAAAAAATTAGAAACGTCATGCAGACGAATTCTTGGGCAATAATAGTTTATTATATATATAATTATTATTCGAGTTGATTAACAAAATCGAAAAGTTCTAAGTCAAAATGTTCCAGTGTGTTGTCTAAAACAATTTTTTGAAACACTTTTTTTTAGTAAAACATTTAAAGAATTTCTAAAGATGGAACAAAAGTGCCATAGCGAATTGTATTATTTTAAAATGTGTAAAGAAAGAAACGGAACCGAGCAGCCAGTAATGCAAATTATTTCTTATTTGCATCGAGTTCATTGCTAAAAAAAAAGCAGAATCTATTTTTTAAATTTACGAACAAACCTTCATAGCTTTCAAAAATGTTTTTTGTTTCTATACAAGGAAACTTCTTTGAAGCAAAAAAGTAATTTTTTTTAATAATAATTAAATTACTATGACTAAAACATTATTTTAAGAAATCCCTAAAAAACCTCGTTTATATCCTCAAAGAATTCCTCAATCCCCAAACATTAATATCAAAAACATACTAATAGTGAGTTTGGACTCCACGGCTTAGAAATAAATTAAAATTTCCGGTCTTTAAGCGGATCATGCAACGATTTTATATCATCCAATGCTTGTCATACAACTACCGTGTAAGCCGTCCCCACTAATTTTCAATTATGTTTGCCAATCATTAAGATGACTCCTCTCTTCTACACTCCACTGATAGCATACACACTGTTGAGACACTTGGTTGAATGCCAACTTCCAATCTGATTTTAAATAACAAAAGGCTTGAAGTTATTAAAAAATTTTGGTTTTTAATTTTAAGGTTTTTTGGTGGTAAAGTATCGTACTTGGAATATTTTTATAACCATTAAAATTTAACTACCATTTAATGCTAATGATTTAATTTTAATTATAATAGTTTTTATAAAAGGTAATGAAATTTGAATGAAATCGTTGAACAATTAATTACAATTGACAGTGACCATTGAGTAACTATTTTTATTTTATTTCTTTAATTTTTCTACATGGGTTGCCAATAGAATATTATGAAATATTTATAGATGAAAGAATCAAGCACAATTAAAGTTAATTAATATAAAATATACAAACTAATTTAATTAAATACTCTAATGTATGCAGAATATTAAGATAATTGATTTTTCCAACTCCGGTACAACAGTATCAAAGCTTTAGCCAGTCTAAATAACAGTAAATAATTTAATTTCGATTGATTTTTGATTGATAGATTTGTCTGCTATTTATTTTATAAAAAAACCACTACTTTGTTTTTTATCCGAAACAAATAAAAGGAATTTCCAAATAATTTAAGCCCGTCTCACTTTTTATGCGTAACAACCGCTTGTTAATAAAATTTTAACTATCACACTATTGTTTGAAACAACAATAATATGGTTGCCTCAACATTATATATTTACTGAAAACATAATATATTTCTTGCGACCATAATATGACATTGGTTTTTCTCTGCGTGTACTTTACTACCAATACTCCTTTGCAGCCTTTACTCATAATTCACTCTCTGAAACATATTCAATTATAAATAAAATCATTTAGTTTCTTGATTTACCTTTGAAGCTACAAGGACTTGATTTATTGTCTTCTCTTATTTTTGTCATTAATTTATTTAATAATTTATTGAACACAAGTAAAAGTGCTATATTCGGCTGCGGCGAATCTTATGTACCCTTCACCGAACAAGTAATTTTTTGACATAACGAAGATATTTGGGGTGAACTTGAGTATTTATTTGTCACCTTGGGGTCTGCTCCGCGCCCAGTAGAAGCCGCTTGGGTTTTCGTGCGTCTTGCGAAGGCTTTTTATACATTCATACACATTAAAGCACCAAACCTAAAACAGCCATTGGTGCTTGTGATGTAATGATCCCTTTCTTTCATACAGGTCATCCTTTTTATATATTTTATGTTGTGAATGAAATTTCAAATTTTGTTATTGCAAAAGCAAAGGAAAGTTTATTACTTTTGGTCAAATGTAATATTTTTATAAAGTTTTTTTTTTCTCTGATATTTCGATGTGTAATACAATAAAGCAAGAAACAGCAATAATAAACAAAAAACGCAAAACTAAATCTGAACAACGTGAGGAAAATAGAGTCGCTTGCCTTTTAATGAACATATCTTTGTAATTTATGAACCGATGTTGCTAAACTTCAAGAGCGGTGGAAAGAATGGTGGTCATAAATTTTCTGTAGCCCTTCTTGAGACATGGCAAAACCAATTTAAACCGGATTACGGACAGACGGACGGACATCACCTAATCGAGTCGTCTATGAAAAAGAATCAAAAATATATTGTTAAGTTTTTCCCTCTTTAGACAAACGTACGGATTCTTTTGATTGCAAATACAACTGTGGCTCATGTTAACTCCGTATTCTTCTTACTTTGTCGCTTTATCTGGCTATATTTCTTGATCCTGCTGTCTTTTAAATCCTATGGTCTCGTATTTACTAAACATGCGTTATTAGCCGTCCACGCTACAACTCTGTGTTACTCCGGCGGGACATGAACTACTACTCTTTAGTAACCTTAACCATCAACAGACAACTCCACTACGCCTTTTATCCAAGCCGGTCATCCCCTTTATCTAATAGACACAACACACGTATGCCACACACTGTTGTTATGCTGTTTTCCCTGTGTTAACCGCCACCATTCTACTTTTTATAAAAAGAGCTTCTGACAATTATCTGTTACTCTTATATTAAATTAGACGTCTCCACTAAATTATCTGCCAAGGCTTCACACAGTATTGTCTTTTCCTTTCCGGGAGGTTTGTACTGCTGCTCTTTAATTTTTAATTGCATCATAACAATCATCATTTTCCCTTGTACGCATGTCCGAAGGTGAGCTCGAACTCACAATCTACTGTTTCGCAGCCAGCACCTCTACCAACGCAGCCATTAAAGTTGCTTAGCATTTATTAGCTAATTGTGGTATTATTCTAGACACACACCATTAGTTGAAGTAACTTATTCACCACTCTCATACGGAAACAACAGCAGGGGTTGCCAGATTTTTATTTTCGTAACAATATATAATTTATGGCGTCGGAAATTAATATTTTGGAAATTACAAACGAAATGCCGAATTTGGAATGAAGAGTATAAAAACAGCAAAAATCTAACACAACTTCAACCTTTCAATGCACATTCCTATGTGACAGCAGAATTTAAATAAATATATGTATTTTATTAATTATAGCAGGCCTTTTTGTAAAATGCAATATAAGAACAAGCACAAAGGTAATTATCAAAAATGTTACAAAATTTTTATTGCAAAAAAACTTCATTTTTTCATTTAATCGCATATTTTCTTACTAAAAAATAGCTTTAAATTAAATCTTTGCGATGTAATTAACTGAAAAATAAAAATGGTTATGCAAAAAAACTAAAAGATTAATTAATAATTTAAGAAGCAACTTATCATGTTAAAAACTTGAAAACAAAACAAAAAAACTTTGAGAACAAAATCAATTTCCTCTTCTTCTGTGAATTTGATACATCGCTTTTCTACATGTTATATTTTTTTATTTATATTAATATAGACGTAAAAGAGAATTTTAATAACTACACTGAAGATGACAAGAATGATGATTAAGATTAAGATGCTTTCTTTGTATAAATAAATCCATCAGCAAACTTAAAAGACAACAAAAACTTGTGCATGTCCCAAAGAGATATTTTTTGTTTATTTTTCATCCGTTTTTTAAATTACGGTTAAAATATTTCTAATAAAATAAACTATTTGGTAAAAGAATAAAACATTCCAAATCTTTACTATAACGTAGAAAAAACTCAAATGAAAATAAAAAAAAAGTTAAAAAAAAAAACATAAAAAATAGACAAATTTTGAAATTTAAAGGACCCTAACCCAGCCGTTTCTAAGCAGATAGAAAAATGCATCATATCGACGGAAAAGGCATTCAATTATCTTTTCAACGGTGTGCCCTTTATATCGATCGGACTTTTCGGTTGGGCTCCACAAGGGTTTCAGTGGGACCGTACACCGAAAAACACAAAAGTACCGTTATCTAAACAACGGTAATTAGAAAAAAAAAATTAGAGCGTTTTTCGTGTTCAGGAGGTCCCAATTAACTTATCTAGCCATGTGATGTTTTTGGTAATTTTCCAAATTAAAAATTTTTAAAGCTGTGTAATTTACCTATTTTTAATCGACTTTAAAAAAAAAATGTTATAAATTCGTCTGTATTTTTATATGACTATGACCACAGGATTTAGTAATTCTAAACCGATTTAACACTTGCAGATTAGTGAGATTTAAAAAAAAATTGAAGTTTCTCCAAGCAACTCCCTCTGTCTGTTTTAAGGTTAGTTTTTTTTAAGAATTATTAGAACAAAAATTTTAAAGCATATAAAGGAGCGTCCTTGTTTTAATTCCACACAGAAAAAAATATGGTTATTGTAACCAACCAATGATTAAATTATATAGTTGTAGTTAAAGGATACGAGTATAACCAATAAAGATAGGAGCACAAATAGGGTTGTCACAGAAACCAATATTGTCAGAATTGGTTTTAAAACCGACAAGAAAAAATGCTTTGGGGTCATTTACATTGGTTTAATGTTCGAACTAGAAGTAGTATCGGTTTTAGGTGTCACAGAAAACATTGTTATCGTATTTTTATTGGAAAAAAATCAAGCAGCTGACAGCTGTTAGTTTTCATTTTTGCGCGCTTTAGTTTTCATTTTTTTTACAGCGGGATATTTTTTTTAAATATAAATAAACTAATTTAATTTAATATTTGCTTTATGAAAAGAAAAATTTTTGCATTGACCTTTTCATTTTCTAGGAAAACATACAACAGTACAGAAATAGAAAACATAAAAACAGTACACAAATTACCATAATCATGAAATTCAGAAAAAAATATCCGGATTTAGCTAAACCTGCCTTTTCAGCGCTGTCCATTTCCAGCTGGATCCTCTGAGAACAAATGAACCGCTCCATAACATTGATAATATCACCTTATATTATTGATATAGTGCTTCTACATAGGCTTATGCTTAAATCGTTTCCGACTGATCTCTGATAAGATTCTTCTGCTAAAAATCGCAAAGAAGCAGCAAGTTGTAAAACCGGAAGAATTATACAACGCAACAAGTATCCTTCAATACTGTGAAGCACCATACAAAAAGATTCCTTGTCTAACCGATAATTAACTATAAATTTTCAAAGCAGTTTTAAATATAAGCGCATTTTATTTTATTTATAAGAACTTGTCACCTTTTGATAATCTTATTAGAACCATATTATGGTTAAAGCATAAACATTAAAATATAATATAATTATTAAATGATTATACCCATCGCTATAGGTGAAAAGGGTACATAAAATATATACACACACATTCTTTATCTTTATACATAGAGAAGTCGATTTTACGATGTCCGCCTGTCAGTAATCGAGTTGAAATCAGTTTTGATCCACAGGTCCACAGATGAGCTATAGAAATTTTATAACCACTATTTTTTCAGACATGATTTCGAAACAGGTGCTGTTGAAATTTAGCAACATCGGTTCTTAAATGGTGGGGAGATATGTGCAAAAAAGGTGAGCGCTTATATTTTCCGCACATTCTTAAGATTTATATGTTGATTATTTTTTTTGCTTTGCTTTATTAAAACCGTAATTTCAGACAAAAATCTCAGTTACCAGGTGATGGAATATCATTTTCACTAAAATTTCACTGAAAATATTAACCTTTGGTAAAAAATTATTTTTGCAATAACAAACTGAAAATTTCATTGCAAACCGAAAATTCATCAAAATAAAAAAATAACCGTAGATTAGCGAAAAACTGGGGAATTTGGCTAAAGGCTTCACCACAATTTCTATTTTCACAAAAATTTTCCAAAAAAATTGTACTTGCAATAAAAATTTTTAAATTGTATTTAAAATTATTTTAGAATTTAATTATCGACAATTAAAAATGAAAACAAAACCCCACTTTTCAAAAAAAAAAAACAAAAAAATACATTCCGTTTGTGATTTCTACAATATCCATTTTTATCCCCATAAAGTATGTATATATTTTGAATTTTTACGCATAGCGAAGTCGATTGAGTGATGTCCGTCTATTCCTCTGTACGTCCGTGTTCGTGTATTCCTACAGATGTGGTACTAAGTATTACTTAAGGTACGGTCACATTAGACAAACATTTGATTAAAATATTTGTTTGCCGTTGTCTAACCACAAAACATTTATTAGGAACAAACAAGACCACAGCTGATTTTGTGCAAATAAAATTATTTGCCAGCAAACAAAAGTGCTTCCAATGAGAACATAGTGTGAACACTCGACGCAAATATTTGGCTCATTTTTAGACAAATAAATATTTGTTCTTACAGAGTTTTTGTAAGAACAAACAGAAGCAAATAACAGCTGTATCGCCAATGTTGCCTAGTATTTAAATTAAATTACTAAGTTTCGGAGAAACTTGCTTAACATTTTAAATTTATAAATATGTGAATTAAATAAAATATATCTGCACATAAACCTATGATCAGGTTTAGACGCATTTTGTTTGAAAAATGCATATAAATAACTTTTAAATGAAGTAATATATGACAACAAGCATCACGCTTTCATTTTAAGAATCAATATCCATTAAGTTCAACCAACATTAAATTTTCATTAAGATTTGCAAAGTGCCCGCGCATTTAAACTGCTTAAAGAGACAAAAAAATCGGCTGTATGCAGTAAATAAGTCAAAGTTGTTCTTTCGCTCACTCGGGAATCCATTTTAAGCACCTATTTTATTCCTGCATAACTTTCGACTTGCAAATTAAAGAAATATGTTCTATCAGTCCTAAGCTAAAAGCTTACTTTTGCAGTTAATAAAAACTGACTTTTTTTAAAATTTCATTATATATTCGTTTGGCGGTAAATTATAATTTAAAATTTTTTAAAAACCTTACACAAGTGTTTTTCCTTTATTTTCCGAAATCTGAAACATTTAAGTTTCTTAAAAATTGCAGAACTTTTGGTCCCAATTAAAATTTTGCATAGTTTGATTCTTTGTGAAATTGGCATTTTAACGATTATTTAGATATATTTCTTGTCTACAATTATATAAAGTAAACAAACAAACAGCTGTAGTATGAAAGTTATATTAAAAAGATTAGAAATTCCAAAAAATATATGTATATAATCAATTAATATTAAAATCTTTTGTTAAGAAGTGGAATCTTACTGCTATTTAGCTTTATACTCTAATTGTGCTCCTTCTTAAGAATACTTCTTGAAGCTTCTCTTTAGCATAGAATATGAAAAATTGCATATTCTTGTATGGCTTATTATTATACATTTTCTTCTCACATTGCCTTAATATGTGAAAGTTATTTTAATTGTAATGTAATTTTTATTGTAATCTGTATACATAATACATGCGTGTACATAAAAATAATATTAGCCATCATTTTACTTGAGCAATTTTTATTGCCATCAGTGATGGAAATTTTCTTTTTTTATATAAAAAACTAGGATTTTACTTCTCGTACAAAGTATAGGAAATGTATATAATAGAAAGAGAATAAAAACTTAATTTGGGACTTATAAGAAGATGCGCCCAGAGTTTGCCTAGATAGGAAAAATTTTCCTACATTTGTATATTTTTGTTTCGGCTACAAATGGTTATTGTTTGTTTGTTTGTTTTGCAGTTATGTATATTGTACTGCAATTAAAGATTTAACAGGAGCAACTATTTTTCATCATTTGTAATTAGCATTTAATAATATTTTAAACGTTTTCTTTGCAATTACTTTAAGAAAATGCCGAAGAAATAAATGGCAATGAAGACATCCCATGCGCAGCAGTTTCTGAGCAAATTTTTTCAGTTTGATCACATATATTTTTAAGGAAAATATCATTTAAAGTGTGACCGCACATAAATCATTTTTGTCTGAATTTTTTTTACATTATTTCGTAGCTGTTTGATCAAATAAAAATAGGTAAATAAATGTGCGTAGTGTGACCACAAAACAAATTTTGTACGAGTATTTTTTTGAAACGAAATTTTTTCAAATTTTAAAGTGGTGTCCTTTACGGTATATAATTCACGTAAAAAACAGGTGTGTTGTATGGGTACACCCTTTAATTTTTTAAATTTTGAACTGTTTTAAAAACGGAACTAATCTGTTAGCACAACCTTTAAAAAAAATCTTCTCTTGTTCATCATGGGCGGGCAGACAGATATCGGTCAATCGACTTGGCTTCGGATAAAAATATACATATGTATATACTTTATGAGGTCGGAAATAGATATTGTAGAAATATCTATTCTCTTTATCTATTCTTTTTCACCTTTGGTGAAGGGTATAAAAATAGCTAAAATTCCTGATGTCAAGATGAAAAGTTTTTTAACTAAGCTAAAATTTGTATTTCCAATCTTCTCTTTAAAGTTAGTTATAAATAATCGATTTGAATGATTTTAACTTCTGATTTTCAAAATTTAGTAGAAAATAAAAAAACTGACGTAATACACTTCTGTTATAAGAAATTTTTATCTGAAATTTTTCGTGTTACCGTTAAATTGTAAGTCTTTATAGATCATTTTTATTTTGATTCATTACTCCTTTTTGCCACAGAAAGTACCGACCCTAAAATCAATAAAATAGAATACATGTGTGAATATGAGAATGATTATTTATACGACATACTGCGTCGCGATTTTATACAACGGATGGCCAAAAGTAGAAGCAGCTAGAGTAAGGAGGTGAAACTCGGCATGAATGTTTTTTTTAAGAAAAGAAGTATTTATGCGAAATTTTGAGAAATATTGAAAATCTAAGAAGTGCCACGCCCACCGCTCATACAATCTAAATTTAGAAATTGTAATAATTTAAAAACTAGTAATCCGATAAGACTGAAATTTTGCATGTTAAGATATTCATTAATATTGTAACATATTGCCAATTCAAAAAAAAAATCGGACAAACGCCACGCCCCCCTCCGTACAACCAAAATTTAAAAATTGTCATAACTTTGAAAATAGCAATCAGATAAGAGCGTCAATTTGCATGTGAATATATTTAATAATATTGTAAAAAAAATTGGTAAGGCGCCGGGCCCACCTCCCATACAACAACGACAAGTTCTTCCACTCGCCTATCGAGTCTCTACTACTTGTAACAGCTTCCTAATATAGTATAACATAATTTAGTTTTATTGCAGAACCAAAACTTTATACGAGAAGTTACATTACAAATAAATTCAACAAATAATTCGCTATCTAACCATTCACCCAACTCAGTTTTAAATCTAACTCTCATGCTATGATATCTAGACCAATTACTAGAAAATTTTAATAGAGCAAGCCTTATTTTCTTTTGTTCCCTTTCTAATAATTCTTCTGGGCACCGATGGGAATGCGACGGCGAATGATTTTTTCCAATTCTGAATTAGCTGCAGAAATTATTGGAATTGTTTTATCTACAGAATTGAAGTTATAATTGAAGTAATATTAAGTGGCCACAAAATACATTCGAAGGAGTTTGCAAATTATTGCAAAGGAGGAGTTGTTTTAAATAAAATTAATAATTGCTATTATAAGTTAGTTATCTAACATATAATAAAACTATATGGAATACAAAACACCTATTTTTGGAATTTTTGTCTGTGTTCGTATCACGTAAAACTACTTAATGGATTTGAACAAAAGTCCTTTAGAACCTTGATTCCAACATAGAATACTTTTTTTCTAAAAAATAAGTTACTTTGTAAAGCACACAATTTTACCGGTATAATGGTACGAAAACAGTTGTCGGCACATTTTATTTTTGTAAATGGAAAATTTTTAACACTGTGTACAGAAATCTGGAATAAATATTTTAAAACACATTTTTCTAAATTTAAATTTCAAGAAACTTAGAAATGACACACAGACGAAGTCGTGGGCAATGTTAGTTATGAATGAATTAATTATTTTGAAATGAGATAATTTCTATTAAGTAATAAATTACAATTTATTTTTATAAATATTGCTGGTTGGTAAGGCATTGGGCGCAACATTAGACATAAAAGCTTAGAAATAAATATTTTTCAGAAATTTCCAAAACAAAAAGAAATAAAAAACACTAAAAAATTCACAGGGATATTTCCGGGGTGGGAATGAAGGGATACCTGCTCCTGCATAATACCTTTAAAATGTATTTTAAAGGTATTATGACGAGTATAAATATCATTTTTTTAATACTTACATTATTTCCAAATTAATATTTTTTTCACCGCCCATAAAAGGTGCGGAGAGGAATGGAAGTATGGAGTCTCCTTGATCCACGTTTGGGTTTTTGAACTTTCGCTGACCTCAAATGTTGCATTTGCTGAACAAAAATATGGGAAACTTTAGAGGAAGGATTAGTTCTTCTAGGGTGAACTTTTTCCTCTTTAATTTTCAAGCTTCAACAGCACTTTACGAGGGCTGCTATATATATTTCTGGCCTGGCAACACTGAGTGCTGCCAAGTGCAATCTGACATTTCCATTGGAAAGTTTGTCATTTTTAAGCATAATCGTACTCAAAACGTTTTGACATACGACCATTATTTGTGTTGTTTACAGTGACTTGAAAAAATTAATATAGAAAAAAATGGAATTAACTCGTGAAAATTTTCACAACTTTCGACGTGTGCATTGATGAACTTAAATCTTTGTATGGAGATGAAGCACCATCCTATAGCACTGTGAAAAATTGGTATAATGGATTTAATCGAGGCCGAAGCTCGCTCAAAGACGAATTCCGTGAAGGTCGCCCAAAAACGGCTGTTGTACCAGAGAACATTGATGCCGTGCGTGAACTCATAAAGATCGACATGCGACATACTGAGAGATAGAGACATCCTTGGACATTTCTTCCACCAGCATACATTCGATACTGCATGAACACCTGGCCGTAAAAAAGGTTTGTTCTCGTTGGATCCCGCACAATTTGAAAGTCGCTCAAAAAAAGGCTCGTGTCGATTGGTGCAAAGAAATGTTGCAAAAAAACGATTGCGGTGCTTCAAAAGATGTTTATAAGATCGTCACAGGTGACCAATCATGGATCTATGTGTATAAGCCCGAAACGAAACAACAATCGACCGTGTGGGTCTTCAAAGACGAGCAAAATCCAACGAAAATTGTTCGTAAAAAAAGCACTTCGAAGCAAATGGTCGCCTGTTTCTTCGGCAAAACTGGTCATGTGGCGACTGTTCCGCTTGAGCAACGTAGGACGGTCACTTCTGAGTGGTACACTACAATTTGTTTGCCTGAAGTCATCGGAGAAATTCGAAAAACCAACAAGAGAAGACGAATCATTGTTCACCATGACAATGCGAGCTCTCACACATCGGTTCAAACCAGAGCGTTTTTGACGGGCCATAACGTCGAATTAATGGGTCATCCGCCGTACAGCCCTGACTTGGCACCTAATGACTTCTTCTTGTTTCCGCACATCAAGAAAAAAATGCGTGGTCAACGATTTTCGTCGCCAGAAGAATCTGTTGAAGTGTTCAAAAACCATGTTTTAGAGGTGTCTCAATCGGAGTGGAAAAAGTGCTTCGACAACTGGTTTGAGCGCATGCAAAAGTGTATAAATCATGCTGGAGAATACTTTGATAAACAATAAAGCCGTTTTTGATTATAAATATTCGCATTTTCACTATTAGGCCAGAAATATATAGAGCAGCCCTCGTACAATGAAAAACATTTTTGCCTCCTGAGTGATTGACATAGGTGAGTTCAATAATTTTTTAGAGCCAATATACGCAAAAAGCAAAAGTAATGTCTAGATAGATTGCCAAAATACCCCTATATGCGACAGCAAGACAAAAAATCGACAGTTTGCTACGTTATTTTCTAAAAGATTTATTTATTTATTTAAATATTTACAGACAAATTCATAAATGTACATTAAGAGTTCATAAGCCTTTAATAAGCAAAAGTTGACAAAAGAGTATTCATAAATGTTTAATAGCCTATTAAACCCTTTATGAACCTTTAATAAATATCAGTTTTATATTGTAGCCTCTACCTTACTTTAAACCAAAAATTAAATCAATTTTGTTAAGCTATGTTGTTAAAAACTTTATCCTGGAGTAGAAAAAGTAATTTTAAGAAGAAATTGTAAAATGACAAAATCGTCGGTGACCGATAATTTTTAAGTTATGTATCGCTTAAGTGTGTATAAATATTTTGTTGCGGAATGGGACACTATGGATATCATATAAGATCTTATCAAAATTCCTTTCAGGCGCCATATATATCGCAAACAAATTTTTAGCCCAATAAGACTCTCAAATGTAAAACTAGCCCTTAGACCTAGTTTTAGCAAGTGCCCCAAAAAACATACATACGTTCATATGTACGTACATATATAGTTATGTACGTACATATAGCAAAATATTTTTGCTACAAAAAGCGCAAGGTGAAAATATTCGCAAAATTAATAATAAAAACTTAAAGAAAATTTAACTGGTTTGTAATGGGCTAACATATTTTTGTAAGGATCCTGATACCTTATTTAAAAAGATATCCGATGATACCTACATGCATATGTATATTGGCCCATTCTTCCTAAGAATATTTGAAATATTGCAAATTTTATATAACGTAACTCTGAAAGTATGAGGTTTCCACATTACTTTTTCTTCTCAAAACTACTTTTTCTAAACCCCGGACAACTTTTCATTTTATTTGCAGCTACTGGGCCAAAATAGATTTGTTGCATAATATAAAAATAAATTAAAACAAATTTATTTGAATAGTGAAGTATATAAAATATAAACAATTCGATATAGTTCTCGTTATTCGACTACTTTTCATTTTACCTGAGACCAAAATAAACAAAAACATATTTATATATAAATTTAATTATTACGTTTCTTGTTCGTATATTTTGCAGTAACCAGAACAAATATTTATACCAAAAAGGTTCCTTTTTGGTTTAAAAAAAATATAAAGAGAAAACCATATTCGGTTTTCGGGTTAATTGAGAATTGGTTTGCCAGGTAAAAACGTTAGATTGCTTAAAGTGTAGATTAGTTAATAAACTGTTATTGTGTGTTTTTAATACAAATTTTTATAAATGGTTTACTAAACGAAAAGTGTTCAAAAACTATTGTAAACTTTAAACCTAAAATAGGAACTTTTTATAAATTAGACCGTTAGTGTATTTTATCACTTTTGTCATTTATTTATAAAAGACATTTAAGAACATTTAAGAACATTTAAGAACATTCACATGTATTTTCAAGTTTTTTTTTTATTTTTTTAATATATTTCAATTCTGATGGCGAAAACACACAAAGAATAAATACAAAAATTTCAAAGAAATGTAAATGCATATATGTTCTAAATAAACTTCTTGCTTGACACCCTACGACACCAGTTAACTTTTCAAACGATCGTGTTTCTGGTAGATATCAAAGAACTGTAAAGCTTTTTACATTTTGTAGTTTTTATTATTTGCTGTTATAGTAGCAAAACACCTATATGTTATTTAGTGTGCAACACAATAATGTAATAATTATTGCTTCTGAGAAATACGTAACTATATTTTCAAAAAAGAAAAATTTATGTGGCCTTAAAAATTGTTATAAAAAAAATTATTTTTCTAACAGCCAGAGCTGAAAACGCTAAAATATGTTCAAAGTGACATCACTGAAATACAATAAGACCATTTCTTTATTTTGTACATTGCTGCTGCGTTCAAAAAAATTATATTGCTGGCTATAGGGCCCCAAAATGCAGCTAGCGGCTACTGTCGTGTGTTCGTGTAATATTCTGTGGCGTAAGTGTTCTTTTTTTTAATAACTGGGAAACTTAGTCCCATTTTCTTTTTAAAGTCAAGCTTTGGATTTTTTCATTTCCATTGAAACTACATAGACAGTTATAATAATGATAATGAAAATAATCCAAATAACTTTTTATTATAATTATATAGTTTTTACTAATGGCAATAAAATTTTGTTGAAGTGAAATCTAAATTGATGATTGCAAAACCTTCAAAAATAACTATGGTACATATATTTCTTGTACATGGTTATATAATGAAAAAATTTAGTAATTATTAAATTTCAAGTGCAAGAGGTCTAAAACTTGATGTCAGAGATCTAAAGTGTCGCATTTTTTTAAAAAGGTCATTAGCATTAATTATCATTTATATCTTGGCAATTAATGAGTCTATCTAATTAATTACTCCCATGTGTGATACAAATTAAATAAACTTTTAATTATTATAATTCCTTAAACCTCAAAATTTAATTCAAATATTTTTAAATTATTTTTTTTTTTAATTAAAGACACGGAAATATTTTTTTAAAATAGAATTTTCACAAAAAACTTCGTAATATTTTTTTTTAAATTATCCCGATTAAATTAATTACCGATATTGATTACTGAAATTGTTTTGACGAATAGTTTTTGCAATTAATTGCAATTTTTACTTCCTTTTAAGAAAACAGGAAAAATAGCTCTAAAGTGGTCTTAAAAAAATTTTCAAATCAAACTTTTTATTTATATTTCTTACAGAAAAAAAATTTGTTTTTTTCAAAAAATTTATATTTTAAAATAAATGGATTTAAAAGTTTTTGTAAAAATATTTCACGCTTTATGGATGAATTTTTCCACAGGTGCTGATTTCCTTAAATAAACAAAAATTTCGGAAATTTATTCTTGAAATTATTTTATTTGATATTGATTGATACGTTCGTTCAAAACAAAAGAAATTCTTGTGATATTTTTGCACAATATTCAATATTAGAAAGTGAACAGTATAATGGATGACTGTGAATATAAAGCATTTGATTGCATTAATTCTTTCTGATAGATTTTCATATGGCCTTTAAGGACGATAAATCATAAAGTTTGTATTATTTCTTTCGTAGAAATAAATAAAAATTTAAACAATAACTTTTCTTCGCAAATCTATTTACGGCAATATGGTTACAGAACAAAAAATTTACAGACTCACTTTCGTAGTTGTACAGATGAAGGATAATTATCAATTGCTTTGCATGATAGTGGCACTATTTTCCTTACCTCTTTAAAAATATTTGGCTCGTATTGCTCTTATGAAGTATGAGTACAAAAATTTAAATTAATTTTAAAATACAATGTCGTACATAAATTTCCTTAGCAGTTGTCATTTGGCTTCTTTTAAATGAGACATATCGAACAAACTTTCATCTTCGAGATTTTGCAAACTTTTGAGACAGTTGCTTCACAATGTCAAAGAGAGGAAATATATCCTTTGATTCAGATGTGCTTGTTGGAGAAGTGGCTAAATCAGCAACACGGACTTGTACTCTGTTTGGATTCGGCCATTATTTTCTTGCTCATAATAATTCGTGGCCAAATGTAGCTTTGTTTTTCATCTCAGTCTATGAAGCCATAACGGATTCTGGGTTCTGGGTTTAGTTTTTGCATCGAGCTTGAATTGCCTCTCAGTTTGGTCAATTCTTAAAAATCGCTGTAAGAAATTCTTGCAAATGACGTTAAGTCTACCATGTATTAAGTACTTGGTAATTTATATTTCTTTACAACTTAGCTACTCGTGAGAGGGCAATCAGCAAGTTTGTACATCCTATCTTTGCTCAGAACTTTGCAAGAAAGAGTTAAGAGTTTCGTATCTTTTGATAAAAAGGAACGTCTAGCCATAACCTTGAATACAAATGACTGCTCTGAAATTTTCGATATTTACGTTTAGCCATCTTATGCTTTAAATCAGATTGTTATATTTATGGGTCTCAAAGATCCATTTACACATCAGTAAATAAATGAAAAGGTTTCCGTTGATGCGGGTATAGAGAAAGAAACTATTTAAACTTCGCAACAGGGAGTCTATTATGAGAAATTAAAAAAATATATATTAAAAATTAAAAAGAATTAAATATAATTGTTTATTGACCTTTATAATTAATTTTATTTCGTAATTTTTAAGCATTAGGTCAATTTTTAAAAAAAATATTATTTATTATTTTTTATTTATACGAGTATTTACATATACATATTTATATATTATATTTTTTTTTCTTTGACAAAAAAATATTTTTTCAACTTAATTTTGTGTTTGTAAAACCTTATTATTGATATCATGGCGAAATAATACCAGGTGGTCGCAATGGCGAATTCATAATTTTTGCCGCAAAATATGTATAACAGTTTATTGTATGGAGTTTGACATTTCACGTTTGCGGCAAAAATTATGAATTCGCCGTTGCGACCACCTGGTATTATTTCGCCATGATTGATATTTTTGTTTCCTGTTTCCTGAGGATGCCACCCAATGGTGAGGCGAAATATTGAAAAAAAAAATAAATAATAAATAATATTTTTATTTAAAAACTGACCTAATGCTTAAAAATGAGGAAATAAAAAATAATGGAGTCTTCAGAAAACCTTTTTTTAATTATATAATAAAATTTTTGCTCAATTAACAACCTGTTGTAAGTGTTGCATAAAGTTGTATAAATTTTATTGATAATTTAAATAATACAATTACATAATTGCCCTATTCACAAGCCCCCTAGTACGTGCTAAGTGCTAACAAAATACAACGGTGCTAGCTGTGTTGTTGGTACTGTTCATGCAAACATGCGATACAACACTTAGTACTTTTTTTCATATGTTTTTCAAACGTTGTATTTGTTTAAATTTTTTATGTTTAAATGAATTATTATTTTTGTGTTCATGTGTGAATTATATTAAATTAAATTGAATTAAAAGATATTTTTATTAGTTTTATTTATTTTATTTATTGATTTGACTGATTTATTAGAAAATGGAATAAGTAATTTCTGTTGTATATAGTAGGAGTGGGTATATTGGAAACATATGTTAAGGTTTGTTCTCTGCCAATACAAAAACTGTTCTTTAAGATTTAATATTGCTTTAACGATTCGATTTCTAATATTTTGTATGGAACCGCCATCACCTATACCAAAAAGAGAAGCTACCTTACAAACACATGCACCATTTCCTGAAGACCTCAAGCAGTAAAGTACAATTTTAAGCTGCAAGTCAATGCGTAGTTGGAGCCTTTCGCCAATTGTGTGAAAAACATCGTAATTTTTTATAAGGTTGAATATATAGGCAAATTCCTCTGGCCGTAGTCGTTTCATATGAAGAAATCTGTTTTCATTAAAATATTTTAAAACTCGATTATGCCATAATGATGATTTTGGTAGCCCTAAATGTATACTTCTGCGACTGGAGAGCAGGTACATTAGGTTCATCCTAAAAATGTCTTGAATTTCATCCTCATCTTCTTCATCACCTGTATTATTTTTTTTTTTCATTTAAAATATGTAAACAGAATAAGGAAAACGGTTATAACTTACTTGAGTCAACCATTAAAATATCGAAACTACATTTTTCACACAAAAAATTTATTAATTTATTTTTTTTCTGTTTTCTCCCCCATTTGGCTTATAAATAACAAATGATGAATAGCACTTTTCTTCTTCTTTTTGTTTAGTTTTTGACGTATGAAGTACAATGTACAATGGCACATTGATACAAAGGTTATTCACAAAGAAGTAAATAAAAGGTAGTATGCAATACTACCTACACCTTAGCAGAGCTTTTGAATACGGCAAATATTTTTTAATTTAAACAAAATGTTGTAGAAACAAAACGAGTTTATTTGGGTAAAAAAAATATTTCTAACAGCATGTTCATAACAACTCTGGTTGTATTTGCTATGACATACAATTTACAACTATTATTTATAAATCAACATTGCATAACAAAAAGAATGAACAGTAAAAACCATTATTTAATATGTTATGGGACGCTCTAAATATTTAATGCAATTTGTTTTTCCTTCTTATATAAAGATGTCAATAAAGCATGTAGGAAACCAAGTTCTATGTAAAATTCATCTTGATTAAGAGAAATCCTTGAAAAAGCAAATGTTTTTCTATACGTCATTTTTTTCTTAATTTTCTTCTTATTTTTCTTTTTGAACTTTTACTTACAATATTTTTTTTTACTTCCGTCTATGTTCTCTGTCTATAACTAGAAAGGAATTTAATACTATTAAAAATAGTTTATAAATATTTAATAACCTTAACTGTCATGTATTACATGACTTAAGGGAAGGAAAAAAAAAACTTTTTATATGAATAAAACTGTTAGACCATTGAAATTGATTTTGTTTAATTTAAACCTTTTTTATTTTATTCAAAGGGGGCAGAGAAGCCAAATTGTTAAGTAAAGGCAAAGAAAACTTCCACTAGGTAAGAGCATTTATTAAAAACTATCAAATTCATTTTGAAAATATTTTATTTCGATAATCATTTAGTGATTTTACGCAGTACAGCCAAAGGTTTCTGTAATTAACAAGCCGCCTTAAGCAATCAATTTAATAACTGAATAACAAAAAATTAAATCAAAATTTTCTAACACGTATCATCACACCCACTCTGGGAAATTATCACGTGGAAATGGCAGTGAAAAGAGGTACTCCACAAGGGCGTGTGTTGTCTCCCCTCGTCTGGAATCTGACACTCAATACGCTGCTACGGCGACTGGACCAAACGGGTAATAGAGTGATTGCTTATGCTGATGACGTTGCTATCGCGGTCTCGGGAAAATACCTAACTACACTTACAAAACGGATGAACTATTTACTAAATGTTCTGTCTGAATGGTGCCGTGGATTTGATCTCGATGTTAACCCCGGCAAAACGGAGGTTATGCTCTTCACACGGAAATATAAAGTTCCAATTTTTACTAAACCTACGAGTAAGCTGAACGGCATTGTGCTCAGTGCAAGTAAAAGTGTGAAACACCTTGGGGTGATACTTCAATGGAAGGCGACCTGCGCGCTATATTTCTGCCAGAGAGCTTTAGGACCTAGATGCGGACTTCAGCCTTGAATCACCTCCTGGCTCTATAATGCAGTCATCGAGCCAAACATTCTCTATAGTGTTGTTTTTTGGTGGCCCGCTTTCGAGAAAGCGGTGAACTAAAAGCCTCTTGATAAAGTCAGGAGAACAGCCGCCATTTAATTTATTCGGGCTCTCTGAACTACCCCGACAAAGGCTCTGTATGCGCTTCTCCACTGGTTACCCACCAAACTCCTAGTGTTGCAACAGGCAAAGTGCTGTGCAGCCAGACTTAATTGCTCTCACACGCTACATCTCTTTAACACCTGCTCTGGACTACGGGTTAAAAAATTTAAGTATTTTTATTTTGCAGCATTTATAATAACTGCACAGATTATTAGTTAAATATGAAAATAGTTTTTATGATGTTCTTGTTAGTGTTTAACTTTTTAAATAACACGTTTTATAGTCACCTTGTATTTGGATGAAATTTGTCGTTCGTTTTGTTTCTAGCATTACAAAGCTTGATAAAAAGTACTTCTTTTGATAGAAAAAACAGTTTAAAATTAAGTATAAGACGATTATGGAGACTATTATTTCTTTTATCTATACATTTAATTAAACTGTAGGTTGAAGATGTTGTTGTAGAAAGTTATCGATATGGAAAACAAAACGCATATTTTTTGATTTTTTTTTCTCTCTGTCTGTGATCGCATCACGTAAAAACTTCTGAATAGATTTTAATACAATTTTTTTAAGGAGATCCCTTTGAAACTTGGATCAAATATTGAATACTTTTTTTCGTAAAAATGTGTCACTTTGTAGAGAAACTAAGATACAAATCTAAAAGTACTAAATTTAATTGGTATAATGGTACTAAAACAGTTGACAGCCCATTTTATTATTGTAAATGAAAATTTTTTAACACTGTCTACACAACTCTGAAATATATAAAAAAAACAAAGTTTTAAAAATTTATATTTTAAGAAAATTAGAAACGACATGCAACTTCGACTGCTAGTTATTAATAAATAAAAAACAATTAGACAAACTATTTTCATAAATTGTTGATGTTCGTGATAAAAATAAAATTATGTCAACAAACATAAAGCTTTTCATTTAAATACTAAAAAAGTTAACGTCTTTACTTAACTTTTATTATTTTGGTTCGAAGGCTGATTATATCTTTCTTAAGATTGTTTCTATACTAACACGTTAGAAGCAATCTAACATTTTTTGTTTTTTAAACTAGTGCTTATTTCGTGAATGGTAACACTTCGCTCATGTCTGATTTGACAGATAATTAGTTTTATCCTTCCGCTAAACGCTTGAACAACGCTGGGAAATATTGCGAAATTCCTTTGAATATCATGGTAATGTTGCAGAATGTGTGCGAAAATTGCGTACGGATTTTGGAAAAGAAAAGCACCGTTAGCTCCGTATGTACGTTATCTTGTAAAAAAAAGTGAAAGAAACTGGCATCCTCATCGGTAAACCAAAGCGTGAAAAGCCAAAAGCAGTGCGTACATCCGAGAATATTGCTGCTGTGGGAGAAGAAGTAAAGAGCCAACAACATGAATTCACCGTCGTTCTCAACAATTGAACATTTCGGAGACATCATTGAGCCGAATTTTGCATTAAGGGCTTGGTATGACGCCATACAAAGTCTAATTGGTTTAGGAGTTGAAGGCAATTGGCCATCCTATGCGTTTTTTTTATAGCATTAAAAAAAAGTTATTTGGCGGACCCTATATTTCTGATCAAATTTCAAAAATCCTTTGACATTACGTGTTACCAAAACAAAATACAAACATCTAAGTTGTTTGTTAATATCGCCTTTGCTCTAAAAGCGCTAACAACTACTAAAGTAAAATTAATTCGCTTTGGGCTGTATTTATAATTTAATTACAAATCTAACTTAGTTCCCGTCCACACTTTGCAAATTTTGTTGCGCAATACTCACGTTTATAGGTGAGAAAAGAGAGACAAATAGAAACGGTTAAACTGTTTGATGTTCTTGCAATTCGTTTGATTTTCATTCGTCGTTTTAACGAAACATAAAATCTAAGCAATAAAGGCCGAAATTGCGGAAACAAAATTTGAAGGTATGGGCAGAAATGCAATTTTAAAGGGAATTTAAAAAAATAGCACAAACAAAATTGCATGTCTTGACGCAAGCTTATAATAGCTCATATTGTTAAAACCTTTAAGAAACAATTTTCAAAAAAATGTTATTCTTCATTTAATCACCCTTATTCTAGTTGTC
Source organism: Gymnosoma rotundatum (assembly GCA_916610165.2). NCBI lineage: Eukaryota > Metazoa > Arthropoda > Insecta > Diptera > Tachinidae > Gymnosoma > Gymnosoma rotundatum. The sequence goes on from OU744336.1 coordinate 65,186,040, forward strand.
GGCGTCGTCGTCTTCATCGTTTTAGTATCAATATCACTTCGTATCAATCTCGGCGTCAATTCAATAAAAATTTTGCATTCTATAACGTCGACGGCTTATCGATTTTTATTGAAATGAAGACGCAAGTCCCCAAGTTTTCTGTTAAATTTTAGTTGTGTTTAATACTTTTATGGTGAATTGTTTTCTATAAGTGAAGAAAATTTGATTTAATTTATGATGAAAGCTTGAAAAAACATAATGGTGTTAGAAAGAAAACTTTTTAGGCAGAATTGCAATATTTTTAATTTGCCGTATCGCAGGTATGTACATATGTTTCCTGACAATTTCGACTTCAGCAAGTTCCATGTCATTAGAATCGTTTCCCATGACAACTATTTGAATTCCTTGAACTGCTCCTTCAGAATTCAAATGCTTCTGGAAGTTAAGGAGGTTTGCTACAGCTTCTTCCAGCGGACTGAGTGAAAATTGTTAAAACATTCCGCCGCCAGTGGCTTTACATTTCGCTTTATTACCAACCATCTTTTTTTGACTTTTAATTTTTAATTTCACCTTAAAAGTCATTTTCACAAACTTTTTTTTAGTAAATCCCTATTATATTCTTTATTTCGTTATCCTTGCATCTGTAACCTTCATTTTATTACACTTTCAATGTTATATTTGGTTTAAATCACATCCAGCCGTTATGCAAAATGGCGTCGACAAAAAACAGAGTCACGTCAATACAATATCGTCGTCACATTTGTTATAGAATACAAAAAATCTTTGAGCAGTAATCGAAAAGTGTCAATAACGACAAGTAGAGTAACAAATCGAATGCGTCGACACATAACAACATTTATATGTGACGACGCCGACAACTAGAATAAGGGTGAATTATTTTGCAAATGTAAGAAATTATATATAAATATATATTATTCTAGTATATATTACTTGAAACTAAGAAAACTTACTCCATCGCATGGGTTAAAAAATATTTTTAATACGTTTGGTGCTTGATAATCCACTACTCCGGAAATATGGGTTACCACTGATTTTTTTCACATTATTTTTGAGAATTTACATACCTTACCTGAGGTTAGATAAGCGTCTAACAATCGGTAGTTGGTTAATAAAATTACAAAAGATTCTTCCATAGCTGTAATAAAATTTATATCTGTTAAATTTATACATATGTATTTCTTAAAATTTTCCTTTAAAAATATTAATATTTGTATATTTCTTATTTTCAATTTTATTGACTCCTGTTTTATTACATTTTATTAGCTTTAATAATTTTCTAGAGTTTTTCTAACCTTTTTGTTAAATCAATAGGAAAAAAAACTCATTACTTGACATGTCTTTGTCATCTATTCACATAATTTATATGTTGATTTCTAATTCTACTGTGACAAATGTCATTTGCCTGCTGTGCAAAGTTATGAAGACTGCTAATCAATTCCCAAACAATTTGTTTAACAACACAATAAATTCGTTTTTATTTGGTACGAATATAAAGCAGACAAGTCTATAATATTCTTAAATATTATTAATGGATTATGAAGTGTGAGAAAATTGAAGTTAATAAAAAAAGGGGTAGGAAAACAACATGATAATAAAAACCAATTTATTTTATAAATCAAAAGATTGATACCAATTTTTTAAAAGAAACTGACTTTTAAGTACCCGAAATTATTCGTCAACTTTGAAATTTGTATGGAAAAATTATTTAAAATTATTTAAGCGTTACAATCAATAATGCGGAAGCCTAACCGCAAGAATATGGCCGACTTCCTAAACGTATGTTTGTGTATGTTTACAAGGTATTAGTGCAGTACTTATACCGTATTAAATCATTGTGTAATTACTTTCATAATTACATTTCTATGTTTTGCATTAACAATTTTTTTTAATACGTAGCTTGCTTCCCATTTGGGAACAGAATACTTTGTCAAAATTTTAGTGGTTGCGCTTAGGAATTAGTTGCAATATTATACTGCACAGCAACTTGCGTTAAAAGGAATAGTATACTCTTCGCATTTATTTTAGCTAGCAATTTTTAAACCCTTTTGCACATCTATGATGACCAAAGTATTAGGTATTCCTTTTTCTTTTTTTTCCTGTCTAGAATGAAAGTTGCCGTGTGTTTTGAAATTTTCCCACAGCAATAGATGCCGATATTGGGCTGGACCACTGCATCGATTACATTATTGTAATGCGAGTTAAATTCTTTTCGTGTTTTACTTTGCTTACTTGGACTAACACATTGCGCTAGAACTACAATTATTAATTTGAATTTTTCTGCGCTGAAAGTGACAGACAACATCTCTGTAAGAAGTAAATTTCCCTACAACTTAGAAGCGCGGTAGCTCCTTGTAATAAACGTTACGAATGCAACAGAAAATTCATAAAAATTTCATAATTTACTTACAGCATATTGCGTCGATGCTTTAGAGATTGCATTCAAACTTTTTCATTTAATTAAAAGATTCCTTATCAAATTAAGATAAGAAAAAATAGGTTCATCCAATAAAATTTTATTTCGACTTACGAAATTTTCATGTATTTGGAACACGGTTGCCAGATATGTTTTTCCATCTCCCTTAAAACAATTAAAAAACCTCATAATTAATCTTAAAAAACACCCATAACAAATAGTTCTTGAATAGATAAATAAGTCTTTTCCCATAATTTTAAAAAATAAAATCCAAATTTATTAAATAAAAATATCCCATAAATTAATTTAAAAATCCCACAAGACAAGAATTTTCAGGTGTTTAATTTTTAATTGTAATAAAGTATGTAAATGCTCGAATCATCTCTCCAAATTTCTATAAATTGCTGGCTAAGATTAATCGATTCCCAGCACTCCCAAATCGTGCATCAAAAATCTCAGAACTGCAATTCCTAAGACCGTTGCCCGTTAAATTTACATGTGGTTTCTTATTTCTGCTTTTAGGACCCCATCACTGGAATTTGGGAAAAAATCACAAAAACGATGTTTTAATCTTTACCGCTTAGAAATGTAAAAAAATATGTATTTTATTAAAGAAATTATCGATAATGGGTGTTTGATTGTGATTTTTCTTTTCTTTTAACTCAAAATTCTGTTTAGATTTCAAAATTTGCAAAACTTTGAAAAATGTGTAAAATAATTTGACCCTTTCAGACCGCGATGCATCGATTGTGCGGGTGGGTTTCGGTCTCAATATTTTTACTTCTTTTTGCTTAATGTGAAATAGACTGGCATGCATCGATTGTGCTGATTGTTTTCTATATTTGCTTCCTATATTTCTCTTCTGTTTAATTTACCGTTATTTTAATTATTGCGAAACTCTTCAGTCACATTTCAGTTTTAGCATAATGAGCCGTAAAAGCAAGGTGTGTTTTTAATGATAAAAGCATTAATCGTTTACAAATAACTAAAAACACTAAAAAACTAACTAAAAAAATTATAAATTTTAAAATTTCAAGCTAATTGAAATCTTTTTATGCAATACAAATGTGTTTTAGTTAAAAATATTCTTGAGTGCATCAACTGTGCACGTCAAACGTGCGTGTCCTGAAAATCCTTGAAGGTTACAAAAATGATCTATTCATTGATTATATTTTCATATTCTGTAGAGACCACATGTTCCGAAAATTATAAAAAAAATTCCCGGTAGTTTTGCGTTAGGTCTAAAAGGGTTAAAATAACTAGAATAAAGTCTTAAAAATTATAAATTTTTTTATTAATTAAGGACGATTACTTTGCAGTTTAAACTTTGGTTTTAAGTTCTTCTCAAACAAATAATTGAATTTTTACAAAAATTTTAAATATTTGAGGTGCCTCACTTTGACACCCTACCGAGTGGTACAGAAATCACAGATCCAAAACTTCTTTTCTACTGGCTTTTGCATTTTGGTAGCATCGTTACAGTCTTATAGAAATTGCTTATTTAATTTCGTATACGAATCGTTGCATAAAATGTATCATGCTTGAAAAAATCAACTCGAAAAGAGTTATTTACTGATCCTCCCTTATTTATCGAAAATATATAAAAACGAATTTGTTAGTAAATTACACACACAAAAAATGGCGATTGACCCTTTTTGTAACCTCTGAACATTTGAATTATTTTAAATAGGCTAGAATTTTTTTTATTTAAATTTTTTGCGCTCATTTGAGGAGAAAGAGTTTAGAAAGTTTTGACATTTTATTATTTTTTTTGTGAATTGGAATTGAGAAGGCTTTTTGTTGTTTATTTTGTGTTGTTTAGTTTTTCTTTATTTATTTTGATGATAAACATTTTTAAAGCTTGAGTTTGAGAAATTGCTTTTTTGATAGAGAGATAATTTGTAAAGTTATTTTGCAGTTCTGAAATTAAGTCGTCGTTGAGACGGCTTTAAAGAGAATTTTTATTTTTATTTATTTAACAAATTTCACAATTAGTTAGGGAATGTGAGCAACCCTTTAATGCAGAGGTTATGAACCGCCGATAGTATGCAAAGAGAAATTTCTATTTATATATTCAGATTGAAAAAAAAGAATACGAGAATTTTAAGAAAAAGAAATGATTTGGCAAAGGACAATCAGTGATCGTTTATAAAATCACCCCTTTAAAATTTTTGGCTTAACAAAAAGCTTAAGGTAAACTAGTTTTGTTAATTGACAAGGGTTGCTACATAGCAAGCTTTGTGTCATCAAACAAAAGCAAAATGGGATTGAATAGTAATGCTACAAATATTTTTTTATACACTATTGAAATGCTTGCAGTTCTTTAGGAGGGTTAAATGATACAATATAATTAAATTATAATATATTTTTATACTAAAAATAATAATAAAAATTATATATCAGGGATGTTTTGATAGCAACTATTAAATATATACATTTCAGTTTTATTTGTGAGACTAGAGGGTGGAGTAAAAATGGCCATTTCGTTACCGCTTACTTAATTCTTCAGAAAACTTCTGACAAATATTTTAAATAAACTAAAGATTTTTGTCCAAACAATAAAGCAAAGACAAAAATGAAAGTTTAAGCAAAAACAATAATAACCAACATTAATTCTATTTAATTACTTTAATCGGGATAATTTAAAAATAGCACGAAGTTATTTATAAAAATTAAGTAGGCCAAAAATATTTTTTTTTTATTTTTTTAAATCTCCTGTATTGCTTATCGATGACCTTATAGAAAAACTAAAGTCATGCAAAATATCAAAGCCGTACGATTTTAATTGGTAGTGGTGTAAGAAGGGTGAAATTTGAAAAAAAAACAAGGTACTCATAATACTGAATTTTAAGTTATTGTTAAGAACCATTTAAAAATCGTTATTTTCGATACATTGGAAAGGAAAATAAGCAGATAAGGTATAAGTTGCCAAATCTTGCTCTAGCACGCGAAAACTCATTAAATGTAATAGACCGAAGTAAGATACGTCAAAAAAGAAAAAAATTGCGCAAAGAGCAGATTTCTATTGCTTGTGAAAAAATTCTATGGGCTCTTTATTTTGATGGTCGCAAAGACAAAACTTTCATGAAGACTACTCCTGGAAATTCGTCACGGCGAAAGTCTTTTACTGAAGAACATATTTCATTGATATCTAAGCTAAATTCCGAGTATATAGGTTATTTTTAGATAGAATCAGGAACAGCCGCCAATTTTCAGAAGAATATTGTTGGATATATGGAAAAAAACATTTACGAGGGCGGTTCGGAAACTTCTTAGCCTAGCAAAAAAAGCGCGGTATAAACAGAAAAAAGTTATGTGTTTTGGAAACTTCCATCTCTGCTATGAACACGTGTTAAATTTTGTTTCGATCTGGCAACTCCTTCATATAGAAACAGGTGTTCAAAAAAGACGTATTCGCGATTTTTTTACAATGAAAAAATCGCTTAATTGTTTTAAGCAAAATAAAATGGATTTTAAGCGTCGTTTAATAACTGTTGATGAGACATGGATCCACCTCTATACTGCAGAGACAAAAGAACAATCCAAACAATGTATTAAAGCTGGAGGAAGTGACCCAAAGAAGGCAAAAACAATTCAATCGGCTGGTAAGGTTATGGCAATGGTTATGGTTTTTGGGACTTCAAAGCTATTTAATTGATTGACTATCTGCATAAGGATAAAACAATAAACTCAGAGTACTATTGCACCTTTTGGATCAACAAAATGTACAAATTCGAGAAAAACGTCCTGGCTTACAACACAAAAAAAATAATTTTTCATCAAGACAACGCACCAGCGCACAAGAGTGTTTTAAGAATGGCTAAAATCAACGAAATAAAGAACGAGTTGCTTGACCTTGATTTAGCTTGATTTGGCTCCCAGTGACTTTTACCTCTTCCAAAGTTTAAAAAAAATTCCTTGCTGGCAAGCGTTTTACCTCAAATGAAGATGCAATTACAGTTGTCAACCACTATTTTGAAGACCTTGAGGAAAACTATTTTAACCAAAGGATAGAATTGCTAGAAAGCGATGGACTAAGTGTATTGAAGTTTCACGAGATTATATTGAAAAATAAAAATATTTTTGAAAAACTAACTATTCTCTTTCGTTGATAGGCTAAGAAGTTTCCAAACCGCCCTCGTTGGATGTGTTGGAACGGCTGTTAATACGGGACATAAAACTGGGGTTATTGCTTTGTTAGAGAAACATATAAAACGAACATTACAATGGTTTGTGTGTTTGTTAAACGCAAATAATTTACCGCTGCGCCATTTGGTCTTAATGGAATTGATATAGGTCCTAATAGTTTTTCCGGTCGTATAGCATAAAAACTTTCCAAATGTCTTTTTTAAGTCAGAAGCCTTCGAAGCGATTCCCACATAAATACCGAAAGTTAGTATTAACTTATTAAGCACTGATCAGAAATACCTATATGAAATATGGTCCGCCATTTCAGCTGACTTTATTTCACCGAGTTTAGCTGGTAAAGACCCAGGAAAATTAGCACACTGATTAACTGAACCAATAGGAATCTCCGTTAGTATATTGGTACTGCTAAACCATTAGATAACCTAAAACAACTAGCAAGTCTTTTTATAAAAGTGAATGCACCAATAAGGTTGGACATAAATTCAAGGCCGTTGTCTGCAAAGAGACGGTCGAGCAAATAACGATTTTAAAGAAAATGCCATATACGTCTTCTATGGAGACATCCTTTATATTCGAATTTTTTCCTAATGGGATAATAATCATATATTATGTGTAAATTTCAAGTCTCTGTCTATAACGACCCAAAAGATGAGGTCATTTTGAAAAAATTAGGATAGGTTAAAATCATGTGTGTTATATAAGGACACCCCTTGTATACAAAATGTATAAAACTCAAAATCCGTTCAGAAATGACAAAGTTGTAAAGTAACAGAAATAAAAAAATTCAGACGAGTTGATAAACTCTTTCTTTGTTTAAAATTACAGAGATACAGTGAACAGTTCATATAAACGCGTCTCTTTTGGATAACCCTTTAAATAATTTCTGTTTACGTTGTTTATAATTTCGTTAAATGTAATAATAACAACAATAATAATAATAACAATAATAAAGTTGAGTCAATGTTATAAAAAATTTAATTAAGTTGAATAATATTTTAATCAGTTTAATAAATAAATACATCAAATACACAAACTACCATGCTAATCAATATTTAAATTTTGAATTAAAAATTAAAAAACAATTTCAATAAGTTGCAATATTTTTCTCAAAACACTACTTAAATTGACCAATGATTTCGTAATAAAACATTATTTAACCTCATATAAATTCTGCCACACATTTTACTGTACTATTCTTAGTGCTTCTTCTTATACTTTTGAAGTAAACTGCTGTGCTAGAGCTTAAAAATTGTTTACTTATTTAAATAAAATAAGTCTGGCATTTTTTATAAAAACTTGGATTTAAAATCAAAATAAACAAAAAACGTTAACACAAGTCAAACATAAAAAGTTTGGGATGTAAAAGAAAAAAAAAAGAAATTTAAAATATGACAAGAAACCGCTGTAAATCAATAAAGAGGCTGTTACAAAGAAACTAAAAAATCACAGTTAACAAAAAGCTTTTTAAATAATATTATTTTATTTAATTTTTAATTAAAAGCAAGCAGTTTTTGAATAAGATTATCTTCTCTTACCTGATGAGAATTGTGATTCATTCTTTCAATATTATAGTTTGTTATTTATTAATATTTGCTGCATCATCGAGATAGATCCTAAAAAGAATTTCCGTTTCTATTTCAATTATTCGCTAAACAACAAAGTTTTTTCATTAAAAGAAATTTTCCTACACCAATAAAATTTACCAAAATGTTTTAAGTAAGCAATATGTAGAACTGAGAAAAACATAAAACTAAGAAGAAAAAGAAGAAGCAGAATGTATTTTAGAATTAAAAAAAGTTTTTACTTTTCTTTATTTAATCTGCATTTTTTTATTCAACAGATTTTTTCTCTCTGTGTACCTATTTAAATCTGAGTATATGGATATTTCTATTAACAGTTTTACAGTTATTTGTTTTTTTTTATGTAGCAGATATTTTACACTTTTTCATCCTTTTTTTTTTTATTTAATAGACGCAAAGACAGCAGTGCTTTACAACGTTCAGCCAGTATTGATTCATTTGCAGAAATTGTATGGAGTGATTCACCCCGACCCTCATTAGATATACCAAGACCTGCTGTGGCTCCTTTTAGCAAACGTCCATCGGCCAGTAGTCTTTTCAGCAATTGCAGTACTTCATCACAAAGTGCCCAGTGGAATATCAATGAATTGTATGTTGGTAGCAGCGGTGGTGGTATGACTGTTGGCAGTCATAACTCAGGAGTGGGTGTATCACAGACAACTTGTAATGCCACACAGGGCAATAGTCGTCGTGAAAGTCTATTGAGTCCATCATCGACAAGGCGTAATAAGCTGACAAGAATTATAAATGGTGAGTGAAATGAATAGAAAGTAGAAACTGAAGAAAAACTCGCAATTTTTCTTTTTTTCGTTTACAAATACACATTCACACTTTTATTTTGTTATTTATTAACTGCTGCACGTACTCAGAACTTATACCCGTGTGTATGTTTTTATGTTGTATGTCTTTTGTAAGTCGATTTATTTTTTTTTCATAAACTTTTGCAGCTTATAAACCAGTAAAAATGTGTGTATGTGTGTGTGTACAAAACATTCAGGAAAACTTTAACTAATAAAAATAAATGATAAAGTTACATAAAAAGTTTGCCACAGCAATTTAAAAAAAAAAAAACAAATTGGAAAAGGGGGCATATGGAAACTTAAAAACTTGCAAAAGGAGTATGATGTTTTAATTTCCACACTTAAAGGGTTTTACAATTAGTTGTTGTATACGTAAGGGAAAATTCTAAAACCTTATAATTTGAAATGCATCTTGCGTACAATTTTGACCATTATGGAGCACAGTACGAAAAGTAACAAAACGAAACGTTTTTTACTTTACAGTAAGTAACGCAAATCAAAAGCAATGAGGGAGATTGTCCCATTTAGTTTTGTATTAAACATTAAATTAAATGTTTGCAGTTAGAGTAAATAACAATGAAAACAGCAACAAAAAGTTGTGAGAAAAAAAGCGTTTCATAAACGTTTGCTGATTTATTTGCTCATTATAAGTGTATCAGTATATTAAAACAAGTAGATGGGGCGATATGCTCTTTGAGCTCTTTGTCATTCAAAAAATATGTGTTTTAGTTTGCTCATGGGCAAAACAATTGAACATTTGAAAAAGAATTATGTCTGCATGAAACGTGTGCGATATCTTTTGTGTGTTTTCATACCCTGGATCTAATAGAACACAGTAACATTCTGAACATTTCACACAATCTTTTAAGCACTCCCTTTATTTTAGTATCAGTAAATACTTTCTAAATACATACTAATATTTGGGACTTTTCCATCCCTATCTATATGTAAGTAAACAATTCAATTTTAAAAATTTTATCACAACCACAAAAATGTTATGTAAAGTATGACTAAGAGAAATTGTTTTTAATAGTAGTTAAAGCTTTTAACCACTTTAGTTATTTTAATTAATTTAGATTTTTGAGAATTAAATAAAAATTTATGTATTTAAAAGTTAGTTATATTTATGTATTTTTAAAAATAAAGTTCTAAATAAATTTAAATATACAAGGGCATTCAATGCACTAAAAATTAGTGATCTCTTGATGAAAAAAAAATTTGTTATGAAGGAACGTGCACGTGTAGAAAAAACAACTTTCTTGATTTTTTTTAAAACAAATTTTATTGAAGTAAAAATCAAAATAGGAAACATTAACCGGAATATGACAGTAAATTCGCACTATATTTCACGTTCTAGTAGATCCAATGTAAAATTTTCTGCAGTGTATATGCATAGTAATACTCCATTTTCAGTCGAGCGCATAAAGCGCTTGAGGACAAAAAATACTGAAAATATTTTAAACAACAAAATCTGTTGCTCATCAATGCGTTATAATAGATCATTCGATTTGCCCGATATTAAAATCGGTCAAAAGCCTCTTGATAAAGTCAGGAAAACAGCCGCTAATTTGATTACTGGGGCTCTCCGAACTACTTCGACAAAGGCTCTGTATGCTCTTCTCCACTGGTTACCCACCAAACTTCTGGTATTGGAACAGGCTAAATGCTGTGCAGCCAGACTTAATGCCCTGTCACGCTGGCTCAGGCTGGATATAGGGCACTCTAAGATTATCGATTTGGATGTACCACTGCCATCTATGGTGGATTACATCTCTTCTACTCCCGCTCTGGACCACGGATTTCAGACCCATATTCCGAGTAGGGAGATATGGGTCCGTAACGAAGTGGTTGTGAGTGGTACTGTTAACATCTACACCGATGGCTCGAAACTTGACGACAGAGTCGGTTGCGGAATCTTCTCCAATAGCCTTGGACTAAGACTCTCCCTCAGACTTCCTGACTACTGCAGCGTCTTTCAAGCCGAGGTAATGGCCATTCTAAAAACATCCGAAATAGAGCTTAGGGACGATATTTTTGGCTTTGCTATTCGGATGTTTTCGGACAGTCAGGCGGCAATCAGGGCGCTTGCTGGTGCATACAGTACATCTAAGCTAGTCCTGCGTTGTCGCTCATTACTTAACACTCTATCGGAGCGATTACAGATTGACCTGATTTGGGTCCCTGGTCACAGGGATATCCAGGGTAACTGTGAGGCCGATGATCTTGCTAAACAAGGCACATTGCTTCCTAACGTCTCCTCGCTACCAGATGTTGGAATTCCTCTGGCAACGGTAAAAATGGCCATAAAGAACCACTACCTCAATATGGCTCGCAAATTATGGGTAGAGGAAAGTTCCTGTTACGTCTCTAGACAACTGTGGACTACCCTGGACTTCAAGCGGACCAGGCAGTTGCTCAGACTGGACAGAAAATCCATAAGCATCACGGTCTCGGGACTTACTGGGCACTGTCTAATCGGCAGGCATGCTGAAAGACTCGGTCTGCCCTTTAATGATTTCTGTCGCAGCTGTGGCTCGGAGGAAGAGACCGTACTGCACCTCCTGTGCCACTGCCCATCCCTGGCTCGAAGAAGACTAAGCTACGGAGCTATCATCTCACTCTATAGGGGACATAGCGAAGTTCATCCGTGAATCCTCATGGTTCTCGGCTGGGTAAGGGGAGTCGCGCCGCTTTCCTTGTGGTATCACAACGGGCCATTCGATTGTGCTCAAGTGAGCTTCGCCGCGAGAGGCTGCCACTCCTAACTAACTAACTAACGAAAATCGGTCATACTCGCTACAGAGATTACTACAAGGTACTATCTGCAAGCCTCAGTTTTATTTGCCACCTTCATCTTTAAACAAATGAACAGAATTATTTACGTGCCAAAAGCCAAAATAGAGCCTTGCGCTTTCCCCCAAAAAATATTTACATATATTTTCTAAGTAATTGCCTTTCATAGCCAAACCTATTGGACGATCTCTGAAACTGCCTCATTGTATATTGTATAATTCGCAAAGGTAATAAGCGAAATTAAAAGCTGTCAGTTTTGACAGAAAACGATTTTAATTATCTATACCAATCAATCAGAAGCTATACTTAAGGCTGCTTACTACACAAATAGACTTTACGTTTCCAAGATAATAGAAATTCATATCGTACTTATTACTTGTGCTGTTTTTTTTTTCAAATAAAAAGCAAATACTCGTTTTGTTAATTTTTATAACAGTGTGGCAACGCTGATGTTGTCCTTTTCAATAATTTTGGTTAAAGGCCCCTCTGTATGATGAAAAACGTAATAAATTTAAGATAAACTGGTGTTGTGGTGATCCACACGGGCTGGGAAATGAACCTAGGACATCAAAACAATTTGCTTAGTAGCTAATTCGCATGACGTGGATACAGGATAAAATTTGGCGGAATTGCGCAAAGTGAACTAACCCTAAAACTAGGTGATTAGAAACAAAAGTTCATATTTAGAAATCAATTGAACTCCTGAATATCTATTGGAAAATAATTTAAATTATATTTTCTTATGGTTAAAATACTTTAAGCTGATAATAAAAAATTAGTTTGTACTTTTTATATTCACCAGGTTTTAAGGTTCTTTTGTTCTTTTAACTTCGGTCAAGAAATACGTAGAAATTATAACTTGGCGGGTTAATAAATCCGTGACTCTTTCTATTAAGCTTAGGTTAATCTCATTTAAGCTCTAAACACTTTGTCCTAAGCTCTTTCTTTATCCTTTAAAAAAAGGGATTTTTTAAGTCATCAGTACGTACTCGTATTTGTTTTAAAATTGATTTCATTGTTGGAGTTAAATATCTTAACGGTGAGCCGTTACTTTAGGTTTGAAAACAGCAAATATTCACTCGGTGCTCGGATCAATTCATAGCCTTATTTAAAATTTTTGCTATGGAAGCTGCACATGTGTGCAAGCTTGCGTTATCCTGGTGTAAACGAACTATTTTATAGGCCAAATGCATCCATTTTTTTAATTCTCATTAGGTAGATCCAATCATTTGGGATAATATTTACCATAGATTGTTTTACCTTTTGAGAGTTGTCAGTTTGAATTATACCTGATGCATTCGAAAATGTTGGTCGCCATGGCCTTTTTGGCTGACTGTTTTGACTTCTGTTTGGTGTCTAGGTTGTTGTGGTGGATTCACATTTCGTCTGCGGTTCAAAAACGGCGGAAATAACCGTCATTATTGAGGTTGAATAACGCCAAACACTTCCTCGAAGTTGTCACAAGAGCGTGTCGATTGGGCACAAATTCATCTTAGGAATGCTTACTTATATCATTAAATTTTGAAGCCATTGAGCCGTGCGAAGTAGCTGTAATTTCCACAGTATCCCACACGTTGAATAAATTGTTTTTGGTGTAGATTCCTCAACGTCTACATACAACAGGGAATACATACAACGCAGAGGGGAATATAAGCAAAAATAAAAACGTGGTTTGTTTGTTGGTAATTTTTGTTAGAGCTTCAACATTTCTGTATTGACTTCTTAAATAACTCTCATGTTGTTTTTGAAATGTTTATACTTAAAGGACTTAAAGGTTTCTTGATGAGCTGGCTTAAGCATCCGGCGAAATACGTATAGATACCTGATTTTCCAACCAACAAATAAATTGCATTTTTATTTTAAAATTTTCTGGGATATTAGCACAATATAATAAATAATACAACAGTATTTATCAAAATTAGGTTTGTTTTGAGGGATGATTTTTTTTCACAATAAAGTGGTTAACGAGTTCACTGAATTTTACTTCGATTCCATATTCTCCCCAAATCACGCAATAGTCAGCTGGCATTAAGGCTGTCAAACATAAACTGAAAGATACAGCATGTGCAAGGGAGAGACATTAAAAAACTCACTGACTTATTGGCCCGTTTTCGTATTTGTTAGATTATTATGGTCTTTATGTAAATATTGCTGTACATTCAATATTTCCCTCATATTTATATTATTGCTATCGTCCTGCTCAAATCAAATATTTCCCGCAGCATGTAAAACAATTGCATAGAAAAATATTTTAAAAATCTATTTTTATATTTTAGAAATTTATACAGAGATTTTCATCAGTTATCCAACCAAATAAATATTAATCAATATCTTTACACATGTTTTAACATACATATATGTATACGTATGTATGTATAGAGAAAAATATTGGTTCAATAAATTTTCACATTTACAATTTCTACCATAAACGGAGCAACAAACCGATACTGTTGAGTTCATAAATAACTTAACGCTCCAATTAATTTCATTCATGAATTTTCAACAAATTAAAGTGTTATTTTATCGTTAACTATGACTGGAAAATTTCTACAAATTGGTCATTTATTTTGTAATTTTCACAATGTCTTAAATGTTTTATGTTAAACACACTCCGCAGATAAAGTTTTCTAATTTTCGAAACAAAAGCAAATATAAAAAAAGAAGGCATATTTTATTTTTAATCGTTCTTATGATTTTTACTTAAAAGCCCAAATTTCACAAAAAATTAACTCTTCCAAAATATAAATAAATAAAATTAAAAAACTTGCAAAAATTCATTTAAAAAATTGAAATTTTCGGCAAAAAATCTAAATTTAATTGAAAACCAAAACGTCAAAATAAAAGTAAACAAATACTAAATTCAACATAAAACAAAATTTTAAAATAAACTTTCTTAATTAACTTAAAAATCATTAATTTATTAAAAAAAATCCTATATACGAGAAAATCGAAAATTTGTGAAAAAAATTAAAATTCGAATTATTTTATAATTCAGACATTTTTAATTTTGTTCAATGTAATTAAGTAAAAAGAAAGTTAATCAAAGAATTAAGCTTCTTGCTGCAAAATACCAGATGTAATGGCTCTTATAGTCCACCAAAATGACTCTTATAGTCCACAAAAAAAAAGTAATCGCGACTGTTTTTGTTGTGTGCATATCGCTGTCAAAATTAGAACCCAGTTTAAAAGAACGGAGTGCAGAAATAAAGACAGAGACTACTTTCAGTTACTTCAAAAGGTGACCTAAATTATTACTGAAGTTATTATGATGATGACACTACAGTTTCTCACTTTTTTATATCTTTGTTCTTATGCTTTTTGCACCCAGCCAACTTTTATCGAGCTTTATTGCCAAATAGCTTATCAAATATCGCCAATATATAAAAATATTAATATAAGTTATTATCATGTAAGAGTGCTATATTCGACTATGTAAATCTGGTTTAATGAAGTAACTCTAATCAAAAAAGCAAATATTGTAAGTATAGAAACAAACTTTTTTGTAAAACCAACGTATCAGTTGCATTTAAAACAGTCTTGTTCAATTCAGTTTAAAATTCTAAGCCAAAATCAATGTTGCCCATATTCAAAAATTATTATTCAATTTTAAAAATGTATTTTCGCTTTAATTTTTTTTTAATAATTCATCCCTATTTTCTTTATTATACCTTTTTTCTTGTCCATGCCATTTCTCATTTAATTTTAACAATTTTGATTTTTGTATCTCATTGTCCTTTGTTTGAAGTGCCTTTACCTTTTGACATTTAATTTTATAATTAATACAATGAAAGCTCCCGTGGGTGGACACCGAGCGTCAGAGATTTGTCCGTTGTGGAGAGGCGTCCGTCTACGGGATAGTTGATTAGAAATGGTCGGCATTCACCGCTTGCGGGAGGTATATTCAGAGAAGATAAAAATGTACGTAAAAATATAGGAGTAGAAGCGAATACATAAATTTTTACCCAACCCTAAACATATAAAATAAAGCTGATAGGCTTTTTATACTTTTTAAGAAAATTTCGCCAAGTATTTTAAAAACTGCCTGGTATCTCGCCTCTCGCCATTTCGAAATTTTTAATCGCCACGTTTGGCGAGAAATTCCTTCATTGACAACACTGTATACACCTCCTTAACGCTTCTCACAACAATCTTTTTAATATTCCTCTTCTCTCTCTCTCATTTTATTTATTTATTTTTTACAAAAATTTAAAAGGTTCGACCTCCATACAAGCTGCCTGCTAAACAAATATTCTTAATAACTTCTACAAATGGTAGAAAACATATGTATTTGTATTCCCATAAATCAAGCTTCAACACTTAGATTTGAAACTTATTTATTTATTTATACTTTTTTTTTTTTTGAAAATTTTAAGTTTAATTTAAGTTGCTATCTTTTTAAATAAATTAAAATGCAATCATCTGCACTGCAACTGTCACGTAGACACGTACATATACACATGTTAGTTGTCGAGTTATAGCATTTCTGCAAAAAAGCCAACTTAACTCTGACAGGAATATGAACAGAAGCAAACAAGAAATAAAACGTTGATTGTAATTATAATAAGCAGCAGCAACAACAATAAAAAATAACCAAAATAAAAGTTGATAAAAAGTAAAAAAAGACACGTTACTAAAGTTGTAACATTAACAAAAAATTTTTTCTGATTAATGACAACAACAAAAATTAAACAAAAAATTTTTAAACGCTTCTGCGGCTTTTTCTACGATTCCTTAATTTTTTGTGTGTCATAAAGAAAAGAAATTAAAAAGAAAGAAAACACAACAGCAAGTAAATAAAAGTGCTTTGCAACAAAATATGTGAAAGTATTTGTTGTTGTATTGCGTACAAACGAAACAACAAAAACATGTCTTTTAGCACATGAATACCAAACACGTAGAAAGAACAATAAGACATACAGACAACGCCAAGAATGTTGTTAAACTTAGCAAAAGTTGTTTTTTTGTTGTTGTTATAATTATAATACCCTTCAACAGGGGTGATAAGTTTGTCATTCGGGTTGTATTTTTTTATTTTTCTTTTGCAAACCCATGAATTCGGTTGAATATTGCTCGGCGGGGTAATTCGAATGGAAATAGATCTATAGTTTCTGAACTGTGAACTGTAAATACTTTATGTAGTAGTACGCATCAACGTTGTAAAAATGTAAAAGCTTACAAAATGGGGGGAAATATATTTAATTATAGTGAAGCAACTCTAATCAAATAAGCAAATATTAGGGAGACAGAGAATTAAAAAAATAAGAAAACAAAAGGATCTGCTACATATATATATAGTTTAACATAAAAATATCATCTTCTCTTAATGGGTTAAGATCTCTTCAAAAGCTTCAAAATGATACCCATATTGATATTTAAAAAAAAAATTAATTTCAGAGTCCCGTAACTCGGAAAATATTGGCGAGCGCCATTTTTTTCACTGTATGTTTTCTTCTGATTTTTTAATTCTCTAATACCCCATATATTTGTTATACCCTTCACCACAAAAGGTGGAAAAATGGTGTGCATAGCGAAGTCGATTGAGCAATGTCCGTCTGTCCGTCCGTGTTAGTATTGAAATCAAGTTTGCCGAGGCAAGCTTGTCTTTACAAAAAAAAAAAAACAATAAATATGTAAATCGATCAGATATAGTGCCGAAAGAGTTGCTATTGGAAATCAGCATGATCGGTCCACAACCTTCGAGTCAGCAGGCAAAACACCACGCCTACCTCTAATTTTTCCATGTCATTTGGAACAATAAAGTAACTCCAATCCAAAAATAAATATGTGGGGCGATAGAGAATTAAAAAAATTAAAAAGCAAAAAAGGGAAAAATGAGCGCTCGCCCATATTTCCGAGCCACGGGACTCCAATATTGTCAAATTTTTTTAAATATCACTATGGGTATCATTTTAAAGCTTTTGAAGAGATCTTTAAGGAAATGCTAAAATTTTCTAAAAATGCATAACCCATTAAGAGCGGATGAAATTTTATCTGAAATAATAATATTTGTCGTACCAAATTTATTTTTATTTTTTAATTCTCTGTCACCGCAATATTTGCATTATGGATTGGAGCTAATTCACTAAACTAGATTTACATAGATGGTGAAGGGTATATTAGATTCGGTTCAGCAGAATATAGCACTTTTATTTATTTATTTTTTTAAAGAGTTACTTTATTGTCCCAAATGATATGAAGAATAAGAGGCAGGATTGGTATTTTCCCCGCTGCCTCGAAGACCATGGACCGAGCTTGCTGATTTCCAATAGCACCTCTTTTAACACTTTGTCTGATCGGTTGGAGTATTTAAATTTTCTTTAGCTGATCTAGTTCCTTGGCAAGCTTGATTTCAACACTGTTACGAATGGGCAGACAATCAATCAACTGCGTTATGCATAAGAACTCAGAATATATAGACTTTATGGGGAAATGAATATTGTGGAAATTACAAACGGAATGCCAAACTTTGTTGTACCCTTCCTGCGCTTTTTGTGGTGAAGGGTATTATAATGAAATATTTATTATTTAAAACTAAAAACAAAATATATTACTGCATGGAAAGCTTATCCAAATGCTCATTTCGCTACTATTCATATAGGTCATCAGTAGGTTCTACCCAAATTTTGTATTCAAGTCTTATATCTCAAGATGTGAATTACATGAAATCTACAAAGCAAAAAGACAATAAGAAGTAATTAACACAAAAAAATATCCAAGTAATAAAGAAATAAGTAGTTAACAAAAAACAAAATTGTAATTTTAAATCCCAACAGAGCCTTGACAAGAATGAAAAACGAAATTTTGTCTTAAGCATCTGAGGTTGCCAAAAGGAAAACAAGAACTTAAGTTCAAGTTTTAACGAAGTATTGAGAAGAAAAATAATAAGTTTTAAAAGCAGTATAATATCTGATTAGAAAAAAAGATTTTTTTGTGTAGCTGTGTTGAAGATGAGGCTGGTTTAGCACATGTATGACAAATGAGCAAATCATAGTTCAAGTATAAAAGATAAAAATTATATAGTCTATTATTATAGATTTGCACTTAGAACTGTCAACAACAAATAATTAAAATTAATTAAAATGGCCCATATATAATACGGAAACTTATGTGTGTAAAATCAGTTCACGATTCCACAGTTCCACAATTTTGTAGATATATTTTGTTTCTTTAAAACATTTTTTTTTACTATCAGGCAAGTCACAAATTCTCCAATTGGAATTTGTATTTAATTCTGTATTAACTATTCCGATCGACTTTTGTAAAATTCTTCATATTCCTATCGATTTTGCTTATTTCTAAAAAATGCTTAATCTCTACCTTTTTATTTTAATGTGGCAATATTGCGCACACCAAAGTAAACAACAGAGCTAATCTAAATAAGGACACATAATAAAAGTAAACTTAAAAATCGCAAATAACAAAATTTCAAAAAAACCTAAATTCCACTTTAAAATTTAAAAATGGTTTTATTCCGAAAAAAATTTTTCGTTTTTCATTTCATTTCGCTACCACTTCCTTAGCTCTTCAGCAAACTTCTCACAAACAGTTTAAATAAACTAATGATTTTTGTCCAAACAATACCGTAAAGACAAAAATCAAAGCTTAAGCAAAAAAAAACATTAATCAACAATAATTTTCTTTTTCTTTATCCACTGTATACGGCTGACTTTTTTGGGCTCTTTTATAAAGTTAAAAATTGAATTAAATATCACAAAAACCATGATAATTTATTTTTTTGTATGCACCCGCAGCTTTTAAATTACTAAATAAAATTAAATCATGGAAATATAGACTCAAACCAATTAATTTTGGAAAAATATCGTACTATTTTTTATCGCATTAAAATTATTAACTCACCGATATTGGTTATTAGAGTGAAAGCACGTCTCGAAAAAAATTTTTTAATTTTAAAACTGAAGTACTTTGCAAGTCATAATCAAATAACTAATTTTGAAAATCGCAATTAAAGTAACATCCGGCTTAGTTTTTTTAATATGATGGCCAAAATTTTGCACAATTCTACAATTAAATATTGCGCAATTCTCCTACCCTTATTTACATACATATCTGTTATTTTCTACTTGCTTTACAGATGAAGGGCATATAAGATTCGGCACAGCCGTATATACCCTTCGTCTTGTCAATTTTTCTTTTAAAATATTCAAAAGTTTAAATGCCAGTTGTTTGGTGGGCTGTCGGTTTGCATTTTGTTTAAAAGTTAAACGAAAAAAAAATACTTTAACAAACAGTAAAATGTTTAAATCACTAAATTGCAGTTTAAGAACAGTTTCATTCTACGAAATAATTATGAAAAAAAAAAAATAGTACGAGTTTTCAACCTTGAGTTTACTGGTTTCTGTTTTGTTACAAGTTTAAATTTATTTAAATGTGTTGCGAAAAAAATAAAAGCTTTAAAGAGAGCTTTTTCGAGTGGTTGCTTCCGTAACGTTTTCTTGATTTAATTTTAAATCAGATTTTTTTCGAACGTGTTTATTTAAAATGCAGAAGAAATAGTTTTTTCAAGAAATTTTGTTTGATTTAATATAAAAAAACCAGCGCAGTATTGAAAGATTAAAATTTAAGAAAATAAAATTTTTTTAAATAGGTAAAAATTGTTGCATCTTCTCAACAACCTTCAAAACAAAACAAATATTATATAAAAAAAAAATAAAAATTTCTTAAGGCAAAATTATCCAAGTTCCGGCCATATCGTAGCTTTTATTCTACAAATTTGGTTCCACCTTAAAAACGCTTCGAGGCATAACGTTGATCATTTTTCGAAGGTATTGTCCGTGCGTCGCACTGTGTTGCGATTTCATACAACGGGTGGTGGCCAAAAAGAAAAGCAGCTAGAGTAAGGAGGTGAATGGGGAAAGGAAATTGCGAAAGAATATAACAAGTGCCAAGCCCAACTTCCATACAACAAGCGACAAGTTCTTTCACTCGACTCCTCACAACAAACATTAGGCCGGCCTCTACCACTTGTATTTGCTTCTGACCCAGTTTCAATTCTATGTATCTCTCATGCAATGATATTTAGAACAATTGATTGAAAATTTTAAAAAAGTAAGCCTTTTTTGTGGTGTTTCCTTTTTAACAATAGTTGTTTAAAATGATTTTTTACAAACTCTTCAACATAACGCATAACACCGCATGGTCAGTTTTACTTTTTCGCTAGCCTCTAGTACGAATCCGCAACGTGGATGATACTAAAAAAAATAAAAATAAAGAATTCGGGCGATATCAGGCAGCTGAACTTTAAATATATTAAAACACATACTTGTAGCTACAAAATATAATAAAACAGGAGAAGTTTTATTTAAAAATTCTTTTAAATTGTCTACGAAAGTTCACGGTTGCTTGTCAGTGCCTCACTAATATCTTTTATATAACGGTATCTGACATATGATCAATATTTGTAAACAAAAACACTGTTGTAACTATAACTAGAGGCATTGCTTACAACCCTGCTACATTCAAATACTTAAATTTTTAGTATTTTAAATGAACATAAAATTTAAGATTTTCCCATTAATTTCGTATGCTGTACGTAAACCTTAACTTTAAACCACTATAACTTAAAAATTTCTGAATATTTTAAGAAGGTGTTTTAGATATCATCTACCTAGAGTGCTAAAAAAATAAAAAAAAAATCGTTCAAACTCTAACATTAACTTTAAATATTTTTGGCCACCCTCGTGACACAGTTCGACGTAGTGCAGTCGAAGGTTATCCTGCACGAACTATTAATAGTTTAATTGACAGTTGCTTTACCTATCAATTTTGGTTGCATATTTAATATTGGTACTTCGGGGGTCAGGCGCTTGTGGACATTTAGGTCCAGCCTGACCAAATTAGGGGGAAGCATAAGCAAGATGTGGTGGTTCATTGCAACTGCAACGGAAAGATCAATAAAAGTTCTAGATTTGCTTCGTTCCTAACCAAGAAGAAGGCCGTGCCCAAATATACCGCTTGGTACACAAGTTAATATGTATAAAAATTTACTATATACACGCAAAGCAAAAATATGGTTGAGGTAACCATAATCTAAGAGCAACATATTATGGTTGCAAACAAAACATAGTATTGTTACATTTGCAACCATATTGTTGTTGTTCAGATATTAAAGACTTAGTTTTTATTGTTTTATTCATTTACGATTTGTCATAAAAATTATTTAGAAAGATAAATTCACAAAAAATCAATTATTTGCTTATAATAACGCTTGGATTATAAGCTACAAGAAACAGCTATATAAAAATATAGTTTAAATAACTGATTTCACAATTGTGCTTCAAACACAAAAATAAAAATGTATATGCTTACAATACATACATACATATATATTTATTTCAACTTTTTTTAATTTTTTGGTTCCCTTTTTATTTCTTTTTATATTTTGCTGTTTTTTAATTATTTATTTTGTACATAAATTTTTATTTTTTTTTCACTTTCTCTATCAATAAAAAACAATTTCAAATTTTAGCTACCAGAAAAATTACTGAACTGTCAAGAACTTGAACAAAATTTTTTTTAGAGCAAACATTTTTCTGTTGCTTTAAACCATACTTTGATTAATAATAATATATTATGGTTAAATATTTTATATTATTTTTAAAAAGTTATAAAACTTTGGTTGTGGTTGAAATTTTTTTAAACTAAAACCAACCATGGTGCTTTTTTTGTGCACAGTAACCATATAATCGTTGAAATTTAACAAAAAATGTTTATCGTGACTAAAGTTTTGGTGAAAATAACTATAATTTGTTCTCCGCAACTATACATTGTTACAAAGAACATAATATGGTTATTGTGACCATATCACAACCATGTTTTTTTTTTCTGCGTGTACACGTGGATCACAGATAAAAGCAAAAGGGGAGTTTGTTATCAAGAAAAGTCATTGGAAGAAAACAAATTAATGGGAATAATGTTAAGTTGTTTGCTTCTATAGTTGTTTTTCATTTTTGCGTTTAGTAAATAACGATTGTTTTATGCAAATCCTAAATGGCGACTGTACGTCGGAAATTATGTTTTGGATTATTCTTTTATTATGGTTTAGAGTAAAGACTTTATATTCAAACTCGCGTCGAAAAGTATGCAGGTAACTATGCTGGGCACTATATCGATTTCATTCTCATTTGAATAGGTGGCATCCAATACTGGCATCACATTTTCCATAGACAATTTTTATATTCTGTGACCTCAACTTAAAGAGTAATTTACTTAAATGACAATATCGTAGATGTTATCAATATTCCAGAACTGTAGAACTGTATTAAACCTCAAATACCAAGATTCCCGGGTCAGTTAGTTTTGATTTCCTTACGTGTAATGACAGTAAAAACAAAGCCCTTATTGTTTAACATAATTCTTGCGAAAAAAAAGCCGACTTCAAAACAGATTTCATCTATCTGCCTATAACAGCTCAAGTGTATGGCCACATAAATAAGGTTACATTAACTATTGGGACACACTTACATTTCCAAACTTTATACTTTTTCAACTGTTCAATAGTTTGGCACTATACATGAAATTGCAGCAATTCAAATTATATACTTGCTGTTGTATTAAAATTTTGTACTTTTTGTTATAGCGGACTTAGCAATACAGGTGCGCTGTAAATTTCAACCGTCTGTCTACAACTGTTCAAAAGTATGACCATATACATCAAATTTAATGAACTATTGGCGCACCCTTTAATTTATAATTTGTAATATTAATACTTGTTACTATAACGACCAAAGCAATCGACATTCTGTCCAATTTGCAAGCGTTTGTCTATAACGGTTCAAAAAATAGGCCCATATAAGTAAATTTACATCAATTATGGGGGCACCCTTTAATTTTTAGATTTATTTTTGTATAATTTTTTGCTTTTGGGAGCAACAGAAATACGCAGTCATTTTAAATTTTACAGAATCGCCTTTTAATGTTCATAATACACGTAAAAAATATGTATGTTGTATGGGGACACCCTTTAATTTTTAAGATTATGAACTGTTTTGAAAGCGGGACCAATCTGTTAGCATAATCTATCATATTTCCAAAAATTTTCAAAATCGGATCAGGAATGACTGAGTTCTGGAGGCAAAAATATACGAGTAAAAAAAGCAACATTCGGCCGAATTGTATAACCTCCTTCTTTTTTTGAAGTCGGTTAAAAAGTTGATTTATCCAATCAACTATGTATTTGAAATCTTTAAATGGGAGATATTACGCTTAGAAAGAGGGAAACTATCCACTTTCGCGAAAAAGCATTGAGGTCTGGTTTGAAACTTAACGCTTTTATTTTTCAAAACTGCAAAGTTTCAATTCTTATTACTTTTTGCTAACCCTGTAGAGACATGTTGTATTAACCTCTTAAGCTCATACTTTGCTAGATCTCAATTTCAAATATTTGAAATTATAGTCTTTCGATCTCAAGAAGTTCGCCATTGACTGAATGTAAAGTGGTTTTCTATTTTCACTTATTTTCTCCAAGCAGATGTTAATTTAAATTAAATTATATTTCTTAAAAGGCAACACATTAATTTTAAAATTAAGGACATATATATTTTCTTTACCAAAAAGAACAAAACACCTGACATCACGAAAAGTTGAAAAAAATTTAAGAAAACAAACAACCCTCAAATTAAGTATATTTTCAAAGAATTAATAAATTAAAAAAAACAAACACTTGATACTCTAAAAATAGCATTCAAATTGATACAAATAGATATAAATGACACTGTCACGCTAGTGTGACTACTGACTCGTACTCTCATAATCAAATGCTAGAAGTGACATGCTCCAACACAAAATAAAAACTAAAATGCCAATAAACTATAAGCAGTAGCATTAAAATAAACACAGTTATTGAGAGTAGCGTCTGTCAGTCGTACAAATTTTATGTTTAAAAAATTGTACGTTACTGATCGTTGAGTTCTGCTCGCGATCTGTTGCTGTATTTTGACTTGATTCGAATAAATACTACTATTTAGAGAATGCAAAAGAAGACAACCAACAAACTCATAGATACTCACACACACTTACACACATGGACGGTTAAAGATACAAGTGATCAATTTCTGAAAAGAAACAAAGTCAGTTAGTAGACGAAACAAGCTGTTGCTGGCAACAACAAAAAATTTCTAAAGCCGGATTTTAAAACGGAGAAAATTACGATCAGTCAGTGTAAAATGAAACCAATTTTGCAAAAATTGATTTAAAACTAAAAGAAAAAAATAATTCAATAGTTATTAATTATAAAAAAATAATTGAATTAATGAAAAAAGTCGTTAAGAGTATTCAAAAAAGTTGAAGTTTTGTTTTTTGCTTCACTTTTGTTGTTATTTTGTTTCTTGGTTTTCCTTTGATCTTGTTTGTGTAAAATTGCTACCTGTTTAAAATTATCCATGTGTTAGTGTGGTTTTACCTGTTCATTAAATAACCAGCGAAACTAAAGCACATTAACCAGCAACACAGCAAAAAATAAAATTAATAAAATTGAGAAATTTACTAAAATTTTGAGAGCAAGAGTTTTAAAAGTGGAAACAAGAGAAAATATTTATGTGTATAAAAATATTTAAGAGATGACAAAGTGTAATTAATTTTACTTTTTTTTTTTTTTTTTTTTTTTTTTTAATTTTGAGTATTATTTGCAAACATGTTTGTTGGCTGTTTAATAAGTTTAAATAAGTTCAAATTTTTAAGTAAATTAAGCGTGCAAATTAGCAAAGCCAAAAAATATATATTTATGTACGAGTATACATATATATTTATATAAGGTGATAACTTTTTTTTTAATTGATTGAATTACAAAATTTAAAATACAAATAAATTTTTATGCAAACATTTGATAATCAAAAATGCTTGAATACAATATGTTCTAGTGGTTTAAAGCCTACTTATTTTATAATCGAATTTTAATTTATTTTTTCTTCCAACATTTTAATTCACAACTTTAAAATATAATAATCAAATAATTTGAACCAAAAAGTCTGTTGCTACTCCGGCTCAGAGATTTCAAATAAGCTGATTTCTCGTCAAGTACTTTTTTGGGGAAATTTTCTTACAGCCAGTTTACAGAACACAATTTGAAGTTTAGATGCACAAAAACGTTACCGTTTCCCATGTTTGGGTTTCTAAAACGCAAATATCATTTTGTTTTTGTAAAAAATGTAACAAAAGGCAATTGTTTCTGGTTTATGTATCACGCATTGTAGTGTCAGACCCACCGAAAATGAGCGAAGACAAAAAACCATTTGTCAGGAGTTAATATTGTTGGGCAACTGCCCATCATAACACTTTCACTTATAAAAACATTTATTAGTGTTATACGAGGGCTGCTATTTATATTTCTGGCCTGGCAACACTGAGTGGTGCCAAGTGCAATCTGACATTTCCATTGGAAAGTTTGTCATTTTTAAGCATAATCGTACTCAAAACGTTTTGACGTACGACCATTATTTGTGTTGTTTACAGTGACTTGAAAAAATTAATATAGAAAAAAATGGAATTAACTCGTAAACATTTTCGTGCCATCATTTTTCACAACTTTCGACGTGGATTATCACGACAAGAGTGCATTGATGAACTTAAATCTTTGTATGGCGATGTAGCACCATCCTATAGCACTGTGAAAAATTGGTATAATGAATTTAATCGTGGCCGAAGCTCAAAGACGAATTCCGTGAAGGTCATCCAAAAACGGCTGTTGTGCCAGAGAACATTGATGCCGCGCGTGAACTCATAATGCTGAGAGATCCTTGGACATTTCTTCCACCAGCATACATTCGATACTGCATTAACACCTGGCCGTAAAAAAGGTTTGTTCTCGTTGGATCCCGCACAATTTGAAAGTCGCTCAAAAAAAGGCTCGTGTCGATTGGTGCAAAGATACGATTGCGGTGCTTCAAGAGACGTTTATAAGATCGTCACAGATGACGAATCATAGATCTATGCGTATGAGTCCGAAACGAAACAACAATCGACAGTGTGGGTCTTTAAAGACGAGCAAAATCCAACGAAAGTTGTTCGTGGAAGAAGCACTTCGAAGCAAATGGTCGCCTGTTTCTTCGGCAAAACTGGTCATGTGACGACTGTTCCGCTTGAGCAACGTAGGACGGTCACTTCTGAGTGGTACACTACAATTTGTTTGCCTGAAGTCATCGGAGAAATTCGAAAAACCAACAAGAGAAGACGAATCATTGTTCACCATGACAATGCGAGCTCTCAAACATCGGCTCAAACCAGAGCGTTTTTGACCAGCCTAAACGTCAAATTAATGGGTCATCCGCTGTACAGCCCTGACTTGGCACCTAATGACTTCTTTTTGTTTCCGCACATCAAGAAAAAAATGAGTGGTCAACGATTTTCGTCGCCAGAAGGAGCTGTTGAAGTGTTCAAAAACCATGTTTTAGAGGTGTCTCAATCGGAGTGTAAAAAGTGCTTCGGCAACTGGTTTGAGCGCATACAAGAGAATACTTGGAAAAACAATAAAACCATTTTTGATTATAAATATTCGCATTTTCACTATTAGGCCAGAAATATATAGAGCTGCCCTCGTACATACATTTGAATTATTTCTTATTTTTATAACTTTCGTTAAAACTTTTTTATTTTCACAAATTTTTGTTTTGCAGATAAAAATTTTTTATATCATTGTTTGATAATTTTGTTTTGTTTATTTAACTCAGATGTTTCTTTTTAAGCGCCGGAGCAGCGTTACCATCTTTTAAGGCAAAAAAATGTATAAGAAAAAATGTAAATAAGAAACATTAATTAATACATTGACAATACTACGATTTGACACAACATTTACTTATACGAAACACAACGTAAGTTAAACGAAAAAACCGGAACGGACGCTAATTATCCATATGCCATCCGGTTTCGTTTCGCTCTTGACGTATTCTATAAACAGGCTGTTGATTTGGCGATAAAAAGAATGATTTTCTTGGTTATTTTACATAAGCCCTAACATACAATAGATTTCCCTTAACAAATATTCCCTTAACGTCATAACTCAAAATTTCAAATTTTAAAGTTAAACATACAGAATTGTGCGCCATTTCATGCATTATATTGTGAATAAGTTTCATCTTTATGTCTTTTGTACTTTCTACGTTTTAAGAGAATAAGTAATTATTTTATTTCATGTTTGGAAACTTTGTTTGTCAATAAGAACGACACATTTGGAGTTGTGGAGTAAACGTTATAACGTAAAGATCATATCGCTTTCTAAAACATTGTTATATTTCGTTTTGTGACTGTATATATGAAAAAATTATATTTTTTTTTAAATGTATTGACTTTTCGCATATAATATATTATTTTCAATAATGGCTGTGTTGATGAAAAATATTAAGTGAAACTCCGTTTTTCTTTTCACAAATAAGGACATATTTTAGTTTACAATACAGTATCGGATATATTTTTGCAGCAGTAATGTCATAATTCAAACATCCCACATAGTTTGCCCAAGAACACCCCTTTAATATATAATTGATGAAATTTATTTTTCAAAAAAAAACTTCGTGCTATTTTTCATTTAATTATCCCGATTAAATTAATTACCGATATTGATTATTGAGGGTCAAAGCACGTCTCGATGGCCATTTCGTTACCGCTTACATAACTCTTTAGGAAACTTCTGACAAACATTTTAAATAAACTAAAGATTTTTGTCCAAGCAAAGACAAAAATCAAAGTTTAAGCAAAAACAACAATAACCAACAGTAATTCTATTTGTCTTTCTCTACTGTATACGGTCGACTTTTTTTCGGCTCTTTTATACAGTTGAAAGAGGATGAAAAATAAAATATCAAAAACACTACAGGAATATTTCTTTTTTTTTTTTTTAATTTAATATTATTCGGGCTTTTTAAATAAAAAATAGCACGAAATTTTTTGTGAAAATTAAATTTTTAAAAAATATTCCCGTGTCTTTAATTAAATAATTGATGAAAGTTTTTTTTAATATTAAATGATTTTACTAATTTTAGTGGAAACTTAAGCGGTCTGATATTTTTATCAATGGTGAGAACAAGTCAAAAACTTAAACTGCGATTATTTCGAAATTAATTTTTTTTAGTTATGACGCTCTTGAAGTAAATGAGCAAAATGATATGTTAATTTTTATGTTATTATTATAATGTGGCAACCTTTCACTACTATTTTATACTATGTATTCATAAACATATTTATCAGGGATGGTAAAGTTAATACTTTTTCAGTTATACATTGCAAATATATTTGCTTGCACACTGTTATTAAATCTAAAAAGCCTCAAGTCTTTATTGGATTCATTTTAAAATATATTAATGTATGAACATTTTGAAAATCTATATTTTTTTTATATAACTATAAACAACACGTGTTGCACTTCTTTTGTATATTTTCAAGAAATGTCCAAAAATGTATTTCACTTACAATATTCTCTAAAGGATAAGATGCTTAGAATTGTACAGCATATTAGAAAAATAATAAAAGTTTATATCTCAATTTATAATATTACCCCGATCCTACTTTATTTATTTTACTTATATCAATTATAGAGTAAACGTTTTTGTGTTCATTATGTATATATGTACTTATGTATGTTTTTAATATTAAACCCACACGTCTATGATAGGGTGGGAAGGCTATGAACCTGGCTCTAAACTATGTCGATTTTGCTTCAAATCTTTTTCAACCCACGAAGTTCTACTAGAACCAATTTAGCGAAGTTACACACTTACGCCTACAAACTCTATGAAGACATCACGACGTGACTATGTTTTTCGGTTTTACACTACAACCTATCGCTGGCTTCAAATTAACCCTCCAATCTCGAAACAGTGAACAGGTGAAGAAAACGCAACAGCCTCGGACAGATGGAGTTACCCTAATGACCAAAACGGCACAAATACAAGTAGAGGATATACGTACAAATATGTACATATGAATGTACTAACAATGCCCATGATTTCGTTTGCGTGTCGTTTCTAATTTTCTTAAAATTTTAATTTAGAAAAATGTTTTTTTTTCGATATATTTTAGAGTTCTGTAGACAATGTTAAAATTTTTTTATTAAAAAAAATATAAAATGTTCAGATAACTGTCTTAGTTCTATTATACCGGTAAAATTGGTTGCTTTCACATTTGTATCTCTAATTTCTCTACGAAATGACTTATTTTTGCGGAAAGAAAGTTGAAATCAATGCTCTAAGAGACCTTCTCACAAAAGTTTGTCTAAATCTATCCAGTAGTTTGCACGTGATGTGAACACAAACAGATAAAAATTCCAAAAAAAAATGTTCTATAACGATTGCTACGAAGGCTGCTCTATATATTTCTGGCCTAATAGTGAAAATGCGAATATTTATAATCAAAAATGGTTTTATTGTTTTTCAAAGTATTCTCCAGCATGATTTATACACTTTTGCATGCGCTCAAACCAGTTGTCGAAGCACTTTTTCCACTCCGATTTAGACACCTCTAAAACATGGTTTTTGAACACTTCAACAGCTTCTTCTGGCGACGAAAATCGTTGACCACGCATTTTTTTCTTGATGTGCGGAAACAAGAAGAAGTCATTAGGTGCCAAGTCAGGGCTGTACGGCGGATGACCCATTAATTCGACGTTTTGGCCGGTCAAAAACGCTCTGGTTTGAGTTGATGTGTGAGAGCTCGCATTGTCATGGTGAACAATGATTCGTCTTATCTTGTTGGTTTTTCGAATTTCTCCGATGACTTCAGGCAAACAAATTGTAGTGTACCACTTAGAAGTGACCGTCCTACGTTGCTCAAGCGGAACAGTCGCCACATGACCAGTTTTGCCGAAGAAACAGGCGACCATTTGCTTCGAAGTGCTTCTTCCATGAACAACTTTCGTTGGATTTTGCTCGTCTTTGAAAACCCACACGGTCGATTGTTGTTTCGATTCGGGCTCATACGCATAGATCCATGATTCGTCACCTGTGACGATCTTATAAACTTCTTTTGAAGCACTGCAATCGTATTTTTGCAACATTTCTTTGCACTAATCGACACGAGCCTTTTTTTGAGCGACTTTCAAATTGTGCGGGATCCAACGAGAACAAACCTTTTTTACGGCCAGGTGTTCATGCAGTATCGAATGTATGCTGGTGGAAGAAATGTCCAAGGATGTCTCTATCTCTCGGTATGTCGCATGTCGATCTTGCATTATGAGTTCACGCACGGCATCAATGTTCTCTGGCACAACAGCCGTTTTTGGACGACCTTCACGGAATTCGTCTTTGAGCGAGCTTCGGCCACGATTAAATTCATTATACCAATTTTTCGCAGTGCTATAGGATGGTGCTTCATCGCCATACAAAGATTTAAGTTCACCAATGCACTCTTGTCGTGATAATCCACGTCGAAAGTTGTGAAAAATGAAAGCACGAAAATGTTCACGAGTTAATTCCATTTTTTTCTATATTAATTTTTTCAAGTCACTGTAAACAACACAAATAATGGTCGTACGTCAAAACGTTTTGAGTACGATTATGCTTAAAAATGACAAACTTTCCAATGGAAATGTCAGATTGCACTTGGCAGCACTCAGTGTTGCCAGGCCAGAAATATATATAGCAGCCCTCGTATTATTCTATATGGCTTTATGTTTTGAAGAGTAAGTTGAAATTTACTTAGAGTGTATATAACCTCGTCCGCTGCAACATTAAATACATAAATATAAAGCTAAAGGGTGCTTCAAATAGGACGTGATATCGACGTACACATTTGCCTTATCTTTCAAATTTACATAGAGCATATAGTACTATGGCCGCTAGAAAGGCAGGTCTACCCTCTAAAGAAGACGTAGTCCTGACTGAGATGGCCAAGTGAAACACTTAAAATTAACACATATGGTGTGTTGTAGTCGCGAAATCACTAGTTGCGAAAGTCATTAATTTAAAATTTAAAAGGTGTGCCACACAAAATGTAATTAGCGTTCCTTATATTTGATCTAGTGTTTAACAAAAGCAATCTTAATTAAGAAATTCTTTGAAATTTTGTTATTAAGACATTTATTTTAACTAAAACAACAGCAAATATTTATATTTAGTTTTTTGAATAAATTATATACTGTTGTTGTTATGTAGGTGTTCTACAATTCGTAAACGAAACAAATTTTATGACCACAAAAATTAAATAAATTGAGATTAAAATTTTCTTCCTTTAAACCAACTACAAAAATCCGAGGTGACATTCCAAAAAGCAATATTGCACTGTCCAACTATGAGAACTGGTAACTAAAAGTTTAAAAAGCACATTGTGTCAAGTCAAGTGCATTCACTTGACTTATTTGTACCTCAAAAATTTTCTATTGAAAACCTACTAGAAAAATGAAAAATAGAGCTTTTATTATCAAGTTTTGTTTTTAGTTTTGAAATTAATATTTGTGTATTTCTTGATTTTCTGTTGACCAAGGCAATCTAAACAATAATAAAAATAACTCAAAAAAGATCTTAAAGCATGCGAACTTCAAAAGAAATATAAATAAAACTAAAAAAAAAACAAACATCGATTATGAAAAAAGCCAACAAACAAAATAAATAAATTTTTATTATAACTCATTTATCATATATTTAATTTGTCAAAGTTTAAAATTTCCAACGGATGTTCTGTGCTCAGATTCCATTTCAGTTAAAGATTCGACGGAAGCACAGTGGGCGATTTGGCAGAAAAAAGAGAATGATTTCACATAAAGGCGAACTTTAGTTTTTGATCTGCGGGATTAAAACATTAAAAATATTATAAAGAATATCTAATTAAAAATTAATGCTTCTACTGGAACTAGAAACTTTCAAATTAATCTTTTTTTCAGAAGTAGTAGTTTTAAATTCAAGCCCAGGTTTTAACCACAGCAACCAGATAAATCAAAAGGAGGAAGTTTTCAAAAACTGCCATTGTAAAATTTTTAAATTTAAACGGTATTTTAATACAAATTTCTTCCATTCTTACTCTATGGTTCCGTCGAATTCGCATTCAAGAGTTTTTGTATGAATGTTTTGAGACTTGAACTTACAACATTTTGTTTAGTAAACATGCGCTATTAGGACCAAACCACAATACTATGCTGTGAGTCGGGCTAGATTTTAACTCTCCTAAAACAGCAGTAAACGATGACTAACACTTACAGTTATGTTGTTACTTTCTTTTCTAATCTGATATTTGGAAATCACGATGTTCTGTTTCTTATGTACGAGACAAATTCAAATTAGCCACTCACTACAGCCACAAAACAATTGTTTTTCTTTGCTGAGATTTGAACTCATGATCTGATTTTTACTATGCACAGACCTTCCTAACCAACTCGGCCACTACCACTATAAAGCAATTGTGATCCTTTCTTAACAACGACTTGAGGCTTTTGGACTGCTGTTAAGTGCTATTACCATTGTTTTTCTCAAGGCTCCTTTTGGATTTGAACCAGTGTTCCCCTGGAAAGACAAAAAAAAGTTACACTTTTTCTTCAAAAAAAGTTAAATTTTTTTAAGGAACATTTTGAAATGTTCCTTAGATAAAGAGTAATTTAATGTAATTTATATAAAATATAGTAAAAGGTTTTATTATTCTATATTTCAGAAAATATAACAAGGCAACAGACTCATTTACTGAACAAAAACAAAATTAAAATAAAAAAACATAGAAAACGTTATGAAAAATCAGGACTCAATACTTAATATTCCGTGATTGAAAGTACAAGCGCTCGCCATTCAATAATATTATTTAAAGTAGGATTTTTTTAAATAATTCTTTTAACATTTTTCTTTAAAAGAGTGAGCTTCGATAGAATCTATTACGTTAATAGCTTTTAAATACCGTTATCAAAGACCAAATTGAGTATTATTTTGTTAAAACATCAACATAAAATTAATTGAAGTTTTTCCGTAATATAATCCGCTATTTCTCCAAGAAAATTAAAAGACAACTTTCTTATAAATCGAGGCATTGCTACGGTACCATTAGGAAGTTAGAAAACTTTTTAGGGAGAATAACTGAAGTTGGTAACAATTTTCCCAAGTTTTCCGCACGAAATTAGTGCAGCTCATATTAATTCACAGTTGCGAAAATTGTTGCCAGAAACATTTTGCGGTTTCTAAACATGAAGAAAGAAACATTTCGTGATTTCTTACTAAAGCCTGGTACTCTGTTCAAATTTGTAAAAATTGTTGAGCAACATTGATTATTTCATGTGGAATATTTGACATTTAAAGTGTGGCATCATTGGTTTAGAAACGTAAGTAAAAGACATACGATCATCTGTTCTATGAAAAATTCCGCATGAAATAATGCCTACTTGCTTTATTTCACAGCTTGGATAAAATGTTGCCAGAAACATTTCATATGTTTTTCCACAGTAAAAACAGAGTACTACTGGTGCAACATTTTTTCATGACTTTTTCATACAAATTTTTTATGTATGCGATTTGACAGCATTCCGCATGAAAAGCTGAACAGAGTACCAGGCTTAATTGAAAAGAGTACAACGTCAGCAAAGTTAGTTTTGTTTACTTTAAACTAAATTTTTATGTGGGATTTTGATAGCATTTGCAAGCATGTTTGACCTTTGTTATTAAAATCAAATTGATATGTTAAGAAAAACAGCCGTCAAAGAGGTTCTTACCTCAAATAATGAAAAAAGTATTTTTAATCTATTTGGTGTCTGTACCAAAAGTGACGAAATTTGGACAAATATAACAAAATTATACATGTAACGTGGAGTCTTCAAAAGTTACAAAAATGTAAAAAATGTAACCAAACGGCAACACTGTTTTCAACTCACCCGACTTTTCAGCTATTGTTATATGGTGATTTATCTGGTCTTTGCTTAGATTTCTAAGATAAAATATTAGTGCGTAGACTTAAATCGTTCTTATAAGTACAAATGAAATTAAATTGATTAGTTACAAGGTAGATTTTTTTTCGCCAAATCGACCACTGTGCAATGTATAGAGTTTTATGCGAATCGTTTTAAGTTGTTCATTTCGTTAAACAAAAAAGTTTTTAGTTTATTATAATTTCAAGCGTTATTTGTTTTGTGTGTTTTGTTTTGTTTCTATCTGAAGTTTATTTAAGTCGCTATCAATTCATTATAAAAACCGCAAAATTCTCAGATTATTACTATTTTTATTTTTTTTTTGCTATTGTTACGAGAGTGGTTTTAAAGTTTGACTTTGTTATTGCATAAAATGAAATCATAGTCATGAGAAAAACAAATTAAAATTAAAATACATGAAAATGATAATCATGACGACGCTGATCGTCATAAAGTAGAGAAGATAATTAAAGCAATCATATTCAATTAACAAAACTTGAGTTATGTCCCCAACAAAACCAAACTTAATTGAGTTTGACGAGGCTCACGTAATGTGGTTGAAATTTTAACATTAAGAAAAGTATAAAAATTAATCTGTTTTGTTGATGAAATCAATCTCAAGTTTGCTTTTAAATACTGTTGATAATTTTAATTTATTAAATAACTATCAGAAAACAAGTAAAATTTGTTTAACAAACTATTTAAACTCAAAAATAAAATTGGATAAACAATTATTTTAAATTTTTAGTAGGTACAGAAAACTTATATTCTAGTAGTAAAGACAAAAAATAGATTAATTAAAATTTTAAGATTTTTAGGGTTAACATAATTACTACAGAAAATCTAGTGTTTCAAAAGGCGACTATAACTAGAAAGAAATTACGTTATTGCAGAAAATAAACCTTTTGATAGATAACACTGGATAAGTCATTGAAATTATTTATATTTATATCTCAGGTCAGCAGCGGAAGCCAGAAAATGGTAGAAAGAATTAAGTTGTCCTTTCATAGGCATATCATTTTAAAGTCCTTTTAATAATAAACTGCAGAATCCATTAATCTTTTATGATTTTTGACGTCGCTCCTTGCTTATCCAAAAACTAAAATATCAAAAAGTACAAAATAAACAGCCCTTTTGATACCTATATTCCCTTAGGTTTTTATATATCCAATTACATAGTTCTTTCTTTGGTACACATCCAAAAAGCAATACACTAAAATGCAAAAAACAAAAGTATCACAAACAGTATAGTTTCCCAGCTTTTGTATTTTTAAAACTTACGGGCTACAATTTCTTAAAAGTTCACTTTTCTCAATGTTTATTTTAAACAAAGATATATTTTTATTATCTAAAAAATGCTTTGCTCGAAAAGAATCTATTTTTAATTTCTCCAATTACTTTGAACAGAAAGTACTTTTCTTATTTAATTTTTTCAGGTACTTTTTCGCTCCATTTTAAAATTGACAATTAATTTTGTATAGCCCAAATGCTATGCCGAATCGTATACACCCTTCACCATCTATGTATATTTAGTTTAGTGAAGTAACTCCAATCAAAAAACATAAAAAAAAATTGGTCCTGCATGTATATAATATTACAAAAAAATGACATCGGCTCTTAATGGGTTAAGCATTTTTAAAAAAATTTAGTATTTCCTTAGAGATCTCTTCTAAAGCCTTAAAATGATACCCATATTGATATTTTAAAAAAATTTTAAATTTCAGAGCACCGTAACTCGGAAAATATGGGCGTGCGCCAATTTTATAACTTTTTTTCTTATTTTTTAATTCTCTATTGCTCCATGTATTCATGTTTTTGATTGGAGTTACTTTATTGTTCCAAATAACATGAAAAAAATTGAGGTAGGCGTGGTGTTTTGCCTGCTGCATCGAAGGACATGGACCGATAATGCCGATTTCCAATAGCTCCTTTTTCTACACTATGTCTAATCGACTAACATATTTGTTTTTTTTTGTGTGAAATTAACACTAATACGGAGGGACATCGCTCAGTCGATAAGAAGTCTGAATATATATTCTGAATGGGATTAAAAATGGATATTGTAGAAATTACACACAGAATGAAAAGCTTATAAATAAACTTTTTCCACTTTTTGTGGTGAAGGGTATACAAATGTCTTAGTGGGAAAATTCCCAAAAAAAAAGTGCCTAACTATTCGTTGTCATAGATGTGTTAAATCGGCATTGTCACCTATCAAAGAACAAGATTTTATATTTCTTAAGCCTTCACCACAAAAAAGTGTAATTTCTGCAATATCCATTTCCGACCCCATATATATATATATATATATATATATTCTGAGCTCTTATGCATAGCGAAGCCAATTGAGTGATGACCGTCTGTCCCTCAATTTTAGTGTTGAATTAAAATATGCCAAGGCACTAAATCAGCTAGAGAAAACTTAAATACGCTAATCGATCAGACATAGTTTCGAAAGATTTTCTATTGAAAATCAGCAAGATAGGTCCAAGTCCTTCGGGGCAGCGGGCAAAACACCATGCCTGTCTCTAAATTTTCAATGAAGTAATTCCAATTAAAAAAAACAACAAATATATGGGGCGATAAGAAATTAAAAAATAAGAAAAAAACATCCAGTGAAAAAATTGGTGCTTGCCCATATTTTCTGAGTTATGGGCCTCTGAACTTTTCAAATTTTTAAAAAAATTAGTTGGGTATCATTTTTAAGAGAACTTTCAGGAAATACTTAAACTTTTTTTAAATACTAGACCCATTAAAAGCTGATGGCATTTTTATTGAAAAAAAAAATATATACACATATATACGAGTATAGCATAGCCAAATATAGCACTCCTACTTATTTATTTATGGGTATACTTATTACGTTGCATATATAAAAAAGTAGATAATATGCTTCCAGCCGGCTAACAGCCGATTTTGAGCCGCCGCCGATCTAAACCCCTCGGTGCAAGTCTCTTCGAATTTACTCATTCGACTTTAAAAATTCTTTCTGCACTGTTTAAAGTATAGCCACATGGAGAACTAAATCTATAAAGTGTTAGTCATTTTACCAGTGCCAAGAAAAATCCTTAAAGGTAAAGCCTGGCAACGCCTTGTACTCAGAGCTGTTAAATAATGAAATAAATTATAACAATTATCTAACTGAAAATATCATGAATTCTTGACTATATTTTATCCACATCAACTGCTTTATCACTAACCAGCGATGGAATAGTAATATATTAAGTGCCTAGAGCAATGGTAGTTTCGGTTTCCTCATTAGAATTGAATTATTTGTTTTTGAAGGAGCTGCGACTGGTTGTCTGTTCTGATTCCCCGTTAGCTTTATCTAGTTGCTAACATGGGCACAGGTTATGATCACTCCTTTTCGTCTTATTTTCTATATTTTTTATTAATATAGAAAATAAAACATATGGACCAACCTCTAGCACCCTAGTGAGCTGTGAGATGTCTATGGCTCCCTGCAAACCAATTTAAAACTATTAAATTCTTAAGCTTAAATAATTATCCTCGTTTGTCTAGATGTTTATTATCACTGTTCATTACAACAGCTGTAAAGTGTGTCCCAATATAATAAAGTGATCGGGCAGTTTATATTTCACTCTTTTTATGCGTTTTTTTTTTATTTTTTTTTCTGGTTTTTCATTTCGCAAAGTGGTGTGTGCTCATTACAAATCACCAGACAGCAGTTTGTGTTTTTTTTTCTTTCTGGTTTTTGCTCTGATTATCAACCTTTAAAGCATGTGCCCCCATGTCTGTCCACCAATGCACAATAACGTTAAAAAACTCACTCACAACCTGAAACAGGTTTTAATGGTGCCATAAAGTAACATTTTTTTTAATAGTGAGAATTTCTGTTAACATTATTAAAGTGATAATAAATGTGAATACTATTTGATATTTTAAAATTATCATTTTTATGGGATTTGGCAAAGAATTCCCAACTGTAGATTAATTGTAAAGGTTTGAGACGTAAATAAAACTGAAATTTTAGGTTAAAAACCACTTTCTATTATTGATTATATAAAAGGTGATTAATTTAGTATATGTACATGAAGTAAGAAAAATGGAAGTTCAAAAAATTCAGCATGACAAGTGATATTTTTAGGAGTATAACTGGCTGAAGTAGCAACTTATTTAAAAAAAAATCCTTTTTCGACATCTACGTTGCTGGCAGTTGGGCTAGGAAACCGTGCATATACTTTTGACTGCAGCCAGTACAGACTGTCGACTGTCTTTCTCATCACACAGTCTCTCAAAATTGCTGACATTTGTATAAAGTTAAAGGTACCCATATCTAGACTACTGAGAATGGGATTGTTGTGGTGCCCTGGGTTTGGATTTCAGTCGCTGCAACTTCAGTTACATTAATTTTTCTGGCATTTATTAAGGTTTCACAAATTTGAAGAGGTAAAATATAAAAATACAAAATGGCTGCACCATTTATAATGTCATAACGCATCTACTTAACACAAGAAGTGTTGCAACACTACTCTAAAAATAAATATAACTTGCGATTGTAGAGCAGTAAAACTGAAATATTCTATCTATGTCCTTCTTCTACTATATTCATTTCGAAACAGGGACAAATCAACGCATTCGATATCGAGTGCATATTCGTGTCGAGAAATATTTCGATGGCTGTAATTTTTTGGATCATAGAATTCGATCGTTATTTTTTCTATTTACTACTATTTTTTACATTGCTGCAAACATATGACAATAAGAAAAACAAAGCAAAAAATAAATTAATTAGTGAAAACACTGTAACAGTGCAAAAAAAAAAATAAATAAACAATACTGATTTAAATGGAGCCAAATATATTTTAATATTTCTTATTATCGTAATCGAAGGACGAGGCCAAATATGAGAAATATTCGGCTTTTGAAGTGAATAATATAAACTAAATTATTCAACATCTATAGATTTAAAATACATTTTCGGCTGTCGAAAGATGCTGTTGAGTATATGCTTTCAGAAATAAATATGTATATTTGGCCATATGTCGACAAGTGTACCACACATTTTGCTGCTTGACGCTTTATTGACTATTTTTGCACTGGTTCCTGGGAAATCTAAAAGCATTTAAAATTACAATTTTTAATTTGTTTTATTGAAAACAGCAGGAAAATTCTATTTGTTTTGTATCGTTTTGTTAGAGTTTATTTGTTTTCGATAGTAGATTACCAATCGAGAGCAACTACGAGTAAATATGCCGTGATCCACGTTAACAACATTTCGATCACAAAGTACTCGTTATCAAATGCGGTGATTTGCCCCCTGGCCTGTAAGTGCCTAATTCTTTTACACAAAATAAAATGTTAACCACCGTCAGCAAATGAATGAATTAAATTAAATCGAAAAGTAGGACACTGCGAAGAAAGATATTTTGTATCCACTGCCAGGTGTAAGAGCACTTAATGTAAACCTGCTTATTTAAGAAATCTAAGGAGTGACAGTGATTTTAAAGTGGGCAGATCTCTATCGTCCGGTAGATACTTGCCCAGCTGATTACAATTCCTTTAAAACCAGTAGAAGAAAGAGTACATCCACACTGAGTGTTCTTGTTTTCCCTTTGATCTCTTTAACTTAATTTCATTGCTATTTAATTAAATTAAAGACACGGGAAGATTTTTTAAATATTTAAATTTCATAAAAAACTTCGTGCAATTTTTTTTTTTATTAAATTATCCCGATTAAATTAATTAAATAATTTGCAAAGTGCCTGTGCAGAGAAATAAGTTATCGTAGTGTTTTGATATTTTATTTTTCATCTTCTTTCAACTGTATAAAAGAGCCGAAAAAAATTCAGCCGTATACAATGGAGAAAAAAAAATAGAATTACTGTTGGTTATTGTTGTTTTTGGTTATACTTTGATTTTTCTCTTTGCTTTATTGTTTGGACAATAGTATAGTATATATTTATTTCCAAAAATTTTAATGATTGTTTTCTTAAAACTAATTTTAATCAATTATTTAATCCTTACATACTAGCGTATTTTTCAAGGACTTGCCAAGATATTTTATAAAAGTATTTGCAGCATGGCCGCTTATAATAAAATTAAAGTCAAGTTTACTGTAGGTACAACATTTGTTTTAAAATTTCCCCAAAAAAAGGTAAATAGGGAGGCATTTGTGCTTAAATAAACTAAACCTTATAGTAAGGCAGGAAAGAAGAAAAAATAGCGTTATATACAAAAGAAAATAAAGTTATATACAAAAGAATAGGAATAGCCTATTGGGCGGTGTTATACACCAAATTTTCTATATCTAAGGTATTTATTCTCCTATGGTAATATAAGAGGTTTGCACTTTCATATAGGAGGCCAGCTCCGTTTAATGTCATAAGGTCTATCGGTGATAAGTAGTTAGACAATCGTATGGTCCTCAGATTGTTTGCGCTTTCAAAGCACTGTCCAAGAAGACTGTTTTCAAGGGATTGAGCCCTCTCAAGAAATTTTATAGCCGACCCTACCATAGACGAGTCAATTCTATCGAAGCCTATTGCTTTGTATATTGATTTGCAAGATGGCTTGCGGTAGATTCCATCAGGCCCCTGCTTACACCGTAAGCCAAGGCAAGTGACCATAATTTTCCTCTCCCATTTCCTTAGTCTTTCCATCTGAGCAGAAGAAATTCTGGACCAGACTGGGAAGGCATAGGATATGAGAGGTCGAATTATCTGGCGATAAACAAGGAATCGAATTTTCCTATCGAGTCCTCCCCTATATCCAAGAATAGATCGATATGCGGCATATGCACGCCTGCCGCGCTCCAAGACAAAGTCTATGTGGCGATAAAACTCAAAATTTTCATGGAAAATTACACCAAGGTATTTCATCCTGTCCGAAACCCTGATCAGTTCGCTGCCTATACTAAGAGTTGGTATGAAAGATCTGCTATTGGGATATAAAAATTTACGCTTGCCCTTTATCATAACTGCATCAGTCTTATCCATATTTAAGTGAAGGCTCCACTTACCAAAGTAGGGCTCCAGTCGAGTCAAGTAGTTGTTAACTCTTCCGTTTACACTACGAGCGAGGGGCCCAGAAGCTGCAATGAGTATATCATCTGCATACATTAACAAAAGATCGCCGTCAGCCGGTTTAGGTATATCAGCCATAAATATATTATAAAGTACAGGGCCAAGCAAGGATCCCTGTGGTACTCCAGCACTGACAGATTTTTCAATCGATCGAGTTCTGCCTATTCTAACGCCAAAAGTCCTATCAGATAGAAAATTAGAGACGATTTTACACACACGTCTATCGAAGCCCATGTCCATCATTTTAAAAACAATGCCATCCTGCCAAGCGGTATCAAAAGCCTTGGCAAAGTCCAAGCTAACCGCAATTGTAGGATATCTTTTGTTCAGACCTTTGGAAACATAGTCTGAAAAAACCATCAATGCATGCGAGGTTGAGTGTCCTTTTTTAAATCCAAACTGACAATCTGGAAGAATATTGCAGTCTGATATTTTGTCCGTGATCTTGGAATGAATAAAGAATTCTAATAACTTTCCAAATGGAGATAGGAGAGAAATCGGCCTATAGTTGCTGCTCTGCCTTGGGTCAGATTTGGGTTTCAATATCGGAACTATTAACGCCCTTTTCCATGCTCTCGGAAAGTATCCCAAGTTTATGCAGTGGTTCATTAGAATTGCCAGAAATCCCCAGGTATCCCGACGAGTTCTCTTAAGTACTAGATCAGGAATTTCATCCCAACCACTCGATTTTTTGTTTGGTCTTCTCCTTAAAGTTTCGCCAACGGTTTCTGCTCTAATCAGCTGGCTGTTGTCCGAGCCGCTACCATCTGCGGTCGTAGTCCTATCAAAAACCATCATAGGTGTCCTATCCTGTAAAGTGGAGACTTTACTTGCGACGGTTACTGCAAAGGAATCGGAACCTATTTCATACTCATGCACGCTGTGGAAGTGATCTGCCAGTAGATTAGCCTTTCCTAAGTCATCAGATATTATTGAACCATCCGCAGTGATCAGATCGTGGATGACAACATTTTTACTTAAACCAGCCGCAGACTTTAAAGATCTATATGTCCTATCATTCAGCCTAATGTTACTTAATTTTCTCGTCCAGTTTTCGCGCTCGTAAACTGCAATAGCACCCTGTATTATTCTATCCAGGTTTTTTACTTCTGCTTTAAGAGTAAGACGACGTCCTGGGTCCTCACATCTTTGAACTATACGGCGCAATCTCTTTTTTTCATCAATAAAATGAAGTATGTTAGGGGGAAGCTTCAAAAGCCCTTTACTTCCAACTAAAACCTTAGGAGTAGTATTTCTTTTACAAAAATGTTAGTTTTAGTGATGAGTTTCGGTTTACCTTATTTGGATACAATACCAAACAATTAGTTTCAAGAAAACCTAATAAAGCGATGGCAATGCTAAGCTTGTTGTGAACTGTAAAGAACGATGGCAGCAATGTCTTTATTTGGGGGTGCATGCCACCTGCTAGAGTATGAAATTTGTTCTTTATTGACACTGGTGGCCTTAATCTCTTGGAAACAAATTTAAAGATATCCAATGACGAAATGTACTACTCAGGCAAATGAAAATTCTAACAGGATAGTCATCCAAAATGCACTTTGATAATTGTAAAGGAATGAATACTTAAGTACTTAATAATCTTTTCGTCTCCACTTAATGGACAAGAGTCCATTTGTAAACCAATAGGGCCAGTTAAGCAGTCATGTCTGAAAAACTAAATTATCTACCAAAGAAGATCTAAGCAGGAAATAATGGAAAATATTTTGTGCAGATTTGACCTAATATTTGTTATTATCATTGTCTAGACATATAGAAGGTTTCATAGATTTAAAAG
Source organism: Gymnosoma rotundatum (assembly GCA_916610165.2). Lineage (NCBI taxonomy): Eukaryota > Metazoa > Arthropoda > Insecta > Diptera > Tachinidae > Gymnosoma > Gymnosoma rotundatum. The sequence goes on from OU744336.1 coordinate 65,229,429, forward strand.
GTGCCCCAACAAAATATTAGTCGGTCTATTCTTTAAACAACAGCTTAAAAAATAAAGTCTTAACTTTTTTTTAAAATTTTTCATTTTTTATTAATTATCAAATTTTTTAAAAATCGGGAACTGTGTTTAATTTTAGGGTTTTTCCAAACGAATATATATATATATATATATATATATATATATATATATATATCATTCAATCGAAAATTCCTGAATGCAAGTTTTATAAAAAAATTAAAATTTTTACCGTGTATGTAGACTTTGTTGGGCTATCTCCTGTGCCCATATTTAAATTAAAAATGTGATGGTGCTATCTATGGCAAGAAGTTTTCATTAATAAATGGTAGGGATATATCCTAAGACTAATAGAAATAATTCCAAGTCCTACTATTGTGAGCGAGAAGTAGAATTATGCCCGGTCGTTCGTTTCAATGACCGGTCTTTTTCAGTTATTTTTCGAAGACTGATCCGTTCATTCAATTGTTCAATTTGAACGATTAATCAAATTTGAACAACAATCCTTATTGCATGTGATTTCGTTGTATTTTTATTAAAACCACTAGTATACAGAGGCGAAACTCTTGGCAAATAGAAAAAAATATTATCGGGTTTTCTGTAGGTAATCAAGAGAAAATAAATATAGTATAACACAAAAACTAGATATTTTACAAAAGAGCAGAACGCACAAGAAGTTGTTTTATTCAAAAAAGAAAGTAATTATTGTTCGAGATACAAGTAAAAACATCTTTAAATCTGCAGTGTTTTTTAACACAAAAATTGTGATCTGTGCCAGCAATGCACTATCATTGTTTGTGTATAAATACACTAAATATACAAAAATTGGAAAAACATGTCCATAGAACCTAGCCTAGAGTTGGGTGAACAGACTTATCTAAATGTACAACCGCTCCTCTTATTCAGAGAGGACACAAAACCAAAATAACAGAGAAGTATGTTGCAACAAGGTGTCTTTATGGTGTATTCGCAACCAGACATTTGCACAGTGTCGTCAGTAAAGTTTTCCTTGCTAAAACTGTCTGATCCTGTAATCTATTAGCCCAGAGATAACAAGAGAATGGATGTCATAAAAAATCGTATTTTGAAATAAATTTAAAACATTTTTTTTTTTTTACTTTCCACAGCTTTTAGCACCAGTTTGTCTATACGTCATACTTTCTAACGATAGAGCACACAAGCTTGTAGAAGATTGTATGCTTCTTAAAAGCTATTTGTCTGCTGAGGCTGAGATTTCCAGTAGATCGACCTGTAAGGCTTAACGAATTTTTGCAATAATTACATTTTGCCTGATTTTTTCCATCCTCTATTAAATGCAACTGAATTTCGCCTCTTTTTCTCTGTGCCATTTCTATTTAGTTTATTTAAAATCACTTTTTTATTAATTTAAATATTACAACTTTTCCATTAAAAAAGAAACACTATAAAAAAAAACTATATTTTTTGAAATATGTACTTACATTCAGGAGTAGTTTTGATACATATGGCCGTATCTGAAATTTGCAATAATACAGGCATTTAATCAAAGGTGTATCACTTTATTGATTGTGTGCTAGAATACATGCTCTTTACTTTTATCAAAAGTAAGATGCAGAAAGATTAACCTTTCAGATTAGTGACTGTGGCGCCATCTGAGCGAGAAGAGAGGTTAAAAAATATAACAAACAATTAAGAAGAGTACTTCTCGCTAGAGCTGTGTTGTTTGTGAACGAACGGTCACATTTCGTTCAATAGTGTACGGGTTAAATTGAATGAATTACTTAAGTGAACGGAATGAGCAGACATTTAACCGGCTTCTTTCGTTCAATAGTGAGCAACTTATAATATGGTTTATAGTTCACTTTCGTTCAGGTGTTTGTTCTCATTTTTTATGTCATGTTTTTTTATTTTAGTTGATTTTTTGTGTATTTAAAGGAGTTGTATATGTATATATATGTATGTATATATATATATATGTATGTATATATATATATATACATATACAACTCCTTTAAATACACAAAAAATCAACTAAAATAAAAAAACATGACATAAAAAATGAGAACAAACACTTGAACGAAAGTGAACTATAAACCATATTATAAGTTGCTCACTATTGAACGAAAGAAGCCGGTTAAATGTCTGCTCATTCCGTTCACTTAAGTAATTCATTCAATTTAACCCGTACACTATTGAACGAAATGTGACCGTTCGTTCACAAACAACACAGCTCTAGCGAGAAGTACTCTTCTTAATTGTTTGTTATATTTTTTAACCTCTCTTCTCGCTCAGCTGGCGCCACAGTCACTAATCTGAAAGGTTAATCTTTCTGCATCTTACTTTTGATAAAAGTAAAGAGCATGTATTCTAGCACACAATCAATAAAGTGATACACCTTTGATTAAATGCCTGTATTATTGCAAATTTCAGATACGGCCATATGTATCAAAACTACTCCTGAATGAAAAACCCCTTAATTTATAAATTTAACTATCTCAACGAGTTGTTAAAGCTGTATTTTTTATACACAGTCTGTGTAAATTATGAGATGCTGCCTATTATGATATGACTGATATGTCAACATGCGTCAAAATCAGTCTTTGTATGGGAATCCCTTTAAATTTGTGTTTTATGTCGTCATTATTTTATAGTGTAGTTAATTGATGCGCAATACGCACTCTATTAGAATTCGGAGGTTCTATCCATAAGGGCTTAACAATAAAAGCAAATATACATATGTCAAAATCATTTCTCTATGGGCACACTTTTATTTCTAAGTTTACTTTTATTACTTTTTATAATTGAGAGCCAACGCTCTGTGAACATTAGCAGTTTTTGTTAATTATGCTTTTAAAGGTGTTATATTTTTCAATTAAAAATTTTTTTACATGGGACCAAAATTTAGAGTGGGGTTCAGGAGTAACACATTATATGTTAAATATATAAAAGAAATTTATACACAAATTGTTAAACCTTTCCGTTTTTTTGTATTTGAAAATAATAAAAAAATTTCGAGCTGTAGATTTAACAGCATAATATATTTCAAGATCATTGCCACTAATTATGTCCCGGTGTAAACTGATATAGTGTTTTATAAATAAGTTCCCATCAGCAGCTAACGCATATCAATTTCTCGTTGGCGTCTAAAAGTAACTTTTATTTCAGTTTTTTCCCTGGCATCTTGAGACAAAAACTTTTGCTTTTGTTGCAAAAACTAAATTATCTTTACTATAAGTGTTAAAAAAAAGTAGAGGAGAAAAAAAAAAGAAAAAAATATTTACACAAACAAAATTATGAAGACTTTTAGCTTAAAGATATTGAAAAAACTGCATCATCATAAGCAATCATCGTTATCATAATTAACAATAACAAGCTATCGGAACTTAAAAAAACAACAAAAACAAAGTTAAAAAAGGCAAAAAAACAAGTAAAAAAATATAAAATATTTAATAATAAAAACTAACAAAAACAACAGCAATAACAAAAAAGCAGATGCATTGAAAAAGCGTCAACATAATTACATTAAAATACAACAAAAACAACGGCAAACAGCCAACAGACCATGATGATGCCATGACATACCTGCACACAACTTTTTAGCCAACCAGTCATCCATTCAACGTAGCAGCACCACAACCACTTTCAACCAACAGCTTTAAATGTTAAACTTGGCACAAAGAATTAGCAAAAACGAAGAGAAAAAACTACCAGAGGAAAAAATAAGAAATTAATGAATCAAAAAAAGAGCTAAAAACTATTTGTATTTGCCACTGGTATGATATTTTGCCACATTTTGTTGCAACTTGGCCAAACTTTTACAATCATTGTAAAACTGCACACATACAAAACAAAAACGAATAAGCGTTAAACACTTATACATTCGTATTTTAAGAAAATACACAAACACAAAGAGAGTCTTTGGAAAATAGTGAAATTTTTATTTACAACTTTTAGAAATACGGCCACAACAACAACAATGAATAGGTAAGATATTTATCTTTTTCTCTGAATTTTATATTTTTCTTAGAAATTAATTTCTTTTTTAATTAATTTTCTTTAATGTTTTGCATTTTTCACATTTTCATCAATTTGTTTTGGAAAAACATTACGTTTTTATTTTTATTTTGTTTTTTATTTGTTTTAAGGTTTGTTGACTTTAAAAAAATAACAGTTTTTTAATATTGTTACGGTTGTAGTGGTTAATGTCTGTTTTGAAAATTGGCATTACATACGTTATGTATTATAAAAGATTGAAAAGTTTTCTGTTTTCCTTTTCGCTGGAAACGATAAACCCATTTGCTTATGCAATTGAAAGACTAAAAAAATATATTAAATGACTTTTACGAGCTTAGTTTTCCTACAACAGAAAAAAAAGAAAATATGAGAAATCTGTTTTTTTTTGTTTTTGTTTTTTAGGTAACGAGTTGTTGCTTGCCATTCTTTATGATTCATGTAAGAGTTCTAATCTTGAAGGGATTTTTTTTTTTTTTTTGAGCAAAGCGTCTGACTTCAAAACATGCATAATTGCCACCAAAACTTTACGCTTGATAACACTAAAAGTTTATGTGAGTTAAATTTTATAATATAGGTGACTAAGTGTCTTATTTTACGACAGGTGTCGCATGTACTGAAACCGCAACTTGACCAGGTTAAGGAGAATATTTACAAATTAGAGCGCGCGCTTTTTACGATAATATTTAGAACAGTGTTATTTTAAATGAATTGCGAAACCAAAACCTACCAAAAATTATGTGTTTTTGGTTGCATAAGCACCGAGTTTACAATCCAATAATTGTGTTTAATGAGTTATAAACCCCATTCAAATAGTAATAAACATTGTTGCCGATAATAAGTTTTAAAATTAAACAAACAATTTCTTTGGTATCATGCTACAGCATGCTTTAAAATGTTACCCCATTTTGTCACAGAGCATTTGGGTAAAAAATATTTTCTTTTCAAGCATTGGAGGAACACAAAGAAGTAGTTTTCCACGTGAGACGCAAAGGCTTTTTTAAACTAAAACCACATTAAACAAAATTCAAGTCGCAACGAAAACTGCAAAGTTTTGAAGACAAACTCCATGTTTTAGGGTATGGCAACAGCGGGTTTTCTTCTTAAAATTTTGCTTCAAAAGTTTATTGCATTATAGCGGCGTACCCATTTTAGCACTTACGGTGCTAGACTCAGCACTTCCTTTGCTGATTTAGCAGCAAAATTACCAATTTCGCACTTTTTTTTAGCAATTTCTAACTCTTCATTAAGCATTTTTTAGCACTTTTAAGTAATACAGTTTACAAGAGTTCAAAAAAATACTTAATGCACTTCTCTGCAGAACACTTCTTTTCGCGTGTAACAATTGCAATAATAGCAACTTAAGTCTGGCAACATAATTTAATAATTTATTTTTAACCTTTTTAATCACTTTTTGATATCTCTGAATTAAAAAATTGTATATTCAAATATTACTGCAGATACTTAAAATAAATTTGCATAAGTACATAATATACGCGTATGCATGTACAAATGTTTATGTCAGGTTTAAATTGCTTGCTTAAAAATAGCAACAGCACTAAAATCTTTGTTTTGTGTACATGTTTTTCAGCAAATAAAAAAAATTAATGTCTCAGCAATTACCAAACATTTCATTATAAACGAAGCAAAAGCAAATGAAAAAAAGAGCAAGAAACGCATATGCTTATGCTGACTATGTGTTTCTTTCTGCAGCAAAGCATTTATTTTGAAAACGTTTGGTGTTGCTTAAGCAATAAGTTGATGTTTGCTTCTTCTTTTGCTGTTGCTTAAAAAAAACCATTTAAATTTGGTAATAAAAACAACGTTTTTAAAATGTATTTTCTTACGTATTGTAAGTAATAAAAACATAAATACGTTTCCAATATTAAAAGTGATGAAAAACAGCGGGTTACAGCAAGTAACAGCAAGAAAAAACAATTGTAGTTAGCCACTACTTCGTAGTAAAGAGTTGAGCAAATAGCAAAATAAAAATAAAGAACAACTGACTGCTTAAGCAACAGCAAACGTTTTCAAAGTAATTGCTTTGCTGATTCTATGCTGTAGAAATAAACGCATAGTCAGCTAAGGCGAATGCGTTTCTTTCTTTTTTTCGCATTTGGTTTTTACTTTTGCTGCACATTTTTTTACAGCAACAGTTAAGCAACTATATATGCATTAAAAATATTCAAGTATTTTTAATCACTCATATATGTGGCATTTAATTTAAAGACTGAACTATTATTTTTATTGTGTTTTTAAGACTTTTATGTTTAATAAATAATTTATTGTTTTAAGAAATTTGGTTTTTTCCAATTGAAATAAATATTTCTAAGGCAACACAAGCGTAAATGATAAAACTATGAACTCTCCACGAAAATATTTGCTTAAACTAAGACATTTAAATTTTAATAGTATGTTTTAGGTCTGGTTCTGGTCACACTGGAATTTAGTGGTAAATTGATATATTGAAAATGAATGTTGAACGCGCAGTTGTTAAAGTGTGTGAATTCAAGTACTGGTTTTATTATTACGCTTACAGTATCAATAGCCTTATTATTACTTGACGTCTTAAATATTGTATTAAATGGTGCAATTGATGAATGAATTATTTTAAATATGTTTATTGGTCCTGTGATGAATTTTCATTTTATTGCTATTATTGTGAACTATTCGTCAGTGGTTGCTTTAATTTAATAGAAGTTTTTGGGCATTATAATGACCATTTTCCTTAATCAATTTTTTGTTAAACAATTCTTTATTGAAACATTCTGTATATTTTCCACTAAAGTGATTAAATTTTTGTTTTGAAACTGAAGATATTTCTATCTAAGCCTTAACAAATTAAATGAGAATTATACTCAAATGAAAAAGCAGCAAAAAAAAGAAACAAAAAATTCATAGCTGTCTTAAAACATCTATGCTAAAATGTTTTCGAGTACTTTGTCTTCATTGTCCATTGAATTGCAAAATATTCTAAGGTTTATTTTTGTGTGATCAAATATTAATAAAAAGTTTTAAAGCGTCGTTTGGTGATTACTACCAGTGTAAATATGAACGTAATATGTATTTTTTTATAACTATCTTTTTTGACTACAAATATAGGAAACGAACATTCGTTAGCATTTTCGGATATATCAAACAATTTTCTTTCTAACGCTTAAAGGTATGGTAGGATGCAGTCTTTAATGCTGACAGAAGTGTATCCGTGGAACAGCACTCGACATTTGTACGTCGATAGAGTGAAAATTGCAAAAATACAAATACTCGAAAAATAATAACGACAATATGCATGATTCAGAGGATACATTCGATAATTTAGGGTTCACAACCTAATTAATTTTGTTTCCTGAAGAAGGTACGCAGAAAGTACCGTAATATTGAAGTAAAATATTATTAAAAAATATAAGGACCCAAAGCTTAAGAAAATAGAAAATAATCAGAGTATTACTTTCAAATGAAATAATTTCTTTTTTTCCTTCATTTTCTTTTTTTCATTAGTGCTTCCACCCGATAAGTTATTGTTTTTTTTTTTTCTTAATATTGAGGACTATTTTATTATTGTAGACATATTTGCCCTATTCACAAGCTCTGCTAAGGTGTAGGTAGTATTGCATACTACTTCTTGTTTACTTCTTTGTGAACAACCATTGTATCAATGTGCCATTGTACATTGTACTTTATACGTCAAAAACTAAATAAGAAGAAGAAAAGTGCTATTCATCATTTGTTATTTATAAGCCAATTGGGGGAGAAAACAGAAAAAAGTAAAATAATAAATTTTTTGTGTGAAAAATATAGTTTCGATATATTAATGGTTGACTCAAGTAAGTTATAACCGTTTTCCTTATTTTGTTTACATATTTTAAATGAAAAGAATTAATACAGGTGACGAAGAAGATGAGAATGATATTCAAGACATTTTTAGGGATCCTAATGTACTTGCTCTCCAGTCGCAGAAGTATACATTTAGGGCTACCAAAATCATCATTATGGCATAATCGAGTTTTAAAATATTTTAATGAAAACAGATTTCTTCATATGAAACGTCTACGGCCAGAGGAATTTGCCTATATATTCATCCTTTAAAAAATTACGATTTTTTTCACACAAGTGGCGAAAGGCTCCAACTACGTATTGACTTGCAGCTTAAAATTGTACTTTACTGCTTGGGATCTTCAGGAAATGGTGCTTGTGTTCGTACGGTAGCATCTCTTTTTGGTATAGGTGATGGCGGTACCATACAAAATATTAGAAATCGAGTCATTAAAGCAATATTAAATCTTAAAGAACAGTTTTTATATTGGCAGAGATCAAACCTTAAGATATGTTTCCAATATACCCACTCCTACTATATACAACAGAAATGACTTATTTCACTTTCTAATAAATCAGTCAAATCAATAAATTAAATAAATAAAACTAATAAAAATATCTTTTAATTCAATTTAATTAAACATAATTCACACATGAACACAAAAATGATAATTCATTTAAACATAAAACATTTAAACAAATACAACGTTTGAAAAACATATGAAAAAAAGTACTAAGTGTTGTATCGCATGTTTGCATGAAAATTACCAACAACACAGCTAGCACCATTGTATTTTGTTGGCACTTAGCACGTACTAGGGGGCTTGTGAATAGGGCAATTGTATTCCTGCTAAATTAAACAGATCGAATATTCTTTTCATCTTGTTTAAATTTTTATACAAAATATTGTTACAAAGGAATATTTTATAACTTTACAAGAACAAAAAATCCGCTTATAAAGTCTATTCTAGCCATAATCATTAAAGTATCTTATAAAGAAATTAGTTGTTCGTTTATCTGTTGTTGTCGTAAAATTTTTAATGCTCAAACATGAGGAAAATCTCCCAGATCTTTCCATACCAAAATAATATAGTCGTTTTTACTCGCCTATAAATAGAAAGCGGAATTGATTGCAGCATGGCCTTAATATTCAAAATACAAAACAAAGAAGAATCGTGTACTTTTTAGTAAAATGTGTGTTGCTTAAGATTGTTGTCAGCAAAATTTTACAGAGCTGAGCAAATAAATGGGTATCAAAGAAAATAATTGGCAGCGAGTTTAATTCACAATTAAAAAAAAAACACAACCCATAAATGAAACGTAACATTATCAATGTCCTTAACTTTGTAACTGAGTTACTAATCGTCTTATTTACTGGATTATTAACTAAATATATTTACTATATTAACTAAATATTTTCACAGTATTTATAACTTTTTGCTGTCAATAATCTTGTGACTAAAACACATTATAAGCGAAAAGACAACAAATTTCAAGCAACTCCTGTTATAAGCGATAGCTATTTTTATTAATTGTTTGTTTTTATTTTTTATTATCTTAAATTGTTTTTACAGATTTTATTTTCTTAATTTTTGTTTGTGAAAGTGAGTTCGTTATTTTCAGAATAATAAATAAAAAACATTTAGTCGCTTTTAAATGCTTTTTGCTTCCTCTTGCTATTTCCGTAAGTAATCTTTGTTTTTATTTGTCGGTTGCGCTTTTGTTTTTGTTGAGAGGTCAAAAAATAAATACTAAATTAGGTTCAATTATTTGTGTCAAGTTTTTTTTTTAAAGATTTGAAAAAAGATTAAATGGTTTTTATAAATAAACCGTTTTATCATTTTGTTATATATTGAAGTAGGGATTTAGTGTAACAAAAATTTTTTGTCGAGAGATGTTAAGGTATTTATTTATGACACTATTATATTTTTTTCTCCAATCCTTCTCCGTCGATATGTTTTATAAAATGTCAGCAAATACTATTGAAAGAACACAATTCGTTTTATTATATACCATAATGTACTAACAAGTGTTTACTGAAAGAATAATTTAGAAAAATATTATATTATGAAACGAAATTTATTTGTTGTTTAGAAAATCTGGTGCCTATCGGTTTAAACCAAAGAGCTCCTTCTTTAAGTACGGAAACATCATCGACAACATGAAAAGTGTTTTTTAAAAACCAAAAATTATATTTTTCCTGTAGCAAATTATTGCTATTTATTAAATGCAGTACGTCCCTTGTAAGGTTTAGTTAGATCTGGCAACTTCTAGTCTATCAAATGATACAAAGATTGAAGAACAAAAAAAATAAAATTAAGCCACATTTCTTGAAGTCTAGTTAGTCGAGCATTAATCGCTTAACTCTTAACGTAATAATTATAATTAAATTTGTCATCTGCTTAAAGCAAGAGCAAAGTGGGCAATACAATAAAATAAAGCTCGTTGAGTTTAAGTAATTTGTAAGAATAGTTTTCCAAATTAAATAAGATTACAATTTGCACTCGAAAAAATATTGTAAGGTTTCTACTTTTTTTCAATTCTTTTAAATCTGTGGCTCTGATTAGACTCGTACTCATAGTCTCTTGTTTACCAAACATGTTGCTTAAACAATTAAGCGAATCTGACCGTAAAACTCAGAATATAAGCTACAACGAAATACGGCATACCCTGTAGCTACACTGAGACTTAAAGCGGAAGGCTTCTCTGGCAAAAAAGCAAGTGCCTGTATCCCCTTAGCCATACAATTAGGTTCCTACAAGTATAGCTTTCCCTCTAATTTGATTGTTAGTTTTTTTTCTTTAATACGCACCACACAATAATAAAATTAAAAATGAATTGCTGCTACAATGGAAAAGCTGATTATGACGTACTCATATTGAATCGAAGTAGGCACTCACTATAAATTTTGTTGTTAAAGAGTATTTGAATATTAGTACATATAAAATAAACAACTAGAGAAGACTAGACGTTTTTACTCGCCTATAAATTAAAATCGTAGTTGTCTTCAGTAGGGCATTATTAAAAAGAGCTAGGCAAATAAAGTGAAATTAAAGAAACTAATTCTTGGCGCGTTTTATTATACGCTTCACTACAGGTGGAAAAAAGTATATCATTCCGTTTCTAATTTCTACAGTATCCATTTCTGACCCCCTAAAGTATATGTATTCTGAGTTCTTATGCATAGTGAAATCGATTGAACGATGATCGTCTGTTCGTCTGTAATCTTGTTGAAATCAACTTTGCCTAGGCACTAGATGAGCTAGAGAAAATTATAATACGCCAACCGATCAGACGTAGTTTCGAAAATGTTTGTATTAAAAATCAGCAAGATCGGTCTTTGTCCTTCGAGGCGGCGGGCAAAAAACCACGCCTGCCTCTAATTTTTCCATATCTTTTTTCAAATTTCGGTGGTAATTGCCTTTACTACTTATTCATCACAATTATTTTGTGGTTGTTTTTCTACTTATTCACCTCCGACTATTTATTTTCCACACCTAATTGGGACAACAACCCTAAGCCAAACTTACAATTTTCTGAGCTTATTTTGAACAAAAAACTAAATGGTAGAAAAGAGTTTCTTATGCTGATTTAGATTACATGTGGCAGCGTAGGCGAATTCAAAAATTTTCGCCGAAATCATTACTGTCAAACTCCATAAATAAAATATATATATATACAAATTTTTTTATATATTGAGTTTGGCACTATCAATTACCAGGAAGAAATTATGTATTTGGATATGCTGCCACCTGGTATTTGATTCGCCTTGAACAAAACAATGTTAAAAATTATGTCTCTCCGTAAATTTGAAAAATTAATTCGCCTTTTTTCAACAATGAACTCAACGAAAACCAAAATGAATGAATAAATGAGAGTTAAGGCTGGTTCACCGGCAAAAATGTTGTTCCGAAACATTTTTTTTTATATGTAGTTTCTCTCTCTCTCAAAAAATAAAATGTCAAACTACATATAAAAAAAAATGTTTCGGAACAAAATTTTTGCCGGTGAACCAGCCTTTAATGCACATTTTAAAAATCAGACCAATTATAAACAAAAATTCCGTGCAAGTTTTTTGACTTTTCTGTTTTCTCCCATTATAAAATTTTTACCCTTTTGATTGACTGCGAAAAGTGATAAAAATTCGGGGAAAAAAATTGGGTATTATGAATTATAAAAGAAAAATTATATGTAAATAAACAAAATAACTCCCTTCTAATTACGATGATCCCACTTTTTGTTAGTTTGAATTCATAATTGGAATCTTTTCCCGAGAATAATTTTTTTTTTCGTGGGAAAGAATTTCTGGAAGAATATTCATGATTTGCCTGAATAGAACATTTTGCTGAAACACTTTTGTTCCATTTCAGAAATGGTTCAATTGTTTAACTTGTACCAAAATTTTCTTTAGACAACGATATGAAACATTTTAATTCAGAACTTTTCGATTCTGTCACTCAACTAGTTAATTTGAATTTAATAAAAATAATAGTATTAATTGTAGTGGGGATTATTAGGGATAGTAGATTTTATATTTGGGGACTTGTGGGGATAAAATTTATCTGATTGGATATACCACTCGAAAAAATCTGGAAGCCTTGGTATATATGATTCGTCATAGCCGAATATAGCACTTGTTTTTAATTTAACAGAGTCCAATGATTAAACAAAACCTAACAACATTAATGTCCTTATCGCCTTTTTTCTGGATTAGTAACTAATTACTTTTACTTATATTAACATACATTTTAAGAACTATTTATAATTTTTTTATGTTAAATATCTTTTGATTAAAGCATGCTATAATCTGATGGAGGCAATCGACTTAAAGCGATTTCTATTATTCACCTTATTTATTTATTTATTTTATTATTTGTTTATTTTTTATTTTGTTTTTATTACTTTCCTTTTTTCAGCGTTCGTTTGTGAACGTGATTTAGTTATTCTCAAAATAATAATAAAAATACCATTTCCGTAAATAATCTTTATTTTTTATCGGTTCTGCTTCGGTTTTTTGTTGAGACATCAAAAAAAAAATCTTAAATACAATAAGTTTTTCAACCAATCTTATTAAGGTTCAGAAATTTGTGTCAAGTTTTATTAAGAGATTAAAACGGATATATTTGAAAAGGAATTCAGTGTAACAAAATTTTACTTTGTGAAAGGTAAAGGAGTTTATTTCACTCAATATTTTTTGTGTTATCCTTCTCTGACGATATGTTTTTTTTATTACCAGGGAATTGAGAAACAGTTTGTACCTCAATTTTATAATAAAGAGAGATTATGACAAAGGCAAAATGTCTTATTCGTCCGCATCTTAAACTAAAAGCTTTTTAACCGACTTCGAAAGAAGGAGGTTATACAATTCGTCTGAATGTTGCTTTTTTTTATATATGTGCCTCCAGAACTCAGTCATTTTTGATCCGATTCTCTAAAATTTGAAATGACTGAGTATTACTATGGCTCCCAAAAACAAAAAATTATACAAAAATAAATCTAAAAATTAAAGGGTGCGCCCATAATTGATGTAAATTTACTTATATGGGCCTATCTTTTGAACCGTTATAAACAAACGCTTGCAATTAGACAGACGCTTGAAAATTACAACGAACCAGTATTGCTAAGTCCGCTATAAAGCTAAGATCACACGATTGCCGTAATGCACCAATTTTTACCATTTTTTGTATGCCAATCGTGTGATTGCACAATAAATTGGTTCATGCGGCAATCGCTGTCAATATTGTGCTTGTTTTTACCAACCAAATGCAACCCTGATGCGGCAATCGTCTGACTACTTGATATGCAACTGTGCGGCAATAAAACTTCCAAAAATGTACCAATATTTATTGTGATTTTTTGCGGCAATCAAAGTATCCAATACGCGTCAATATTTTCATTTTGTTGAGTGCCTTCAAGTTGTTTGTATACATTTATATATATTTATATTTATATATATTTATATATATTGGTTGTCTACTTCTTGAAACTCTTTTAGAGTCTTCTGGAATGCACCATCAGTAGCCCGTTTTTTTAGCCAATTTCGGACCCATACTATTCGTTTTTTAAAAATTCTTTTATTTTTTATATTTTTTTGTATTTTAAGTATATAAAAGACACTAAAAGCAGCCGCTAGCTTTTTTATAAATAACATTTTAAATACAACAAACAAAATACAAAGTTTGAAAATTAATTATGTATATTTGACAGAAACTACAACAGCTGATTCTTGGTGTTGCCGCATTGTTTAACAATCGTACGAACGACAGGCACAATTTATTGCCACAAAATTACTATTCACCAACTTGTACCAATAAAATTTTAATAAAATGGGGCAATCGTGTGACTGCAGAAAATTTGATTGGAACAATTTTAGTATTGTGCACAATATCTACACAATAAAAATTGGGCCAATTTGGTGCATTACGGCAATCGTGTGATCTTAGGTTAACAATATATATGGATTTAAAAGTTTAAGGGTGTTCCAACAGTTGATATAATTTCAAGTGTGTGACCAAACTTTTGAACCGTTATAGACAGAACGCTGAAACTTAACAGGGATCTGTATTGCTACATCCGCTATATCAACGAGTTTATAATTTGAATTTATAAATTAAAGGGTGTCCCCTAATTGATAAAGATTTACTTATATAAGCCTATCTTTTGAACCGTTTTAGACAAACGCTTGCAAATTGGACAGAAAGTTGATTGCTATGGCCGTTATAGTAACTAGTATTAATATTAAGAATTATAGATTAAAGGGTGTGCCAATAGTTCATTAAATTTGATGTATATTGCCATACTTTTAAACAGTTATAGACAGACGCTTGGAATTTACAACGAACCTGTATTGGTAAGTCCGCTATAACAACAAGTATAAAATATGGATTTAGAAGTTAAAGGGTTTTCCAACAGTTGATGTAATTTCAAGTGTGTGGCCGTACTTTTGAACCGTTATAGACAGAACGCTGAAACTTAAAAGAGACCTGTATTTCTAAGCCCGCTTTATTAACGAGTTTTTAATTTAGAAATTAAAGGGTGTCCCATAATTACTGTAGAGTTACTTATATATGCCTATCTTTTAAACCGTTATAGACAAGCGCTTGTAAATTTGACGCAATGTCGAGTGCTATGGCCGTTATAGTAAAAGCTTATAATATTTAAAATTAAAGGGTGCACCAATAGTACATTTAATTTGGTATATGGCCAAACTTTTAAACATTTGTAGACAGAACCTGTATCAATAACTCCTCTATAAGAACAAGTATAAAATTTGGATTTGGAAATAAACGGGTGTCCCAATACTTGATATAATATGGTGTATGTGGCCGGATTTTGAACCATTATAGACAGACAGCTGAAATTTACAAGGGACATGTTTTGCTAAATCCGCTATAACAAGAAGCTTATAATTTGAATTTAGAAAGTAAAGGGTGTTCCCAAAAGTGCTGTCATTTGTTCTATATGGCCGTATTTTTGAACTGTTGTATACAAATACCTTAGTTTTAGACAGAATGCCCACTACTTTTTTTTGGTATAATAAGAAGTATAAAAATATATTATAAATTAAATAGTTGATATAATCTGCTGTATATGGGCAAACTGTTGAACCGTTACAGACAGACGGCTAAAATTTACACAGAACCTGATTGCTAAATCTACTACAACAGCAAGTATATAATTTGAATTTGGAAATTAAAGACTGACCCTACAGTTGCTGCAATTTTATTTTACTATTGAACAGTTGAAAAAGTAGTGTAACCTTATTTATGTGGCCATACACTTAAGCTGTTATAGGGAGACAGATGAAATCTGTTTTGAAGTCGGTTTTTTTTCGCAAGAATTATTTACTGATTTGTTATGTATGAGTTTGAAACCAAAGAAGATACTTGATAACTGTTAATCTTATAAAATGATAATTTGTGTTAATTTTAAAATCATAAAGTAAGATCGTGTACAAACATCATGTTTAATGTTTATGACTAAATTCATTATACTTTAATTAAACGAAGCGCAAACAACAGTGAAAAGGCGATTGCTTACAAAAAAAAACATCCTTGAAACGTAATTTATTTTCCAATGAATTAATAGCAATAAATTGTTGTTTTCTTAAACAATATAAATTACGTTTTTTGTATAATTTATTTAAATTAATTGTAATATCCGTACATTTTGCTCGTCCATCATTTTTATGTTTAAATCCAAGCGTCTGCTAAAAAGAAACACATTAAAAAGAATATGAATGAGTGGACCAACGAACAGACGGACAGATAGACAAGTAGACAGACAGATAAACAAAAATAAAAAAAAATTAAAATGTCTTATGACGTTATAGTGGTTTTTAAAATAAATTTAAGTTTATTATTATTGTCTGTAAGAATATGCCGTTTTGTTTAAAACAATTTAAACAGCAGATGAATTTAAGATTAGGAAATTTTCTAGGACCATAATAAAGATAATAGAAAGGCTGTGTGGTGTGGGCAGTCGGTCGGTCTCTTCTTATTGAACAGAACATAAAAAAACGGAAACAGCAATTTAAGTTTATGTAAATTGCCTTAACGTTTGTACGTATGGCTTAGGAACAGTCGAATCACATTATTTATATTTAAATTAAGAAATCTTCAGGAATAACAAAACGAAATAAAAAATAATAATAATCACAACCATAAAATTGTATAAAGATAATTTCTCTAACTGAAGCAATTTTATTTTGTTGAAATGGAACAGTTATTTCATGGAATATAAGTTTCAAAATTTAGTATCTTTATAAACACAAACATTTCATTTGAACAATTCTTGTATTTAACAAATCTCACAGAGACAATTTTTAGTAGAGAAATTTTAAAAAGATAACTCTGACATAGATTACTTTAGTGTAAAAAAATGCGTTTCAAAGAATATGTATGTCCTTCCTTAAAGTAGAGACAGTTTTTGATTAAAAAAAAAATGTTCTCATTTTCAGTTTTTCTATTGGAAATAAAAACTTTTATGAGATATAAAAGTAGTAACATCAGCTGTATAAATCCACACATGATCTCATGATTGCCGCAATGAACCAAATATTGCCTTATATTATGCCCCAATCAAGTGATTTCAGAATCAAGTAGCACATGCGTCAATCAAGTCTCATATTGTGCTGCTTTTGGACCATAAAATGCAACTCTGGAGCGGCAATCGTGTAGCTGGCCAATAAAAAACGATGTGGCATTAGAAATGATAAAAATTCTGCAATATTTATTGTGTTCTTGTGCGACAATAGAAGTTACCAAAGCCGGCTATTAGAGCTATGTCGTTCTTGAACGAACGGGTTAAACTGACCGAATCACTTAAGCGAACTGAATGATATGGTCATTTAACTGAGGTCTTTTCGTTCAAAAGTGTACGAGTTAAATTAAACGAATGACTTAAGTGAACGGAATGAGCCAGACATTTAACCGGCTCCAGTAGGGATTATAATATGGTTTACATGAATCAAGAAAACAAGATTGCGCATTGCGCAGGTCCGTTAGTTTGTTGTCTCTTTTGTGTGACGTAGAAATAGCAACAGAGCCAAAAATCTCTTATATTTTTACAACAAAACGTTATAATTCTATTGTGACGTAGATGCCCAGTAGAAATATTTTTTGAACGGCTGAATGCGCAATCTTGTTTTCTTGATTCGTGTATGGTTTACTTTCGTTAAGGTGTTTGTTCTCGTTTTTAATGTCATGTTCTTTTATAGCTTTCAAGCAGAATACAATCTTCTACAAACTTGCGTGCTCTTCCGTTAGAAAGTATAACGTATAGACAAACTGGTGCTAAAAGCTGTGGAAAATAAATAAACAAAAATCGTTTTAAATTTATTTCAAAATACGATTTTTTATGTCATCCATTCTCTTGTTATCTCAGGGCTGATAGATTACAGAATCCGACAATTTTAGCGAAGAAAACTTTACTGACGACACTTTGCAAATGTCTGGTTGTCGAATACACTATAAAGACACCTCTTTGAAACATACTTTTCTGTTGTTTAAGTTTGTCCCCTGTCAATAAGAGAAGCGATTGTACATTTAGATGAGTCTGTTCAGCCGACTCTAGTCTAGGTTCCATGGACATGTTTTACAAATTTTTGTACATATAGTGTTTTAATACTCGTACACAATCAATGATGGTGCATTGCTGGCATAGATCACAATTTCTGCGTTAAAATAAACACTGCAGATTTAAAGAAGCTTTAACTTGTATTTGCTGAAATTATTTCGTAAATTAACGATTGAATGAGGGGATCAGTCTTTGATAAATGACCGAAAAAGACCGGTCACTCAAACGAACGACCGGGCACAGCTCTTTTCGACATACGTCCAATCATACAGTGAGTACCTCGCTATGATCAAATTTTCACAAGGGCCAGTAAAGCTCTCGTCTGTCTTCATTGAGTGAGGCACAAAGCATTTAGCTACAAATAGTCATTCAAAATGACCTAAAAGGCGATTTCCTTAGCGCTCACTTTTGTAAGAACAGGTCGAAACCGGACGTTTAAGATCTCTGTTTATGTTCGACCTGTTCCTCGCACAATCCAAAGCAAACCACCTCATCACGGCTTCCCTCAAGTAGGAGCGCAGTTTAATTTTACTTAGATCTCGACCGCACCACCTTCGAATTAAGTGATTTAAGGCAGCAAGACTATCAACAAAAATGTCAATAGCCGTAACTTTTGTTATAAGTTACACAATTCTCCATGCCGCTACCAATATGGCATATATCTTACTTTGGAAGAGGGTCCAGGTATCGGGTAGCTTGAACGAAACCGAAAGGTCCATATTCTCAATGAAGATTCCCGATTGGAGCTGTCCGTAAAAATTGAAACTGCACTGTTTCGAATAACGGAGCTCTTCTTCCATTTATCCCTGCTTAATATTACATCGTTTAGATTTTACAAAAATTTTTCCTTCAGTGTGATCAGTACACTTTACTTTGAAAGAAAATATTGATTTCGAAAAATAAGAATTTATACTAAAGGGCAAGTTCATTTTAATGATAAATTAAAAATTAGATTTCCAATTGGGCCTCCTTTCCCCTTGGAAAAATAACAATTTCTCATTAAACATATGAGATGAAATAACAGCTCTCTCTCTCTCTCTCTCTCTCTCTCTCTCTCATGGTCAAGACAGTTTTCTTAAAACTTAGCTAATGTTTATTAAACAAAATTTCATTGCTGAGCAGTTGAATGTTCCAATTTTTCCGGGCTATTAAATGGTAACTTTCTATTTGAATCTAAAAATAATTGCAAATGTTGTAATACCAACAAATAAAAAAAAATGAAAAGACAACAATAACAATAAATCTATTTAAATGTGTAGATAAGTTAAAGTACTCTTACTTTTTGAATGTCTAGTCAAATGCCACAATTTCTCAACACCAGCCAACCAACCCCTGCCAACCCGTTATCGTTATTGTTTGTTTTATATTTGCAAACTTCTCTAACTTCATTTTGAGTACAAATAAGTAAAAGTTAAAAAAAAGAAGCAGAAACAGAAACAGAAAAAATATTCATAATAGTGTCATTATCATTTTCAGTAAGTTGAAAGTTTATGCAAATTTTATTTATGTGATTGTTGTTGTCTTACTCAAAATGGTGGAAAAAGACTGTTGGATTTGAATGATATGAACCGTAAATACCCCCTGTACATTTTTTTATTGCACATTTAGTCTAAACACTTAACTGGCTGGCTTAAGGTTATTCATGCTACTTGTACAGTTATATTTTCTGTTTTAGCAACTAACGAGTTGTTGTAGTTGTTGGTTTTGTGATGTTTATTTTCTTGGGTACTTAATCATAATTTATCAATATTTTTTTTTCGTTTTTGTTTAGTACTCTGTGTATTAATGTGAGATTCTGTAACGTTTATTACAATCATGAACAGCCAGACATCTGTGTAATATATTCACATGAAATATGTTAATTTGTATTGTTCTTGGATTCTTTTGTATCTCTGTGATTTCTAGAATTACTTAGTGGACAATATCAAATAATTCACTTTAGAACTTATTAAGAAGGTCATTGAAAGTATTCGCCTGAATTTATTTGTGTTGTAGTGATTTGTTGATTCCGAAGGCCTGCTCTCTTAATCATCTACTTTGAAAAGAAAATAAATAAATTAGATATGAATATAGTAGAATTTTACTAAAATGGAAATAATGAAGATAAAAAAATGTTTGCTAAAGAAATATTTTATATACTTATTTGATAACTTTTTGATTTAAAAAAAAAGACATTATCGTAGTTTGATTTAAATGGCTGCTAAAGAGAAACTTAAATTTTACTAAATTATTGTAATTGACAACAGAAGTGTCGATTTCAAATTAACAACCACGGAAGTTAAGAAATTCGTCAGTTTAAACTGAAAATATTTTTTTACGATATTTTCTTTTTTCACCTTTATATTTGTTAATTTTTAATAATCTGTGTTTTATGTTCTTATACCCTTCACCGCAAAAAGTGGAAAAAGTATACAACTAAGTTTGTCATTCCGTTTTTAATTTCTACAATATTCATTTCAGTTTATGCATGGCTAAGTCGATTCAGCGATGTCCGTCTGTCCGTCCGTGTTAGTGTTGAAATCAAGTTTGACAACGCACTACACCACGCCTACCTCTAATTTGTCCATATCATTCGGGACAATGAAGTAATTTAAATAAAAAAAAAAAAACATATAGTATATAGGGCGATCGAGAATGAGCAAAGAACATGAAGTGAAAAAATTGGTGCTCGCCCATATTTACCGAGAAACGGGCCTCTGGAATTTTTAAATTTTTTAAAATATCAATATGGGTGTATTAAAGCTCTTGAAAAGATCTTTAAGGAAATGCCAAAATTTTAAGAAATACTTAACCCATTAGGAGCCGATGGCATTTTACGTAAAATTATATATATTCAGTACCAATTTTTTTATTTAATTCTCGGTCACCACTTAAAACTAAACAAATTCCGTACTGCATATATGTATATTATCTTTCATTAAAATGCCGTAGGCTCCTTATGGGTTAAGCATTATTAAAAAAATTAGTATATCCTTAAAGATCTCTTCAAAAGTTTTAAAATGATACCAATATTTCAGTTTTACAGTTTTATTATATGTAAGATAACTTAAAACTTGATTCCTCGATGTCAAACGTTATAATCCCAAATTACGATACTTTTTGTTTGACATCGAGTGCCATGATACCAAAATGAAAAATTACACGAGACTTTAGCAGACATCGAATGCGGTGATTAGACCCCTAAGTACATTGTTATTTCACCACTAAAAAAGTGTGTTGTATTTCAATAGCATAAACAGAAAATTAAACTAAACGTGGTATTGCTTTGGTACAGATATCTGTATGTGTATTTAAACTGAAAGTCATGAGTTCAAGTCCCATCGGCGACAAAAAAATATAGAAGTAATACTTATAACTGGATGAGTCCCGAAATCTAAATTAGAAAACAAAAACAATTATTGTGCAGCTATGGTAGATGATTTAGCAAAGGGTCGCCTGAATATTAGAAAAATACATGACTGTCAAGGCAGCTATATTATAAGATAAGAAGGGGCCTAACAGCCTGTTTATAGAACACGTCAACAGCGAAACGAAACCAGATGGCATATGGACGAATACGTAATAATCAGCGTCCGTGTAACACGTTCCGTTTAACTTACGTTGTGTTTCGTATAAATAAATTTTGTGTCAAATCGAAGTATTGCCAATGTATTAATTAATGTTTTTTATTTACTTTTTTTCTTATATATTTTTTGTTTTTGCCATAAATGTTGGTAACCCTGCTTTGGCGCTTAAAAAGAACCAGCTGAGTTAAATAAACAAAAGAAAATTATCAAACAATGAAGTAAAAAATTTTATATGCAAAAAAAAAAATTGTGAAAATAAAAAAATTTAAACAATAGTTATAAGAATAAACAATAATTTTTAAACGTATGTATAATACTAATAAATGTTTTTATAAGTGAAAGTGTTATGATGGGCAGTTGCGCAACAATATTAACTCCTGACGAATGGTTTTTTTTTCTACGCTCAGTTTTGACATGTCTGACACTACAATGCGCGATACATAAATCAGAAACAATTGCCATTTGTTACGTTTTTTACAAAAACAAAATGTCATTCGCGTTTTAAAAACAAAACATGGGAAATGGTAACGTTTTTGTGCGTCTATACGGCAAATTGTGTTCTGTAAACTGGCTGTTGGTTAGCAAAGAAAGTAACACGTTCTTTTAGAACATGGTTGTTGAACAGGAGAACAGATTGCGAGTTCGAGCTTTGGCCGAAACACAAAGTAGTTTGACGTGGATGGTTAAGCGGTTTAAAGATGCTTATTTAGTGAACAAACGATGTCTTGTAGGCCGAGCCTTGCCGGAGTAATACAGTGGCCTAATATAAATGGTTGCATGTTTAGTAAATCAAAGATCTTGGGAATAAATATAATCAGAGCCTAAGAAAAGTAACAAAAAATATTTTAAAAGGTATTTGCAATAACAAATTAAAACTGTTAAAAGCAAAGATTTTTCTTAATACATGAATTATGGTGTATTTTAAAATGTGTTAAAGGAAGCCTATGTTTTACTGAATTAACGTTCCTTCAATAATGCGCTTAACAGGGTCATGATGTTAGTCCTTCCTGGGACAGATTAGTGAAAAACGTTTTTCGTTTTTTCAAACAAGACAACTTTCAGCTAGAATGTTTTTGACTTTTTGTTTGGTTCATCTGCATTGTCCGATAGATCCTTAACGGATCATCATATTTTTTAATCTTTATAGAGATTAATCCATAAACACAAATTGCAGTCGAATTGGTGTAGTCTTTAAAGCGTGATTGAGCAACAAACATTCTGACGTTGAAACTTTCACCTCAATGTTATGAGTAGGATTAGTAGGATTTTTGTTTATATTACAACCAAATCCGTTTTATAAAAAATGTGTCACATGAAGCAATCAGCTTTCTATATGACACATTTTAAGTAACAGTAAAATGGAAGTCATAGAGGAAGGAAACTTTTTCCTAAACGGAGCAATTCCCTTAAACGAAGGAGACAAAAATGTTATTATTATTGCCAAACAGTTTTTATTACCTATGTAGGATATTTTCATAATTTTCCTTCTAACGATTCCACATAACATAACATAAGATTTGTTACGAATTTAAGTTAATCACTTCTTTGTCATGGTATGCATATTTCACATTTATTTCTTTATGCATGTAATCCTTGATATTTCGCTTTTTTGCCTTTTTAACACGTATACATTCATACATACTTAACTGTCTTAACGGTAAATGATCCTTGTATCCTTCGACTTGAGCTTTTGTTATGTAAATGAAAGAGAAACTGTGTCAAGACTTTGAAGTCATTTTTTATTTTTATTTTCTTACTTTTTGCTGTTGTTTGTTAAGTTTCCGTAAATAAACAGTGCACAGTGGGGTATTTGGCAAAGGGATCAAATGCTTTCTTTCTGGAGGGAAACAAGTAGAAAAAGAATTGCTGAAATACAAAATGCCAGTTCTTTGAAGAAGAATTATTTGAAAAAATAAAGAAATCTTTGTACTTATAAAAATAACAAGAATATCTTCTTGAAAAAAAACCGTAGAGAAATCTTATAAACTTTGTTATAATTTACTATATATTTATTAGGTACTTTTTCCTGTGTATTAAACACAGAGTGCTGCCTCGCTATAGGAACAATGGCGTTTTTGGGCCTCTCTCGAAAGGACTTAGCCAAAAGCAGAAAAAATTTTAATTGAAGAATGTATATATCTTTTTATGAAATTTTTAAACCATGACATGAAAAATTCTCTAGCAATACTTGTGTTTAAGAACGCAACAATTTTGACATATATTGTCTAACCTTTTGAACTGTAACAGGCAGACACTTAAAATTTTCCAACAATAATATAACAAAATAATAACATAAAGTAACAAATAATAAAAAGATAAAATTAAAAATTAAATTGAGAGTTTAAATAAATTAAAATTGAGTTTAATAACTTCAATATAAAAACAAATGATTTCATTTTTTTCTTAATCTTACGCTTTATAATAACGATCTTCTAGTAACAAGAAAATTTATTATTTGAAATCTTCAACCTTATTATAGTTGTCAGCGTCGTCGTCGTTTTAATATCAATATCACTTCTTATCAATGTCGGCGTCAATTCGATTAAAATTTTGCATTCTATAATGCATTCTATAATGAACGAATTTGTATCTGATTTTCTTGTCTTTTTATCAAATTTTGGTTATGATACAGAGCTGAAACCCTTGGCACAAAGAAAACAATCACCCTTATTCTAGTTGTCGGCGTCGTCATCGTCGTCATTTTAGTATCAATATCACTTCGTATCAATGTCGGCGTCAATTCTATAACATTCCTGTGACGACGTCTATGGTTTATCGATTTTTATGAAATGAAAATGCACTTCCCTAAGTTTTTTGTTAAATTTTTTCTGTTTGATACTTTTATGGTAAAATGTTTTCTATAAGTGAAGAAAATTTAATTTAATTGATTATGAAAGCTTGAAATAACAAAAACTTGTGTTGGAAAGAAAACCTTCTAGGCAGAATTGCAATATTTTTTTTTGCCGGATCGCAAGTATGTACATATATTTTGCCTGTTCCTAGCTTGTGCAGTTAATCAGTTTAATTATTGCATGTCCATTTTCTTCAAGAAGGTTTGCAACAGCTTCTTCCAGCGGATTTAGTGAAAATTGTTTAAACATTCCGCCGCCAGTGGCTTTACACTAAGCTTTATTAGAAACCATCTTAACCTTAAAAGTAATTTTTACAAACTTTTTTAAAAATCTCTATTCTATTCTTTATTTTGTTACCTTTTGCTATCCATCTGCTAATCTCATAGGCGGACTAAGAGAATTTAGAATTTTTCTAATTTCCTTCCATTTTTTCTTAAAAATTGCATAGAGCAGTGTCTCTGCGAAAACCCTGTACAAGAGATGGAATTATTCCACCGATTTTTCAAATTAATTTGCATTTGTAACTTTCACTTTTTTACATTTTCAATGTTATGTTTGGTTTACATCACTTCCAGTCGTTATGCAGAAAGGCGTCGACAAAAAACAGAGTCACGTCAATACAATATTGTCGTCACATTTGTTATAGAATACAAAAATCTTTGAGCAGTAATCGATAAGTGTCAATAACGACAAGTAGAATAACAAATCGAATGCGTCGACACATATCAACAGTGATATGTGACGACGCCGACAACTAGAATAAGCGTGAATAATTTACTTTAATTGTGCTTGATTCCTTCAAATATTTCATAATATTCTCCTGAAATTGTTATTATTCTAAACTAAAGAATAAAATGTATTACTGCGGGGAAAGCATATCCATATGGCCATTTCGCTACTGCTCTTATAGCTCATCAGTGGTTTCTACCCAAATTTTGTAAAGAAAAAAAATAAAAAAAAATAATCAGTAGTAGAATTGAATTTATTTAACAGATATTGGGTGCTTCATACTGTAGAAAAGAAACGGGCTTGTTGTTTTTGTTAATGTGGAAAAATAAGCATCACCCTTGAAACATAAAACTTCCTAAATGAAAAATGTGACTTATGACCCAAAATTCTCTAAATAGTACTCTAGTTACAAAATGGAATAAATAGGCTGCCACTCAAACAATAAAAATGTTTTAGTAATTTTTTTTTATTAAATTTCTTTGTAATCTAAAAATCCTTTTTGTCCTGAAAGACTTAACAACCTCACATAAAATACAACAAAGGCAATAAACTATAGAAGGCTAATAAATAACATTAACAAATTTCTTGCTTTTCTAATATTTGACGCGCTTCTGCGTTACTAATTTGACATTACTTGCCACGTTTAGGTACCACATTAAATAGTTTGTAGCCTGCCATTTATGTTTCCATTTCCGCTTGAACATCTTTTAAATCTATTTTGCATTTGAGGTTTGAAAAATAACCTAAAATCTGAAGTAATTTTTCAAGGAAAAACACTTTAAAAATACACAGACACACAGACTGTTAAAAGTTGAATATTTGAAATTTAAACTAATATTTCTTAGGAAAAGAGGATTCAATTTAAAAATAGATTAGAAACATGCAACATACGCGAAATGTTTAAACCACAATTTGAAACAAGATGTAACAAATAGGATGATTGTGATTTAATATATCTTTTACTTCTTTCATTTAATTATTTAAATACTTAAACATATATTTGGGGAAATTAATGTCAAGGTTTTATAATAATTTGAGAAACACATTTGTGACTGCATACATACTTACCTACGAGTATGTATTTAAAAAGTTTTAAATTTTGTCATTTTAACGGTTTTTCAAGTATTTTTTTAAGTCTCTGGTAAACAGTAAATATTAAGAGTAGGGATGGCCAACGGGAAATTTGGAATCCTGGGACTTTTAAAAAAAAACTCCCTATTTTTTTTTTTGGGATTTATCTGTTGTCTCTGTATTATAAGCAATCAATTTGTCTAAAAAACTTGTAGAAAAAGAAATTAGCTTTTGTGTATTGCCTTATTAATTTTTTAGTCGAGTACCTCGCCTGCAGTACAGAAACAGCACTTGAAAACTTTCTCAACTTTTACGTGTATAAAGATAAATTTATTATTTGGATTTTTCTTATATTAATTTACTTTAATTGTGTTGGATTCCTTCAAGTTCTTTCACTTTTCCCTTTTCTTCAATTATTAATTTTTTCCCCTTTTGATTGATTGCGAAAAATGAAAAAAATTTGAGGGAAAAAAGTAGGTATTTTAAATAATAAAATAATAATTTTATGAAAATAAACAAAAAGCTCCCTTCAAATTACGCTGATGCCACTTTTTGATAATTTTATTCCCATACTTGGAGGAATCTTTTCTCGAGAAAAATTTTTGCGCTGAGAATATTCATAATTGGGCTGTATATATTATAAATATAAAGGCTTAAACAAAAAAACATTGTTTATTTACAACAGTGGCTTCTTGAAATATGGCCTTACCTTTTTTGGACAGGAATAGACTTGATTAGACATGTTTTGAAAAAAAAAGTGATAAAAAGCTTTAGTTTTTAACAACTCAAAAAAATTGCTCATTATGCTATATGTGCACGAGGCAACATCAATGGAACATGGTTAAGCAAAATGTTCCTTTTTTAGTATAGACGAAGCAACAACACACAGTTTAAAAAAAATCAGTTTTTTATTTTATGCTTTAAACATATAGAAAAGAAAATTAGCGTCACACAATAAATTATACCTGCAACTGTTCTTATTGACGAAATATTACACAAAAATAAGTAAGAGTACGGCCATAGCCGAATCTTATATACCCTTCACCACACACATAAATCTAGATTAATGAAGTAACAAAATGAAAAATTTATTATTCGGAATCTTTTAGAATTTAATTAATTTACTTTATTCGTGATTGATTCCTTCATTTGATATATTTGCATGTGCACATTGCTTATTAATAAAAATTGTTTTTCAATTTTTATTTTTATTTTTTCATTGAATCTTTCAAATACATATGAATGGTTCCCAATGGGATCCCTTATGTAGAAAAATTAAAGAAAAAATAAAAAGAGTTACTAAATGTTTGCTGTGTTTTTGTGTAGAACATTTTTTGAGTTGTTATTGTCTTCTGTCTTATTGATTCAATGGAGTTCTCGTTTAATCAATTTGGCTTTTGATATAAGACTTTCTGTTTTTCTATAAAAAATTTGGGTAAAATCCACTGATGAGCTATTTGAGCAGTAGTGAAATGGCCATATGGATATGCTTTCCCCGTAATAATACATTTCATTTTGTAGTTTAGTTTAAAATAATAAATATTTCATGAGAATATCATGAAATATTTATATTTGAAGGCATCAAGCACGAATAAAGTAAATTAATTAGTGATGTAACTTATCAAAAAAGCAAATATTAGGGTAACAGAGAATTAAAAAAAAAATAAAAAACAAACAAGATAGTTTTTAATTTTTTTCCCAATCAGGATTTGAACCATCGATCTTATAAATGAAGGAAAATTGACTTATTTTCGGGTTTTTGGTTCATTTTTAATTTAATTTCTAAACATTTTTAGAAAGAAAAATTAATTACAAATGTATGCCGACGTTTTCCGAAGAAAACAAGAAAAATTTGACGCTAAGCATGTTAAGCACTACATATATATAATTTTACATAAAAATATTATCGGCTCTTAATGGGTTAAGCATTTTTTTAGTATTTCCTTAAAGACCTCTTCAAAAGCTTTTAAATGATACCCATATTGATATGTTAAAAAATATGATGCACAATAGTACTTTTCTATGAAAAGTTCACAGGCCCACAACTCGGAAAATATAGGTGAGCTCAAATTTTTTCACTTGATGTTTTTTTTAGTTCTCTATTGCCCCATGTTTTTGTTTTTTTTTTTTTTTTTTTTGATTAGAGTTATTTCATTGTTCTAAATGATATGGAAAAATTAAAGGCAGGCGTGGTGTTTGGAGCGCTGCCCCAAAGGACATGGAGTGATCTTGCCGCCAAGAGCAACTCTTTTGATTGTCTGATCGATTGGCGTGTTTAAATTTTCTCTAGCTGATCTTGTGCCTTGGCAAACTTGATCTCAACACTAACACGGATGGACAAACGGACATCGCTCAATCGACTTCGCTATGCATAAGAAGTTAAAATATATACACCTTACGAGATCGGAAATGGATATTGTAAAACTTACAAATAGAATGAAAAACTTAGATATACCCTTTATTTACTTTTTGTGGTGAAAATTATAAAAAGGCTGCCGAAGTTATATGTTGATAGATGAAATTTTTTTTTTTAATGTTAGACATGATAAAACATACGACTATCCGTAAATCATAACTCAGCACTACTGCTTTCAACCAAACAACACAAGAAGAAATATAAACATCGATACAAACGAGGGAACTGATGTTAGAAAACATAAAATATAAAAAAATTTTATTATTTCAGGCAACATGAAAAAAATATGAATTTCAACAAGAATCAATGTGATACACACGAGGGAACACTAAGTGGTATTGTAGCACTGTTATATGCTGTAGGATAACACGTTTCAAAAGAAACGAATATATGTACATTTATTGAATTTATAGATGGCGTTGATACAAGTTTATACTTAGTAATTTGCCTACAAATGAAATTTTCATTTTTATTTAAATATAATTATAGTAAAACATGATGGCCGCCTTCCCGCTCCCCTATTTTATTAAAAAAAAACCTATGATCATTGTATTTTATCGTTAAACTTCAAATAAATCGAAATAATCGCAGTTTAAGTTTTTGACTCGTTCTCACCATCGATAAAAATATCAGACTGCTGAGGTTCCCACTACAATTAGTAAAATGATTCATAATTAAAAAAAAACGATTTTAGAACACTTTCATAAATTTTATATTAAAGGAAGGGTCTTGGACAAACTATGTGCGATGTTTGAATTATGACATTATTGTTGTAAAAATATATCCGACACTGTGTCGTAAACTAAAATATGTCGTTATTTGTGAAAAGAAATATTTTTCATCATGCGAAAAGTCAATACCTTTTTAAAAAAAATATCTTTTTTTCATATATACAGT
This sequence comes from Gymnosoma rotundatum, assembly GCA_916610165.2. Lineage (NCBI taxonomy): Eukaryota > Metazoa > Arthropoda > Insecta > Diptera > Tachinidae > Gymnosoma > Gymnosoma rotundatum. The sequence goes on from OU744336.1 coordinate 65,258,855, forward strand.
CAGAAAACGAAATGTTTACTCCACAACGAAGTTTACTCCACAACTCAAAATGTGTCGTTCTTATTGGCAAACAAAGTTTCCACACATGAAATGGAATAACGACGATAAAACGTGGAAAGTACAAAAGGCATAAATATGAAACTTATACACAGTATAAAGCATGAAATGGCGAACAATTCTGTATGTTAAACTCCAAAATTTGAAATTTTGAGTTATGACGTTGTTGAAGTAAATGAACGATATCTTGTTGGCGTTTTCTGCCTGACTATTCAACTTTATACTTTATAGTTCTAAATAAGATTTTACTAAAAATTATTTTTGATGGATAGTACACGTTTTCCTTTTCGTCTAGACTTTAACTAAAAGAAAACTTTATTCACGCAAAAGCTTCCTGGTGCAGTTGTAGTTCTTACAGTGAGCTGCATCACCGCTTAGCCATTATTTGAAAACGCATATAAGTCTAGTCGAATTAAAAGAGAGATACACGTCCATGCAAAACGTTTGAAAAACTTTTGCTTATTTTAATTAGCGGATCATCAGCGAACCGGTTCTAAAATATTAAAAACGATCGGTCACCCCGCCTGGCTTCGTCCTATACGGTACAAACAAACAAACATGCATTTTCATTTAATTATAATCTTGCTACACACCAGAGTATATCTTGACTTGTTTCGATTTGGAAAGACCACATAGAGATGTAAAATAACCTTTTCATTTACAAATGATATTGTGGTTTAAAAGGTCAAAATATTTTTCATAAGAAGCTCCTACAATTTACTAGTTGATTAAGAATATATTAGAGCTAGAGTTTTGGAAAATTTTAGCATCATACATCTGTGTTTAAACAAGAAATCATAATAAAGAAACAATTACGAATATTTCAAATTTTAAGCAAAATTAGATTTGATTTGAGGTTACTATAATAATAAACTCATTATACCACAAACCAAATTAGGAACGTATTTAATACACAACTAGCCATGTTCATAATAAAACCAAATATACACATAGATACATACATACTTATAAACTAACGCAAGTTCAATTTTGATAATCATAAGGAGAATTTAGTGGGTCTTAAATTTAAATGTGGACAGGAGAAATCTTTTCGAATTCGTGTTAAACATTTTAAACAGGCACGCACGCACAGTCAGAGAATTACAACAACACTTATAATGACAGCTGGCTATATGTTTTATTTTGTTGTTTTATTTTGATAAACATACTCATACATTCGTTTAAAATATGTCTGGTTGTGTGAGTTTAAGGAGGGGTAGTTTGTTTCAAAATCAGGAAAGAACAAATTTGTACAACTGTATTATTGTAGTACAAAATTATATCGCCAATGAAGTAAAGTACTATTTGTCATAGCGAAAAAAAGCCCTAAAGTATCACAGAGGAGGCATAGTTACATTTTTAAGGGAAAATTAGGCACGCAATGAACTTTTTGATAGTAAACCTAAAAATTTCTATTGAGGAATTTAAAGCATTGCATAATTGCATCCCTGTGTTGATTTACTAATTTAAATTGAATGCTTATGACGGATGTAGTGATCCAGAAAATGCAAAGAATAATTTCTTAAAAAATTAAATTTTTTAATTTACCTTAATGACTTAATTTGAAAAAAAAAGCAGGAAGGAATAAGTAAAATTTGTAGGTTTTTTTGAACGCCCCCAAGATTCAATAGACGAGTAACAGAGGCTTTCCCTAATATTATAGGCATTTTAGTCTGCTAGATCCATAACAAACGCGTATTTTTTTATCTGTGAGATTACAGAGGGTTGCGCGTTTTATCTCTTAGGTTACGCTCTTCGACATTGATTTGAGGGTTTAAGCAATAAATTCTTTTAATTTAAAGTGAGTAATATCAAGGTGTGTAAATCTTTAATTCTGATCTTTAGATTTACTTAAGCTGAATCCAATCAAAACTATTTGGGTTTAAAGGCTTGTGGGGATTCGATCAAACACAACAACTCAAGAATTTTTTCAAGTTGGGCTGCAAAGCGTTATCTCCTTCAAGTTCCTTTTGCCGTGTTACAGATTTTTGTCAAAGAACAGACTCCCAAGTGTACGGCAGGCGAGTGCTCTATGAACCCCTTGCAGAATACTAGGAATTCTTTGACCCCAGACTTAAAAGAGGAAGAAAAAATATTTTTCTAGTTTTTATAAAAAAAACTCTTTAGGTCTTTTACTGTACATTTAAATAAAGTCTGTAACAAACAAACGTCAAGCAACTTCTGGCGGTCAGTGCCACTAAAGATTTTTTAATAAGAGACAGTAAAAAACTTTGACTATCCTATAAGGCAGCTTTTCATTTCGTCAATCCATAGAAAAATAGGAGTAGAAGTAATGAATTTTATAATGAGTCCTATGGCCTTCAACTGAATATGCTCCCTAAATATAAAACCAAATGTTTCTGGATTTAATCTAATTTTTACCTTTTTTGATCTTAGGTATCTATTTAACTCAAATTTATATCAAATCTTTTGAAAACAGTCAATTTAGGATTCTTATTGCTTTTTGTTTATTAATATAATTGTAATGCTGCTGCTGTAATTCTCCAAAAAAAAATTTCACTTGTTGTCTACAAATACCCATTCCAAGTATACAAAATAGGAAAAATACAATAACAGTTGTTAATTGAAATAATTTTATATTTGACTTGTTTAACTCTCATTTGGTGCAAAAATTTATAAATATATTTTAAGCGTGAGATAAATTGTGATAAAAATGGAGAATTCAAAACTGACTTTTAATAGTTAATATTTTTGTAATGAAATAAATACCAATGTATCATCTATGATAGAGATATGATATGACATAGGTCTTATGCTGAGAACGACCACGTAATGCTCTGAACACATTCGAGACAGCAGCTACCGACTGCAAAATGTCAGAATTAGAACGCATATGTTTATATGAGAATGATTAATTTGTGACAGCAAGGCAACAAGGCGGCAGGTTGTTGTCTGGGCTGAATTCGCCGCTGCAGTCAAATTAAACTAATTTCTATTTTTATTGGCGACAATAAACAGTTTAGTGATGTCAGTACTATAAGACATGTAAAATAATAAGTGCTTAAAATCTCTTATTAGGAAAAACGAAAAGAACAATAAAAATATAAAATAAAAATTGTTTATTTAAAGATTTAAGTGTAAGTCTATAATAGAACTGTAACAGGATAATTTCAGTACATGAAATATTTAAGGAAAATAGTGTTGTTGGTGAAGACAGTAATTGATTTGGAATACAAAATACCTATTTATTGAATTCTTATCTGTCTCACGTAAGTGCTGCTGTATAGATTTGAGTAAAATTTTGTGAGAAGATCCTTTAGAACCTTGGTTCAAACACGGATTTTTTTTTCGTAGATAAATAGAGAAACCAATTTTACCGGTATAATTGTACTTAAACAGTTGTCAGCACATTTTAGTTTTGTATATAGAAAAATTTTAACACTTTTTACATTCTTTTCAATAATTGCTTAAAACATATTTTTCGAAATTTGAATTTAAAAAAGAAAAAACTTGAAGTGCCAAACTGACGAACTAAAAATACTACAATTGTCATGGCGAAAGTGTACGAAGAATAATTGTAAAAATTTCTGAGGAATGTATTAAGATGTACATAAAACTAAAATTCCTTTTTTGTGTGGACAACATTTAGTTAAAAATTTACTTCTGTTCTTAGTACTTGCTGGTTGAAGTACTTATATTAATTTCAATTGTCGTATGGGATATCTGTAAATACATAACACGATTGGTTCTAATAGATATCAAAAACTGTTGTTTTTAGTATTTTTTATTTAAGTGGACAAGAAACTACGTGACACACACTACTGTACTTATTATTGCTTTTTAGAATTACTTCTATATATTTTCAATCTTAAAGACAATCCAAACGAATTATTTACTCTTTAAATAGCCTCTTACAAAATAGTTAAAACATTTTTTTTAATTATAAATCTGAGCTGCTTCTTTAAAAATCGCTTAAATAACATCACTGAAATACAGTTAATTCGTATTTTTATTATGTAGCTGCTGCCTTCAAAATAATTATGTAGCTGGGTACAAGGCGACAAATGTTGCTAGCGTCATTTGCTGTTGTGTGTTCGTGTATCTTGCTGTTGTGAATGTGTTTAGAGCATAAGGATCAAACAGGCCAAAAGTTAGTTAAAAAAACATTGAATTATTGATCAATTAATCTTTTAAATAGCAACAAAATTGATGAGTATCTTTACCCTGATCACCTGAAAACCTTTATAGCAGAAAAAGGTACCAATTTCTATGGGTTGGTACTATATAATATTTTTATTTTATATTTCTTGTCCAATGGTACTTTTTAGTTTCGTTGCCTGTTTGTTTTCATTTTAAAGTCTAGACAACAACAACAGCTAATAAATAAGTTGCAGAAAAGGTTTGCTTTTCTTGTCGTTTACCTATGCAGACCAACTGAAAGAACAAACACTACAACAACATGTACATTTTAGTATAAAACACGGGGTTGAGAAATAAATGCAATCACGTCTCACAATGGAATCAGTTTTATTTTATTTCGAAATAGCGTATGTTGTTGGCAGTAAAGGATGGTGGAAGAAAAAAAATATTTTAAAGAAAACAAAAATTAAATTAAGTGAAAATATTCTAGTGATAAACAAAAAAATAAATGTTTTGTAATGAAAAACAGAATTAAAGAAAAAAAAAGAAAACCTTAAAAAAATAAAACAGGAATTTTTCCTTATTTATAAGATTCCTTAAAAATACAAAGAAAAAGAAAATAACCCCTTTCACATTATAATGGAACGGCGTAAAGCTAATCGTTGTTTGTATGCAAAACTTGCCAGTAAAGATCCGCGTACGGTTAGTGTTACAAGTTTAAGGCGATCACGTTCAATGCGCGCTTCGTTGCGCATGTTAAAAGGAAAATTAAATCAAGCCAACCTAAAAATATCGCCGTTTAAATTTAATAATCCTTTGCATGAACGTGATTATAATTATGAAAAAATTTGCAGTGACGAAGAGAGAGAATCGGAAATTAAAAAAATTGAAGAAGCTACTCCTAAAAGTGGTAGAAAAATATTAAAACAATTAACACCAGCCATTGCTGGCAAAATGGATGATTTCATAAGCTGTGAGAACAGTCAGCAGCATCATATTGATGACTTAATGTCGGCTTTACCCATTGGCAATGTACCGCGTAAAGCTTGCAAATTACTACAAATACCGGAAAGCTATTGTCAAAAATATTTAAAGGAATTACAGCATGAACACCGTTTACGTATTTCCTTAAACCCCTGTGCATGTTCTAAGAACACTCAACACGATTTGAATAAACTTTCCAGTGTCCAAAGCAATAACTGCAATAAACACATTTTAGAGGATTTATCTAAAAGTGTTGGAGAAGGAATTTATGGTACAACACGTCTGCGAACAGCCACAATACGTAAACCAATGCCGTACCTGAATAGTAGTAGGTGCTTTTTGTTTTTGTTGTTGTTTTCCTTTTCTTTTTCTTTATTATTCTGCTTTATAATTTAGTTTTATCATACTTCTTGTTTAGATCTAAAGGTATAATTCTTACTTAGAATTATCCTTTATTAAAATGTGTTTGTGTATGTGTTTTATCTAAGGATTTTTTTGGATTTTATTCTCTTAAATAATGCTGTTGTGTTTGTGTAAATTTGTTGTTATTGTTGTTATTTTATGGCTTTCGGTAAGTGCTTTTGTTTGTTAGGAAACTTCGACTTAATAATAAACAAAAGGTTTCCTACTTAGGATTTTGAAATATAAAATTTAAAGGAAAACAAGGATTTATAAAAACTGTATGTTAAGCAAACCTTCTTAATTTTAACTTGATGACACTTAGTAGGTAGTTAAATTGTCTGCAGTTGTGATAAGTAAAGGAAGTAATAATATACCTTTGGTTAAGAGATTTAAAATAATTTGGATCTGTAGGTATTTTAAGAAAACAAAATAAGAAAAAGGAACTAAAGTCTAGGTATATTTAATCATGCCATACAGGTAATTTCTCTCCTTTTACATTTTTATCAAAGAAACCAAAAACTTTGAGGTATTCTGAATTTAAAAAGTTAACAGCCATATGATAACTTTCCTAACAACTTTATAATTTTCAAGATTGATTCAATATCCCAAAGAAAATAAGAGCATCACAATCAGCAACAATCATTTTTGTTACTAAAACGATTGTACTACCACAAAATTTCCATGTCTTACATAGAAAAATTTAAAAAAAATAGTTCTAAATGAAATGAAATTGATTTTGGCTTAAGTTTATTTTTTAATTTCTAAAAAATATTTCTAGAAAGAAAAATTATTTTTACAAATGTATGTGGACGTTTTCAAAAACAAAATAGAAAAACAAGTAAAATTAGATACCAGCGAAGTGTAATGCTGCATTTCCAAGAACGCTACATGCTTCATCAGCATTGTTCGCATCTTTTTTTTTATAAGGACCACCACTTAAGAGATGACCCCTACTTATGCAATGCATTGTGCCAGAACTAGGAAATTAGGTTGCGGGAAGGGGGATAGAGGGAATAGTGCTTGTGGACACTTGATTTGATTCTTTGCACATTGAAAATGGCAGGAAAGACCTCTGCGGGGAGTTAATTCCACATACGAATTCTCTCTGTAATTCGTGGGGTGATTCACTGGCCAATCGAATACAACTCTCATGTGTGGGCCGGTGCTTCAAAGTCTATTTTGGAGTTACTCGACCGCGTGCAGGAGAGAGCGAAGAAGCTCATCGGTGACACTAGGGTATCCAACTCTATTGACTCACTGGAGCATCGACGCAATGTGGGGTGTATTTCACTGTTTTATCGTTACTACAACGGAATGTGGTCTTATGAAATCAGGGAGCTTGTTCCTGAAAACCGTTATTTCGCACGCGCAACGCGTTCTGCATCAAAAGCGCACGCCTTTGTTAAGTTGCTTACATTGTAAACATCATCTATTTAACCAACTAGCTTTGTTAATAAGAATACAAGGAGTACTCATATCAATAATAATTTGGTTCACTGTATTTATTCACTGTTCTCTATGTTACTCGTCTTCGGTTAGTCACGAATGCAATTTTTATTTTTTAATCATTCTTAAGGCCCAACCATAATATGCATAAGATAGCTTAAGCAAACTTAAACAACTGTGCAAATACATTAAATTATATGTGACAAACTATAATGTACTTAACAAAACTTTTCGTTAAGTTCGTCAAATGTAATTACTTCAAGCAAAGTGCGAAACTGATACCACTTTCCGTACGGAAGCTGATTGTGCTTTGTGTTACACATTTATAAAGAAAAAGTGTAATTAAGATCTACAGTGATAAATTTTTAGTTTTTTATTAATAGAAAATGTAAAAAAAAATTTTTGTTTCTGGCCAATTTTTAACAAATATAATAAATTAATATTAAATTTGTATTTGTACACACATATGTATACGATATAAGCGATGAACACCGTTGCATTTTTAGTATGGTTGACCACAAACACAAAACAGAAAATAACTTGTAATATTAAAATATTAAATATATAAAATATCTTCTTCAAAGCCTTTTCGTTTTTAAATTTTGTTTACTTATAGAGAAATTATTTTTGGTAAAAGTACGAATTAAACATAAATGTGCAACTGTGGCAAATAAGTTAAGTACATTGTCGTCACCCACATAAGTTCAAAATTTGCCTATTTTTTACGTTTTTTTCAAAATTTTTTATTTTCATTTGGTTTTCTTTCTACGTTAAAGTAAAGATCTGGAATGTTTTATTCTTTTATCAAATAATTTATTTTATTACTAATGTTTCAAGCGTAATTTGGAAAAAAACGAATGAAAAATAAAGTTTTTATTAAACAATAGTCCGCCATCATTTGTTCAACCAGCCCTTGTAACGTCTCTCAATGTCTTCCTGGTGAAATCTTTCACCTTATGTTTAAGACCTAAAGTCACATAACACCCTAGTTAGCAGATCTTATTACTTAGACAAAAACAAGAAAGAGAAAGATAAAACATATATTTTTCAACAAATTCTTGTGATAAAAATGCCATTTTAAATAATTTTAAACTATACTCTAAGATGTGTATTAAGTGTACAAAGAAAAGGAATATATTTATTAATGATAATGATTTGAAACCATTTAATCATTTTTCAATGGTAATGATTTTCTATTTAACTAATTATCAATGAAACCGTTTCATTAAAGAGCATTATCATTAGTGAAAATAATAGTAATTCTAAAAAAATCCTTAGCATTCAATTCTAATAAAATGAATTACTAAGTTTATGTATATACATTGTGGTCATCTAAAATTCTTTAATGGGTTTCCTTTATATTTGACAGCTTATGCACATTATATTTGGGCCTTTACTTGCTTCCTCACAACAATGTAGATGCTGTTTCAGTAATTTATTAATTGTTATGAGTTAAGCATGAATGTACATGCGCTATGCCTTGCCGTTTTTTTTTTCATTTTTATGAAATTAGAAGTTAAACTGTGGTAATTATAAATGAACTAAAATTTACTTTGGCTTAAATTATTATTAAAAACTAAAAAAAAATGAGCCAAAATCAATTTCAATTCATTTATAATTTCCACAGTTCAATTCCTAATTTAATTAGAATTAAAAATTAGTTACTCAACAATCTCGTTTCTGCTCGCTTAAGGAGCATTTGAGATTTAAATATGACTTCTACGAAAATAAAATTTTGATGCTTTTTTTCTGTGTACAATAATTTTAATTTTCATATTTCCTTTCATAAAAGCATGTGTGACCACGATTTATATTTTACTAACATGCATGCAGTCAGCCAGACAAAAACAAGTAAAATTGCTATATTTGGCTATGTCGAATCTTATATACCCTTCATCATCTATGTAAATCTAGTTTAGTGAAGAGAATTAAAAAAAAATTAGTACTGCTTATATATTATTTTACTTAAAAATGCCATTGACTCTGAATGTGTTAAGCATTTTTAAAAATTTTAGTATTTCCCTAAATATCTCTTAAGAACTTTAAAATTATACCCATATTGATATTTTAAAAAATTTGAAAATTTCAGAGCCCCGTGACTCGGAAAACATGGGTGAGCTTGAATTTTTTCACTTCATATTTTTTTCTTAATTTTTAAGTCTCTGTCGCCCCATATATTTATATTTTTGATTGGAGTTACTTAATTGTTCCAAATAAAGTGAAAAAATTAGAGGTAGGCGTGGTGTTTTGCCTGCTGCCTCGAAGGACATAGACCGATCATGCTGACTTCCAATAGCACCTCTTTCGACACTATATCTAATCGCTTGACATATTTATTTTTTTGCCTAGACAAACTTGATTTCAACACAAACACTGACCGACAGGCGGACAGACGGGCATCGCACAATCGACTTCGCTATGCATAAGGATTCAGAATATATTGCTCCTTTATTGCAACGTAGTCATATCTCAATAAAACTTGAAATTGGCAAAATGTGATTTAAGTTTTCAAGACATAAGTCCTATGATTTAATTGCCGCAATTGCAATCGCTATAACTTCGGTTCAGCTTGGAATATAAAACTGATTTTTTTTTCAACATGTACAGAAGGTCTCAAAGAGCAGTTTTGCTTAAGTAACTACAAATTTTTGATTTTTTGAGATATGACTATGTTGCAATAAAGATCCGATATGTACTTTATGGGGTCGAAAATGGATATTGTAGAAATTGCACACGTAATGACAAACTTAGATATACCCTTTATCCACTGTTTGCGGTGAGGGGTATAATAAAGATTGCACCACAAAAGAAAAAAGGAGAAAAAATAAAAAACAACGGAACTTTTGATTTTGATATGAGTTCACAAAAATCTTCTTTTTAACGTCTCAAATGCAAAAAATAATAATTTTTACAAAAAATCACAATTGCTCCAACAATTTAAAATTTCATCTCAAAATTGAAGTTTCGACAAAGTATCGCTATATCAACAAAAAAAGAAAAAAAAATTATGTCGTTAAAATACTTTATGCAAAAATTTCGAATGTTTTGTATGTTTTAAACAGCCGAAAAGAATCTTTTTTGTTTATATTAGTAGTAGGGCTCGTTGTCTTGAATTTCGGTTAGAAATTCATCCACACACTAAAAGAAATGTGACAAGAAAAATTTACGAATAAAAAAAAATCAGTTAAAGATTTTTATCATCAAAAACGTAATATCCAAAGTGTTGCTAAGAAGCTTCGTGATAGAATATTTAGTTTGACGAAAACTCGTTTTAACTTTTTCACTTTAGTAGAATAACATAAAAACAATATAATAAACAGTTCTACTACTATTATAAATGTGAAACCGATACCATCTTAATTGGCGGAAAATAAACCCAAGCATTCTTTCAGGCGTTACAATGTTTAGAACTATATAAAAATTTAGGTATTTAACAATTAGACATTCGAGCCTAAATATCAATAGAATAAAATCTCGCAGCTAATAATATCTGGATAATAATTGAAAATTGAACAGTCTGCACTGATTTTTTTAGATTTTCATTAACATTAAAAAGAGTCGAATCAGTTGATTTACATAATTTTATATGAAACAACTTTAATTGTTCATTTGATTCATTAACGTATTAACTATTATCTGCTTCCACCAATTAAATAACTTTAGCTCACAAAAAAAATTATTGTAAAATCTCTTTAACTTATTTTCTGTTCTTTAAACTTAGTTCTTTTTATTAAATTTCAAAACCCCAAAAAATTTAAATAAAACTCTTACAGGTGTTATTGTAACAATGATTCGAAATCGCCTTCAAAGACTTTACTACCCAAGAGCAGTTGCTTGCGATCGCCGGGTGCCCTTATAAGACAAAAATCATTTCATACTCTCTCTGAATTGGCAAAACTATGTCAAAATAAAAATATACAGCCCAAGGATGGTAAGACGAACAGACAAAAAATAAATAAATTAAATCATACACAAAACCATATCATCCATTTACTTTTACATTCAGATGCTTTATAAGGAAATACCCTGATATTGATAATGAAAAAATTGCAAACATACTTAATTTAACATCTTATGCAAACTGACCCTCATGCAATTACAACTAATAAAATAATGGATGTGGGCTACATTAAACAAAAACAAAATATAAAGATCATTTTACAATCACCAAACTTCAGAGAACAAAAATAAATTATTATTTTAACCATTCAAACAGATCCCATATAATCTCATAAATACATTTTAAAGGCAAACACAATTTTTAATGCTTTAATCATTAAGAGATTTTATTTTAGTAATTGTTATTTTAAGTTTATTTTTAATTTCTTAGGTTATGACAACACTACGTTAAAAAAGACAAACAAAAAGCAGTCTTAACCTTTTAAACTTAATTTATGAAGGGTCTGCCAATTAACTTTTTTTTAAATGCTATAAAAAAAAGAGTGTGGCTTCGGCTGTGTGGCACGTAGTACCGTCCTGTTGAAACCAAACGTTGCCAATGTCCTCTTCAACTTTTGTGAACAAAAATTCGTTCAACATGGCCCAATAACGATACTGACTATAACGGCCACTCCTCATTTTCGAAGAAAAATGGGCCAATTATGTATCTAGACCAAAATCCGCACCAAACAGTGACCCGTTTTGGGTCCACCGGTTGTTCAATATATGCGTATGGGTTTTCTGTGCCCCAAATGCGACAATTTTGCTTGTTTACATACCCGCCAAGGTCACAATGAGCTTCATCTGAAAGGATGATTTTTTTTTTTTTTGCAAAATCGGCATCTTAATGTCGCAATATTTCCCAGCGTTGTTTAAGCGTATACACAACCATATTCGTTCAGCGGAAGGATAAAACTAATATTCTATTTAATCAGACATGGCCTACGAAATAAGCACTAGTTAAAAAAAAAATGTTAGATGGCGGACCCGTGAACTTTATGTACAAAAAACTGAGTGCACGTTTTGAGTTTAGCATCTACAATCCAAGTAAAACACAATATACTTTCTTCAACTTACACACAACATTACCGACCTTAATGGCTATTTTCGCTCTGACGCACTTTGAACGTTGCCATAAAAACTGTTATTCAAAATAACTGCGTGTAAAAAATCGACCTAGTGGGACAACTCTAAAATTGCGTTTCGTCCACATAAGTAAAATCCAATTAAATAGAAAATATATCTCGGTTATTATGTTGCAATATTCCACACCAAAAACATTCACTCTTGTATCATTTTTGTTACGATTCCAAAAGAACCTAACCCTATTGTTTTTGCCCGTCCACCCTTCAAAGCCCTCTATCACTGGAACAGTAACAAGTACACTCTTGAACTTTTTACAGTAAATGTAAAGGGAGTTCTGTAAATATCGTGGTTATATTAAAAATATTGTCCTCTCTTGCAATGTGACATTGGCACGTGACGTAAAACTAAGTCCGGTGTAATAGGAAGTACAAAAATTAAAAATTTAAATTAAAGGATATTTTAAAAGTGATAGTTTTCACTTACGTGGGCTTATTTTTGAAACGAAATGGACAGACACAATACTTTTATAACCGCTATATGTACAAGAAATTTAAAACAAAACTAAAATATTAAGAGTGTTCCTATAGTGACGAGATTTTAAAGTATATGACTTTAGTTTTGAACTGTAGCAGATCGACATTTAGAATTTACACACAGTATACACAAATATGCCCGCTATAAAAATAAGTCTAAAAAGTAAAATAAAAAATTAAAGGATGCCATATTTTAGACGAATTTGGCCTTATCTTTTAAACCGTTATAGGCAGAAATCTTAGATTCTCAACAACAAATAGGAAAAAGACAAACCTAAAATTTAAAGAATAGCCTGTTCATTCTACGAATGCTTCGTAAATCAAACTCGCATTTGACAGATTTATTGATTTCTAAAAAAAAAGTATAGTTTCACCTGATATGGTGCCATGGTATCTAAGAACATATTGTCAATGGACTTTATGTCACACTCAAAAGTGACATAATGTCATTGCTTGCCAAATATTTCTTGCATAGCTGGCCTTTGGCCGAGCGCAAGGATTTTCTCCTCTATGGTATAACCAACAACGGCTTCGTTGCATCTTTCTTACATAGAATAACATACATAATATATATATAATACCCATGGATGTTCTGACTCTACGTCGATGGACATTATGACCTTGCAAATAATGACATACCAGCGCCTGATATACAAAAGTTACGGCAGTATTTTTGATTTTAGTCGCTAACAAGAGGGTGTTCTTAAAACCATATTACATATTTTGGATTACTAAGGAATTCATCAAGATAAAAATGAGCTTCCTTGCTTGAGATGTCTTTGCTTAAAAAAATATGCATAAGCATTTACCCGACTAATAAGTTATTCAATCAAGTACTGAAGGCTATTAGGTTTTAATACTTGTACCAAATTAAATAAAATTAGTACCCGAGATGACAAACTTATAGATATATATTGACATTCTACTACATTATGTGCATACCGCTGGCTGATTATAGGGCGGCTAGTGTGTTGAGAATCTACAATTACTTAGGAAGCAGTTCACGAAATTACGAAGACATTTAGACCTCTTTAGTTTTTCTGACACTAAACTATCAGGTATCAAAGTTGTTAACATTTAAAGTTTTAAAGTTTAAAACCATCAAAAAACGAATTTGAGCATGACTGAAAATTTAGCTTTTAATTAAAATTATATGATGCAGTAAAATCGTCAAATTTTCATTAAACATGAAATGAAGCTGGGGTCATTTATATATAACTTTCTTATCAGATTCGCTATTACAAAATAATACGAGAATGTAAAAAAGTGTTTAATCTATTCGCCTAAAAGGCATTTATCTGTTACCGCCATAGAATTAATTTTTAGTAACTAATGACAGAGAAAATTATATTTGATCTCTTTTGGAATTTCTAGTTTATTACACAATTTTCCTGTTCCAATAAAATTTCTTGTGTCACTTAATTAAATTTTTAATATAAAAAAGGGATTTTTTTGACGTATAAACTTGAAAGAAAATGGGCGCAGGTTTCTGATGTCAGTAGTCAATTTAATGCAATTGGCAGCCATTCTTAAAATATCGTTCCATACTACAAAACTAACTTCCAAAAATCGCTTTTTTTTAATTGTGGTGTTGTTTGGTTAATGGCTTTATAGTGCACTTTCCTTATTTTTTATTATTAACTTATTATTTTTATTTTAATTATAATTATTATTTTTTTAATTTATTTTATTATTTTTTCCACCTCTAAAGATAATATACTACCGAGTAGTTTAAGTCCAAACAAAAGTGCAACATTGCGATCAGATCGCTCCTCGTATAATTGTAAACACACCAAGAATCATAGCAGGCATAACAATCACCATAACAGTTCCAACAACAGCAATATTGATAATGATGATAATTTAGTCATCTTAAGAAAACCCTCAACATCATTAGCAAATACATCGACAACAACAACAATAAATCATCTGCATCAAATAAATTTGCTACAACAACATAATAGTAATAATTTTTATAGTGCAGATAATAATAAACATTATAAAGAGGAGCTACAGCGACAGCAGCAACAGCAGCAGCCTCAACATCAGCAAGAAGAATTTAATGAACGTGAGAATGCGACATTTCGTTGGTCTGAACAGATGACACAAAATGTTGTATCAGTTGCAAAGATACGTTCAGCCATATCATGTACTTCACAAGATATAAAAGAAATGGAATTTTTGCTACCACAACGGCAACACCAACACCAACATCACAATCAACATCAACTACAGCAACACCATCAGCTAAAACCACAATACCAAAACCGACAACAGCAACCATCACAACACAATAATCTTAAATTACAACAACAATTGCCACCACCTACAAACACAATTTCAGCCACTACTTCAACACTATCAATATCATCCTCATCTTCAATATCAAGCTATAATAGTTGTAGCAGTAAAATGTTGGCGGAAAATATTAAATCAGCCTCAACACCCGCAACTGGCAACAACAATAGTTTAAGCATATCACGTCATTCGAATACACACAAACTGAATCATATGGGCGGTAGTATAGATGGAAGCAACAGCAGTAACAGAACTAATGTTGATGAAAATAATATTGAAAATAATCACAATTTAGCCGTTTATCGCCAACCGACTAGTGTACGGACCACAAAGGGGGGCAATACACCCCATCGTTCGAAAATGTCAAAAAAACAATTAAAATTGGCTCAGGCCCAATTGGACAAGTTAACGCAGTGTAATTTACATTTGCATGGTAATAATAAAATCAAAATACAGACGCTTAAAAGAATCAATTTAATTTTCTACTATTATCTTTAGTTTATAATTATTTAGAAAAATATTAAGCAATATAATTTGTTTATTTTAATGGCAAATTGTTTCCCTCTACAATATTATATACCATTCATCTTCTGTCCCAGTTAACGTGAATTGCAAGATCATTAACTTTTATAATTTTGAAATAGTCAAATGCATAACGCAATCAAAGGACTAGTTTTCAAGCAGCTCTCTGCCTTCATAAGTTTGTCTTTCTTTTTTTTTAAGAGAAGTTGCACTTCAGGCATAAACCTATTTAGTTATTTTTCGTAACTGTGCTGCGTTCTTTAGGAATGGAATAGATGAGAGAAAAGACAGGTGGTGAAAGGAGAAAGATATAGCCATGTTATTAGTGATTATACTTCGTCGGCGATTCGCATTACGTTGTCTCCTTTTTTAAATGAGGGTTCCTTTAATTAAAATTACCCGCATCTTAATTTCTTCTAATTATTGTCCAGGGTGTCCTAGTCTCTGGCTCCGTTTGGCAACTATACTACTTCAATCATCCCAGACATCCATAGCACAATTCATCTATGACTCTAGTGAAACTTGAACTCATGTCACACTCCTTCGAGGTTTGGATCATGATTACCTTGTTTTACGCTACAGACGCCTTACAGTGGTGGTTGCTCAACATGTCTAAGCCAACTTTCCTTTTTATTCTCTTAAGGCAAACAAGACAGCAGCTATGTTCTTATTTAGCAAAGGGACAGTTCAACATATTTACCGGAAAACCTTTGCTTATGTAAAGGGTTGCCATTCATCCTACGTTTAGCGTTTACGCTAAAAACCCTGTATTAGCGAAAAAATATAAAACGATAACCTCTTTCCCAAATCTTTTTCTTCTTTATTTTAGTGCTCATCACTTCGAAGTGTGCCATTACGCAACCTATTGAAACTTAATTTCGAGTACCGGCAAACGCCTTCTTTAGCGTTGCCAGATAAAAATGTTTAACCTAAACAATCAGTCGAACCAGAGACTCAAGCGTAATATTTTCTATCGTCTAGCTTCAACGGTTATATGATAAAATTTATACAAAAGCATAAACCGCAGTTTTGCTGGAGATTTCACTAAATCCCGACGAACATTTCTTACGCATATTTATATTGAAAACAAAAACAAGTGAATAGAAATAAGACCATAGATAAATTCACTAGATTGACGTGAAGTTACGTATTTTGTCATTACATTTAAACAATAACAGAGAAATACATACTGCAAATTACAAAACAATGATGCTGCTCTTTTACATTTTGTATGAGCATGAGAAGTAGAAAAATGTTGCTACGTCTTACCCTTTCAGCACAAAAGGCTGTAATGAAATCATTTAGAATGATACTATAGAGTAAATGAATTATCTTTAAAAACTATTGAACCTTATTCCAAATTATTTTAAAATCGCACAATATTTATTAGTTAATAATTTATTTTAATGGCACTTAATAATGAATGCATTTCTTGAGCATACAAAAAAATGTTTCTACTCCTTTACATCTCCTGCAATTAAAAAAACTATAACAGACAATTTATGTATAATCAATGTTTTAAGAAGAAAAAACGTTGAAAATAATATTTCTTTTTGGCAACCATTTTAGCAAATAAATAAATTTAATTTAATTTTAATAACTAACATACACACGAGTACCATACACTTGAACAAAATTGAAAGCAATTTAAGCCACTTGAAAAATAAATATGTCCTAATTGCTTTAATTTTATTTTTTTCTACTTAAGCCCTATTTTCGGCAGTTGAACATGGTCATTTGGACAAAGCTCGCACTATTTTAGAGTCAACAGATGTGGACGTGAATAGGTAAGTGGAAAGGGTACATTAACATCCTTTGAATTACATTTTTCCTCTTTTTTGTATTTCATTTAGCATTAATACTGATGGGCTGTCGGCTTTGGATGTGGCCGTTTTAAGCAATAATCGTTCAATGACAAAAATGTTATTACAACATGGTGCTTTAGAAGGATCCCAATGTAAGTGCATTAAAAATTTAACGTTAATAAATATACACTATAAATTTAAAATTCGTTGTATAAATTTAAAATTTTATTTTAAACCTCAGAATAATTATCTGTTTTAACCCAATATACTGGGTTGTAACTATATAATTTGCATTCACGGAACAATAACTAATGGGAATAAGAAGCTAAAATCAGATTTACTAATAATAAACATAACATTCCGTAGATTGCCATAAAGATCTTTTCTCAAACTTAATTGTATAAACACAACTATAGCAAACGACGAATTTCGCACAGCTCTATAAATTCGTACTGACACCATTTTTACGTAAATTCAGTGACTGCAACTCAATTAGGATGACAAAGTTATTTATAAATTAATTTGAAAATATATTTTTTTTTTCATATGCTACTTGCTAGAGTGACCATGTATTTCAAAAAGACACTTATTTTTATATTGTCTTTCATTTTAATTATTTTTATGATATAAACACAACTGGGACGAACGACGAATTATTCGTTACGAATATTTGTGTATATGAAAATGAGCACAATCAGTCGTCGACGAAATTCATCGTGTGTGACGAACTGTGCGATAGGTTTATTTCTATTTTTTAATGTCGACGAACTACGAATTTTTTGGTGTATAGGGACCGTTTTTCTGTTTATTTCTTATAGTGTTTTATTTTTTTTAGATAAAAATTTATTTTCGTTCCATTTATAACCCATATAAAAAATATACTATTTTTATTATTAAGCACGTTCTGAATTCCACACGAAATTTTCACTTTGTTTTTTTTTCAAGGCATTGTTTTTGTAAAAAATTATTTTATAGCAAAAATGCTTTGGAAAATACAAAGTGAAAATTTCGCGTGGAATTCAAAACATACATATCTGAATATGTTTAATTTAAAATTCTTTTTTATTTATATTATGTTCTATTATTATTGCCATATTCATAAAAATAAACAACTTTAAATGTAATTTCCATACAAGTTTTCCCTAAAATACGTTTCAAGTCTATTATAATACTTTATGAATACGGTAGTTAGTTTTTAAATGAATTATCTTTTCTATTTTTTCAATTTGGGCTCAAGTTCAAAATCAGAATCAAATGCACTTTCTGGATCGCTACAACCTTCATCATATATCTACAAGGTAGTTATCAATTATAACTACTATTTAGATGAAATGAAATATAAAAGTTTTTTGATATATTTATTTCTTTGCAGAGTCGCTTTTTATTCTAATGTTGGTTAACAGCGAGATATTTACCTACACTAGCAAGAACTATCCTCTACTATCATAATTCTAAATTTTTCTTCTAGCTTTACAAAAACTGAAAAATCATTTATAAAAAATATTTCAAACAAAAACCATGTAAAAATTAATGTTTCTTTTTTCAAATACATGGTCACTCTAACAAGTGGTATATGTAAAAAAATATATTTTTCAATTTACCCAAACATGGCTGAATGACGAATTCGTATTGCTGTGCGAAATTCGACTCTGTAAAAAAACTATATTTTTCAAAAATAAACTATAAAAGTATTAGAATTTCTTATATTTTATTTCTTCTAAATAGTAGTTACAATTAAGAACGACCTTGTAAATAGATATAAAGAATGCTGGTGAAGGTTGTAGGAAATCAGAAAATGCATTTGAGTCTGCTGGTATCTAACTTTTACTGTTATTGAAAAAATAGAAGTAATAATTCATTTAAAAACAACTAATTGAACATAATAAAAATAAAAATAAAAAATATTTAAAACTAATAATATTATTAAAATAGTGTATTTTTATATATGTGCTATAAATAGAGAGAAAATAAATTTTTAATTAACAGAAATAGAACAATAGTATATCATAAAATATTTATAATTGAAGAAATCAAGCACAATTAAAGTAAATTAATATAAAAAAATTTCGAATAAAAAATTTTCATATTTATAGAAATAAAATACTTTAAAAATAAACATAAAAATAGGGTCTCTATACTAAAATATTCGTCGTTTGTCTACAAAAATATATAAATAAACCTATCGCAGAGTTTGTTACGCATGACGAATTTCGTTAAGTGTACTAATTTCTAACGACGAATATTCGCAAAGATAAGTTCGTCGTTCGTCTCAAAAATGTTTACTGCATAAACCCCGCTTGTTATTTCATTCGGTCGTCTGCAGATTCCGCCCTGTCCTTAGATAATACGTTTGCAAGTGTAGACCCTGAAACACAAAAACAAAACCTAACAAATTCGCTCTCATACACGATAATATCTTGTGATAACCCTGAGCAATGATGACACTTTACACTTAACAGTAAAAAGTACAGCACGTCTGCTGAAGTCCCATTTACTTCTTGGCATCTGACGCATACGCCCGACTACCGCAATCGTCTTTTCACCCAACCGATCATATATTAAGGCGAATACTGTGCTACAGATTTGAGTCAGAGATGGTCTTATCACTGGTAGAAAACAATTCTTCTACTAGAACCTTCGGAGCACATAGCGACAGCTGGAGACTTTTTAAACTCAAACAGCGCATTAGAAACAAGTGCTCTGCCTATGATTTGAGTTTAAATGCTCCTTAGAACCCATGAGCAATAGCGTCAGAGAGACGGGGTCGGCATTTATATGTAACTAACTTCGATTTTTCCTACTTTAAGTTACTTTTTATTTATTAAACAAACTATTATGTTTTACATGCATCAGAATTTATCCTTAGTATTCGTTCAATAATAGATCAGGACTCTAGAAAATTCGAGCTGTGAAGCAAACTTTGAACGCTTTTCACTATCCTAAACTAATCTACGAATGAAGTCATGCTGATAAGAACAATTTGAATGATGATTACTAACACCGCATACTGCTTTTTCTGTACGTATGGATACTGCAATTATCAAAGAATCGGAAGCTTTTGAAGTTCTTGACATGAAAAGTCAGAGTGGTCTTTTTTTTATTTATTTATTTTTATTTTTTTTTTTTGTATATAAAAAACAATAATGTATCCCAGGTATTTGAAACGCCTTAATAAAAATTTTGAATACAACTCTTCTGTATGGCCATATGCTCCAAGGTGTGTTCTAGCATCACTGATAGCAGGGTATCAAACACTGTTGACTATTCACACTTGTATTATCGAAATCTAATGAAATCAATGAATTCTATTGCTCGAAGTAAAAAAGTATATTTTCTTAAACTATTTAATTCTTTATTTATTATGCTCATAGCTGTAGCTTTATTTTTAGCATATTCATTTATTTATTTTATCAATTCTAAATTATACAATTTATAACTGCAGTTTCCGTCGACAGCATTGGCACAAAACTGAATGGTTTATTAAAAGATGCTGAATTGCGTATTAATGATTTGAGCGGTCTAGAGGGTACATGTCAACCTTCGTTCTCATCAAGACCTTCAATTTCAAGCATTATTATTGGTAAGTGAATCATATTACAATAAAACGAAAACACATTTTCGATACTAATAACAAATGTTTAAATAGCTGTAATGCTTATAAATGTGTTTAACATTATAAAAGATATTTTTTGTGTGTAATAAAAATAGAGATAATTTTAAAAATAAATAAAAATGTAATCAATGAAAATTGCTTTGCAAATTAAAGAAAGCTATAAGTTCATTTTCCTCTGTTAAAGTTATTTTTTGTCCCCTTAAATTAAGGGGGAATATTACTCAATTCACAGACAAAATGATTGTGTGGGCATGCGGGTATTTGTAGCATGACAAACAATTTGAAAAGCATTATTCTTAATTGTATTCACATTACCCTGCTTTTAAGTTTCTTAATCTGTTTTGAATACACACAGCTGGTAAAATGACAAATATCATGTAGACCGAAAGTGTTCTCATATGTATGGAATGCCAATTGAATGAAATGAACTCTGCAGTAATTGCTGCAATATTAGGGACAATCATAACTAAAGTTAAAAAGCATAAATAAGAGTTTGTTTAAAATCTAAGAATATTAAATTTTGGATAGCTTTTGATTAAAAAGATAGAAATTTTTTCGAACACAAAAAACTTTTAAAATTTTTATTCAGATTCAAATTAAAATTTAATCAAGTTTTGAGTGATTTAATTATTTATTTAATCAAAAAATGAAAGAGAATTTTATAATTAAATAAATGCTTGTAGCAATTACATATATAATTTAAAAAGCAGAAGAGGATTTAAAAAGCTTGAATGTAATGTTTCGGTAAAGGTCAGTATATCAATAAGTTTAATAACGCATAGTCCAGATTTACACTATGCAATTTTTTGAGGCATTATTTTCTCAATCTTCTATTTAAGTTACAACGTTATGAGTTATCTAAAAGTAAACAGCAGAAACAGTAACATCCCCTCAAAACTCACGCAATACCATATTGCTTACTCCTCCTGCTTCACAAACAAACAAAAATTTCATGCTAGTTTCATAAACAATTCCATAATGTAAATGCTCATTTTGAAATGTACCGAATTTATTTTAACGAGTTTAATTTAGAGAGGTCCTTATAGGATACTTTTGCTATCGAAGTCACTTCTTCAGTCATACCCTCATGTCGTTTTAGTTTTTTTTTTTTATTCTATAATATTCTTGAATTGAAAAATGTACGTACGGTAAAAATTTCAAACACATAGGAAGATAAAATAAATTAAAGTGCTATATTCGGCTTGCCGAATCTTATATACCCTTCACCATCTATGTAAATTTAATGAAGTACCTCCAATCAAAAAAATAAATATTGAGGTGACACATAATTAAAAATAAGAAAAAAAAAATTAAGTACTCAAAGCTATAATTTTACATAAAATGTCATCGGATCTTAATGAGTTAAGCATTTTCAAAAAAGTTCAGTATTTCCTTAAAGATCTCTTCAAAAGCTTTAAAATGATACCCATATTGATTTTCAAAAAATTTGAAAAGTTCAGATGCCCGTAATTCGGAAATTATATGGGCGAGCGCCTATTTTTTCATTTGATGTTTTTTTAAGTCTCTATCGCCCCATATATTTGTTTTTATGATTAGAGTTGCTTTATTATTCCAAATGATATGGATAATTGGAGGTAGCCGCGGTGTTTTGCCCGCTGCCTCGAAGGACTTGGACCGATCTTGCTGATTTCCGATAGTACCTATTTTGACACTATGTCTAATCAATTGGCATATTTAAATTTTCTCTAGCTAATTCAGTACCTTGGAAAACTTGATTTCAACACAAACACGGACGGACAGACGAACATCACTCAGTCGACTTCAGTATGGATAAGAAGTCAGAATATATATATTTTATAGAGTCTGAAATTGATATTGTAGATATTACAAACGGAATGACAAACGTAGATATATATTTTTTCCACTTTTTGTGGTGAAGGGTGTAAAAAGAAAAATTTTTGATCTGAAAAGTCTGGCATTGGTTTTATTTTTTTAAACTTATGAGGTGACCAGCTTTGATGGCCCTACTCTTTCTTGATAAGTTTATTTAAATAGGTTAGAAACTGCAGATTTGTTAAAACTGTTTTAATCTCCCCATTGTGAGAAATTTAACAAAATAGTAATTAAGAGTTGTAACTCTTCTATTTAATTAATTTTATAGTAAAGTTTTAGATTACCAGTAAATCTAAATTTATCTTCTTACGGCATTACATTATACAATTAATAGTTAATTCAAATTAATTACGAGTACCAACTTTCCAATAATATATTTTTACTTAACTCTTCCTTTTAAAGGCAATACAGGCTCCTCTGTAACTGGTTGTGCCGGCAATGAAGTTGACAAACAAATTGGCATATGGGAGAGACGTGTTAAGGGCTTGCGACGCCTTCTATTGGGCTGGGATCAAGCTCGACCACCAGATGCACCAGCATCTGTTACTGTTGATGTAACAGGTGATAATTCAATACAAGTACAAATACTTGAACCCTTTGAAGGAGCAATTGGTACTAAATTCAAAGGTAAGCAATAATGTAAACAATTTTAAGAAAACTAATACAATCACACTTTTACACAATATGATGTTTTATAATTGAACACAACAAGTACAATACAATATTGTGGTTGTTGTTGTTGTTCTTGTTATTGCTGTTGCTTCTTTATTGCATTGAATAAGCTATTGACATACGTACGTACATATGTACTTAAAACTTTAATCATATTGAGCGAATATAATGTATTGTGCAAACATTTTAATTTGAATCTTTTTTTTTTAAATACTTTCGTATTTACTATTCATTCACTTTTTTATTACGAAGATTTCTGAAATTTTCCAACGGTGTGCGAGTTTTTCTTCTTTCTGTGTATTCAGAAACGATAATGGTAAACAGGCCATTTTATTTCTTGTTTGTTTTAATTAATGTTGCAGTAAGTGAATTTTATCCATGCTAATTTTAATGCTTTACAATATAAATTCTTAAAAAAACCGACTTCAGAACGACTTCATCTATCTGCCAATAACGGTTAAAGAGTAATTAAATTAAAGCACAAGGTCTTTTATTTTTTATTTTTTCAATATTTCGCTACTCCCTTGTGTAGCATCATCAGGACAAAGAAATATTTATTTGAACACAAAAAGTTATAAAAAATTTTTTCAAACTAACATAAAACAAAAAACATAAAATTATTTTGTCATATAAAAAATTTTTTGTAACAAAAAATAAAGTACAATATTATTTCTTATTTATCAAGTGTCTGTAAATTTGAGCTACATTATCTGTGTCTGCCTTGAAATTAATTCTGTGTGCTATTGGTGTATTAATTATATGTAACATTTCTAACATATACCGCCGTTTATAATTATTTTCTGTGTTTATTACTGAAACATTTTCAAAATTAGGATAGTGATTTAATCTAGCACAATGAGATGATAATGCAGTTTTTTGTGAATTAATATTTCTATATCTTTGATCAGATTTATGACCAGCAATTCTAGTTTTTAGTTTATTTTTTGTTGTTCCTATATATACTTTGTTGCAAATCTCGTTGTCTTTTCCGCTACAAGGAATTTTATAGACTAAATTTGATAATTCTAGATTCGGTATTTTATCTTTAGTTTTACTAAATAGTCTTTTTAATGTATAGTGTGTTTTGTATGCCATTCTATACTTATTGCAGTCAAAAATTTTTGATTTCTCTAACCGTTCTGATATTTCAGGTACATAAATCAAAGACTTATAAATTTTTGGCTCAATCATATTTTCTGTTGTTAAATTATTCGTATTTAAATTATTCGTATTTAAATTATTCGTATTTAAATTATTCTTATTAATGAACTATTGGCGCACCCTTTAATTTATAATTTTAAATATTAATACTTGTTGCTATAACGGCCATAGTAGTCGACATTTTGTTCAATTTGCCAGCGTTTGTCTCTAACGGTTCAAAGGATAGGCCCATATAAGTAAATTTATATCAATTATGGGGAACCCCTTTAATTTTTAGATTTATTTTTGTATAACTTTTTGTTATTGGGAGCTATAGTAATACGCAATCATTTTAAATTTTACAGAAGTGCCGTTTACATTTCATAATACACGTAAACAATATGTATATTGTATGGGGACACCCTTTAATTTTTAAGATTATTAACTGTTTTTAAAAC
Organism: Gymnosoma rotundatum; assembly: GCA_916610165.2. Lineage (NCBI taxonomy): Eukaryota > Metazoa > Arthropoda > Insecta > Diptera > Tachinidae > Gymnosoma > Gymnosoma rotundatum. Next base: position 65,283,765 of record OU744336.1, read on the forward strand.
GGAACCAATCTGTAAGCATAATCTATCACATTACCAAAAATTTTCAAAATCGATTCAGAAATGATTGAGTTCTGGAGGCACAAATATAAAAAAGCAACATTCAGCCGAATTGTATAACCTCCTTCTTTTTTTTGAAGTCGGTTAAAAAAAGCTTAATATGATAACCACTATATTACCGATCTAATTATTTTAAATTTGGGTCTTTGAAAAGACTTCGGAAAAAGGTCACTTTAATTTTCGTAAAATGTAAAACATTTTGTAAGCTTTATGTTGTAAAAAGCTATAAATGAGATGATTTTTTTGCAAGTGATATAAGTCTATTTTTGCAAAGAACTAACTTAACTGTAATTTTAATACGCTATAGACTCATTTTTGCCATAGCTACAATCAAAGTTTCAATAGAGTTCTATCTTGACAAAATAAACAAAAACAGTGTTGATGTACAATTCTATCGCACATATATTTTTTTTTTTTTAAATGAAATAAGTCCATTCCTAATGAGTTTAATTAAAATAATTTTTAATCATTTCTTCCAAACGACAAATATTTTTCAGTTGTGTAGACAGCATTAAAGGAAACGAGTTATTATACACTGCCTAAGACTGTTGTATAAAGGCTTTCCGAAAAAAAACAACAACTTAATTCTTTATTTTGTAGGAAATGAAAAGAGAAGACTTTGTCTCAACTAAATCTCTATTAGAGGCAATATTAAACAGAAAAAATATGGACAGAGAAACTTTAAACAGCCTTAAAATATGTTGATTGAGGTTTAAAAAGAAAGAAACCTTACAAAAAATTTTATAAAATTAGTATGGAAGAAGATGCTCCATTAAAAACAATTTTTTTTTTTTGGAAAAAAGGGAAGACCTAAAAGACTCAGCAAAATTAATATGTTACCACTTTATAAAACTTCATAGAGCATAACCAGGATTTAAATTGCTTGCTTAAAAATAGCAACAGCACTAAAATCTTTGCTTTGTTTACATGATTCTTAGCAAATAAAAAAAAAACTAAATGTCTCAACATTTAAAAAACATTTTATTATAAACGAAGCAACAGCAAAAAGCAAATGCAAAAAGAGAGTAAGCATTTGCTCTAGCTGACTATGTGTTTCTTTCTGCAGCAAAGCAATCAGCAGAGCATTTATATTGAAAACGTTTGCTCTTTCTTTAGCAATAAGTTGATGTTTGTTATTCTTTTGCTGCTGCTTTTTAAGAAAAATAAAAAACACCATTTAATGGTGTAATAAAAACAACGTTTTCAAAATGTATTTTCTTTCGTATTGTAAGTAATAAATACATAAGTACGTTTCCAAAGATAAAAGGGATGAAAAGTTACAGCACGTAACAGCAAGAAAAAGCAGTCGTATTCAGGCATATTTTCATAGCAAAGAGTTAAGCAATAGAAAAAATTTAAATAAAGAACAACTGATTGCTTAGGCAACAGCAAACGTTTTAAGCAAAAGAGTTTCTTTCTTTTTTTTTCTTTTGCTTTTGCTGCACATTTTTCAACAGCAACAGTTAAACAACTACATATGCACTGAAAATAGTCAAGCATTTTCAATCACTGAGCATAACAACAGAAAAATATAAATAACATAACTAAAAAAAACTCTTAAAAAATTTGGTTATTCGTTTATATAAATATCTTCATGTGAATTGTTACTTTTTACATAAAAATTGATTTTACTAAAACTTTTTCTATAAAGAAATGGACTTAAATTTGCTCCTGTTCTTATTTCTTCTTAAACGTGATTGTTGAAAGTGGTTATACAAGTTATTTTTTCTAATAATTTCAGTAACTATAATTTTATAATAAAATTTAAAAGGTGTATAGTGTAAAAAACATCAATCGAATTAAATTGGGCCAATATTCTTAAA